>CM069599.1:30053061-31483061 GCA_035771175.1 Paratinospora sagittata
GGGTTGTGTTTAAAGTTGATTTTGCAAAAGCATATGATATTGTCGATTGGGACTTCTTGGATTTTGTTTTGGAGAAGAAACAGTTTGGGGCTAGGTGGAGAAACTGGATCTTAGGTTGCTTGCGGTCTATAACTTATTTTGCGGCAATTAATGGGAGACTTAGAGGGAAGTTTCTGCTATAGGGGCTCGAGACAGGGATATACTCTTTCGCCTTTTTTGTTCACTTTAGTCGGGAGCGTCTTGGGTTGTTTGGTTGAGAAGGCTCGCCGATGCTCCTTAATCTCCAATTTTGAGGTTGGGAAAGATAGGGTCGAGATCTCTCATTTGCAATATGCAAACAATACTTTGTTCCTTCTTCACGGGACAGAGGACAGTGTTTTGGCATCTATTCAGATCCTCAATTGTTTTTGTCGATTGTCCGGTCTTAAGGTGAACATGAATAAAAGCTAGCTTGTAGGGATCAATATGGATGATAGGGAGGTTCTTCTTCGGATTGCTCCGAAAGTGCATTGTTTGGCCTCTATCTTTTCTTGGCTTGCCCCTAGGAGGCAATCCACTTCAAGCAAGCTTTTGGAACCCGATTGTTAACAAATTGCTAGAAGATTGGAGGGTTGGAAAAGAGATTTTCTACCTACGGGTGGGAGATTGGTCCTCATCAAGTCCGTTCTTCATGATCTACCATCTTATTTCCTTTCTCCCTTCAAAGTTACATCTTTTCTTTGGAAGGGTGTGGATAAGTGTAGTAGCCTTCATTTGGTGAATTGGAGATTGGTTCAACTTCTTGAATCAAAAGGAGGGTTGGGTATTGGTAGTTTGGTGAAAAGAAATATGGCTCTTGCGGGTAAATGGTTATGGAGGTTCCTTTATGAGAAGGATTCACTTTGGGTCCAAGTTATCCGGAGTAGATATGACTCTTTTGAGGTTGGCAGGGACACTGGAATTAATCTTAAGACCACTTTCAGAAGCCCCTGGAAATTCGTCACCTCACTCAACCAAGATTTCGGTGTTCAGTCCTTTTCAACTATTTTCCCAAGACTTTATCGCCTATCTCGTGCTCATAATCAGCCAATCATGTCCTTCACTTCTTTCTTCTAACTCTTCTTCCATTTCCCATGTACTTGATTATGATGATCTTATCCAAAGATTGCAACAGGTCCGCCTCTCTGATTCTCAAGATTGTTTCTCTTGGACTTTGGATAATTCAGGTTCCTTCTCTCGTAGATCCTTTCTCTCCTACCTCATTGATGGTCAATCTTTTCCCCTTGCTCCTCTATTTTCCTTTATTTGGAGTATGTGTGTCCCTTCCAAGGTGAAGGTCTTTGGGTGGCTACTAATCCATAGGAAGTTGCCTACTCTTGATCTTTTGCAGGTTCGTTTCCCTAGGACTTGTTTATCTCCCAATGGTTGCCCCTTTTGTCTTCAGGATTACGAAACAGTGGACCACTTATTTGTCAACTGTCATTTTTCTAAGACAAATTGGCATAGGTGGGAAGTTTTCTGTTCTGGCGTTTTCCATTCATCTAAATCTTGTGAGGATTGTTTCAATTTGTCACACTTTGGAAACACTACCCCTAAGATCAAATCTATTGCAAGGATAGCCTCCCTTGCCACTCTTTGGTGTCTTTGGCTAGAAAGGAACCAAAAAAATTTTAACAATTCGTGTAAGCCTGCTGTGGTTCTTGGGGAGGATGATATTTTCTTGGTTTGCACCTAGGTTTCTTCTTCTATGTTTTCAGGGGGTTACACTGTTTTGGATTGGCTTAGGAATTGGTCCATGTGTGTGTAGCTGTCTTATGTCTTATGTTTATGTTTCTTTTGTTTGTGATAGATTCTTTGATTTTGTTTCCTTGTATTTTGGTTGAGTACAGCTTGTACTCTCCTCTTGTGCTGCTCCTTCTATTTTCAATAAAATTTTATGTTGTTTCTTCTCAAAAAAAAAAAAAAAAAAAAAAAAAAAATTATGAAGGGAAAGAATGCTTTATCTTCAAAAGCCCCAGCCCCATTACTGTTTGGGGACAGTTTTGTCTTGAAGGGGAAAACTTTGGCAGCTTCATGAGAGATTAGATTGAGATCTAATTTATTTTAGCATAATCGGAAGGATGCCAATTGATATTAAAATTGGTTCTTAGTAACGGTTTATCTCTCATTTTTATCATCATCATTGTGATGAAACCATGCTACCCCTCAACAACACAGCATTATGTTGCTGTGGCTCCTCATACTATGTTTTCTTTCACCTGTTATAATGCATAGGTTCTCAATAATAAGGGAACTTCTTCGGTTAAAAGATTTAGCGTTTGGTACAGTGGACTGGAGTATAGAAAACTCACGAAGTGATCCCTATTTAGTTGGGAGAAAGTTTTGTAATCGAGTTAATAATCTCAAGAAATCTCATCTCTCATTTTTGAGAATTTATATACCACCACAACCAAGTTGAGCCATTGGCCAAACAAGGTGTCCATAGATTTGGAGAACAATTAACCTAATATGGATAACTAAATGATGATAAAGAAGATGACAACTGAGCCAGCTACACTAACCAGATATTAACTGAAACCATTGATTCAAGTTTTCCAGCTAGGTCATATGTTTAGGCAAATCTTAATGTTTCAAGCTACTAGAGTCAAGATACAGCCTGAAAGCTGCATATAATACATGCAGTAAATTACATAAAAATGCGAAAACTTTCTGAAATGAACTGAGTCATAATCAGGATATTTGTTTTTATGATAAACCCAGTTAATTTGCCTGAGCATTCCAGTTTATAGGATAAATTAGATATCCTACCGGGTGATTCTTTTGTTAATCTCATATGTAAGTGAATTATTAGATCAGTAGTATGACCAATACCAAGTTAAACTACAAAACTCAAGCTGGATAATTCTTAAAACATGGTGTATAAGAGAAGAAAGTAGAAACGGAATCATGAGATAAAAATAGGCCATACCGATCTTTCATAGGCGTGAACATGGCCAGCAAAAATTATATCAACTTTGTGGCGGACAAACCATTTCTCAAAGACACCACGCATGCTCTCACCCTCCATGAAATGAGCTACATTACTATTGTAGATAGGGACATGCATGAGAACAATTAGCCAAGGTGTCTTCTCTCGGTCCACTTTCTTTAGCTCTTTTTTCAGCCACCTATATTGACGTGTGTACTTCACTGTTAAAAACAATTAAAAGATTAAAACATGTATATTAGTAACACCTTGAATTCAAAATTTGGATACAAGAGACAAAGAGCCTAATTTTACAAAATACTACGGATTGAGGATAATCCATAAGTCAACAGTAATAACTAATAAGGCTCTAATTTCTATTCTCTTGCAAATGAAATTGAATATGTGTGTGTGTGTACAAATTCAAAGTTCACTAGAACCAAGTATGAAGAGGAATTTCCATAATGAAATTGGCTTAAAGTAGCTAAGGGTCAAGAGTTTCTCAATGCTTTAAGTAAAAGAGAAATCCAGAGGCTACAAAACTCACAATACTAAGTTGTACGTAATGACTTTTGAGTAGAATTTACTCGGTGGTCCTTAGGATAGACTAGGCAGGATCCAATATCCAGGTATAAATACGATCAAAGACGTATTTGTAATCCTGTATTTAGTTTGAATCTAACAACTCTTCAGAACTTTCAGGAACTTAATGCAAGGAGTGATCCTGTGCCCATGTTTACTTTTTAAGTTTCCTTATAAAAAGTTATTTATTTATTAAGTTTGGGAAGGCCTGATTCAGAAATTTTCTAAAAGAAAATTCAAGAGACAATTGCAAGGAATAAGAGTAAAGCAGCTTTTATATTTAATTTGCTCTTTTCATAAGATCTTTTAGTATTTGCCAAGCTTGATATATCGATTCAACAAATTGACGATATTTTGCAATTTTGGATGATATGTATTTAGGGTAATCTCTGTTGTTGGTGAGGACTGGAAGGATTTGACATCAACTGCTATTCAGAACAATATAAACCACATTAATCAAGGGATGTGCATTAACTTCCTCTGCAATGTCTTGTTGACCAAAATCTAAGGTAAGGAGAAAAATTAGCTAAAAATGAGACCTAGCAAGGAAACTAAGATAAGAAAATTCTACCACCTAGCGGCTTGGCCACCTAGTGGCTTGGCCTAATTTTGCCAAAAGAAATAGGAAAGATGGTCTGGGTCTGAGGAATCGTTTATGAAATGACCATGGCCACAGCTTGTCAATTGAAATGGAAAATCAAGAAAAAAACCAATTCCTTTAAGATCATATTAACCAAGTCAAGTTGTTTATCAAAGGATGCTCTTTTGAATATAAAACGAAAAGTAGGCGTGTCACTTCTGCCAGTGCATTCTCAATAACATATGGGTTCTTTAGAAAGGGATTGATTGTAGAAATACTCATACATGTTATGAACCATGGGACCCTCATTTTGATTACCAATGTAGATAGGGCAAAACCAGAAGGATATCCATTTGAAGAAGTTCATATTTACTAAATTTAAGTGCACAGTAAAAATCCCCTTCTTTCCCATTCTTTGGATGAAAGAAAACACACACACACACATATATTTGGAAATTGGGGAAAACTGGGAAATTTTTAGTGAAAGTGTATACTGTATAGCATCACCAACATGATAAATCAACGAAAATTCTGATGCCAGCAGTAATTAGAGTTATAACCATGTTTGGAAACTTAAATAAATTGTTACTCAATAATAAATAGCAGCATAGACTAAGGAGGACGAATTTACATATTTTTGCAAAAGGACATGCTGAATTTCTTGTTTAAGCTTGAGAGCTTTGGAACAAGTATATCAGAATAACAAGTAGATTAAACGAGTTTGATCTGCCACAAGGAAGAGAAGAAGATGCAAATCTAACAATCACCTCGCAGTACATAGAAGCATTGCAACCTTGCGGTGTTTGAAAACAAAACTGATTTACAGTGCCCTAATGTAAATCAGTAATAACATATGGAAAGAATGTGTGAATGCCTTGTATGCCAGAACAGGCAAGTTGTGATAAGTTCCTAGATCTGCAAAGCAACTGAGCGTGCCTTACAGAAATGATATAGGTGATGTAATGGAGCATCACTTTTTAGTGAGAAAGCGAGACATTGGCTGCTATATGGCCAAGAAAGAGTAGGCATTATCCTGACAAAGTGGTGCAAGAGAAGGCTCTTATGTCTAACGGTAAAGGAAGTCCATCAAACACAGAAAATACTTCTTGGCCAGGCTGATTTGTGCTCGGAGAAGGTAGTGAAGTTAACAACTTAACATATTTGCTTTATGGTGAAGCAGCAAAAGTACACTAAGGCTTGATATTTTGATGGTAGGATTGGCATATTTTATGAAAATTTTTCAAAGGATAGATATATCCTTTTGACATAATTACATCGAACATATTAACATCCGAGAGTAAACAAGTGTGGCAAATACGAAGGAGGCAAGTAAATTTTACTTTGTACATTAGGCTCTAAAATACTTTCACATAGAGTAAATCTTGAAGTAATTATCTACGAGACTTATCTTAATTCCATGTGTACCAAAAATATATCATAAATAGATAGTTGAAAATTCCATTCAGTAGCACATGCAATCAAGGCAAACAAGGGCCGGAGGATGAGGAGTTACCAAAAGGAGAATACGAGGACAGAACAATAATATGAGCAGATGCCCGTCGTACTGCATACCAAAGTGGATTGGAACTCTTGGAGGCCAAGTAGGGCGTTGTGTATCTATGCAAAAAAGATTTGAAAGGAAGAACTTCTCCCTAAGCACATAAAGTCAAACAAAATGAGAAAATAAGAATAAAAACTTTTAGTTAACATTGTATGTTTGTGAAAGAATGATAAAGAACAAAAGAAGCGAATCCTGAAATGATGAGATTTTCAATGGCAATCTGAATGTAATATCAAATTTTCAATTTTTTTTACTATTCTAAATAGAAAATAGAACTTAGAAAAGGAGAAATTCATTTAATCAAAGCATAATCTCAGGGTTCTACATGTGGATATATTGCATTACAATGTAGCCGAAGTTTCAATCCTGCTATTCTGCTAAAATCAATTTCAAGTCTCATTATTAGCATTTGCATGTTCCCATTAGCATGAGAATTTGCCTCTTCTTCTATTTCCCTTTAGTCTATCCATGCGCAAGATGAGGCTGCAAGGGGGTCGAAATGTTAATGATAGCTTCATATGCATTATCGGGCCTCCACCTATTAGCTATAGCCTTTAGGTGAAGTGGTTTAGCAGGCTTGAGGTGGGGTTGACCAATAACGAATTTGCAAACTGTTTTCAGGAAAATCAGCACCCTATCCAGTTTTTTTTTTCTACTTTTGGAAAGCAAGTGCCAGTAAAGCATGTGGTTGAACTGAGGCTATTGAAATGCATTATCCGCATTCTTCCCATGTTACATTTTTCCTTTTTTCTTGGTAAAAAATAATTACACTCCCATGCTACTTTAATATAGTGAATCTTGATTTTTAATTTCTTTGTAATAGAACTGGAAGATTGGTAGCCATACCAAGTGTCTACAGAAAAAAAAAAAAAAAAAAAGGACCTTTTATCTTATCTTTTTTTTTTATTGAAATGGCAAATATTTGAAACTCCAAGGCAAAGAACAAAGTTGATTTTCTGGTCATATCAGCCTGAGTGGGCACCCATATCTTGACACTTCCATTATTCTTTAATATTTAAACCAAAGACCTCCACTTAATATTTACAAATATGTAAGCAATAAGAGATGAAGTGATTCATCAAGCCTAGTGTAACAAAAGTTACAACGCCTTACACAAAACTGACAAAAAATGGTTGAAGACTTGAAATTGATTAATAGAAAAAATGAAAAAAAAACACAAAAAAAGAACAAAAATGTCTAATACATGCACATGATCAAGCACTTTAAAAGTTAAAACAATTACCATTTTTGGCATGTATTCAATCTCATGATTTCCAGCAGACCAAAGCCAGGGCTGATATGCAGCACTTGACTCAAGAAAGCGTCCCCATGAGTCCCATCGAATACCGACATCATTGTACTCGTATCTATCAGCATAAGAGAGATCTCCAACAAATAAGACGGTCTGTCCTCCACTCTCTATGTAATGCTGAAGAGTGGATAAAGAATTATATGTTTGTCCCAGATCACCTAACACATGAAACAGGTTATGATATAAGAATCAAAGGATATAAACAATATAAACGGAAAAGTGGTGAAAATTGGGATATGGGGACCTGCTTTACTATACAATGTAACATGTCATGATTCCCAATACCACAGGAGATTGCATGTTGCCAGATGCTGGTTTGACCATTGGATAATGTTTCTGGAGATCTAAACATCAACATGCCATGGATTACACAGTATCTAGCTAGCCCTTATCACAACTGTATTAGTACTGTAAGCAATATAGAAAGCAACCCTGGATTGAACTTGTTATACACAACTTTAAGTTTTTTTTTTTCACTTTTTGTTTTATCTTGATGATAGCATTAAAATGGAACAAATTTAAAAGTGAATTTCATTGTTTAATTGTGCTAAAATTCTTGCCATTTATTTTTGTAGGAATCTGATTTTAGTTGTTAAGTCCAACTAGATTCTGGGGTCCAATCTTAGTGGGCAAGTTGTTTAGTTTTTTATGCTTATATATGGTTCCGACTTTTAGTAGGTGTTGCATTAAGAGTCTGGTTTCTTCATTAAATAGGGGACAAGGCTTTTAGGATCTTTTGCAAAGGAGTATGTGGTTGAGTCATTAGTGAGGTGTAGAGTACAGTATTTTACACCTATTTGAGATTACTAAGTTGTTGAGTGTATGTGGCGAGCAAAAGATTGCAGGAGAATGGCCTTCTTGCATTGCAATCTATATTATTTGATATAATGCATTCTCTCCGCCCATGAATGAAAGCATGCTATGTTATCTGGACTCGAGTATGGGTGTTGGATACGGGTACATATTTAGAGGTCCGACTTGTTCATTTTAAAATTCTGGGATACGGGGACTCGGCTAAAAAATGTCTCGAAATTTGGATTTGGGTACTTGGACAATGTTATGTTCACTATGAAGCCTATATTATATGTGGTTCTTTCTTTTTTTCTTCTTTTCACTTGTTTATTGTTATTTTTGTTCCCTTGTTCTTTCATAATAGTAATATTCCAAAATCTAAAGTGTCGGACATATATCCCATACTCATGTCGTATCATGAAGTGTCGGACATGGGTACGTCAGGCTAAAGTAAAGAGTCCGGGTAACATATAAGCATGAAGCATGATTGACTGGGCTACATAAAATTGATTGTGCGATTATGTGGCTGATGTAGTGTATGATTGTTTTTTATCATTTGGAGGTCAGTTTTCAGTGCACTTACGAGAAGATAAGTATTCTCTCTTGACGAACTTCTGTGATTTTTCCATGTATCCAGGAATACCCTAATGCGAGGTTCCTGGTACGTTAATAAGATAGGAAAAGCACAATTGTCCACAGTTTGAATCTTTTATAGGTGACTGTGACAGCACAGAGAACTTTCTCAATGAGTTTTGGAGGAAGAAATCAGCATTATAAATGAGGTCAACATTATCAAAAGTCATTTTTTTATGGTTTCATCTTCACTCATTATGGAATGCAACTTAAGTCTTTGAGCATTGCAATATTGCATTCAGTTAACAATCTGTAATCAAATTTTCTTTAGTACAACATTCCTAGGAAGTTTTGACCAATCCCAAAGTGTTTCTTCTGTCCTTTGGCATGATAGATCATGCTTATAAACGTTCATATATCGAAACAGACTTTGGATATTATGTAATAAACTCTTTTCAACATGTAGTTAAAACAGGAGAACAACTCACCAATAATACCGAAAGTGTAAGAAGCATCTGGATCAATCTTTGGAGGTGTTTGGAACCAAAATTCTCGGGCAGAATCACCGTTCCCAATCTTGTAGTAGTACTTGGTATCATACTAAGAATTAACAAAACCAACTTGGCGTTAGTTATATGAAATGGCATGACTTCATGATGTAGTCCAACTGACTAAAACATTATGCACAAGAAAGAAGTAATGTCTATTGATGATTTTGCAACCAGAAAATCATTTCTAACATAATTTGACGACATTATCCTCATTAAATAAATGCCTAAGAGAAATATTCTTAACTTAGTTGAAGCTAGCTTTATCAATATGTCTTGTCTATCCCAACACACATATCAATGCACACATCATACATGCTCAAACCACCATCATCATCAATGCCTTATCCCAATTATTGGCATCCACAACATACGAAAGTTATTTAGCCATCAACCTTTATCTTGATTCTCACACCATTTTTTCAGTAAAAGAACATCTTTACATGTAGTTCTTTCTAGCTAAATCCAACTGAGATTGCAGATCAAAATATAATGAATAAAGGGAGGGAGAGAGAGAGAGAGAGTGACAGAGTAAGACTACACATAAAAAGAACTGTGCCATAACTCAAAAAACTATTACCTCAAGGTTATCAATGAGGCAATGACGAATGTAGCCAGATTTATACTGGTAAAACGTGTAGTTTGTAATTGTTGTCGCTTCAGCACTTAAATGATAGTCTTTTTCTGATGTACCATATTGCACTGTATTGGGCACAGGTGCTTTTGTTGTCACCCATGAAATGATTACAGCCTTCCCATCATAGTCACCTTGAGTTATATGCACCTAAAGCAGAATCCAAAAGTCAAGTTGGATCATAGAAACAAAGCATACAGTTGAATTTGTAGAATTTGTATTTTCTAAGAAAATTATCATATATTTAACAATTAACACTTATCCACCATTTTTTATGCAGTTTAGGAATGTATTCGCAGTCATGAACAAGATAAAGGGGCTTGATTATATCAGATTAGCAGCTCTACTAATCCTTTCATGACTTCTGGTCGAAAAGTTCAAAATTTAAAGCAAGTTGTTTCCATTCAAAACACTAATAATACAACACAAATGAAATGCTTAAGTTTGTCTCATGGACTATGGAGATAGTGGCATGCAGTGGTAAAATACCTACTCTCCTTCCATTGCTTGTGAGCAAGGAGTTTCATGTTCTATTTTACTCAAATTGGAGGATCTTGCAACAAATATTTATCAGAAAACAAAAAATAAAAAATTAAATTGATCGAAAAGTGTCAAAACTGAAAGAAACTAGCATTAGCACTTAGCAGAGTATTGAAAGACAATTCAACTTCAAATGGTCAAAAGCATGAAACTTATTTTCACTGCCAACCAGTCAGTCAAAGTAAAGAAATTAACAGTACCAAAATCAGGTTATGCTATGCATTTACTACAAACTTGTCTATGAAAACTTGCAACTTAAAATTACATCAGTATAAAGTGTTATACCGACAATTTGAGGTTGACATCTTAAATCTAATTCCACATTCAAGTCTCTTTATAGTAGAATAATAAAAGGTTAAGACCAGTAAAAAAAAAACGTTGACATAAAGACGAATATGAAGAGATAGTCCTTTACAACAAACTTATTTATTAAAATAATATTAATTATTGTATTAGCTCTTAGGAAACGGTAGTTTAGTAATTTTCCATGTGTGCTATTTAAGCTTTCTTTATTCTCTTTTTTGTATTCATTCTTTGATTCAATAGAAACCCTAGCATTCTTTCTTCTTTTTTTTCTCTTCTTCTCCCATTTTGCGCTATTCACATGGTATCAGAGCGATGATCTACACGTATGTGGGAACTTCAATTGACAATGTAATTGAGTTGATACCGTTCATTGAATATTCACATGCATCAAATGACTATAGCTAACTAACTGCAATTTGCAAATCACCACTTGGCTTGGTGGTTAAAATCACCTCCTCTCAACCATGAGGTCAAAGATTCAATTCTCCATAGGGAGTTGATCTGCCATGGGTATGGTTTAATACCCATAGCCTGCTCTGAGCCTTTCAGCTCTATATTGGGCCCTTGAGCCCCCGTCAAGGTCTTTGTCCCGGCCTTCATAAGTTTTAGTGTGTGCTACTACATGGAGGGTCTAGTCTTCCTTCCCGCAAGGTATCTTCCTCTGGCCCATAGGGTCCATATGAAAAAGGAGGAAAAAAATAATAACAAAATAACTGCAATTCAAAATTCCAAGGGCTTACTTGCTGTGGGGCATTATAGCCCTTTGGAGCTTCAAACACCTTATTGTCAAGTGGAATGTCGTAGGAAGGCCATTCAGATCTAATAAAAGTACTTGTAAGTCCTGCATTCCCATGATTAATGGAACTCGAAAGAAGTAAACCCGCGCATAAAAGCTGGAACAACAAGGTTTGCATTCTCATGGTCTTAATCAATCAGCCTGAATCAACCACAACATGATTTTTGGGTCAAATCACTCTAAAATAAAAAATAAAAAGAAGAAGAAGAAATTATCAGCAGACAAAATTGAGGCTATCAGCAGAAAGAAGGAATGTCTAAATTATAACACAGATCAAGGACTCTGATCCTTCTAATCTGAACCAGAAGACCATTTTGTGATAAACCATTAGAAATACATGATTTTTGGCTATAAACACAAATACCCACAACATCATTTCCCCTTGAAACAGTAACCAAATCCATCCCAAACACCCAATTATCAATCTCACCCGATATGAACCATCAAGCCCAAAGACCAAATTACAGAAATTGAGAAAGAAATAGAAACACGTCCCAAACAGTTGATCAAATCTACTACTCCAACGGTCATAAATTTTCAAATTTCTTCAAACATCCAAACTCTTTTTCAGTTCCTTAGATTTCAATCGAAATTAAGACTAGTTAAGTAAAACCCACCAACAGATTCAAGCAAAATGAACATATCAAACACTACGCATAAAATTCAAGAGTCAAAACTTACAAAGCATTACTGCCCGGAAGAGTAGAAGAAGAGAAGATTAAGGAAAGCCCAATAGAAATTGCAGAAACGCAGAGAATGAAAGCGTAAGACTACGGCATACTTGTTCTTCTTCTTCTTCTTATTGTGGTTGTTATTGTTGTTGTGACAGTGCACTCTTTCCACCTGCCGTCACATCGATAATCAGAAAAATAGGAATTTTTTTTAAAATATTTTTGTAGTTTCTTCTAAGAAACGTTTAAAGGTAAGTAAGATTTACATGTAACCACTGTCACAATTAGTAGTAAAATGGGGACGGATTTTTATCTTTTAAACCATTCAATCCGACAAGGTGGGGTTGACTTTCGTTAAATACTTTAATTTTTAAAAAATTTAATAACTATTATTTAAATTTATATTAATAATAAAATATATTCAATTATTATATATTCAATTTATTAAATTATTATTTAATTTTAAAAAATATAAAAAAATTATTTAAAATAATTTATATATATACAAATTAAGCTACTTTATTTTTTAAGTAATAGGATGAACTATATATATATATATATATATATATATATATATATGTAAACTTTAAAAAGATCAGGTGGCGATCAATTCTACCTGTCAATCAAGGAAAGGCTGTGACGAAGATGTAAGGGAAGCCGATACAAAGAATTTGACCATATGGAATAAAAAAAGGATTTTTAGAATTAGCCACCCGTAAATTTTCGGATCTATAGTAAAGGTTCCATTATTTTAAAAGTTAGATTTTGGGTCATATCAATATCTCGTCTATCAATGAAATTAACAAGTATATTTTATAATTTTGTCCATATTTTATTTTGCCATTAGTAAGTTTTTAAAAAAATTATAATTTTTTCATCTCAACTTTAATTTAAACGATTTAAAAAGTATGATAAATATTTTTTATTATTTTTTGTAAAGCATTTTAAATAGTTTAAATAAGAATTAAAATAAAAAAATTATAATTATTTAACATTTACTTATTGATCGGTCAACACAATTAACCGATCGATTTGTAAATAACTTTAAATGACCATAACTTTTTTATTTTAACTTCGATTTGAGCAATTTAAAATATGTTAAAAATAGGAAGAAAAGATCTTTTCAACGCATCTTGAATTATTCAAATTGGAGTTAAAACAAGTAAGTTTATGGCTATTTGAATTTACTTTTCTTATCGATCGATAAGAAAAGTAAATTCAAATAGCCATAAATTTTTTATTTTAACTTCGATTTGAGTGATTTAAAATAATTTGAAAATATCTTTTTTTATTATTTTCAACGCATTTTGAATCGCTCAAATTAGAGTTAAATCGAAGATATTATGGTCATTTGAAGCTTAAGTTCCAATCAGTCAATACGAGTATATAAACTTTAAATAACCATAATTTATTTATTTTAACTCTGATTTGAGCGATTTAAAATGAGTTGAAAATAAGAAGAAAATATATTTTCAAAGTATCTTGAATTACTCAAATCGAAATTATATTTTTTTTACCAATCGGTAAGTAAATTCAAATAGTCATAACTTTTTCATTTTGACTCTGATTTAAGTGATTCAAGATGTGTTGGAAAGATATTTTCTTATTCTTTCCAACTTATTTTGAATCGCTCAAATCGGAGTTAAAATGAATAATGTATGGTCATTTGAAGTTTATCTTCTAATCAATCACATAATATATAAATTTCAAATAAGCATAACTTCTTCTTTTTAACTTCGGTGATAAGTAAATTTAAATAGCCATAACTTTTTTGTTTTAACTTTGATTTGAGTGATTTAAGATGCGTTGAAAATAATTTTTCTTTTTATTTTTAATGCATCTTTAATTGCTTAAATCAGAGTTAAAAATAAAAAGTTATAGTCATTTAAAGTTTATATTATGATCCATCAATACAGATATATAAATTTTAAATGACATAATTTTTTCAATTTAACTCTGATTTCAAAGTAACTCAATATGAATGAATAATGCTTTCAAAAGAAATAATAAACAAATGAATAATAAAGAACTCATATAAAAATAAATAAAAAATAAAAAAATACAAATGAATAACGAATATACGACGAATATTAGGTGGGGCCTTGGGAAGGTCCAAATGAAGCAACCGGATCCAACATAATATTATTATATATCAAGAAAGAAAAATGATACAAATTAGGCCGTTGTTACATGATTGATGACGCAATAAATTTGGTACAAATGATTTTTTCTTTTGTTTTTGGGTTAAGAAATTTGGAACTAATAATTTAAAAAGCATAATAATAAGATGGGATTTTTAGAGTTACGGTGTGCATCTAGTGCACACGTTCTATAATTTTTAAAAAGAAAGTGGTGCTTAGAAAAACACACTTTTTTAACATATTTTGTCTACCAATAAATAACAAAAAATAATAATAAACATAAATAAATAAACTTTTCCCATAGGAGCTTAAAATTTAATTCAATTCATTCAAATTGAAACGATTAAAATCTTCTACGAGATTTTTACTTAAGAATTATTCTAGATCAAGAGAGAGTCACTATTTTCTCCTTGAAAAGATATGTAATCTACAGTTCATAATAAAATTTTCTACATTCTGCTCGTGGATGTTTCCTCAACTTGAGGATTTTACCACGTAAGAAGATCTCTGTGTCTCTACTTTCTATAATTATCTTTATTTTGTCATTTAGTAGTGCAATATTATATACATTGGTATTGGGATCTCTTGAAATTTCTAATATGCTATGTGATTACGACCTTGTCTGATTTACCACATCAAAAAAAATTTCTCTGAGATACGATATTGTTCACGTATACGTCACCATTCACATGTATACAACTGTTCACATATGCATCACTATTAAAGTATACGGTACTATATACATATACAACACTATATATGTATATGGTACTATTTACGTAAAATAGCGTGAATCAACATACATCAATTATTCACAGTATATTACTATTTATGTATGTACTTTGTCAATGAATCAATATATTATACCATTACTCTACTGAATCAGCAATTGATTTTATTAGTCAGACTCAATCTTGTCCTTAGTAACTTTAAATAGTAGACGTGAGACAGCTTGCTGCTCTAGAAGACTTGGTATTTAAGTAGGTCCATTGTGACCCCACCTCTCAGCCTAAAGACTAATCTGGTTGATTTTATTGAAAGTTGCTCACTTTGTGAAGGTAATTTTGTTGGCCCAGTTATGTCCAAGAGGGTAGGTTCATTGTGATCCCACCTCTCAGCCTAAAGACTAATCTGGTTGATTTTATTGAAGGTTGCTCACTTTGTAAAGGTAATTTTGTTGGCCCAGTTATGTCCAAGAGATGGGTGAATTAAACACTTAGACAATTAAAAATAATGCAATGACAATAAGTAAATGCGAAAATGTAAATAAATTTTACACATTTAATTTATAGTGGTTCGGCAACTTGTCTACTTCACTACCTAACCTCCTCAGTTAAGATTTTAAACCTTTTCATTAAGGGATTCTCTTACGGGTGAGAACTAAACCGTCACACCTTTTCTCAACTTTTGAGTGTGAAAACAACCATTACACCGCTCAACTTTCAGGCTTGAGACCAACCTAAAGCTCTTGACTTACAGGTTAGAGAACTACCTATCTTAACTTTTGGGTGTGAGACAAACTTAACCTCTCAACTTACAGGCTTGAGAATAACTTATCTCAACTTCCGGGTGTGAGACGAACTTAATCTCTCAACTTACGGGCTTGAGAACAACCACTAGGTTCAAACAAGAACAATACAAGATACTCAATAGTTTATACAACTACTATTACAAGTCGATACAATTTACAAGATAAAAATGTACAATTGTATCCTATGAACTATCTCTCAAATTTCTCGTTCGACAAGAATGATATATGATTAAAACAGTGCTAAGAATTTGAGTAGAAAAATAGTTCAAAATATTTCAAACAAATTTTCAAATAAGTATAGAGATTAAGCTCAATATGAAAATCTTTTGAATAAACAAGGTTTTAAAGAACACCAAAAAAAAAAAAAAAACAAAAACAAAAACAATTTTGATCTATTAAATCAGATTGAAAATTCAACTAACATTCAAAAGTTTTTGGCTCAGTGAATTTTCTATTCAATTCGTAGTTCAAAATTTCTAATTGCTAGTATTTATAGATTAGCAGAGATGAAGTTGTTTATTTGAATTTGAATTTCAAATATGAACGTCTACACATAACAACTAGAAACATTCACGAAAATGACAATTGTAATTTTCATGAACATTCTGATTCTCTTCAGATTCACGAATAAGGAAAATCTCAAGACTTGCTTCATAATCAGAAGATATCTCTGACAAATCTGAAAAGAAGATTCTTTGTGCGAAAAGTAGTTCTGAAAAGTAATCCGAAAAGGTATGCGTGTCAAAACCGTGACAGTGCTAAATTAACGCCCTGGTGCATAATATCAACTTTGTCGTTTTGTTCTTTTAAGGGCGCTTATGGACCATAAGCATCCTACTGAACTATGAAGTGATAGCGTTATTCAATAGTAAACATCTTTACTTAGCAATAAAAATGACTAAAACCATGAGGGCACTAATCCCCAATTAGCCTCCTACTTGTTTTAAAACGTTTAAAGATACAAGGGCGTTACTAACAAGCAAACATCCTAAAATTTTAAAACACAAAACATAAGGGCGCTACTTACCACCGTCTTAATGTTTAATTTATTTTAAAACTTCGAAAAACAATAAGCGAGCTGAAACATAATCAGCGTCCTGACAAGTTCATAGGTTGACTCATTATCAACCTTGAACATTATTAGCTTCCTAACGAATAAATACATTTCAATCTTGAACATTATTAGCGTCTTAATGTTTCATTAGCATTCTAACTTACCATGTTTAAGAGGCCGCTGCTAAGACATTAGTATCATGATCAAACACTTAAAAACTAAAATTTTGAAATAAACTTTAACTTTCAAAATTCGATAAAATCAACTAAAAAATTCGATCAAATCATTCATTTAAAATAATTTAGAATTTAAATATTTTGAAAATACCTTTAAAACACATTAATCAAAATATGCAATTGATTAAATCTTACCGAAAGAAGTTTGATCAATAGTTTTACATTCTAAGTACTTAGCATATTGGAGCTTCGATCATGACATACGATATGCTTGTGAGCTATGTTTTTTAATCTTGATTTTTGATAAATCTGAAACACTCAACAAGATTATTAGATACACAATCTTAAATTTTTTGAAATTATCAAAATATTTTTATAGATATTCAAATAAGGCACGTTGATATAGCCTGGCCTTATATATATATATATATATATATATATATATATATATATATATGTTATGAGACACTATAAATTAGGTAGAAATATAATAGACAAATAAATACTTTGACAAATTTTAGCTGAATACGTTTGGGAAGATTAATGTTAAACACAACATTAAAAAACTGGATACAAAACTAGAAGACTCGATGATCATAAATGATCTTACAAACTCTTATTTATAGACAAACACGGACTTCAAACATCTTCAAATCCGCGGACTTCAGAAGGCTTCAAATCCGGGACAGCTGGTAGTCTTTGAGCTGGCTGAAGATAAGATCACGTGCTATGAGCTGGAAAGCAAACACACTCACAAAAAGCAACGAGACATAAAGCAAAGATGCTTTGTCTTTACACTGTACATAAAGTGGACGCATCATGTTGATTTGTCCTCTTGTGGTGAGTGGGAGACATCAGTGGGGTCCAAGGCATGTGAGAATGAGCTAGCAGATGAGGAGGAATCTGGCTGAGTTGGTGGAGATGATTGCTGGGCAATGTTGATGTCATCGATGAGGTCAGTGAGATAGGGTTGCATCTGTCGTTCGATCATGCGATGAGCACGGTGGATTCTGCTGAGTACTGTTAATCTTGTTGAAGGGGAAGATTCAGAGAGGTCGATGTTGTTTAGGCGTTGGATGATTCGTCGTGAATCACGGAATCGTCGAAGTCGGAGGAGAGCAAGTTCTCGTCGGAGACGGGGAAACTGATTATGTGGGTTATTGTCCATGTAAGCCGTGAGGGTGCGTTCTCGGTTTTGATTGTTGGTGTTGTCGGCAAGATAAGCAGTCAGATATCGAGAGAAAAGGTGAATGTTCATGGTGAAGTGTCACACTGTGTTTCCATATCTACATCAGGGTCACCTGTGTCAAAGTTGTCGAGCCAGTCTTCATGGTGGTCGATAGGAGGAGGAGGTAGGAGACCTAAGGCAAAGCGGACATTGTCTTCAAAGTTTTGAGCTTGCTGGCATTCTATGATCTCATCTCGAGAGAGAGGTGGGTCATTCACAATTCTGTTAGTCTGCCTGGGAGGATCTCTGAAGTTAGGAGAAGGAGGAAAACCGTGATGAATTTGATATTGATATTCTATCTCCTGTTGTTGTTGGTTGTCATAGAGATCTTCAAGAATTATTGGAGACTCACTGAGACGTTGTCTGATTGGAGAAGGACTGGGGGATCTGTCTGGAGGGTCTCTGAATTGAGGAAGAGGAGCCTCAATATGCCACGGGGCATGACTTTGTATTAATTCATCCAAATGTACTGAGGGGATGAATTCATGAGGCCCGATATGAGTATGAGACGTCGAAGAAGAAGAACCATTAATTTCTTCTAAAAATCTTCGGACTCCTGAAAGGACTGTGTCTGTAAGATGGCAAGAGTAAGTTTGAAACTCTTGAAGGTAATGTTCTGCAACAAGTCCTTGGGATGAATCAGAGAATGGCTGGTAGCCGATATATATAGCATGAAGGCGGATAGGCCTTTGCTGGCAGATGTCAGAAACATGACGTAGCCATGTTTGTCGTGGAGCAAATAAATCCATACACCAATCTAAATGAGATGTAGTATGTGTCTGTAAATATTGCTGTATTTCAGAAGGAATAAAGGTTATAGCAATCTTGTATAAACATGAAATACACCATAAATACCAGTAGAACTTATCAGATATATCCGGACGAAGGTGGAATAAAAATAAGTAAGGCTTAGTCTGATTGAATGGACTAGGTTGATTATATAAATGGGCTGGGTAGTCCATAAAATACTTATGGGCATACTCAAACAAATGTTGTTGAGCATAAATGTGGACTTCCTGAGCAGTTATGGGCTTAGGTAGGTTAGAAGGGAAAATGGCACCAATGAGGGGGAAAATGCCATGGGCATGAATTAATTGGACAGGCCTAGGTTTATGTATAGTATTGGGCTGGATTAATAAGGGAAAAGTAAGACCATTCTGAAATAGAGAAACCGCTTGAGCATTAGGTTTCTGAATAGGTCTGGAGAGAAAATCAGCCAAAACATTCTTAGTTCCTGGAATATGTTTAACTGTAAATTGGAACTGAGTAAACCATTCCTGGAGACGAAAAAGTTGAGCAGAAGGAACCATCTTGTTCCTGAATTCCAACATTTTGGGAAATGAGGAATTATCCATTTGTATCTCAAATTGAGCAGGCCTCAGAAAAAAGGCGAACTTCATAATACCATATTTAACAGCAAGAACTTCTTTTACTGTGATATGGTAATGGAGTTCTGAATCGGAAAATTTGCCACTGTGATATCCACAAATAGAGTCAGTGGAATCCTTTCGTTCAAGAAGAACCGCACCCCAGTAATAATCAGATGCATCAGTCTGAAGAATAAGAGAATCTGTACTAGGTATAACCAGTGGGGGAGGGTTTTGACAAATCTTCTTAAGAACGTGAACAACATCAGTATGAATATCTTGCCATGGAGGAGGATTTTTCTTCAAGAGGGAAGGTAATACTGATGTATGTCGAGTGATGTGAGGGATGAACATCCGTAGATAATTGATAATACCGAGAAATTGCTGAAGTTGTTTAACTGTCATATGAGTGTCGGGGAATTGGAGTAATTCCACAGCAATATGAGAACCAGGTTGATAGACACCATGAAAAAACTTCATACCAAGGAAATCAATTTCGGATGTGCAGAGAATACTCTTCTTTTCAGAGAGCATGATGCCATGATGTTGAGTAATATCTAAGAACTGAGAAATAAGCTGGTGATGAGCAGCTTCAGTCTTGGAGAAGAGTAAGATATCGTCAATATATATAAGGGTTGTTGATAATATGGAGGCATAAATGCGAGTCATAGCTTTCTGAAATAATGAAGGTGCAACCTTGAGTCCAAAGGGCATGACAGTCCATTGGTAATGAGCATTAGGAATGCAGAAAGCTGTCTTGGATCTATCGTCAGGATGAATACCTAGTTGCCAAAATCCTGCTTTCAGATCAAATTTGCTATAAATTGTGGATCCTGAAAGTAAGGAAAGCTGAGAAGATATCTTCGGGAGAGGAAACTTATCATCCTTGAGAAATAAGTTCAACGGCTTGTAATTGATAACAAGACGTTTCTTGCCACGCTTGAGTTCAGCTCTTTTGTTGACGTAGAAGGCTTGACAAGCCCAATCTGAAGTAGTTGGTTCAATCAAACCTTGAGAGAGGAGATCATCACATTCTTGTCGTGCTAAGGCAAGTTCATCAGGAGGCATTCCAGGGTGAATAGCCTTGGTTGGATTGATGTCTTCATTCAGTTTGAATGGGAGATGGACATAAAATTGAGAATTCTTCCATAGAGGATGCTGATGAGCAAAAGTCTTGTGGGATTCACTGAAGCATGACTTGAGCTTATCCTGGTATATAGGAACTGCAGGAATATCTTGAATAGTATACAACTTAGGGATAGTTGTATATGGAAGTGTTTGGTTCTTGTAAGAAATTCCATGAGGTAGAATTCTAATTTGGGATTTCGAGTAAAGATCCATTCCAAACAATATATCCTTATCAGGAAGATCACATCCAAGTATATGAGTCCATATAATGAGATTAGGGAAGAATTTGAGACCAATCTTCCGAGCAGTAATTAGATGAGTCTGAAAAATCTCATTATTAGCAGCTTTGAATGATTCAGTATGAGATTTCCAAAAATGATCCGGGAGGATGCGAGGATTCATCATACTTTTAAAAGCACCAGTGTCGAAATAGCCAATTACCTTGATGGGATTATCAAATTTGGTAGGTAATACGGAGATTTCTGCATAGGGCATAACATGAGAAGTAGCCAAAGTCGGGGGATAATATGGCTTGATCATTCCAATATAATCATCATCATTTGAAGAAGAAATAGGATCCTCATTATCAGAAGAAGCTTCATGATAAACAAAAAGAGTGTCATCATTTGGAGATTCTTGTTCAGAGAATACAGACTCAATATCTTGATTGTCTTGGAGAGAATAAGAATGTTGAATCTGTTGAATAAGATGCTGGCCTTTCTTAGTCTTGTCAGGACATTGTTTGGCAAAATGTCCAGGCTTTTTGCATATATAACACCGAGTGTTTGTAGAAGGTGAAGTTCGGCGTTTAAAATAACGAAGATGACGCTTTTTCTTCCAACGTTGTCGTTTGGAGAACTTTGAAAACTTCTGAGGATTCTTTTTATGGAATTTCCATAATTTGGATGATTTCTTCTTTTTATGAGGAGAACAGTGACAATTGGATTTGCATCCAATTTCAAGATACTTTTTATCACAGACATTTGATGTATAGAAGGAAGTTGTCTGAGATTCTGAAATAATTCGTCGTAACTCACAATTCTTTTCGATAGCTTCAAGAAGTTGTTGAAAGATTTCAGCAAGAGATAGTTGTTCCAAAGGTCTTCCAAGAGCCTTGAGAAGACGATTTAATTCTGGATGAATTTCCTTTGGAAGGGAGGCAATAAAGGTATGTTTCAGATCTGTTTTATCATATCCGCCAAGTAGATGATAACGCTGAAGCATACGAGTATAGTGTTTATAAAGATCTTTCTTCCGGAGAGAACAACATTTCATGGTGAAATATTCTTGTTTATACTTTTTCTCCAGGGTAGCAGCATCACCAATAAATTCTCGGACAAGAACATTATAGAAATCAGTCAGAGAAATCTGAGTAAGCTGAAGCATTCTATATTCGCCAAGGGAGGAGAACCAATCACGAACAAAACCAGTACATCGTGATATAAAATCAGAAATGACAGCATTTGATGTACGTTCAGCAATAATTTGGTTGGACATCCATGCTGCCCAAGATATAATCTTGGAACGCCATTGTTCATAAGGGACATCATCAAGAGAAAACCAAGGACCATTACCATTACGACTGAAGAATTGCTGAGGATTGTTGCCTTGGTCAGGTGCTTGAGGTTGTTCGTCGGCATTTCGCATATCAACTTCTTCATCATAAGCCTGAGGTTGATTCTGGGATGAAGAAGGATCATCAGCCATATGAATCTGATTAAGAGCAGATATATCCATCAGATAAGAATCAGTAGCGGATAAGTCAGACATAGCTGGTTCTGAAGAAACATCTGTAGGATTATCAGATTCTGCATCAGAAGATCCTAAAGAGAGGGATTCAAAACGGCCAAGATCATCGATAGGTGAGACATGAGGAAAATCATCATAAGGTATAATAGGGTGACTCGGAGGTGGTTGAGTCTGTGGAGGTTGAGGAGGTCCGATAGTAGGGTTAAAACTTGGTGGAGGATAAGATGTTGGTATTGGGACAAAAGGTGAAGAAGGCATAGGTGCCTTGCCTTTATCTCCAAAAACAGGTCTAGGGCCACGGGGTCGTGGAGGTGTAGTTGGCTGGACCGGTTGTGGTAAGGTAACAACAGGTGGAGTTGAGAAAGGGATAACTGGTGGTTTTGGAGCAGGTGTTTTGCTGGCGAGGATAAGGGTGTTTAGTAACACGGATTGTCGGTCAGTTTTTGGTACAGGAGGTGGTAAAAATGAGTATGATGACTGTGAAGGTGGAGAAGGGAATGATGATCTGACAAGAGACATAGGATAAGCTTCAGGAAACACCGGCGTTGTAGGTGGTTGAAGCTTTTGGAGATCATGCATCGCATATGACAATTGTTCTTTGAGTTGTCTGATCTCATGTTCAGCAGCATCAAAATTAGGACCAGTGATATTATTCTGTATATAATATCGGAGAAGAGTATCCAATTCCTGTATCTTCGTTTGAAGCTCAGTATAATATTTTTGACTGATAGCAGCTTGGATATCTGTATTTTGAACAAGACTGGCCGTTGTTGTAGTGAGATTAGTAAAATGCTGATCAATCTGTTGAAGATAACCATTCTGAATAATAGCATTTTTTGTTTGCCAATTTAATACTTCTTCAGCAGATGTTAACGGCTTCGGAGATCCATCTGATCTGATCTCATTGAGAGGTACAAAAGGTTTAGCCGTTGTTTGATGTGTAGGATCTGTCACTCTAGTGAGAGGAGGGAAATCCTGATCATACGATCCAATCAGATAACAAGGAGGAACCATAGGAGCTGCAGGTGGAGCTGGAGGTTCATGATGACGCTTAATAGAGGATCTGCAAGAGGAGAAGACATGAGTCTTCTTCTTCTTTATTTTGCGGTTCCAGGAGAGATCACCATATTGGGAATCAAGATCATCTAACAAAGCTTCATAGTCGGATTCTTCTTCACATGTGCAACCAGGTTTGCACATCTCAGGGGCACAATCCCATATAAAGTGTCCATCAACATGAGAATGATAAACCAGATGTCCATCAGTACCAAAAGAGTGGAGAGGTGGATTACCTTTATCAGATAAATCATAATGAGAGACTGGTTGAATCATCATAGAGTGATGAACTGGTAAACTTTCAGTGGATTGTTGAAGAGAACCGAATGTAATCTTGACAGCACCATCAACTTGCTTTTTCATGAGAGGGCATAGAGTACTAGTAACAGGTTCAGAGCGTTTGAGGAAATGCTCATAATTGGTGAACCATGTTAACGGTAGTATCTCACGGAGCTCTTTCTGTGGAATCTGCTTGGGAATCTGAACAATTGTAGGAACATCATTATCATGAACAAAGGCCATGATAGTACCAGTAGGTTTCTGTGTTCGAAGATGGATAGCATGGTCTTGAAGGCGAAAAGCCATCTGATGATGTAGAGTAGCCATGACACTATCCTGTCGATGTTGAACACCAGAGAATTGGATCTGGACCTTAAATCTAGTAGGTAAGGTAGGGTCTTTCAGACTTATGTTAAAGTCTGGAGTAATTGTAAAGACCATAGATCCATGACTGAGAGTGGTGATGACTGTTCCGATACAGGCATGCTCATAAGAGAGGAGATTTGTATCGAGCAGGGCGATACGAGCAGACATAGGTAGGTCACCTCGACCATGATAAGAAAGAACGAGTCGAATAGCTCCCATATGGAT
Organism: Paratinospora sagittata; assembly: GCA_035771175.1. Classification (NCBI taxonomy): domain Eukaryota; kingdom Viridiplantae; phylum Streptophyta; class Magnoliopsida; order Ranunculales; family Menispermaceae; genus Paratinospora; species Paratinospora sagittata. The sequence continues at coordinate 30,077,201 of CM069599.1, forward strand.
ATGGGTATATCCATGAGCTAACCAGTGACTGATAAAAGAAGGTTCAAACTCAAGAGTTACATATTGCTCTTGCATAGTAGACTCAAGAGTGCAGTGAGTGAGTGCAGTGCTTTGGATGTATTCTTTAATAGGAGGACTCTTACGACTAATCAATTTTTTAACAGACGTAGTAAAAGACTGAGACTTTTTTGTGAACAACCAGTAGGGGTTTAACAAAGGAGGGATAGTTTCAGAGACTTTACTATCTGCAGGTATATGAGTTACTTCGACTAAATCATCTATTTTCGGAGCTTGTTTAATACATGACTCAGGAAGACTTGAAAAATTAAAAGATGAAGATTTTAAAATCGGGCTAGGGTCGGACATAGAAGATGAAGGGGGACTATCACCAAAGGGTTCCATGGATACTGTCAGACCTCTTTGTCTTACGTCGGCACTCTCTCTGGCCCGTCAAGACCCTGTCTTTAGTATCTAACGGAGAAAACTGGTGAAAAATAGATTCATCTGCTTTCTATTTAAGACCAAAACCAATTTTCAAAATCTAAGTACTCCTTTTAATCATCAACTTCAACTGCATCACATATATAACAGACAAAATATAAGCGAAGTAAACCACAACATAAGATAGCAAGAATAACTAAAACTATAATCAACCACAAAGGAAGATGACTTAAGAGAGACATGGTTTAAAAATAAAAACGTAACTTTAAAAAGATGAATTTACTTTTTTACATGTATTTAATATTTAAAAGTTAAAAAGTAGTAATCGTTATCGGTGACCGGATTTTGTAAACTTTTTTTATCATATTTAAATCATTTAAATAAGAGTTAAAATAATAAAAAAATTATAATTATTTAATGTAGGTAACGTTAATCGATCGACCACAAAAAGACAGGACCGTAACACTCAAAATTTCTAATAATAATAATTTAAAATGTGAGACGGTGAGGAGTGAGTCTGTGGGTGTGACAGAGATAAGATTGAGAGACCACCGATTTGGGGCGCGGTTTTTTAGGTCTGTGGATTTTTGTTGGGATGGTTTGGTCGAGAAAATATGAATCTGACGCTGTGACAACGTCACATCTGCACAATTGAGGACAAAAGTGAGCCATTCCATCTTTTTCGAAAAGAACTTGTGATCATTTTTGTATAATTCACCGTGTCAGATGTTGATTGGCTGAATTTGTTAATATCTCTTCCAACTTATCAAGTGTTCCGTGTTCGTTTTGTTTTCCATGCCGCGACTCAATCATAGATCAGACAACTTGTCAAAATATATATTCTTTTGTTATATATATCGGTTAGGAAAATAGTTTAAAAACACATTTTATAAATATACTTTGTAATATTATCTTTAAAAATTATTAATAATTTAAGAATTCTCACCGATAATATTAATTAAATATATTTTTTTATTTTTTTTTGTCTGTATTCTTTAGGTTCTCCATTGGGGCGGGAGGCGGGGGGACTCAGAGTCTAGGCCACAGAATATTTTTTTAATTAAGTGGGAAGATGGAATTCTCGAACCCTCTATATGATTAATATTTTTTTTTTTCTTTTTGGCTAGGATTTGACTAAACATGAATTGGGTACTAACTCAAATCTGTGTCCATTAGTAAAAAAGAAATAAAAATAAAAATAATTATAGTTTGTAATAAAGTTGATATTTTTATAAATATGTAGATGTCCTAATTTTTTTGAATTTTATTTTTTCCTTCTTGATACTATAAAATTGCTATAGTCCAGAGTTTAAGATTTATGGTTCAAAGGTTTAGTCTTTTATGTTAAATTCCCTTATATTAACAAGAGAGTTTATCGTAGATTCTTAGGTAAAAATAAAAAGGGTGCTCCTGTTTCAACCCATCATTTTCACTATCTCTAAACTCTTTACTTACCCACTTAATACACTCCCCACACAAAATTTTAAAACACAGTTCGGGCTCTCATAATGCCTGTCAATTTTACATTCTCTACTCATTTTGCCCTTTTTAGAAAACCCCTTTTCTCTCCCATTTGGCTTATATTTTCCCCTCTTTTCTCATAAGTCTAGTTGTTCGGTTTAAGAATTCTATCCAAATCTGATGTTAGAAAAGAACTATTTGCATTTGAATATTAAATCAATTTATAAACACATGATTTTAATATGTTAAAAGTAGATTATTTGTTGTGTAATGACTTTTTTATACATTTTTGTGGAAAAAATCTGAAAGAAATGGTAAAAAATTAAAGGTCTTTTGAATCCTGTGAAATTAATTCATTCCGTTGGTTCAAACTGAATTAATCGATTGTGTTCGGTTAAAGGCGACCGAACAAAATGCATTTATCAAGTTGCCTATGATGAACAAAAGTTTTTTGAAATTTTTTGACCATGAAAGGATGACCTAATTAGTCGAACCAACTTTTACCGTGTATTGATTTTTCAAAAAAAATTACTTTTACAACAAAAAAGAGTATCAATGTACATGTCGTCGTGAAGTGTGAAGAACTCTTCATTATAGTTGTTTTCTTTCATATTGTCAATTAATGTGTTTCTAAGTGTTTCGAGGAATTTTTTTTACAACAAAAACTCGAGGGATACTAAATAATATTTTCAAAACTAGAAAATAAAAGAAGTAATAGATTTGATTAAAAAAACATTTAAAATATAAAAACTGAAGCTTGAAAAGATGAGGAAACAATAAAACTAATGTGTGGATGATCAGTGAGTGAAAGGTCTAAAGGATTCTAATTTTTTGTGACCCTTATTGCGCTAAAGTAATTATGATCATCTCTTTCTTTAAAGTTGAAATTAAAGTTAGAAGTTTAGTCTATTTAATAGTTTTTTTTTCTTCTAAATTTTAAATTCAAGTCTTACATATCCCTCTATTATGGTATGGTTGGTTTGTATTTTTTAAATTAGCTTAGTTTGATTGTACTTTTTTACATTACATTTAATTTAGTTCCAATATAAATGCTAAAATTATTAAGTTTAAAAAGACATCGGCAAGCTTATTAAAGAAAGTAATATATATTAAAATTATAGTTCAATATTAACTAAATATATTAATACAAGCTTCATCAACTGAATCATATAATTATTACATTGAAATGTTGACCTAAGCTTAACCTATTATACCAATTTGATTAAGTTTATAGTTTTCAGGAAAACATGATCCTCAAACCCAAACTACCACGGTTCTTCCCATTTAGTTGGGCAATGGTCCCGTTTAGGAGAAGTTGAGAGAAGCCAACTTTTCTCACCAATGTTTTTATTCTTCTAGAGACGCACATTTCTTGAAAAAATACTTTTGAAAAAACCTTTTCAAACAGGACCAATTAAAGCTAGGAGGATTTTTTACATGATTACCCTTCCCAAAAAGAATAATTTCACAAATGCCATCCATTACAAAATAATGTCACTTTTGCCTTATTTTACTGTTCATTGTACAGTCAGCGCACAGTCAGCAGTCCACACAAGCGCCACGTCGGCGCAGAGTTGGAATTTTTTACCGTTGAAAGGAAGGCGTCTTTTCAAAAGACGCCTTCCCTTCAACTTAAAAAAAATATTGTGAAGGGAAGGCGTCTTTTCAAAAGACGCCTTCCCTTCAAATGCTATTTTTTTTTTACCGAAGAGAAGGCGTCTTTTCAAAAGACGCCTTCTCTTCGGGATATCTTTTTTTGAAGTTGAAGGGAAGGCGCCTTTTCAAAAGACGCCTTCCCTTGCAAGTTTTTTTTTTTTTATTTTAAGGGAAGGCGTCTTTTAAAAAGACGCCTTCCCTTAAACCCTACAAATACCCCACCCGTGAGCAAACACTCCCACGCTCCCACACTCGTCCCTCGCCCCCTCCTCTGTCTGAAACTCTTCGGTCCGTCGCCGTCGCCGTCACCGTCCTCTCACTTCGCACCGTGTATTCGTCGTGATAGTAGTAAGTGATGATTCCTGATTTCAACCATTCAATTTCGAAATCGAAATAAGTTTAGGTCATTTTTTTTTTCTCTTTCTGAATAGATCTACATTATAAGTCATATAACATAGCTAAAATTAAACAAGTAGGAATAAGCATGAATAACCTAGTTTTCTTGCGTTGAGTGAGTGGGTGGAAGTGGCCGGTGTACCAACCAGATTTGGGAACCTACCCCTGCCCACCTAAGAAAGAGAAATAACCATAATTTTTTTTTTCTGTATTCTTATTATCAAACAATTCATCATATTTCTCATTGGAATATAGCAAAGGTTATAGGGGAGTTGGGAAAGGAAAATTTTGGTCACCAAACATAGAAAATAATAAAAAGAGTTTTTCAGACCATTTTCACAATCTCAACCTGATTTAGAAGCTCAATCAAGCTTCATTAATCATATTTGAGTTAGGTCAAGTTCAGGCTGTAAAACAAACATTTGTTCCAGTCTCAGTTCATACCACAGAGACATGTATGTCTCAACGTTTATTCATCCAAGTATTCTTGGTGAACCATATTTAAGATCATTCAATGTTTTAAGCCATTGTTGATTGGCTTTCTTGGAAGCAATGCAACTGCTTTCCATACTCAGTCAAAATAAAATGCAAAATTCGTTTTTCGTCTCTCTCGCTCTCACTCTCTTGCTCCCTCTCTCACCCCTCCTTTTTTTATATATCTGATAAATGAATTTGAAGTGTCTGTGGCTATAAAGTTAATGTGAATGAATCCATGACCATCATTTCCTTTTTTCTCTGTCTTGTAATCCAATGTTTCCCATACATTGCGATACTCTTCAGATATTCATCTGGAAGATGACTTCAGATGTATCCAAATTACTAGCTCCAAGTTTCTGACTTTGCACATCTAGAAGGAAAATTCAATGTTTTTTGGTTATCAATTCAAACCATATTGGAGCACTTCAAGTATTTAATCGAAACTCCAAATAGGAGAAATTGAATTATCCTCATAACTAGCTCCAAATTTATACAACTGGAAGAAAACTTCAAGGTATGGGCTTGTTAATTGACAATTTTATTGGAGCGCTAAAATATATGCATAGGAATTCCTGGTGGTATAGTTATTTACATTGTTTTGGATTTTTTTTTTCATGATAAGTTACTATTTTTTTAATTGATGAATAATTGTATCGTGATGCTTGTGGATTTGTTGAATTTTTATTTGATTTTTGTCTAGTAATTATTCCCATGAATACACATAAATAAATATATGTGCATCACATCAGTACAAATCTTTTCTTTTCTATCAAAAAAAAAGAAAAAAAAAAAACCTGTACTATATTGTTTTGCATGGTTATCTTCCCATTAAATCATAAGATACGGTGGAGCCATATTTTTGGCTAGTTTAATATTAGGGGAATCAGTTACCATAAATTGTCTAAAGTGCATTTATGAAATAAATAGTTTCAATCATAAAAAATAAGAGGAAGACATAGTATCAATCATGAAAACGGGAATAGGTTGAGGAAAAGTGTATATTGCAACGTGCATTATAAGTATATCAGTATATAATTAGCTATTACCAATCCTCCTTGTTGGATTTTAGCTGAAACATGGATTCCTCATTAGATTAGAACATGAAATATGTATTTGGAAAGTAATTAGAACTTGCTAAATATGGATAAGTATTTTATGATCTCCTTATATTTGAATAAGGAAAACCATGTTGGTGTAGTCATATTAGAATGAGGAATTCTTTAAGAGTGCTAGAATTACACGCCGTGAAAACTCTACATATTTTCTCTTTGTCATTAGATGACACTTGTTAGCATAAAATTCTACTGATTATCTATATGAATTTTAGTACGTAGATGACTCCAAAAGTTGATGACTTCAATTCAAACAAATTAGCCTTATTACATTTTCTTTTAATTGTTACTTTGTTGAAGTCATAGGCTTTAATTTCATATTTTCTTTGAAAAAATGACGATTGTATTTTGCTTATTCCCACACAGATGACAAATAGACTTGTTTCTATTATATGCTACAGCGGTGGTTCTGTAGTACATGATTCACGAGGTGCATCATACGATAGACCGCCAGTAGGGCTTGTAAGAGTTCGATCAGGCATTGATTTTGAAGAATTTGAAGGGGTTATTCGAGGTAAATTACGGATTTCAACGTGTGCAACGATCAATATCACCTATAGATATCCTTTGCTTTTTGGCGAAAAGGATTTCAATTATACGGTTCTTCCTATTAGCAATGAGGAAGAGCTAAGGGATATTTTTTCCATGTTGCAAGAGGTCCCACCTCCTACTAATATGGAGGTGTATGTAGAAGTTGTTGGTGGAAATCCAACCGAAGGTCGTCAAACGGGTCATCGGCGAAGCCACTTAAATTTTGGCGGTCATAGTGCATGAAGATCAATGGAGCACATTGGTCCGAGTACAGCTTCACCTATTGATGCTACAATCGGTCACATGACCAATGATTCTGAAGATGGCAGCCTTTCAAATGTACATTTGTCTGATGATGAATTCAATTTTGAAGACGACGACAGTGATGAAAACAGTGATGAGGATGACGGACATGTGATGGATAATTTTGTTGATTTGCGTGGTCCTTTGTTGAGAGTAATTGAAAATGATGGGTCTATGTATGCATTGCCACTACGAGAAGATGGCAATGGCGTAAGCATTGAAGAAACAGAGTTACAAGACACTGAGTTGCATAGTATGGGTGATACACCACAACCTACCACAACAAGTTTTGAGCCTCCATCACCGAATTTCATGGAGCTTAATCATGAAGCTATGACCCCGTTATCAGACAATCATGATAACATATCGATGGGGTGGAACGAGTCACAAGATCTTTGCGAAGGACTCATATTTCCCTCAAAGGAAGACTTGCAACATAGAGTAAAACGATGTTGTATAGCGAAGCAACAAGAATATGTTGTGGTCGATTCAGAACCCAAATTTTGGTCAATTAGGTGTAAGAAATCGAAAGATGGTTGTCAGTGGAGGCTACGGGCTTCGAAACGCAAGAAATCGGGATTGTTTGAGATCACAAAATGCCCATTTCCACACACATGTATTTATGCCCAAATGTCGCAAGATCATAGACAATTGGATTTAAAGCTAATATATCGCGAAATTTTTGATATTGTAAAGCGAGATCCTTCAACTTCTGTGTTGGCGCTACTTCAAGTCATTAAAAATAATTACAAATACGATGTGCATTACAAAAAAGTGTGGCGTGCAAAACAAAAGGTGATGGAAAAGATATTTGGTGATTGGGAGGGATCGTATAACCTACTCCCCAAATGGATGGATGCATTGAATGCTAGTAATCCAGGTTCGCACGCATTTGTAAATCACTACGAACCTGACAACAATGGGATAGCCATATTTCATCGTTCTTTTTGGGCTTTTGGTCCCTCAATTGAGGGTTTTAAGCATTGTAGGCCTATCATACAAATAGATGGTGCACACCTATATGGAAAGTACCGCGGTAAGTTGCTCATCGCCACGGCAATCGATGCAGCCAGTCATATATTCCCTCTCGCATTTGCTATTGTTCATCAAGAAAATACTGACAACTGGGCATGGTTTCTAAGGAAGCTTCGTTATAGCGTGACTAACAGAGAAGGCATTTGCCTTGTCAGTGATCGTCACCCTGGCATATTGAATGCAGTTAAAAGAGTAGAGAATGGTTGGACCGAGCCGGAGGCATATCATAGGTTCTGTTTGAGGCATGTGGGTAGTAATTTCAATGATAAGTACCGTAACCAGAAGTTGAGATATTTGGCCAAGGCAGCAGGGTCACAACACCAACCACGTAAGTTTGAGGCACTAATGAAAGAACTAGAGCACCAGAAAGAGGGTTGCACAAGATGGTTTAATCCCATTACCCTTCCTAGAGAGAGGTGGACAATGGCTTACGATGGTGGGGTGCGATATGGTTGGATGACTACGAATGTCGCTGGTTAGTCTATGCATTTACTTATTTGAATTCTCTGAGCTATTTTTTTAATTGTCAATTACCGTCTGATTTGTTACCTGTTTTTTTCCTTTAGAGTGTTTCAATGGGGTATTGAAAGGGGCTCGATTTTATCCGGTCACAGCATTGGTTCAGTTGACGTTTTATAGATGTGTTCGGTGGTTTATCGTTAGACGACAAGAAATAGATGAAGCAATTACTAAGGGAGAAGTTTTCACAAAGTATGCGGTTGAGAAAATGAAAAATTGGGGGCTTAAGGCAGGTAACCACACTGTTACAATGATCAATCGACAACTTCAGACATTTGAGGTTGTTACCGGTATACAAGATGTCCGCATGAACAAAGGGGGAAACAAGCAGGTGGTTCGACTAAAAGATCGTTTCTGCAGCTGCGGCAAATGACAATGTTTTGGGATTCCTTGTTCACACGTCCAAGCAGCGTGTCGTTATGCTTCGATCAATTGTGACCAATACATTGATCATTGGTACCTCCTCCAGCATTACTCTAAGTGTTACGAATCTCAGTTCCATCCCATTCCGCACGAATCTTACTGGCCACCATGTACTATTCCTTATACGGTGATACCTGATTCTGGTCATGTTCGCAAATCTGGTCGACCGAGGTCGTCGCGCTTAAGAAATGAGATGGATATAAGGGAACCCTCGTCTAAGATTAGATGTAGACAATGTGGACAAGAAGGCCACAACAGGCGGAGGTGTCCAACCCTCCGTGATGGGGCTGCATAAGCTATTGTTTGCCCACATATATTTCATGTGTTGTACTTTTTAAGTCTTCTGTATCTTTTGCAATGTAATATGACACTGTGCGGGATAGACTTTGTCATCTACGATCTATTGTCTGATAATTATTCTCACATTATGTTCTTTTTCTACTATTTCTTTATCTACGTTTGATCCTAATATGTGGTAATTAAATGTAATGTTAGTTCATCTACGTTAGATGGATCCAGGACCGTTAGATCCATCAGTACTTTCATTGCAGGCCCGTCATCGATCTGGTCCCATATGGGATGGAGAGGTACTTACGTATTATTTTGAGATTTAATCCCTTTTGAATTAAATCTTTGACTGACAATATAATAATTTCTTTTTGCAGGCAGTGCTAGAGTTGCATTGTCGACGTAGGGAAGCCGTTGTCCATCGCACACTCCCGCTTGACCCGCGTATTATTCCATACTTGCAGCGCGCTGGTTTTTATGGGGTAGCACGTGTGGGATACATTCAGTTAGACTGACACTTAATAACTGCCTTCATAGAGCGTTGGCGTCAAGAAACTCATACCTTCCACCTTACTTGTGGAGAAGCGAGTATTACACTCCAAGATGTAGAGCTCCAATTGGGCTTGCGTGTCGATGGTCTACCTGTGACGGGATCGACCAACCTTCTGTACGAAGATTTATGTGCTGAGTTGCTCGGGTTCATTCCGGTTGGGAAAGAAAGACGCGGGGGACGATTGAGTCTAGTCACCCTTGGAGAAAGAGTTCCAAATTTACCCCAAGAAGCAACAGAAATTCAAATACAACAGTATGCACGAGCATATATTTTGCAGCTAATTGGAGGTGGGTTGTTGTCAGACCAGTCAAACAACCTCGTACACCTATGTGTTCTGCCTTTTCTTGCGGACTTCGATGTCGCCGGTACATACGCGTGGGGCAGTGCAGTGCTAGCATGGTTATATCGTCAAATGTGCCGTGCAGTTGATTATGAAAAACGAGGTGTTTCAGGAGCACTGGTACTAATACAACTATGGGCATGGGATAGATTTCCTTTTTTGGCTCCACGAAGGTGCAACATTCAACGCGAGGATCATGCCGGTCCAAATGCACATATGTTGCCACCACCACCATTGACATATAGGTAAATGAGTACTTTTTTACTTAAGTTCACACCAATATTCCTTTCCAACATTTACTGTTAACGTATATTAATTTCTCCTTACTATTTGCAGGTGGAGACATGCCTTAATCAAGAAAGAAGTCTCAACGCATGTATTGAATAAATATAGAGAGACGTTGGACACTAAAGGTTTCGAAGAGGTACAATATTCCAAACAATTTACATTAATGTATTCCTTATTGTTTTTGCAATGTTTTCCAATTTTGATGTTTCGGGTCCATGTACAGGTCAGTTGGACTCCATACACCGATGATTTGATTGATGCCTTGCCAGAGTATTGCAAGCATGGGCGACACATATGGCACACCATTTCTCCACTCATTTGTTTCGCCATAGTTGAATTACACCGGCCAGATCGAGTGTTACGTCAATTTGGCATGAGACAAACGATTCCGGAGCCATGCGACACAAGTATTGAGCTCCACAAGTGTGATATGAGAAGCCAATGTGACAGTAATTGGATTGAAAAGCACAGATATTACGTTGATGAATGGCAGCGCCGTGTCGATAACTTGGCAGTTGGTGAAAATAATGATTCGGTGCCTATGGAGTACAATGACCCATATATGGTTTGGTTTCGATCAATAACTAGGAGGTATATGACTGAAAGTGGTGCGACAATCGATTTCTTGGTAAGAAAGTACATTATGCAATTCGCGTTTTCAATTATTGCTAACCTAAGTTGTAGTTATTTGCGCTAACGTATGACACTTTTAATTTATTTAGGTATGCAACGTGGCTGAAATGCATTTGCGCAGTGAGATGAATGATATGACTGTAGCGAGGGACATTAACAGGATATCAATGACTACGCTACAAAGTGTGCATGCTGATTACATGATCAGGAGGGACACAACAGAGGGACAATCCGCAGCATGTCATCAGAGTCCCATCACTCCTTCCGGTCGTGCTGATTCATTCACAGATGTCCACACGTCACCATTGCGTCACGATCCATCCTCCTTTGGCGATGAAATACCAGATGTTCATATCGACCCGACGGCTACTTCATTCGAGGACAATCCAACCTTGGGTGAAGAAGGACATTGGATAGGTAGACGACAAAGAATGCCAAGGCGAGGACGTGCATTTATACCAGATGTGGCTATTGAGGCGCATGATGATCGTGAGGATAACCACATATCAGCTATGCCCGTTGACAATGATCCAGCACCATCTGCCGAGCAAGTTGTTCAGGTGCCTTTGCAGCAGTATAGAAGAGATCACTTACGCCGCAATAAACGACGTAAATGGCCAATATGTGGCACAGATTGACAACTTGTTTCTCATTTAAACTTGTATATGTTTTGATAATGTTGTATTCAACATGTATGTAAACTTGCCCCTTCAATTCAATAAATATTTTTTAAGAAAATTACCTCGTACTTGAATCTATGCTTATGTTTTCGATTTAAACTTGATTTCGGGATGGGGGTCAAAAAATTGAACCGGGCATGGGAATGGGATTCCGTCGACTCCGGGGGATCGGGGGAAGATAGTGTGACGTGCTGAAAGTGGTCGGGTTAAAAAAAACCAAGTGGTTTGGATTCGGTGAGTATGAATAGTTTAGAAAAAGCTTACGTTTTTTATTTAAACTAGAATTTGGGATGGGGGTCAAAAAATTGAACTGGGCATGGAAATGGGATTCCGTCGACTCCGGGGGATCGGGGGAGGATATTGGGACGTGCTGAAAGTGGTCGGGTTAAAAAAAACCACGTGGTTTGGATTCGGTGAGTATGAATAGTTTAGAAAAAGCTTATGTTTTCGATTTAAACTTGATTTCGGGATGGGGGTCAAAAAATTGAACCGGGCATGGGAATGGGATTCCGTCGACTCCGGGGGATCGGGGGAGGATATTGGGACGTGCTGAAAGTGGTCAGGTTAAAAAAAACCACGTGGTTTGGATTCGGTGAGTATGAATAGTTTAGAAAAAGCTTATGTTTTCGATTTAAACTTGATTTCGGGATGGGGGTCAAAAAATTGAACCGGGCATGGGAATGGGATTCCGTCGACTTCGGGGGATCGGGGGAGGATAGTGTGACGTACTGAAAGTGGTCGGGTTAAAAAAAACCAAGTGGTTTGGATTCGGTGAGGCCAAACTGTTTAGAAAAAGCTTATGTTTTTGATTTAAACTAGAATTTGGGATGGGTGTCAAAAAATTGAACCGGGCATGGGAATGGGATTCCGTCGACTCCGGGGGATCGGGGGAAGATATTGGGACGTGCTGAAAGTGGTCGGGTTAAAAAAAACCCCGTGGTTTGGATTCGGTGAGTATGAATAGTTTAGAAAAAGCTTATGTTTTCGATTTAAACTTGATTTCGGGATGGGGGTCAAAAAATTGAACTGGGCATGGGAATGGGATTCCGTCGACTCCGGGGGATCGGGGGAGGATATTGGGACGTGCTGAAAGTGGTCGGGTTAAAAAAAACCACGTGGTTTGGATTCGGTGAGTATGAATAGTTTAGAAAAAGCTTATGTTTTCGATTTAAACTTGATTTCGGGATGGGGGTCAAAAAATTGAACCGGGCATGGGAATGGGATTCCGTCGACTCCGGGGGATCGGGGGAGGATATTGGGACGTGCTGAAAGTGGTCGGGTTAAAAAAAACCACGTGGTTTGGATTCGGTGAGTATGAATAGTTTAGAAAAAGCTTATGTTTTCGATTTAAACTTGATTTCGGGATGGGGGTCAAAAAATTGAACCGGGCATGGGAATGGGATTCCGTCGACTCCGGGGGATCGGGGGAGGATATTGGGACGTGCTGAAAGTGGTCGGGTTAAATAAAACCACGTGGTTTGGATTCGGTGAGTATGAATAGTTTAGAAAAAGCTTATGTTTTCGATTTAAACTTGATTTCGGGATGGGGGTCAAAAAATTGAACCGGGCATGGGAATGGGATTCCGTCGACTCCGGGGGATCGGGGGAGGATAGTGTGACGTGCTGAAAGTGGTCGGGTTAAAAAAAACCAAGTGGTTTGGATTCGGTGAGGCCAAACAGTTTAGAAAAAGCTTATGTTTTTGATTTAAACTAGAATTTGGGATGGGTGTCAAAAAATTGAACCGGGCATGGGAATGGGATTCCGTCGACTCCGGGGGATCGGGGAAGGATAGTGGGACGTGCTGAAAGTGGTCGGGTTAAAAAAAACCAATTGGTTTGGATTCGGTGAGGTCGAACAATTTTGATTTTTCATTCATTAAAAAAAAAAAAATTATCAAGAGAAGGCGTCTTTTCAAAAGACGCCTTCTCTTAATTAAAAAAAAAACTTTGAAGGGAAGGCGTCTTTTCAAAAGACGCATTCCCTTCAACGTTAAAAAAAAAATTGAAGGGAAGGGAAGGCGTCTTTTCAAAAGACGCCTTCCCTTCCACTTGTAAAAAATTCACCTCCGCGCCGACGAGGAGCATTGTTTGGCCGCTGACTGTGCGATGACTGTGCAATGAACAGTAAACTGTGGCAGTGGTGACATTATTTTTGAGGGGATGACATTTGTGAAATTATTCACTTTTTGGAGGGTAATCATGTAAAAACCCCAAAGCTAGGACCAATTTTTTTAATCACATTTTTTCATCCCATTTTATTTTAAGTGCGGTTTTTACTCAAAACCAATAGTTTGCATGTTTAACAGAAGCCGATCGCGCCCTAGCTTTTTCAAATTGCTTCTTCCATTAAAGTAATTTACAAGCATTTAAATATAAAAAAGAACACTTATTCAATATTTTTCTAAGAGAAATGTTAATCTAATTACAAAAAAAATATAACTGCAATGCAATTATACATTTATTTTTATTGGACGTGTAAGTTATACACAATTCAAGATGTGTAATAAATAATTTAATAAATATAAATGTATAGTTGTATTATAATTACAATTTTTTATAGTTAGATTAACCTTTCTTTTTCCTACAGTCTTATAAACATTTCTTAAACAAGTACTTTTGAACAAACTATTATCTGAAGTTTAATTGTACTAAACAGATCCAATGCAACAATCTAAAGAAGCACTAAGATACGTAACACTTAAGAGTGTTATTACCAAAGAAATAAATAATAAATAAAGGAAAATTGATTATCACACCAATATCTAGTTTCGGTAAAATCTAGGAATTCAAAAAAAAAAAAGATGAAAAAAAGGACAAAAAAAAGAAGAAGGTTTTGAATGCTGGAGGGAAAATATTTTTATTTTATCTACAAATCAAAATATACAAAAATTCAAAGGAATTGACTTCAAATTAGAGTTAAACATTTGAGTTGCTCTTGATTAATTTTATTGCATCACTTGAAGAGGTCAATCTAATTTGCTCAGTTAAATACAAATATTTTGGAGTCGAGATTATTCTGAAGTTAGGAACAATACACAACATTATATAGTCCTTTATCAAAGTTGGCGCATAAACGTAGATACGAACTCAAACTTGTCACTAAGCACAACTTATACTTTATTTTGCAACTAACGAGCTACCCAACTTTGGTCAACTATCCAACTATTTTCATTGTAAAAGTATTATAGCTAATCTCAAATCTTTACAATTACTTAAATTGATATGTTAAGGGGTAATATTTTGAGTAGTACTAAAAAAAACACCATCGGCACAAATATGAGGTTCTCTTGAGAAACTACCGCAATTATCAAATTTAGGTGAGGGCATTTTTGGAAAATAAAAAGTAGCCCAATGATGTTTATACAGATGAAAAATCCCTCTTTCAAATCTTAATCAGTGCAACTGAATTATGGTTGCAATCTCCCGCCATTTTCATTCTCTTCAACACCCCAACCAATTACACTCCATCATTGATCTTCCACAACCAACGTTCTCCTTCTTCCAACAACAACAACAACAAAGAAGCCTCTTGGAATCTCATCTTATAACACTTCTCCATGGCTGCACCAATCTCACCCAACTCAAACAAGTCCACGCCCATCTCTTCCGCAAAGGCCTCAACCAATGCTCCTTCCTCCTCGCCAAGCTTCTCCGAATGCTCACCAACCTCGACGTCCCTATCCACACTTACCCTCGTCGCCTCTTCGATCAAGTCCACAACCCCAACGCCTTCCTCTACACCGCCCTCATTCGCGGGTACTCTCTTTTAGGCCCCTTCGACGAGTCTTTAATGCTATACAATCGTATGATACGAGAAGGCATTCGACCCATTTCGTTCACCTTCTCGGCGCTCTTCAAGGCTTGTTCCGCCACGGTTAATGTCGAATTGGGCCGCCAAATTCATGCCCAGACAGTTTTAATTGGCGGGTACCAGTCGGATCTCTATGTTGGGAACACATTGATTGATATGTATGTGAAATGCGGGGAATTGGAATGTGGGAGACGAGTGTTTGATGAAATGCCTGAGAGAGACGCGATTTCTTGGACTTCTTTGATTGTTGCTTATGCGAAAAGTGGGGATATGGAGGGTGCGGGGAAGTTGTTTGATGAATTGCCAGAGAAGGATATGGTGGCGTGGACGGCTATGATTACTGGTTATGCTCAGAATGCGAGGCCTATGGAGGCATTGAGATCATTCAATAGGATGAGAGATGCAGGGTTGGTTACGGATGAGATAACGTTGGTGGGGGTGATTTCGGCTTGTGCTCAATTGGGGGCTGCTAAGCACGCTAGGTGGATTCGGGAGATTGCGGAGAAAGAAGGGTACTTGAGCCCCAACATGAATGTTTTGGTTGGATCGGCTTTGATTGATATGTACTCAAAGTGTGGGAGTGTGGAGGAGGCTTACCGAATTTTCAAGAAGATGAAAGAGCACAATGTGTATTCCTATAGTTCTATGATTGTGGGATTCGCGATGCATGGGCGGGCTGATGTAGCAATGAAGTTGTTCTATGAGATGGCGAAGACTGAGACAAAACCAAATAGGGTTACTGTCATTGGGGTGCTCACAGCGTGTAGTCATGCCGGAATGGTTCAAGAAGGCTGGAGCTTATTTGCTAGTATGCAAAATGAGTATGGTGTTACACCAGATGCTGATCACTACACATGTATGGTAGATCTTCTAGGCCGGGCTGGGCGCTTGGAAGAAGCACTTGAGCTCGTTAATTCAATGCCGATTGAGCCTCATGGAGGTGTGTGGGGGGCACTTCTTGGAGCATGCCGAATTCATGGGAATCCCGACATTGCTGAGATTGCTTCAAACCATCTATTTGAGCTCGAACCCAATGGCATTGGGAATTATGTCCTTCTCGCCAACATCTACGCACTGGCGGGTAGGTGGAATGATGTTTCAAGGGTAAGGAAGTTGATTAGAAAAAGAGGTTTGAAAAAGAACCCAGGATGTAGCTGGGTAGAATCAAAAGATGGAGTTATCAATGAGTTTTTCGCCGGTGATATGACTCATCCAAAATCAAAAGAGATAAAGCAGGCATTAGAGGAGCTTCTGGAGAAGCTAAAGCTTGACGGGTACAAGCCAAATCTGAGTTCTGTGCCTTATGACGTGAGCCAAGAAGAGAAGGAACGGTTGCTTAAGACACACAGCGAGAAGCTGGCATTGGTGTTTGGGTTGCTAACCACGAGTTCTGGCAGCCCAATTATGATTGTGAAGAACCTAAGGATTTGTGACGATTGCCACACTGTTATGTGCGGTGCATCTCAAATCATGAAGAGGGAGATTTCAGTGGAGATAACATGAGGTTTTACCATTTTTGCAATGGAGTTTGCTCTTGTGGCGATTTCTGGTGATTAAAGAGGACATCCTAATGTCAATAGAAATAAGAACTGCAAATTTGCCAGTTCTTATGTCTTAAGATTCTTTGAAAGTTCTATACATAGTGATCGTGCTGCCCATCAATGAGCTCTGAATTGCCTTAATCTGGGGAGCAAACGTTATAAGAGATAATTTGTGTGCTCTTAAGTCTTAGTGGAATAATTTCAATTGTTACCCTTTTTTTTTTTTAAAAAAAAAGAAGAAACAATGCGTCCTAGACCCACATGTCTCCTTGTGAGCGTATTAGGTCTCTTTCGAACTCATTAATTTTCACATCAACGAATTAACCTCTATGGTCCATTGAAACGCCCTTACCCTAAACTGAGTTTTGAACCCACAACCTTCAGGATTATCTACGAACCTCCAATCAACGCGTGGTTGGCAATTCCAATTGTTACTAAAGAATCACCTTTTTTTTTCCACTGTAATAAATAACTTATAAAATTTTCTATTGTTAAAAACTTGATTTTTAAATCTTTCGTTTACATGATTAAATGGACAATAGCTAACAAATAATTATGTAATTAAGGAAGCAGTGGTGTCTAGAATTCAAAAGAAAATTAATAGAAGCATAAGGAAGCAGTGTTGTCTAGAATTAAAAAGAAAATTAATAGAAGCTGCTTGAATGAAATCAAGAAGAATTGATTATACCCTAAAGATAAAGACAGCTAATTATCAACTGAATGTGTGATCAAAGACAAATAGTGGAATTTTGTATAAGAACCAAATTCACACCATATTTACATCATCAATTACATCATTAGCTACAAGTCTACCAATCTAACCACTTCCAAATAAATAAAGTGAATGTCACTCTCATTCGCTTAAATATACATTAAAAAAACAGTGTTCCCATTGAACACATCCCCAATACAGGTTATACAACAAACAATTTGCTTTTGTTGAACTTAGATTCGAATATGCCAACCAAAGGCCACGTGCCCCCTTCAGTTCATAATACACCATCATCATGAGCCAAAGACAAGCCAAAATATTCCTATGCTCCGCAGCCGTATCATCTTCCATACACCCACAACAAATCAAAGCAATAATCACCACACCCCTCACTAAACTAGGACCCCACATATATTTCCTACTCCAGGAGCCGTTTAACCTAACCGAAACCCCAAAACAAGATTCACAAATTACCATCACGTGGCTCTTCAAACAGAGACAAAACAAACGTGGCATCTGGACACCAAGACAGAAACGTATGGTACGCTGTACACATAATCAGAACTATATAGAGTTAACAACAGAAACTAGAGTCTTCTCAGCGTTTCTTCGTCTTCTTCAGAACCAAAAGCTCTGCGCTTCGAAGCAGAGCTATGGAAGAAGAAGAAGTGGAAATTTGCAAAGAAGAGAACAAGAAAGTCTTGAAGGTTCTAGAAGCGCTGAAACAAGCTTCTCAAGATCTACAGCACAAGCCCGATTCTGTAAAAGACGATTCGAACTCGTCCGCCATTAAAGCCCTGCTCGAGCTCGAAAACGAAGCCGAAAACATCTTCTGCAGCGACCCAAAACTCTCGAATTTGTCTTCCCTTCTCTCCGACCTCAAAATCTGCGTCGACGAGTTCCAGAGATCGAAAGGCCACAGCATCCGATTGTTCCTCCGCCGGCGATTCAAGAGCCAGGAGATCTCCCGTGTCGCCGGCTCCATCGAGTCGGAGATCCAGTCCTGGATCGATCGAGAAACCATCGAGAATCTCGTTAGAGTTCTTAGCGAAGATCCGTCTTCGTCCTCGTCGTCGTCGTCGGTCGATGAAGAAGAGGAAAAGATAAAGATGTTGATCCGGTTCGAATCCCGAGTATCCGAGGGTTTCAATCGGGATTTACAAGATTTGGTGCTAAAATCGAAGGTTTTCAACACTCTCGAATCGGTTCTTTGTAACCCTATGTTTTCGAAACGGATTCGAGAGCAATCGGCGTTGGCGGTAGGCGCGTTGGTTCGGTTCAACAAAGATGTTTTCGTCGGTGAAGTTTTAATGGGACACACAGTTCGAGCTTTGATCTCGATCGGTTCTTACTGCTCAATCAAAGTGCTGTGCGAACTGATTAGATCGATCAAAAGCCCTTTAGTGGACGAAATCGAAGCGAACAAAGAAATCCCCAAAATCATCAGCTTCTTGAGCTCGGACGACGTATCAATCAGAGTAATTGCGATGAACTGCGTGATGGAAATCGGGTATTTCGGGAGAAAAGAAGCGATTGAAGCGATGATCGAGGAAGGGTTGATTAAGAGATTGGTGGAGTTGCAGAGATCGGAATTGGGTGGGGATTTGATCGAAATGGGCAGATTCGAAGATGAAGAAGAAGAAGAAGAAAATGGAGGGATTGTTAGTAGGGTTCAAGTGGAGAAATCAAGAAAAGGGAGAGAGTGTAGAGAGAAGAGGTTTTTGGAAGATCATCCATTTGCGAGCTGTGTTGCGAGATTTGCGATTCAGCTGGAAGTAGGAGAAGGGTTGAGACAGAGGGAGAAGAGAGGGTTTAAGGCAGTGATTTTGAGGAGAGTTAGGGAAGCTTGTGAAGCTGAAGCTGTGGCTGCTACTATTCTTGCGGAGGTTTTGTGGGGGTCTTCACCTTGAATTTAATAAAATTCAATTCAATCTTCTACTATCAAAGGACAAAAATGGAGAAAATTAGGTAAAGATCTTAACTTCTCTCTGCTTATTGTAATTTTTTTTTAGTAAATATAAGATTTTTTTTTTTTTTTTTTTTTTTTTTTAATATTGGTGGTGTCATTGTAAAGATGTTTTTGTAGATTTTGAAAATTGTTGAATGGTTTTTTTTTTTTATTTATTGATATTATTAGAGAGCAGTTAGATAGGTTTCATTAATGGACTATTTATATTTCAATCTCTAACAAAAACCTACTCTAATATACCTACACTCTTCTTACCTAGTCAAGAATTAAAAAATTCTTAAATTACCTTTTTTTTCCAATCTACCCCCTTCGTTCTTTTCCTTCTTTTCCTCCCTTTCTTCTTATCCAAAATCCCATCAAAACCCTAACTTTTAATTTTGAAGTTCATCATTTTTATTTTTTTTATCTTAGTTAGAAGAATATTGGAATTAAGAAAACATCGTTTAGATCTTATTTAAAGAAAATCGTCAATCGTCGTCTTTGAATTTTTTTTGACATTTAATCTTTTGAATCGGTAAGAAATATATATTTTTGTTTATTCACTTTTATTCATGAAATAGAATATTTATGAGTATTTTTTAATGTGTTTTGTATGAAAAATAAACAGAACAAAATTCGTCTTTGAGGTCGCCGTTGCTCTTATTATTATTATTTTTTATTATGACATATTATATTGTATTAAGATGTATTTCGTGACAATTTTGACATGTTTACTTATTTCGAGTTAATTTGGATGAAGAGACATCATTTTTTATTCGTTACTCTTGTGTGGGATACGAATAGGGTATGATACTGCAACGTCCAAATGAGTTCGGACTGAGTGTAAATATGACAAAATTATCATGAAATACATGTAATATGATATGTAAAAATGAAAAAAAAAAGAAATAAGAGGAGTGGTCGGCTATAATCGACCCTTACAAAAGAGGGTCGGTAGGTCATGGCTGACCTTGTACAGGGGTCGATCCGGAGGGATCGATGTTTATTACTATTTTTAAAAATAATATTATTTTAATAATTTTTGTTGAAGATATTTAAGAAATTACGTAAAATAGTGAATTAAGTTGTAGATAGTTCATTAATAAAATTTATTTAATTATTTTTTATTATTAGTATTACTGTTTGAACACGGGCGCTGCAAATGATTTTTGTTAAAAAATAATAAAAATAAAATGTTTTTTTTTATTGAAAAAATTGTATATATTTTGTCTGTTAATATTATTAAAATGACTAAAATCATTCAAGAGGACAATTATGAGTAAAATAAGAATTTAAAATGATAAATTAATAAATACTTAAAATAAAGGTTGCAAGAAAAAAAAATTAGAACTTAGTTAATTATAAAATTATTATTTTAGTCTTATTGATAATAAATTTTTTTTTTTAAAATAAAAATAAAAATAAACATTTGAAGGGTATTTACTATCTGTTAAAGTGTTTTTATTATAATAATATATTTTACTGTTTGAAAGCATGTTCTAGCTCTGGCCTCTAGAAATTTGAGCTGATTATAAATGTAAGACATAACGAAGAATCAAATTATTTAAGATTGCTTTTTATTTATTTATTTATTGTAATTTGATCTCTAAATAAGGAGCAAAGGCATCCTTTAGTACAATTTTACTTTTTAAGTAAAAGTACTTTTATAAGAAGCGTTTGTGGATAAACTAATTTTAAATTTGTTTAGCAAAACACATCAAAATTGTTTATAAATAACCTATCTTATTAAAGATGACTTTTATATTTGTATCACCAAAAGTATTCCAGAAAGGCCTGCGACGGTGTATTGCGAAGATATACCACGATCCATATCTCTCTCTAGAGAATCCACTTTTAAGCTTATATCACCACCTACACTTCCAAGAGATGCCACAATGGACACTGATTAAGGAGGGGGGTGAATGGGATGCCAAACCAGTCCATGAATCTTTTCTCCCAGAAGATGCTACCGCTATTCTATCTAACACTTTTGAGTAGGAGGAGACCAGAAGATGTTTTGTTATGGCATTATGATAAGATGGGAAACTATACTGTTCGAAGTGGATATCAATTAGAATCAGATTATAATCGACTTCAAACACAGAAGCTATAATAGCATGGTGGAAGAAAGTGTGGAGTTTAAAATTACCAAACAAGATCAAACTTTTTTATTGGAAAGCTGTGAATAACTGTCTTCCTTCCGGTGAAAATTTAACCAAGAGAAAAATTACACAGTTGGGTTGTTGTAAGGTATGTTTGAAATCTCAAGGTACTTTACACCATGTACTTTTCAAATGCTGTGTGGCGAAAGAAACATGGCGAATCTGGTTCGAAAGTAACAGGTGGACTGGTGCAGATTATGAAGATGGCTTGCACTGCTTCTTGTCAATTGGATGTGATTTATCCAAAGAAAGTTTAACTTAGGCGATCTTAATCATGTGGGCGCTGTGGACTAACAGAAACAACGTATTGCATGGGGGTGTGAGGCGTTCCGGTCAGGACATGGCTAGCTGGATAGAAGCATACAACACTACTTTACAGGAGGCAGCAAGCACCACGATCAAGAATCACAGAATTGTTCCCACATATAGCGGTAATAGCAATAATAGCTGGGAACCACCGCCTGAGGTGGAGTTTAAGTTGAATGTCGATGCCGCATTAGATGAAAAACATGGCAGAATAGGAGTGGGGGCGATCATTCGCAATGCAAAAATGGGGAGGTGATGAGTGCAGTTACGTGGAATTTCAAAGTTAAGGTACCGGTGGATGTAGCTGAGGGCATAGCCTTGAAGGAGGGGCTCAAGCAAGCGGTGGATTCATTTTACAATCCAGTATGGGCAGAATCCGACGCCGTGAACATTGTTAATCTCGTTAATAGTTGGGCTCATTCACGGAAAGAAATCAGACTCATATCTCAGGACATTGAGATACTGGTGGCAAATAATAGAATCAGAGGAATTCACCATGTAAGGGATAACAATACTGCTGCACATGCTTTAGCTCGATATGGATTATTGTTGTGTAAAATTGTAACAATACCGATAACAAGTAATAAAGTTAAGAATAGGGTATCATTTCACAAATATTTGTTACTGAATTTCTTTGTTAACTATTAAAATTGTTTCACCATAATCTTATCTAAAAACACCGATTAAAATTCTTTGTAATCTAAATAATAAAATTAAATCTAAAACACATTAAAACTGATCAACACAATCAGAATAATAAAATCTAAAATTATAATCTTTCCTCGTAGTTTAATTGGATTTATCGAACTATTTTGTAATTAATTAATTAATTAAAGTTGTTAACCAAGAGTCTAAATTATTTACAAGCCTCTTTCGATGGTCAAACAAAAATACCTTGATTAATTAAATTTTTATATTGTTATGAAATTTAAATTAAAACAAGATTCATTAAGATAATGTTCTTCAATGATTATACATGTCACATGAATATATTTCTATTTAATATAAACTCAATAGCTTTCGCCATTTTTTATCATATATTATTTTAATTAAGTTCTAAAATCTAAACTTCCTTCGTTAAGATCATATGGATTCAATAAATAATCTAATTAGTGATCAAGTAATGAGAAACATTACGAGCGGATTAAAATAAACAACTCAAAATAATCAATTAAAATCTAAAATCAAATATAAAATTCAATATCCACATGAGATCCAATTGTAATTCTAGACAAACAACTTAGCTTATAATTGAAATAAAAGAAAATATAAAAATATTGATGAACATGTTGAATAGAAACAAGAAGAAACTAGAAAACCAATAGAAAGACGTTCAAGATCGTTCCCGTGTTTCCAACTTTACGTTGTTTGCCTCCTTCGATCTGACTTTTCTTTAGTTCGTTCCCCTCTCTATTCTCCTCGCCAAAATTCCCCCCAAAATCCTAAACAATGATGCTTTTAAGCCCCCCGAGTCGGGGAAGATGGAAATTAGAAAGTTCAACTTCGAATAGAATACTTCTAACAAAACTTTTTATTTTTTTTCAACTTGTGATCTTGTAGTCTTCAATCTCGATATTTTTTCATCTTTTTCCCCACTCTATTATGCTTCAAAAACCTTTATAATGGTAGTATTTCAAGTAAGGAAGAAGTGAAAAAAACTACATGCAATTCGGAGTTATATTGACCAAGATATAGCAAAAATTCTAAAACAACTTGAATTTCGCTTTACCTAGGGCCGGGCCGCCCACAATAGATGCCCCAGTGCCCAGTTGCTGTTTTTTCCATCACCATCACACCTCCTTGGGCTCACACAATGGACGTCGGGGTGCCCAATTTCAGGTATTTAGTGATTTTTACACTTTTTTAAGTCATTTTCTTGCATAATTTTGGATTTTTTTTTCCGCATTTCTTAAGCACTTGTTCATCACTTTAATACCACTAAAATATTATTTCAAAACCTACAAGATCAATCATGAACTAAGTGTTAGACACATCTACACATGTACCTAAAGTAACCTATAACTGAAATTAACCGAAACTAAAACATAAAATATAACATAAAATGACACCTTATTAAAAACTACTTATCAATTATCCATTGAGGCTTGGCTTTTCACAATAGACCAAGCAGACATTGTTTCTTCTACTTCCATAAGATTATTGGTTCTTCACAAAAAAAAAAAAAAATGTACTCGATGTACCTACATGCTTTAATGAATTTTCAACAATGATACATGACAAGTACATATTCTTGATGTTTTTGGTGAATATATTTAGAATTACCATTTTTTTAAAGTAGAAAATGCTAATCTATGGAAAATTTATAAGTTTCTCTGTCTGTAATTTCACAATAAATCTTTCACGTTTGTGTGACTCAAACAATAAAAATTATGAAAAAATATTTTTATTAAATATGTTCAAACAACATTGAGAAATTTTTCTTAAGATAGGTTTTTTTTGTTTTTTTTTTTGTTTGAGGTTAGAGGTATTAGGCCCACTCTCATTAGTCCTTTGGGATAGGGGTGTAAGTCAATTCAACCGAACCGAACCAAACTAAACCCGACGGATTGGGTTGGGTTGGTCTAATATTTGAGTTGAATTGAGTTGAAAAAACTCTAACCCGAACTGTTTTGGTTGGGTCACGAGTTGAGAGCCTAAAAAATCGACCCAACCCAACTCAAATCGAACTAGTTTGGTATTATGATATAGTGGTGGATGAATTTAATTTTATATAAAATATCTTGATATTTTATGATTAAATTTGAATTTATTGTCAAATTTACATGTTAATATAATTATATTTGAAATTGAAACATTACATGTTTGATGTCTATTGTTGTAGAAATTGTATGTGAAATTTACAAGTATAATTTAACCCATCTCAAGAGTCAAGATTCTCAACCCGAATGACCAACCCAACCCAACCCGAATTAGTTTGGGTAGAGTTGAGAGACAGTTTGATTTGGGTTGGGTTTAAATTTTTTCAACTTGAACTAATTTAAGTTGGGTTGAAATTTGACTCCAACTCGACCTAACACAATCCGTTACACTCCTACTTTGGGGTGCAGCTGCAAACACTCAATGACGTCGTTGTATAAGTGAGAAAACTCGAACTCAGGATCTGTTCTATTGTAGAACCTTATTCCCCTCAACTTCGCCACTCGCCAAACATAATATTGGGTTAAGATAATTTTATTTTAGAAACCACTATTTCCTCATAAAAAAAAAAAATCAGCTATCTAACAAAACTTTAATCTTTTGGACATGAACTAATGTAATTAAAAAAAAAGTGCATCGAAGCGTGAGGTTTTCACTATTTTGTAGAACTTGGAAAATGATAGATGAAATCAATTTTACTTCCACATTAACGTGGTTTTTTTTTGCCTTTCTGGATTTAAACTTATGATCGAAAAGCACCAATGTGCTAATATATTTTTATTTAGGTCACATTGATTATATATATATATGAATTTAAATATGTTTATGTATGAGTCATTTCAAAAACGTTCTAAATCATGCATTTTGTGAGATTTTCTCACAATTTATTTGGATGGATCATAGTAGTTCCAACTTCATCTCATGCTAAATTGGCAAGAATACTTTAAGACATCCGTAAAATCTAATACACTATTAAAGCCGGCGAATCATGCATATAATTCATGATTCTAGCAATTTTTATGTGATTCTATAAAAGTGTATATAATCCAATTTAATTTGTAGTGGAACCATAAAGCCAGGTAAGTTGCTATTTGGCAACATCAAATTATTTTTGTCTTGCATATATAACATCAAATTCACATTCTTTTTTCCAAACGGAATAATTGCTAAGTGGCAATTGACCAAAAAATAGAGTGGAACACTACAATTTGGTGGACTAACATGTCCTGTTTGTCTCTACTTTTTAAGAAACAAACCTTTCTTTTGAAAAAAAGAAAAAAAAACATTTTTCCAAATGGGCCACATGTAACATACTATAATTTTCTATATCATTTTTTTTTAAATTGAAATAAATGGTATGATAATATATGATATACAATTGATTTGTTTTTTTTTTTTTGAATCAGAAACAATATTGTATATATATTGATTTTCTATGAATATTTACAACAAGAGGATTGAACTGACCCAATACAAAATTCATTAATACTCATCACATCAAGCATAAGCCCCAGTTTTTGTACCACTCCAAAATGAAATACCCACTTGTATGTTTGGACGAAGCTATCCAACACAAAACAAACAATAAAATTTCATCCCACAAAACCCTTGTATCTTTTGCTACATCCTGAAATATCCGCCTATTCCAACCAAATAGCCCAATAGGATGCCAACGCCATGATTCTTCCAACTTCTGTGATCTTTGGGGATTCGATGGAGAAGTAAGGGGACCATATCCCGTTTTCAAAGGGTGAAAGAGACCGTCACAAACAAAGCTCCACTGCTTCCAAATATATGTAATCCAATCGCATAGGCAAAAGAGATGATCGGCAGATTCATCCGCCGTATTAATCTTTCGATTAACTAAGGTCCACCCAAAGAATTTGACTTTAGATGGAACATGTGCTATCCAAACGGAGTTGGCATATGGGGAGGCTGAGGAAGGAGGGTAGTCCAATAAGGATTTAAAAAGGGATTTGCATGAGAATTTGCTTGAGGGAAGGAGCATCCACCTAAAATGGCCAATCTCATGGGACAACCGGACATTGCCTAATATAGTGGTAAGGTTCACTTGGAATGATTGGGCTCTAAGTGAAACAGGCCGTGCAAAATGGAAGTTTCATGTTGGGATAGGAGACGCTTCCGTGGTATCATTCATGGTTATGAAGGGCTACTGGTTGATTGTGGTAAGAGGATAATTGGTATAGGTGGGGGAAACGTTTGGCAAGTGATGAATTGCCTAACCACTTGTCTTTTCAGAAATGAAAGGTGAGGCCATTACCTAGTGATGGAGCCATATGGGGAGACATAATGGGTATTAGAGATGATATGAATGTTAGTGGTTGATATATAATTTGCTTATTTAAGCGCGATTGAATGATGGCTGAATTATGCTTTGAAATTCAAAATAATACAAAACTTCACTAAATTAAATACTTGCAATATTTTCATTGAAAATAGTGGATTTATGTAACCGACCTTATGTAATTAAGAAAAGATTTAATTGAATTAAGTTGAGTTGAGAATATTTTAATTGGATAAGCAATTTAGTGGGTTTAACATGCATAATGCAAAATATTTGGATATAGAGAAATAGGAGGTGCATATTCACTACAACTCATATATGTAGATTAAGAACTAAATTAAATATCATGATTGGATTGATAAAACCCACTTGTTATAAATGTACTTGAACTCAAATTTTAAATCTGCGTTTTATTGGAGGAAAAAAAATGAAAAAAAAAACAAAAGACTAATTTATGGTTGATAGACATTAATTTGTATTAATGTATGGAAATATATATATTATGAACTATTGATATATTATTAATTAGAACAATATGGTTGAATTTGAAGGCAAAAATTTAATAACTAATGAATAATAATTGAGTTCTACTAAGTTACTAATCCATATTAATTAGTTGAAAAATAGTGAGTATCACACCTAATCCCAATCAATACTAGTACTTATATATATATTTTTTTAAAAAAAATAGAAAGAAAAGGGAAACTACGACCAGGTATATATATATATATATATATATATATGTCATATTTTTTTTTGGATACTGATTTTTCGGCACTCGACAAGTATTTTTCTCCTTTTGAACAAAACATACAAAAAGCTGATGAAAAGGTTCTGAATTAAATCAATGATGAAGACTTTGGCCTTATTTCTTCCTTTGCGGCCTCAAATTCTAATTCACTTATATTTTTTCATGTTTAATTTTCATAAATATTTATTCATATTTTTATGAAAAGAGGCATTTCATTGAAATTGTGATGAATGATATTCAAATTAATATAAAAAATAGGTGTTCTTTTTTTAAGTGACGAATTATATATATAACTATCTGGTTATTGTAGCATTTTTCTTTTATGTATATTATATTAGATTCCATCTTATCCAAAGGGCTAACATTTTTCTTTTATGTATATTATATTATATTAGCTTGAATGAGAAGATTAAAGGCGATCATTTGATCAAAACTGGCCACTAGCCTTTAATTTTACTTTTTTTCTTTTGAAGAAAATTTTATTTTCTTGTTGGATATGCTATTATGGAATGAACATATACTAGCTAGTAGGAATTGAACAATTTCAGCCATTAAAAATCAAAGCAAAAAAGAAATAAAAAAGAACTATTTGATGCAAACTTGAGGATATATACATTTATTGCTTGATGCTTTTTCACTTTGGCATTGCAAGTTATATCACCATCACTGTTCATGTTGAAGCAGTAATAATATTGCATGTATAACAATTAAATAATTATCTTAGCTTGCAACCCATATCAAAAAAAAAAAAAAAAAAAGATGAGAAATTGAGAATGAATTAAATAAAGGCCATCACCACATTAACCTTTACTTTCAACTGGTCTGATCTACTCATTTGACTAAAGTAGTAACAAATTTTTTTTTGTATTAAAAGTAGTAACATTTGACTGAGCAAAAGTAGAAATTAATATTATTTTTTTTTGATGATTCAATAGGGATAAGGTTTGATGTTGATATTAATAGACAAATCTTGATGATAATGTTTGAGCCAGACTTTGATGCAGGGCACTTAATTTAATTTATTCATTCTACATTCTTTGTCTAAAAGCAGGTTTGTGAATTGTGATGATTCTACATCATTTTGATGTATGTATATATATACAGATATATACTATTTATAAAGTGAATACTTCTTACTGATGGTGTTCTACTTTTTGCCATTTAACTGTCCAAAATATCCTTTTTTAATCTTTAATTATTATAATATAAAAAAGGATAAATAAGTAATTTAATTATGTTAAATTGCAGTTAAAAAAACTACCCACAGTTTTATTTACGTACAACGCACGTGCCTGTGGACTAGTATATATATATATATATATATATATATGCATATGTGTACATATATTCTATGTAGTAAAAATACTTGAAAACTTTTCACGATGAAGCCTTTTTTTATGTATAATATCCTTCAAAACTTTTCTTATTGTTATTTTTAAAAAATTAATTTTATTGTTAAGGAGGTTAAAATAGTAATTTGACAATGAACTAATTTTCAATTTTTTCCTACACTCTACTTTTTAGGCAATTTAAAAAAAAAATCTCCAATTTATCCTTTTAAGTTCAAAGGTTTACTTTTAATTGTTCTTATTCATATTTTTGAATGATTTTAATTATTTTGATCATATTAAAAAGTAAAACATATCTAATTTCTTCTCATAAAAATTATTTCATTTTAATTATTTTTTAATTGTGACTTGTGATAATTCTACTCCATTCTTAAGATATATATCTATCCATATATATAGATATATAGATAGATATATTGAGTGTTAAAATATAGGTGAAACATTATCTAACTACTGCATAACTTTTTCCAAAAGTCCATGAGATGAGAAAACAAATCAGAACAGTCTAAAACAGGATAATATCAAGTATATGTGAGGGGTCATTATAAATGATTTGATCAGACTCAATCCCTTAATTGTTGTACTAAATTTTGTGATGTAGAGGTTTAATTACATATATCTGAAAGCCAGCATTAATCTTAATATATGGTATGAGATGTGATTTAAACAACACCTATATATACATGAGGTTTGCATTCCTATAATAGCTAGTGAGTGTTAGATACAAAACAATAATAATTAATATTTATTAATTACAGGAAAAGTCAAGTAAATGCCATTATTATTTATTAGTACCAAAACATAATATAAAAAATAAAATAAAATACAAAGTTTGATCAATATTGGCCCAATGTTTTAACAATATAAAATAATTTTAAGATGCTAATTTATATTTAATTAATTGACACTAAGAATAAAATATATTTTAATTACACACATGACAAAAAGGCCTGAAATGATGTTTGGCTATTTTATTTGAGTGCACACTCATCCAACCAATATGGTTTTAGTTCCCATAAACACGTGAAAATCGTTTATTCTTATTAATTATTATTTCCGCCCTAACATTATTGCGCATGGTTTTATTTTTATTTTATTTATTTGTTTAT
The DNA here is from genome assembly GCA_035771175.1 of Paratinospora sagittata. Lineage (NCBI taxonomy): Eukaryota > Viridiplantae > Streptophyta > Magnoliopsida > Ranunculales > Menispermaceae > Paratinospora > Paratinospora sagittata. The sequence continues at coordinate 30,106,989 of CM069599.1, forward strand.
AATTGTTTTTAGCTCCATCAGCCCTCGTGTGTTGTATATATATATATATATATATATATATTTTATTTTCATCGTTAAGCGGTATTTATGTGGTGTCATCTTTTACTTTACAACGAGACTAATTCATCTGAATTTAATTCGAATTAGACCACAAAAATGCAAATTTTTTTTAACAAATAATAGCTCCATACACGATTAAATAACATTAAGATAAATATTTTTTTTAATCAATGAATTATTAAAATGTATTACATCATTTATTTACACATGATTAATGAAAATCTAACATAATATAATTAAAAGTAATATTTTTATATTTTAAAATGTGTATTGTGTTTAGTACATTGTGCAGACACGATAAAAAATTAAACATATACGATTCGGTTGCTCATTGCTGATCTAATAATAGTCTATCCAATGCAATTTACACAAGAATCTCAACATGTTATGTTAGCTAGAAATGTTAATGCAGTAATCTTTTATTATTGATATTAATATTATTATTATTACGATTTGGGAGGTGTACTGATCAGACGTCTGTCTATCTTAAATCAACATAGTGATACGTATTGAGCAAGGACTCACGGCTCGAGTCATTCATTAATTTCCATGAGAGTAGATGATCCGAAGTCCGGACACGTGATAAAACAAAATGGTCGGCCAAACCGGCAGCCCTTCATCAGGCCGCCACATGTAACAAGCTCAACGGTCATATTTCTCTTCTTCCCACCTATATATTTTTGTCTGAATGCAGAGAGTTTATATATAGTATATTGGTCTAAAAACCCAGATCACAAGTTGTGAATGAGAGAGAGAGAAAGAGAGAGAGAGAGAGAGAAAATAAAAAGAGAAGCAACAAAACAATAGCAAATCAAGCCAAGCAAGAAACGAGAGGCCAGTATTTCTCAAAAATCCAACACAAAGGTATCCCCAAACCCAAAACGTACCCTTCCCTTATCCTATCCTCTTTCTATCCCCAAACTCCAACTAGTCCTTTCTTATTTCTCTCATTTCACTCTTCTTCTTCTACTTCTTTTTCTTCAATGCAGTCTTGCTAAACTGATAATTAATATATATATATATATATATATATATATCTTTTATTTTATTATTTTAATTTTAGTATTGAATTATATGTGTGATATAGATATGCTGTGAATTTTCTCAAATGGGTATTTGATGATTTTTCATTTTGATTAATATTCAAAGCTAGCTCTTGATTGGGAGGTAAGGTAATTAAGAAGCTATATATAGTTCGATGGCTCCAAAATCAGGAAGAGGAGGAGGAGGAGGAGGGAAGGGAAGCAAAGCAAAGGGAGAGAAGAATAGTAAGAAGAAAGAGGAGAAAGGTTTGTAATTAATTAATTTATTAATGTTTTTCATCAACTACTTCACTTTCGTTCTTGTTACATATATATATTTGCCACATTTGGAGAAACTACCCCACTTTTTAATTTAAATCTTGTGTATAAGATTGTTTGCAATATTTCTGTTTTGATTTGTTTCTGTTTTCATTTTTTGCAGTTGTGCCCACTGCAATTGACATCACTGTAATCACCCCCTATGATACCCAAATCATTCTTAAGGTTTTTGTAATTAAATACTTTAATTTCCTCTCCTTTTTCATTATTTTTTTTTATTTAATATTTTGTTAATATAATTTTTTTTTTCTTTTTTGGGTTTTTATTAAAGGGGATCTCGACTGATAAGATTCTTGATGTGAAGAAGCTAATCGCTGTAAACGTGGAAACATGCCATCTTACCAACTATTCTCTTAATCATGAGGTTAGCTCCCACATTTTTTAATTTTTTTTTTATGCTTATATTAATGTTATCTTTATATGTATTATTCGAACTGATAGTTATAACTGATTTATAATGATTAATTTAACTCGTGATCTTGCATTATTAATAAAGTAGTAGCTAATAAGACGTATGTTCTTGAAGGTAGTATCTTTGCATTGATATATAACATAGGATAATGGACCACAGCTTGGAACAATGGTAGATTAATCAATCAGTAAAATAATTATAATTAAATGTGTTGGGTGTGCTTAATTAACAATTTTCATTAATTGGATTGGTAGGTTCGAGGACAGAGATTGAGTGATAAAGTTGAAGTTCTTTCACTGAAGCCATGTTTACTGAGGATAGTTGAAGGTAAGTGACCGACCACATTCATCTTCTAACTATTTTTCAATTAATTTGCTTGAATTCGTCACTAATTATTTAATTAAATCTACTCACAAATATTATATGTTACATGTACCACTATGTGTTACACGCATTTATATATAACGACTATTTAATTAAGGTATGTGACCACATTCTATTATAACGAGTATTGTATACCACTTTATATGTACGACTAGGTGTTACACGCATTTATATATATATATATATTTTAAAGTACAAAAGTCAGTTGGGACATTATTGCAATTTCTTTGGATCATGTGTCACACGTTTTTTTGTAACTTTATGAAGGAAGAAGGGAAAGGTGGAGATTGATGAAGGGGTCCACACTGTAACTTCCCTTGAAAATGATTTTTCAATGTACCTTTTCAATGTATTATGACTTGGGGTACACATTCACTTGTTATAATTTATTATTAAATATTAAATAAATTTTTAATAATAATAATAATAATAATAATAATATATTGTTATTTGAGCTAAGCTGTATTTGATAGTTAAATTTTTTTTTTAAGAAAATAATATTTTTTTGAATTTTTTTTTTCTCATGATTATTTAATTAAATATAATTTTTTTTGTTATAATTAATTATTTATTTATATAATTATATATATATTTTTAAATTAGTGTATAAAATTTTCTTAGAAAAAGTTATAGTAAAAAAATAGTGGACTCAAAAAATTTTTATAAATTTTTTTTTTTCGTCTTTTTGTCCCTCAAACACTAAAAAATAATTTTTTTTTTTAAATTACTATTTTCTCGAATTTTTCCATAAGAAGTGTTGAAACTGTATGTGTTGTACGTACAATGGTGCAGAGGACTACGAAGAAGAAGAAGAGGCAGTGGCACACGTGCGAAGGCTGCTGGATATCGTGGCATACACAAGTTGTTTCGGCAAACATAGAGATGGACGATCAGAATCTCGAGGCAAGAAGCCCAGAAATCACAGCCCTCCTAGCTCGACCCCTTCTGCTGCTGCTGCTGCTACCACACAGTCGAATTTTAATGGAGAAATTCAATGTGGGTCAGATTCTGCTTCAGATACAACAACAACAATGGTTTCTGCAATATCAGACAAGTTCGACATGGTCGCAATTCACCCAACTCCAAAGCTCTCCAATTTCTACGATTTCTTCTCTTTTTCTCATCTTACCCCCCCATTTCTATGTAAGTTTCTCTATTCTTTCTTCTTCTTCTTCGATTAAAAAAAAAAATTCATGATTTTTGGTTTGGGTTTTAAATTTCTCATCAAATGAGAAAGTGGGTCTTGTAAATGTAAAAGTTTTCTTTTGGTTTCTTGCAGTTTTGAAGAGATTTGAGATTAAGGATGGTGAAGGTGAAGATAAGCGTGAGGGTGATTATTTTGAGCTAAAGGTAATTTTTATTTTATAAATTTTTTGATTTTTTTGGGTTTTTTTCCTAATTTTTTGTTGGGGGACACGTGGCTGATGGAGCAATTGCCACGTGGAAGTAGTGGGAATTGCTGAATATTGGTGTTCATGAAGGATTATTGATGAATTACTGTGTGAATTGCAGGTGAAGATTTGTAATGGGAAAGTAGTTCATGTTGTTGCATCTGTGAAGGGGTTTTACACTAAAGGGAAGCAGTTGGTTCAAAGCCACTCCTTGGTGGATCTATTGCAACAACTTAGCCAAGCATTTGCAAATGTGAGGGACTTCTACCTTTATTTTTATTTTATTTTTTACCTTGTTTTAGAACATGTTTGGTCAATGAAGAAAGTGGATTTAGACAATGCTGGTGACTCCCATTATTAGTATATGATGTTATTTGTTTGTTTCTTCATATATACTTCATGTCCCATGTTCATGGCTGCACTTGTTAGATTTACTTGGTGTTATAGCAAATAATGCAAAGCATAGTTAACAATATGAAATCATAGTCCACAATTTGGTTGAAGCCATCTGATGTCTTGATGTGTTTTTGAAGAGAAATTCTGACTTCAAAGGAAGTAGACTTGCTGGTTTCCAACTATTAGTTTTTTGACCTTGCTTTGGAATGTAGGTTTACACGAGCTTTCCTAGTCGTCTCTGAAGATGTTATTTGGTGGTTAATGCAGGCTTATGATTCCTTAATGAAAGCTTTTTTGGAACACAATAAGGTGATTACTTTCAGATTTTCGAGCCTTTTTTTCTTTTCTTTCTTTTAATTTGAGTTTATTTATTTTATTTGAAAATTAAGAAGCACTAAACACATTTTCTTCTCTCCAGTTTGGTAATCTACCATATGGATTCCGTGCAAACACATGGCTTGTCTTTCCACCCATTGCTGAATGCCCATCAAAATTTCCGCCGCTTCCAACAGAAGATGAGACCTGGGGTGGCAACTGTGGTGGTCAGGGACGAAATGGTCAATATGATTATAGGCCCTGGGCTACAGAATTCTCAATACTTGCAAAGCTTCCATGTAAGACTGAGGATGAACGACTTGTTAGAGATAGAAAGGCCTTTTTGCTTCATAATCTATTTGTCGATGTCTCTGTCTTTAAAGCTGTTTCGGCTATTCGTCAAGTTATGGAATCCAATGACAATTCAAAATATTCATCAAGGACTCCTCAGAGCTCAATCCTATGTGAAGAGCGTGTGGCGGACTTATGTATCACCGTGAAGCGGGAGGGGAAAGATGCAAGTTTGAAGTCCGAGGACAAAATTGAGGGCATTCAAACATCTGGGTTTTCCTCTAAGGAGATTGCTAGACGAAATCTACTTAAAGGGATAACTGCAGATGAAAATGTAGTTATTCATGTAAGGATACATGCAATCCCCTTGTTTCTTTTACTTGATGTCATTTTTAAAGATTCGCTAACATAGTCCCGTGCAGGATACTTCCACACTTGGTGTTGTTGTTATTAGACACTGTGGATTCACTGCTGCAGTTAAAGTTGTGGGTGATCCAAGGAAAGGAAATTGCACCAAACAAGATATTGAAATTGAGCAGCTAGATGGAGGTGCCAATTCATTGAATTTGAATAGGTACACAGTTTCAAATTATTATGGATGCACTTGCATATATGCTCTTGTAGGTAAGTGCTTCATGGAAATTAGTACTCTAGGTTTACCTTTTAACAGTAAAACATTACTTTTAGGTTGGATGGCCTGCATTTTGATGCCAGTGATTGAAATTAGATATAAGATATATTCGATAGTATTTGATTCTAGGAGATCCAAACTTTCTATGAACGAGGAAATGGCACGGTTTACAAATGTTTGCTAAGAGCTTATTATGATTATTAGATATTTCTTTTTAAATTTTATGGGAATTATTATGGATACCCATAAATGTTTTAATATGAAACATGGGCCACTGAACATTCACGACTACATGGTTCACTTCAGGCAGCATTAGGATAGAATGGCTTTGAGAGCGAAATGTTCTGGTTGAATCACATCAATTGCTTTGTTGACTGCTTTTGAATTTTGATTGATGTGTATCATGAAGCATCTATGAATGTTGGACTTTATCAGATAGAAGCATCAGACATGAAGCTTATATTGAAATTCATTTGATAATTTATATTTTCTTTACCATTCACTGAATTCAAGGAAGTCAGAAATGTCTAAAATACAATAGAGATTTATGGCATGCCAGAAACATTTTTCTTTATTGTCTGTAAACATAGTTAAGACACAGCCATACTTTTGTGTTGATCAGCATATAACCTACTACTCATTTGGGTGCTGGAAAACCTATGCAGCTTAAGGACTCTGCTTCACAAATCAAGTAACAAGGAATCATCCATGGAAAGTCAGTCTTCTCCAACCAATGATGATGATCTAGAGGTGGGTAGGACCTTACTTCGAAGAATCATTGAAGATAGCTTGGCTAAATTAGAGGGAGAATCTTCTGCTTGTGAAAGGTCAATCAGATGGGAACTTGGTTCTTGTTTGGTACAACATCTACAAAAACAGGAAGCAACAAAGAGCAGCACTTCTAAAGGCAATGGGGAGGATAATAAGGCTGAACCAGCTGTTAAAGGGTTGGGAAGTCAGTTTAAATTGTTGAAGAAGAGAGAAAAGAGAACAGGGAGTATAAATAGTGAAACTGGCAAGGAACTTGAGGATTCTAGGTTTGGCAGCTGGACGGGGCACTTCAACAGTGAGGCTGAACTGAAAAAGTTGATTTCTGAGGCGGAATATTTGCGTCTAGAAGAAACAAAAACGGGTCTTCATCAAAAGGTCTCTGATATTCCGCTCTAAAAATAATGCTCTCACAGTTATCTTTGCAAATTTCTATTTTTCGTAATTTCCATTTTGGAAAAATCAAGTTGCTTTTGAATCCTACTTTGCTTAAAAGTACATGGCCTTACCATACATTTATTAATTTGGACATCCAAAAAAAAAAAGAAAATGCCTATTTCGGACTTGGCTTGTGGGGTGGATTCCATAAAATAAATGCATTACCTTCAAAGAATAGTAGTGACTATATGCTACAAAATATAAACTCAAGGAATTGAAGTACATAGTATGATTGATGTTGTAGATTCAATAAACTTTGTGAAATTTGTCTCGACCATTTAGAGTTAGGTGATTTCTTGTGAGGACGATCTCCTACACTAGCTTCATCATCACATAAAGTGTTACAGAAGTTGAGCAGATATAGGCAGTTCATTTACACAATTACTTGGGCACCGGTTTGATTGCTTAGTTATCTCAAGTTTTAGCTGCAACAGAGGAGATTGTTCTCCCCCAAAACCATCAAATCATTTACCTAAATAGATGCAATGGAAATTTCATTTGTCAATATATCCTAACTCAGGCCAACTGCATGGTTTATTAGTTTCGTAATTTCTTGTCTTTCTATTTCTTATAGTTTGGATTATATAAAGCTTATTTGATACTAATGGTTTCATTTGTTGGATTTAATTAGTCATTGGAAGAGCTTATTGAGATGGCACACAAGTTCTATGATGAAGTTGCTTTACCTAAGCTGGTAATGTTGCATTTTATAGTTTCTCATATTATGAAGTTTCAAAACATTGCTAACAATTCCATTTGAACAAAATCTCTTGCTTTGTAGGTAGCAGACTTTGGATCACTTGAACTTTCTCCAGTGGATGGGCGCACGCTAACTGACTTTATGCATATAAGGGGACTACAAATGCGTTCATTGGGACGTGTGGTAAACTAATAATCTTTATCTGCCTCCATCTCTGATTCCATCTTCCTCCTACCTACACCTAGACAATTTTATTACCAGGATTTTAATTTTAATACCCTTTTAAGTATAAACTCTGGTCATGCTGCATATATTAGTATAATTTTAAACATTTGAGTCAAGTCGGTACTTGAAAAAATCCTCTGATTTCTATTTGGAGGGGCTCTGAGTTTTGTTTTTATTCTTCAGTATTTGAACATTTACTCTCTTTTCTTCTCATCTCCACACAAAAATCAGGTTGAGCTTGCAGAGAAGCTTCCTCATATACAATCGCTTTGTATCCATGAGATGGTTACTCGAGCTTTCAAGCACGTACTTAGAGCTGTTGTTGCTTCAACTGAGAATATAGCCGACTTGTCTGGAGCAATAGCCTCAACTTTGAATTTCTTTTTTGGTTCCTTCACCAAGGATATCCATGATAACACCTTGTACAGTGATCATATGCTTAAAATGAAATGGTTAGAGTCCTTTCTTGCCAAAAGACTCGGTTTTGTGCTAAAAGGTGAATTCCAGCACTTGAGGAAGTTTGCAATTCTCCGAGGAATTTGCCAAAAGGTACTTCTCATTGTGCTTTAGCTTTCAGGTTCTCTTATTCAATAAATAATTCTTAGATTAACATTCTAATAGTGGTGCAGGTTGGACTGGAATTAGTTCCAAGGGATTACGAGATGGACTCGCCAAACCCATTTAAAAGATCTGATGTTATAAGCATCATTCCTGTTTGTAAGGTAGGATAAGCTTCCTCTCTTTCTCTCATTGTGTGCGCAAAATTCACTATTGAACATTATGTGGGTTTTTGAATTCTTCTCTATAGCATGTGGCATGCTCATCTGCCGATGGCCGGAACCTTCTGGAGTCATCCAAGGCTGCATTAGATAAAGGAAAGCTAGAAGATGCTGTCAACTATGGAACAAAGGTATTAATTTAGAACTATGACATGACTTTTATCTGTGTACAAATTGTATCTATATTGAACTGATTCTACTCTAAATCTTGGATTTGAAGGCACTTTCAAAGATGATTGCAGTCTGTGGACCCTATCATCGAACAACAGCGAGTGCTTATAGTCTTCTGGCAGTGGTTCTTTACCATACTGGGGATTTTAATCAGGTTTATACGTTAATCTTTTGGTGTGACATTTTGAGGTTCAGTTTGGTGAATTCAACTTCAAAAGATCACCACCCACTGTCAAATATTCTCTGAACAGTTAAAATTGGGTCATATTGTTTGTAATTGATGAAGGAACTCAAGTCATTCAAAAAGGCGTGAACACTCCCATCGAGTTAGAAGCCAATTTGTAGGATACCTTAAGTTTTGACCTTAATTGAATAGGATTGAAATTTCATCAATTTAAGTTTTTTCTCCATGACTGTGTGACTACTTGTTTACTTTCAAGGTCTACTACATTTGAGCATGTGAACTTTTAGAGGTTTGAATTTATTAACCGTGCCTAAAACTTCCTATATGTAGCTTATGCCATTTTCCAAGTACATGAAAATAATTTCAAGTTACTTATTACAACCAACTATTTTCTTTAATATAAATCAGTAATTGTTTTTATTTAATTGTATCTCTTACTCTAACATCAGTCTGTTATGCTCAGGCAACTATTTATCAGCAAAAGGCTTTGGATATCAACGAGAGAGAGCTTGGGCTAGACCACCCCGACACAATCAAAAGTTATGGGGATCTTTCGGTTTTCTACTATCGTCTCCAACACATTGAGTTGGCTTTGAAGTAAGTTAAGAGTGAGCTATATTTGTTATTGTTGCTATTGTGCTTCTTCTTATTATTACTCTGATATTATTATTTATATTTTGATAAATCCATCTTTAATTTTTGTCATCATTTCCTTGCGAAAGCATTATCTTCTCGGAACCTGCTTTCCTAAATGATTCTTGTGAATTAATAGTAGTCATGATTTAATAGTAGTATTCTTATTTAGCTTGTCAAGAGATCAAAACAAATGTTTAAGGATTCAACATGCTTTCTTGGTATCACCTGATAAACCCTTCTATATGATAGGTATGTGAATCGCGCATTGTACCTTCTCCATTTTACATGTGGACTTTCACACCCTAATACCGCTGCAACATACATAAATGTGGCTATGATGGAAGAGGGCATGGGGAATGTTCATGTTGCCCTCAGATACCTTCATGAAGCCTTGAAATGCAACCAAAGATTGTTAGGGGTTGATCATATACAGGTCTCTCTCTCTCTCTCTCCAGTTTTTTCACTCTATATATCTTTTGATTAAGCATTTTACTTATAATTTCATCTGACAGACTGCTGCAAGCTATCATGCCATAGCCATAGCTCTTTCACTAATGGAAGCATATTCCCTTAGTGTGCAACATGAGCAAACTACGTTACAGATACTCCAAGCAAAACTTGGACCAGAAGATCTACGCACTCAGGTGATCCATCTAGCTAACAAAACTTTGATTCTGTTTTGTGCATATAATAAGAAAACAATTTTATGGACCATCTTGGATGCACATATATTTCTGTTTTGATACGTGCAAGTGTCGTCATCTTTTTCAATGATTCTGATAGAAGAAAAAAAAAAAAAATCTAAACAAAGGATCAATCAACCTGTTGTTGACACTAAGGTTTTTCATTTTTGGGGGTTGTAACACTAGTCTATTTGTTTGTTAATTCAAATGGTTTCTCTTTTAATATTATGATAAAATCCTAATATTTATTTGTAATTTATTAATTATCCATCTTTCTTTACTATAACAGGTTATTTCTGTTAAGAAATCTTTGAAAGTGAATACAATTGGAATACAATGGTATAGTACATGTATATGGACATGTTGGTCTTTTAGCCTCATCAAAGGATCCCTGTTAGACCACCTCAATTACTGGCTGATTGATGTAGAAAGTAGTGACTGACGTGTTCTTGTTCAGGATGCTGCTGCGTGGCTTGAATATTTTGAATCGAAAGCTCTAGAGCAGCAAGAGGCAGCTCGCACTGGGAGCCCGAAGCCTGATGCATCCATTGCAAGAAAGGGTCACCTTAGGTATTGATATGGTATACGCTATCTACTTTGTTTCAAACTGTCTCAATTTTAAGGAATGTCATGACTTGACCCTTTTTTGCAGTGTGTCAGATCTCCTTGATTTCATAAATCCTGATCAAAATTTGAAAGTGAGAGATGTTCAGAAAAAACAGCGACGGGCTAAGGTATATTTACAGCTTCCTTACATTCTCATGGTTAAAGTAGAACCTGACTATCTTCTTATTTTGCTCATGATTTGTACAATCCAAATCCAAAATTCCCTGATATTTTAATGGATTTTTCAGGCATTGCAGATCGTTAATATACCTAGTAAGGCACCAAATGATCAGGCTGTGGATATTGAAGCTGATGCCAGTGCAGTCCAGGAGCCAGCCATGGCAGAAGGCAATAGAGAGGAGGGTGAAGAACCAGGAGGAAGAATTCATTTGGAACAAAGAGAAAACAATGACTTGAGTGTACAGGAGCTAACAGTTCCAAATGAAGGAATGACTGATGCAATAATATCTGATGAAGGGTGGCAAGAAGCCAACTCAAAAGGAAGATCTGGAAACTCCGGTAGCCGGAGGTATGGCCGGAGGCAACTCACTATTTCAAAGATAAATAGAGAAAGCCCTGAACCATCTGAATTTTTAGACGCTGGCTGCTTGAGGAAAACTGTATCACCAGCACCCAAAACACCAAAGCCCACTTTTACTACCATGTCACCAACATTTAAGTATGTGAAGGCGTCAAATGTGAAACTTAGAGATGATCCAAATAAAGTCCAGTCAAAGAACCCGGCCTTCAAAAGTTTCCTGGCTTCAACTGCTGTGACTTCGAAGTCCCTCTCTTACAAAGAAGTAGCTTTGGCACCGCCCGGCACAGTCTTCAAATCAGTACTTGATAAACCGGATGAAACAAACACGGAAACAACCCGAGAAACTCGTGACATCATTCCATCAGAGACGTTGAAAGAGGAAGAGGGAAAAAAAAGCTCAACCGTGGAATCAGGAAGAACAGAAAGGCACAAACCAAAAGAATCTAGCGACAGTGAAACTGAACTATTAGAAAGAACTGGGTCTGAACAACAAGAGGTTCCATCGCCATCCAACTCGGGAAAGGACAGAGAAAGTAATGGAAGTAGTAGGCTTTCTGCTTCAGCTCAACCATTCAATCCAGGTGCTCTTTGTCTGATGAATCAGTTGTTCAACACAATCGCTGTAACAGGCATATACGACGGAAGAACCAATCCCGGCACGATGACTCATCCAGTCGAATTCCCTCCTCCATCAGTTGCTACACGAGTTCCTTGTGGACCAAGATCACCGTTATATCAGAGAACCGGCCACACTTTTCGCATTAAACATGCTGCTTTGAACTACCAAAACCAAACTAAAGATGGAGCTGGATCCGGGCCTCCAAGAACTATGAATCCACATGCACCTGAATTTGTTCCAAGGAAAGTCTGGCAACTTAACTCTCCGGATGGCAATTCAGGTGTTTCTTCTGATTCAAACACTCCCTCTGACAAGATTGAAGAGGAAAACAAACTTGACGACAAAGGTAATACCAAAGGTACAAAAGATGCAAGGAAAAGCAGTAAAAATGAGTCAGAAAAATCGGACTTGGCGAGGCAGATATTGCTGAACCTTCTTGTTAATTCAGTACAGAAGAAGAACATAGATGTATCAATTGAAGGTAAATCTGCAGGTAATGAAGGGAAAACAGAAAATTTTTCGGACCCGATTGAGAGGGATGGAGCCATTATCAAGATCGATTACGGGAAGAAGAACAAGGGTAAGAAAGAGGATGGAGAAGGATTCACAGTGGTTGGGAAGAGGAGAAGAAACAGGAATCAATTCACAAATGGTGTAACTGGGCTATACACTCAGCAATCCATCTGTGCTTCAGTTAACTAAAAAGAAAGTTTTTGGAAGTATGGATGTAATGGTTGGTGTGATCATTTTTACTTGATGGGTGATATGCTGTCATACCAATGAAAACATCTTCAGTTCGATCTTTTTTGTTACAGGAATCAATTCACAAATGGTGTAACTAGGCTATACACTCAGCAATCCATCTGTGCTTCAGTTAACTAAAAAGAAAGTTTTTGGAAGTATGGATGTAATGGCTGGTGTGATCATTTTTACTTGATGGGTGATATGTTGTCATACCAATGAAAACATCTTCAGTTCCATCTTTTTTGTTAAGAGCCGCAGTCAGTGCTCTATTAAAATTAGGCTTTAATGTGGAAGAATTGCCACATTGCCTGCTAGGTATATTTCATGTTAAGGGACTTTTAAAGTTATTCAGTATTTTATTTTATTTTTAAACATTTTTCTCATTAAGCCAATTAGGAAGACTGAATTGTTAATAATCCACTACAAAGATAGAGGTAGAAAAATACTTAAAATAATATAAATATAGATAAGAGGGTAGCTAAATAAATTACAAAAAAATAATTTTTACACCACAAAAAATAACTAATTTTGATTTTTAATGATACCTCATGTGATTGTACTAAAATGTTATTTATTTAATAATTTCGTCATGGGTTCGGTCTTGTGTGATTAAACCAGAATGTATTTGTTCGGTCTTACAGACCGAACCTGTAACTATTGGTTCGGTTTATATGACCAAACCATTTTTTTTTTCATTTTTTTTGTGTTATAAATACGTTAAAAAAAATTATACGGTTCGGAAGACAATAACAAAACCCAAAACGTAAAATTTTGTCGTCTTTGACCAAACCACCGCAATCGGTTCGGTATCACAGGTCCGAACCGATCACGGTTCAGTTCTTTCTATAGTAATTTTTTTGGACACTTGACGACGTTTTTTGCGATCCAAAATACTAAAACAATATATTTTAACAACAAATCTCTTATTGATTTAGTAATTTTTGTTTGCAAAACTTTGAATCGCAACCGTCTTTCGGGTTGAAAAAATATATATAAAATCCGTCAAAATCATCGATTTTTTCGCTAAAGATGAGATAATAACAAGGAAATAATTGATTTTGAGAGTTTTGAATGTAATAATTCATGATTTTTAAGAATATGTTTAAAATTTGTAAAATAAAATTAAATTGAAAAAGATAAATTTGTTTAAAATTATAAAAAAAATATTTAAAAAAATTCAATGCGATAAGAATAACATTTCTTTAAATTTCTATAGTAGGAATAAAATATGATAGAAATAATATTTTTTTATAATTTATTTAGCTGTCCTTTATAGATAATAATAAAATCTAATATAATAGTATAATATAATAATCATCTCTTTTTATTTTAAAACCCCTCTACCTTTAAACTGCAATTATTATTTAATTAAATAAAATTAATTAACTTTTAAAATAATTAAAATAAAATCCCATGTATCACATGAGTATTACAAAACCTGTATATAAGAAAACTAATAAAGGTAGTACAAACATGATTTAACCATCATAGAGTCCAAAGCGAGAACTTCTTAGCTTTTGAAAACACTCAAAAACCATTTTAATGTTACTGCCTGAAATCACATCAATGACTGATAAAATCAAGAAGATCCTTCAAGAGGGTGTGTATTATACCACAGTCATGTTATATACTCTCTTAATTGGGAAAACATTTTATCATGATTATCAGATTACAATTTTCTTGATTCGGCATATTCCTAAATAATAAGATCGGAAAGATTTCAATAAATGTGTCTCAAAGTGCATTATGTTTAGGTTCGAAATTTTAAATATTTTTGTTGTTCTTGTAAATGCAGAAACTGGGGTCCCTGCCACAGCTACTGAGGAGCCTGAAAAAGTACCTCTGGGAAGCTCATAAGGTCCACACATATCCATACGTAGTAAACATACTTCAACAAAATGTCAGTGTCACTACTCTATCTAAATAAAAGAATTTAAATAAAAAAATCAACTAATGTAACAAAAAATATAAAAGAGAGAGAGAGAGACAGAGAAAAGCTGGGAAGAGTAGGGAGGGAGGGGACCATGAAGTTAGAATAGAAGGATTGACGTCTTTTAATGGTGAACCGCACGTACATACAAGGTCATTTACATGTTCATACCTCCTGAGAAATTGGAATCAAATCAAGGTGGGAGCTTGGGATGATTAGATCAGATGGATGTCATGTGCAGAAAAACTCGCAAGCAATGCAAAAGTGCATTTTTTTTTTTTTTTTCCATCTTTCAGATTCTCCTACCCTTCTGACAAGGATTTGTTATATTCCTGGAGTTATCTTCTTGCACATTCTCTTGCACTTTTTAACTTATTCTTCATTTATTCTAGCAAGAGATGAAATATCTACCAGTACATTCATGAATTCTGAAACAGTTATGGTAGGACTGGGGCTTGTCTTTAGAAAGCATTCAGTAATATCTCATGAGGTTCATCCATTCAATCAATATTCAACCTGGAGTTGCAACACTTGAATGAAGAAATCCTGAATATCTGACAGGAAATGCAGCTACATATACGAATTTCAATTTGCTAACTATCAATCAGATTTCTCTTTCAAGGCCATAATTCTAATGCTCAATTCATATGAACCCAAGTACTAGCCCAAAACATCCCATTTTGTATCATTGGGCATTGTTCCAGTGTATGCAAGAGTTGTATTAGATTTACGTATATTATTTTAACAACTGCTTCTATGCTGTATTCAAGAAGGTGGGGAACTTGAGAAAGAAAGCCAAATGTATTGTAAATTGATCTTGAATCAGATTGTTAATAAATATGCAGTGAAAAAAAAACCCTAGAACACTGTTCAACTACAGTGTCAAGCATTGCTACATTCGGGAAGCGATCCTTGAGGAAAAAGAATGAAATCAACAACTGAGTATGCAGTGAAAAAAAAAAAAAAAAAAATATCAAATGAAAGCTAATTTAGTAAAACCCATACCTCATGGAAGAAATTCTCAATTCCAGAGAGTGTGCCTCAAAAACTTGTTCCCTTCCCTCAAACTGAGAACTATAAGTTACCTTCAGAAATATACTCAGGTAGCTTAAAACCGTTGCTTGCATTACATTGATGCCCATCAGCAATCTGATGTATTGGTATCAGAAAACCAATACCATATTATATTCGGTTTAATGTTTTGCATATGGGGCTTGGTATCTATTGTCCGAAGCAGACTTTATGGCTCACCAAATATCTCTTTGCTGACACACATCACGAAGAAACCGGTTTATCACTTGCTTTATAGCTAAGCCTTTTCTGTACATAGAACATCATGTAAGCTTGTGCCGCCCTCACAACATTCTCACTAACTTGAGTGACCCACGCATCGTCACACTTGTACCATTGATCATTTAACCGAAGATATGTCACATAATGCCCGGCATCTAGTTTCCCTGTATGGGTGACTACAGCAAATAGTTCAAACTCAGAAGATAGCTCATGGTAAGCATCAGGGTCATCCCCGCCAAAAGTGAATATTCTGTTGCCAAACCTGCTCCTTAAGATGGAAGAAGAGAGATAAGGTGACATGTCCAGCGAAAATGGGAACTGCAGATAACGATCAACTTTCCTTGACATATTCCGGGATGATGAATGTTCAAATCTTTTAATGTGGAAACAAGAAACCAATGGAAGCTTTCTTATTGACATCTGTTTCAGAGATTCTTGCCTCACTTGACACTGCTGGCAGAAAAATTTTTGGTCAGAGCCTAGTCTCTCTGGCCTTGTAAAGCGGTCCAAGCACCCCATCAAGGTTGATATTCCACTGTGCTGGCTTGACATCATGGACTCTGCTTCACCATTGTATGCGTGATGTGCTTTTGAGGAGGCCATCTTCACGGAAACCCCCTGGCTTGGTTCCAAGTCCAATGAGAAGTCAACACATGGATCGCATGTTGTGGATGTGAAACCACAAACCGTACAAGTGACATCAGATCTCAAGATGCCAGAGAATACTCTATGAGCAATACAACAATCTCCATTGCCTGTGCTGCCAACCAAATAGGCGGCTTATTAAAATATTGGATATCTTGATGAACCAATAACTGTCAATATAAAAAAAATTCGAATGGCAATTTAGACTACTCTGTATGCATGGAAAAAAAATTCGAATGGCAATTCTAGATGTCTGAATACTGACATTAGATGTTCATCCTTGAGAATATTGTAATCAGCATCATGGAAATTTTGAGTTTGATGGCTAGAATTGCTTCAAAGAGTTAAATTTTTTCCATCAAACTTTCTAAGCTAATCATTACAGGATGGAACGATTTACTTATTGGGAGAAGTAACCAATTAAGAAGACCATCCAAACATTCAAGGAGTTGCACCTCTATCAAAGATTTAGGAAATTCAAAAGACTAACCGATATTTTACCCAATCAAGAAGGTTCCAAAAGAAAGTTTGTGGGGGTGAAAACATGCTTTTGCCAATGTGAATTTCTACAAGAAATTCCAGTGGGGGGAAAAATTAACTAAGGAACACTGTGTTACTGGAGATATTACAAAATCACACAAAACTAATCACATATACAATGTACAACAGATGTACATGGTTTTGTTAGTTGCTTATGCCCATTGGTGATGAAAACCAACCACCAATATGGAAATTACAACAAAGAAGAAGGTACTTTCGTAGCCTAAGAATGACATGATTCTCATGCATTGGTTATGCCATTAGGATCAAGGAAAATAGAAGAAGAAAAAGTTAAAATAACCTTGCGTTGCAATAACTGACCCAGAGATGGTGGTGTTGTCTGGAAACCAAATCAACAATTTTCACCCTCGCAAGAACCTCCTAAAGCCACCAACTAGTCTCTAAAATTCATCAATACCAAGCTTGCCCCATATGGTGTTCATTTATGTACATTGTTGATTAAGCTCAAGCAATGCCATTTTTCTTTTCCTTTTTTTGATACGAAAGAAGCAATTCATTAAGAAACAGATTTAAAAACACAAGCACAGAGAACCAGGAGTCCTCAAAAGCAAGAAAACACACACACGCGCACAACACCCTAAAACAAGATACTCCAGTCCATTAGAACATCAAAGGGGGTATAAACAAGCAAAAGAATTTTCTAATAAAAACCAGGCTAACAATCTGAAATTCAAGCAATGCCAAATTTAGTCATACGATTAATAATATTTCATGTAAAAAGAAATTGAACATCAATATAATTGATCTTGACAAGTTGAATTTGCTTTTGATTCCACTTTTCAAGATCAATGTCATATCCTAAAGCTTAAGTTATTAGGTGGGGTCATACATCCACACATCCAAGGTGCTGAGCTTTGTTCAGATACAAATTTCTAGTGGAACATAGGAATATCACACACATAAGGAACATAGGATATGTGCGGTTTTACTAGTTTCCTAAATCCATGAGCGATGAAAATCGCCTACTATTGTGGGGATCACAATGGAGGAGGAGGTACACACAGATACCTCCATTCAAGCTAAGTGCTGCTCTTTCACAAAACCCTTATATGGCAAATGGATAAAAACAAAGGAGAGAAATATTTTAATAAAATTGGCCTTCACACCCACTTATAAAATGTCTTTCAAGCACTGCAAATCATCATCAACCATAAGGATTAATATAAGTTGTCCAAGCAACCTATCAACAGAGTTAAATTCTCAGAGAGAGGCAAGAGAGTCCATCAGACTTGAAAGTCAAATTAGCCCATAAATCTATAAGCATTAGCACAAAAGCATGGGCCATAGAGGAAAAACACATCCTTGCCCGAGTTGAATATATTGATTATCTATGGATCTTGCACCTCAATGTGCAGCTTTCGATAAGATGAGTCACAAGATCCCAAGAGCAGTACTATCACCCTCACAAAGATTCTTTAAGCTGACATGACTAAAATGATAGTGTTTGGACTGCTTAGGGCATGCTTTCTAAGATATTTTATATAATCAAATTTTTAAGTAGTTTGCTAACAGATGGATCTTCCAAGAGTTCTACGACATGAAGGGTTTTCCTGCCAACTTTTTAGGCATATATAATACAGTGATACATAGCTCAGAGATTTATTGCTCAAAACAGAGCTTAACATAAGTAAGCAACTTCTCATCCTAAATGAGGAGAGGAGTGAGGAGTTATAACAGAAGGTATGACGTGCATACAACTTCTTCCGCAATGCCAAATTGAACCAGGAGACATACTGCATATATAAAAGATACTTCAAAACAATCAATGACACTTGATTTCAGCTTTAGGACTCTGCTCACTGCATAACTATCCATAAAATCAAATTAGGGGGTAACTTCTTTTGCAAGGGGAAGATATTTCAGAACTACCCACTAGGTCTTACTTTCTCCATTACAATATGTTTATAGTATTTATATGCAACATTTATTTATTTATTTATTTTGAGAAGATACAAGGTTAGGAGTTAGTTGTATAACCAGCTTCATCATCAAACTGCATTTTCCGGGATATCAGGCCCTTTCCTGACCCATTGATACAAGGTTAGTAGTTATATGCAACATTTTCATTAGGAATGCGTCAATTGAAGGTAAAAAACAACAGCATAAACAAAGGAATCTTTCAAGTAGTCCTCCCATGAAAGGACCACATATTGTATGACTAATGTTGACAATCATCAGATCCTTATGAGTAGTTCTATGATCTATTTTCTCTTTAGATTAATTGTTCTATGACTGCTAGAAGACCAAATCTTGGCAAAGAATGTAATATGCAAAACCTATCAAATGGTAGATCCTACCTTGCTGCATGTACCCACTTTTCCTTGCCTCATAAGTTTGTACCAGGAATCTCAAACTCCTGATATAAACGTATAAAAAGACAAACCTCAAAAGGCAAAGAAACAGCTTATACAGTTTAGAAGTTACCTTGGCTGTGAGGCTTGCGTCGATCTTTCTCCACCTTTTCATGGATTCCATCAAGCATGGAAATTAGAAACTCATGTGCATCCTGCTGCTCATAACTTGCCAAGTTCGCTGCATGTTGCCACCAACTGCAACAAACCCATGGCTTTCGATGGTCAATCTGTGTGTGAGTCGCTACCACAACACTTGCAGAATTCTGTATATAGACGGAAAACCTACTTGATCTAACCCTTCAATAAATCCCATTCAACTAAATAACACAAATTCACAACTTCATATCTTCTTAGCAATCAAAGAATGAAAGCAAAAAAATTGACTAAAACACGAGCATCATCATCCTCATGACTGATTGCGAAATAAAGTTCCAACTTCCAACTAAACCACCCAATACAATTTACACCAATTAGAAGTTAACCTAAAAAAGGAAACAACTTCCTTAAATTAAAAAGCATAACATATTTTCGCGTAAATTCCAAGCATTCTAATATGTTATTGATATATCTTATCCAATACCTGTATAAAAATCTTGCTGGACTATATGGCGTCCGATCTCCTGAGAAAACTGCAGAGAACATCGCGTCCATGTCGCAAGCCAAACACACCTTTGAATTTTTATTGTTCTCATTTCCTATACTGCTGTCATTACTGCTACTGTTATTCTGCTGACAAACGTTTCGGTTATGCCGATCGCTCAAGAAATAGTTTCTGATCGGAGGCGTGTGAAGTAACGCTTGCAACACCGAATTCATGAAACAAGTGTTACCAAGATTGTTGAGCCCTCTCAATCCCCAAGGCAGTAAACAATCCGAAGAACCTCCATCTCCATTTCCACTCTGCAATGGACTCGAACCTGTCTTCATCAACATCCTTTCTCTCGGATCCGGCGTCCACGGCCGATAATCCACTCTTCGGCGCTTCCTCAGATTCTCCGGCGGCGGGGCCGCCGCGCGCAATGCCGCCGATTTGCCACCAACCATCGACGACGACGACGACGACGTCTGTGCAAGAACGACCGAGCCGTCGAAATCTCGGTCGTAGACCTGGTCGCGACACTCGCAGCAGAAGAGCTCGGCGCGATCGACGTCGACGGCGATCTCGTGGCCCGGCGGCGGCATCGCCTCGGCGTGAGCGGAGGCGTGCGAGGATTCGGGAGAGGAGTGGCAGAAGATGGAAGCGCAGGTGAGGCAGGCGTAGAGACGAGGACGAGCTGAGCAGCAGCCACAGGAGCTACAGCGAGGGACTTCATGGAGATCGCGGCGAATCTCGGCGCGGCCGAGTGGCTTGACTCGGAGGCATTTCTGTAGAACTCGGAAGGGTTTGGAACCGTGTTTGGATCGGAAATCAGCGAGGTGAGAACATGGCTGAGGGATCTGTCCGCGTTGTTGGAGATGATGATGATTCCTCGAAGACATCGAAGTAGATGTTCTCGTAGAAAGAAAACAGAACAAAAGAAGAAGAAGAAGAAGAAGAAGAAGAAGAAGAAGAAACCCTAGATTTGCAGAAGGCAAGCTTCATCGATCGATTGATTGATCAGATTAGTTCAAGAAGGAGCTCGAGGAATCGAGAGATCGAAGGATTGAAAATGTAGAGCTAAGATTGTGAAAGAAGCTTAGATTTGGGTGATGATGATTATGGAGGATGATTCGATAAGGTTTATTTTTCAGATTTCTTCATCATCTCCGGATTCAGATCTTCATGAGTAATCGATTTCGAAGAGAAGAACCGAGTTCAGATTTTTTTTCTTTTTTAATTCATTTTTAGTTTCATTTTAATTTTTTTTAATTTTTTTGTTGCTTTGGATCCAAAAACGAAGGAGATGCACAGCTTTGGCCTACCAAGAAGAGTGAGAGCGAAGAATTTTTTTTTTTTTTTCTTAAGAAAATAAGAAAAAAAAAAAAAAAAAAACAGAGAAAAAGAGAAAAAGTAATGGAGCTGCTTTTAGTTTTAGGAAGGCTCGGGATGTAAGGTGTAATATGGAATTAGGGTGCTTTGGAGATGAGAGAAGCAGTGCGCACGTGGACGGCAGGTGTTTGATCTTTTATTAAATAAATTCTAATAACAAAGTTTTTTTCTTTTTTTTATTTTGTTCCTCTTGATTTCTGTAATTAAAATTGATAGACTTTGATGATAAAGAATATAATTTGTGTCTGAAAATATTGGTCATTGACTCATTGGTTTGAAAACAAAGAAATGAGGAGACAAATAATTAAATCATAATTTTAAAATTTTATATTAAACAACTTGAAAAACTCATAGCATTTCTCAAAAACGCAATTATTAATTTCTTAATAATATATTTAAATTATTCTAATGGTAAAATTCGAATAACCAATATCTGTGCATTTTTGTCCTATTGTCAACATTTTAGGTATTTAATTGGGATCTATTATACATAAAATAAAAAATAAAATTGAGAATATGAACCGTTGGATTAAAGCGGGATGAGTTGAGTGAAGGAGTGTTTTTACTATGTAGATTATTATATAATTGATGCATCTTGTTAACGTTAAAAAAAAACTTTTATAGAGTTCTTATTAAGCTAGTCATGTCATATGAAACAAAATGTTCAGCAATATAAAGAAAACATGTTATTAAACTAAATATAATAAAAATACAAAGATTAAGAGGGAGATGTAATAAAACTTTAAAATATAAAATAAAAAAAATGAACCTATTCAAAAAATGGAGAAAGCGGAGTAGAGAAAAGCTAGCAGATTCATGTAGTCAACTCCATGTAATTGAGAAAAAACTCGGTCAAGTTGAGTTAGGTTGAGTTAAGTTGTCAATATTATCGTATCCTAACCAATAATTTAATTTTTTTTAAGTGATTATAGATAATGTTTGAATTGATTTGAGCTCATTTTTTTAAAATTAAAATCACATTATCACCTTTTTTACACTGATTTTTTTGTTGTTGTTGTTGCTATGATGATATTATTAATTTTACATTTTTGTATGATAATTTAAGATGATATTAGTACACTCATGACTCTTCATTTAATCGTAAAAAAAATTAAATAAAAATTTTCATCAATTATGGTGTTCGACGTAGATCTTAGTTAATTCTCTTTTTCTTGGTTGCGAGTGGGCAATAGATCATTTGGGAGCTGTTAGATGATCCATGGAAGGTGGAAACTAAATTAGTTGGCTAAAAACCAGCCATTGAATAATATTTATTCATCATTACTAGGGATGGATGGAAAATAATTGGCGAACCATAAAGAAATGGACCATTATTTATATCCCCCTCTTCCCATTTTAAATTTTGGATAATACACCTCTTTTTCTACTACATTTAAATAAAAACTGGGCTTTCGAGATCTTAAGTTAAACCATGAAAAAAATTAAGAAAAGTTATTTAAATTAATGATAAGAATTCTTTATGTTTGTTGCTATAATCTTTTAAATTGTAATACTTTTATTTTCATTTTTGAGATTTAGTGTGTCACACCCCAGTACACAGCACACCGCAGTGTCTGGTACCCCAGAATGTGATGGGTACCTCATACAAAGCCGTTACATACCACATAATATTGTCACATCCCAGTACATAGCCCACCGCAGTGTCTAGTACCCCGAGATTATTTGTCCACTCTATTCACTCATGAATAGTACAGGGCCTCCTCCAGATTCGAACTCACAACCTCTTAAGGTTTGATTTCACAATCCGAGTAGCCACTGAAGGTTGTGAAATCAAACCTTATGAGGTTGTGAGTTCGAATCTTGGGGAGACCTTGCACTATTCACGAGTCAATAGTGTGGACAAATGATCCCGGAGGTACTAGACGTTGCGGTGTGTTGTGTACTGGGATGTGACAATATTATGTGGTATGTAACGGCTGAAGTATGCCCTGCAGGGGTACTCATCACATTCCGGGGTACTAGACACTGTGATGTGTTGTGTACTGGGGTGTGACATAGTGAGTGGCCTGGCCGCTTATTGGATCGTGTATAGGAAGGAGCTTTGTTCATTAAGTTGCTTGTTTTATTTTTTTAAAATGTAATTAAATTATGAGCTACACATAGCATAAGATTTTTTTTAATCAAGAAATCTGGGCACAAATATTAAACCATGAACTATGTTTAGAAAGAATATTATTTCTAGCAATAATCATATCTAGAGAAAAAATTGAGAGGGAATAATCATTGCAAGTATTTTTGGAAAACAATAAATTGGAGGGAATAATTCAATATAGTGTCATGTCTTTTTTTTTTTTTTTGTATCATAGCTATAATAAAAAGTTACTTACAGAATTTTATAGTTCCTTTAACTTGTAGTCTAATTGGCGTATTGTCTATGACTACTTTATACATTCATCCCTTTGGAGATAAATATTAATTGTAGATCATAATAATTTTGCCTTTCTCAGGACTTTTTTTTAATAATATTCCCACTTTCAATAAAAAAAGGGTTATTTTGAATCACTATGAAAATCTTTAATTTAAAGAAAAAAAGATATTCAATGTAAAAGATGTCTTGTTACAAGCATTAGATAAATGAGTGACCTATGTGTTAATATCTAAATTCTCATTTAATATACATAGTCGAGGCTCTATATATCTATAACTTTTAAGTCAAATAGTTTTTAACTTAGTATCAGAATAGTTTTATTCTCGAGGTTTTGTATTCAAACCTCTTCACAAACATATTTATTTGTTTATTTCATTTACCAATCATGTCTTTCCCTCGTCGTTATGAATCTAGTTTACGAGTTATCATGCATGCAAGAGTGAGTGTTAATTTTTATTTATCTTTATGTGATATACATAATTAGGCATCTTCTTGACAGCTATAATTTTTAGGTGAAGCGATTTCTAATACTATGCGACACTTTTTAGAGAACATTATTCTTGTTTAGAAGTATTATAAAATGAAAAAGAAATGGCCCCTCCACTAGGAAACCTTTAACTTAAACTAACTAAAACTGGAGGAGTTTGTTAAATAAGTCACCAGCTACCTAATTAATTTGAGATAGTGAAAAAAGAATGATGTAAAATAGTGAAGGAATGAATATTCTTGTTCTTAATTAAGTGGAAGAAGAGCGAGATGCCTTTGGGGTTCTCAAGGATGAGCATGGCTGCTCATGGCTGTGTAGGTTTCATGATGGAAAATAACTACAATGAGAGGGAGTGAACAAACAAGATTATTAAGAGCTATGATTGATCAAAACCAAACCAGCAAGTATTTATAGCAATGAACAAGGAATGGAACCAGTGAGTAGGTGAAGGAAATAGAAGTTACTTGCCTTGGAGGTTGATGATGGAGTTTCACTCACCTACGTTGGACTCGTGACGGCATCACAATTGATTTGGTACCTATTTTTTTTGTCAAAATTCATAATAATTTAAAATTTGACATTTTGGCTTTCTAGACTATCAAGGGTAGGGATATCAATGGTTTGACCAAAATTACAAAATTGCATTCAGTTCGATTCAGTTCAATTTTTTACATGTTTTGCTTGAGTTGTAGGTTGGGAATTTAAAACCATACCAACCTAAACCAAGCCGACTACGGTAAATTTATATTAAATATATTAATATGTTATTGTTATATATTTAGAAATAGAGTTCTTGATCGTTAAATCATTTGTTACATTATCATAAATAAATATTCTTTAGATTTAAAATTAATTTGTTATAGATTAAAATGTTCAAACCAATTAACCCAAATTGAACCAAATCGACTTTATTCGGTTCAATTCAGTTTTAATTAGACAAATGGTCGGTTTGGTTTTGGTTTGAGCACTAAACTAATCCAAATTAAACCAATCACACCCTAATCAAAATGTCTTTTGATGGACAATAATTGATCGAAAATATGCAACCAAGATTGTTGGCAGGGTAACAGTGTGACAAGGTCATGACTGTTAGCCCAAATGTGTCTGAGAAAGGGGGAGGAATTGGACACTTAACAGATTTTAATCTTTCTTTAAAACGTTTAGAATAATGAAAGCATATTAAACTAAGTATAGTAAGTAAATTACAACAACAGTAAAGGGGATAAGGCACACAAGATTTATAGTGGTTCGACTTTGCCTACATCTACTACCTAACCTCTTCAGTTAAGATTTGTCCAAACTCCACTAAGGATCTTCTTCTGGGTGAAGATCAAACCGGTACATTTGCTCAACTTACGGGTGTGAGAAGAACTGTTATCAATTGAGTAACTCTTGCTCTAAACTAGTGACTAGCCAATCACCAATATCAAAGTACAAGATGAGATATGATTCCCTTTACTTAGAATCAAAGTAATACTTACAAAGCTTTGAATGAACCTTCTGTTACCACATATTTAGCAAAATATGTATGATGAAGTGCAGCTGAAAACAAGTTCAAAAGCTTTCTTTTTCTTTAATGGATTTTTGAAAAGATTTGAATGAGAATCAGCAAATCTAGAAGACTTTCAAAATGATCGAGAGTTTAAGTTGCAAATTTGAAGTCTAACTTTCAAAAGTATTTGTGCAAGAGAAAACTATTAAAGATTTTGATACACGGTTTCAGTTTTCTTGTTAATCATATGTTGTTGTTAATCTGCTTTAAGGCAGCTTATACAGAGATACCAATGGCACAAAGGACTTGAACTTTTCAAGAGTGATTTTTTGTGCACAAAGCTATTTCAAAACAACGAATACATTAATTTCCAAAAAGGATTGATTCAGTTAGTGCAATCAACACCTGAATCTTCTGATTAATCATGAGAATAGAATGTTTTGATAAAGTATTAGAATGTTCTGAAAAAGTTCTAAAAAAAGTTCTGAATAGTTCTGAAAAGTGAATATGAAAAAATGCGAATAACAACTTTATGACAATGTTGAATTAGCGTCCTGATTGGTCAATCAACCTCCTGACGCGTAAAGTTAACTTGTCATTTTGTTCCTTAAGGGCGCTTATAGACTATAAGCGCCCTGCTGAACTGTGAAGTAAGGGCGCTACTTGGAACGTAAGCGTCCTGACTTACTTAATGTTTAAACACGACTAAAGCTATGAGGGCGCTATTCAAAGATAAGAGTCCTGATTGTTTTAAAACACTTAAAATCACAAAGGCACTACTAATGACGTAAGCGTCCTAAAATTTAAAGCACGAAAACATAAGGGCGCTACTGGACTGTCAGCGTCCTGATGTTTAAGACGATCAACGAGCTGATGTTTAATTAGCGTTCTGATAAGTTCATTGGTTGATTCAATAAGGGCACTACTGACAAGGTAAACATCCTGATAGATATGAACTTTTCAACCTTAAACTTTATTAGCGTCCTAATGTTTCATCTACATCTTGCTTACCAAGTCCAGGAGGGCGCTGTTGAGACATTAGTGTCCTGATAAACATATCAACGTCTTAATGGACACTACAATTTTGGTATTTTTCAACTTTTAAAGCTCGATAAAACAAGATTCAAATCTTGGTATTTTTTAATTAAATTTTTCATAGAAAATTCAGTGTGATTGATCGAAAAATATTTGAAATCAGATCGACTAAATCATGCAAACATACATACTGCTGAATCATACGATAATAAAGGTTCTACAACCTAAACACAATCTAATAACACAAAGATATGACTTCGAACGATCATGGTCTTCAACTTTGATCTTGATAACTTCATTCACCATGCATCATCAATTCTTCGGTGAACTTTCATGTGCGATTAGATTTGCAATGCGTATAGTATTATCATAATCAGAATGTAATTTGTAATCATCAAAATATCTTTTTTATAAGGGACATATTCTTGTAAGGGATATGAGGATAATTGGTTCAACAATAACAACCTATGGGAAGTCACAAGTCTAACTTTTTCTTTTTTCTAAAACCATTTATTTAATAGAGTAAGATTAAAATATTTTTTAGATATATGTAAAAACTAATGTTGAAAGATTTATAATAAGGATTTTTTAATTTATATGTATATATTATTTGTAGGTTTCAAAAACAATAAAAAAATAACTAGTTAGATTTTTTTTTTACTTTACCAAAGATATGTAGTTTAAGAATTAACAATTTAGGTTGGGACAGGACTGGCTCAACAAAGTTGCATTTAGTTGTTGGGTCGGGTTATTCGGGTGGTTAGGCTTCAAAGGGTTATCTCAACTGACCCGATTTATGATAATGGGTGGAATGGGCTAGCTCGATATTTAAGTCAAGCCTAAACTGGCTAAGGTCGGGTTGAACAAGCCGATTCAAGCTAAGCCCATGAGCTCTAGCCTGAATTGCCATCACTTGAGTGACATGCACTAATTAGCTAGGAATTTGGCAAAATCATTAGTACTGGCAGACTTATACTCTGATCCCAACCATTAAATCAATTAGGTGGGCTATTGAAGTGGCACACAATCAATAGTGGTAGTGTGTGCACAATTGCCACAAGTGATTGTAGTAATGTTGATGAATTTCAACCAAGACAACTATTAGGCTGGCTGGCTAGAAGTGGAACCCCCCCCCCCCCCCCCCCCCCGCCCCCCTCAAAAAAAAAAAAAAGGAAAGGAAACAGAAAAAAAAATCTTTTTTTTTTATTTTCTTCATTTCTAAAATTTCCCCAATTTACATGGATGCTACCCCTTGGGCTTTCACTATAAATATAGCCATTGTCTTCTCAATAGCCGAACATATATATTTGAGAGAGACAAAGATCAGTGTGAAAAAGAGTAGAGAATTAATATATGAAAAATGTTATAGAGATTGAAATTTTCACACCATTTGCTATAAATTTGATGTGTCAAGGCTCCACATAGATTTGTAACTTTCTTGAAAAGTATGTAGTGTTGATAAATTATTGTTAAAATCTAATGTGACAGTGATTTGTAGCAATTGGTGTATTAATTTCACTTCCTCTAGCATTGTTCTTAATATATGGGTGATGTTAATGGTGCATGGTAACGGTGATGGTGACGTTGGTGTAGGCAGAGGTTACTATTACTGCCTTCCTAAACTACTATATATAGAAGTTGCATTTTCTCCTTGTTTTTTGAGGTGTTTGAACAAATGCATTGTCGCTCGTTACCTTTCTTGATCGAACTCACTGTCACTGTTATGTATGGAGTGTGGCTCAGCCACTTTGTGGGCCCGAAGACTTTCTATTTTATTTGTTTCTATTTTATTAGTTTCTGTGACTGTATTGGTTTCCTAGACTGAGTATGAAACTTTACTAGTCTGAATTGGAAACTAAGTTTAAAGCTCTCTATTTATACCTAGTATTGGGGATTGAGAGGTAAGAGCGAAAATAGAGAGACATTGTGAGTATTGTACTGGATCATCCCATATTAGTGAAATCTTCATCTCCCGTGGACGTAGGCGGATCGTCGCCAAACTACATAAATATGTGTGCGTTCTTCTTATTGCTTTGATTTGCATTTGGATGTGTGCGTGATTTGTATGTTTGTTTCGTTTTATGAATCTCAACAAATTGGTATCAGAGCAAGGTTTCTCGTAAAAGTGCAAACACGGGTTGGTCATTTATAACCGCGGTTGATCACGGCAGAATATTTACAGTGGGCGATTCGATTTTTGTGTGTGACTGTTACGAAAAAGTTGAACAGGTGAAGTGGTGCAAAGATTAAATCTTGGCCGAAAGATAAAAATCATATTTGTCTTTTGTGAATCCTTGGCTA
Organism: Paratinospora sagittata; assembly: GCA_035771175.1. Classification (NCBI taxonomy): domain Eukaryota; kingdom Viridiplantae; phylum Streptophyta; class Magnoliopsida; order Ranunculales; family Menispermaceae; genus Paratinospora; species Paratinospora sagittata. Next base: position 30,135,780 of record CM069599.1, read on the forward strand.
TTAAACAAACCCATTAATCTTTGTTTTGGTTTTCTTTCTGCAAAATATAAGGTTAAAAAGTTTAATAGAAAGAATGACTTTAATCTTTGGCGTATAAAGATACGAGCTCTTTTGGTACAAGATGGGCTGCAAAAGGTGCTGAAGGGAAGAGATGCATTGCCTGCAAGGCTGACAGAAGAAGAAAAAGGTGAAATCATGGAAAAATTGTTTACTGGTATTCTCTTATGCTTGAGTGATGAAGTCATGCGAGAAATTGTAGAGAAGAGTACAACTGCGAGTTTGTAGTTGAAACTGGAGAGTTTGTATATGACAAAATATCTAACAAATCGACTGTATCTGAAGAAGTAGTTGCACATGTTGAAGATCAAGGAAGTTGCATCTATGAGAGAACATCATGTTGAGTTTAACAAGATTTTTATGGCTTTGAAGAATGTTGAGTACGAACACAGTGACGGAGACCAAGTAATGTATTTGTTATGTTCACTACCGAATTCTTATGAGCACTTTGTGGATATTTTGATCTACAGTAGAGAAATCCTGGCTTGAGAGGATGTCAAAGCTACTTTGAACTCGAAGGAGTTGAAAAAGATGGTTACTGAAGGAAAAAGTAAAGGCTCAGGTGAAAGCTTGCTTGCTAGAGGTATATCTGAACAAAGAGGGTTCAAAGGTCATGAAGGTCGATCCAGATCAAAATTAAAGGGGAGAAAATTAAATTGCTTTGAATGTCATAAACAAGGGAACTTTAGGAAAGATTGTCTAGAGCGCAAGAAAAAAACAGAAATTAGTAGATTCAAGTAATGTAGCAGTTGCAGAGGAAGAGTCTGATAGTGCTAATGTCCTCTCAGCCACTGTGGGATGCTCAAGTGATGAGTGGATTATTGATTTAGGCTCTTCATATCATATGTCTCCCAATAAGGACTGGTTCGCTTCTTATCAGAGTGTGAATAGTGGTACTGTACTTATGGGGAATGATATGGCTTGTAAGACAGCAGGGATAGGAACATTGAAGATCAAGATGCATGATGGCGTTGTGAGGACTTTGACAAAGGTCAGACATGTTCCCGACCTGCGGAAGAATCTTATTTTTGTGGGTACCTTAGATTCACAGGGATGCAGGATTGTAGCTGAAGGTGGAGTTTTAAAGGTAGTCTGAAGTGCACTGGTGGTTATGGAAGGAAGGAAACTTGGTAACTTGTATGTGTTATCAGAGCATACAGTTACAGGTAGTACAACGATGTCTATAAACAGTAGCTCAACAGATACACAGTTGTGGCATATGAGTCAGATGAGACTTGAGGTGTTGAGTCAGAAAGGCTTACTTGGGAAAAGTAAGGTAGATAAGTTGTGACGCTCCGAAAATTATTTCATCTAGCCCATTACCCAATTGCATTTTGCCCAAACTTTATGTGTTTGCCTTGATATGTTTGGTGTTTGTTTGATGGTTGTTAATGTTTGTATATTTGATGCTTGATAATGTATATCAATGTGTGCATTATAAATTGTATATGGGTTATGTTAAATTAAAGTATAATGCATGTGTTATTATTTATGCATGGGCCCATTAAACCATGAATTGATATGAGTTATAATTGATTGAATAAAATGATTAATGAGAATGAAAATTTGGTGTATTAGATGGATTGGACATTAAAATACATGGAAGCATGAGATTGGTTAAAATACATGTGGTTGGTATGGGGTAGTATGAGACCAACACATGTCAAGTTGGTGCATGAGAGCACATGTCAAGTTGGTTTAGGGTTTAGAGTGGACAAGTGTCCCATGCCCCATTTCTCTTCTCCAATACATGTCAAGTTTGTGGATGAGAGTGGACCAGTGTCCCATGCCCCACTTATCTTCTCCAAGGAAGTCCTAGAGAGTGAGATGAGTGGAGGGAAAGGAAAGAAGAAGAGAAAGAGAGAGGAAGTTGCTTGGAGGAAAGTCTCAGCAACGTTTTCATCAAAGAGATGAATCTTAGTGATATATGGTCGAATGGAGCTCAAACTTTGTCAGTCAGTGCGTCTCTTATGGTTCTTCATTCTGGTCGGTGGAGATCTTGATCGAACTTTTCTTCTGAGAGATATAACCTTCCAAACATAGCTGGTAAAAAAATCTAGATTTCTCGCATAGTTTAGATCAAAATGTTTGATCTCTTAAATCTACCGTTGGATGGATGTGATACTTCAGAATATGGTTCAAAACTGATCCTTATACATTATGAACAGTTGAGATGTTGATGTGTAAAATATTTTGTGTGATATAGTCATCTGAGTTCAAGTATTTGTAGCAGGAAAGGAGAAATCGTCTAATTAGAGATACGTTCATCAAAGTGGGATATCTCTTCGGTCCACCGTTGGATTGAGCTGATTTTTGGACAGAAGATTTTTTTCTTAACATACTTCCATTTGTCAGGTTGATTTGTCAATTGAATATTTATGTTGGCAGCTTGATACATCCGAGCAAAACATTAAATGGAAAATTGGTAGGGTTGTTTGTATTAGACCTATATCTAGAATATGAACTTATACCTTTCCAAATAACTTGCATGTCAATTATGTTGACCTAGTGACCATTGTTGATGAACCCATGATGCAAAATTAGTGATATACATGGCTGAACATGGTGACCTAGTGTAAATCGGCAATATGGCCTAAGTATGAAAAATTCCATATTTTAGGGCTTTTGATGCTTTTGGCCTAAAATCATTGAATTGATGCAATTTATGTCTAATTAAGCATGATTAGGGTTGATTATGCTACTGATTAGGTGGTTGTGACCATGCCATGCGTTAGGCCTACTTGTGATCAAATTCTCCAATTTGGGCATGTTTATGCCTAAGGAATTGAAAATCAATATTTTTGATTAATTGAATGGTTTATGAATGGGAATTATACATTAGAGGCCTAAGGCATGTGATTTGAGTTGAATGATGGGATTAGATGGGATTTAGGCCTATAGTCTATATGTAGGCAGATTTAGGGTTGATGTGTAATGTCTATGTGATTGAGCATAGGAATTGATGTATGGTTGGATATTGATGAATGTTTCAGGACCTTGATTGGGTTGATTCGGTTTGGTATCCGTGTGTGGTTAGATACTCTCGCGAGGCTTGGTTGTGAGTAGACTTCATTTATGATTATATCTTTTATGTCATCATATCACTTATATATATTGTATGTTGAAAGCATGAATGTGTTCTAATGTTTTAAATGATGCATTGATTTGAGAAAACCTTATGACTTTGGTTGAGCCCATCTATCTGGCTAATAGAGAAACTTAACCTTATCATAGGAGAGTTTTAGAAAGGAAATATTAGGGGATGAGAACGGTACGGTGAAATAGACATGCACTAGTAACCTCAAATGAACATGATTGGGGATGAGAACGGTACGATGAAATAGACGTGCACTTGTAACCCCAATGCATGTGGAATGTGGATCCAAAACGAAAGGCTTTTACTTGCATCGAACTTATTATAAATGCTTGATATCTATATGTTATGAGCTTCTAATCATGCTACACATTGACATGCATACATGGTGTTTATTGATGACATATTTGAATTCTATTCATTGGACATTGTTGGCTCATCCTCATTTTCCTCTTTCAGGTCCTTATGTCCCGAATAAGGAAAAATGAGTAGTCATCTCTTGAGGGCATTGTCGACAAGGGAGTTTAAGGCCTCAAGTCTGAGTTAAAAGGCATTTTGATTGAACTTTGTTTTAATTATGATGTATTATATTTTTGACTATGTAATTATAACACTTATCACATTGTAGTATGGGTGAGTTGGGACTTGTTAGATAGACCATGTGGGCAATTGACAATGTTTTGTACCCATGATTTGGACATATATGTGTATGTCCATCTTGATGGACTGTTGGGACTATGGTATTATTTATGGATCATTTTACGGATTGTCTTTTGTCTTGATTATTTGTATGGATGGTAGAACTGCACGGGTTTTTTATAAGGCTCGTAGGGTCTCAATTGCCTCACGGAGGTTGAGGGTGATTGAAGATGCCTACGTCGGGCGTCCCGCCCCAAAATTCTGTACGCTGTCCCGCGGGGGATTGTGGTCCGGGGTGTGAGGTCGCCACATAAGTTGTACTTCTGTGAGCATTGTGTGTTTGGAAAACAATGCAGAGTTAAGTTCAACAAGCCAGCTTACCGCACCAGAGGTACTCTGGATTATATCCCTTCAGATGTGTGGGGTCCTTTCACAGTTCTCTCACTTGGTGGAGTGAGGTATTTTGTTTCCTTTATTGATGACTTTTCACATATGGTCTCGGTGAAAATACTGAAAAGTAAGGATGAAGTGTTTGAGGTCATTAAGAAATGGAAGACAAAAGTTGAGAAGCAAACTAGAAGAAACATCAAAAGGTTAAGAAGCAAACTAGAAGAAACATCAAAAGGTTGAGAATCGATAATGGTGGTGAGTACACCAATAAAACATTCTCAGAGTTTTGTGAACATGAAAGCATTGAGAGACACTTCACTATCAAGGGAACACCACAACAGAATAGAATTGCAGAGAGGATGAATCACACTCTAAAGGAGAGAGAGAGATGTATGTTATCCAATGCTGGTTTGGATAAAGAGTTATGGGCAGAGGCGGTGAATACAACTTGTTTCCTCGTTAACAGATCACTATCTAAAGCTATTGATTGTCAGACTCCACTTGAGGTATGGTCTGGTAATGTTGCTTATTACAATTCTTTGAGAGTGTTTGGATGTCCAGCGTACTATCATGTTAGGAAAAGTAAGATTGATCCTAGAGCTAAGAAAACCATGTTTCTGGGTTATGCAGATGGAGTGAAAGTGTGACGCCCCGAAAATTTTTTCATCTAGCCCATAACCCAATTGCATTTTTGCCCAAACTCTATGTGTTGTCTTGATATGTTTGGTGTTTGTTTGATGATTGTTTAATGTTTGTATAGTTGATGTTTGATAATGTATATAAATATATGTATCATAAATTGTATATGAGTTATGTTAAATTAAAGTATAATGCATATGTTATGATTTATGCATGGGCTCATTAAACCATGAATTGATATGGGTTAGGATTGATTGAATAAAAGGATAAATGAAATTAAAAATTTGGTGTATTAAATGGATTGGACATTTATAATACATGTGGTTGGTGTGGATAGTATGAGACCAACACATGTGAAGGTTGGTGCATGAAAGTGGACAAGTGTCCAATGCCCACTTCTCTTCTTCAAGGAAGTGCTAGAATGAGTAGAGGGAATCAAGGAGAATCAAGGAGGGAATCAAGGAGAGAATGAAGGAGAGAATTAAGGAGAGAATCAAGGAGGGAATCAAGGAAGTGCTAGAAAGAGGTGAGTGGAGAGAAAAAAAAGAAGAGAAAGGAAAGAAGAAGAGAAGGAAGGAGAGAGTTGTAGGAGGAAGATCCCTGCGAAGTTTCCATCAAAGAGGTTGATCTTTGGAATATACGGTCAGATTGAGCTCAAATTTTATCATCACGTTCGTAGCTTATGGTTCTTCATTCTGGTTGGTGGAGATCTTGATCAGAGGTTTCGTTTAAGGGATCTAACCTCTCAAACAAAGCTGGTCGGAAAGTCTGGATTTCTCGCACCATTTCGTTCAAACTTATAGATCTCCTAAATCTACCGTTAGATGGCTACCAAATTTGGGTACATAGTTTAAAACTGATATTTCTACATTCTGAACGGTAAAGATCTTAATTAGAGGCTTTGTCTAAGAGATATAACCTCTCAAACAAAGCTGGTCGGGATTTCTGGGTTTCTTGTGCCGTTTCGGTTAAACTTGTAGATCTCCTCAATCTACCGTTGGATGGATATCAAATTTCGGTATGTAGTTTATAACAGATATTTCTGTATTCGGAACGGTGAAGATGTTTATAAGTTTAGTATTTTGTGTGATATAGCCATCTGAGTTTGGGTATTTGCAGCAGGAAAGGAGAAACTGTCTGATTAGATACTTGTTCATCAAAGAAACATATCTTTTCGGTCCACCGTTGGATTGGGCTGATATTTGGAAAGAAGGTTTGTTTCTTCACATACTTCAATATGTATGGTTGATTTTGTGATTACATATTTCTATTGGTAGATTAATACATCTGAACAGAATATTAAATGAAGAATTGGTAAGGTGCTTGTATTAGACCTAAATTTAGAATATGAACTTAGACATTTCCAAATAGCTTGCATGTCAACTATGTTGACCTAGTTGCCATTGTTGATGAACCTATGATGCAAAATCAGTGATATACATGGCTGAACATGGTGACCTAGTGTTAATCGGCAATATGGCCTAAGTATGAAAATTTTCATATTTTAGGGCTTTTGATGCTTTTGGCCTAGAATCATTGAATTGATGCAACTTATGTTTAATTAAGCATGATTAAGGTTGATTATGCTACTGATTTGGTGGTTGTGACCATATCATGGGTTAGGCCTACTTGTGATCAAGTGACCCAATTTGGACATGTTTATGCCTAAGGAATTGAAAATCAGTATCTTTTGATTCAGAGAATGGTTTATGAATGTGAACTATGCATTAGAGGCCTAAGTCATGTGATTTGAGTTGAATGATGGGATTAGATGAAATTTAGGCCTATTGTCTATATGTGGGATGATTGAGGGTTGATGTGTAATGTCTATGTGATTGAGCATAGAAATTGATGTATGGTAGGACATTGATGAATGTTTCAGGATCTTGATTGGGTTGATTCGGTTTGGAGGTCGTGTGTGGTTAAATACTCTCGCCAGGCTTGGTTGTGAGTAGACTTCATTTATGATTATATCTTTTATGTCATCATATCACTTATATATATTGTATCTTGAAAGCATGAATGTGTTCTAATGTTTTGAATGATGCATTGATTTGAGAAAACCTTATGACTTTGGTTGGACCCATCTATCTGGCTAATAGGGGGACTTAACCTTGTCATAAGAGGGTTTTAAGAAAGGAAATGATTGGGATCAACGGCACGGTGAAATAGACGTGTACTAGTAACCCAAATAAAAAATGATTGGGATCAACGGTGAAATAGACGTGTACTAGTAACCCGAATAAACATGATTGGGATCAACGACACGGTGAAATAGACGTGTACTAGTAACCCAAGGCATGTGGAATGTGGATCCAAATTGATAAACTTTTACTTGCTTCGAACTTATTATAAATGCTTGATATCTATATGTTATGAGCTTTTAATCATGCTACACATTGACATGCATACATGGTTTTTATTGATGAGTATTGATAGCATATTTGAATTCTATTCACTGGGCATCGTTGGCTCACCCTCATTTTCCTCTTTCAGATCCTTCTGTCCCAAATAAGGGCAAAGGAGTAGTCATATCTTGAGGGCCTTGCCTGCGAGAGAATCCAAGGCCTCGATGTGAGTTGAGAGGCATTTTGATTGAATTGTGTTTTAAATTATGAAGTACTATATTTTGGATTATGTAATTATAACACTTACCACATTGTAGTATGGGTGAGTTGAGACTTGTTAGATAGACTATGTGGGCATATGACGGTTTTATTTGTACCTACAATTTTGGACTTTATGAGTATGTCAATTTTAATGGACTGTAGGGATTATGATTATTATTTATGGTTCATTTTTTTATGGATTATCTCGTGTCTTGGATGATTAATATGGTGGGTAGTTTTGTTTAATACCTTTTGATATCATATCGTTGTTTGGGATAAGGCTTGTAGGGTCTCAACCACCTCACGGGAGTTGAGGAGTGGTCGGAGATGCCTACGCCGGGAGTCCCGCCCCGGCATTCCGCATGCCATTCCCTGCGGGGTTGGTGGTCCGGGGTGCGGGTTGCCACAGTAAGGCCTTTTTGTCACGCCCCGGCCGTAGCCGCGAACGCGGGCGCACCACCACGACCTCAGCCGTGTGGCGAACGCCTAGCCATTATGGATCCCATAATATTGTCCCATCTCGGCCAGCCACGCCACACAAGGACGCTGGTCACCGAGATCATTTATCCCCCTGCACAATCCACAGCACAGGGAGGGCCTCCCCCAAGTTCGAACTCGCAACCTCTTCCTCATAAGGTTAGATTTCGCAACTTGAGTACCCATTGAGCCAATGGTTCGGGGTGTCACATCACACCCACCTTATAATAAACTTCGTCCTCGAAGTTTTAAGGTTAAGAATTACCTAAGCCCATGAACTCGGCAAAGTGCTCCATCATGTAGTCCTCACGCTCCCAAGTAACCTGTTCCTCGCCATGGAACTGCCATCTCACCTTAACCATCGGAATCTCGCGGTTACGTAACCTCTGGACCTTTCGGTCAAGTATCTGAATAGGTTCCTCATCATAAGTCCCATCCTGCCTCATTTCAATGTTCCTCCAGTCCAAGACGTGATCAAAATCACTCTTGTACGCTCTCAGCATTGACACATGAAAGACATTGTGGACTGCTGCTAACTGAGGTGGCAAGGCTAATCGGTAAGCGACGGGGCCAATTCGTTCTAAAACCTCGAACGGCCCAATAAATCTCGGAGCGAGCTTGCCTTTTATCCCAAATCTAGTTTGGCCCTTCTGAGGTGAGACCTTCAATAAAACTTGGTCACCCACCTCGAACTCTACGGTCTTCCGCTTGGCATCTGTGTAACTCTTCTGCCTGTCTTGGGCTACTTTCATATTATGCTTGATCCTCTTAATATTCTCTGTGTGTTCTTGTACAAACTCTGGTCCCATCATCGCAACATCCCCTACCTCCGTCCAACAGATCGGAGATCTACAGGGTCGACCATACAATGCCTCAAAAGGAGTCATGCCAATACTGGACTGATAGCTATTGTTGTACGCGAACTCACACAAATGTATGTACTCCTCCCAGTTACCACTGGACTCAAGGACACAAGCTCGAAGCATATCCTCTAAAATCGATATCAACCTCTCAGACTGGCCATCCGTCTGGGGGTGAAAAGCGGTACTGAGATCTAGTCTAGTGCCGAGCTGCCTCTGCAACCCCTGCCAGAATACCAATGTAAACCTCGGATCCCTATCTGACACAATCGAAACAGGCACTCCATGTAATCTGACTATCTCCCGCATATAGAGTCTGCTCAGCTTGTCCATAGAATCCCTAGTGTTCACCGGTAGAAAGTGAGCGGACTTGGTCAAGCGATCAATAATAACCCAAACAACATTATGTCTCCTCGGGGTGTTAGGTAATCCCACAACAAAGTCCATAGTGTCATGCTCCCACTTCCACTCCGGAATGGCAAGCGGTTGCATCTGCCCTCCAGGCCTCTGATGCTCAGCTTTGACTCTTTGACAGATCTCACACCTCTAAAAGAATTGAGCTATTTCTCTCTTCATGTCGGGCCACCAATACATTCTTTTCATATCATGATACATCTTGGTTCCGCCAGGATGAATAGCATAATGAGATCTGTGAGCCTCTTGGAGAACACTCTGTCTAAGTCGTGGATCTGCGGGAACCCATAAACGTCCCCTAAATCTCAAGGCACCATCAGATGACAAGTGCCAATCAGTAAAATCACTGCTCTCAGCCCAAGACTTGTATATCCCATAATCAACGTCAAGTCTTTGTTGGTCAATTACCTCCTGGACTTGTGTAGGCTGAGCTCTCATTTGAGCACATATCACAATCTGATCTGAAGGGGTAGCACATATACTCATAACCGTAGCCGCCTCAAGTAGTCTCCACTCATGAGACATCTGGTGTGCTACCATAACTGTCTCTACCCGCTTCCTGCTCAATGCATCAGCCACTACATTGGCTTTACCTGGGTGGTATTCCAATGTAAAATCATAGTCTTTGAGGAGCTCTAACCACATTCTCTGCCTCATGTTCAATTCATTCTGAGAGAACAAGTACTTGAGGCTCTTATGGTCAGAATACAAAGTGAATCTCTCACCATAGAGATAATGCCTCCAAATCTTCAAAGCAAAAACCACTGAGCGGTTGCGACGGAGGACTCCTCGAGGGGGAGGTCCGGTGTTCGAACCGTGGGGAGGCCCCGCACTGTGCTATGCACTGTTGTGGACAAAGGGTGGTTGCGATCCGTGCGCCGGGTGGCCAGGAGACAATATTGTGTGGTACAGTGAGGGGTAATCCTTCTGTATTCCATGAGGCCTTTTTTGTCACGCCCCGGCCGCAGCCGCGAGCGCGGGCGCACCACCACGACCTCAGCTTTGTGGCGAACGCCAGCCATTATATATCCACAGTATTGTCTTCATTGGGGTCCACAGAACACTGCACGCACCCAACGACCTTTGTCCTTTCCCTATGCAAAATACTGCACAGTCCAGGGGCCTCCCCCAAGTTCGAACTCGCAACCTCTTCCTCATAAGGTTAGATTTCGCAACTTGAGTATCCATTGAGCCAATTGGCTGGCGTTCGCCACACGGCTGAGGTCGTGGTGGTGCGCCCGGGCTCGCGGCTGCGGCCGGGGCGTGACAGAAAGGATATAGGTTATGGTGTCTTCATTTGCATAAGATTGTGATTAGCAGGGATGCGACATTTGATGAGTCTGCTTTGATGTCTAGTAAGAAGATGGATTCTCAGGAAGGGGATAAAAGTGATTATGTGCAGGGGGAGTTCAATACTCTAGGAGAAAATTCAAAGAGTAATGTGGATGAGACAATAGTTGGAGCCAGTGAGCACCTACAACAACAACAACAATCCTTAGCTAGTAGCAGAGCGAAGATGACAATTAAAGCACCAGTTCGTTATGGGTTTGAAGACATGGTCACATATGCATTGACAGCGTATGAGGATGATGCTTCCACTTTCAGGGAGGCAATGAGTGACAGTTGTTCTTAAAGGTGGAAAAAAATTATGGAGGATGAGATGAACTCATTGATGAAGAACCAAACTTGGGAACTTGTAGAGTTACCTAAGGGTCAAAGGGCTATTGGGTGCAAATGAGTGTATTCTAGGAAAAATGGTCATCCAGGATCTAACAGTGTGGGATATAAGATAAGATTGGTTGCCAAAGGGTACGCTCATAGAGAAGGCGTGGACTACAATGAGGTGTTTTCTCCTGTTGTGAAGCACACTTCTATTAGAGTATTGTTAGCACTGGTTTCATTATTTGACTTGGAGTTGGAACAACTAAATGTCAATACAACTTTCTTGCATGGGGACTTGGATGAGACAATTTACATGAAGCAGCCTGAAGGCTTTGAGGTTGCTGGTAAGAGTGATCATGTGTGCAAACTGAAAAAATCTTTATATTGGCTTAAGCAATCACCCAGACAGTGGTATAAGAAGTTTGACATCTTCATGATCAGGCAGGGATACATAAGGAACAAGTATGATAGTTGTATCTACTTTCTGAAGCTTCCAGATGACTCTTATGTTTATTTACTCTTGTATGTTAATGACATACTAATTGCTACTAAGAGCATGGATGAGATCAACAAGTTAAAATCTCAACTGAGTCAAGAGTTTGAGATAAAGGATTTGGGTGCAGCTAAGAAGATTTTTGGTATGGAGATACATAGAGAAAGGAAAAATGGCAAGTTATATCTGTCATAGATGAAGTACTTGGAGAAAGTTCTTTCAAGGTTTGAAATGGAGAACTCTAAGCCAGTGAGTACTCCATTGGCAGCTCATTTTTTTACTTTCAGCAGATGTTTTCGAGTACTTATGAGGAGCATGAGTACACGAGTCATGTTCCATATATGAGTGTGGTGGGTAGCTTGATGTATGGTATGGTGTACACTAGGCCAGGCATTTCACATGCAGTGAGTGTTGTTAGTAGATATATGGAAAATCCTGAAAAACAGCATTGGCAAGCAGTGAAATGATTGTTGCGGTATCTTCGAGGTACATTAGATGTAGGATTCGTTTTCTAGTGGTACAGGTTCACTTATTAGTGGATATGTGGATTTTGATTATGCTGGTGATTTAGACAAGCGATGCTCCACAACAAGTTACGTGTTCACTTTGGCACATGGTCCTATCAGTTAGAGGTGTATGTTGCAGACTACAGTTGCTTTGTCTACTATTGAGGTAGAGTATATGGCAATGACAGAGGTTGTGAAGGAGGCTTTGTGGCTCCGAGATTTGATTGGTGACTTGGGGATTACCCTGGAGAGTGTACCAGTTCATTGTGATAATCAGAGTGCCATTCACTTGGCTAAGAACCAAGTGCATCATGTCAGAACCAAGCATATTGATGTTCGTTTCCATTTTGTTCGTGAGATTATCGAGGATGGTGAGATTCCTTACAAAAGATCAGTACCAATGATAATCCTGCAGATATGTTGACAAAGACAGTCCCAGCGGTCAAGTTTGAGCATTGCTTATCCTATAGTGTTGAGCGCCTCGAGAGGTGCATTTGTAGATGTTGATTGGTTGATTGGCTAGTGGCTTGTGGTGGTCCTTGCCTAGGTGGAGATTGTTATGTATAATGTGTGGCTCGGCCACTTTGTGAGCCTGAGGACTTTCTATTTTATTTGTTTCTATTTTATTAGTTTCCTTGACTGTATTGGTTTCCTAGACTGAGTAAGAAACTTTCCTAGTCTAGATTGGGAACTAAGTCTAAAACTTTCTATTTATACCTAGTATTATGGATTGAGAGGTAAGAGTGAAAATAGAGAGACATTGTGAGTGTTGTACTTGATTCTCCCATATTAGTGAAATCTTCATCTCCCGTGGACGTAGGCGGATCTTCGCCGAACCACGAAAATTTGTGTGTGTTCTTCTTGTTGCTTTGATTTGCATCTGGATTGCGTGAATCTCAACAGTCATTTGGGTAGTGCATCATTTATGTGTTCCTCCATTACTGCCCACAACAAATTTGGTAATTAATCTTCCTTAAATGTAGAAATATACTTTAATTTTTTACTCAAAGCGAAGTCATTTTTTTATTAGTTTCAAAATTGTCTATCAAAAGTTTATCTTATCATTTATTAAAAAAATAATTTTTTTCCTAATAACGAAACATGCGTATATATCGTGGGGTTCCAAATGTTAATGCACGTACGTGTACGAATATTAGTATAGATATTCACATATTTCTCCCTAATGAATCGTATAACATGGTAATCATAAGGGGTTGTTTTGTTTTGGTATGGCATGCAGATGGTGATCAGGCAGTGGAAGGCTGTGTTCACTCTTGCTATGAACCAAACGTAATTACTAGCTTTTTGGATCTGTGTTGTACTCACCTTCTGTGTAGGGATATTAATTAATGGATACCAAATAGGAAAATGACGAAGTGAGTCATTCCTGGCATATATAATTAGCTAGATAAAAATAAGTGAATCACAATTGGTTGCTCATAAACAATGTAAAAAAAGTTGTGATTAATGTTTTTTTCTTTTTTATTTTTAAGACGGAAGTGTTTTATGACTTGGGTTGGAAATTGCGTTGGAGAGGCTTGTTGGGAAAAAGTGGCTTTATAAATCATTTTGTGGCACTAAGATGAATTAGACCTACTTCGTGTTTAGTGGTAGTTCTTGGTGGATTGGTGTTCTCTTCCGTAAGTACATTAAAATCGTATATTTATATACCCTAAAAAGAGTTTAGGTAATGGAAAATTAACACCCAAAGTAAGCCATTGAGTTAGAAAAAATAAATGTATATACAAAAATCTTACATAGGAAAAGTATCAAGGCTCAAAGATTTTTTTTTTCTTTTTTTAAGAGATCTCATTTGCTTCTAAAATTCTCTCCCTCTCCTTAATTTGTATTTCCAATGGTCTTCTTAAGTTCCGTTTAGAGTGTTTTAATTCTAGTCTTGGTGTGTTAGTCATTGGTTTATGGTGATAGTTTTCTAAAAAGCTCAATTTATCAAAATAGTGATGAGGTGTTAGCTAACTACTCATCAACCATTATATTTTACAAGACAAATGTCATCAAATTTGGTTTAAGAACATTGTGTGCTACACTGGCAGCCTCGATTCCATTCTATCCAACCTCTACTCCGCTATGAATGAGTTTAATCCTGAACACTCCCCTTTAGTTTTTGTTATCATTGTTATACATAAGCATTTTATTTCCAGTTGTAATATTTTGTTAATAATATTCCAATTTTATTTATTTGTCTTTATACATTTTTGCCAACAAGGCTCTCTAGCCTAAATCCTTGATAGTTTGTTTGACGACTCCCTATTGATTCAACGGCTTCGGTTGGAGAGCGTATCCTACGCAATCTCCAATATAGGCTCTCAACATCTTTCTATTTGAGTAATGCTACATTGACATCCATTTTGTATATTTAAAGTGTACATCATTTTTATACATCATTGAATTGCCTCAAATTATGTACTAACACATGATTCGAGGTAATCTAATGATGCATTAATGATGATGATGTACACTTTGAATGTACATAATGAGTGTTACTTTATACCATTTTTCTTAATTTTATTTAGGGAAGCAAACGAGGTAGCTGACCTTTGTGCTAGCTTTAACGTTAATCTTCCCACGAGGGGATACAATGGAGATAATTAATAACTAATAGACGACCCTTCCTTACTATAGGCTTTTGAGAGAGATTGCAAATTCTTTGTATATTTCGTATTGAATTAGTGATGTATATATACACAATTTACAGGATAAGGAGAAGGAAGTTTCCCAAACCTTATTAAGGAATAAATCTAATACGAATAGATTTTTCTATATACAAAATTTCACAATTAGAAAGTAACTGTAATTAAGTCAATTAGTTAATATAATTCCGTCAATCAATTTATTCCTTCTATATGCCCCTGCAAGATGGAGCTTCGGGAGAAGAGTCCAATCTTGTCCTTGAGATTGAGAAACTGAGTGCGAGGAAGATGCTTGGCAAGGAGATCCGCAAGTTGATCAGTAGAGAAAACATGAGCTACACGCAGAGCACCGCTCTGTACTTGTTCACGAATGAAATGGAAGTCCAAGGCAACATGTTTCATGCGAGAGTGAAACACAAGATTTGAGCATAGATTAGTAGTGCTAACATTGTCACAGTAAATGACAGGTGAGTGCCGGACTTGCACTGCAAGTTCAATTAATAAGGAGCAGATCCAACGTAATTCAGCGGTAGTGGAAGCAACAGATCGATATTCAGCCTCTGTAGAAGAGCAAGCAACGGTGCGTTGTTTCTTTGAGCTCCATGAGATGGGATTGCGTCCAAGGTACACAATATAGGCACGGGTGGAAGTGCAATCATCCTTGTTACCCAGTCTGCATAAAAAAATGCATGAAGAGACAACAACGAGCTATGGTGAAGAACTATACCATGATTTATTGTTCCACATAAATAGAGAAGAAGACGCTTGGCAGTATTCCAATGGTTAGTAGTTGGTCGATGCATAAACAGATATAGTTTGTTTACAGTAAAGGCAATGTCAGACCGAGTGAGTGAAAGATACTACAAACTACCAACAACAGTGCGATATTCTATTGGATCGAATAAGGCTGATCTGGACAGAAGACTGAGCTTAGAATCTGTGGCAAATGAAGTGAGCACCGATTTTGCATCAGTCATATTAGTGCGAGCTAGAAGATCGCTAATGTACTATCTCTGGGAAAGAAGTAACCCATGCTGATGTGGAATCACCTCAACGCCAAGAAAGAAGGAGAGAAGGCCAAAATCCTTGAGGGAAAAACGGTGAGCAAGGAGAGCAATAAATCGATGAACAGTTGCTGCATGATCCCCTATA
The DNA here is from genome assembly GCA_035771175.1 of Paratinospora sagittata. Taxonomy (NCBI): domain Eukaryota; kingdom Viridiplantae; phylum Streptophyta; class Magnoliopsida; order Ranunculales; family Menispermaceae; genus Paratinospora; species Paratinospora sagittata. The sequence continues at coordinate 30,151,423 of CM069599.1, forward strand.
ATAATTATGTCATCAACATAGACCAATAGATATATCAATGTACCCCCATGATTGACAATAAAGAGTGAGGTGTCAGCCAGAGAGTTGTGAAAGCCATTGGTGACCAGAAACTGTCGCAACTCATGATACCAAGCACGTGGAGCTTGTTTGAGACCATAGATTGCCTTTTCAAGTTCGCAAATGCATTGGGGATGATCTAGGTCGATAAAACCCGATGGTTGACCCATGTACACATTCTCAGTTATATGACCTTGAAAGAAAGCATTATTTATGTCCAGTTGACGAAGAGACTAGGCACGACCAACTGCAATGCCAATAATCAGGCGTACGGTGGTGGGTTTGACCACTGGGCTGAAAGTATCATGATAGTCTAAGCTTGGTCTTTGCTGGAAACCTTTTACAACCAAGGGAGCCTTATACCTGTCAATAGAACCATCCATAAGTCGTTTTATACGAAAAAATCCACTTACAACCGACTAGATTTTGTGCTTGATCTGGTGGAACAAGCTCCCATGTACCATTGCGAACCAAGGCATCATACTCCTCAGACATAACCTGAAGCCATTTGTGATCTTTGAGGGCTTGGGTGGTGGTGGTAGGTACAATATCCAGTTTGGTGGAGAGTTTGGTAGTGAGATTAAGTTTCTGAATGGGTTTGCAAATGTTATCTTTGGCTCAAGTGAGCATGGAATGTGTGTTTGTCGGAGCAGGTTTAACAGGAGTGGTGTTAGAGGGATGCAAAGTGGGGTTGAGGTTTGTAAGGTCTGGTTGATCAGTTGAAATGGTTTGGTCAGTAGGTGATTCAAGATGAAGTGAGGTAGGTAGGATTACATTGGGACAAGCATCCTTCGAGGGTTGTTCAGTAGAAGGCGTGTCGAGTGACCGGGACATCGGTGAAGAGGGAAGAGTGAAAAAGGGTGGGAGCCAAGTAGACACAGTTTTTGGTTGTGACCAACCAAGTTGACTATGAAGCAACGTGAAAGGAATAATGTTCTCCACAAATTTGACATGACGGGAAACATAAATCCTTGAGTTTTGTGGATCAAGACAAAGGTAGGCACTTTGTGTTTGGGAGTAACCAAGAAAAACACAGGGAATAGATCGAGAATCAAGTTTGTGAGTAGCATAAGGCTGAAGCCATGGGTAGCGTAAACTCCCCAAAACTTGAAATTTGGAGTAGTTAGGAGCTGACACAAAAATTGCCTCAAAGGGAGAGCCAAGAGCAAGTGCGGGTGTAGGCATACAGTTTATAAGATAGACTGTTGTGGCAAAGGCATGATTCCACTATGTTAGGGCCATAGAGGCATGAGTGAATAAGGCGAGGCCGGTCTCAACTATGAGACGGTGATGACGTTCAGAAAACCCATTGTGTTCTGGAGTGTGTGAAGGAGTGGTGAGATGAGAGATCCCGCTAGTGGACAAGAGATTAGTGAGAGCTAGAAATTCCCCCTCATTGTCAATGTAGAGAGTGATAATTTTCTGATTGAAGTAGTTTTCCACAAGTGCTTTAAAACTTATGAAGACATCATAGACATGGGATTTATGTTTGAGTGGATAATACCATATATATTTCATGAAGTGATCAACAAAAATAACATAGTACTTAAAATCATCATACGTATAAACAGGCGAGGTCCAAACATCAGAAAATGTAAGTTCTAAGGGTTGAGAAGAAGTGAGAGTGGATGTAGAAAAAGACAATTTATGACTTTTGTTGTATTGACAAGCATTACAATGAGAAGACTCAGAAAAAGGACTGGACAATGGTAATTGAGAGCTTGAAATGTTGTTATTTAAAATTGAAACAGACGGATGATCTAACCTATTATGCTAGTCGGACGAAGTGGTCTTGACACTTGAAAAGGCAATTACTTGTGGAGATTGGGAAGAAGACTAGAGAGATGATGTTAGCCACTCATATACGTCATCCTTAGTTGGACCCTTCAAAAGTGTTGCCCCCGTGCGTAGATCCTTCACATAAAACGCAGAGGGTAAGAATTCAATAGAAGCATTATTAAAGGTACAAAATTGATGGATAGAGATGAGGTTCTTTTTCATGCTCGAAACACAGAACATTATTTAAGATGAAGTTATGAGAAGGAGTAAAGAGGGAAGTGGAACCCGTGTGGGTGATAGGGAGGCTCGTGCCGTCATCGATCATAATGTCATCAGTGGCCGTATAAGGAGTGTGGATGGAAAGGTTGCTCAAGTCAGTGGTAAGATGATAAGATGCTCCATTGTCAAGTAGCCAAATCGGCAAGTCAGTGGAGGAGGTTGCAACATAGTTGGCACGTAGTTGCCATGGGGCAGTTGGTTGTTGAGAAGGTGACTGGGGTGCCAGTGGACGATGGCCTTGTGGTGAAGGGCCAACAACGATGTGAAAGTTAGGGCACCTAGTAGTTTTGTGCCCTTGAGTGTTGCAGGTTTGACAGTAACCAAGATAGGGTCTCGAGGGTGGGTGGGTCCCACGTGATTGAGTAGACTTTGACCACATAGTGGGCTGTTGTTGGGAAGAAGAGTCGTGAGGGGATGAAGGGTGCCACGATTTACTCCGCTTAATGGTTAGATTGGAGATGGATGGAAGTGATACTGTTTGTGGTTGAGATTGTCGTAGAGAGTTCTCTTATTTAATAGCTTTTCATGGAGTTCATCAAAGAAGATGGGGTTTTTACGAGCATTAACAACCTCAACTATAGGTTTATAGTCATCATCAAGGCCATCAAGGACCTTATCAACAAGATCCTCCTCATCAATAGGTTTGCCCAAGATGGCAAGTTCATCAGCACGACCACGTATAAGTTGCATGTATTCAATGATGCTCCGAGATCCTTTAACCAGAGTTTTAAGTTGATCCTTGATTGGCTTGATGTATCCTCTAATGGTCTTGCATAGATGTTGGCTAGAGTATTCTAGGCATCCCTCGAAGTGGTGGCGCGAGTGAGTAGAGGGATGATGGGATTAGCGAGAGAGTCGACAAGGGCATTAAAGATCAGTTTGTCTTGTCACATCCATGTTTGATGTGCTAGATTTGGTGATGGAGTTCCATTGACCATGGCGGTGACAGGTGGACATGGTGTAGAGCCATCTATGTAACCTTTAAGATTATATCCCATGAGTATAACATGAAATTGAAGTTTCCATGACAAATAGTTGGTGGAGGTGAGTTTGATTTGGCTTTGGGAGGAGAAATTTATGGCAATGAGAGGGTGATTGGGTTCATGTGTGCTGGGAATAATTGGGTGAGAAGGTGATAATTTTTGGAAAGCCGGTGAAGCCATTGAAGTTTACAAAAGTGGAGGATCGCTGTTACAGGATCTTGGTACACAAACATCAGAAAAAAAAAATTGAAATGAAGAAAGAGAAAGAGGTATAAGAGAGACGACCGGGGAAAAGAGATCAGGAGTGCTTTGATGCCATATAGGCTTTTGAGAGAGATTGCAAATTCTCTGTATATTTCTTATTGAATTAGAATTGTATATATACACAATTTACAGGATAAGGAGAAGGAAGTTTCCCAAACCTTATTAAGGAATAAATCTAATATAAATAGATTTTTCTATATACAATATTTCACAATTAGAAAGTAACTATAATTACGTTAATTAGTTAATATAATTCCGTCAATCAATTTATTCCTTCTATACTTACATTATATTGTTGCAGGTAGCTTTTGTTACATTTTTAAAATAAGAGCAAATGCGAGGCCAATATATTAAAAGATACCAATAATATATATACCGTGTTTTTGTAGCGCACCCCTTACAAAAATATATACAAAGAGAGACAGAGAAATTTGAACCTCAAATTAAAAAACTATACATAACCTTTAAATTTATTATCCAACATAGGCAACTTGATGAAATTAACGAAGCTATCTAATCTATTACAATATACTAATTAATAACCAAGCTATCTAATCTATTACAATATACTAATTAATAACGCTGTAATAAACATTATAAATATATACAGCATGACACCAGACAATCCTTTCCTCCTATTGTTGCATGGATGCTCGAACAACTTGCAGAACACATAATCAAGCAGTCAGAAATCCAAACATGAAATGAAACCACATTCGTCGCCAGTGAGGTTTCATGTAGAACACAGTCAGGAATCCAAGCAAACACATCACATATGATGTTGCAAAACTTACAAAGAAAGTAACAGGGTTAATACCATACCTATCTTCCAATCCCTTTGAATATTTATTTATTCTTGAATTCCCATTGTGATCATCAAGCCTACTACCGCAATTCTTCGTGATCGTTAATGGTGGTCCGCAGAGGAATGGGTTTCCCTCGTAGCTACTTTCGCTGAACGTTCCAAACTGTGCTTTTTGATCCGGTGTTCTACCCGATAAGTTGTTATAAGCCACCGAAAACACCGCAAGAAAATTCAACTCCACCAATTCCATAGGGATTTCTCCACTCAAATTGTTGTGTGAAAGGTCTAAGCTTTCCAGTTGCTTCAAATTCGACAACTTACCAGGGATTCTTCCACTTAAATGATTATATGAGAAGTTCAATGCATGAATTTGAGCTAAATCACCAAGTTCGCTAGGGATTTCACCTGTTAAGCTGTTGCACGACAAATCCAAACCAGACATTAAGTTGAGAATACTACCCTTGTAAGAGTTTGATATACTCTTAGAAATAAACTCAACTTCTTCTTGCTCTCCATCTTCAGAATGCACGGTAAATGGCCGTCCACCGTTGAGAAGGTTTAAGTGTGGAAAGTGCGAAGGAATACCAAACTTGAAAAAGTTTTTTGGCTTAAATGTGTACTTAATGGCTCCAATCTTCCCGAACATGATGTTTCTAAAGCAAGGCGGAATCGACCCGTAAAGATTGTTGTAAGAAAGATCCATTATCCCTATCTGGTTCATTTGGCACAACTCATGAGGAATTAAGCCACTCAAGTGATTGGCTTTTAATATAAGAACCTTCAGATTCACAAGTTCATGGCCAATCCAACTTGGAATGCTCCCTGAAAAGCTGTTGTACCCCATGTTCATAGTCACCAGTGATTTACTATGAAGAAAAGCATTTGGAATTGGGCCTTGAAATCTATTTCTTTGCAGATGTATGAATTGCAAAGATGATAAATTTCGACAAGACGGGAATGATCCCGTTAAGTAGTTTTCGGAGAGATCCAAGAACTCAACACTAGATAATCCACAAAACTCATGACTAATGGGACCTTCCAATGAGTTCTCTCTAAGAACAAGTGTTCTCAACCCTGTCAAGTTAGATATCCAATTAGCCGGAATTGCACCTGATAACTGGTTCTTGCCCACATTAAATACTTGCAAATTTGATGAACTTCTGAAAACTCCAATTGGAATGCTACCCGTGAAGTTATTGTTATTTAAACGTAAAGAAACCAACTGGGTCAAGTTGAAATGATCACCATCCTCATGATCAGGAAATATATGACCAGATAAACTATTATTTGACAGGTTCAAAATTACCAATTTAGTGCAACCAATGGCCAAGCTGTCTGGTACCTCTCCTGAAAAATTGTTACTTGACAGATCTAAATGATGTAAAGGCCTCATAACACCAATTGTAGAAGGAATTTTACCTCCAAAGTGATTTGTTGAGGCATCTAGAACCTCCAAGTTTGGTAGTATGCCACCAAGATTGGGTTGAAGATCCCCATGAATGTGATTACTAGATATGACTAGTATATGCAAATTGATGTGAGGGTAAGGTGGGAGATGGAAATAGCCTGTCAAGGAGTTGTTTCTGAAATCCAAAACCTCCAACTTTGTATTGTTCTCTATCAACCAAGTGGGGAAATCTCCACTTAAGTTGGTATGAGTGATTCTAGCAATTCTCAAGTCATATTGGGTTTTGAGAAACTGGAGTGCAAGAATAATGGGTTGGTGATTAAAATTGCAATATGACAAGGTAAGAATCTTCAATTGAAACATGGGAAGAAACCAATTATAACTGGTTTTTATCTCTAAATTGGAGTAATTATCAAGATAGATTTCCACAAGTTTGGAATGGTTGGCTAATGAGATGAGTGGGAATGTTGGATCAAAGTTATTATAGCCAAGTGAGATGCACTCCAGTGATGTTAAACCAATTATGGGAGACATGGAAATGTTTCCTCTGAATTGATTGTTGGAGAGATCAAGTATTTTAAGAGAGGTCAAGGTACCAAGGCATGCTGGAAGGATCCCCTCAAAGTAGTTGGTGTTCAAATCTAGCTCTTGGAGATTCTTCAGTTTGCACAAGACTGCAAATTTAAGTAGAAACCATATACAATTAATTAATATATATACCAATAATAATATTACTTAAGTTATTCCGAACTCAAACTCAAATTAGAATATATAAGAAGACAAATTAATGACTAAATGCAACAATAGAGAAATAATAATTAAGTTGACATACCTTCTGGAAACGACCCATTTAAATAATTGCCACGAAGACTCAGCTTCTTAAGGGATGTGAATGTTCCCAAAGACGGGAGCAAGCTTTGGCTGAAGTTACTCCAACTGAGTTCTAAGACCTCTAGCTTACTCCTGAATCCTGAAAAAACCTCATCACCTGCAATATATAAATTAATTGTTAGTTTAATCAAACCCAATTATGCAAATAATTTTTTTCTCTTTTAATTTCAGTGTAGTACGTTTGATATAAAATAAATACAACAACTAATGAGTTCAAGAAAAATTAAACTAATTAAATAGATGATTAAACCAAATTAAACACGAACATGGGCACTAATAGATTAGTATATATGTGCTATATTCAATTCAATAAATAGGCTAAAATAATGTGTATTTAGTCCAACGTAATTTTAATTTAATCTTTTAATGCACCATGTTGGAAATTATCCAAGTTGTTTAGTTTGTATCTTCTCCCTAATTTATGTTTAATTAATATTAATTAGTCTTGAAAATAACAATATGCAACTACAACAACAACAACATAGTATGAGTTAGTTTGTTCCTTTTGGTTGTTGCCTAATAAAAAAAATATCCTTCAAAACTTTTTAAAAAAAAAACAATTTTATATTTTAACTAAGTTTTCTTATGTCTCCTAAATTTTGGACTTTTTAATTCAAATAACTTTATTCTTACGTATATTCATTCTTATATTTTTTAAGTATATGAAATAACTTTATTATTTTATTTACATAAAAAATAAACATATATTTTTTAATAAATATTTACTTTATTTCAATTAATAAATAACAAAAGTCACGTACAATGTACGTGTCGAAGTACTAATACCGTTAAACTGGTTGACATAGATACCTTCCGAAGGAGGACTTGTCCTACTCAAGTCAATGCCTTGGAGAGATAAAAGCTTGAGAGATGTGAAAGACGCCAAAGATGACAATATTCCAGTGTCCAGGTGATTATAATCTAGATATAAATCTTCCAAGTTTCTCAATTTAGCCAATCTCTGAAGACCTGCAGCCACCAGTTCCATGTATTAATTCTTATGTTTTGGCATTTAAATATGAGAAATTGTATTTATTTAGCTTAAAAATTGTACATCATTTGACCCAAATATGAGGTGGAGATAGGGGTGACAATTCGTATTGTAATCTTGTATAATAAAATATATTGTAAACTCAAACATGACACATTTAAATAACATGTCATTATATATAAACTTAAACCCAACATTTTTAATAAACGAGTTAAACATGTTAATCTATTTATAACCTTTAAACTTTAAACAAGTTCATTCTAACATATTTATCATATATAAATTCTAAATTAACATATAAATTCAAAATTTAAAATCATAATTATATAACTATATAGTAAAGACAAATAAAATATTATAAAGTTAGAGCCTCAATACATTACATAAAATATTAAAAAGTCACCACACATAACAAAAGTCTCAACACAAAATATAGTAGTGTGAAACGAGTTAATTTCGAGTTTAGTAGGTCTACCTAATTTTAACCGAAAATTTAATCGTTTCTAATTGACTTATTTATATAAAACCCAAACATATTTATTTCATGTCAATTTCGAGTCGTGTTATCGTGACCTATATTATCACCCCTAGGTGGAGGTGGAGGGGTGAAGCTACCATATAAAATTTTTAGGTTTAAGTTTCCAACAAGTTTTTCTGCACATTAAATAAAGTGTGATTAATGCTCTTAGGATAATTTTATAATTTTAAAAAAGAGAAAAGTGTTTTTAATTGAAGACTCCACACCTTTATTTGGGTGTTTCTCCTCTACCTACCAGTCAAACTTACATCACCCACTTACTCTTTACACCTACTAATTATTAAAATTTCTCATTACACTCACAATTAAATTTATTTTTTCACCCCTCTTTAATTTTAACCTCTATTTTGAATCGTCTTCTACCTCTCTCTTCCTAGTCTTCTTTCTTCAAAAAAACTTTTTTTACAACACTTTTACTACATCAAATACTCTTCTTTTGTACAAAGGTATACAAGCTATGTTCTCTTTTGTACAAAGGTATACAAGCTATGTTCACTACAGGAAGAATATTTGATTTAAGCCCTCTCGCCTCAGATCTTCTTGCATGAAGAATATTTTCTATTGTTTATTGTTCCATAAACTATTGTTATTTCACCGTTACGATGCAATCCATCTTCTTCACTCAAAATTTTAGAATTTTCTGAAAAATAATCAAAATTCAAAAAAAAAAAAAATCGTTTGAAGGTCAACCTGCGTTGGCCAACCCTTAAATTTGGGAGTCAGATTGGTGTTGGCTGAACCTCAAATATGGGGGTGAATCAGCGTTGGCCAACCCTCGAATGTTGGGGTCGGCCAATATTGACTGACCTTACAAGAGATAATTATGCCAGTGACAACCGACCCACTCCAATCGCCTTTTTTTTTTTTTTTTAGTGAAGACTCAATCGCCATTAAAATTCAATTTAAAACTAGCATTTAAAATTTTCAAAAATATTAAAAAAAAATTTAAAAAAAATTGAAAAACATGCGTCATATTGTGAAGATTCATAGTTCTTTGCTTTTCCATATTATAGCAATGTAAAACATAAGGTTTTTAAGAATAAAGATTTTGAGTTTTTAAGAGAGGTTTTGGATTTATAGTTTTTTGACGCGTTTTGGAAATTGTTAAATTAAAAGAAGAGGATATGTTGGAAATATTTTAAAACTTTTTTATAAAGTGATAATTTTAGTAAAATAAGAAATTTAAAAATATAAAATAATAGTGGGTGATGCGAGTTTGGCTGGTGAGTGGGAGGAGAAACAACCCTTTATTTGATTAGTGTTACAATAAATTTATTGCTTATTATTTTTATTTGATTAAACTTATTTGTTTTTTGTTTTATTTGATTTTTTTATTGAATAAATAATAATTATGTTAATTTTTTCTGCCTATAAACTTTTCCATGTACTTCTATACAAGAAAAAACAGTAATTAAATCTAACTTTTATATACCCCCATAAAATCATTAATTTATAAATCAATAAATTAAAGAACTAAAATGGTACACTTATTTTAATTTAGCTAATTATTATAATTTTTTAATACACTTGTCTTATCTAACTTTATGAATTACATAAATTAAAGTTTAAGTGCACGACTTTAAAATTTTATTTTATGGAGGAAAAACTATGTTATCTAACTCAAAATTAAGGAATAAATTAAATTTATAAAATAATTATGAAATCATCATTTTATTACCCATAAAATTTTGTCTTTGAAATAAAGTAATTTAAATATATTTCTACTGTAATATTAGTAAAACAATATTAAAGTCTTCAATTAATTACCTTTCTCTCTTCTTTAAATTATAAAATTACCCTAACAAATTAATTACACCTTATTTAATATGGAAAGAAAAAAAATCTGATATGCAAACTCCACATCAAATTTATATTAAGTGGTGTACAATTTTTAAGTTGCGTAGCATTACTTTTTAAATGTTGGCACATAACCATCCACGTCAACTGGCCCACATATCATGAATTTTAGTCACAATTTAATTAAGATATTAAGCTAAGTTTGGATAAAATCCAACTAGACTTCAATTTTAAAAAAATACAAACAAAAAACCAATCAGACCACCTCTTCGATCATAATTAAAAACAAAAAATAAAAATCAAGATATAGAAGAATTACGTACCTTGGGAAAGTAATAGCCCACCATCTAAATTATTCTTTTCAAGATAGAGTTCAGTAAGAAATGACAGTGTACTCAGAGACATCAAGATGCTATTGTTGAAATTATTTCTATTGAGTTGTAGCGTCTCCATCTTTTTCAAGCTTGATAGTCTCTCAAAACCTGTAAAAGGAAAGTTATTAGGTATGCTTCTATTAACATGTAATTCAAAATTTGGGATACAATCCAAAAACAACTTGGCTTTCTATTAATTCACATAGGTTATTTATATTCACAAATTAAAGAATAGTGCTATAATAATATTTTTTTAGTTGACATTAATCAACGTCACCTTCAATACGTTCATTAAATTGTCTCGATTCATATATAAATTCATAATTTAATACAATCTAATAGCATCTAGATGAAATTATTTCTATCAATGTGCAAAAAATGTTAATACTTAAGCTCGAGAAGTATGTGTCTGAATCCCTCAAACTAACACACACACACACAATATATATATATAGGTACTTAATACACACAATTCTATATATGTTGTTGATCTGCACGACTCGTATCACAAAATTTTAACTTGCAAATTCTAGTGTTGGAGCCACCAAACCAAACACATACATACCTTCATTCTCAAGCCAGCCATTTATGCAGTTGTCAGATAAATCAAGAAGTTGCAGCTCCTCTAAAGGAAGAAACACTGTAGCATTCAGCAACCAATTGAATCTGCAGATTATATCATCACCACCCATCAGGTCACCTCCGCCTGAGGATCCAAAGGATGAGTTGAGAAAGAGGCGAATTACTCGGCCTGTGGTGGGGCTACACTGCACTCTTTCCCAACGACAACAGTCGTTGCTCGCTCCACCACCATTAATATAATTACCATCTTCTTCTTCATGATCAACCCATGAAGCAAGAGCTGCTGCAGGGTCATCAAGAAAACCTGTCTGATTGATAAAATGTTGTTTGAATTGCAAGAGAGCAGCTCTTTCTTGCTCCAAACACCCCGAGCAATATTGGCCATTAAAACACTGATGGAGCAACAACGCCAAAGAAGCCCAGTGAATCAACTGCCAACAACAACTCATTCTATTTCATTAACAAATAGTGAGTCTTAATTTCAGGAAAATAAACTATAAAAGCTTCAATCCATCTCTCTGTTGGTTGATTTTGTGTGTGTATGCATGTGTAATGTATGTATATATATAGGCAACGAGGGGTGTGCATAGGCTGGTTTAGTTGATAGGTTTACATTTTTCTAAGTTAAAAAATCATAAATTATATAATTAATATTAATGTATCTTTAAAAATACATCTTATCTCAAAAAGAATTATATATATTCACTATGATTGAAGTTAAAATTCAAAATATGATGCATATTTAATATCAAGAATGTTAAAAATATTCATTATACAATGATGTTATATATATTAACCCTAAGTTCAACCCTAAGTTCAGTTCCGTAAATCTGTTTTCTAATAGGTAAATTGCAAATCGAACCAAATTTATTGGTTTTCTTAAAATAAAAATTGAAAACCAAACTAATTCTCTTATCAAATAGATTCGGTTCAATTTTTCGGTTCTGTCGGGTCCTCTTAAATACCCTTAATTTAATTAACTATTAAAATTTGTTAATATTAGCCTCTGCTTTTTCAAAAGTGTTTTTTCAAAATGTTTTACCAAACATATCCTTTTTCTTTTTTTTTTTCTTTCTTTTTGCATATTTAAAGTGTTTGTTATAAATTTGTAAAAATGTTTTAGACAATTTTGTTCTTTTATAATTAAAATACATATGCCCCACCATTTGAATTTTGGTTTGACAAAAGTACTTTTACAAAAACGCTTCTAGAAATTGCAAATGAGTAACTGTACTTGGTCAATATAAAAATACTTAAAAATAAAACTTTACAAACAAACGACAGAGATCTATATAATTGCATATATATATGAATAAATTTACTTAACATGTACAAAAATTGAAATGACGGGTTGTTCTTTGAAGAAGATAATTGGGTTAGTTTTGGTATTTACCAACGTAAGTAAGTGTAAAAGAAGAAACTAAAAATTTAATTGCCAAATCAAAAATAGAAAGGCCCTATTTGAACAACTTTTTAAAACGTATTTTTTTAAAAAACTAATTTTATCAAAAGCGTTTTTTTTTAAAAAGTGGTCTCTTTTGACTTTTTATTAAAAACTGAAACTGATTTTTTCAACCGTAATTTAAGTAAAACTAGGTATTATCAAATATTTTTAAAAATATTGTTACTCAAATATATTTTGAAAAAACTCTTTTAAACAGTGACAAAAGCACCTGTGGGTGCTTTTTCAAAACGCCAATAATTATGTTTTGCGTCTCAGTTTTTTCAATTAAAACGCAGCTTCTAAACATAGCCATTGCTGACTCAACACAGACGAAGAATTTACTGTTTTTTTTTTAGGTAGAGTGTAGCTAATTAATATAAAAATTTGTCCCGTGCATGAGCTGCCCTATTCATACTTGATCTACGTCTATCTTATCCAATGCATGAGATGCCCTATTCCCTACTCTTGGGGTAAAAAGGACATGAGAAAGATCGAAAATGACCCTTTTTGTTTTGTTTTATGATCCTTATGATGGGTTACTCTCATGTTAGTGCAATCTGTTAAAAAATATTAAATGAAAATTAAATATTGTAACAACCAAATATTCAATTAAGTTTTAAATTTGTCGAGTTCCTCTTCATGTTGGTGTAATCTTTTGGAAAATATTAAATGAAAATTAAATAGTGTAACAATCAAATATTCAATTGAGTTCTAAATTTTATTTTAATTTCAATTAAATTGAAAATTGTTATCTCAATTAAATTGGTGTAAGGTTCACAATGTTAGTGGAGGCAATTTAGTGCTCGTAACGAAGACATTAAAAGCATCACCTCCCTTCTACTAGTATAAAAGGGGATGTCTTCCCCTCATTTTCTTCACACTAATTCTCAGAGCTCTCTTATACTTCTAAAATTCTCTTCTTCCTTTCTTATACTTTGGATGTGTGTTGGTCTATGGTGATAATTTTTTGTAAAGTTCAGTTCGTCCGAGTAATGACAAGGTGCTAATCAGCTGCTTATTTACCGTTGTATACTGAGAGGCAGCTGTTGATCTACCTCTTGCACTAACATGAAGAGCAAATCTTATTTAAAGAAATTGTGTGCTACACAGGCTTCGGTTCTATCTTATTTGTTGAATTGGATTGGATTGGCTAGATCTAGCCAATTAAGAGTGAGTGTTTCCTTACTTGTTGTCTTTTATATGTGACATTGTAGTATATAATGATTTTAAATGCTTACCTAATATAGTACGCATGACTTAAATGTTCTATAAAATATATTTGATCACAGTCTAATAGGGTTGCAATTGGGTTGAGTCTTTTAGCTGGAATTTTCTTCGGAGAATCTCGTGAGTCTAATGATGATCCCTAATTGTGGACCTTGCTGAGGATTTTTATGGGTTGTGTATGTTAGGATTTGCTTAGGCATAGTATTTGTCTTGGTGGGCGAACCCTATGGTTCATACAATCCTAGAAATTCTAATAGAATATGGGTAAGAGGTCGATCGGGAGATGAGTTTCGCGCACTCAGGCCCTTGTATTGATTCTTACCTAAGAGGTGTTTAGAATTGCATGAGCATGTCATAAATGATATGCATTGTCTTGATATGACATGATGCATTATGTATGTAACCTTGATTATATCGATGATATTTAAACTGCTTTAATGATCTTGAATTGTTTTACTTAAATGCATATATATATGTTTTATATGATGATCTTATATTATATCCATGTATTTATTGTTGTATATTTAAAATTATGGTTTGTGTTAGAAGGCTTATCGGGATACCGTGTATGTCTATGGAGGATATACACGAGGTTCTATACTGGTCATGACGTCAATGATAGTGGGTAGCGACATAATAGAATCAGCCCACCGAGACAAATACCATGTTTAAGCGATCCTATCTACACAAGCCATAAAATTCTCTTCAAGGTCCACAATTGGGGATTACTGCTAGACTTATTAGATTTTTCAAAGAAAATTCAAACTAGGAGATCCAACCCAAATTGCTAACCCAACTGAACTATGCTCAAATACATTTCATGAATCATTAAATCATGCATACTAAAATAAATAAGCATTTAAAATATTTTATACTACAATGCCACATATAGAAACCAACAAGTAAAGAAACACTCACAAATTGATTGACTAGACTTAGCCAATCCAAATCCGACCACAAGAAGTACTAGAATGCACCCAAATACTCCTATGCACCTCAACCTCCAATTGGCTTAATTGGGTCACTTAGATCTATCAAAATCCTTGCATAACACATGGTTTATTCATCACTAAAAATCAATCCACAAGCATGCCATTCAACTATGTTTAAACTCAATTCAATAGTCAATTAAGAATCTAAAATGGTTGTACCCATGAGCTAACACATATTGCTCAATCTAATCATTTTATATCTAATTTAAACCTCATTTAACCCAAATGAATGCAATAGGTTGATTCTCATAATCCAACCATCATAATACAATGCATTTAATCATAATTAGGGTGAATTAGACTAATTCCTATGTCAATTTCATCAATTGACTTAGTCTAGGTCAAAATTCTCAAATTTAGGCAAATCCCAAAATTCATGGCAAATTTTTAAATTCATGGCCTAGGTTAAAATTACACTACACCTAGGTTTTCTACTATTTAAAATCAATAAATTGGACTACCAAACATCCCTATTTACCCATCTAATCAACATAGATTACATGCGAACTTCAATGGAAAATCATAAGTCCATAGCCTAGGTTTAGTTCAAATATGCACAACCCCTCCAATTTCTTGCTAGAAATTGGGGGTTTCACCATTAATGAGTTCCCAACACCCTCTAGATACACATATCTAGCATGCAAGACCTAATTCCAAAATGTGTTCTTCCACCACCCCCTTAAAATTCGAGAATCATGTGTGGAAAATACTTCTTAGGTGTTGTTTTAGGTCAAGGAAGGCTATCAATACCACATACAAGCTTAAAATAGCATAAACAAGCAAATCCTAGGTCTGGAACCCTTCAAATCCAGGATTCATACCAATGCCTAGGTCAAAAGAAAGCTTGAATGCACAAACCAAAGAGATTAAAGGAAAAAAAAATGAGGAAAACCCCTTGTCTTTCTTCTCATTTTCTCTTCTCTTTTCCTCTTCTCCAAGCTCTTTTGCCCCTTTTGGAAGTGTAAAAATGAGCAAAAACACGTCCAAGTGCTTTTATAGAAGTTAAGTTACAAAATTGGGCCCACGCTTAAAAAGAAAACACACTTAAATAAAAGAAACAATTTTCCTGCATCAATTACTTGCATTTATATAATCAATTTCTTGCAAAAGATATATCAATTTAAAGTCTTAACCATTCAAACGTTTTATAAGTCAGTTACCAACCTTCTAGTAAACTTTTTGCTCAATCCAACGATGGGATTGCGAGATCCAACCGTTTGATCAAATCTGGGCAAGAAAAATCTGTAAATCCGAGAAACAATGTTTGGAATCTTATACTTCATAGTAGACAACTCCGATCAAGATATTTACCGTTCATAATAAATATCTATCAGAGAAGAATAAGATGACAAAATTTCAGCGCAATTGGACCACAGATCTAGGAGGTCAAGCCATTGATGTAATCGGTGACAAAAATTTGTTCCTCCATAAAGCAACTCCACTGATCCAAAACACTGTTTTCGACATGTTTCAACGCCGAACGAGTCTCCGATCATTCCAAAACTTTACGCACACATTAAACAACTTAAAATCATGCAAAGACACTCGAACCAACACCCGTCAAGCATCAAATATGTATACGTACACTGTACGAGTACTCTACGGGTCAAAATGACGTCATCCTAAGGTACTGGCGCTACAGATGAGATCCATTCTCTTAAAATTTAACCCTATTTATAGATGTGCCCACCTCTTGATTTTCAAAAACAAAAATACATCCAATACCTATTATTCTCTAAAAAGTATCCTCTAAAAATGCTCATTTTCTAAATTACATAAAGATTTTTTTCAATCCCGGCAATGCCAACATTGGGGGCCTTATTTGTGATAACTCTGGTGCTTAGATTCAAGGTTATATAGGTAACATTGGTCATGCTACTAATCTCGTTGCTGAGCTCTGGAGCATTCGTGAAGGTTTGCAGCTGGCTTGGGATCTCTATATTCGCCAGCTGATATTGGAGTCTGATTCTCTGAGTTCTCTCCAGCTCCTTCAGTCACCTACAAATGTTTTCCACCCTCTCACATGCTTGATTGTGGACTGTAAAGAGCTCCTTGCTCGTGATTGGTGATTGTTTAGAGCATGTTCTCCAAGAAGGAAACCAAAGTGTTGACTTCCTTGCCAACATGGGTGTCTGAGAGCACTCTGACTATTTTTGTTCATCCTCCAACTGGACTTTAGAACTTTCTCCTTGCTGATACCATGAGTGTTCCTTTCTGTAGGCCTTAGTGCCCAAGTTTCCCTTTAATCAAAAAAATAAAATAAAAATCAATAGAATTAATTTTTGTAACCATTAAATTTATTAATATTATTAATGTAATTTAATCCTCCATTATGATCACGAGCCTGTATAAGAATGTGTTTAGATTGCATTAGATGTACACAAGGCTTGTACAAGTCTATAATATTATAAAAACAAAATCTCTGCCCATTTCTCATCTTAAGCATATCTCATTTTATTTGTTTATTTGTAATAGCTCTTATTTTATTTTACAACACGTTCTCTCAGACTCGGGCATGACAGAGACATTTGGGCTGGCCCTCCCAATAAGGGTGGATAAATTGGGACATATTCAGACTCGAACTCGAGACTTAGACCTCAACCCCACTTATTCTCAGTTCTTCGATTTTTAAACAATAAAAGTTGGGTTCACATATATAACCTCATAAAAGTTTTAAAATTTGAAATTTCAATAGATTTTCAACTGACCAATAAATCATATGTAGTTAGTTATTAAAATCAGTAACATTCATACAAATTGAACTCCAGCTCAACCAAACCACACCATTTACCAAACTTTGGGTAAAATCTTTCGTAATTAAGAGCTGAAAATGTGTATATGAATAATTGTTCTCAATACAGAGAGGCGTATTAGTATTTACCAATTAAAAGATAAATAGCCGAGCCAACTAAACATCCAATTTTGTTATCTTTTTCGTTCAATTTATTGATGATGACAAGAGGCCTAAAGTCTAGATATCTTACAGCACATGATTAGAAAATTTTATGCATAGATATAAATATCTTGTCTTCACCTATGAATGAAAGAAAGAAACTTTGGATGCTTGTTGACTTAACTTCGTGTTGTCCTAAATTCATTCTAGGGTTCCATTTCCTAGTTCCATGACCAAAATGAACTCCTCCGTCCATCTTGCCTCAATCGCATTTCAGTCAAAACTCTCCTATCTAGTGGGACCTGTGTAACTATTTCTTGAGAAATAATTTCTCAAAAAAAAAAAATTAAATAATTTTTTTATGGTTGTTTGATTATGTATGAGAAATGATTTCTTACACTTTTATGATGTAAGAAAAATTAGATAATGAGAAGTTTCATCAAACATAAATGTTTACATAATCAACAATATTAAAAAAAATTTCATGAAAAAATAAGGGACCATTGAATTTTGTATTTTTTTTATAGAAAACATTAACAATCAAATGTACGAGTTTTTTATTTTTTTGAGATAATAATAATTTTCTCACCAATCAAACGGCCTCAAACATATAATCACATTTAGATCTTATTTATATTGCAGTAACTCTTAAAATGACTCTTAAATTAACTTTAATTACGTAATAATCTTGTTATTCAGTATTTTAATTTGGCCATTTCATAAACACACTATTTTAAGAGATTTCTTTATGTACATGCAACGAAGTTTCCCAAAGCCTGCGGCACGGAGTCCAGTCTTCTACGCTATAGATCTTAACACCTTATGTATAGACACGACAAGATGATGAGTATACATGCATGTACTTAATTGATCCGCAGTAGACACGGCAAGATGCACCAATCAAGACCTTATCATCCACACCCTCCACACTGAGGCTGCTCTGAGCCACATGGTTATTGATGATGAGCATATAAACATTGTACATAATTGATCAGCAGTAGATTATCGAAATAGCTAGCTAGCTAGTTAAGGGATCAATTGTGTCACATAATTGGCAATTGATGATGATGATTCGGAGCTTGCAGTGGTGGGCTTCTTTAATGGTGCTACTGATGTTGCTTCTTCATCAGTACTGCTTTAATGGGCAATTCTGTTTGGGGTGTTTGGAGGAAGAGAAAGCTGCTCTGTTGCAATTCAAAAGTTCTGTGAATTGGACAGATACTGCAGAGCCTGGTCTTGCTTCATGGGTTGATGATCACGAAGATAATAAAAACAGTAGTAGTACTAACTGTTGCAATTGGGAGAGAGTTCAGTGTAATCTCACCACTAGCAGAGTCACCCATCTCTTCCTCAACTTCACAAGGGGGGGATCCTCATCTGATATGGTCGAATTGACAGACGGCCAATATGAACTTTATCCGTTGAACTCCCCGAGGGAAGGATCGGCCTCAGATCATATAATGAGATTCACTTGGTTCATAAATGCCACACTGTTTCTTCCCTTTGAGCAACTCCAACTCCTTGACTTATCTTTCAATTTTATTAATGGCTGGTTCGAGAATGAAGGTGCGTATATTTGCATACACAGATTCAAATGAATTAATTCCCATGAATCTGGATCAACATCTTGGTTGGATGATTATCAAATAATGTTGCATCAATCGCAATTATTAAATGATATTCATATCTATTGCTAACATTAAATATGTATTTACAGGTTTTGAGAGATTGGCCGGCTTGAAGAAGTTGAGGATTCTAGATCTCCGAGTGAATCAATTTAACAACAGCATCTTGACATCTTTGGGTGCACTACCATCTCTCAACCAACTCTATCTTGGACGCAATAATTTCACCGTTGGCCGGTCTCTTAAACAAGGTGTTTCAATTATAGTTGCCCCATAATTTTTGTTGGTTAAAACAACTTAATTTTTTTTTTTCTTCACTTATGAAAAAGGGATGACCGATAACTAGTAGGAAGAGTGTCAATGGTTTGTGAAAACCGCAAAACTGAATCAAATCAGTTTTTCACGTGTTGGGGTCGGATTGAAGATTGAGAATTTTAAAACTGTGTTAACCCAAACCAAGCTGACCAAAGTTAATTTGAATATATTGTAATATATATGTTCTTGCTACAAACTAGTAAGCATCAATTGTTTTAGTTTCTAGGATATGATCAATTTTCTTCTAAAATCTTCTAGTATTTCAAATGTAGGCAGGAGAATGACCTATTTTTATTTATTTTTCTTCTTTAGCCACATTAAAAGTCAAAATTGTCTTTTGAACAGCGTTGTTTCTAAATAAAATGTCTTTTGAGGCCTTCTTTTAAAAAATTGATTAATTATGTGTAAAAAAAATCAAGCCCCTCCCTCTCTCCCTATCCCTCTCATGTTGTTGTGGCTGATGAAGGCCCCTCCCTCTCTCCGGTTTTCCCTCCCTTGTTCTTGCTCAAACACCCTTCCTCCATCCGCCATTAAACAAAGGAGAAGAGAGAAGATTTCTCTCTGGAGCTGTTGCGTTGAGACGGAGGGGAGAGAGATGTCCTCTTCCATCTTCTAGATGAACTTAGTTATACTTTTTTCTACTTATAATGGCATTGACTTCTTTATAGGTGATTGTTAATGTGGCACCAAAGATTTAAAGAAAAAAAGGTTCTCTCCTGCCAACATGACCATTTGTCCAGTCAAATAGAGTTAAACAAAAATAATCATGCAATGAATTTGTCAAGTATTTGCATGTATGAGTATACATAGATACAAATTAGTCTTTGGGCTTAACATTGTCATTGCAGGTTTTCAGAGATTGTCTACATTGAAAAGATTGCAAGCACTATATTTAAATTATAATTACTTGGGCAACCACGTACTACCATATTTGACTTCATTCACATCCCTCAAGAGTTTAAGTTTGGCAAACAATAAGTTGAATGGATCGCCCACTTCTTCTCAAGGTAAGTTGACTTAAATCTTTCTTTTCTATGGTAAAGTTTGTTACTTTACAGAAGGCCTATTAAATTATAAAAAATAAGATCTTTAAATTACAATTGCAATTATCTATATCCAACTCAACGAAGTTTTATTAGATGGGGCCAACTAATTACAATTATCTATATTTATATATAATATCATGGAAAACTCACAATGGAATCAGTTTTTGTTATTATTTCAAAAATACTCTTAAGGTACTGTTATTATTTTATTTTTTTAATTTTGTAATAGAATTTTAATAAAAAAGGAGCCTTGAAGCAAGATAAAAATTATTGTCATATGATCATGTGGTCATGAATTCAATTTGTAAAAAATAATCTTTTGTAATACAAGGTAAGATTACGTATAATAAACCTAATAAGGGTCTGATCAGTCGTCGAGACCTCACTAATAGGTTGTATATACCTTTGTATATCAACGCTATCCTTTTTTTTAGAATTTTAGTAATGTAATGGGTAATAAGGTAATTTAACAATTTAACTTTTTTCCATTACTATCTTAATCTCTTCTTAAATTGATGTTTCTTCAATTTTACCCACTTTAATTATAAAATTTTACTTCATTTATGTCTATTTTATTTTTAATGAATAGGATTTTACCTTTTTATTTTCAAGAGGATGTAGTTTTTTTTTTTTAAATATTAAATATGTTAAAAAAAATTATAAAACTTAATTTTTTTCATTAATTGTAAAAATTATGTGCAATGCATGTATATATACACTAATTAGCAAAATTACAAATTGTGGTAGTCAATTAAAAGAGTAAAAGATAATAAAATTGTGTAATCTATTAATACAATATGGATCCATTTATCTAATTAAATGTAGGGTGTTTATGTTCTAAAACCGTGCATGAAATCAGACCAAATATAGATATAAATGTTGCTAATGAAATTTTTTTTAAGGCAACTTTATTAAAAACACAAAGACACACAAAATTAAGAGAAAGAAGAACACCTACACCTCCCTAGACATTTCAAAGAGATTTCTAGGGACAGGCTAACAGAGTTTAACTCAGCTAAATGATTAGAAACCTTCAAATGAGGGCCACTAGAGGCAGCAAAACTAGCTTGCTTTGCAACCACTTGAATCACCATCTATCAAGTTGCAACAACAAAGAGTCTTTTTTTTTTAATCTAGAGACCATTGCTCTTGTGTGGCAAGGGATATATAAACCCGGATTTTTTATATTATTAGGCATGATTTTTTTTTTAATATTCATAAAGAGGCAAGAAAAAAATTATATCTAAAATCAGGCAAGTTTTGGATACTTTAGTGCCGTCTAAGCGTCGAGATGGCAATTTATATATATATATATATTAAATAAAATAAAAAACCACTTTAACGAAAAAAGAAAAGAAAAAAATCTGAAAAAAAAAACAAAAAATCTGAAAAAAGTAAAAAACATAATCTAGAATAAAGTAAAAAAAAAAAGTGAATAGCTTTTAAAAAAAAATTGGACAAAGTGAGATGATGCTTCTTGAAGTAGTGTCATTCATTCTAAAAAAATAAACTAAACAAACTAACGAAACAACACAAAAAGAAAATTAACCTTGTGTGATTTCGTCGAAACCTAAAAAATTTATAGTGCCAGTAAAACAAAAAAAGAAATCCTCTGTCGCTTCGGCGTCCTCTCTCTCCGACGTCGCTTTTACTTTATTTCAGGAATCATACAATGAGTAAATCATTTTTTTTAAAAAAAGTTTGTTCCATATTTTATTTGTTTTTTATTATTATTTGACGGTGAATGGCGCAACGCCTCTATTAAATAAATAAATAAATAAGACAAAATTTAGAAAGTTAAAAAAAACAAAGTGAATGACTATAAAATAAAATAAAAATCAAGAACAACATAAATTACGCTTTTTTTTTTAAATTGTCATGCATTCACTTTATTAAAAAAAAAATGAATGAGACGTCGGAAAGAGAGGATGTCGGATAAAGGACGACATAGAGACGGGAGTTTTTTTTTTTTTTTTTTTTATTAGCCCTATAAACTTTGTACACTTCGGCGAAATCGCATAAGATTTTTTTTTTTTTTTGTGATTATGCTGAATTATATATATATATATATATATATATATATATATATATAGTGGATGGCGCCTCTTCAAAAGTTGTCATCAATTTTGTTCTAATTTTTTTTTAATAGCCATTCACTATTTTTTTCCAGATCTTTTTTTTGGTTAAAGTGGGTGCCCACTTTGTTATTTTTTTGTTTTAAATTTTATTTATTTTTTGGTTAAAGTGGGTGGCTCCTCTTGAGCTATTAAATTTTTTTGTAAAATCACCAATTAGGCGCTTAGGTGGTGCCAAAATATCTAAAACTTACCTAATTTTAGACATAATATTTTTTTTTTACTTATATAAAGATATGAAAAAATAATCACCCATAATAATGTCAAAAATCCCATTATGCGGAGAACATACAAATCAGTTATTTGTAAGCCCATTCTTTGAGGCCGTGCAGCAATTAGGAGCCTACAGCATAAGACTAAACCGAGGTATATTCCCTTTATACCACACCAGATCAGCCCAATCTTTCAAGGGGCTTTAGCTGTATCTAAATTTAAAACTGAGTCATATTTGATCATCCAATATATATGTTTGTTGACAGAAGATTATTTCTTAGAATCAAACCTATCTAAATCAGCCAAGGTTTTTGTCAAACCACCCCTAGTCAACATTTGCAAAAAAGGAGTAGCAGAGGTACTCCGACAAACAAAGCAAAAACAGAGAACTAACATAAAACCTACTAACCAGACAATAGAAACTACAAAAAGAGAACATAAAATACAAGAACAAATTTACTAAATATCAATTTTAGTAATTTATTAAACAAATAATTAATGCCAACAACCAACCATGGATTTGTTGCTAAAAATTATGATAAATATAAATAATACGCGCAAGAGCATGTGTGGTTTCTAATCTTTCTCGATAACCATCACTGCAGGTTTAGGGATTTTGTCTGGGTTGAAAAGCTTGGAGGAACTATACCTTCGTGGAAATGACTTCAACAGCAGCATTTTGCCAACTTTGAGTGCTTTCAAATCTCTTAAACTACTGGATCTTAGCTTCAACCATATGGATGGATCCCTTCCCTTGGGTTAGTCAATGTTATCCTATAGCCA
The DNA here is from genome assembly GCA_035771175.1 of Paratinospora sagittata. Taxonomy (NCBI): domain Eukaryota; kingdom Viridiplantae; phylum Streptophyta; class Magnoliopsida; order Ranunculales; family Menispermaceae; genus Paratinospora; species Paratinospora sagittata. The sequence goes on from CM069599.1 coordinate 30,174,844, forward strand.
TCCATAAAAAGTACAGAACCAAATTAGTATATATCAATGTAGCTTATTATGCCTTAATTTTGTTTCTAATGTATTGAATTTTGGGATAGAGGAAACTTGCATTATATAGGTATGATCCAAGGGAGTGGAGCGAGCAAGTACACCAACTAATTAAGTCCTGCCTCAAAGTACCTTCATCCTTTCTGATATGATAGAGCCTAGACTCATTTTTCACCAAATAGAAAGCTTTTGCATATTTGAGATGGAATTCTTGGGGTAGAATTCTATGATCATGTCAATTGGGGGTGTTGAATTATGAAAAGAGACATGCATATATGGACGCATCATGCATGCATGGGAGTTTCTGAGCGTTCTTCATATTCTCATCATCATTCTCAATATTACAGGTTCTGATATTTGGTTTGGATTGAAAAATCTGGAGGATATTAACCTTGAATCGACTAGCCTTAGCCGGGAATTGCTGTCATCTTTGGGGGCACTCACCTCTCTTCGGCGACTGGCTCTTTCTCACAATAATTTAAATGGACACTTTCCCCAAGGTTCGTGATTCACTTCTAATTATTGATTTTTCCGTGAAAGCAAGTTCATTTCTTTGTTGATCATTGTGAACTTTTTCAAATTGTGATTTTTGGTATTAATTCTTTTTCCTTATTTTGATATTTGATATTGTGATAGTTTGTTTTTCGACCATATACTTTGTTTGTTGGACTTCCACCATATTTAATTTATTAGTTTATTATTTAAATTTATTATTTTTTAATCTTGTTTTATTAGAGTTAACTAAAAGAATATGCTTGAGAACTCTTTTAATTTATTTTTAAATTTTATCTTATTTTAATTTTATTTATTTATTTTGCTTTTTTTTTTTTTTTGGTAAGACATATCTCATAAACTATATAATTTGTTAGCTTCTTAAATTATTTTTTAAAATTTATATTGCTACGTTGGTTGATGAAGTTGAAAATAAAACATAATTATTGGTATTCTTTTGTTTTCTATTGACGAAATAACATTTTTGTTTACTTTTCTGATGAGTTTTTTTTGAATTTTATCAAATTTTTTGACAAATTTTTGAATCAGAAAATAGAAATTTTATCGAATTATTTTAATAAATTTTTGTATTTTTTATTTTACATCCACTTTGCACTTTAGTGGTTTAAAAAAGAGAAAAAAATTCATGAAATTTCGCTGAATTTCAAATAATTTTTTAACCATGGATTTAATTTAAAATATATGAAAAATCCAAAACAATTAAAGAGATTAGTGACATTGGATACAATTAAAGGCTGTGAATCTTAGATTAGTAATAGTAAAGAGGGAGATGGTGAAAAGGGTTGTGATCCTCTAATAATGGCAAGCAAAAGAGATTTTTTTTTAGAGAAAGAGAGGCTTGTTGGTGCGAAAAATCTGCAACTAAAGGAAAGTGGGTAAGGAATCGTTAGTGAGTTCACAAGTTTATTATTCAACATGGCCAATAAGGAGTTGGCCTAGTGGTCGTGGCACCATTTTGAAAACCAGAAGTACCCATGTTTAAAACTCATTATTAATTAGATAGGGAAATAGTTGTGTTACTGACATTAACATAGGCATTAACATTGTGTTCAAAAAAAAAAAAAACACTGCAACATGGCTGTAAAAATCTCGGATTATCAAATTTATTTAGTTTTAATTACTTCATTGCCCTTTAAAATTTTAAATTTAATTTTAAAAACTGTAGAGTATTAAGAAAAGAAGGGGTACTTTAGGGATTTATAGAAAAGTGGTTACCCAATCAGGTTGTCAATGGAGTCCACTTGCTCCTTATGGGTTGGTATTTGTTTGGTGTGAATATAGAACCAAAAACCTACCAATACAAATATCAACCCATAAGGAACAAGTGGACCCTTAAACGATTTTTTTTTTTATTGTTATGCATAATTTACATTGACACCATACCTTAGAGAGGTACTAACACTCAAAACTCATATATATGTCAAAGAGAAGGACTCAACAATAATAGCAGCCTCAATAGTAAGGGGGATCGAGGCCCAAATTTGCAACTAGACTCAATAAGTATATAACTACTCCCTACCTCTTTAGTGGTTAAAGAAACTTGAACCACAAAAGCTAGGAAGATACCATTCGGCACTCAAGCTAACAAGCATTGGCACAATTTGGTAAAGGTTGAGAGGGCTTGGATTTTGGCACAATTCAGACAATGCTCCTATATCTACATGAGTATCAACTTAATGAAGGCTTTAAAATTCACCTTAATAATTATTTAAGCTTGCAAACTAAATTTACAATTAATAAATGGTAAATTTATGATAAAGCACATGTGTACGTTCCTAAAGAATATAAGATAAAGCAACTAATATATGATAAATTTTATGAATTTTCAAAACAAATATCTATTATCTTTTTTGTACAATTTAACTCAACTTAATAGTCTTTTCCTAACTATAATTGGATTAATTATAGGTACACGAGTCCACTTTTCCTTCTCCACTCTATCAAAAACTAGTTTTACAATTATTTTTCGAGGGCCTTTGCCTTTGCAGATATATTTTTTCAGTTTTTAGGAGAGAGATGCATAATGTAATTAAGTAAATTCATGTTCATATGTAAATGACCTTACAGAGTTTTAAGTTGGTTATCAATTACCTAATGTAACCATTTTGGGAGAACTTGATATATATGTGAAAGAAAATGCAAACAGGGCCCGTCACAAATGGGGTAGAATAACAACAAGACTACTGTATTGAGGTCCAATTCAACTTTTTTCTATATTTAAAATTATTAAAACAGTGAAGCTACTTTTGAAAATATATATATACATATACATACATAGTAGAATAATGGATAGAGCTTTGTTTGTGTTGGTCATACTTAACAATATACTTAATTCTTCATGGGTTTCTTTTTTATTGATGCTCAAATTGATTCTATGTTGTATTAATGTTACTTTTGATTTATCTATAATTGATGGAAATTATATTTCACAGAGTTATGTCGGCTGAAGAACCTCGAAGTGCTAGTTCTATCAATGAACAACTTCGAAGGGATCCTCCCATCATGTCTTACCAACTTAACCTCTCTTAGAGTGTTAGTTCTCTCATGGAATCTCTTTAGAGGAAATATTGCTTCATCTCCCTTGAGCAACTTGACATCTCTAGAGCTCATCTCACTTGATTACAATAGTTTTGATGTTGCATTCCCATTAGCCTCATTTTATAACCATTCCAACCTTGTGGATCTAAACCTTGACCATTACTCATCAGCTAACAATTTGGAGATAAAGCTTGAGCACCCAGTTCATCATTTGCTTCCCAAGTTTCAGTTGAAGTCTTTGTCCTTAACAAACGTCAATTTTAAAGAGCCCACGGATATCGCGCTCAAGTTTCTTTACAATCAATGTGACTTGAGAGTACTGATTCTCAATAGGGACAACTTAACTGGAGAATTCCCCACTTGGTTGATCGAGAATAATACAAGATTGGAAGTTTTATTTTTGGTAGATAACTCGTTTACTGGCCAATTTCGTCTACCAGATCATCCTCATACAAGTTTGAGTTCGTTATATGTAGCCAATAACAACATTCATGGGCATCTTCCAGCCAATATTGGTGAGATTCTTCCAAATCTACTCTATCTAAATTTGTCAACAAACGCCTTTGGAGGTAAGATCCCTTCCACAATTGGGCGTATGGGAAAATTAAAGTTGTTGGATCTTTCTAGTAACAACTTTTCAGGACAAGTCCCAGAGACAATGGCCATCGGTTGCACTGAGTTGGAAGTTTTGAAGCTCTCAAATAATAACCTATCTGGCCAAATATTTCCAAATGACTTCGACATGTTACCATGGCTGCAAGTATTAAATTTGGATAGCAATCACTTCACAGGTACTATACCATTTGGAATTTCCAAGTGTTTACAATTAGGAGTACTAGATGTGGGCAAGAACCATTTATCAGGGACAATTCCTTCTTGGATTACTAACTTAACAAGTTTGGCAATGCTTGTTATGCGATATAACTCGTTCGAAGGCCACATAACACTTGAGTTTTGCAAATTACTCAAAATTGAGGTTTTGGATCTCTCTCGAAACAATCTTTCAGGGCCCTTACCATCTTGTCTGAACTTACCATATTTGCAGTATCTACATTTGGAAGGAAATGGACTCACAGGATCAATACCAAATACCCTCTTCCACAGTACAGCATTGCTGACATTGAATCTTGGTGATAACAAGTTTTCTGGTAGTCTTCCGAATTGGATTAGTGGAGTTACGAATTTAAAGGTACTTGTTCTAAAAGGTAATCTTCTAAGTGGTCCACTTCCTCATCAGTTATGCCAATTGAATCAGATATGGATACTGGATCTTTCTGATAACAACTTTTTGGGGTTGATACCTCCGTGCTTCGGTAACATTACATTTGGGAAGAGGACATCAACAATTAACCACACAGTTGGATTAACAAAATATTGGCTACGCTATAACGAGTTGAGTATAGGCCAACGAGCATTATTTTATGGATTCAAAGCCATAGAGCAAGAAGAAGTGGAGTTCATAACTAAGAGCATATCCAACTTATACGTGGGAAGTGTTCTTAAGATAATGTCTGGAATGGATTTATCTTGCAACAATTTCACAGGGGAGATCCCTTATGAAATTGGAAACCTAACTGAAATCCATTCATTGAACTTGTCACACAACCAACTGAGTGGGAGGATTCCAGAATCCTTATCAAATCTAAAACAAGTGGAGAGCTTAGATCTTTCTTTCAATAAGTTAAGTGGTGGAATTCCTCAGGAATTCATCAGTTTGAACTTTCTTGCAGTGTTTTCCGTTGCTCACAACAACTTGTCAGGAAGAGTACCAGATTGGAATGCACAGTTCGGAACATTCAATGAGAGTAGCTATGAAGGAAACCCATTTCTTTGTGGAGCTCCATTGTCAAAGAATTGCACCAATAGTGCCACCACAGATCCAGAAATTACAGTTTCATATCGATGGGAAGACAGGCATGGCATTGATAGTGGTTGTTTCTTTGCGAGCTTTGCAACATCATGGTTCATATCCTTTCTAGCAGTCATAGTTGTTCTTTACATCAACCCTCACTGGAGGCAAATGTGGTTTGGTTTCATAGATGCATGCATTGCTGCATGTCTGTGTTTCAAATCCAACATGTTCAAAAAGTTGTCCACCCTGTTTATGTAACTATATAGTTACCATATAATAAGGTTTGATTTGTAATATATATGTATATATAAGCTTGGATATGAATAATTGTTGTAGATGATCCAGTTCATATATATAGAAATATCATTAAGTTTGTGCTTTTAATTTCAAATTTAAATCTTTGTTGATTTCTATCATGTATAGCCCTTTGGCTTTGGTGTGATGTATTTAGATTATATACATATCTATTTCTTTATTATTAAATAAAATTTTGTTTTAAAAAATAAAATTACAAAATTACAAAAGCTTAAAAATTAAAAAAAAAAGGAAATGATTTATTGCAATGTCAATCTTTCTATGCAAACACTTAAAGAAAAAGAAAATTATTATTATTATTATTTTAGGTGTTTGCATTGAAACTTGAAAGATTAATTAAGACATTACAATAAATCATGTTTTTTTTCTATTGTTAAATTTCATTATTATTTGTAAATTTTTTTTGGTGATTGTGATTATTTGTCATATAATAGTTTTTGATAAACTGATACTTTATTTGATAATTTGTTGAGAAAAAGCCTAGTTTAGTTGAATATGTTTATTTGATAATTTTATTTTTCTTAATTAATTTAATTTCTAAATTTTAGTTAATTTAGTTGCATAAAAAACTTAACCTAGTCATAAATATTTAAAAATAAAAAATGAAAAAAAAAGTAAAATAAAGAATTAGAACAAAAAAAAAAAAGAATGGAGAAGTATTCTTATATATATTAAAAATAACCTCTCAAAGGCACTGAAGTGCCTTCGTTTTTGACAAAAAAATAAAAAAACAAAAAGAATAAACAAACCCAAGAATAAACAAATCCATTCGTTTTTGACAAAAAAATAAAAAAACAAAAAGAATAAACAAACCCAAGAATAAACAAACCCAAAAATTAAAAAGGAAGAAGTTTTTTTATTTTTTTCGTTTCAGAATATATATTGAAAAAACCTCTCGAAGGCACTGAAATGCCTTCATTTTAGCTTTTCAACGGAAAATAGAAGCAAACCAAAAAAATTAAAGAAAATTAAAAAAAAGGCCGTGCAAAAGAGCCTGTGGCGCGGCTCCCGTGAACAGTCTGCACTTTTGCGGACTCAAAATTTTTCCGACCTTTTAGGTCCACAAAAATGCACTCGAGTGGGCTCAGGTGATGAAAATCATCCCGACCTTGTCGGATCGGGCTTAATTTTTGGGCAAAACCAACCTGGCCCGACCCATGAGCACCTACAGTGCCCCCAGCCCCTCCAAGGCTTTTTCGGGATCTTGGTCATCTCTAACCTCATGTACAAGTCCTCACAACAATAAATAAAAATAAGAACTTGGTCTGTCAAGAGAAATATAGAGTCTAAATACGTGACGATAAGATGTCATAGCCGTTTGAGCCGCTTGTATAATTATACTTAAAGTTATATATATATATATATATATATATATATATATATATTTTTTTTAATAAAGATTGAGTAGATCTGTCATGAAGCTGCTAGCTAGTTAAGGAATAAGCATACTTCATTTAAAGATGAAAAATTATGGCCTACAATTGGCAATCGATGATGATTCAGAGCATGCACTGGTGGGCTTCTTTAATGGTAGTACTGATGTTGGTTCTTCATCAGTGCTTTAATGGGCAGTACTGTTTGGGTTGTTTGGAGGAAGAGAGAGCTGCTCTGTTGCAATTCAAAAGTTCTGTGAATTGGCCAGATACTACAGAACCTGGTCTTCTTTCATGGGTTGATCATCGTGAAGATAATAAAATTAGCAGCAACTGTTGTAGTTGGGAAGGAGTAAAGTGTAATCTCACCAATGGCAGAGTCACTTACCTCTTCCTCTGCTTCATTAGAGGAGGATCTATGTCTGATATAATGAGCTTCGTCACCGAAGGATCCTTACCTCATATCATTTTTTCTTTTTGTCAATCAATAGTATATATTAGAATTATATCATCACATACATACAAGTCATTGTAGATTAATGAATAAAAAACAAGACAGTCTCAACTGTTATTATGAGGACTAAATACCACACTAAGGCCCAATATGGCTACAACAAGCCTCCAACAGGAACACAATAACTTTTCCCCTCATATGGTTACTAAATGATTTTTTTGATATTGCTAATTAAAATTAATTTGATTGTGGTTTATTATACTTGTATTACAGGTTTTGAGAGGTTAGCTAGCTTAAAGAAGCTGAAGATCCTAGAACTCGATTGGAATCAATTCAACAACACCATCTTGAGTGCACTTCGATCTCTTGAAGGACTATGTCTTAGACACAATAATTTCACGAACGAACTATTTTTTAAACAAGGTGTTTCAACTTTTGAATTGCAACCACACTTACATGCCCAAAATCGATATCTATACTTCTTATAGTACAAATAAATATATAGGAGAAGACAATGCATTTTCACTTTTCTGAAAGTTTCAGAATTAACATCTAAAAGCTCATAATTATTTTTTATTTTAAAAGTTAGTCACAGGGTTAATTTAATAATTTAACATGTTCCTTACTTTTTATGCTTACTTCAATTATAATTTCTCTATTTAATTTTATTATTTTACTCTTTTTTACCATATACATTCTTAGTTTTTATTAGTAGAAAACATCAAATTCTTTTTTTTTATCAAAAATAAGAATATTAGTTAATACCATAAATTTAAATTTATTCTTCATTAAAACCTTAAACTTTTATAAATAAATAACGTGAAATGTACAAAAAGAAATTCAATTAAATAGTTTATTTACTATTATTATTATTATTATTATTGGTAAAGAATATTGCAAATGCTAGAAGGTCAGTGCCAAATATTTAAAGAAAAAAGGATCTCTCCTGCCAAAGAGACAGTTTGACCAATCAAATAGAGATAAAAAAAATAACAATCACGTAATGAACTTCTCCGTGACTATCGTGGTATGTGGTTGAGGGGGTTTGTGGCTAATATTGGTTCTTGTACTGCAACTGAAGCTGAATTATGGGCTGCTGTTCATGGCTTACGTCTTGCTTGGGAGGAAGGCCATCGTTCTATAGTTTTCGAAACAGATTCGGCTATGGTGGCTGGTTGGTTAAAAGGCAACAGTATGCCGCAGCTTAGCCTTTCCAACTTGGTAAATGAGTGTAGAAGACTCCTTTAGAGAGATTGGATAGTTCAAGTTGAGCACATTTACAGAGAAGGTAATAGAGCAGCAGACTATTTGGCTACTGAGGCTTTGAAGTTCAATCGGGGAGTGTGTATCATGTCTTTCCCTCCCCGTGGGTTATTCAATATTTTGAGGGAAGATGCAACTGAGGTTACTTGGCCTAGGAGAGTTCGAGATGTAGTGTGCTAGTTGTTCTTGCTGGGTATTTTCCCTCTTTTTCTTTCCAAAAAAAACTTTTCAAATATATACATTAAAAAGGACAAACCATTATCATTGCAGGTTTTCGGAGACTGTCTACATTAAAAAGGTTGCAGACACTACATCTAGGTTACAATTACTTGGGAAACAGTGTACTACCGTATTTGGCTTCATTAACACCCCTTAAGATTTTATCTGTGGAAAGCAATAACTTGAATGGATTGCCTACTTCTTCTCGAGGTAAGTTGAGTTAATTATTTCTTTGTTAGGGTACAATTTATTACTCTCATAAGACTTTTTCTGTGCCAACTATGAGTTGGTTTGTTTAAAGTGCCAACTATGAGTTGGTTTGTTAGTAATCAGAGCGATTTTTAAGGTGGGTCGAGAAATTTATTACGTATCCGAGCCTCATTTGATTAGGGAGAAAAACTCGTTAAACGTCCAACGAATCCCTCAGAAGGATTAGTTTTGCCGTAAAGTGAAGAAAGACATCTTCCGAATGTTAAAAAATCAGTCAACAAAGAAAAAATACAATTTTTTTTTATTTTTTCATTTTTTTTATAAGTTGCGCAAACCAATAACCACTAATCCACCCTCAAGGCCTCTAGCTGGTAGATTTATTATATAAAAACAAGGCTTTAACTTACAACCATATATACATATATTTTGCTCAAATCAAATTACAACTACAATAATTCTAATTGCAAAATGTGGCAGTCAATTAAAAGAGTTAAAAAAATCGCGTAATGTATTTTATGTCTGAATTTAAAATCGAGTAAGATGCAATCATATAACATGCTAAGATTATTAATTTCTTAGACTAAAAAACCTATCTTGATCTGCTTGTAAGATATAAACATTACAGATTTTATTTTATTTTCTAAATTCATTGGCGCTATATTTGAGTCTCTTTCATTCGATGGAAGAACTAAAACTTAAACTTGTATAGAAATAATCATACCTGTCATCTTTTCAAATGAATTAGTAGATCTTTAACCTTCATAGGTTTTCTTATCATTTTTTTAGATCAATTAATGAATCTTCAATTTTTTCGTAAATTTTCTTACTAATTCTATTGTAACTGCAAAGTGACAGTTCCATCAACCGACACTAAATAACTATTTAATTTATAAAAATAAAGTTATTCTTTGATTATTAAATAATAACATAAACATATAAAATAAATAAAATTATATATATCTATATCTATAATATATATAATAAAAACACTGGGACATTTTTCACGCTGAAGCCATTTTATAACTAATCTCGTGAACGCCCCTTTCTTGTATGTTTAACATTTTATTTTTATATTTTACTATTACAACAGAAAGGGTAAATCAGTAATTTTAAGTCATCAAGTCTATATTTTTTAAATGTTAAGGAGATGTGTACAAATAGTATCAGTTTTAATCAAAACCGTATATGTGTACATCCTCACTAGTCTTGTCTCCTTTCTTATCCCTTCTATTTATGTAGTGATCATTTAATTCTTTCAACTTTAATTTTCTTTTTAATTTGAGCTTTTATGGTTAATTATATACCTGTTTGTTTTATGCATAATAAATACTTTATATAATGTTCTAAAAATTTATTTGCATTGATGCATGTCAAAATGTTTGTATGTGTATATGCATATATGTATATATTAATATTGATGATAATGAATTAAATTAATTAATTCTAAGTTGTAATTACAAGTAAAGCTTTATATGCGAGTTTATTACATACTTGATGATGATAAAATATGGAAAGTTCTTAATTATGATACATATGAACAACAATGACTTTATGAAGGAAAGCATTTTTCAATTATAATGAAACATGTTGAACAAGTCCCTGTGTATATCATAGAGCAATGCATTATTATTAATAGAAAAATGTATGTTTATAATATAGTACAATAGATTTGCTGAGATGAAGTACATTTGAATTTATGATTCGGCCCTAGCTCCCATGTACTAAAGAACAACAAAGAAATTATCTTACGTAAATTATAATAGAGAAGATTGTATAGAACCAACCACGGATTTGTTGTCAATATATACGTGTGTGGCTTAAAAAGCTTGGAGGTTCTAGACCTTGGTATAAATGACTTCAACAGCAGTATTCTGCCAACTTTGGGTGACATCCCTCAAGCAACTGTATCTTGCTTTCAACCATTTGGGTGGATCCCTTCCTTTGGGTTAGTCATGTTCCATCCTTATAGCCATCAATATAAGTACAGAACGAAATTAGTATCAATAATAGCTATTATTGACTTGTGGTATATAAATATAATATAATGGTCATTTTTTTAATTTTTTTTTTCTGTTTCTTCAAAATTTTAATTACCTGTTTAAAAAAAGATTGTGCACAAGGCTCCACTTGAAAATGGAGGAATCTATTTTGTTATTTCTTAACTTATGGATAGTAGAAAGACATCTTCATTAACTTATGGATTCTTCTTCTTGGAGCAAGAAGAAGTGGAGTTTGTGACCAAAAGCATGTCCCTCTTTTACAATGGAAATGGGCTTAATATCATGTCTGGAATGGACTAGTCTTGCAACAGTTTAACAGGGGAGATCCCATATGAAATTGGGAATCTAAGTGAAATCCATGCATTGAACTTGTCACACAATCAGCTAAGTGGGAAGATTCCGAAGTCCTTATCAAATCTAAAACAAGTGGAGAGCTTAGATCTTTCTTTCAACAAGTTGAGTGGTGGAATTCCTCAAGAATTCATCAGTTTGAACTTTCTTGAAGTATTTTCTGTGGCTCACAACAATTTATTAGGGAGAATACCTGATTGGGATGCACAGTTCAGAAGTTTCAATGTAAGTAGCTATGAGGAAAACCCATTCCTTTGTGGAGCTCCATTGTTAAAGAATTGCACTAGTCTTTCCACCACATATCCTGAAGCTACAGTTTCAGATCGATTGGAAGACAGGTATGGCATTGATGGTGGTTGTTTCTTTGCAAGTTTTGCAGCATCATGGATTATATCTTTTTTGAGTGTCATAGTTGTTCTTTACATCAACTCTTACTGGAGACAAATTTGGTTTGGTTTTATAGATGCCTGTATTAATTCATGTTTGCGTTTTAATATCCAACATGTTCTAAAAGGCATCCACCGTTTTTATGTAAATATATAGTTGCTATATAAGGTTTGATGTGTAATGTATATAGGCATGGATATATATGAATAAATATTGATGTATGCATTCCAGTTCATATAGAAAGATATCAGTACTTTGCTTTTTATTTCCAATTTAATTCTTTGTTTAATTTCTACTGCAGTACTTTGGTTTTGATGTCATGTTTCTCTTTATCCATAGGTTTCTCTCTAACTAGAGAGAAACCAGTATCATCAAAGCCTTTGATACAAATAAGCAAAACAATAAGCATAGCTAATTGTATAATTATAAAAATGATTGTTTTCATCATTTACAAAATATTAAGGTTGAGTTATTTAAGCTTTTTACATTGTGTGAAGAAAAACTTCGTACTAATTTTGTGGTTGATAATATAACATCTTTATCTCATTCAAATGGAAAAAAATCTAACGTTAGCTTATTAGTCACAAAGAAAAGCTAATGCTAATGGTTCACAGTTTAAAGTTTCAAAATTACAAAAATATTTAGATTTGCCTCCACTTGATATAGGCATTGATGAAGAGTTTAATCTTTTAGATTGGTGGAGACAACAAGAAAAAAATAATCATATTTTATCTGCAATGGCAAAAGATTAACTAAGTATGCCTATTTCTACAGTTGCTTCAGAGTCTGCATTTAACTCCGGTGGACGTGTTATTGATGATTATCGAACGAGATTAAAAGAGGACATAGTTGAAGCATTGATTTGTCTAAAAGATTGGTACTTGACTGAAGATGGAATGAAACAACTACTTAATGTTGATAAAGACCTTGAGTCAACTTTTATATAAGTTGCATTATTTTTTTTTTTTATCATTGTAAACTTTTATATGAGTTGCATTAATTTTTTTTTAATTTGTAATAATAAGTGGTAAATGTTAACGTGTAGAAATAATTTGATATTTATTTAGACATTAATAAATAATACTTTTAATTTGTATGCTTTATTTAATTATTTAATTAAAATTTATATTTTATTGTAGCTAATTTAACTTTAAAATATGTATTTGATTATATTAGTTGTTCAAAAGCCCGGTCCAAAGTTCGATTTTAAGGCCCGACCTAAACGCCCGGTCCACATATTTTTTAGGTTGGGTTTGAGTCAAGACTTTTTAATATTAACCCGGCCCAACCTAAAATTTTGTAGGGTCAAGCCCTGTTCGGTTCAATTATTTCCAGGCCCAGTGGGCCTATGCCAGGCCAAATGGTCCGAATTGCCACCCCTAAAAATAAGTAATCTAAAAATCACACACTAAAGGAAAATCATGAAAATTGAGATCATTAACCCTAAATGAGCTAGAAATCTAACAATTCTATTGAATGTAGAAACCCTAAATTAAGGAGTAGAATATGCATTTGTGAGCATCTGGGCTTCGATGGTGATTTTCTTTTATAAATGAAAACACATAAACAAAAAGTGTAAGACTTCGATGCCCCAGAAAAAGAAGAAGAGAGAGAGCAAAAATTAATAAATAAGACTTTTGATTTGTATGTTTTATTTAATTAAAATTTATATTTTATTGTAATTAATTTAACTTTAAAATATGTATGTGATTATATTAGTTGTTCAAAAATCCGGTACAAAGGCCTGATTTTAAGGCCCGACCTATAGGCCCGGTCCACATATTTTTTGGTATGTTTAGTTGTAAGCTAAACATGTTTGATAGCTAAATCTTTCTTTTAGCCACAAAACAATAAGCATTGCTAAAATTTTCCTTAACTAACGACTACAAAACCTAAATTTGGTAGCTAAATGTATTTTTAAGTCACAAAATAAATTTTGTAGCTAAATATTGAATATGTACCTGCCACAAACTCTCAATTTTGTGGCTAAATGTATTTAACTCTATTGTTAAAGATTGCTTAGGTATTAGCTACAAAATATATATAGATGATCCAGTTCATATATATAGAAATATCATCAAGTTTTTTATTCTAATTTCAAATTTATATCTTTCTTTGATTTCTATCATACATAGCCGTTTGGCTTTGGTATCAAATATTTCCATTGCATTCAGAACTTTTGTAGAGTCGGTTTTCAGATTACAAACGACGGGTATTTCTATTTATTTATTTATTTTAAAATTTATTGATGTAATTTATATTTAACAATTTTTTATTATATTTTTTTTTGCAGGAGTAATAACTTGGTGAATTTGAGTGAAATTTTTGTAGTAGGTTATATAATTTATTGGTTGCATCTTTGATATTTGCAAACCCACCGGTGAGATCTTTTCATTTCTTTTATTGGCTGCATATATATATATATATATATATATTTGCATTAAAATTTTATTGGCTGCAATTTTTTTTTGGTTGCAGTAGGTTATAGTTTATTGGTAGGTTATATTTTTGGTTGCAGTAGGTTATAGTTTTTTTATTGGCTCCTTATTTTTTTTTTTTTTTGCATTAAAATTTTTTAAAAACTTATTCTTATCATGGATACAATTTTTGAAAACAGTAAATATATTAGAGAGGATTATAGTTTTTCTGTCTAGAGTCTATTGACTCAAATAAAGATTTTTTACAAGAAAACACAGAAAATATAATGATTTTTTCTAATAAAAGAAAAAGAACAACTACATATGAGGTGTGACAACATTGTGTTAAAATTAAAGTTTTAAAAAATGGAGTTGAAGTTGAGAAAACTCAATGTAAATATTGTAAAAAAATGTTTTCTTGCAATTCTGCTAGTGGTACTAGTCATATTCTTAAACATTTTACTTTTAATAAATGTGAGTTTTTGAAAAATAAAGATATCAAACAACAATTTTTATTAAAGAGTCAAAGTGGTAATTTAGGTATTTTTAAATACGGTCCTAATTTAGCACGTAGTGAGACTGCTAGGTTTATTGTAATTAGAGTATTGCTTTTATGTTTTTGTGAAGGAGAGGATTTTAAACGTTGGATTAGTCGATCATTTGGTCTTCAATTTCAATCAATATTTTGAATTACTGGAAGAAGTGATATCATTAGATCTTTTCACAATAAAAAAGAGAATTTAAAAAAAATATTTTTATCTATTAAAAGTAAAATATATCTTACCTCTGATGTATGGACTCCTTCAAATCAAAATACTTCTTATATTTGTGTTATATGTCATTTTGTAGATAATAATTGGAAATTAAATAAAAAAATACTTAAATTTCATGAATTAGAAGGTTCTTATACTGGACAAGTATTATATGAAGAAATTTTTTATTGTCTTCAAGAATTTAATTTATTAGATAAAATATTTTCTATTACTTTAGATAATGCATCAAGTAATGATGCTTGTGTTAAAAGGTTAAGTGATTATTAAAGAATAAATAAAAATTATACTTTATATTATGTTAAATGTGTAAGCTTTCTTATTCTTATTGTTCAAGATGGATTGAGTGTTATTAATAGTTCAATTGTAAATATTAGGAAAAGTGTTAAGTTAATTAAGAATTCGCTTAAGTTGCAAGAATTTAAAAGTGTATGTAATTGTATTGATATGAAGTATAGAAAAATTTCTTTTGATGTTCAATATAGATAGAATGTTACTTATAAAATATTACGGGTAGCTACTTCATTTGAAAATGTTTTTAATACATTTTTTATTACATGTAATGTAACACCCCGTAAATTTAATTACATATATACGGTGAAGTACACGTATATCGAGATGTATAATACACGTATTTTGTATGTATGAGCTAAATATACGCTTGATAATACACGTATTTTATATGTATGAACTAAATAAATGCGTGTATGATTAGTAAATAATTATGAAATAAAGATGATATCGGATCATCCTATATGGGTGCTTACAAGTTAAAAAAAAATTGGAGTTGAATGAAATTGGTTAATTTCTGGGGTTGATTAATTAGATATGTGGACTGAGTTGAATTAAATTGATTAATTGGAGTATGATTTAAAGACTTAAAGCAAAGTATGATGTAATGCATGTGTATATATGAATGCATGTGAAATAAGTGAATTAAAATGGTGTGGATTGAAATTGAATTATTAAATAATTTAATGAATGAAAGTTAAATATTAAAATGCGGAAAAGTTGTTTTATTAAGTTAGAGAATGAGTATGGGATCAAATATCAACTATCTTATTTCAATCTCTTCCCACCATCTAACGTTGAAAAATAAAAGGAATAATAAAATAAAAAAAATGATGGTCTTATCTCCACCAAGAGACAAAGAATTGAATAAAAAAAAACAAATAATAAAACAAAAGAAGCCATTTCACTCTCAATTCTCTCACGTCATTCTCCATTTTCTCTCATCTTTTTCTTATTCAACTTCTCTCACACGTTAAACAAACAAAATCTAATAGAAAGGGGTGGAACCAAAGAGAAGTTATTGTAGATAGAAGAACGAGAGACAGAGAGAAGAAGCAGAGAGAAGAAGGAGGAGAAGGAAAGGGGAAAACGCGGAATTCGCGTCCAATCGAGCCTCGCGGTAAGTGATTTTCACGCTATTTCTTCGTGAAATTACTATCTAAGCTAGATATAACGATTCTAGCGGATTAATTTTGACTGTTGGAGCCGTTTTACGGCGTTTTAAAAAATTGGGGTTTTGACCCCAACGTGAATGAAAACCCGCTAGGAAGCTAGAAAAATGCTTCCTGGACTGTTAGAAACTCGAATATGTGGTTAGACTCAATTTTATGATTTTTGGAGCCGTTGGACAATTTTAATATAATTTACAACATTCGGATGAATAGTAAAAATAAATAGTGAATAGTGAATAGTAAATGGTAATAGTGAATAGTAAATAGTAAAAATAAATAGTAATGATAAATAGTAAAAAGTGAATAGTGAATAGTAATAGTAAATAGTGAATAGTAAAAATAAATAGTATGGTAAATAGTAAAAAGTGAATAGTACTGTAAAAAGTGATTTGATGTTTTAGTAGCTACCGAAATGGTAAATGATGATTCTTATGATAATCTATGGTCATTTCAGTGTTTAAATTGAGAGCTTAAGGGCATGGATAAACGCTCTTGAGGAAGCCCTATTGTTGCTCGATTTTAGCAGTTGAATTAGAAAACCCGTGTAACCACTGTGAGTATAGTTTTCTTGATTTGGTTCTTGTATGGCATTGTACGCATATATACTGTTTGATTGTACGCATGTGATATTATATATAAGGCATTGAGTTTTATAGATCATGCAAACTGATTTTAGCATTGGAGTTTGTAATGATGAGGCTTTGCGATTCCTCATTGTCATTTCGTTAGGTCTGTCCTAACAAGGGTTGCGATCCTTGAAATGACTGTTACTTGGGTAATGAGATGTTGTGGCTACCTTGTAATGGCCATACAAGGGTTAGACCCGCTCTCGTGCCTTGCGGAGGAGGGAGATTGTGCATGGTGTTATTGAATTGAGTCATGAGAAGTTGTGTCTACCTTGTACGACCATACAAGGGTTAGACCTGCTCTCTTGCCTTGCGGAGGAGGGAGATTGTGCATTATGTTATTGAAAATCATGAAATTTATGATGTTGACATGTACAATATATTCGTTGAATGATGCATGTGTTGAATAAGTGTTTGAAATGATTTTAAATGTCACATTTCTATAAATGTATATAATTGCCATCTCAAGAACTATATTCACTGAGCTGTTGTTTGCTCACCCTATTTCCTCCAATATTTCAGGTATTGAGTCGAAGGGAAAAGG
Source organism: Paratinospora sagittata (assembly GCA_035771175.1). Classification (NCBI taxonomy): domain Eukaryota; kingdom Viridiplantae; phylum Streptophyta; class Magnoliopsida; order Ranunculales; family Menispermaceae; genus Paratinospora; species Paratinospora sagittata. The sequence continues at coordinate 30,192,178 of CM069599.1, forward strand.
AACTTGTCTGGTATGTGTATGTATGCTTGGAGGAAATAGATTATATTTTTGTTATTTTGATATGCATACTTATCACACAGTATATATATATGTAATATCATCTAGATGGGTTGTGTGATAATATTATATGAGGAAATGAGATGATCATAGATAATTATCAGGTGAGAATTTAATTTGTGGAATGACTGGAATGAATGTGAGTGGAATGATTATCTATATTGGATTTGATTTGTGGTATAGGAAAAAAAAATGTACATTTTGGGAAGGTTTGTGAGAGTACGTGAAGGCTGACAGTATATTATATACTGTATATGGATGTGTACAGTGTATAATATACTGTGCCGGTCATGACGTCAGCCTACGTCAGGGGCGTCGTGACAATATTGGTACCAGAGAATTAGGTTTAAAATCCTTAAAAAGATAGAAGTTTTATGATATTATGATTGATTGTATGGGTATACATATGGGTAGTACTATTATGTTGAGCCTAATCCAATATGTTATCTTGACGGAGAATCACCTGTGTCGGTGAATGCTATATTTCGAAAAGACCAGTCATGATTAACAATGGTAATTGCTGATCACGAAAGGATCAAAGGCTGAAAGAAAAAGAACTAGATGTACTCCAGTGATAATAAATTATATAGCTGATATATGACTAGTAACTACCCAACGACAACGAAATGCACAGCTTATGAGCTTGTGGCACAGTTGTAATGTGAGAAAGACAGAGACTTGCACCATGTATAGCTCCAGATGTGGGTGCTAATGGTGTGAGTACTTCGGTAAAAACATATTAGTTAAGACTGAAGTAAAAATAAAATAAATTGAAGGTCTCAATGATAAGCCAGATGAAATGAACAGATGTGAAAGGTATGGAAACTTTCAGGAGAAGAGACTCTCCTATCTTAACTGGCAGTCTGATAATAGATGGAGCAAAGAATTTGCTACTCTGCAAATGATAAAGCACGTTAGCTAAGTTTAAGCTAACTGATGATAAGAGATAATAGAAAATTGGGTTAAGGACTCTGAGATGATTTAGGCATGAGATTAATTAAAGAAGCTATTGTATAAGGGCTTCTATCATCATGCTGAAATTGATTTAAGGCATGAAAAAGTTTATCTTGTGAATATGTAGTGACATGTCTACTCATAAATACAAACATGAAGTAAATAAACTGGTATAGTTTATTTTTGGAATAATCTCGATGGCTTGCACTGCCGTAAGAAGTCGAGTCATCAACACCAGTGTTAGGTAAAAAGAGAAATAAGGAATGTAAGGAAATGTTGGGGGCAATAATATGAAATTGAAGATAAGTGAAACATTGAGTAAGGTTGAGATGTTGGCAATATTGGGCCAGGTACTAACCCAATGAAAATGGAAAAAAAAGGAAATGATGTTAACGAATTATGAAAACCAGAATTGGTTTCCATTGCCTGAGCAGGAGTCACAGACTGATTAAAATTGTATCTCGACCTATGATTGTCTATTATCAATATGAAAAAAAAAAGATGTGTTAATGTCCATTTAGTCGATATGGAATGCCCCCATCTTTTTATCAATGTGACTCCACCAAATTTAGAAAATAAATGACAGTAAATGAAAGACCAGATCCAGATAGTAGTAAGACGCTGAGAACAGGTATGATCAACATTTTGTGATTGTGTATAATCTGATGTATTGTTGGATCTACCTGGTTTTGTACCTCTAGTGATATGGTATACAGATTGTATTATCTACTGTTATAATGGTATATCATTGATTGTGAGTATGCCTACAGGAGAAAGAATTTACCAGAATATGATTAACAAATAATATGTGGAATAAATATGAGGGTCATCAAGTAAGTAAGGACTTTAGAATATGAAGTTTTTGGAATTAGATGCTTTGTTGGATATGATTGGCTGGCTACCTCTCATGCCAGTTGGAGCGTCTCTCCGAAAAGAAGTACTATTCTGCATAAGTGAAAAATTCTCATTTTGAATCTCGAGTTGTATCTACGATAAGATAATTATTGACGAGGAAATGGAGCATATGGTTAGTACAAAGCCATTTAGAGTAACGTAATAAGGCATGCAGTTGATTAACATTTCTATGGTGAGCTGGTATCTTGGAGTATTCTCTGATGAAGTATTAAAATGGCTACCTGAACAGGAGATTGATAGCATATAAAGATGATGCCAGTATAATCTGTATCTCCATTCCTTCATATGAAGAGTACTTGAGAAAATGTGAGAATTTAAGGTGTAGGTAAATGTGTTAATGAGCAAAAGATTTATGATCCTTGATATGTCACCTTGGAAAGCATTTGTGATAAGATGGAAAGAAGGTATAGTGAAATATGTTTAAGTATGAATTACTGTGAACTGATCAAGGTAACAACAACGAATGAATATCCTTTACCATGGATAGATGGTCGAATTTAAATGGAGCCAAATTTTCTTTAAGATCATTTTGAGATCTAGGCACCATCAGTGAAGAATTCGAGAAAAGGATGTAATGCAGACTGTGTTAAGACAAGATATGGATATTATGAAATTTTGGTAACCTTGATTAATGTGTCAATCACGTTTATAGAATTGATACAGTGGGAATATGAACCGCATCTTGATTATCACATAGTCTTCGATGATGATTTATGAAATTGTCCCAAGAAAAATGAGATGAGCATGAATAACACCTCGAAATTATCTTGTAGTCACTGAGAGAGCACCGATTGAGTGCCAAGCTTGATGCATATGAGTTGTGAATATAATTGAGATGAGAATTTTTGGATCACATGACTAGTTTAAATCATATCTTTAAGGATGTTGGGAAGGTAAAAGTGATCATAGAACTGTTAAAACTGAATAATGGAAATCATAAGTTCTCTGGTATTAGTTGTATGCTATAGAAAGTGCGTGGAAAGATCCTTGAAGCTATCTGTTCCACTCACGAAACTAAACCAGATGAATGCTATATAATGTGTGGACCATTGTGCATGGAGAAGCTCTCACAGTATTACATGTTATTACTATTTTCAGAACCTGGAAGTAATTGTGATTGATGAATATCACGTCCAGATCTGGGTTGTGCATTGATACCAAAGGATAGGTTAATTACTTGTGCCTTCAAATATTTGGTAGTGGTAGTGCACGAGAATAACTATCCTGAGGGTGAATAAAAATTATTTGGTAATGATTTGATGAGAGCATTGTCTCTATAATAAAAGGTCACACTATTTTCAGATTTTAAGAGTCTGAAGTAATTATTTGAACGGAAAAAAAAAAAAAAAAAAACTGAATATGAAGTACTAAATGTGGCAAGAATTCCCGAAGGATTTGATTTTATATTGAATTATTATCCTGGGAAATGCCAATATGTTGCTGAGGCATTGAGCAGGAAACAGGCTGAAACTGAAATAGTATCTACCAGTTAGCCATAAATGGAGATTGTTGTGAGTGAGAGATACAGTTATGAGTGTACTCTCTGTTACTCCATGTGTTGATATTTGTACTCGGATGCATATTCAGCTGATTGATACTCATATTCAGAGAGTAAGATTTATGATGAGACGAGTATGATATCAGTATGAAAGGTTATGAACTTGATAATATGGATTGTATTAAACGAATATGGGATTCAAATGGTATCTTATGGGTTATGGGTAGAAATGATACCATTTGGATAACCATTAGTGGACTAGTAAGTCTATATATTCTTCCAATGAACACCATAATTCTATGGATAGACTGAGCAGATTATATATGTGTGAGATAGGGAGATTTGATGGGAGTACTCAGATATTTGTCATGTCGGATTAAGATCCGAAGATTGTGTCGAGATCCGATATCTGATGCAGACTCGATTTGGTACTCATCTCCTTCTCAGTGTGATATTGTATTCTCAGACTGGCTGACAGACTGAGAGAGTGACTTTGATGCTTGCGAGCATGCTCGGGTCTAGTATACTTGAATTTTGGTGGAAGTTGGAAGGAATATTTTATGTGTGTAAACGTAAGTGTATAAACAGCTATTATCATAGCATAATGATGATACTGTAAAGGTTTTATAACAAGCCTTATAGATCTCCAACTTGTTGAATTGAAAGTGTGGCGTTGTTGTTGTTGGTGCCAGATGATAGTATTAAATACACAAAGTTGGTATATAGGCCTTGAAATTTATTGTGGCTGACTCAGTTTTGCTAAGTGTCTTACCACCGAAAGGCAAAAAATGATATTTGGAATGAAAAGAAAGCTTGCACCGTGATTTGTTGGACCAGTAGGGATCCTTGATAGGATAGGTCCATTGGCTTACCGATTTGCTCTACTGTCACAGTTGATAAGTGTCCGGAATAGTTTCTATATATGGATGTGGAGGCAATATCAGTCGAATTCCATCTATGTTATGGATATAACTCAACGCTACGTTGGGGAGGATACCACGTATCAAGAAGAGCAAACCTGGAAGCAGAATATAAAATGCGGGAGCAGTTTTCTGGGATTGAGTATCACTTGAGGAAGTCATTGATTTTAAATTTCGAGGACGAAATTCCTTAAGTTTGGGAGATTGTAACACCCCGTAAATTTAATTACATATATACGGTGAAGTACACGTATATCGAGATGTATAATACACGTATTTTATATGTATGAGCTAAATATACACTTGATAATACACGTATTTTATACGTATGAACTAACATCCATATACAGTATATAATATACTGTCAGCCTTCACGTACTCTCACAAACCTTCCCAAAATGTACATTTTTTTTTCCTATACCACAAATCAAATCCAATATAGATAATCATTCCACTCACATTCATTCCAGTCATTCCACAAATTAAATTCTCACCTGATAATTATCTATGATCATCTCATTTCCTCATATAATATTATCACACAACCCATCTAGATGATATTACATATATATATACTGTGTGATAAGTATGCATATCAAAATAACAAAAATATAATCTATTTCCTCCAAGCATACATACACATACCAGACAAGTTCCTTTTCCCTTCGACTCAATACCTGAAATATTGGAGGAAATAGGGTGAGCAAACAACAGCTCAGTGAATATAGTTCTTGAGATGGCAATTATATACATTTATAGAAATATGACATTTAAAATCATTTCAAACACTTATTCAACACATGCATCATTCAACGAATATATTGTACATGTCAACATCATAAATTTCATGATTTTCAATAACATAATGCACAATCTCCCTCCTCCGCAAGGCAAGAGAGCAGGTCTAACCCTTGTATGGTCGTACAAGGTAGACACAACTTCTCATGACCCAATTCAATAACACCATGCACAATTTTCCTCCTCCGCAAGGCACGAGAGCGGGTCTAACCCTTGTATGGCCGTTACAAGGTAGCCACAACATCTCATTACCCAAGTAACAGTCATTTCAAGGATCGCAACCCTTGTTAGGACAGACCTAACGAAATGACAATGAGGAATCGCAAAGCCTCATCATTACAAACTCCAATGCTAAAATCAGTTTGCATGATCCATAAAACTCAATGCCTTATATATAATATCACATGCGTACAATCAAACAGTATATATGCGTACAATGCCATACAAGAACCAAATCAAGAAAACTATACTCACAGTGGTTACACGGGTTTTCTAATTCAACTGCTAAAATCGAGCAACAATAGGGCTTCCTCAAGAGCGTTTATCCATGCCCTTAAGCTCTTAATTTAAACACTGAAATGACCATAGATTATCATAAGAATCATCATTTACCATTTCGGTAGCTACTAAAACATCAAATCACTTTTTACAGTACTATTCACTTTTTACTATTTACCATACTATTTATTTTTACTATTCACTATTTACTATTACTATTCACTATTCACTATTCACTATTCACTTTTTACTATTTATCATTACTATTTATTTTTACTATTTACTATTTACTATTTACTATTATCATTTACTATTTACCATTTACTATTCACTATTCACTATTCACTATTTATTTTTACTATTCATCCGAATGTTGTAAATTGTCCAACGGCTCCAAAAATCATAAAATTGAGTCTAACCACATATTCGGGTTTCTAACAGTCCAGGAAGCATTTTTCTAGCTTCCTAGCGGGTTTTCATTCACGTTGGGGTCAAAACCCCAATTTTTGAAAACGCCGTAAAACGGCTCCAACAGTCAAAATTAATCCGCTAGAATCATTATATCTAGCTTAGATAGTAATTTCACGAAGAAATAGCGTGAAAATCACTTACCGCGAGGCTCGATTGGACTCGAATTCCGCATTTTCCCCTTTCCTTCTCCTCCTTCTTCTCTCTACTTCTTCTCTCTGTCTCTCGTTCTTCTATCTACAATAACTTCTCTTTCGTTCCACCCCTTTCTATTAGATTTTGTTTGTTTAACGTGTGAGAGAAGTTGAATAAGAAAAAGATGAGAGAAAATGGAGAATGACGTGAGAGAATTGAGAGTGAAATGGCTTCTTTTGTTTTATTATTTGTTTTTTTTTTATTCAATTCTTTGTCTCTTGGTGGAGATAAGACCATCATTTTCTTTTATTTTATTATTCCTTTTATTTTTCAACGTTAGATGGTGGGAAGAGATTGAAATAAGATAGTTGATATTTGATCCCATACTCCTCCTCTAACTTAATAAAACAACTTTTCCCCATTTTAATATTTAACTTTCATTCATTAAATTATTTAATAATTCAATTTCAATCCACACCATTTTAATTCACTTATTTCACATGCATTACATCATACTATGCTTTAAGTCTTTAAATCATACTCCAATTAATCAATTTAATTCAACTCAGTCCACATATCTAATTAATCAACCCCAGAAATTAACCAATTTCATTCAACTCCAATTTTTTTTTAACTTGTAAGCACCCATATAGGATGATCCGATATCATCTTTATTTCATAATTATTTACTAATCATACACGCATTTATATATGGATGTGTACAGTGTATAATATACTATGCCGGTCATGACGTCAGCCTACGTCAGGGGCGTCGTGACATGTAATTTTCACCATGTTCCATCTTCTATTGATTGGCATAATGCCAATGTAATTAAACAATTTTTAGAAGTATTTAATGAGGCCACTATTGTTTTTTCAGCTAGAAAGTATGTTACAATAAATAAATTTATTTTACACTTAGGTAATATTATATTTGTTTTAGATAAGCTTAGTAAAAAACCTTCAACTGTTTTAATTTACAATGAGATGAAAGCAAAGTTTGATAAATATTGGAAGAAATTTCCAATTATTATTGATATAGCAATTTGTATGGATCCACGTTATAAATTAGTACTTTTAAAAGATTATTTATGTTTAATTTATAAAAATGATTGTTTTCATCATTTATAAAATGTTAAGGTTAAGTTATTTAAGCCTTTTACATTGTACGAAGAAAAACTTCGTACTAATTTTGTAGTTGATAATATAACATCTTTATCTCATTCAAATGGAAAAAATCTAACGCTAGCTTAGTTGTCACAAAGAAAAGCTAATGATAATGGTTCACTGTGTGTTGGATTTCATATTGGTTTTAATGGTTGCGGATGCAATCTAATGGTGCTTTAGTGATTGGCCTCTGTGTTTGGACCTGTTGACAACATAAAAACCCTATAAATGTGTTTGTTAATATATATATTGTTCTTGTTGTAACTATATTGGACATTATTAAAGGCTCCCATATAACCCAGTTACATTGAAACTATTGGGCATTAATTATAGACTATGATATAACCCTATTATAATAGTAAAATCACCACCCACAATCTAATCAATAAAAGTTGGGTTCACATATATAAGTCATAAAAGTTTTAAAATTTGAAATTTCTATAGATTTTCAACTGATCAATAAACCATATATAATTAGTTAATAAAATTAGTCACATTCATACAGATCGAACTCCACCAAAACCAAACCACACCATTTACCAAACTTTGGGTAAAATCTTTCATAATTAACTGCTGAAAATGTATATGAATCTCAATACTGAGAGGTGTATTTGTATTTACCAATTAAAAGATAAATAGCCGAGTCAACTAAACATCCAAAGTCTAGATATCTCACTGCAGTTGCTGAGAAAATTTTATGTATGGCTATATGTTATGGGTAATGAACCTTCTCATACGATTCTGGTTGATCTCTTCATTGTGATAGTTGTACTACCAATACGTTCGAGTTTGTTTAATTAATTTCTTTTCATTTGGCTTCTCCCTTCCCAAAACAAAAAAAAAGAAACTGTTGCTACCTCCATTAGTGCCCTTAGGCACTCCGAGCTCGTGAGATGTTGATCAAGTCCAAACAATGTTGGAACTTGATCCCTGTAACTACCTTTGTAAGCATATCTGCAGGGTTATCTGCAGTCTTGATCTTTTGCAGAAAAATACTCCCTTCTTCTACTATTTCTCGAACAAAATGAAAACGAACATCAATATGCTTCGTTCGACTGTGATGAACTTGGTTCTTTGCCAAACAAATGGCACTCTGGCTGTCGCAGAAAACTTCAACATTTTTCTGCACAATTTTCAAGTCTTTAGTCAATCCATGAAACCAGATTGCTTCCTTGAAAGCTTCCGTTACTGCCATGTACTCTGCCTCTGTAGTAGACAAAGCAACTGTTGACTGTAGTGTTGATCTTCAACTTACCGGTCCTCCTGCCATAGTGAAAACATAACCAGTAGTAGATCTACGCTTGTCAAGATCTCCAGCATAGTCAGAATCCACATATCCGACTAGATACTTACAACTTTTCGTATCTCTCTCGAACTTTAAACCAATAACTACAGTACCATGAATATACCGTAGAATCCATTTCACTGCTTGCCAGTGGCCTTTACCTGGGTTGTGCATGTAACGACTTACCATACTTACAGCATGTGAAATGTCAGGTCTGGTACACACCATAGCATACATCAAGGCACCAACTGCATTTGCATATGGAATGTTCTCCATTTGCTTCTTCTGATCTTCGGAATTTGGTGACATTGATGAACTTAGCTTGAAATGTGGTGCCAATGGTGTGCTCACAGGTTTTGTGTCATTGCCAATGCCAAAAGTTTGAAGAACTTTCTTCAAATACTGAGTCTGAGTCAAACAGATTTTGCCCTTGGCCCTATCTCGAGTTATCTCCATCCCGAGAATTTTTCTGGCTTCTCCAAGATCCTTCATTTCAAACTCTGAGCTCAATTGAGCCTTTAGTTTGTTGATCTCCACCGTACTTTTAGATGCAATTAACATATCATCTACATATAAAAGCAAGTAGATAAATGTACCATATTGAAGTTTGCGATAATAGACACAATGATCAAACTGCCTTCGGGTATATTTCTGTCCTTGGATGAAGCTGTCAAATCTCTTGTACCACTGTCTCGGTGACTGCTTCAGGCCATACAATGACTTGCTCAACTTGCAAGCCCAATGCTCTCTTCCTGGTACTTTGAATCCTTCTGGTTGAGACATATATATCTCTTCTTCTAAATTACCATGCAGAAAAGCAGTTTTGACATCGAGTTGGGCTAACTCGAGATCAAACTGTGCAACCAAAGCCAATAATATTCGAATTGACGAATGCTTAACAACAGGTGAGAATACCTCATTGTAGTCAATTCCTTCCCTCTTAGCGTAGCCTTTTGCTACCAGTCTGGCTTTGTACCGGATACCGTCTGTGCTGGGAGAGCCTTCCTTCTTTGCGAAAACCCATTTACAACCAATTGGTTTATTTCCTTTCGGAAGTGGAACCAACTTCCAAGTCTGATTCTGATGGAGTGATTTCATCTCCTCATTCATTGCCATTTTCCACTTATCGCTTTCCATACTCTGACTAGCATCTTTGTAATTGTATGGAATATCATCTCCGGTGACTGGTAATGCATATGCAACCATGTCAGTGTACCGAGCCGGTTTGCGAATTTCTCTTCTTGGTCGACTGGTGGCAATTGATTCTGGTTGTTGACTGATGTCTGGTCCTGGAGCCTCCACCTCAACTGAGATTTCCTTCTCGTCTTCTTCAGGATGGTTGGATATCTCTGCTGACTTGCCAGGAGTTACTGAAATATCTAACTCTACCTGCTGAGGCAAATCTGGATCTCGATTTTCTTTATCAGAAACTCTATGTTTTAACATCACAGGTTCGTCAAAAGTTACATCTCGACTTAGTACAATCTTCTTTGACTCAGGGTTCCATAGTCGGAAAGCCTTAACTCCTTCACTAAAGCCCATGAAAATCGCTTTCTTGGACCTAGGATCCAGTTTGGATTCTTTCACATGGAAATATGCAGTGCATCCAAAAATGCGCAGAGAATCATAATCTGAAACAGGGTGTCCAGACCATACCTCCTTGGGAGTTTTGCCATCTAGTGCTGTTGCAGGAAGTCTGTTGATGATATGAGAGGCATATGACAAAGCTTCAGCCCAAAATGCCTTGCTTAGTCCAGAATGAGATAACATGCAGCGAACTTTATCTACCAAAGTACGATTCATGCGTTCAACAACACCGTTTTGTTGTGGCGTGCCTGGGACTGTGAAATGTCTGACAATCCCTTCATTCTCACAAATTTTCTGAAATGGGTCTAACTTGTATTCTCCTCCATTATCAGATCTGAGCCTCTTAATCTTCCTTCCCGTTTGGGTTTCTACCATTTTCTTCCATATAAGAAAGATATCTAGCACTTCATCTTTATGTTTCATGGTATAAACCCAAACATAGCGTGAGAAATCATCAATGAAAGTAACAAACCAACGTTTACCTCCCAATGAAGCATTTTGAGAGGGTCCCCAAACGTCGGTATGAACATAATCCAATGTTCCTTTTGTGCGGTGGATTGCAGTGTCAAACTTGACTCGCGTCTGCTTGCCTAAGATACAGTGCTCGCATAAGTCAAGTTTCCCGGTCTTTGCACCTTTCAGAGAACCTTGCTTTATCAAGGTTTGAAGAGCTTTTTCTCCAACATGTCCGAGCCGCATGTGCCAAAGTCGCGAAGTGTCTGATGAAATATTATTAGAACTGGTGCAAGCTGATACACTTCCGATTACTGTGTGTCCGTCAAGGAAATAGAGATTTCCTTTCTGAGTACCCTTCATGGCCAAGAATGCTCCATGTACAACCTTCAGAACTCCACCTTCAGTGGTTACCTTGTAACCGCTGGAATCAAGGACTCCTAGGGAGATCAGATTTTTCTTCAGATCTGGGACATATCGAAAGTCCGTGAGCCGTCTTATTGTACCGTCATGCATCTTAAGGCGTATAGTTCCAATACCTTTTGTGTGACATGTATTGTTGTTGCCCATTAGCACGACTCCTCCATCGAACTCATCCAGTTTGGAGAACCAATGTCGATGCAGACACATATGATAGGAACAGCCAAAATCTAATATCCATCTATCAGACTGATTGTCTATAGATGAAACTGAGAATGCAGAATTTTCTGCAGCCTTCTGTGCCACATTTGCATCTGTCTTGCCCTTATTTGGACAATCTTTCTTCCAGTGCCCTTTTTGGTGACAATAGGCACATTCATCCTTTGCAAGACGTTGACGTGATGAAGGTCTTTGCCAAGGTCTACTTGTGCTTGAGATTTCCTCTGCCATTAAGACCGAAGATATGTATAACGCCGAAAAGTGCTGAAAAAATGATAAACAACTCTATCTAAGCTATATCACTAACTTAGGAGCTGAATCTCCAGAAACTGATTGCACGGTTGCGTCCGGAACGGTCGAAAATGGTGGAAACGAGTCTAACTTTGTTGAAATCAGGCGGATGAATAGTATCAGGTCGGGATAAATACTATCGGGTCGGGAAATGAACAATATCGAGCCGGATAAAACAGTATCGGGCCTGGATAAACAGCATCAGGGCCGGATAAATAGTATCGGGCTTGATGAACAGTATCGGGCTGTGATGAACAGTATCAGCCGAACCGGGCTTGGCCGATATGAACAGTTCGGACTGAGTGGCTGGGCCAGATGAACAGTGAAACTGTGTGGGCTGCGCCGCGGATGAACAGGGCGGATTATGTGGGCTGGACTAAGGATTAACAGTGCAGACTGTTTAGGCTGGACCGCGGATGAACAGTCCAGATCTGGGTCGGGTTCGGATCGGATGAATAGTGTCACGGATGAACAGTGCCGGTGATGAACAGTATCAGGGATGAACAGTATCGGACAAAAAATTGTAAAATTCAGAGATCAAACTTTGATCGGCTCCTGCGAACTCGTTTCTTGTCCGTTTTTCTCGCCGTTTGTTGCGTTGGACTCCTGAAAACAAGAGCTACCTCCACGGGTGATCAGAAAACAGTTTCGATCACTATTACAGAATTTCAAAATTTCGACGCGGTCTCGAAAAAATTCGACAGAGAGTCTGTTTTTCTTCCAAAACTTCACCTAGGCTCTGATACCAATTTGTTATGCGGAATCGGAGTAAAGCATGAAAGAAAAAATAGGACAACAAATTTAACTTGGTTCGGCAAATTGCCTACGTCCACGAGAGGCAGCACTCTTTTATTAGATCACCCTTAGGTGGATCTTACAGATTAGATCTCTTAATAGATCTCTCAGAATAGAACTCACTGAACATGAATTTATGAATGAAGTAAGGCCCTATTTATAAGAGTATTCGAGGTATTTGTGAAATTATAAATATATTATTATAATATATATATATTTATAGCTTTGTTTATCAAATGGGGTGGACCCCCACACTATAAATATCTTGTCGCCATCTATGAAAAATTTGGATGTTTGTTTACTTAACTTTGTGTGGTCCTAAATTAAAGTCTAGATATCTTACATTATTATTAATTTGTAAGTGTATACTATTACAAAAAAAAATACTTTATTTCCATGTAGTGAAGCTATTTTGTTAATTCTTTCAAAAGTATTCTCTTATTATTTTATATGATTCTTAATAAATTACTAAAAAAAATATAATAGATTAATGTAAAAACTTATTTTCCTCATTTATATTTCCAATCATAATTTTTATTTCTATCTTTCCATTAAAGTCCTCACAATTTTTGTAACATATTTTCACTTAATGCCCTGTTCGAAGGTTGAGAAAAGTTTTCTTATATAAGAAGATACAGTTTTTTTGAGAATTAATTTTTTTAGAAAGTTTTTTTTAAAGAGTTCTTTTATGATTGTTTGATTATACATGTAAAAATATTTTTTATACTCTTATGATATATGAAAAATTAGATAATAAGAAATTTGATCAAATATAAACGTGTACATAATCAGAAATATTAAAAATCTTCACATCGCTGCATGTGAGAAAAGTTTTGTGAGAAAATAAGGAAGTTAGAAAAAAATTCTTGTTTTTGGGTCAATGCATGGAAGATGAGAAGAGGCCAAATGTCTATCTGATTGCACGGCTCATGTTGAGAAAATTTTCTATATTGATATGACTATTTTCTCCTTATATCGAAATGACTACAATCAATGTGGGATCCACACATTCTTACTTATTTATTTATTTTCATAACCCTAATCTTAATCCTAATCCTAGTTTTGTTGTCTTGATGCGGAAAAAAGAGGATGAAAAAACAAAATCTTTGTTGAAGTTTTTTTTTTTTTAGGGGTTGTTAACTCTAAATTAAGTTTTTTTCTTTTGACTGATTCTCGGCATTAGGGAAATGTCATTTTTTACTTTACGGCGAGACTAATCTTTCTGAACTCATGATGATTCGCTTAACCTATTTGAAGACTTATTTCTATTACTATCGAACCAACCTTTAGTTGGTCTAAATATAATTAGTATATAAATAAAATCCTTTTATATTTATCTTATTTTTTCTCTATTATTCTGTATTACATTTTTTTATATTTGCATACTCCTTATGTTTTTTATCTATAAATTGTTTGCTACGAGTAAAAATATATATACCAATTAATCACTAAATTTTGTAACACTATCTTTCTATCAATTAATATGAAGTGTACATTAAAGTTGAAGAAATTAAAATTTACTAAATTATATTTAAAATACATAAGTTTTACCATGATAAGAGTACTAATATACTTTTTATAACTTATTTTTTTCAAACTAAAATTTAATCGCATGATAGCTTTTAAAAGAAAATAAATGACTAAATTATGTCACTAATCATATGTTATTTGAATTACATATTGATTTAATCGTTCTTTATATCTCGAAATATATTTACATTTTTTTTAAATTTTTTATATTTACAATGCGCAGGTTTATAAACTTGTTTCTTTCTATTTCATCTTTCCATTAAAGGTCACATCTTTTTAAAAAAAAAAAATCTAAATTTAAGTTCTAAAACAGATTGTAACCTGCACTTATGCACATATATCTAAACTCAAATCTAATTTAAATTTTAATACATATTGTAACCGTGCACACCCGTCTGATTTCTTTAACGATTGCCCCAAAGCTTACGGCACTTAGTCAACAACATCTGAACGGCATCATAGTCAACAAGTCTTAAGTATGCATAATCCGTAGTCATGCACCAATTAATTCTAATGACTTTTTCAGACAAAAAAACAAAATCTAATAAAAGTTTTCATCATCCACATCGTGCCACAATGTGATGGATAGGGTTGAAATCGGGTCGGGTCAAATAAGATTTTTGCTTTCTAACTCATTCGACCCGATGAAGTCGGATGGTAACGGATTGGTAATAAAATATGTTGGATTATCATGTATTCAACTTATTAAATTATTATTTAAGCTTTAAAATATTAGATTTCTCTTTTTTGGAAGAACTCATATATTTACAAGTTAAGCTACTCTTAAACTTAACTTATGAGAATGAGGATGAATATGGAGTTAATGAGCTTCTATAGAGAGAAGAGAGTCTCTTATTCTTCCTAACAAACAATATGAGACTAAAATAAAAACTTTTTTTTTTTAGTCTCAAACATTCATCTTATCTTATTCTTCTTACCATCTAACCTAACAACTCAAGAAAAATAGTTGAGGGTTACGGGCATTTTTAATTAGAGGTCTTGTATGTAATAATTTTTTAGTATTTTTATTATATCTATATATACACACACACATATATATATTAAGAGGTCGGGTCGGGTTGTTCAAAAATTAACCCGACCAACCCGACCCGACCTGACCTGAGATGGTCAGATAGGTCGGGTTGCTTACACCCCTAGTGATGGATGATGAGTACTATATATACTTGTAAAAAAGAATTGAGTAAAATGTATCATCTCAAGCTAGCTATATAGTTATCCTATAAATATATTTCCCTGAAATGTAACAATTATATATGTATAAGCTGGATACAAATAATTTGTTGAGATTCACTCAATGGAATATACACAAACACGTACAAACACGCACAGACAAATGCAAATTAAAGCAACTAAGAAGAAAATAAAGCAATAAAGAGGAAGCATACAAAAATTTACGTGGTTCGGCAAAAATTTGCCTACGTCTACGGGAGATGAAAAATTAAGTATTGGGAGAAAACCAATACAACACTCAAAAACATTTTCTGCCTTCTCACCTTCTCTATGAAATTTTCTTCCAGAGAGTCTTGATATTTTTGAGATACCAAACAAGAGAGAGGAGAGACCGTTTTATAGACAATTGGTCTCCCACATGGTTGTGTTCATGTGAAGACCATGTGAAGACACATGGCCTTCCACCCACTTCGAGTCTCACATTTGGGCTTGAGCCATAATTATAATAATCTCCACCTTAGTAAGGGCCATTAAAAGCCACTTGCCAATTATAACAAATCAACATCTCCAACTGCGCCTCTCAAGGCGCTCAACACTATAGGATATTGATCAAGTTTAAGCAATGCTCAAACTTTGCTGCTGGAATTGTCTTCGTCAGCATATCTATAAGATTATCATTGGTACCGATCTTTTGTAAAGAAATCTCACCCTCCTCAATAATCTCGAGAACAAAGTGAAAACGAACATCGATATGCTTGGTCCTGGCATGATGCACTTGGTTCTTAGCCAAGTGAATGACACTCTAACTGTCGCAATGAACTGGTACACTATTTAGGGTAATCCCAAGTCACCAATCAATCCTCAGAGCCACAAAGCCTCTTCACAGCCCCTGTTACTGCCATATACTCTGCCTCTGTAGTAGACAAAGTAATTGTAGTCTGCAACATACACTTCCAACTGATAGGACCACATGCTAAAGTGAACAAATAACCAGTTGTGGAACGGTGTTTGTCTAAATCACCAGCATAATTAGAATTCACATAACCACCGACAAGTGAACATGTATCACTATCCCACTGAAAAACCAATCCTACATCCAATGTACCTCAAAGATACTGCAACAACCATTTCACTGCTTGCCAATGCTGCTTTTCAGGATCTCCCATACACTTGCTAACAACACTCACTGCATGTGAAATGTCTGGCCTAGTGCAAACCATAACATACATCAAGCTACCCACTGCACTAGCATATGGAACATGACTCATGTACTCATGTTCCTAGTCGGTGCTCAGAAACATATATGCAAAAAACAAAAAAATGAGCTGCCAATGGAGTATTCACTGGCTTAGAGTTCTCCATTCCAAACCTTGAAAACACTTTCTAAGTACTTCCCCTGTGACAGATATAACTTTCCCTTTTTCTTTTTCTTTGTATCTTCATACCAAGAATCTTCTTTGCTGCACCCAAATCTTTCATCTCAAACTCTTGACTCAGTTGAGATTTTAACTAGTTGATCTTATCCATACTCTTAGCAGCAATTAGCATGTCATTAACATACAAGAGTAAATAAACATAAGAGCCATCATAAAGCTTCAGAAAATAAACACAGTAGTCATACTTACTCCTTGTGGTGACCCACACCCCAGACCGCCATTCCTCATGGATAGGCGTGCGAAAGTACCGGAGTTGGACATTCGACGTAGGCATCCACGTCCACCTCAAATCATCCCATGAGATGATCGAGACCCTACAAGACTCAACCAGACTCTCACATAGAGCCCCCAAATTTTTTTTTGAAACCACCTAAAACACCTTAACAATTCTAATATCAATGACATGCACATTCACAAAATCAAATAAGAATGATCCTCTAAAGTATAAAAGACAATGATCATAATAGTCCTCAAATAAAACATACAACCATGATCAAAAGTCTCCAACATAAATTCAAAATACTCTAAAGGAACATGCCTAGACTCATTATCAAATCCAAGTCCAAGGCACATGGCCAATATACATCAAGTCCAAGGCCACAAGACCAATATACAAGCATGAATACAAAGTCTCTCACCATCTAGATTCAACAAGTGTTATATTAATTACATATGTATCAAAATAATTAAAACCATATACACATGTAACTAAGGACATCAAACCATACATAAGAGTCCTAGGATTGGCAATGGTTAGGTTATCAAGCAAACACAATACCTTTGCTCTTGCCCTTATCAGTAGAACCTGAAAAGAGAGTGAGAGTGTGAGCCAACGGTGCCCAGTAGTGCCATCAATTATACATCATTAAAAGTCATATATGCACATGCATGAAATAATACTCATGAGTATGTGAAACATAAAACACGTAGTAAAATAAGCATTCTCAATTCCATGCATTTCAAAACCATTCATTTCTTGCTGTAGAGACCCACATGGCCCTCGCTTATTGGGGTACAACTGACATATAGATCATTCACTCGTCAGTGACATGATCCTCCCTTAATAGGGGCATGTCCATTTCCACCTCTAGCGAAGTCAGCCTGGCAAACATGCACAAGCTTCTTAGGAACACCTAGGGAACTTAGCTTGGAACACCAAACTTCTAGAGTTTCAAAACCATTCAAAATCCATCTCTAGAAAAGTCAACTTCGCAAACATGCACAGGGCTCCTAGGAACACCTAGAGGACTTAGCTTGGAACACCAAGCTTCTAGAGCTTCCACATACAAATCTACCTCTAGAGAAGTCAGCTTGGCAAACATGCACAAGCCTCCTAGGAACACCTAGGGAACATACCTTGGAACACCAAGCTTCTAGTGTATCAGTGCATGCCATTTTAAAACATATTAAACACATGCATTTCCATAATAATGTTTCATGGCTTTCAACATACAAGTATAAGTAAATAGGATGACACAAGTGATAAACAAGATGAACAACTACTCACAACCAATGCCACGCAAACAAAGCTATCCACACACAGACCAACACGGATTCCAATGCAAATCAAGATCCTGCAAACCATAAATTCATGCACATGTATCAATTACCATGATCATCCATACATAGACACACTAATTATGATCAATTCCTAATCCAACAAGTCCATGTGAATTTAATTCCCATCATGAGCTTCCCATCTCATGATCAACCTCGACATCCGTGCGAATCCACCTATAAGACTAATTCCCAAACTAAGACAATCACTTAGTTTAGGTCATTTAATCCTAACACAAGCCCAAACCATTCAAAACCATGCAAGATTGATCATAGACAAGTCAATTTCCCAAATCAAATCAATGCATGGCATATGACCCAATTTAGGGAAAATTCTCTACAATAGGCATAGAGCCAAATTGCACTAAGTCATACAAAATTAACATAGGTTCAAACATTTCTAAACCCATGATTCCACTCAATTTGGGTCCAATTAGATAATCGCCAAGTCAATTTGGTCAATTGACTTGGTTTAGGTCAAAAGCCCCAATTTGGGCAAAATCTCCAAAATCAAGCCCTAGGCCGATTTTACACTACAACTAGGGTTTTCGATGGATAAAAATACTGAACACCACCATCAATCAACTAGAATCAGCCATTTATCCAATATAGTTGACATGCAAATCCAAAGAAAATCCCTAAGTTTGATTTCTAGGGTTTAGGCCTTTACATTTAGATCCACCAATTTCTTGTTAGAAATTAGGGAAAATGGTACCTTTGGGATCCAAATCCACCAAGGAACCCAAATCTATATCATACATCACGGCCCTAAGGGTTTCCAACAAAACCCTAAACTCTTGCACCACCAAAAACTTGGTGAAATGCTTGAGAAATGCTCATGGAGTGTAGATCTAGGTTAAGGAAGGTTGCTTCTATCATAAGCAGGCTCAAAAGAGTAAAAATCAGCCAACCTTAGGTTAGGGAACACCCAAAACCGTGACCCATGAAGAAAACTACGCCATTAGTGTGGCGACCCCGCGCCCCGTACCACCAACCCCGCAGGGAATGGCGTGCGGAATGCCGGGGCGGGACGCCCGGCGTAGGCATCTCCGACCACTCCTCAACTACCGTGAGGTGGTTGAGACCCTACGAGCCTTGTCTCAAACAACGACATAATATCAAAAGGTACTAAACAAAACTACCCGCCGTATTAATCATCAAAGACAAGAGATAATCCATAAAAATGAACCATAAATAAAATCATAATCCTTACAGTCCATTAAAACTGACATACACATAAAATCCAAAATTGTGGGTACAAATAAAAACCGTCATATGCCCACATGGTCTATCTAACAAATCCCAACTCACCCATACTACAATGTGGTAAGTGCTATAATTACATAATCCAAAATATAATACTTCATTATTTAAAACATAGTTCAATCAAAATGCCTCACAACTCACATCGAGGCTTTGGATTCTCTCGCAGGCAAGGCCCTCAAGATATAACTACTCCTTTGCCCTTATTCGGGACAGAAAGACCTGAAAGAGGAAAATGAGGGTGAGCCAACGGTGCCGAGTGAATAGAATTCAAATATGTTATCAATACTCATCAATAAATATCATGTATGCATGTCAATTGTGTAGCATGATTAAAAGCTCATAACATATAGATACCAAGCATTTATAATAAGTTCGATGCAAGTAAAAGTTTATCAATTTGGATCCACATTCCTCATGCATTGGGTTACTAGTGCACGTCTATTTCACCGTACCGTTGATCCCAATCATGTTTATTTGGGTTACTAGTACACGTCTATTTCACCGTGCCGTTGACCCCAACCATTTCCTTCTTAAAACCCTCCTATGACAAGGTCAAGTCCCCCTATTAGCCAGATAGATGGGCCCAACCAAAGTCATAAGGTTTTCTCAAATCAATGCATCATTCAAAACATTAGAACACATTCATGCTTTCAACATACAATATATATAAGTGATACGATGACATAAATGATATAATCATAAGTGAAGTCTACTCACAACCAAGCCTCGCGAGTGTACTTAACCACACACGATCACCAAACCGAATCAACCCAATCAAGATCCTGAAACATTCATCAATATCCTACCATACATCAATTTCTATGCTCAATCACATAGACATTACACATCAACCCTAAATCAACCCACATATAAACAATAGGCCTAAATCCCATCTAATCCCATCATTCAACTCAAATCACATGACTTAGGCCTCTAATGCATAGTTCTCATTCATAAACCATTCTATGAATCAAAAATACTGATTTTCAATTCCTTTAGGCATAAATATGCCTAAATTGGGTCACTTGATCACAAGTAGGCCTAACCCATGGTATGGTCACAACCACCAAATCAGTAGCATAATCAACCCTAATCATGCTTAATTAAACATAAGTTGCATCAATTCAATGATTCTAGGCCAAAAGCATCAAAAGCCCTAAAATATGAAATTTTCCATACTTAGGCCATATTGTCGATTTACACTAGGTCACCATGTTCAGCCATGTATATCACTGATTTTGCATCATGGGTTCATCAACAATGGCAACTAGGTCAACATAGTTGACATGCAAGCTATTTGGAAAGGTCTAAGTTCATATTCTAAATTTAGATCTAATACAAGCAACCCTACCAATTCTTCACATGTATTATTCTGTTCAGATGTATCAATATACCAACATAAATACGTAATCAGAAAATCAACCGTACAGATTGAATTATGTGAAGAAACAAACCTTCTGTCCAAATATCAGCCCAATCCGACGGTGAACCGAAAAGATATGTATCTTTGATGAACAAGTATCTAATCAGACAGTTTCTCCTTTCCTGCTGCAAATACCCAAACTCAGATGGCTATATCACACAAAATGCTAATCTTATAAACCTCTCCACCGTTCAGAATACAGAAATATCTGTTATACACTACATATCCAAATTTGATACCCATCCAACGGTAGATTGAGGAGATCTACAAGTTTGACCGAAACGGCACGAGAAACCCAGAAATTCCGACCAGATTTTTTTGAGAGGTTATATCTCTTAGACAAAGCCTCTAATTAAGATCTCCACCGACCAGAATGAAGAACCATAAGCTACGAACGTGCTAATAAAATTTGAGCTCAATCTGACCGTATATTCCAAAGATCCACCTCTTTGATGGAAACGTCGCAGGGATCTTCCTCCTGCAACTCTCTCCTTCCTTCTCTTCTTCTTTCCTTTCTCTTCTTTTCTTTCTCTTCTTCTTTCCTTTCTCTCCACTCACCTCTTTCTAGCACTTCCTTGATTCCCTCCTCCACCCACCTCATTTTCTAGCACATTCTTGGATTCTCTCCTCCACTCACCTCATTTTCTAGCACATTCTTGGATTCTCTCATCCACTCACCTCATTTGCTAGCACATTCTTGGATTCTCTCCTCCACTCACCTCATTTGCTAGCACATTCTTGGATTCTAGAAGTGGGCATGGGACACTTGTCCATTTTCATGCACCAACCTTCACATGTGTTGGTCTCATACTACCCATACCAACCACATGTATTTTAACCAATCTCATGCTTCCATGTATTTTAAATGTTCAATCCATTTAATACACCAAATTTTCATTCTCATTTATCCTTTTATTCAATCAATCCTAACCCATATCAATTCATGGTTTAATGGGTCCATGCATAAATAATAACATATGCATTATACTTTAATTTAACATGACCCATATACAATTTATGATACACATATTTATATACATTATCAAGCATCAACTATACAAACATTAAACAACCATCAAACAAACACCAAACATATCAAGGCAACACATAGAATTTGGGTAAAATGCAATTGGGTTATGGGCTAGATGAAATAATTTTCGGGGCGTCACAATTAGAAAGCTTACTCTCACATTCAATGGTGATTTCATGGAAAGAAATAGAGAAAAACACTTGCTTTGGGGTGTAAATGGTGAAGATTTTTTCCTTGGAAACCCTAGGTTTCCTCCCTTCTTCCTCCTCCAATTCGTCCTTAGCTCATATGGGAAAAGTAGCAACCTTTCCCCCCTTTTAAAACACTGAAAATGACCATTTTTCACCCAAAATCGTGCCTAGAAAATGGATCAGCGCGCTCATCCCGCCAAGGAACACACTTGAGTGCGCTACTCCTTCACCAATGACACCTAAACTTCGTTTCGCCACTATGCGCTCAATACTCATCGGAATTTCGAGTATGACCAGTTGTTTTCTATGTAAAAATCCATCCCAGACTCATTTCTAATATTCCCAGGTCATTTGACGCACCAATAATTAAGTATCATGAAATCAACACATATACACAACATATTCTAATATAATTATCATATTTATCATGCGTTGAGATACAACCTTCCCATATATTAAAGGTGCATTAAATGAGGACTTTTAATGGGGTCTTTTTAACAAGTCACAAGTCAAGATGATGACTTGTTCAACAAGTTACTTATGTGAAGCTTTTCCAACAAGCCACTCACAATAGTATTAATATGACAAATGATATTAATAAAATAATAACACCATCAATAATACTTTCTATAATAACACCACCACCACTAATAATACTTTCTTTTATATAAGCAATAATCACACATCAAACATCAAATGCACAAACATACACACCAAGGCGAGCACATAGAGTTTGCGCAAAAAATACAAATGGGTTATGGGCTACAGGTGAAATGATTTTTAGGGCGCTACACTCCTTGTGTATCCCTGCCTAATCATGAAGGTGTCAAACTTCTTATACCACAGTCCGGGTGACTACTTAAGCCAATATAAGGACTAGTTCAGTTTGCACACATGATCAGTCTCACCAGCAACCTCAAAACCTTCAGGCTGCTTCATGTAGATCGTCTCATCCAAGTCTCCATTCAAGAAAGTGTTCTTGACATCTAGTTGAGTGATACATAGTATGCTTTGTACGTGCCCTTTTAGTGAATCTTGTACATTAGAAATGATCATCATTTATTATTATTTTTATTGAGTGATATATTAGTAAAGTGTGATCCCTATCCTAAATTTGTCCAATCACTCGACCCAAGTCAACACTTTAAGGGTGGAGATTTATACGTACCGAGGAACTTGAACGTCAGACTACTCGTATACAAGTGGGTATCCTTGACTTTTTCCTTTATTCTTATTTATTTCTAGCATGTATATCTTATCTAGTTAGATGGGTGTGTGTGAATTACCTTCTTAAATCATTTACATGTTAGTCATTATTGTGATGCATGTGTAAATGTTGTGCTCACTATTAAACATCATATGATAAATATATCTTGCTTGCTTTAGAGGAATATAGGCACGCACACTTAATCATGACAATTATATGAAATGTTTATTGTTAAATTATGATATGATATTGGTATGGCTGCTTGTATCAGTTATGAGCTTGAGGTTGGAAGTGGTGCGGCTCAGGTGGAGCTTTGGACTACTGGTATCCTGTTACGTTGTTTGACACGGTGCCTTGGGATTGTCTTTACACCTTCGTGCTGCTATACGCTTTTGGTGTTTGTTCATATTAGAGCTTATTTCATATTGTCCGTACTTGTGAATGTTGGTTGTGTGGAAACTTCCGAGGGAGACATGATGTACATGGGATTTGGGGTTGACTGAATTTGTAAACAGAGTACCGCTAGTACTCTAACAGGGGTATGTACTATACCGTTCAATAATAAAGGCGGCATCGTTTCTTCTAAAAAAAAATTATGATATGATATGAGTTGTTAGATGTTATTCGGTAATAGTTTTATAATGGCATGATAATACATTACATTAATCATGTGGGTATGATAGTTATGTTAACCTATGTGGTTCATCTCTTAGCTCGTCCCTAAATATACTGTGATAAAGTATATTTTGATGATCACAAACAAAGTACTTTTTGGTGCTAAACACGTGTGTATCAAGATTTCATCAAAGCACCTAAGGAAAACAAAAATTCAAGGAACGACTCAATCGAGGAACTCAAAGATCACATCCAACAGCCAAGTTCGTCTCAACCAAAGAACTTCAACGATCACATCATGATTTCAAGATCACTTTACTCGAACGATTTGATCAAGCTTCAAGACTACATCTCTCGATAAATTTTCAAGTCATTCAACTCCGCAAAGCTTTTATTAAAGATCTCATAATGAAAAGTTGGATTTAACAGTTATGAGAAAAGAGAAATACTCAAAGTATTTAAGGTATATCTTTCTCTAATCGTTATTGCTCAAAATGGTTTTCAAAACCATGCATAAATCATCTACATATGTTTTTCTAATCTCGTGTTTTGATTTCATGTTTTTACGGTATTTCAAATGATCTAATACTATATATTTAATTTGAAATCTACCGAGTTTTTATTCGCATTTATTGTATATTTTATCGTGAGTCAAAACTATTTTCAAAGAGTCTTTCATGACGCTAATGAAATAGCAGCGCTCTCCCGAACTTGACAAGCCATGACGCTGATAGTTCATTAGGACGCTGATAACGTTTAAGGTTGAGTTGAACTGATTTATCAGGACGCTTACTTGTATAGTAGCGGCCTCCTTTATTAGTCAACCTCTGAAGTTGTTAGGAAGCTGACTCAGCATCAGCTCACTGAAAGATGTCTTTAGTTCTTTAAAAAATGTATCTTTGAGGACGCTGGTAGTTATAAGTTGAACAATCTATTAGGATACTATCTGGATAGAAGCGCCCTCACCTTCAGGAATCAACTTAGTAACTTTTGGGTCGTTGGTTGTCCTTTAGCATGTGTGTGTCTTATCTAAAATATTTTTAATCGGTAGGACGCATACATTATTGTAGCGCCCTCACGGTATGTTTTATGTTTTTAACTGGTAGGACGCTTAGGTAATGTAGCGCCCTCATGTTTTGTTTTATATTTTAAAGGATGGATGCGTACTCGGATAGTAACGCCCTCATGCACTTAGTTATTTTAAAACATAACAGGACGCTAACTGTGCATTAATGCCCTTAAGTTTAAGTCGTTTAACTATTAAAGTAAGTCAGGACGTTTATGAGTTAGTAGCGCCCTCACTTAAGTGTTCAACATGACGCTTATACGTAATAAGCGCCCTCAAGGAACAAAACGACATTGTTGATATTATGCATTAGGACACTGATTACGGAATCAGGACGCTAATTCAACAACCGTCACTGTTCGAACAAGTACACTAGTAAGTTTACTTTTTCAGAACAGACCTTTGCACAGAGTCCTTTTCAGACCTATCGGAGATCGTCTCTGATACATGAAATAAGATTTTCTAGAACTTTCCTTTTTCATGAAATCTGAAAAGAACTTGAATGTTAGTGAAAATTGCAGTTGCCATTTTCATATAACATTCTAACCGTTGTGTGTAAATGTTCATATTAATTGAACTTCAAGTGTCAAACGGCTATGTCTCACTAAGTCTATAAATACTAGCACTTAGGACCAAACAACTTGCCAATCACTTTGTGTTGTGCCAATACTTTTTGAAAGTTAGTATGTGTCAAAATGAATTTCATTTTCTAATCTTTCAAACTATTTTTCACTGATACCTTTACGATTACAATAGATTTTCATATTGAGCTTTAATTATACTTTATCTTTATTGGTATCAACTTAAATTCTCAGCACTGATTTATATTTGGTATCATTCTTGCTGGAGATAGAATTTGAGAAATAGTTCAAGATATACAGTTGTACTTGATTTCATACCTTAAGTATTGTATTGAACTATATCAGTAGTTGCGTTAACTACTGATTACTGAACCAGAAGTTTTCATACTTATATTTTATATCTATTTTGAAAATTGTCTGTGTCTTTGATTTACACCAGTCCTTCGTGTTTTAAGTCAATCTTTATTCTGTATTTATTACTTTCAAAGAAGCACTGATTTTCATATCATATCATTCATGCTTTTCGAAACTGCACTTGAACAATACCGAACATTGAAAGGTAAAGGACTGAAAGTGTATTTCAACTTAGCATTACCTATTTCATATTTCATATCTTTGTAATGCTATGTACTGTGTTTAATTGTAAAGTGTTCTACTTTGTTAGAACCAACATTATTTGAATTGTAATTTGCTAGTGTGTTTCGATGTGAAACAACCAGGACAAGTGAGCGTGGTTCACTTAAGTGATTTCAGGTTTGAAATCACAACGGTTCTTCCTTAACCCAGAAGAAGGAAATCGGTTCTTCCTGATCCCATAAAAGGAACATGGGTTCTTCCTTAGCCAGAAAAAAGAAAATCGGTTCATCCTGATCCTGTAAAAGGATAGGTGTGTCCTTAACCTTAAAAAAGATAGGTTATCTCTCAACCTTTAAAAAAGAACCGGTTCATCCTCATCCCGTAAAAGGATAGACTATCTCTTGCCTGTAAAAGAGAAACGGTTCTTCCTTATCCCGTTAAAGGAACTTGGGTTTCTCCTCATCTAGAAAAAAGGAAATTTGGTTCATCCTTAGCCCGTGAAAGGATAGGTTTGCCTTTAACCTATAAAAGGACAGTTGTAACAGTTTGATTCTCACCCGTAAGAGAATCAATTAGTGGATTGAGAAAATCCTAATCGAGAGATTAGGTAGTGGACGTAGGCTCGGCGGAACCACTATAAATCTGTGTGTCACACGTTTGTAATTTAGTCTGTGTTTTATTTTGCATCCAATTCCAATACACTCATGTAAATCATTAACTTATTGGAAGATAATTTTAAAATTGACCATTGCACCCAATTCACCCCCCTCTTGGGTGGACCAACAAGTTATATTATTTGCCTCACTAAAGACACACTAGAAAGATAACAATACGTTGAAAGGTGTCTTGGCCTAGCTTGGGTTGTTCTGAAAGGCCAATGTTATGTGCCATGATGGCCAGTAAATTTTGAACTCCATACAAGAGGAGTTTCGAGGGAAAAGTGATTTCGCCTGGGTGGTCCATAACTCAAATGGATGGTTAGCGATGACTCTTAATACAAATTAATGTTGCAACGTAATGTATGCACTTATTTGAATATCTAATTGGATGTGATATATTTTGCTATTAATAAATAAGAGTTTAGAAATATTGTTTAAGGTGATTCATTGCACATTATCTCACCCCTTCTCTTTTTCAGGAACTAAAAATGTAGTGTAGGTTCTATTGGTGGTTTATTGGTTATACGCGGTGAACATTTTACTTGGTAGTAGAAATGATGGTCTCGATTGGAGTAGTATTGACATTTTAGTTTGATTTTCGATATGCCCAATTTCATACTAGAATATGTAATTAGTTTCAATGTTATTTGATTATGATAGAATATGGTGGATATGTTATTATTAATTCAATACCATGTGAGTTATTATTTAATTGTTAATAAATTTGGCTTTATTGATGAAAAATGTTATATTGGAAATGGTTCTAGTCTTGTGATGCCTGCAAAATTTAGAATACCAGAGTATTTGGTATTGTAAGATGATTTAATCTCAATATTATGATAAGGTCAATGATTGGACTAAAAAAAATATCGAGACGTCGGGACTCAAGGAATTTGGATTTGCAGGCAAGGTAAGACTAGGGTGAGGTGATGTTCTTAAACACGTATTCTTATAATTTTTAAGATTGTCCTATTAATTATAAGGACATTAGAAAGAAATAATAGACATTCATGCCCCAATGAGGTTATTCACACTAGTGGATTTACTATCCTTTGTCCTTATCACTTTGTGACCCAAAGGCCTTCAATTTATTGACGATGACATGACAAGAGGCCTAAAGTCTAGATATCTTATTGCACACGCTAAGAAAATTTTATGTATAGACATAAATATCTTGTCGTCACCTATGAATGAAAGAAAGAAAATTTTGTTGACTTAACTTTGTGTGCTCCTAAATTGTGATTATTTCTAACGTACTAGCAACGTAATGGCATTATTATTAATTTGTATGTATATAGTATTGCAAGAAGAATACTTTATTCTTCTATACCACACACCTTGTAAATACCTTATCATCCACGCCCCCAACACTCGGGCTGCTCTAAGCCACATGGTTATTGATGATAAGCATATATACATGTATATAATTGATCAGCAGTAGATTATCGAAATAGCTAGCTAGCTAGTTAAGGGATCAATTGTGTCATATAATTGGCAATTGATGATGATGATTCAGAGCTTGCAGTGGTGGGCTTCTTTAATGGTGCTACTGATGTTGCTTCTTCATCAGTACTGCTTTAATGGGCAATTCTGTTTGGGGTGTTTGGAGGAAGAGAGAGCTGCTCTGTTGCAATTCAAAAGTTCTGTGAATTGGACAGATACTGCAGAGCCTGGTCTTGCTTCATGGGTTGATGATCACGAAGATAATAAAAACAGTAGTAGTACTAACTGTTGCAATTGGGAGAGAGTTCAGTGTAATCTCACCACTGGCAGAGTCACCCATCTCTTCCTCAACTTCACAAGGGGGGGATCTATGTCTGATATAATGAGCTTTGTAGACGGCCCATCGTCATCGGAATCTCATATGATGAACTTCCCAAGGGAAGGATCGGCCTTGGATTATGTAATGAGATTCACTTGGTTCATAAATGCCACTCTGTTTCTTCCCTTTGAGCAACTCCAAAACCTTGACTTATCTTTCAATTTTATTAATGGCTGGTTGGAGAATGAAGGTCCGTATATTTGCATACACAGATCAAATGAATTAATTCCCTTGAATCTGGATCAACATCTTGGTCGGATGATTATCAAATAATGTTGCATCAATCGCAATTATTAAATGATATTCATATCTATTACTAACATTAAATATGTATTTACAGGTTTTGAGAGATTGGCCGGCTTGAAGAAGTTGAGGACCCTAGATCTCGGAGTGAATCAATTTAACAACAGCATCTTGACATCTTTGAGTGCACTACCATCTCTCAACCAAATCTACCTTGGACACAATAATTTCACCGTTGGCCGGTCTCTTAAACAAGGTGTTTCAATTGTAGTTCCCCCATAATTTTTGTTGATTAAAACAACTTAATTTTTTCTTTTTCACTTATGAAAAAGAGATGACTGAATCAAATCAGTTTTTCACGTGTTGGGGTCGGATCAAAGATTGAGAATTTTAAAACTGTATTAACCCAAACTAAGCCGACCAAAGTTAATTTAAATATATTGTAATATATATGTTCTTGCTACAAACTAGGATATGATAAATTTTCTTCTAAAATCTTCTAGTATTTTAAATGTAGGTAGGAGGATGACCTATTTTTATTTATTTTTCTTCTTTAGCCACATTAAAAGTCAAAATTGTCTTTTGAACAGCGTTGTTTCTAAATAAAACGTCTTTTGAATAGGCATCCTCTTTGATTTACTATATTCGCATAAGCTAGAGTTGTGGCGCATGCCTTTAAAAGTGTTTTGTTTTGTAATGACAGAGAAGGCCTCTTTCCCTATCCCTCTCATGTTGTTGTGGCTGATGAAGGCCCCTCCCTCTCTCCGGTTTTTCCTCCCTTGTTCTTGCTCAAGCACCCTTCCTCCATCCGCCATTAAACAAAGGAGAAGAGAGAAGATTTCTCTCTGGAGCTCTTGCGTTGAGACGGAGGGGGGAGAGAGATGTCCTCTTCCATCTTCGAGATGAACTTATTTTTTTTATAAGACTAGATGGTAATCTCGATGAACTTATAGTTATACTTTTTTCTACTTAGATTAGCATTGACTTCTTTATAGGTGATTGTTAATGTGGCACCAAAGATTTAAAGAAAAAAAGGTTCTCTCCAGCCCACATGACCAAATGTCCAGTCAAATAGTGTTAAACAAAAATAATCATGCAATGAATTTGTCAAGTATTTGCATGTATGAGTATACATAGATACAAATTAGTCTTTGGGCTTAACATTGTCATTGCAGGTTTTCAGAGATTGTCTACATTGAAAAGATTGCAAGCACTAGGTCTAGGTTATAATTACTTGGGCGACGGCGTACTACCATATTTGACTTCATTCACATCCCTCAAGAATTTAAATTTGGGATACAATAAGTTGAATGGATCGCCCACTTCTAAAGGTAAGTTGACTTAAATATTCTTTTCTATGGTAAAGTTTGTTACTTTCTAGAAGGCCTATTAAATTATAAAAAATAAGATCTTTAAATTACAATTGCAATTATCTATATCCAACTCAATTAAGTTTTATTAGATAGGCCCAACTAATTACAATTATCTATATTTATATATAATATCATGGAAAAGGGATCATTTTTTGTTATTATTTCAAAAATACTCTTAAGATATTGTTATTATTTTATTTTTTAATTTTGTAATAGAATTTTAATAGAAAAAGAGTCTTGACGCAACAGTAAAAATTATTATCGTATAATTATGTGGTCATGAATTTAATTTGTGAAAAATAATATTTTATAATATAAGATAAGATTATATATAATAGACCCAATAAGAGTCTGATCCTTCGTCGAGACCTCACTAATAGATATCAACGTTATCTTTTTTTAAGAATTTTAGTAATGTAATGGGCAATACTGTAATTTTACAATTTAACTTTTTTTCATTCCTATCGTAATCTCTTCTTAAATTGATGCTTCTTCAATTTTACTTCATTTATGTCTATTTTATTTTTAATGAATAGCAAAATTACAAATTGTGGTAGTCAATTAAAACAGTAAAAGATAATAAAATTGTGTAATCTATTAATACAATATGGATCCATTAAAAACACAAAGACACAAATATAGACATAAATGTTGCTAATGAATTTTTTTTTTAAGGTAACTTTATTAAAAACACAAAGACACAAAATTAAGAGAAAGAACAACACCTACAGCTCCCTAGACATTTCAAAGAGATTTTTAGGGACAGGCTAACAGGGTTTAACTCAGCTAAGTGATTAGAAACCTTCAAAAGAGGGCCACTAGAGGCAGCCAAAATTAGCTTGCTTTGCAACCAGCTATGATTCTTCTTATTGAAGTAAGTGTCATTCACTCTAAAGTGGGTGAACTAATTGTTATTTTTTTGTTTTAAAATCAATTTAAGGACAATTATTTGTTTCCACCTAAGCTTTATTTTTTTTGGAAGGAAACAAAAGGCACAACATCAAAAACAACTGCAAAAAAGGAGTAGCAGAGGTACTCAGACAAACAAAGCAAAAACAGAGAACTAACATAAAACCTACTAACCAGACAATAGCAACTACAAAAAGAGAACAGAAAATACAATAACAAATTTACTAATTATCAATTTTAGTAATTTATTAAACAAATAATTAATGCCAACAACCAACCATGGATTTGTTGCTAAAAATTATGATAAATATAAATAATACGCGCAAGAGCATATGTGGTTTCTAATCTTTCTCGATAACCATCACTGCAGGTTTAGGGATTTTGTCTGGGTTGAAAAGCTTGGAGGAACTAAACCTTCGTGGAAATGACTTCAACAGGAGCATTTTGCCAACTTTGAGTGCTTTCACATCTCTTAAACTACTGGATCTTAGCTTCAACCATATGGATGGATCCCTTCCCTTGGGTTAGTCAATGTTATCCTATAGCCATCCATAAAAAGTACAGAACGAAATTAGTATATATCAATGTAGCTTGTTATGCCTTAATTTTGTTTCTAATGTATTGAATTGTGGGATAGAGGAAACTTGCATTATATAGGTATGATCCAAGGGAGTCGAGTGAGCAAGTACACCAACTAATTAAGTCCTGCCTCAAA
This sequence comes from Paratinospora sagittata, assembly GCA_035771175.1. Lineage (NCBI taxonomy): Eukaryota > Viridiplantae > Streptophyta > Magnoliopsida > Ranunculales > Menispermaceae > Paratinospora > Paratinospora sagittata. Next base: position 30,224,028 of record CM069599.1, read on the forward strand.
GTACCTTCATCCTTTCTGATATGATAGAGCCTAGACTCATTTTTCACCAAATAGAAAGCTTTTGTATATTTGAGATAGAATTCTTGGGGTAGAATTCTATGATCATGTCAATTGGGGGTGTTGAATTATGAAAAGAGACATGCATATATGGACGCATCATGCATGCATGGGAGTTTCTAAGCGTTCTTCATATTCTCATCACCATTCTCAATATTACAGGTTCTGATATTTGGTCTGGATTGAAAAATCTGGAGGTGATTAACCTTGAATGGACTAGCCTTAGCCAGGAATTGCTTCCATCTTTGGGTGCACTCACCTCTATTAAGCAACTTGATCTTTCTGGCAATAGTTTAAAAGGACACTTTCCCCAAGGTTCGTTATTCACTTAAATTTTTTTTTTTTGCCCCAAGGCAAGTTAATTTCTTTGTTATGAACTTTTTGAAATGATGGCTTTTTAATTCATTTTCTTTATTTTGATATTTAATGAAAAGTGGGTAAGGAATCGTTTGTGGGTTCACAAGTTTATTATTCAACATGGCCAATAAGGAGTTGGCCCAGTGGTTGTGGCACCATGTTGGGAACCAGAAGTACCAAGTTTGAAACTCATTACTACTTAGATAGGGAAATAGTTGTGTCACCCAATCAGGTTGTCAATGGAGTCCACTTGCTCCTTATGGGATGATATTTGTATTGGTGTGAATATAGGACCCAAAAACCCACCAATGCAAACATCAACTCATAAGGAGCAAGTGGATCCTTAAACGATTTTTTCTATCATTCTGCATAATTGACATTAGCGCCATACATTAGAGAGGTGCTAACACTTAAAAAGACTCATATATATGTCAAAGAGAACTAGGACTCAACAATAATAGCAGGCTCATTAATAAGGGGGATTGAGGCCCAAATTTGCAACTAGCCTCAATAAGGGTACAACTACTTCCTACCTCTTTAATGGTTAAAGAGACTTGAACCACAAAAGCTAGGAAGATACCATTGGCACTCAAGCTAACAAGCATTGGCACAATTTGGTAAAGGTGGAGAGGGCTTGGATTTTGGCACAATTCAGAAACAATGCTCCTATATCTACATGAGTATCAACTTAATAAAGGCTTTAAAATTCACCTTAATAATTATTTAAGCTTGCAAACTAAATTTACAATTAATAAATGGTAAATTTATGATAAAGCACATGTGTAGGTTCCTAAAGAATATAAGATAAAGCAACTAATATATGATAAATTTTATGAATTTTCAAAACAAATATCTATTATCTTTTTTGTACAATTTAACTCAACCTAATAGTCTTTTCCTAACTACAATTGGATTAATTATAGGTGCAGGAGTCCACTTTTTCCCCTCCACTCTATCAAAAACTAGTTTTACAATTATTTTTCGAGGGCCTTTGCCTTTGCAGATATATTTTTTCAGTTTTTAGGAGAGAGATTCATAATGTAATTAAGTAAATTCATGTTCATATGTAAATGACCTTAGTTTTAAGTTGGTTATCAATTACCTAATGTAACCATTTTGGGGGAACTTGATATATTTATAAAAGAAAATGCAAACAGGGCCTGACACAAAATGGGGTAGAATAACTATAAGACTACTGTATTGAGGTTAAATTCAACTTTTTTCTATATTTAAAATTATTATAACGGTGAAGCTACTTTTGAAAATATATATATATACATATACATACATAGTAGAATAATGGATAAAGCTTTGTTTTTGTTGGTCATACTTAATAATATACTTAATTCTTCATTGGTTTCTTTTCTATTGATGCTCAAATTGATTCTGTGTTACATTAATGCTACTTTTGATGTATCTATAATTAATGGAAAATATTATATTTCAGAGTTATGCCGGTTGAAGAACCTCGAAGTGCTATTTCTATATATGAACAACTTCAAAGGGATCCTCCCAGCATGTCTTACCAACTTAACCTCTCTTAGAATGCTAGTTCTCTCAAATAATTTCTTTAGAGGAAATGTTGCTTCATCTCCCTTGAGCAACTTGACATCTCTAGAGCTCATCGCACTTGCTTACAATAGTTTTGATGTTGCATTCCCATTAATCTCATTTTTTAACCATTCCAACCTTGTGGATCTAAACCTTGACCATTACTCATCACCTAATAATTTGGAGATGACACTTGAGCACCCAACTCATTATTTGCTTCCCAAGTTTCAGTTGAAGTTTTTTTCCTTATCAAACATCAATTTTAAAGAGCCCATAGATATGGCGCTCAGGTTTCTTTACTATCAATATGACTTGAGAATATTACGACTCAAGCAGGCCAACTTAACTGGAAAATTCCCCACTTGGTTGCTAAAAAATAATACAAGATTCGAAGTTCTAGATCTGAAAGATAATTCGTTTACAGGCCATTTTCATCTACCAGATCATCCTCATACAAGTTTGAGTTCGATAGATATATCCAATAACATTCATGGGCATCTTCAAGCAAATATTGGTGAGATTCTTCCAAATCTAATCTATCTAAATTTGTCAAGAAACGCCTTTGGAGGTAAGATCCCTTCCACAATTGGGGGTATGAGACAATTACAGTGGCTGGATCTTTCTAGTAACAATTTTTCAGGAGAGGTACCAGAGACTTTGGCCATCGGTTGCACTAAATTGGAAGTTTTGAAGCTCTCAAATAATAGCCTATCTGGCCAAATACTTCCAAATGACTTCGACATGTTACCATGGCTGCAAGTATTACTTTTGGATAGCAATGACTTCACAGGTACCATACCATTTGGAATTTCCAAGTGTTTACAATTAGGAGTACTAGATGTGGGAAAAAACCATTTATCAGGTACAATTCCTTCTTGGATTGGTAACTTAACGAGTTTGGCAATACTTGTTATGCGATATAACTCGTTCGAAGGTCACATAACACTTGAGTTCTGCAAATTACTCAAAATTGAGATTTTGGACCTCTCTCAAAACCATATTTCAGGACCCTTACCATCTTGTCTGAGTTTACCATATTTGCAGTATCTACATTTAGAAGGAAATGGATTCATAGGATCAATACCAAATACCCTCCTCCACAGTGCAGCACTTGAGACATTGAATCTTGGGGATAACAAGTTTTCTGGTAGCCTTCCGAATTGGATTGGTGAACTTACCAATTTGAAGGTTATTCTTCTAAAAGGTAATCTTCTAAGTGGTCCACTTCCTCATCAATTATGCCAATTGAATCAGATATGGATGATGGATCTTTCTAATAACTTCTTTTTTGGGTTGATACCTCCATGCTTTGGTAACATTACATTTGGGAAGAAAACATCAACGATTAACCACACATTTGGATTAACAGAACATTGGCTACACTATACAATTGCCCAAGTTAAATCCCAGATTGTAGAGACACAAACATTATTTTATGGATTCAAAGTGATAGAGCAAGAAGAAGTGCAGTTCATAACTAAGAGCATATCCAACTTATACGTGGGAAGTGTTCTTAAGATAATGTCTGGAATGGATTTATCTTGCAACAATTTCACAGGGGAGATCCCTTATGAAATTGGAAACCTAACTGAAATCCATTCACTAAACTTGTCACACAACCAACTGAGTGGGAAAATTCCAAAATCCTTATCAAATTTAAAACAAGTGGAGAGCTTAGATCTTTCTTTCAATAAGTTGAGTGGTGGAATTCCTCAGGAATTCATAAGTTTGAACTTTCTTGCAGTGTTTTCTGTTGCTCACAACAACTTGTCAGGAAGAGTACCAGATTGGAATGCACAATTCGGAACATTCAATGAGAGTAGCTATGAAGGAAACTCATTTCTTTGTGGAGCTCCATTGTCAAAGAATTGCACCAATAGTGCCACCACATATCCTGAAATTACAGTTTCAGATCGATGGGAAGACAGGCATGGCATTGATAGTAGTTGTTTCTTTGCGAGCTTTGCAACATCATGGTTCATATCCTTTCTAGCAGTCATAGTTGTTCTTTACATCAACCCTCACTGGAGGCAAATGTGGTTTGGTTTCATAGATGCATGCACTGCTGCATGTCTGTGTTTCAAATCCAACATGTTCAAAAAGTTGTCCACTCTGTTCATGTAAATATGTTGTTACCATATAAGGTTTGCTTTGTAATATATCTGTATAAGCTTGAATATGGACTATTTTTGTAGATGATCCAGTTCATATATATAGAAATATCATCAAGTTTGCGCTTTTAATTTCAAATTTAAATCTTTGTTTGATTTCTATCATGTATAGCCCTTTGGCTTTGGTGTGATGTATTTAGATTATATACAGAACTTTTAAAATTAAGTTGATTTTCAGGTAACAAACAACCTGTATTTCTTTTTATACAAACAAAATTTTTATGCTATTAATGTGTGTAGTACTTAACAAGGCTACATGCTCTTTAATCATGATTGATGTGTGATAAGTTGTGATTAATGTATATTCTGAAAGAAAAAAAAAAACCTTCTTCCTTCTTAAGTGTTATATTCTATTTCTTTATTATTAATGTATATTGCTGAGATGAAGTACATTTGAATTCATGATTCGCCCTTTCTTGTATGTTTAACATTTATTTTTATATTTTACTATTACAACAAAGAAAGGGTAAATCAGTAATTTTAAGTCATCAAGTCTATATTTTTTAAATGTTAAGGAGATGTGTACAAATAGTATCAGTTTTAATCAAAACCATATATATATATATGTGTACATCCTCACTAGTCTTTATCTCCTTTCGTATCCCTTCTATTTATGTAGTGATCATTTAATTCTTTCAACTTTAATATTCTTTTTAATTTGAGCTTTTATGGTTAATTATATACCTGTTTGTTTTATGCATAATAAATACTTTATATAATGTTCTAAAAATTTATTTGCATTGATGCATGTCAAAATGTTTGTATGTGTATATGCATATATGTATATATTAATATTGATGATAATGAATTAAATTAATTAATTCTAAGTTGTAATTACAAGTAAAGCTTTATATGCGAGATTATTACATACTAGATGATGATAAAATATGGAATCAAGATTTTGTAGAAAGTTCTTAATTATGATACATATGAACAACAATGACTTTACGAAGGAAAACATTTTTCAATTATAATGAAACATGTTGAACAAGTCCCTGTGTATATCATAGAGCAATGCATTATTATTAATAGAAAAATGTATGTTTATAATATAGTACAATAGAATTGCTGGGATGAAGTACATTTGAATTCATGGTTCGGCCCTAGCTCCCATGTACTAAAGAACAACATATAAATTATCTTACGGAAATTATAATAGAGAAGATTGTATAGAACCAACCATGGATTTGTTGTCAATATATATGTGTGTGTGTAAAATAAACACAAGGCGCATGGTTATTGTTCTTGTTGAAACTATTGGACATTAATTATAGACTATGATATAACCTTATTATAATAGTAAAATCACCACCAACAATCTAATCAATAAAAGTTGGGTTCACATATATAATCTCATAAAAGTTTTAAAAATTGAAATTTCTATAGATTTTCAACTGATCAATAAACCATATATAATTAGTTAATAAAATTAGTCACATTCATACAGATCGAACTCCACCAAAACCAAACCACACCATTTACCAAACTTTGGGTAAAATCTTTCATAATTAAGTGCTGAAAATGTATATGAATCTCAATACTGAGAGGTGTATTTACCAATTAAAAGATAAATAGCCGAGTCAACTAAACATCCAAAGTCTAGATATCTCACTGCAATTGCTGAGAAAATTTTATGTATGGATATAAATATCTTGTCGTCATCTATGAAAAATTTGGATGTTTGTTTACTTAACTTCGTGTGGTCCTAATTAAAGTCTAGATATCTTACATTATTATTAATTTGTAAGTGTATACTATTAAAAAAAAATACTTTATTTCCATGTAGTGAAGCTTCTCTTATTATTTTATATGATTCTTAATAAATTATTAAAAAGTAATAAAGAAAATATAATAGATTAATGTAAACACTCATTTTCCTCATTTATATTTCCAATCATAATTTTTATTTCTATCTTTCCATTAAAGTCCTCACAATTTTTGTAACATATTTTCACTTAATGCCCTGTTGGAAGGCTGAGAAAGGTTTTCTTATATAAGAAGATACAGTTTTCTTGAGAATTAATTTTTTTAGAAAGTTTTTTTAAAAATTTATTTTTATGGTTGTTTGATTATACATATAAAAATATTTTTTACACTCTTATGATATATAAAAAATTAGATAATAAAAAATTTTATTAAATACAAACGTGTACATAATCAGAAATATTAAAAATCTTCTCGTCTCTGAGAAAAGTTTTGTGAGAAAATAAGGAAGTTAGAAAAAAAATTCTTGTTTTTGGTTCAACGTATGGAAGATGACAAGAGGCCAAAAGTCTATCTGATTGCACGGCACATGTTGAGAAAATTTTCTATATTGATATGACTATTTTCTCCTTATATCGAAATGACCGCAACCAAATCTTCTTGTGTGGGATCCACACATTCTTACTTATGTATTTATTTTCATAAACCTAACCCTAATCCTAATCCTAACTTTGTTATCTTGATGGGAAAAAAAGGAATATTTTTTATGAGGAGTTGTTAACTCTAAATTAAGTTTTTTTTTTTTTTTTTTTTTATCGGTTTTTGGCTTCAGGGAAATGTCATCTTCTACTTTACGGCGAAACTAATCCTTCTGGATTTAAAAGATTTGACGGGTATTTAATGAGTTTTGCTCTTCTAACCAGAATATATCTAGTGCGAGGCTTAAACTCATAATGAGTCCTTTAACCTATCCGAATACTTACTTCCGTTACCTTCGAACCAACCCTTGGTTGGTCTAAATATAATTAGTATATAAATAAAATCCTTTTATATTTATTTTATTTTTTCTCTATTATTTTGTACTACATTTTTTAATATTTGCATACTTCCTATGTTTTCCATCTATAAATTATTTGCTACGAGTTAAAAATATATATACCAATTAATCACTAAATTTAGTAACACTATCTTTCTATCAATTAATATGAAGTGTACATTAAAGTTGAAGAAATTAAAATTTACTAAATTATATTTAAAATACATAAGTTTTACCATGATAAAAGTACTAATATACTTTTTATAACTTATTTTTTTTCAAACTAAAATTTAATCGCATGGTAGCTTTTAAAAGAGAATAAATGACTAAATTATGTCACTAATCATATGTTATTTGAATTACATATTGATTTAATCGTTCTTTATATCTCGAAATATATTTGCATTTTTTTTTAAATTTTTTATATTTACAATGCGCAGGTTTATAAACTTGTTTCTTTCTATTTCATCTTTCCATTAAAGGTCACATCTTTTTTTTTTTTTTAAATCTAAATTTAAGTTCTAAAACAGATTGTAACCTGCACTTATGCACATATATCTAATTTAAGAGGCTTATTAAAACACCCTAGATATAGACTCAAATCTAATTTAAATTTTAATACATATTGCAACCATGCACACCTATCTGATTTCTTTAACGATTGCCCCAAAGCTTACGGCACCTAGTCAACAACATCTGAACGGCACCATAGTCAACAAGTCTAAGTACGCATATTCCGTAGTCCAGACGGCAAGATGCACCAATTAATTCTAACATGGCTTTTTCAGACAAAAAACAAAATCTAATAGAAGTTTTCGTCATCTACATCGTGCCACAATTTGATGGATAGGGTTGAAATCGAGTCGGGTTGAATATGATTTTTGCTTTCTAACTCATTCGACCCAATGAAGTCGGATGGTAGCGGATTGGTAATAAAATATGTTGAATTATCATGTATCTAACTTATTAAATTACTATTTAAGCTTTAATATATATATATATATATATATATATATATATATATATATATATTTTAATAAGTCAGGTCGGGTCGGATTGCTAAAAAATTAACAAGACCAACCCGTCATATGAATCAAACCAACCCGACTTGAAATGGTCGAATTTGATTGGGTCGGGTCGGGTGAGGTCGGTCGGGTTGCTTATACCCCTAGTGATAGATGATGAGTACTATATATACTTGTAAAAAAGAATTGAGTAAAGTGTATCATCTCAAGCTAGCTATATAGTTATCCTATAAATATATTTCCCTGAAATGTAACAATTATATATGTATAAGCTGGATACGAATAATTTGTTAAGATTCACTCAATGGAATATACACAAACACGTACAAACACGCACACACAAATGCAAATTAAAGCTACTAAGAAGAAAATAAAGCAATAAAGAGGAAGTATACAAAAATTTACGTGGTTCCGCAAAAATTTGCCTACGTCCACGGGAGATGAAAATTTAAGTATTGGGAGAAAACCAATATAATACTTAAAAACATTCTCTGCCTTCTCACCTTCTCTACGAATTTTTCTTCCAGAGAGTCTAGATATTTTTGAGATACCAAACAAGAGAGAGGAGATACCATGTTATAGACAATTGGTCTCCCACATGGTTGTGTTCATGTGAAGACCATGTGAAGACACATGGCCTTCCACCCACTTCGAGTCTCACATTTGGGCCTGAGCCATAATTATAATAATTTCCACCTTGGTAAGGGTCATTAAAAGCCACTTGCCAATTATAACGAATCAACATCACCAACTTCGCCTCTTAAGGCACTCAACACTATAAGATATTGATCAAGTTCAAGCAATGCTCGAACTTTACTGTTGGAATTGTCTTCATCAGCATATCTACAAGATTATCATTGGTACTGATCTTTTATAAAGATATCTCACCTTCCTCAATAATCTCGCGAACAAAGTGGAAAGGAACATCGATATGCTTGGTCCTGGCATGATGCACTTGGTTCTTAGCCAATTGAATGACACTTTAATTATCGCAATGAACTGGTACACTCATTAGGGTAATCCCTAAGTCACCAATCAATCCTCAGAGCCACAAAGCCTTCTTCACAGCCCCTGTTACTGCCATATACTCTGCCTCTGTAGTAGACAAAGCAATTGTAGTCTGCAACATACACTTCTAACTGATAGGACCACGTGCTAAAGTGAACACGTAACCAGTTGTGGAACGTTGCTTGTCTAAATCACCAGCATAATCAGAATTCACATAACCACCGACAAGTGAACATGTATCACTATCCCACTGAAAAACCAATCCTACATCCAATGTACCTCAAAGGTACAACAACAACCATTTCACTTCTTGCCAATGCTGCTTTCTAGGATCTTCCATATACCTGCTAACAACACTCACTGCATGTGAAATGTCTGGCTTAGTGCACACCATAGCATACATCAAGCTACCTACTGCACTAGCATATGGAACATGACTCATGTACTCATGTTCCTAGTCGGTACTCAGAAACATATCTGCAAAAAACAAAAAATGAGCTGCTAATGGAGTATTCACTGGCTTAGAGTTCTCCATTCCAAACCTTGAAAACACTTTCTCTAAGTACTTCATCTGTGACATATATAACTTTCCCTTTTTCTTTTTTCTTTGTATCTCCATACCAAGAATCTTCTTTGATGCACCCAAATCTTTCATCTCAAACTCTTGACTCAGTTCAGATTTTAACTTGTTGATCTTATCCATACTCTTAGCAGCAATTAGCATGTCATCAACATACAAGAGTAAATAAACATAAGAGCCATCATAAAGCTTCAGAAAATAGACACAGTTGTCATACTTACTTCTTGTGGCGACCCACACCCCAGACCACCATCCCTCATGGATAGGCGTGCAGAAGTGTCAGAGTTGGACACCTGACGTAGGCATCCATGACCACATCAAGTCATCTCATGAGATGATCGAGACCCTACAAGACTAAGAGTCCCCCAATTTTTTTTTTTTGAAACCACCTAAAACACCTGATAGACTTAACAATTCTAATATCAATGACATCCACTTTCACAAAATCAAATAAGAATGATCCTCTAAAGTATAAAAGACAATGATCATAATAGTCCTCAAATAAAACATACAACCATGATCAAAAGTCTCCAACATAAATTCAAAATACTCTAAGGCAACATGCCTAGACTCATCATCAAATCCAAGTCCAAGGCATATAGCCAATATACATCAAGTCCAAGGCCACAAGGCCAATATACAAGCATGAATACAAAGTCTCTCACCATCTAGATTCAACAAGTGTTATATTAATTACATATGTATCAAAATAATTAAAACCATATACATACGTAATTAAGGACATCAAACCATACATAAGAGTCCTAGGTTTGGCAATGGTTAGGTTCTCAAGCAAACACAATATCCTTGCCCTTGCCCTTATCAGTAGAACCTGAAAAGAGAGTGAGAGTGTGAGCCAACGGTGCCCAGTAGTGCCATCAATTATACATCATTAAAAGTCATATATGCACATGCATGAAATATTGCTCATGAGTATGTGAAACATAAAACACATAGTAAAATAAGCATTCTCAATTCCATGCATTTCAAAACCATTCCTTTCTTGCTGTAGAGACCCACATGGCCATCGCTTATTGGGGTATAGCTGACATATAAATCATTCACTCGTTAGTGACATGATCCTCTGTTAATAGGGGCATGTCCATTTCCACCTCTAGAGAAGTCAGCTTGGCAAACATGCACAAGCCTCCTACGAACACCTAGGGAACTTAGCTTGGAACACCAAACTTCTAGAGTTTGAAAACCATACAAAATCCATCTCTAGAGAAGTCAACTTGGCAAACATGCACAAGCCTCCTACGAATACCTAGGGGACTTAGCTTGGAACACCAAGCTTCTAGAGCTTCCACATACAAATCTACCTCTAGAGAAGTCAGCTTGGCAAACATGCACAAGCCTCCTAGGAACACCTGGGGAACTTAGCTTTGTACACCAAGCTTCTAGAGTATCAAGGCATGCCATTTTAAAACATATTAAACACATGCATTTCCATAAAAATGTTTCATGACTTTCAACATACAAGTATAAGTAAATAGGATGACACAAGTGATAAACAAGATGAACAACTACTCACAACCAATGCCACACAAACAAAGTTATCCACACACGGACCAACACAGATTCGAATGCAAATCAAGATCCTGCAAACCATAAATTCATGCACATGTATCAATTACCATGATCATCCATATATAGACACACTAATCATGATCAATTCCTAATCCAACAAGTCCATGTGCATTTAATTCCCATCATGAGCTTCCCATCTCATGATCAACCTCGACATTCGGGCGAATCAACATGTAAGACTAATTCCCAAACTAAGACAATCACTTAGTTTAGGTCCTTCAATCCTAACACAAGCACAAACCATTCAAAACCGTGCAAGATTGATCATAGACAAGTCAATTTCCCAAATCAAATTAATACATGGCATATGACCCAATTTGGGAAAAATTCTCTACAATAGGCATAGAGCCAAATTGCACTAAGTTATACAAAATTAACATAGGTTCAAACATTCTAAACCCATGATTCCACTCAATTTGGATCCAATTAGATAATCCCCAAGTCAATTTGGTCAATTGACTTGGTTTAGGTCAAAATTCCCAATTTGGGCAAAATCTCCAAAATCAACCCTAGGCCGATTTTACACTCCAACTAGGGTTTTTGATGGATAAAAATATTGAACACCACCATCAATCAACTAGAATCAGCCATTTATCCAACATAGTTGACATGCAAGTCCAAAGGAAATCCCTAAGTTCGATTTCTAGGGTTTAGGCCTTTACATTTAGATCCACCAATTTCTCGTTAGAAATTAGGGAAAATGGTACCATTGGGATCCAAATCCACCAACGAACCCAAATCTATATCATACATCACGACCCTAAGGGTTTCCAACAAAACCCTAAACTCTTGCACCACCAAAAACGTGGTGAAATGCTTGAGAAATGCTCATGGAGTGTAAATCTAGGTTAAGGAAGGTTGCTTCTATCATAAGCAAGCTCAAAAGAGCAAAATGTACTATACACTGTACATAGGCTGACGTCATGACCGGCACAATGTACTATACACTATACATACCCGTATACAGTATACAATACACTGTAAGCCTTCACGTACTCTCACAATTCATCCCAAACTTACATAATTTTTTTTATACCAAAACAAATCCAATCAACTAACTATATAGATGATCATTCCACTCACATTCATTTCATTCATTCCACAAATTAAATCCCCAACTGATAAATACATTTCATCATCCCAAGCATTATATAAGATTATCACACAACCCATCTAGGTGATAGTATATTTATAGTATGTGATAATTATACATATCAAAATAACAAAAATATAATCTATTTCCTCCAAGCATACGTACACGTACCAGACGAAGGTTCACGTGAGTATCACTCACGGATTTTTCCTTTTCCCTTCGACTCAATACCTGAAATATTGGAGGAAATGGGGTGAGCAAACAACAGCTCAGTGAATATAGATCTTGAGATGACAATTATATACATCTAGAGAAATATGACATTTAAAATCATTTCAAACACTTATTCAACACATGCATCATTCAACGAATATATCATACATGTCAACAACATAAATTGCATAAAATTTCAATAACATAATGCACAATCTCCCTCCTCCGCAAGGCAAGAGAGCGGGTCTAACCCTTGTATGGCCGTACAAGGTAGACACAGCTTCTTATCACCCAATTCACAGTCATTTCAAGAATCGCAACCCTTGTTAGGACAGACCTACTGACAATGAGGACTCGCAAAACCTCATCTGGGTCTAATTCCTAACGAAATGACAATGAGGAATCACAAAACCTCATCATTAAAAACTCCAATTGCTAAAATCAGTTTGCATGATCCATAAAACTCAATGTATATCTAAATATAACATGCATACAATTAAACATTTTATATATGTATAATGTTATACAAGAACCAAATCAAGGAAACTATACTCACAGTGGTTACACAGGATTTCTCTAAAATCAAGCAACAATGTTGCTTCCTCAAGAGCGTTTATCTATGCCCTTAAGCTCTCAATTTAAACACTGAAATGACCATAGATTATCATGAGAATCATCATTTACCATTTCGGTAGCTACTAAAATATCAACTCACTGTTCACAGTACTATTTATTTTTTACTATTTATTATTACTATTTACTATTTACTATTCACTATTTATTATTACTATTCACTATTCACTATTACTATTCACTATTCACTATTAACCATTTACTATTCACTATTCACTATTTATTTTTACTATTCAGCCGAAAGACGTAAATTGTATTAAAATTGTCAATTGGTCTCCAAACATTATGAAATTGAATCTAATCACATATTCGGGGTTCTACAGGTCCAGGGAGCGTTTTTCTACCTTCCTAGTGGGTTTTCATTCACGTTAGGGGTCAAAACCCCAATTTGTCAAAACGCCGCAAAACGGCTCCCACAACAAAATTTACTCCGCTAGAAAGGTTACATCTAGCTTAGATAGTAATTTTACGATGAAAAATAGCAAAAATAGCTTACCGGCACGTCAAATTTGACGCGAATCCCGCGTTTTCTCTTTTTCTTCTTCTCCTTCTTCTCTCTGTTTCTCTCCTTCCGTCTCTTTCTGCTTCTGCAACTTCTTCCTCTTCCTTCCTATTTCATTTCCATTTTTTTTTATTTTTTTTATTTTTTATTCTAGTTGCACACGTTGGATGCAACTAGAAAGATTTTTGTTTCTTATTTTATTTTATTTTATTTTTATTTATATATATATATATAAATGATTCCATGCACCTTGACTCCCTTTATTAACTAACTCCTCCATCAAATTTCATTAAATTCATTCAATCATAATCAAATCCACATTTGTAATTAACCAATCCCATAAATTAATCAATTTAATTCACCTTCATTTTTTTATAGGATGCTCTCATATATATCATCTTCATTTCATATTTTTATTTATTTACTAATCATACACGCGTATATTTAGCGCATACGTATAAAATACGTGTATTATACATCTTGCCTTGTATCTCACACTGTCAGTGTAATACACATAAACTTTGGGGTATTTTTATAATTTAGTAATTAATTTTCATTTACTTTCAAGTAGAAGGTGACTTTGAAATTAATTACCAACATATAACCTAGGTTAGAAAATCAATATAAATTTATTTTCAGCCCATTATTTTGAAGTTTCCAAAATTAGGTAAATGGTTGGTGTGGTCAAAGTTTGGTGGTTAAAGTTAAGTGTGGTTAATAGTCAAACTTAGGTGTGGAATGACATGTGTATGGCCAAGATTTTTTTGTGAATTTTAAATTTGTCTAGTCACTCAACCCAAGTCAACACTTTAAGGGTGAAGATTTATACATACTGAGGAACTCGAACGTCAAACTACGCGTATACAAGTGGGTATCCTTGACTTTTTCCTTTATTCTTATTTACTTCTAGCATGTATATCTTATCTAGTTAGATGGGTGTGTGTGAATTACCTTCTTAAATCATTTACATGTTAGTCATTATTGTGATGCATGTGTAAATGTTGTGCTCACTATTAAACATCCTATGATAAATATATCTTGCCTGCTTTAGAGGAATATAGGCATGCACACTTAATCATGACAGTTATATGAAATGTTTAATTGGTATGGCTGCTTGTATTAGTTATGAGCTTGAGGTTGGAAGTGGTGCGACTCTGGTGGAGCTTTGGACTACTGGTATCCTGTTATGTTGTTTGACACGGTGCCTTGAGATTGTCTTTACGCCTTGGTGCTGCTATATGCTTTTGGTGTTTGTTCATATTAGAGCTTATTTCATATTGTCTGTACTTGTGAATGTTGGTTGTGAATTTGATTGTGTGGAAACTTCTGAGGGAGACATGATGTACATGGGATTTGGGGTTGATTGAATTTGTAAATAGAATACTGCTGGTACTCTAACAGGGGTATGTACTATACCGTTCAATGATAAAGGCGACATCGTTTCTTCTAAAAAAAAATTATGATATGATATGAGTTGTTAGATGTTATTCGGTAATGGTTTTATAATGGCATGATAATACATTACATTGATCATGTGGGTATGTTAGTTATGTTAACCTATGTGGTTCATCACTTAGCTCGTCCCTAAATATATTGTAATAAAGTATATTTTGATGATTACAAACAAAGTACTTTTTGGTGCTAAACATGCGTGTATCAAGATTTCATCAAAAGCACCTCAATCGAGGAACTCAAAGATCACATCCAACGGTCAAATTCGTCTCAACCAAAGAACTTCAACGATCACATCATGATTTCAAGATCACTTTACTCGAACGATTCGATCAAGCTTCAAGACTACATCTCTCGATCAACGTTCAAGTCATTCAACTCCGCAGAGCCCTTATTGAAGATCTTATAATGAAGAGTTGGATTTAACGGTTATGAGAAAAGATAAATACACAAAGTATTTAAGGTATATCTTTCTCTAATCGTTATTGCTCAAAATGTTTTTCCAAACCATGCATAAATCATCTACATATGTTTTTCTAATCTGCGTGTTTTGTTTTCATGTTTTTACTGTATTTCAAATGATCTAATACTATAAATTTAATTTGAAATCTACTGAGTTTTTATTTACATTTATCATATATTTTATCGCGAGTCAAAATTATTTTCAAAGAGTCTTTGAGGACGCTAATGAAATAGCAGCGTTCTTCTGAACTTAACAAGCCATGACACTGATAGTTCATTAGGACGTTGATAACGTTTAAGGTTGAGTTGAACTGATTTATCAAGACACTTACTTGTATAGTAGCGACCTCCTTTATTAGTGAACCTCTGAAGTTGTTAGGAAGCTGACTCAGCATCAGCTCACTGAAAAATATCTTAAGGTCTTCAAAAATTGTATCTTTGAGGACGTTGGTAGTTATAAGTTGAACAATGTTATACCCTGAAAATTTTAAAATAAAAATAATATATATATATATATATATAACTCACATACTCGCCTTCTTCGCCGCCTCCAACGGCATCACCTGCGATCCTGCAATCTCGCTCGCCTTGCAAAATCGCCTCTCTCGCCCTGCAATCCCTACGCTCTCGCTGCAATCTTGCCCTCTCTGCTGCAATCTCGCTCTCTCCGCTGCAATCTCGCTGCAATCTCGCTACAATCTTGGCCCTCTCTTTCTAAATCAATCGCACAAAACCCAACTCTCCCTCTCGAAACCCAGCCGCACAAAAACCCAATCACCTCTCTCTTCTCTCTTCTTTCCTCCGCCATCGCATGTTGCAACTCCCATATGGTTCATCGCCACTGTTGAGCCACCGTCTGTAGTCGCTACTACTCATCACTGTCGCTCATCACCGTTGCTACTCATCGCCGCTGCAACTTCGATTCTTCTTCTTCTCTGCTCTGCTATCTCGCTCTCGCCAGGTCTCTCTCTCAACTCTCTGCTCAAAACCCCAATGCTCGAAACCCAATCTCGTCGTTGTAACCAAAACTCCAAGCAACATCATCACCCAATCCTTTCGTCCGAACGCGCGAGACTCCAAACTCCTCTCTCGCCGCTACAACTCGTCGCTACAACTCGCCGCTGCTTACTTCAAAACCTCCAAACTTCTCTTCTCCGCCATCTTCCTCTACTCTCTGAATCTCGCCGCTCTCTTCTCTCTTATTTCTTGCTCGAAACACTCCTCTCTTCCCTAGTACTACGCCACCCCACCCAGATCTTTCTCTCTGCTGGTTCGTCCAGAGCCCATCGCGCCTCAAAACCCTCTCTCTTTCTCTATGTTGGTTTGTCGGAAACCCATCATGCCTCAAAACCCAATCGCCAAATCTCTTCTTCTCTTTGCTCGCTCCGTTCCCCGCGGCACATCGCCACCACCGCCTCTCTGCAACTCACCACAATCAACGCCTCCCTTCTTCTTTATTTCCCCTATTCCATTTTGATTTTTAAACGTCCCACAGCACACACCTATTATAGATTATATTGTATATCACACATTTTCAAAACGCTTCACACATCACCACACATTATATATATACCACATATTGTATTATACCATGTTATACCATACACATCATTATATCATATCACAAGGTATTATAATATGTTATATATATATATATACTTGTTTAAACATCCCACCACCATATATATGTATATATTTCTACACTCATGATCGTTCTTATGAGTATTTATATTAACAAACGTAATATACGTGTACAGGTTGAGTACTAGGCGTAACGAGGAATTTAAGTGATTTGAAATTTAGCGATTCAGGTGGGGATGATTCTAGGCCTTCATAACATTTTATTTTGATATATAGATAAGAATCACACATATGGGGCAGTTATTCTAAGGAATATCGCCATTGATTATTATGGGGCAATTATTCTAAGGAATATCGCCAATGTATATTATGAGGCAGTTATTCATGATGAATATCGCCAACGAAGTTCTAATTTTTGAGTAGTGCCACCCTGTGTTTGATTTTCTAAAGGTACGTGATTTAGAATGTGATAAAATTCTCGACTCAAACAATCTAATGTTGCAACGATAAATGTGTGAAACTTGTTTGTAATGTTCTTGTGTATATATCATAATAAAATGTTGTGAATTATTTAGATAAACCACTGGGCTTTCAAGCTTACCCCTATTTTTCAAATGCAGGTACTTAGAAAATAAAGTAGCAAGTTATGACGTGGTCCGGTGATAGGGGTAGGATGGTAATCTAGACAAGATTTTAATTAGTGAATGAGTTAATTACTTATTTAACTTTGTGAACTTTTATATTAAAAAGGGTTGTATTGACACTAGAAATTTTTATAAAACCTTATTATGATTATTGAAGGGATCATGATTTACTTTAAATGTATGTGCTTTGGACTTGAATCCATTAATTCTATTTGATGGATGTATTTAAATGTTGTGTCCATAATAAATGGACAAGGGTAAGTACCCTCATAATTCACTATAGAAATTTGTATAGTGGAATTATGTGGTCCTTAGCATGAAGATGAAAGGACATTCGTTTATCTTAACCAGTAAGTTGGTTGGAAGAATATAAACTCATAGTTTTGCAAATTTTACTACCTATATAATGATTATGGGTTAAGATAGACGGATACGATTAACATCTTGATTTTCAGTGGTTTTTCTCGATAAAATTAAAATATTCATTTTTACTTGAAATTTAAGTTTTGAAAATCGGGGTGTTACAAACAACCTATCAGGACACTATCTGGATAGAAGCGCCCTCACCTTTAAGAATCAACTTAGTAACTTTTGGGACGCTAATTATCCATCAGCATGTGTGTGTTTTCTCTAAAATATTTTTAATCGATAGGATACTTACATTATTGTAGCGCCCTCACGATATGTTTTAAGTTTTTAACTGGTAGGACGCTTATGTAATGTAGCGCCCTCTTGTTTTGTTTATGTTTTAAAGGATGGATGCTTACTCGGATAGTAACGCCCTCATGCACTTAGTTGTTTTAAAATATAGCAGGACGCTAACTTTGAATTAGTGCCCTCAAGTTTAAGTCGTTTAAATATTAAAGTAAGTCAGGACGTTTACGAGTTAGGACGCTTATACACCCCGTAGTTTTAATTATATACCTACGTTGACTGATATGTATACCGACGCATATACGTACGTAAGAGTTAAATGTATGTGTATATAAGCATACATGAATCAAGTGGATTACATTATTAAATGCAATAATATCACTAGATTATAAAATATTATATAAATGAACTTGATAATGAAGTAAATTAAGTTAAATGAATTAAATTAAGATGGGGAAGTTGGTTTGTTAAATTGCATTGAGAGTTAGTTAACTAAGTTGCATGAAGAGTACGAAATAATTTTTTTTACACTTATCCTCATGCTTTCATTTCTAATATCACTCTCTCTCTCTAACGTTTTGCAACAAGAAGAAAGAAAGAAAGAAAAAAGAACGAAAGAACGGAAGATTGAAAGAGGGGAAAAAGTGGGGAATCGCCAGATTTTTGTCGAATCGGGACCTACGGTAAGCGATTTTCACTCTATTTCTTCATGAAATTGATAGTTAACCTAGATGTAACGATTTTCTCGGAGTAATCTTTTCTTTGGGAGCCGTTTTAAGGTGTTTTTAAAATTGGGGTTTTGATCCAACTTGAATGAAAATTTGTTCGAAAGGTTGAAAAATACTTCCTAGACTGTAAAAGCCCCGAATATGTGATTAGACTTCATTTATTTGTTCATTTGAAATTTTTATTGCTGTTGGAAGTTAGATTTGATATTGAAGACCTTTTAAATCATAGTAAAACCTGATGAAACTCCAGTTTAAGGCTATAGAATGGTAGAATGGACTGTTGTGAGTGTTTCGATGCTAATTTCATGATTTTTGGAGACCGTTTGACAATTTTAGTAAAATTATACATGTTTCTAATGAACAATTTCATAAACAATGTCGTGCTTATTTCTAGTGAATAAAATAGAATTAGAATCCAGTGAAACTCTGATTTGAGACCATAGAATCGTAAAGAATTGAATTCCGGACGTTTCGATACCAAGATTGTGATTTTTGGATATGATTTGATATTTTTAGTAACTAAATATATGATTTTGGTGAGTAAAATTAACTTTGGATACCTCCGCGAATTTGTAAAACCTCAGTGAAATACCTGTTGAAGGTGGTAAAATGATAATATGACTGATTTTACACATGTCGATGTGGACAGAATAATTTTAAAAATGTTCTATATTTTTAATAAAATTGATATATATTTCCAATAGAAAAATAAAATTGAGAACTAGAAGAAATATGATTTGGAAGTCTATTTTAACTGCTTGTGGAAATATCTAGATTTACCACAGAACCGGTATAATAACATTTTCAACTGCTTATGAGTCCTGAATTGGGTTGAAATTTAAATTCATGAAAATGTATCTGAATGAATGGTGTTTAGTAGTTTATAGTGATTAAGTGTGGCTTTAATTTCATATTTGCATAGGAATTGAAAAATTGAATGTGTTGGTGAATAAGCTTGAGGGAATATTGATGCTGGAAAGGTTGATGGTGCAATGAATTTGATGATGATCATGGTGATCCCTTGTTCATTGACATAGAAATAGCATTTAATCACTGTGAGTATATTTTTTGATTTTGGTTCTTGTATGACATTGTATTATATGAAATGTTTAACTGTAAGCATGTCATAGATGTAAATGCATTATATTTTATTGATCATTCAAAATGATTTTGGCATTTGGGGTATGTGAAACGTGCGAAGGCAGATCGCATATGATGTCATTTCGTTAGGAATTAGACCCGAATGAGTGTTATGCGTAACCTCATTGTATGTAGGTCTGTCCTACTAAGGATTTTAGATCCTTGAAATGACTGTGAATTGAGTAATGTGAGGTCCGAGCGTAGGCTCCTTATCGGTGCATAATAAGGAGTTCGTACCCGCTCTATTACGAGAATGAGGGAGATTGTGGTTTTAGTTGAAAATGATGCATAGTTTTCTTGAAAAATCATGAAATTTATGTTGTTGACATGTATGATATATTCGTTGAATGATGCATGTGTTTAATAATTGTTTTAAATGATTTTAAATGTCATATTTTCCTAAATGCATATGATTGTCATATGAAGAGATATATTCACTGAGCTTGTTGATTGCTCACTTCATTTCCTCCAATATTTCAGGTACAGAATCAAGGGGAAAAGGAAAGACTAGAGAGTGACTGACATGTGATCCATATTCGCCTTTGTTTATGTATGTATGCTTGGAGGAAATGGGTTATATTTTTTTATTATTTTGATATGTATAATTATCGCATACTATATATATAATATCACCTAGATGGGTTGTGTGGTAATGTGGAATATATTTAAATACTTTAGTTATAAAATGCTTGTGATGATGCAATAGGATGATCATACATATCTATCACGTGAGAATTTGATTTGTGGAATGAATGTGATGATTATCTATATATATATTAGATTTGATTTGTAGTATATCAGGTTGTAAGAGGTCCATTTTATGGGGATATGTTGTTAAACTTTTGGAGATTTGTAAAATTTTGTTGAGGCTGACAGTGTATTAACTGTATATATGGTATGTATAGTATATAATACACTATGTCGGTCATAACATCAGCCTACGTCAGGGCGCTGTGACACAAATCTCCTTCAGGCATGATATTTGGATTGGTTGCTCTCCCCGCTCTTATCTCACATACCCTCCAGATCAGGCAGATAACAACACCAAAGTCCGTGAAGTTATAGGTGCTGATAACAGGTGGCATTTTGAAAATCTTCAAACCAACATTCCAAATGTGATCCGAAACCTTCTTCTCGGGACTCCTATCCCTTGGATCAAAGATGAAGACAAGCTCATTGGGACAGCTACGTCGAATGGGTGCTTCACTGCCAAATCCGGCATATCGTGTGTTCTCCCACAATTCCTCTACCTCTTCTCAGTCGTTCTGGTCCTGGTTGTGGAAGCAACTTTGCCCTCAGAAATTCAAGACGTTTCTCTGGTTGGTGCTTCATGGTACACTCTTGACGGAGGAACTCAGATTCAAACGCCGGCTTGCTTCGGATTCTATCTGTAAGAGATGCAATGTTCATACCGAGACTACCCTCCATGTTCTCCGTGATTGCCTCCAAGCCAAGCGCATTTGGTGCTCCCTTTCCCCTGTTGTTCTTCCTCAGAACTTCTCAAATTCTCTTGAAGTATGGATTCGAAGCAGCTGTTCTCATCTCCGTGATCATCATACACAGTCATTGAGCAGTAACAGATTCATTGCTACCATATGGACTATCTGGAAGACGAGGAACAAACATTTCATTGAAGGTTGCAATTCTCCTATGGGTTAATCCCTAGCTAAGATCAATATTCTATGTCATGATTTAGATTCTGCTTATCAAGCCGATTCTCTTCCCACCATCCCGAAACCTCCTAGATGGGTTTCTTGGCTAGCTCCCCCTCTGCCTGGTTCAAGCTGAATACCAATGGAGCTTCCAAAGGCAATCCCGACAATGCCAGCATTGGGGGCCTGATTCGTGATAACTCTGGTGCTTAGATTCAAGGTTATATAGGTAACATTGGTCGTGCTACTAATCTCGTTGCTGAGCTCTGGAGCATTCGTGAAGGTTTGCAGCTTGCTTGGGATCTCTATATTCGCTAGCTGATATTGGAGTCTGATTCTCTGAGTTCTCTCCAGCTCCTTCAGTCACCTACAAATGTTTTCCACCCTCTCACATGCTTGATTGTGGACTGTAAAGAGCTCCTTGCTAGTGATTGGTGCTCGTTTAGAGCATGTTCTCCGAGAAGGAAACCAAAGCGTTGACTTCCTTGCCAACATGGGTGCCACATCTGAGAGCACTCTGACCACTTTTGTTCATCCTCCTGCTGGACTTCAAAACTTTCTTCTTGCTGATACCATGAGTGATCCTTTCTGTAGGCCTTAGTGCCCAAATTTTCCTTTAATAAAAAAATAAAATTAATAGAATTAATTTTTATAACTATAGATTTTATTGATATTATTAATGTAATTTAATCTTCCATTATGATCATGAGCCTGTATAAGGAGGTGTTTAGATTACACTAGATGTACACAAGGCTTTACAAGTCTATAATATTATGAAAACAAAATCTCTCACCATTTCTCCTCTCAAGTATATCTCCTTTTATTTGTTTATTTGTAATAGCTCTCATTTTATTTTACAACACGTTCTCTTGGACTCGGGAATGACAAAGACATTTGAGTTGGCCCTCCCAACAAGGGTGAATAAATGAAGACATACTCAGACTCGAACCTGAGACTTTAACTTCAACCTCACTTATACTTAGTTTCTCAGTTTCTAAAGAGTAAAAGTTGGGTTCACATATATAATCTCATAAAAGTTTTAAAATTTGAAATTTGAATTGATTTTCAACTGATCAATAAATCATATGTAGTTAGTTATTAAAATCAGTAGCATTCATACAGATTAAACTCCAGCTCAACCAAACCACACCATTTAACAGACTTTGGGTAAAATCTTTCATAATTAAGAGCTGAAAATGTGTATATGAATAATTGTTCTCAATACAGAGAGGCGTATTAGTATTTACCAATTAAAAGATAAATAGCCGAGCCAACTAAACATCCAATTTTGTTATCTTTTTCGTTCAATTTATTGATGATGACAAGAGGCCTAAAGTCTTGATATCTTACAGCACATGATTAGAAAATTTTATGCATAGATATAAATATCTTGTCTTCACCTATGAATGAAAGAAAGAAAATTTGGATGTAGAAAATTTGGATGTTTGTTGACTTAACTTCGTGTTGTCCTAAATTCATTCTAGGTTCCATTTCCTAGTTCCATGACCAAAATGAACTCCTTCGTCCATCTTGCCTCAATCGCATTTCAGTCAAACCTCTCCTCTCTAGTGGGACCTGTGCAACTATTTCTTGAAAAATAATTTTTCATAAAAAGAATTTAAAATAATTTTTCATAAAAAGAATTTAAAATAATTTTTTCATGGTTGTTTGATTATATATGAGAAATGGTTTTTTACACTCTTATGATGTAAAAAAAATTGAATAATGAGAAGTTTCATCAAACATAAATGTGTACATAATCAACAATATTAAAAAATTTCTCATGAGAAAATAAGGGACCGTTGAATTTTGTATTTTTTATAGAAAATATTGACAATTAAATGCACGAGTTTTCTATTTTCATGAGATAATAATAATTTTCTCACCGATCAAACGGCTCAAAAACATATAATCACATTTAGATCTTATTTATATTGCAGTAACTCAATGACTCTTAAATTAACTTTCATTACGTAATAATCTTGTTATTCAGTATTTTAATTTGGCCATTCCATAAAGACACTATTTTAAGAGATTTCTTTATGTACATGCAACGAAGTTTCCCAAAGCCTGCGGCACGGAGTCCAGTCTTCTACACCATAGATCTTAATACCTGATGTATAGACACGACAAGATGATGAGTATACATGCATGTGCGTAATTGATCCGCAGTAGACACGACAAGATGCACCAATCAAGACCTTATCATCCACACCCTCCACACTGAGGCTGCTCTGAGCCACATGGTTATTGATGATGAGCATATATAGATTGTACATAATTGATCAGCAGTAGATTATCGAAATAGCTAGCTAGCTAGTTAAGGGATCAATTGTCATATAATTGGCAATTGATGATGATGATTCAGAGCTTGCAGTGGTGGGTTTCTTTAATGGTGCTACTGATGTTGCTTCTTCATCAGTACTGCTTTAATGGGCAATTCTGTTTGGAGGAAGAGAGAGCTGCTCTGTTGCAATTCAAAAGATCTGTGAATTGGCCACATACTGCAGAGCCTGGTCTTGCTTCATGGGTTGATGATCACGAAGATAATAAAAACAGTAGTAGTACTAACTGTTGCAATTGGGAGAGAGTTCAGTGTAATCTCACCACTGGCAGAGTCACCCATCTCTTCCTCAACTTCACAACGGGGGGACCCTTATCTGATATGGTGGAATTTACAGACGGCCAATCGGAACCTCCTTATTCGTTGAACTTCCCGAGGGAAGGATCAGCCTCAGATCATATAATGAGATTCACTTGGTTCATAATGTTGATTATTTGGCTCGTCCTATTCGTGGGCGTTTATGTCATTTTATTATGAAGTTGGTATTTGAAGCAAACCCTAATTTCTATTAGTATTTGAGTTGAACCAAACCTCTCATTATTATAAATACCCTATTACTGTATTTTGAGGGTATGAGAGTTTTGAAGCATATTTTGTACTCTCCTTTTGGAATTTCCCAATTAGTGATTCTCATCTCCCGTGGAGTAGGCGGAGTTTCGCCGAACCACGTAAATCTTTGTGTTCTTGTTTCCATTAATTATTTTTGCATTCGATTACTTTGATATTCGATTCCGCTGCGCACAACAAATTGGTATCAGAGCTTTGGAACGTTCTTGACGACGGGTTGTATCGTCGTGATGGAAAGTTCTTCGAAAGTTTCGAATGCGAAATTTGAAGTTGAGAAATTTAATGGCAAGAACAATTTTGGAATGTGGCAATGTGAAGTTCTTGATGTCTTAGCCCAACAAGATTTAGACGTTGCTTTGGAAGAAAAACCTGTTGATATGGATGAGAAAACTTGGAAGAAAATTAATCGTCAAGCTTGTGGTACCATAAGATTATGTTTGGCGAAGGAACATAAGTATTCTGTTATGAAAGTAACTGAGGCTAAGGAACTTTGGCAGAAATTGGAAGATAAGTACATGACCAAGTGCATTGAAAATCGAATTTATTTGAAGAAAAAGCTCTACAGGTTTGACTACAAACCAGGTAATTCCATGACTGAACATTTGGAAGAATTTAATAAATTACTTGCTGATTTATTAAATTTGGATGTTACTATTTCTGATGAGGATAAGGGTGTTCTTTTACTGAATTCATTACCAGATGAATATGAACATTTTTCTACTACTTTATTGCATGGAAAGAAAGCAATTAATTATGATGAGGTATCTTTTGCTTTGATTAACCACATGTATCGTAAAAAGGATAAACATGACAGCAAGGAGACTTCGTCAGCTTTGGTAATAAGGGGTAGATCTGAACAGAAGCAAGGAAAGAAAGATAGAAAATTTTGATCTAAGTCGAGAGGAAAATCATCAGAAAGAAGAATTCCTGCAAAGAATGAATGTGGATATTGCTACGAGACGGGGCATTGGAAGAAAGACTGTCCGAAATTACAGAATAAAAATCAGAACAGAGTTATTTCAAATATTGCACAAGTGAAGGATTCAGATTCAGATATTTCACTGGTTTGTTCATCTTTGGTATGTCAATCTGAGGATTGGATTTTGGATTCAGGCTGCACCTATCATATGTGTCCAAATAGAGAATATTTTTCTACTCTCGATGAATTCGTCAGTGGATCTGTTTTTATGGGTAATAATGATATATGTGAGACAAAAGGGATAGGTACAGTACAATTGAAATTACATGATGGAACAATCAGGGATTTGAAGGAAGTTCGGTATGTACCAGACTTGAAGAAGAATCTAATTTCTTTGGGTGCATTAGAATCAAAAGGCTTCAAGATCACAATTGAAGACGGTATTTTGAAGATTGTTTTGGGAGCATTGATAGTGATGAAAGGTACAAGAAGAAATAACTTGTATTTGTTGCAGGGTAGTACAGTTATGGGTAGAGCGAGCACAGTTGCATATGTATCTACAGATGATACTACTGAGTTATGGCACAGGCGACTTGGACATGCTGGTGAGAAATCTTTGCACGCACTGGTTAAACAGGATTTGTTGAAAGGTGCTAAAATTTGCAAATTGGAATTTTGTGAACATTGTGTTTTGGGGAAACAGACTCGAGTCAAGTTTGGTACAGCTATTCACTTTACTCAAGGTATACTTGATTATGTTCACACAGATGTTTGGGGACCTACCGCAGTGGCATCTTTAGGAGGTAAGCATTATTTTGTTTCATTTGTTGATGACTACTCTCGGAGAGTTTGGGTGTATACAATGCGTCAGAAAAGTGAAGTTTTGGAACACTTCTTATCATGGAAGAAAATGATTGAGAATCAGACTGGCAGGAAAATTAAAATGCTTAGATCAGATAATGGTGGAGAATATACTTCAGATCCATTTATGAAGGTACGCCAGGATGAAGGAATTGTCAGACACTTCACAGTTCGAAATACACCACAACAGAATGGAGTTGCTGAGCGTATGAATCGTACTTTACTAGAGAAAGTTCGATGTATGTTGTCTAATGCTGGGTTAGGCAAACAGTTTTGGGCAGAAGCACTTCGCTATGCATGTCATCTGGTCAACAGACTACCATCAGCTGCACTTGACAAGAAAACACCTATTGAGGTTTGGTCAGGTAAACCTGCACATGATTATGATTCATTACATGTATGTGGTTGTTCTGCTTTCTTTCATGTCAGGGAAGACAAGTTGGATCCTAGAGCCAAGAAAGGTATTTTCTTGGGTTTTGATAAAGGTGTGAAGGGGTTCAAGATCTGGTGTCCTGAATCAAATAAGTCTATCATCAGTAGAGATGTTACTTTTGATGAATCAGGAGTTCTAAATAAATCTCCCCAACAAGGTCTTCAGTTGAAACAGAACAATCAAGATGCTCCCGAGCAGGTGGAGTTTGATGTTGCTATGAAGACAAGTCCCAACCGCACAGGTGTTACAGATGGTGAAAGATCAGATTTTGAGAATTCAACCCCAGCAATCCTACGACAGTCAGATTCTATTGCCTCCTGTAGACAGCGAAGAGATATTCGCAAACCTGCTCGTTTTGAAGATATGGTGGCATATGCACTCCCAGTTATTGAAGATGGTATTCCTACCAGTTATAAAGAAGCTATGCAGTATTCTGACAGTGCAGACTGGACAAAGGCTATGGATGAGGAGATGCAATCTCTTCATAAAAATCAGACTTGGGAATTAGTTCGACCTCTAGAGGGTAAGAAAGCTATTGGATGCAAATGGGTTTTCACCAAAAAGGAAGGTTCTGCAGAGATGAATAATGTGAGATACAAAGCCAGATTAGTTGCAAAGGGGTATGCTCAGACTGAGGGTGTAGACTACAATGAAATATTTTCACCTGTTGTCAAGCATTCGTCTATTCGTATTTTGCTTGCTTTGGTTGCACATTTTGATTTGGAATTAGCACAGTTGGATGTGAAGACCGCTTTCCTCCATGATGATTTGGAAGAAGAGATTTATATGTCTCAACCTAAAGGTTTTAATGTACCTGGTAAAGAAAATCTCGTTTGCAAATTGAACAAGTCTCTTTATGGTTTGAAACAGTCTCCCAGACAATGGTACAAGCGATTTGACAGATTTATGATTGGTCAGCAGTACACTCGGAGCAGTTATGATCATTGTGTGTATTTTCGTAAGCTTCCCGATTCATCGTTTATTTATTTTCTCTTATATGTGGATGATATGCTTATTGCATCTAAGAGCAAGGTGGAGATAGAATATTTGAAGACTCAGTTAAATACTGAATTTGAAATGAAAGATCTTGGAGAAGCTAAGAAAATACTAGGTATGGAAATTAGAAGAGACAGAGTGAAGAGTACAGTGTGTTTGAATCAGACACAATATTTGAAAAAGGTTTTGCATCGGTTTGGAATTGAAAAAGCCAAACCGGTTAGTACACCGTTGGCTCCTCACTTTAAGCTCAGTGCTTTGATGGCTCCACGTACAGATGAGGAACGTAATTTTATGGCTAAGGTTCCATATGCAAGTGCAGTTGGCAATTTGATGTATGCAATGGTGTGTACGAGACCAGACATTTCACAAGCAGTTAGTATGGTTAGCAGATATATGCATGACCCGGGAAAAGAACATTGGCAAGCAGTGAAATGGATTTTGCGATACATTTCATGTACTTTGGATGTTGGATTGGTATTTGAAAAGGATGACAGACTTGGTTTACATTTGGATGGATATGTGGATTCGGACTTTGCAGGTGATTTGGATAAGCGTCGTTCTACTAGTGGGTATGTGTTTACACTTTCTAGAGGACCGGTGAGTTGGAGGTCTACGTTGCAGTCTACAGTTGCTTTGTCTACTACAGAGGCAGAGTATATGGCTATGACAGAGGCTATTAAGGAGGCCATTTGGCTATTTGGTTTGCTTGGTGACGTGGGGGTTACTATGGATAGTGTCACAGTTCATTGTGATAGTCAGAGTGCTATTCATTTGGCAAAGAACCAGGTGCATCATGCAAGAACAAAACACATTGATGTCCGTTTTCATTTTGTTCGAGAGGTTATCGAGGATGGTGAGATTTCATTGATGAAGATCCATACAAAAGATAATCCTGCAGACATGTTGACCAAGATTGTACCAGCGATCAAGTTTGAACATTGTTTGAACTTGATCAATGTCATTAGAACGTGAGCGCTTTCGGGCGCATTTGGATATGAGATTGGTGATTGGTTTGTTTAGGCGATCTCGCCAAGGTGGAGATTTGTTGATTATTTGGCTCGTCTTATTCGTGGGCGTTTATGTCATTTTATTATGAAGTTAGTATTTGAAGCAAACCCTAATTTCTATTAGTATTTGAGTTGAACCAAACCTCTCATTATTATAAATACCCTATTACTGTATTTTGAGGGTATGACAGTTTTGAAGCATATTTTGTACTCTCCTTTTGAAATTTTCCAATTAGTGATTCTCATCTCCCGTGGAGTAGGCGGAGTTTCGCCGAACCACGTAAATCTTCGTGTTCTTGTTTCCATTAATTACTTTTGCATTCGATTGCTTTGATATTCGATTCCGCTGCGCACAACACATAAATGCCACACTGTTTCTTCCCTTTGAGCAACTCCAACTCCTTGACTTATCTTACAATTTTATTAATGGCTGGTTGGAGAATGAAGGTACGTATATTTGCATACACATATCAAATGAATTAATTCTCTTGAATCTGGATCAACATCTTGGTTGGATGATTATCAAATAATGTTGCATCAATCGCAATTATTAAATGATATTCATATCTATTACTAACATTAAATATGTATTTACAGGTTTTGATAGATTGGCCGGCTTGAAGAAGTTGAGGATCCTACAACTCCAAGTGAATCAATTTAACAACAGCATCTTGACATCTTTGAGTGCACTACCATCTCTCAACCAAATCTACCTTGGACTCAATAATTTCACTGTTGGCCGGTCTCTTTAACAAGGTGTTTCAATTATAGTTCCCCCATAATTTTTGTTGGTTAAAACAACATAATTTTTTCGTTTTCACTTATGAAAAAGGGATGACTGCTAACTAGTAGGAAGAGTGTCAATGGTTTGTGAAAACCACAAAACTGAATCAAATCAGTTTTTCACGCGTTGGGGTCGGATTGAAGATTGAGAATTTTAAAACTGTGTTAACCCAAATTAAGCCGACCAAAGTTAATTTAAATATATTGTAATATATATGTTCTTGCTACAAACTAGTAAGCATCAATTGTTTTAGTTTCTAGGATATGATCAATTTTCTTCTAAAATCTTCTAGTATTTTAAATGTAGGCAGGAGAATGGACATATTGTCATTAGCACGAAAGTTCGGGGAGAATGATAACTTTCCACTTTTACTAAAGAAAGCCCCGTTTTATTTGTTCCCCGCAAAGCTACCGACAAAACTAGGAAAACGAGATCAAATTACAAGTTTAAAAGTGTCAAATGCCTAAAATACCCATTTATTTTTTTTTAATATATATTTTTTAACAGTGATATATAATCCTAAAAATTAATTAATCCACTGAACCTAAATGAAACCCACCACAAATTAATTCAGATACTCAAGGATGAAGAACTTATCAAGTTAAAATTTAAACTTAAGACCTTCATAACTTCGCCATTGCGCTAACCTCCGGACCATCGAGTCAATATCTTTATGAATAATTTATTTTTTTAATTTTGATACTCACAGATAAGTAAAATACTATTTGGTATTTATATCCCTTTTTAGATGAGTTATTTAGTATGTATATTTTATTGATAATGTGTAAAATATTTATTTTTAATATATTATATCATTGATTATTTGTTAATTAGAGAGCATAGGAAAAGAAAAACAGTCTTATACAATAATTATTATGTTAGACAAAATATATAACACGTCTTTCACGAATTTATTACAAAATAAAATTTAATTAGCTACAACTTTTTTTGTAGCCATATATATATATATATATATAGCTTATCAAGAACGGGGGGAAGTGGCGCTCATAATTTCTTATTTGGGTAGCGATCAACCATCTTTTCAAATAAAACTTTGTATCAGATTCATCTCTCCAACGCATAAAATGTGGGAAGCATCCAACTAGTCGAAGGAGATAACATGGACGTGATGCACACACAGATGTCTCTTTGATTTACTATATTCGCATAAGTTAGAATTGTGGCGCATACCTTGCTAAAAGTGTTTTGTTTTGTAATGATAGAGAAGGCCTCTTTCCCTATCCCTCTCATGTTGTTGTGGCTGATGAAGGCCCCTCCCTCTCTCCGGTTTTTCCTCCCTTGTTCTTGCTCAAGCACCCTTCCTCCATCCGCCATTAAACAAAGGAGAAGAGAGAAGATTTCTCTCTGGAGCTCTTGCGTTGAGACGGAGGAGGGGAGAGAGATGTCCTCTTCCATCTTCTAGATGAACTTATTTTTTTTATAAGACTAGATGGTAATCTAGATGAACTTATAGTTATACTTTTTTCTACTTAGAATAGCATTGACTTCTTTATAGGTGATTGTTAATGTGGCACCAAAGATTTAAAGAAAAAAAGGTTCTCTCCAGCCCACATGACCAAATGTCCAGTCAAATAGTGTTAAACAAAAATAATCATGCAATGAATTTGTCAAGTATTTGCATGTATGAGTATACATAGATACAAATTAGTCTTTGGGCTTAACATTGTCATTGCAGGTTTTCAGAGATTGTCTACATTGAAAAGATTGCAAGCACTAGGTCTAGGTTATAATTACTTGGGCGACCGCGTACTACCATATTTGACTTCACTCACATCCCTCAAGAATTTAAATTTGGCAAACAGTAAGTTGAATGGATCGCCCACTTCTTCTCAAGGTAAGTTGACTTAAATCTTTCTTTTCTATGGTAAAGTTTGTTATTTTCTAGAAGGCCTATTAAATTATAAAAAATAAGATCTTTAAATTACAATTGCAATTATCTATATCCAACTCAACTAAGTTTTATTAGATGGGGCCAACTAATTACAATTATCTATATTTATATATAATATCATGGAAAACTCAGAATGTGATCATTTTTTGTTATTATTTCAAAAATTCTCTTAAGATACTGCTATTATTTTATTTTTTAAAGTTTGTAATAGAATTTTAATAGAAAAGGAGCCTTCACGCAACGGTAAAAATTATTGTCATATGATCATGTGGTCATGAATTATTTGTAAAAAATAATCTTTTGTAATACAAGGTAATATTACGTATAATAGACCCAATTGGGGTCTGATCCTTCGTCGAGACCTCACTAATAGGTTGTATATACCTTTGTATATGAACGCTATCCATTTTTTTAGAATTTTAGTAATGTAATGGAGAATAATGTAATTTAACAATTTAACTTTTTTCCATTACTATCGTAAATTGATGCTTCTTCAATTTTACCCACTTTAATTATAAAATTTTACTTCATTTATGTCTATTTTATTTTTAATGAATAGGATTTTACCTTTTTAATTTCAAGAGGATGTAGTTTTTTTTTTTAAATATTAAATATGTTAAAAAAATTATAAAACTTAATTTTTTCATAAATTGTAAAAATTATGTGCGATGCATGTACATATACATTAATTCGCAAAATTGTAAATTGTGGTAGTCAATTAAAAGAGTAAAAGATAATAAAATTGTGTGATGTATTAATACAATATGGATCCATTTATCTAGTTAAATGTAAGGTGTCTATGTTCTAAAACCGTAAGTGCATGACATCAGACAAAATATAGATATAAATGTCGCTAATGAAATTTTTTTTAAGGTAACTTTATTAAAAATACAAAGACACAAAATTAAGAGAAAGAACAACACCAACACCTATACCTCCCTAGACATTTCGAAGAGATTTCTAGGCACAGGCTAACAACTCAGATAAATAATTAGAAACCTTCAAATGAGGGCCACTAGAGGCAGCCAAAATTAGCTTGCTTTGCAACCACCTGAATCGACCATCTATCAAGTTGCAACAACAAAGAGTCTTTTTTTTTTAATCTAGAGACCATTGTTCTTGTGTGGATAGGGGTATATAAACCCGGATTTTTTATATTATTAGGTGTGATTATTTTTTTTAAGAGGCAAGAAAAAAATTATATTTAAAATCAAACAAGTTTTGGACACCTTAGTGCCATCTAAGCGCCGAGTTGGCAAATTTTATATATGTATATATATATATATAACCCACTTTAACTAAAAAAGAAAAGAAAAGAAAAGAAAATCTGAAAATAAAAATAAAAATAAAGTGTAAAAAAAATCTGGAAAAAAAAACAAAAACAGAAAATCTGAAAAAAAGAAAAAAAATCTACAATAAAGTAAAAAAAAAAAAAAAAAGTGAATAGCTTTTAAAAAAATATATGGACAAAGTCGTCATCCACTCTAAAAAAAAAAAAAACAAACCAACGAAACCACATAAAAAGATTTTCAGATTTATTTTTTTTGGTTAAAATGGGTGGCGCACTTTGTTATTTTTTTGTTATCTTGAGCCATCCACTGTATTAAATTTTTTTATAAAATCGCCAACTAGGCACTTACGTGGTAAAACTTATTTATAGATATTAAAAAATAATCACCCATAATAATGTCAAAAATCCCATCATGCGGAGAACATACAAATCAGTTATTTGTACACCCATTCTTTGAGGCCGTGCAGCAATTAGCTGTATCTAAATTTAAAACTGAGTCATATTTGATCATCCAATACATATGTTTGTTGACAGAAGATTATTTCTTAGAATCAAACCTATCTAAATCAGCCAAGGTTTTTGTCAAACCACCCGTAGTCAACATTTGCAAAAAAACAAATTGGCTTAATTAAGCTTGTAAGATAAGCATTAAAGTTTTTCTTCGTTAGAGTCTCTTTCTTTTGAAGAACAAAAACTTTCATACCTTTACCAATATAGGCTTTTTTTTTTTTTTTTCATTTCTTAACTCCTTGTGTTTAAATTATGTCAAAATTTATTATAAAATGAAAAAAAACTTTAGTATTGAAACAAGGCACAAAAAAAAGAAATAAATCACTTCTAAAAAAAACTACAAATCTCAAAAACTGTTGTTTAATTATTACTGAAGCACAGAAATATATGTAGATATTGTTATTCAATTTAAGGACAATTATTTGTTTCCACCTAAGCTTTAATTTTTTTTTGGAAGGAAACTGTCAAATTCACTACCAATCTTCTCGCATTTCTCATTCACAACTCAAGTCTATATATTACAAAATACAAAGACTAAAATAATAAAAAGTATTCCTCAAAAGATACAATCATATCGTAATACCCCCCTCAAGTTGGAGCGTGAAGATCACGAACGCCCAACTTGGAGAGTAGAAACTCAAAGTTCGTTTTTTCCAACGCTTTTGTAAATATATCTGCCAATTGAATACTAGTAGAAACATACGATGGACAAATCAGCCATTCAGTCACCGCATCTCGAACAAAATGGCAGTCAACCTCTATATGCTTTGTTCTTTCGTGAAAAATCGGATTTTGAGCAATGTACAACGCCGACTGACTATTACAAAACAACTTCATACCCTTCGGATGTCGCACACCCAAGTCGTTTAAAAGTTGGTTAAGCCACTTTAACTCACACACTGTTGCCGCCATTGATCTATACTCAGCTTCCGCAGACGATCTAGACACTGTTTGTTGCTTCTTGGTCTTCCACGACACAGGAGAACAACCAAGAAACACGAACAATCCTGTC
This sequence comes from Paratinospora sagittata, assembly GCA_035771175.1. Taxonomy (NCBI): domain Eukaryota; kingdom Viridiplantae; phylum Streptophyta; class Magnoliopsida; order Ranunculales; family Menispermaceae; genus Paratinospora; species Paratinospora sagittata. Next base: position 30,258,500 of record CM069599.1, read on the forward strand.
AAGGACCGCCGCGTAAGGGGACAACTAGCCCAATCCGAATCACCCCACCCTTATAGACGTAGATCACTATCAGCACGAAGCAAAATCCCTTGCCCCGGACTCTTCTTCAAATATCTCACGACCCTGAGAGCTGCCTCCCAATGATCCTCACGAGGTTGTTGCATAAATTGGGACAAGATATGAACCGACTATGCAAGATCAGGTCTCGTCACAGACAAGTAAATCAATCGCCCTACAAGTCGCCAGATCCGCAAGGAATTCGCCCTTAGCAAGGGCTAAATTGTGATTTTGTTCCATAGGAAATGTCGTAGGCTTGGCTCCTAATAAACCCGTTTCAGAAATTATCTCGAGTGTGTATTTTCTTTGGCAAAGAAAAACTCCTTCTGGATTACGGGCAACCTCTAGCCCTAAGAAATACTTCAAAACTCTCAAATCCTTCATATGAAAGCACCTGCCAAGGTAATCTTTAAAAGTTGTCAATGCAACCTTATCATTTCCTGCAATAATCAAGTCACCAACATAAACTAACACGTTGATCTGAGTTCTTCCCCTGCACAACCCAAATAAGGAATAATCTGAATAGGATTGCACAAAACCATAATTCTTCAACGTTGTTGACAGTTTTGCAAACCAACATCGGGGAGCTTGTTTCAGACCATACAACGACTTTTTCAACCTGCAAACCATGTTAGGATTTGTATTTTCGAAACCTAGAGGAACCTTCATATAAACCTCCTCACTTAAGTCACCGTGAAGGAAAGCATTATGCACATCCATTTGATGTACCTCCCAATTTTTAACAGCAGCAATTGCAAGAAAAATACGAACCGTCACTATTTTTGTCACAGGAGCAAATGTCTCGTTATAGTCAATTCCTTCCACCTGATGATTGTCATAGATCACAAGTCTTGCTTTGAGTCGCTCTATGCTGCCATCAGACTTATACTTAATTTTATATATCCACTGGCTCCCTAGTGCTTTCTTGCCGGGTGGAAGAGTTTTCATTACCCAAGTCTCATTGTCTTCAAGGGCTCGTATTTCCTTACCCATCGCATCTCGCCATCCCGAGTTTTTCATCGCTTCTTTAAAATGCTTTGGCTCATGTCCCGCTGTCACAGCTGCAAGAAAATTTCTGTCTCACAGAAAAACGTTCACAATTCACAAAATGTGTTAAAGGATAGGGCGTACCTGAGGAAGAGGAAGGAGCTGATGAATTCTCAGATGGACTTATTTTTCGTATAGTATGAGTAACAAAATCACAATACCGTGTTGAAGGAGTTGTGGTTCGTTTTCCTCGCCCTAGCTTACTGTCAACTTCCACACCTTGCTCACCCACCGTATTTTTCAGCCCCTCATCACGCACATCCTCATGTGCGGGCTGCTGCTCGGGCTGCACCGCAACACCAGACCCCCCCTCGAGGGTGGATGCTGGTTCCAACCCCCCCTCAACGCAAGCAGCACACTCATCGGCACCCTCATCCTCACTCCATGCCCTATCCTCATTGTTCGCCAGCACAGGAGTCACCACATTCCTTGGTTGGTTTGGCGCAAAAGGAAATTCTTTCTCAAAGAACTTCACATCCCTCGATACAAAGTACTCATGTGTTTCTAAATCATATAATTTCCAACCTTTCTTCCCAAAAGGATAGCCAACAAAGACACATTTACGGCTTCTACTTGCAAATTTATCACCTTTGTGTCATTGATTATGAGCATAGCAAAGACAACCAAATACACGAATAGCATCATAAGAATACACTTTCCCAAACAACATCATATGGCGATTTAGTCTTAAGTAAAGTAGAGGGTGTCCTATTAATCAAGTGACACGCTGCCAACACACATTCACCCCAAATTTTGATTGGTAAGTTCCCTTGAAATCTTAGGGCTCTAGCCACATTTAAAATGTGTTGATGCTTTCTCTCAACTCTCCCATTTTGTTGAGGAGTCCCAACACAAGAAGTCTCAAAAATAATCCCATTATTTTGAAAATAATCATGCAAACAATTAAATTCGGTCCCATTGTCACTTCCCACACGTTTTATCACTTGTTCAAATTGACGTTTAACCATAGCAACAAAATTAAGAAACACAGATTCAACTTCCATTTTATTGTAAAGTAAATAGACCCAAACTCCTCTTGAAAAATCATCTACTATTGTCAAAAAATAGGTAGCCCCACACGAAGAACGAGCCTTATAAGGCCCCCACAAATCCAAATGAACAAGTTCAAAAATCCTACCAGCTTTATTCGTACTAATTGGAAAACTAGATCTAGGTTGCTTTGCACGTGGACACACCTCACAAGATTTATTATTTGACCTACAAGAATGACTTACAGCCGGAATCATCTTCAATATTTTCTTCGACGGATGCCCCATTCGTTGGTGCCATAACTCGAACGACAAATCACCATCCACTATCAAGACCTTCACTTGAGGAACAAGACCGAAAAAATAAAGTCCATCCAATCTTTCACCCGCTCCAATCACCTTCCTCGTCGGTTGGTCCTGTATAATACAAATATTATTAGTGAATTGTACAACACAATTTGATTCATCGATTAATTGTGTAACAAAAATTAAATTGCATGTCAATTGTGGGACATAAAGCACATTGTCGAGCTTCAATCCTCCTGGCAGCACGACACTCCCCTCTTGGTTTGCTTCTGTCGTGTTTCCATCCGGCAAACCCACCGGATAATATTCCACCTTTCTCACATTCTTCAAAATAGACAAGTCGCACGTCACATGGTTCGACGCTCCTGTATCGATAATCCAACTAAAATGACTGTTTTTACCATGTAGTCGATCTTTTGTTTTGTCGAAGTTCAAAAATGTAAGAAGTTGTTGCAGTTGCATCGCGGAAACACCTGCAAGAGCCGCAGCGTCGGTTGCACCCGCCAGCCCCTGCGAGTTCCCTGCATGCTGCACAGATGAAGTTCCAGCCCCGTCAGTTTTATGTGTGCGGACAGGCGGTACACCATGCCCACCGCCGGCCATGAGCACACGTGGAGGTTAAAGTACTAATCCAAGTGGCTCACGAACCTAACGGAATCGCGACGGTGACGATAAACCAACCGAAATCATGGTTCACGATTTACTGTTCACTGGGACGAAAACACTGTTCACAAAACACTATTCACCAATCTGAAATCACTGTTCACAAATCTGAAATCACTGTTCACCGTCCCTATTACTGATCAGCCTCTCGGATCTGAAAAACCCTGTTCTCTGATACCATGTCAAATTCACTACCAATCTTCTCGCCTTTCTCATTCACAACCCAAGTCTATATATTACAAAATACAAAGACTAAAATAATGAAAAATATTCCTCAAAAGATACAATCATATCGTAATAGAAACAAAGGCACAACATCAAAAACAACAGCAAAATAGTAGTGCGGAGGCACTCAGACAAACAAAGCAAAAACAGAGAACTAACATAAAACCTACTAACCTTCGTGGTGAGGATAGAGCAGAAAATACAAGAACAAATTTACTAAATATCAATTTTAGTAATTTATTAAACAAATAATTAATGCCAACAACCAACCATGGATTTGTTGCTAAAAATTATGATAAATATAAATAATACGCGCAAGAGCATATGTGGTTTCTAATCTTTCTCGATAACCATCACTGCAGGTTTAGGGATTTTGTCTGGGTTGAAAAGCTTGGAGGTACTAAACCTTCGTGGAAATGACTTCAACAGCAGCATTTTGCCAACTTTGAATGCTTTCACATCCCTTAAAGTGTTGTATCTTGGCTTCAACCATTTGGATGGATCCCTTCCCTTGGGTTAGTCAATGTTATCCTATAGCCATCCATAAAAAGTACAGAACGAAATTAGTATATATCAATGTAGCTTATTATGCCTTAATTTTGTTTCTAATGTATTGAATTGTGGGATAGAGGAAACTTGCATTATATAGGTATGATCCAAGGGAATCGAGCGAGCAAGTACACCAACTAATTAAGTCCTGCCTCAAAGTACCTTCATCATTTCTGATATGATAGAGCCTAGACTCATTTTTCACCAAATAGAAAGCTATTGTATATTTGAGATGGAATTCTTGGGGTAGAATTCTATGATCATGTCAATTGGGGGTAGAATTCTATGATCATGTCAATTGGGGTAGAATTCTATGAAAAGAGACATGCATATATGGACACATCATGCATGCATGGGAGTTTCTAAGCGTTCTTCATATTCTCATCATCATTCTCAATATTACAGGTTCTGATATTTGGTCTGGATTGAAAAATCTGGAGGTGTTGGACCTTGCATCGACTAGCCTTAGCCAGCTGCCATCTTTGGGTGCACTCACCTCTCTTAAGCAACTGGATCTTTCTCACAATAATTTAAATGGACACTTTCCCCATGGTTCGTGATTCACTTCTAATTATTGTTTTTCTCCATGAAAGCAAGTTAATTTCTTTGTTGATCATTGTGAACTTTTTGAAATGGTAGTTTTTGTCCTTAATTCTTTTTCTTTATTTTGATATTTAATATTGTGGTGACTTGTTTCTCAATCATATACTTTGTTAGTTTGACTTTAACCATGTTTAATTTATTAGTTTATTTTTTAAATGTATTATTTTTTAATCTTTTTTTATTAGAGTTAACTAAAAGAATATGGCTTTGGAGACTATTTTAATTTATTTTTAAGTTTTTATCTTATTTTAATTTTATTTATTTATTTTGCTTCTTTTTTTTTTCTTTTTAGTAAGACATATCTCATAAACTACATAATTTGTTAGCTTGTTAAATTATTTTTTAAAATTTATATTGCTATGTTGGTTGATGAAGTTGAAAATGAAACATAAGTATTCTTTTGTTTTCTATTGATGAAATAACATTTTTGTTTACTTTTTTATAGAATTTTTTTGAATTTTATCAAACTTTTTGACAATTTTTTGCATTTTTGAATCGGAAAATAGAAATTTTATCGAATTATTTTGATAATTTTTTGTATTTTTTATTTTATATCCACTTTGCACTTTAGTGGTTTAAAAAAGAGAAAATATTCATGAAATTTCGCTGAATTTCAAAGAATTTTTTAACCATGGATTTAATTTAAAATATATGAAAAATCCAAAACAATTAAAGGGATTAGTGATATTGGATTCAATTAAAGGCTTTGAATCTTAGATTAGTAATAGTGAAAGAGGGAGATGGTGTAAAGCGTTGGTGATCCTCTGATAATGGCAAGCAAAATAGATTTTTTTTTGGGGAAAGAGAGGCTTGTTGGTGCAAAAAATCTGCAACTAAAGGAAAGGGGTAAGGAATCGTTAGTGAGTTCACAAGTTTATTATTCAACAAGGCCAATAAGGAGTTGGCCTATGGAAACCAGAAGTACCCATGTTTAAAACTCATTACTAATTAGATAGGGAAATAGTTGTGTTACTAACATTAACATTGTTTCTTCGAAAAAAAAAAATCACTATGAAGCATGGCTGTAAAAATCTCGGATTATCAAATTTATTAAGTTTTAATTACTCCATTGCCCTTTAAAATTTTAAATTTAATTTTAAAAACTGTAGAGTATTAAGAAAAGAAGGGGTACTATTGGGATTTATAGAAAAGTGGTCACCCAATCAGGGTGTCAATGGAGTTCACTTGCTCCTTATGGGTTGGTATTTGTATTGGTGTAAATATGGGAACCAAAAACCCACTAATATAAATATCAACCTATAAGGAACAAGTAGACCCTTGAACGATTTTTTTTTATCGTGCATAATTTACATTGGCACCATATGTTAGAGAGGTACAAAATTCATACATATGTCAAAGAGAACTAGGACTCAACAATAATAGCAGCCTCATTAGTAAGGGGGATCGAGGCCCAAATTTGCAACTAGACTCAATAAGTGTATAACTACTCCCTACCTCTTTAGTGGTTAAAGAGACTTGAACCACAAAAGCTAGGAAGATACCATTCGGCACTCAAGCTAACAAGCATTGGCACAATTTGGTAAAGGTAGAGAGGGCTTGGATTTTGGCACAATTCAGAAACAATGCTCCTATATCTACATGAGTATCAACTTAATCAAGGCTTTAAAATTCACCTTAATAATTATTTAAGCTTGCAAACTAAATTTACAATTAATAAATGATTCCTAAAGAATATAAGATAAAGCAACTAATATATGATAAATTTTATGAATTTTCAAAACAAATATCTATTATCTTTTTTTGTACAATTTAGCTCAACTTAATAGTCTTTTCCTAACTATAATTGGATTAATTATAGGTGCACGAGTCCACTTTTTCCCCTCCACTCTATCAAAAGCTAGTTTTACAATTATTTTTCGAGGGCCTTTGCCTTTGCAGATATATTTTTTCAGTTTTTAGGAGAGAGATGCATAATGTAATTAAGTAAATTCATGTTCATATGTAAATGACCTTACAGAGTTTTAAGTTGGTTATCAATTACCTAATGTAACCATTTTGGGGGAACTTGATATATGTATAAAAGAAAATGCAAACATATATATATATATTTAAATTCAACTTTTTTCTATATTTAAAATTATTAAAACAGTGAAGCTACTTTTGAAAATATATATATATATATATACATATACATACATAGTAGAATAATGGATAAAGCTCTGTTTGTGTTGGTCATACTTAATAATATACTTAATTCTTCATGGGGTTCTTTTCTATTGATGCTCAAATTGATTCTATGTTGTATTTATGTTACTTTTGATTTACCTATAATTAATGGAAATTATATTTCACAGAGTTATGTCGACTGAAGAACCTCGAAGTGCTAGATCTATATATGAACAACTTCAAAGGGATCCTCCCAGCATGTCTTACCAATTTAACCTCTCTTAGGGTGCTAGTTCTCTCACGGAATCTCTTTAGAGGAAATATTGCTTCATCTCCCTTGAGCAACTTGACATCTCTAGAGCTCATCTCACTTGATTACAATAGTTTTGATGCTGCATTCCCATTAGCCTCATTTTATAACCATTCCAACCTTGTGGATTTAAACCTTGACCATTACTCATCAGCTAATAATTTGGAGATAAAGCTTGAGCACCCAGCTCATCATTTGCTTCCCAAGTTTCAGTTGAAGTCTTTGTCCTTAACCAACACCAATTTTAAAGAGCCCACGGATATCGCGCTCAAGTTTCTTTACAATCAATATGACTTGAGAATACTGCATCTCAATCAGGCCAACTTAACTGGAGAATTCCCCACTTGGTTGATCGAGAATAATACAAGATTGGAAGTTTTATTTCTGGTAGATAACTCGTTTACTGGCCAGTTTCGTCTACCAGATCATCCTCATACAAGTTTGAGTTCGTTAGATGTAGCCAATAACAACATTCATGGGCATCTTCCAGCTAATATTGGTGAGATTCTTCCAAATCTACTCTATCTAAATTTGTCAACAAACGCCTTTGGAGGTAAGATCCCTTCCACAATTGGGCGTATGGGAAAATTAAAGTTGTTGGATCTTTCTAGTAACAACTTTTCAGGACAAGTCCCAGAGACAATGGCCATCGGTTGCACTGAGTTGGAAGTTTTGAAGCTCTCAAATAATAACCTATCCGGCCAAATATTTCCAAATGACTTCGACATGTTTCCATGGCTGCAAGTATTAAATTTGGATAACAATCACTTCACAGGTATCATACCATTTGGAATTTCCAAGTGTTTGCAATTAAGAGTACTAGATGTGGGCAAGAACCATTTATCAGGCACAATTCCTTCTTGGATTACTAACTTAACAAGTTTGGCAATGCTTGTTATGCGATATAACTCGTTCGAAGGCCACATAACACTTGAGTTTTGCAAATTACTCAAAATTGAGGTTTTGGACCTCTCTCGAAACAATCTTTCAGGGCCCTTACCATCTTGTCTGAACTTACCATATTTGCAGTATCTACATTTGGAAGGAAATGGATTCACAGGATCAATACCAAATACCCTCCTCCACGGTACAACATTGCTGACATTGAATCTTGGTGATAACAAGTTTTCTGGTAGTCTTCCGAATTGGATTAGTGAAGTTATGAATTTAAAGGTACTTGTTCTAAAAGGTAATCTTCTAAGTGGTCCACTTCCTCATCAGTTATGCTAATTGAATCAGATATGGATACTGGATCTTTCTGATAACAACTTTTTTGGGTTGATACCTCCGTGCTTCGGTAACATTACATTTGGTAAGGAGACATCAACAATTAACCACACAGTTGGATTAACAAAATATTGGCTACACTATACCAAGGGGAGTATGAGCCAACGAGGATTATTTTATGAATTCAAAGCCATAGAGCAAGAAGAAGTACAGTTCATAACTAAGAGCATATCCAACTTATACGTGGGAAGTGTTCTTAAGATAATGTCTGGAATGGATTTATCTTGCAACAATTTCACATGGGAGATCCCTTATGAAATTGGAAACCTAACTGAAATCCATTCATTGAACTTGTCACACAACCAACTGAGTGGGAGGATTCCAGAATCCTTATCAAATCTAAAACAAGTGGAGAGCTTAGATCTTTCTTTCAATAAGTTGAGTGGTGGAATTCCTCAAGAATTCATCAGTTTGAACTTTCTTGTAGTGTTTTCCGTTGCTCACAACAACTTGTCAGGAAGAGTACCAGATTGGAATGCACAGTTCGGAACATTCAATGAGAGTAGCTATGAAGGAAACCCATTTCTTTGTGGAGCTCCATTGTCAAAGATTTGCACCAATAGTGCCACCACAGATCCTGAAATTACAGTTTCAGATCGATGGGAAGACAGGCATGGCATTGATAGTGGTTGTTTCTTTGCGAGCTTTGCAACATCATGGTTCATATCCTTTCTAGCAGTCATAGTTGTTCTTTACATCAACCCTCACTGGAGGCAAATGTGGTTTGGTTTCATAGATGCATGCATTGCTGCATGTCTGTGTTTCAAATCCAACATGTTCAAAAAGTTGTCCACTCTGTTCATGTAAATATGTTGTTACCATATAAGGTTTGATTTGTAATATATCTGTATAAGCTTGGATATGGACTATTTTTGTAGATGATCCAGTTCATATATATAGAAATATCATCAAGTTTGTGCTTTTAATTTCAAATTTAAATCTTTGTTTGATTTCTATCATGTATAGCCCTTTGGCTCTGGTGTGCTGTATTTAGATTATATACAGAACTTTAAAAAGTTGATTTTCAGGTAACAAACAACCTGTATTTCTTTTTATACAAACAAATTTTTTATGCTATTAATGTGTGATAAGTTGTGATTAATGTATATTTTGAAAGAACAAAAAAAACTTCTTCCTTCTTAAGTGTTATATTCTATTTCTTTATTATTAAATAAAATTTTGTGTTAAAAAGTAAAATTACAAAATTACAAAAGCTTAAAAATTAAAAAAAAAAAAGGAAATGATTTATTGTAATGTCAATCTTTCTATGCAAACACTTAAAGAAAAAGAAAATTATTATTATTATTATTATTATTATTATTATTATTATTTTAGGTGTTTGCATTGAAACTTGAAAGATTAATTAAAACATTACAATAAATCATGTTTTTTTCTATTGTTAAATTTCATTATTATTTGTAATTTTCTTTAGGTGATTGTGATTATTTGTCATATAATAGTTTTTGATAAATTGATACTTTATTTGATAGCTGCTCTGTTGCAATTCAAAAGTTCTGTGAATTGGCCAGATACTGCAGAACCTGGTCTTCTTTCATGGGTTGATCATCGTGAAGATAATAAAATTAGCAGCAACTGTTGTAGTTGGGAAGGAGTAAAGTGTAATCTCACCAATGGCAGAGTCACTCACCTCTTCCTCAGCTTCATTAGAGGAGGATCCATGTCTGATATAATGAGCTTCGTCACCGAAGGATCCTTACCTCATATCATCGTCCCTTTGAGCAACTCCAACACCTAGACTTATCTTACAAATTTATTAAGGGGTGGTTGGAGAATGAAGGTATAATCTAATAAATAACATTTATGTGCATATATATATATATATATATATATATATTCTTGAGTCTTGAATATCTTCGATGGACATCATCATTTTTTCTTTTTGTCAATCAATAGTATATATTAGAATTATATCATCACATATACGTACAACTCATTGTAGATCAATGAATAAAAAATAAGACAGTTTCAACTGTTATTATGAGGACCAAATACCACACTAAGGCCCAATATGGTTATAACAAGCCTCCAACAAGAGCTTTAATGGGCAGTACTGATGTTGGTTCTTCATCAGTGCTTTAATGGGCAGTACTGTTTGGGTTGTTTGGAGGAAGAGAGAGCTGCTCTGTTGCAATTCAAAAGTTCTGTGAATTGGCAAGATACTGCAGAACCTGGTCTTTTTTCATGGGTTGATCATCGTGAAGATAATAAAATTAGCAGCAACTGTTGTAGTTGGGAAGGAGTAAAGTGTAATCTCACCAATGGCAGAGTCACTCACCTCTTCCTCAGCTTCATTAGAGGAGGATCCATGTCTGATATAATGAGCTTCATCATCGAAGGATCCTTACCTCATATCATGAATTTCTCGAAAGGAGGATCGTCCTTAGACTATGTAACGAGATTTAGTTGGTTCATAAATGCCACACTATTTCTTCCCTTTGAGCAACTCCAACACCTAGACTTATCATACAATTTTATTAATGGGTGGTTGGAGAATGAAGGTATAATCTAATAAATAACATATATGTGCATATATATATATATTCTTGAGTCTTAAATATCTTCGTTGGACATCATCATTTTTTTTTTGTCAATCATTAGTATATATTAGAATTATATCATCACATACATACAAGTCATTGTAGATCAATGAATAAAAAATAAAGCAGTCTCAACTGTTATTATGAGGATCAAATACCACACTAAGGCCCAATATGACTACAACAAGGCCCCAGCAGAAGCACAATAACTTTTCCCCTCATATAGTTACTAAATGATTTTTTTGATATTGCTAATTAAAATTAATTTGATTGTGGTTTATTATACTTGTATTACAGGTTTTGAGAGGTTAGCTAGCTTAAAGAAGCTGAAGATCCTAGAACTCGATTGGAATCAATTCAACAACACCATCTTGACATCTTTGAGTGCACTTCGATCTCTTGAACGACTATGTCTTAGACACAATAATTTCACGAACGAACTATTTTTTAAACAAGGTGTTTCAACTTTTGAATTGCAACCACACTTACATGCCCAAAATCGATATCTATACTTCTTATAGTGCAAATAAATACAGAGGAGAAGACAATGCATTTTCATTTTTACCAAAAAGTTAGTGACAAGGTTAATTTAATAATTTAACTAATCACCAACTATTTCATGTTCCTTACTTCAATTATAATTTCTCTATTTAATTTTATTATTTTACTCTTTTTTACCATACACATTCTTAGTTTTTATTAGTAGAAAACATCAAATTCTTTTTTATCAAAAAAAAGAATATTAGTCAATACCATGATTTTAAATTTATTCTTCATTAAAACCTTAAGCTTTTATAAATAAATAACGTGAAATGTACATGTGCACATACTTCTCCTAAAAAAGAGCTAGTTTCATTTGGCGAAGTTATTCTTATTTTCTATGCCCTAGGTTTTATTTTATCAGACTAACCCAACTCACTAATCTATTGAGTTCTTGGTTTCTCCAGTGTTGGAGTAGAGTGAAATTTTTGTAATAATAATTGTTCTTTAGTTCTTTTTATTTATTTATTTATATAACGGAGTTCATTTGTTTGCGTGCCAATAACGAGTGGTTTAAACAAAGCCACAAAAAGAAATTCAATTAAATAGTTTATTTACTATTATTATTAGTATTGGTAAAGTATATTGCAAATGCTAGAAGGTCAGTGCCAAATATTTAAAGAAAAAAGGATCTCTCCTGCCAAAGAGACAGTTTGACCAATCAAATAGAGATAAAAAAATAACAATCACGTAATGAACTTTTCAAATATATACATTAAAAAGGACTAACCATTATCATTGCAGGTTTTCGGAGATTGTCTACATTAAAAAGGTTGCAGACACTATATCTAGGTTACAATTACTTGGGAAACAGTGTACTACCGTATTTGGCTTCATTAACACCCCTTAAGATTTTATCTCTCGAAAGCAATAACTTGAATGGATTGCCTACTTCTTCTCAAGTTAAGTTGAGTTAATTATTTCTTTGTTAGGGTACAATTTATTACTCTCCAAGACTTTTTTTTTGTACCAACTAAGGGTTGGTTTGTTAGTAATGGGAGCAATTTTTAAGGTGGGTTGAAGAATTTATTACGTATTCGAGCCTTATTCTGATTGGGAGAAAAAAACTCGTTAAACGGCCAACGAACCCCTCAAGTTCGGAAGGATTAGTCTCACCGTAAAGTGAAGGAAGACACCTTCTGAATACTAAAAAACCAGTCAACAAAAAACCAGTCAACCGACACCAAATAACTATTTAATTTTCAAAGATAAAGTTATCCTTTGATTATGAAATAATAACATAAACATATAAAATAAATAAAATTATCTATATCTATATCTATACTATATATAATAAAAACACTGGGACATTTTCCATGCTGAAGCCATTTTATAACTAATCTCGAGAACGCCCCTTTCTTGTATGTTTAACATTTTATTTTTATATTTTACTATTACAACAAAGAAAGGGTAAATCAGTAATTTTAAGTCATCAAGTCTATATTTTTTAAATGTTAAGGAGATGCGTACAAATAGTATCAGTTTTAATCAAAACCGTATATATATATTAATTTTCTTTTTAATTTGAGCTTTTATGGTTAATTATATACCTGTTTGTTTTATGCATAATAAATACTTTATATAATGTTCAAAAAATTTATTTGCATTGATGCATGTCAAAATGTTTGTATGTGTATATGCATATATGTATATATTAATAGGGTTTTAACCACCTAGTTTACAACAAGCACACACTAAACAAGCACACACTAAACTCAGAAGACTATACAATCAGAAGTTTCGAAAAGCACTAGGGTTTTAACCACCTAGTTTACAACAAGCACACACTAAACTCAGAAGACTATACAATCAGAAGACTCTAGACGTCAGGTTCACTTCCAGTTCTGCCTTGAGCTGAGCAAATGAACTTCTATATATAGAGGACGAAAGAAGTTGCGGACTTGAAACATCTTGAAATCCGAAGACAAGTGACTTGCTTGAGCTGGCGGATAAGGATAAGACTGGCACGTGGGCTGTACAAGATAAGGAGGCGTCTGCTTTTTACTGTTGAGAAACAGTGATGCGTCGAAAGCAGATTCATTTGCTTTATGGTTGATGTGACATGTCGGAAGCAGCATCTTGTGAGTGGTAGACAGGAGTGGGGACATGCACATGGGCTGAGTCATCAGATAAGGGCGAATCTTCGTTGGTGGTTGTCTGAGTGGAATTGGAGCTAGATCCCTGTTCAACAGATGACGTACCTGTGACGAAAGACTGGTGGTAATCACGCCGGTGGAGAAGATGACGGAAGATAAGTCTGGCTCGTCGGAGTCTGTACATAATAAGCAACCTTGTTCTGGGAGATGAGTAGAAGAGATCAATATGACTGAGTCTACCAAGAAGTCTTCTGGCCATATGGATACGCTGGAGACGTTGAAGAGATATCTTCTTCATTATTTAGTAAAAGTAATAACTTCTGTACAGGATACTGGTTGGATTTCAACGAGAACCAGAATTGGGAGGAGACATATCTAACTGGGTCTCCATGTCAAGATCAGGGTCACCAGTATCAAAATGTTCTCAGTAATCTTGATGACATTAAAAATCATTAGGAGGAGGAGATCGGATACCAGCAGCTATGAGGGCTGCATCTTCTTCATCTTGAGCTTGCTGACATTCAACAATTTCTTCATACGACAGAGGAGGATCGTTTACTTCTTCTTTGCGTCTTCGTCGATTTCGTCGACGTGGTGACTAAGAAGGAGGATCTCTGAAATGAGGAGGAGGTGAATCAGGACTCCAAGGAGCTAGATTCTGAATTAGAGAGTCAAAGTGTTCAGCTGGTATGAACTCATGAGGACCTCAGATAACTGGTGCAATATCAGGAGAGTTGTTGATATCGTTGAGAAAACTGCAGACACCAGTGATGACTTGAGAAGTGAGGTGGCAGGAATATGTCTGGAATTGCTGAAGATAATGTTCAGCAACTAACCCTTGAGGAGAATCAGAGAAGGGCTGGTGACATATATAAATAGCATGCAGGCGAGGAGGATGTAATTGACAAATTTCATTCACCTGTGCTGTCCAAACTCGAAGAGGGGCAAATAGCTCTAAGCAACTGTGAAGCAAAGTTACTTGTTGCCTTAAATGATGTTGGAGCTGTAATGGGATGAAGGTAATGCCTATTTTGTAAAGACAAGAAACGCACCAAATGTACCAGAATAAGTTATCAAAAATATTGGTACGAAGGTGGAAGTGGAATAGATAGGGTCGTGTCTGATTAAATGGGTTACCCTGTTGTATCTGTTCTGGATTGTCCATGAAATGTCTGTGGGCATATAGGAACATGTTGTTGCGGGCCAACTCATTAACCTCATGAGCCGTTTTGGGTTCTGGAAAGTCTGGCGGGAAAATGGCGCCAATCAAAGGAATGGATCCAGAAGAACAGATAAGTTGAATGGGCTAAGATTTTGTTACATTATTGGGCTGTATCATAAGAGGTAGATTAAAACATCCTTGGATCAGAGAGAGTTGGGCCTTGGACTTTTGTATGGGCCTTGACAAGAAATCTGCTAGAACATTTTTACTGCCTGGAATGTGTTTCACTGTGAAGTTATACTGAGTGAACCATTCTTGGAGTCGAAGCAGTTGAGCAGAAGGCACCGTTTTATTTTTAAACTCCAGCATTTTCGGAAAGGAAGAACTGTCCATATGAACTTCAAATTTTGCTGGTCTGAGGAAGAATGCAAACTTCTGAATACCATTCTTGACAGCAAGTATTTCTTTGATTGAAATATGGTAATGAAGTTCTGCATCTGAGAATTGACCACTCTGGTAGCCACAAATATGTTCAGTATGACCTTGGCGTTCAAGGAGAACAACTCCCCAAAAACGATCAGAGGCGTCAGTCTGTAGAATAAGATTACCTGTAGTAGGAAGAACCAACGGTGGAGGGTTCTGACAGGTTGACTTTAGATATTTAACGGCTTCTGTATGGATGGGTTGCCATAGAGAAGGGTTTTTCCGCAATAATGAGGAAAGAACAGTGGTATATTGACTAACCCTTGGTAAGAAAGACCGTAAATAATTGACCACACCGAGGAATTGCTGTAGCTGCTGTCTGGAAAAATGAGAATCAGGGAACTTTAAAAGTTCTATAGCAATATGAGCTCCTGGCTGGTATACTCCATTGGCGAATTTCATGCCTAGAAATTCAATTTCAGTGGTATTAACTATACTCTTTTTCTCAGAAAGCATAATACCATGAGTATTGGTAATATCCAGGAACTGTGAAAGAAGGGATTGATGATCATCTTCATTTTTGGAGAAGAGAAGGATATCATCAATATAAATGAGAGCAGTATGCAGCAAAGGTGCATAGATTTTATTCATAGTTTTCTGGAATATTGACGGAACAACCTTGAGACCAAAAGGCATAACCTTCCATTGATAGTGAGCATTAGGAATGCAGAAGGTTGTTTTAGGTCTATCATCTGGGTGAATACCCAATTGCCAAAAACCTGCTTTAAGGTCAAACTTGCTATAAACCTTGGATCCTGCAAGCAAAGTGGCTGGGATGATATCTTTGGAAGAGGGAATTTATCATCTTTGAGAAAAGTATTCAATCGCTTGTAGTTGATAACAAGGCGTTTCTTTCCTCGTTTCTGTTCAGCTCTTTTATTGACATAAAAAGCTTGACACGCCCAATCAGAAGTGGTAGGTTCAATTAAACCTTGAGAAAGTAATTCGGTACATTCTTGTCGAGCAAGTTCAAGCTCATCAGGAGGCATCCCTGGATGGATGGCTTTTGTTGGATTGATATCTTCATTAAGCTTGAATGGCAAGTGAACATAATACTCTAGATTCTTCCATAAAGGATGGGGATGATGAAAATCTTTGTGAGAGTCACAGAAAGATGTCTTCAATTTATCCTGTAAAGAGGAAGCATCCTGTATCGTATACAACTTTGGAATGGTTGTATATGGAAGAAGCTGTTGTTGATAAGCAATACCATTAGGTAAAATCTTGAGCTTTGTTTTGGAGTATATGTATCCAAATAAGATATCTTTATCGGGAAGGTCACAACCAATGATATGGGTCCAGACTGTCAAATTGGGGAAGAATTTCAAACCAAATTTTCTTGTGGTAATGAGCTTAGTCTAAAAAATTTCATTGTTGGCAGCCTTAAATGATTCTGTATGTGACTTCCAATATTCATCAGGGAGAATTCTAGGATTCATCACGCTCTTAAAAGCTCCAGTATCAAAATAGGCGATAACCTTGATAGGTTTATCGAATTTTGAAGGAAGAACAGAGATGGGAGCATATGGCATCATGTGTGATGATCTTGTCAAAAAAGTAGGTGCAACAATCATGCCCATATAACCTTCATCAGTTTCAGAACTGAATGAATCATCAGAAGAATAATCCTGATAGGCGAACAAAGTAGTTTCATCAGGAGACTCTTGTTTTGAAAATATAGATTCAATATCATGATCTTCCTGTAAAGAATACGAATGTTGAATCTACTGAATAAGGTGTTGACTTTTCTTTTTATCAGGGCATTGCTTTGCATAGTGACCCGGTTGTTTGCATATGTAGCACCATGTATCTTTAGGAGAAGAATTGCGTCGTTTGAAGTAACGGAGGCGGCGTTTCTTCTTCTAAGGAAAACCTTTGAAAAATTTCTTAGGAGTTTTCCTGTTGAATTTCCAAAACGATTTTCTTTTGTTTTTCTGGTACTTGTGGGGTTTTGTACCAAGGCAAGGACATTGCTTTTTGCATCCAATCTCGAGATACTTCTTATCACAAATTTGTTTGAGATTAATCTTGGGATCAACCATATCTTTGATGAACTGGCGTACTTCACAGAACTTTTCAATAGCAGTTAAAAGTAACTGGAATATCTCAGCAAGAGAAAGTTGCTCTATTGGTCGGCCAGTAGCAATAAGAAGTCGATTAAGTTCAGGATGAATTTTCGATGGAAGGGAAGCAATAAAAGTATGCTTCAGGTCTGGTTTATCATTGCCTCCAAGAAGATGATAACGTTGCATCATACGAAGGTAATGACAGTAAAGATCCTTTTTGTTGAGAGAACAACATCTCATGGTGAAGAATTCTTGTTTATATTGTTTTTCTAATGCAGAAACATCACCAACAAATTCTCGAAGCAGCAAATTGTAGACATCCACAATAGAGAGTTGCGTAAGTTGAAGGATACGATATTCTCCAAGAGATGTTAACCAATCACGAACAAAATCAGTGCATCTAGAGAAGAAATCAACAAGAACTGTATTAGGTGTTCTGCCAGAAACATGTTGATTTGTCATCCATGCTGCCCATGTAATTATCTTATTCCGCCATTGTTCATAGGGAACATCATCAAGGGAAAACCAAGGACCATTGTTACCATTTCTGCCATTATTTTGATAAGGCGTCGGGGAAGTAGAATTCTCAGCTGTAGATTCCATTTCTTCATCAAGTGGATTTTGGGAAGTAGAAGCACCTTGAGCCATGTGGATTTGGGCAATGGTAGAAATATCCATAAGATGGGAATCTTGAGATGATTCTAAGATATCATCCCAGCTCACTTTGCTTGCAGGATCCAAGGTTTATTGCAAGTTTGACCTTAAAGCAGGTTTTTGGCAATTGGGTATTCACCCAGATGATAGACCTAAAACAGCCTTCTGCATTCCTAATGCTCACTATCAATGGAAGGTTATGCCTTTTGGTCTCAAGGTTGCTCCGTCAATATTCCAGAAAACTATGACTAAAATCTATGCACCTTTGCTGCATACTGCTCTCATTTATATTGATGATATCCTTCTCTTCTCCAAAAATGAAGATGATCATCAATCCCTTCTTTCACAGTTTCTGGATATTACCAATACTCATGGTATTATGCTTTCTGAGAAAAAGAGTATAGTTAATACCACTGAAATTGAATTTCTAGGCATGAAATTCGCCAATGGAGTATACCAGCTAGGAGCTCATATTGCTATAGAACTTTTAAAGTTCCCTGATTCTCATTTTTCCAGACAGCACCTACAACAATTCCTCGGTTTGGTCAATTATTTACGGTCTTTCTTACCAAGGGTTAGTTAATATACCACTGTTCTTTCCTCATTATTGCGGAAAAACCCTTCTCCATGGCAACCCATCCATACAGATGCCGTTAAATATCTAAAGTCAACCTGTCAGAACCTTCCACCGCTGGTTCTTCCTACTACAGGTAATCTTATTCTACAGACTGACGCCTCTGATCGTTTTTGGGGAGCTGTTATCCTTGAACGCCAAGGTCATACTGAACATATTTGTGGCTACCAGAGTGGTCAATTCTCAGATGCAGAACTTCATTACCATATTTCAATCAAAGAAATACTTGCTGTCAAGAATGGTATTAAGAAGTTTGCATTCTTCCTCATACCAGCAAAATTTGAAGTTCATATGGACAGTTCTTCCTTTCCGAAAATGTTGGAGTTTAAAAATAAAACGGTGCCTTCTGCTCAACTGCTTCGACTCCAAGAATGGTTCACTCAGTATAACTTCACAGTGAAACACATTCCAGGCAGTAAAAATGTTCTAGCAGATTTCTTGTCAAGGCCCATACAAAAGTCCAAGGCCCAACTCTCTCTGATCCAAGGATGTTTTAATCTACCTCTTATGTTACAGCCCAAGAATGTAACAAAATCTGAGCCCATTCAACTTATCTGTTCTTCTGGATCCATTCCTCTGATTGGCGCCATTTTCCCGCCAGACTTTCCAGAACCCAAAACGGCTCATGAGGTTAATGAGTTGGCCCGCAACAACATGTTCCTATATGCCCACAGGCATTTCATGGACAATCCAGAACAGATACAACAGGGTAACCCATTTAATCAGACACGACCCTATCTGTTCCTCTTCCACCTTCATACCAATATTTCTGATAACTTATTCTGGTACATTTGGTGTGTTTCTTGTCTTTACAAAATAGCCATTACTTTCATCCCATTACAGCTCCAACATCATTTAAGGCAACAAAATATGGAATCAAGATTTTGTAGAAAGTTCTTAATTATGATACATATGAACAACAATGACTTTATGAAGGAAAACATTTTTTCAATTATAATGAAACATGTTGAACAAGTCCCTGTGCATATCATAGAGCAATGCATTATTATTAATAGAAAAATGTATGTTTATAATATAGTACAATAGATTTGCTAAGATGAAGTACATTTGAATTCATGATTCGGCCCTAGCTCCCATGTACTAAAGAACAACAAAGAAATTATCTTACGGAAATTATAATAGAGAAGATTGTATAGAACCAACCATGGATTTGTTGTCAATATATACGTGTGTGTGTGTGTGTGTGTGTAAAATAAACACAAGGCGCATGGTTAATTTCTAATCTTTCTTGCTAATTATATGGCCACGGGTATAAGGATTTTGTCTGGCTTAAAAAGCTTGGAGGTTCTAGACCTTGGTATAAATGACTTCAACAGCAGTATTCTGCCAACTTTGGGTGACATCCCTCAAGCAACTGTATCTTGCTTTCAACCATTTGGGTGGATCCCTTCCTTTGGGTTAGTCATGTTCCATCCTTATAGCCATCAATATAAGTACAGAACGAAATTAGTATCAATAATAGCTATTATTGACTTGTGGTATATAAATATAATATAATGGTCATTTTTTTAATTTTTTTTTTTCTGTTTCTTCAAAAATTTTAATTACCTGTTTAAATAAAGATTGTGCACAAGGCTCCACTTGAAAATGGAGGAATCTATTTTGTTATTTCTTAACTTATGGATAGTAGAAAGACATCTTCATTAACTTATGGATTCTTCTTCTTGGAGCAAGAAGAAGTGGAGTTTGTGACCAAAAACATGTCCCTCTTTTACAATGGAACATGTCCCTCTTTTACAATGGAAATGGGCTTAATATCATGTCTGGAATGGACTTGTCTTGCAACAGTTTAACAGGGGAGATCCCATATGAAATTGGGAATCTAAGTGAAATCCATGCATCGAACTTGTCACACAATCAGCCAAGTGGGAAGATTCCGAAGTCCTTATCAAATCTAAAACAAGTGGAGAGCTTAGATCTTTTGTAACACCCCGTAAATTTAATTAAATACATACGTTGACGTACACGTATATCGAGATATATAATATACATATTTTATATGTATGAGCTAAATATACACGTGATAATACACGTATTTGATACGTATGCGCTAAATATATGAATGGAATGATTATAGAGATCTATATTGGATTTGATTTGTGGTATAGGAAAAAAAAATTCTGTACATTTTGGAAAGTATTGTGAGAGTACGTGAAGGCTGACAGTGTATTATATTCTGTATATGGGTATGTACAGTGTATAGTACGCTGTGCCGGTCATGACGTCAGCTTACGTCAGGGGCGTCGTGACATCTTTCTTTCAATAAGTTGAGTGGTGGAATTCCTCAAGAATTCATCAGTTTAAACTTTCTTGAAGTATTTTCTGTGGCTCACAACAATTTATCAGGGAGAATACCTGACTGGGATGCACAGTTCAGAAGTTTCAATGTAAGTAGCTATGAGGGAAACATATTTCTTTGTGGAGCTCCATTGTTAAAGAATTGCACCAGTCTTTCCACCACATATCCTGAAGCTAGAGTTTCAGATCGATTGGAAGACATGTATGGCATTGATGGTGGTTGTTTCTTTGCAAGTTTTGCAGCATCATGGATTATATATTTTTTGGGTGTCATAGTTGTTCTTTACATCAACCCTTACTGGAGACAAATTTGGTTTGGTTTTATAGATGCCTGTATTAATTCATGTTTGCGTTTTAAATCCAACATGTTCTAAAAGGCATCCACCGTTTTTATGTAAATATATAGTTGCTATATAAGGTTTGATGTGTAATATATATAGGCATGGATATATATGAATAAATATTGATGTATGCATTCCAGTTCATATAGAAAGATATCAGTACTTTGCTTTTTATTTCCAATTTAATTCTTTGTTTAATTTCTACTGCAACACTTTGGTTTTGATGTCATGTTTCTCTTTATCCATAGGTTTCTCCCTAACTAGAGAGAAACCAGCATCATCAAAGCCTTTGATACAAATAAGCAAAACAATAAGCATAGCTAATTGTTTAATTTATAAAAATGATTTTCATCATTTATAAAATATTAAGGTTGAGTTATTTAAGCTTTTTACATTGTACGAAAAAAATTGCGTACTAATTTTGTGGTTGATAATATAACATCTTTATCTCATTCAAATGGAAAAAATCTAACGTTAGCTTATTTGTCACAAAGAAAAGCTAATGATAATGGTTCACAGTATAAAGTTTCAAAATTACAAAAAAATTTAGATTTGCCTCCACTTGATATAGGCATTGATGAAGAGTTTAATCTTTTAGATTGGTGGAGACAACAAGAAAAAAATAATCATATTTTAACTGCAATGGCAAAAGATTTACTTAGTATGCCTATTGCTACAGTTGCTTTAGAGTCTTCATTTATCTCTGGTGGACGTGTTATTGATGATTATCGAACGAGATTAAAAGAGGACATAGTTGAAGCATTGATTTGTCTAAAAGATTGGTACTTGGCTGAAGATAGAATGGAACAATTACTTGATGTTGATGAAGACCTTGAATGAACTTTTATATAAGTTGCATTATTATTATTTTTTGTCATTGTAAACTTTTATATGAGTTGAATTAATTAATTTTTTTTAATTTGTAATAATAAGTGGTAAATGTTAATGTGTACTTGAAAAATTGTTGTAAAATTTTAATA
The DNA here is from genome assembly GCA_035771175.1 of Paratinospora sagittata. Taxonomy (NCBI): domain Eukaryota; kingdom Viridiplantae; phylum Streptophyta; class Magnoliopsida; order Ranunculales; family Menispermaceae; genus Paratinospora; species Paratinospora sagittata. The sequence goes on from CM069599.1 coordinate 30,280,496, forward strand.
TTTACGATTTTATAGTAAATAAGAAAATTTTAGGTTTAAAAATTATTTTTTGTTTATTTTGGAAATTTGTTGTAATATTTAGAAATAATTTAATATTTATTTAGAAATTAATAAATAAGACTTTTGATTTGTATGTTTTATTTAATTATTTAATTAAAATTTATATTTTATTGTAATTAATTTAACTTTAAAATATGTATGTGATTATATTAGTTGTTCAAAAATCCGGTACAAAGGCCCGATTTTAAGGCCTGACCTATAGGCCCGGTCCACATATTTTTTGGTATGTTTAGTTGTAAGCTAAACATGTTTGATAGCTAAATCTTTCTTTTAGCCACAAAACAATAAGCATAGCTAAAATTTTCCTTAACTAACGACTACAAAACCTAAATTTGGTAGGTAAATGTATATTTAAGTCACAAAATAAATTTTGTAGCTAAATATTGAATATGTACCTGCCACAAACTCTCAATTTTGTGGCTAAATGTATTTAGCTCTATTGTTAAAGATTTCTTACGTATTAGCTACAGTTCATATATATAGAAATATCATCAAGTTTTTTATTCTAATTCCAAATTTAAATCTTTCTTTGATTTATATCATACATAGCCGTGTTTGGCTTTGGTATCAAATATTTCGATTGCATTCAGAACTTTTGTAAAGTCGGTTTTCAGATTGAAACCCATGGTATAAGAACCAAAAGGTTGGTCGCCAAAAGTCCTATCTGCATTTGTATATTTGTTTACTATTGCAGGGTTTGTAACCCTAGAGGGATATGCATCAAACCTGGAAGTCCCGCTTCTACGTTTCAACCAGTTAAAGAGAATGAGCAATTCTGCCAGCTAAAAGGCTGAAAAATGGAGATATGATCAGAAATGCATGGATCAGAGCTGCCTGCTTTGCCGTGCTATGGCTCTGCCACGTGATGGCTCAGGAAGATTCTTTCCAACTTGCCCTTACTTGTCGCCGGTCAGAAAATGTGAGGTACGTATTCTGTTGTAATTTTACACACATGCTGGAATGTATCATAAAATATATCCTTTGTTTATTAAAAATGCTTGAATCTCTTAATTGTTCAATTATCTAGCGTTTAGGTATCAGAGGGAAAGAGAAGAAGTTTTTTTTACACCTCTTTCTTTAATAGATCGATTATGGTGGTTGTACAATTTGTCTATTTAAGAGGATAATGATTATTTTGCAAATGAAAGAGCAATTTAATTGATGCTTATTTAATAATTAATAGAAGTCTATTTAATTAAGTCTTTGTACCGTCATTATCTATGAAAAAAGAACAATATATTGGTTTAATGTGAGTTGATGAGTACCTTATTCATATTTTGAAACTTTTTCTTTTTTTGGTTTTGAAAAGATGGCAAAGCTATCTAATTATTAAAGGCTACCATATAACCCAGTTACATTGAAACTATTGGGCATTAATTATAGACTATGATATAACCCTATTATAATAGTAAAATCACCACCCACAATCTAATCAATAAAAGTTGGGTTCACATATATAATCTCATAAAAGTTTTAAAAATTGAAATTTCTATAGATTTTCAACTGATCAATAAACCATATATAATAATTAGTTAATAAAATTAGTCACATTCATACAGATCGAACTCCACCAAAACCAAACCACACCATTTACCAAACTTGGGGTAAAATCTTTCATAATTAAGTGCTGAAAATACATATAAATCTCAATACTGAGAGGTGTATTTGTATTTACCAATTAAAAGATAAATAGCCGAGTCAACTAAACATCCAAAGTCTAGATATCTCACTGCAGTTGCTAAGAAAATTTTATGTATGGATATAAATATCTTGTCGTCATCTATGGAAAATTTGGATGTTTGTTTACTTAACTTCGTGTGGTCCTAATTAAAGTCTAGATATCTTACATTATTATTAATTTGTAAGTGTATACTATTACAAAAAAAAATACTTTATTTCTATGGAGTGAAGCTTCTCTTATTATTTTATATGATTCTTAATGAATTATTAAAAATTAATAAAGAAAATATAATAGATTAATGTAAAAACTTATTTTCCTCATTTATATTTTCAATCATAATTTTTATTTCTATCTTTCCATTAAAGGCCTCACAATTTTTGTAACATATTTTCACTTAATGCCCTGAAGGCGGAGAAAAGTTTTCTTATATAAGAAGATATAGTTTTCGTGAGAATTAATTTTTTTAGATAGTTTTTTTAAAGAATTTTTTTTATGGTTGTTTGATTATATATGTAAAAATATTTTTTACGATTTTATGATATATAAAAAATTAGATAATAAAAAATTTCATAAAAATCTTCCCATCTCTTCAGGTGGGAAAAATTTTGTGAGAAATAAGGAAGTTGGAAAAAATTTCTTGTTTTTGGTTCAATGTATGGAAGACGACAAGAGGCCAAAAGTCTATCTGTTGAGAAAATTTTCTATATTGATATGACTATTTTCTCCTTATATTGAAATGACCACAATCAAATCTTCTTGTGTGGGATCCACAGATTCTTATTTATTTATTTTCATAACTTTAACCCTCACCCTAATCCTAATCCTGATTTTGTAATCTTGATGCGAAAAAAAGGGGAAGAAAAAACAAAGTCTTTGTTGAAGTTTATTTTTTTATGAGGGGTTGTTAACTCTAAATTAAGTTTTTTTTTTTCTTTTTCTTTTTTTTATCAATTTTTGGTAGGAAAATGTACTATTCTACCTTACGGCGAGACTAATTCTTTTAGACTCGAGAAATTTAACAGGTATTTAGTGAGTTTTGCTATTTCAATTAGAATATATATAGTGCGAGGTTTGAACTCGTGATGAATTCTTTAATCTACCCGAAAGCTTGCTTTAGTTAACGAACCCTTGGTTGGTCTAAATATAATTAGTATATAAATAAAATCCTTTTATATTTATCTTATTTTTTCTCTATTAATTTGTACTACATTTTTTTATATTTGCATACTTCTTATGTTTTCCATCTATTAAATTATTTGCTACGAGTTAAAAACACCCTAGATATTTACAATCTGATTGTGACCTGCGCATATGCACATATACCTAATTTAAGAGGCTTATTAAAACAACCTAGATATAGACTCAAATCTAATTTAAATTTTAATACGTATTGTAACCATGCACACCTATCTGATTTCTTTAACGATTGCCCCAAAGCTTACGGCACCTAGTCAACAACATCTGAGCGACACCATAGTCAACAAGTCTAAGTACGCATATTCCGTAGTCCAGACGGCAAGATGCACCAATTAATTATAATATGACTTTTTCAGACAAAAAACAAAATCTAATAGAAGTTTTCGTCATCTACATCGTGCCACAATGTGATGGATAGGGGTAAAATTGAATTGAGTCGAATACGAATTTTACTCCCTAACCCATCGGATCCAATGAAATCGGGTGATAGCAGGTTAGTCGGGTTAGACCCTCATTAAATAATCTAATTTTTTTAAAACTTAATAGCTACTATTTAAAATTATATTAATAATAAAATATGTTAGATTATTATATATCCAACTTATTAAATTACTATTTAAGCTTAAAAAGATGAGATTTCTTTTCTTTAGGAGAACTCATATATGTACAAGTCAAACTACTTTAAACTTAACTTATGAAAATGAAGATGAATAGAGAATTGATGGACTTTTATAAAGAAAAAGAGTCTCATATTTTTCCAACAAGCAACATGGGACTAAAATGAGAATTTTTCTCTTTTAGTCTCAAATATCCATCGTATTCTATTCTCCTTATTATCTAACCTAACAACTCAAGAAAAATAGTTGACGGTTACGGACCTTTTTAATTAGTGGTCTTGTACGTAATAATTTTTTAATATTTTTATTATATATATATATATATATATATTTTAAGAGGTCGGGTCGGGTTGTTCAAAAATTAACTCGACCAACCCGTCATATGAATCAAATTTGGTTGGGTTAATTTTTGAGTAACCCGACCAAACCCGACCCGGCCCAACCCGACCTGAAATGGTCGGGTCGAGTCGAGTCGGCCGGGTTGTTTACACCCCTGGTGATGAATGATGAGTACTATATATATTCGTAAAAAAGAATTGAGTAAAATGTATCATCTCAAGCTAGCTATATAGTTATCCTATAAATATATTTCCCTGAAAAGTAACAATTATATATGTATAAGCTGGATACGAATAATTTGTTGAGATTCACTCAATGGAATATACACAAACACGCACACACAAATGCAAATTAAAGCAACTGAGAAGAAAATAAAGTAATAAAGAGGAAGTATACAAAGATTTACGTTGTTCCGCAAAAATTTGCCTATGTCCACAGGAGATGAAAATTCAAGTATTGGGAGAAAACCAATACAACACTTAAAAACATTCTCTGCCTTCTCACCTTCTCTATGAATGTTTCTTCCAGAGAGTCTTGAAATTTTTGAGATACCAAACAAGAGAGAGGAGAGACCATGTTATAAACAATTGGTCTCCCACATGGTTGTGTTCATGTGAAGACCATGTGAAGACACATGGCCTTCCACCCACTTCAAGTCTCACATTTGGGCCTGAGCCATAATTATAATAATCTCCATCTTGGCAAAGGCCATCACAAGGCACTTGCCAATTATAACAAATCAACATTTCCAACTGCGCCTCTTAAGGCGCTCAACACTATAAGATATTGATCAAGTTCAAGCAATGCTCGAACTTTACTGTTGGAATTGTCTTCATCAGCATATCTACAAGATTATCATTGGTACCGATCTTTTGTAAAAATATCTCACCCTCCCCAATAATCTCGCGAACAAAGTGGAAACGAACATCGATATGCTTAGTCCTGGCATGATGCACTTGGTTCTTAGCCAATTGAATGACACTTTAATTGTCGCAATGAACTGGTACACTCTTTAGGGTAATTCCTAAGTGACCAATCAACCCTCAGAGCCACAAAGCCTTCTTCACAGCCCCTGCTACTGCCATATACTCTACCTCTGTAGTAGGCAAAGCAATTGTAGTCTGCAACATACACTTCCAACTGATAGGACCACGTGCTAAAGTGAACACGTAACCAGTTGTGGAACGTTGCTTGTCTAAATCACTAACATAATCAGAATTCACATAACCACCGACAAGTGAACATGTATCACTATCCCACTGAAAAGCCAATCTTACATCCAATATACCTCAAAGATACCGCAACAACCATTTCACTGCTTGCCAATGCTGCTTTCTAGGATCTCTCATATACCTGCTAACAACACTCACTGCATGTGAAATGTCTGGCCTAGTGCACACCATAGCATACATCAACCCACTGCACTATCATATGGAACATAACTTATGTACTCGTGTTCCTAGTCGGTGCTCAAAAACATATCTGCAAAAAACAAAAAATAAGCTGCCAATAGAGTATTCACTGGCTTAGAGTTCTCCATTCCAAACCTGGAAAACACTTTATCTAAGTAATTCGTCTGTAACAGATATAACTTTCCTTCTTTTTTTTTTGTATCTCTATACCAAGAATCTTCTTTGCTGCACCCAAATCTTTCATCTCAAACTCTTAACTCAGTTGAGATTTTAACTTGTTGATCTTATCCATACTCTTAGCAACAATTAGCATGTCATCAACGTGCAAGAGTAAATAAACATAAGAGCCATCATAAAGCTTCAGAAAATAGACACAGTTGTCATACTTACTCCTTGTGGCGACCCACACCCCAGACCGCCATCCCTCATGGATAGGCGTGCAAAAGTGCCGGAGTTGGACATCCGGCGTAGGCATCCACGACCACCTCAAATCATCTCATGAGATGATCGAGATCTTACAAGACTCAACCAGACTCTCACATAGAGTCCCCAATTTTTATTTTTTTTTTGAAACCACCTAAAACACCTAATAGACTTAACAATTCTAATATCAATGACATGCACATTCACAAAATCAAATAAGAATGACCCTCTAAAGTATAAAAGACAATGATCATAATAGTCCTCAAATAAAACATACAACCATGATCAAAAGTCTCCAACATAAATTCAAAATGGTCTAAGGCAACATGCCTAAACTCATCATCAAATCCAAGTCCAAGGCACATGGCCAATATACATCAAGTCCAAGGCCACAAGGCCAATATACAAGCATGAATACAAAGTCTCTCACCATCTAGATTCAACAACTGTTATATTAATTACATCTGTATCAAAATAATTAAAGCCATATACATATGTAATTAAGGACATCAAACCATACATAAGAGTCTTAGGCTTGACAATGGTTACGTTCTCAAGCAAACACAATACCCTTGCCCTTGCCCTTATCAGTAGAACCTAAAAAGAGAGTGAGAGTGTGAGCCAACGGTGCCTAATAGTGCCATCAATTATACATCATTAAAAGTCATATATGCACATGCATGAAATAATTCTCATGAGTATGTGAAACATAAAACACATAATAAAATAAGCATTCTCAATTCCATGCATTTCAATACCATTCATTTCTTGCTGCAGAGACCCAATGACCCTCTCTTATTGGGGTACAACTGACATATAGATCATTCACTCATCAGTGCAATGATCCTTCCTTAATAGGGGCATGTCCATTTTCACCTCTAGAGAAGTCAGCTTGGCAAACATGCACAAGCCTCCTAGGAACACCTAGGGAACTTAGCTTGGAACACCAAACTTCTAGGGTTTCAAAACCATTCAAAATCCATCTCTAGAAACGTCAGTTTGACAAACATGCACAAGCCTCCTAGGAACACCTAGGGGACTTAGCTTGGAACACCAAGCTTCTAGAGCTTCCACATACAAATCTACCTTTAGAGAAGTCAGCTTGGCAAACATGCACAAGCCTCCTAGGAACACCTAGGGAACTTAGCTTGGAACACCAAGCTTCTAAAGTATCAATGCATGTCATTTTAAAACATATTAAACACATGCATTTCCATAATAATGTTTCATGACTTTCAACATACAAGTATAAGTAAATAGGATGACACAAGTGATAAACAAGATGAACAACTACTCACAACCAATGCCACGCAAACAAAGCTATCCACACACAGACCAACACGAATTCCAATGCAAATTAAGATCCCGCAAACCATAAATTCATGCACATGTATCAATTACCATGATCATCCATATATAGACACACTAATCATGATCAATTCCTAATCCACCAAGTCCATGTGAATTTAATTCCAATCATGAGCTTCCCATCTCATGATCAACCTCGGCATCCGTGCGAATCCACATATAAGACTAATTCCCAAACTAAGACAATAACTTAGTTTAGGTCATTCAATCCTAACACAAGCCCAAACCATTCAAAACCATGCAAGATTGATCATAGACAAGTCAATTTCCCAAATCAAATCAATACATGGCATATGAACCAATTTGGGAAAAATTATCTGCAATAGGCATAGAGCCAAATTGCACTAAGTCGTAAAAAATTAACATAGGTTCAAACATTCTAAACCCATGATTCCACTCAATTTGGGTCCAATTAGATAATCGCCAAGTCAATTTGGTCAATTGACTTGGTTTAGGTCAAAAGCCCCAATTTGGGCAAAATCTCCAAAATCAAGCCCTGAGCCGATTTACACTTCAACTAGGGTTTTCGATGGACAAAAATACTGAATCAACTAGAATCAGCCATTTATCTAATATAGTTGACATGCAAGTCCAAAGGAAATCCCTAAGTTCAATTTCTAGGGTTTAGGCCTTTACATTTAGATCCACCAATTTCTTGTTAGAAATTAGGGAAAATGGTACCATTGGGATCCAAATTCACCAAGGAACCCAAATCTATATTATACATCACGACCCTAAGGGTTTCCAACAAAACCCTAAACTCTTGCACCACCAAAAACGTGGTGAAATGCTTGAGAAATGCTCATGAAGTGTAAATCTAGGTTAAGGAAGGTTGTTTCTATCATAAGCAAGCTCAAAAGAGCAAAAATCAACCAACCTTAGGTTAGGGAACACCTAAAACCGTGACCCATGAAGAAAACTACACCATTTGAAAGCTTACTCTCACCTTCAATGGTGATTTCATAGAAAGAAATAGAGAAAAATACTTGCTCTGGGGTGTAAATGGCGAAGATTTCCTTGGAAACCCTAGTTTTCCTCCCTTCTTCCTCCTCCAATTCGTCCTTCGCTCATATGGGAAAAGTAGCAACCTTTCCCCCCTTTTAAAACACTAGAAATGGTCATTTTTCATCCAAAATTGTGCCCAAAAAATGGATCAGCGCGCTCATCCCGCCTAGGAACGCGCTTGAGCGCGCTACTTCTTTACCAATGACAGCTAAACTTCATTTCGCCACTACGCGCTCAATACTCATTGGAATTTCAAGTATAACCAGGCGTTTTCTATGTAAAAATCCATCCCGGACTAATTTCTAATATTCCCAGGTCCATTTGAAGCACCAATAATTAATTATCATGAAATTAACACATATACACAACATATTCTAATATAATTGTCATATTTATCGTGCGTTGAGATACAACCTTCCCATATATCAAAGGTGCATTAAATGAGGACTTTTAATGGGTCTTTTCAACAAGTCATAAGTCAAGATGATGGCTTGTTCAACAAGTTACTTATGTGAAGATTCTCCAACAAGCCACTCACAATAGAATTAATATGACAAATGATATTAATAAAATAATAACACCACCAATAATACTTTCTATAATAATACCACCACCACTAATAATACTTTCTTTTATATAAGCAATAATCACACATCAAACATCAAATGCACAAACATACACACCAAGGCGAGCACATAAAGTTTGAGCAAAAAAGACAAATAGGTTATGGGCTAGATGAAATGATTTCTAGGGCGCTACAGTCCTTGTGTATCCCTGCCTAATGATGAAGGTGTCAAACTTCTTATACCACAGTCCGGGTGACTATTTAAGCCAATATAAGGACTTGTTCAGTTTGCACACATGATCAGTCTTACCAGCAACCTCAAAACCTTCAGGCTGCTTCATGTAGATTGTCTCATCCAAGTCTCCATTCAAGAAAGTGTTCTTGACATCTTGTTGTTCCAACTCCAAGTCAAATAATGCAACCAATGCCAACAGTACTCTGATAGAACTGTGCTTCACAACAGGAGAAAGTACCTCATTGTAATCCTCACCTTCTCTCTAAGCATACCCTTTGACAACCAATCTTGGCTTATATCTCACACTGTCAGTGTAATACCCATAAACTTTGGGGTATTTTTATAATTTAGTAATTAATTTTAATTTACTTTCAAGTAGAAGGTGGCTTTGAAATTAATTACCAACATATAACCAAGGTGAGAAAATCAGTATAAATTTATTTTGAGCCCATTATCTAGAAGCTTCCCAAATTAGGTAATTGGTTGGTGTGGTTAAAGTTTGGTGGTTAAAGTTAAGTGTGGTTAATAGTCAAACTTAGCTGTGGAATGACATATTTATGGCCAAGATTTTTCGTGAATTTTAAATTGTGTGGCTGTGATTCATTATAAACTAGTATAAATAAGTGTGTTAGACATTCACTTCAAACCATCCATGTGAAAGTGAGAACTCAAGAGTAGAGAGTTCAAGTGAGAGCTAAAAGTATTCTAGCAAGTATTGTGAGAGTTATAAACACGACTTTCTTCGAAACCAACAGCCAATTCTCGTACTAGAATATGAAGTTGTGACTTGAATAGTTGTAATGCCGACTAAGACTCAAATAGAGTGAAAGATAAAGTTTGTAGTACAAAAGCTAGTAGTAATTAAGTGATACATAATATGCTTTGTACTTGCCATTTTATGATCTTGTACATCAGAAATGATCACTATTTACTATTATTTTTATTGAGTGATCCCTATCCTAAATTTTCCAAACACCCAACCCAATAGTAGTAATTGAGTGATACATAATATGCTCTATACGGACCCTTTTAGTGGATCTTGTACATTAAAAATGATCATCATTTATTATTACTTTTATTGAGTGATATATTAGTAAAGTGTGATCCCAATCCTAAATTTGTCTAGTCACTCAACCCAAGTCAACACTGTAATGGTGGAGATTTATACGTACCGAGGAACTCGAACGTCAGATTACGCGTATACAAGTGGGTATCCTTGAATTTTTCCTTTATTCTTATTTATTTCTAGCATGTATATCTTATCTAGTTAGATGGGTTTGTGTGAATTACCTTCTTAAATCATTTACATGTTAGTCATTATTGTGATGCATGTGTAAATGTTGTGCTCACTATTAAACATCCTATGATAAATATATCTTGCCTACTTTAGAGGAATATAGGAATGCACACTTAATCATGACAATTATATGAAATGTTTATTGTTAAATTATGATATGATATTTGTGACGCCCCGAAAATTATTTCATCTTGCCCATAACCCAATTGCATTTTGCCCAAACTCTATATGTTGCCTTGATATGTTTGGTGTTTGTTTGATGGTTGTTTAATGTTTGTATAGTTGATGCTTGATATTGTATATAAATATGTATATCATAAATTGTATATGGGTCATGTTAAATTAAAGTATAATGCATATGTTATTATTTATGCATGGGCCCATTAAACCATGAATTGATATGGGTTAGGATTGATTGAATAAAAGGATAAATGAGAATGAAAATTTGGTGTATTAAATGGATTGAACATTTAAAATACATGGAAGCATGATATTGGTTAAAGTACATGTGGTTGGTATGGGTAGTATGAGACCAACACATGTGAAGGTTGGTGCATGAAAGTGGACAAGTGTCCCATGCCCACTTCTAGAATCCAAGAATGTGCTAGAAAAAGAGGTGAGTTGATGAGAGAATCCAAGAATGTACTAGAAAATGAGGTGAGTGGAGGAGAGAATCCAAGAATGTGCTAGAAAGTGAGGTGAGTGGAGGAGGGAATCAAGGAAGTGCTAGAAAGAGGTGAGTGGAGAGAAAGGAAAGAAGAGGAGAAAGAAAAGAAGAGAAAGGAAAGAAGAAGAGAAAGAAGGAGAGAGTTGCAGGAGGAAGATCCCTGCGACATCTTCATCAAAGAGGTGGATCTTTCAAATATATGGTCAGATTGAGCTCAAAATTTGTCAAAAATTTCGTAGCTTATGGTTATTCATTCTGGACGGTGAAGATCTTGATCAGAGGTTTCTTCTAAGAGATCTAACCTCTCAAACAAAGCTGGTCAGATATTATGGATTTCTCATGGCGTTTCGGTCAAACTTCTAGATCTCCTTAATCTACCGTTGGATGGATATAAAATTTTGGTATGTAGTGTAAAACGGATAGTTCTGCATTCGGAAGGGTGGAGATCTTGATTAAAGGTTTAAGCTGAGAGATCTAACCTCTCAAACAAAGCTGGTCGGAGATTCTAGATTTCTCATGGCGTTTCGCTAAAACTTGTAGATCTCCTAAATCTACCGATGGATGGATATCAAATTTGGGTATGTAGTTTATAACTGATATGTATATATTATGACCGGTGAAGATGGTTATAAGTTTAGGATTTGGTGCGATATAGTCATCTGAGTTTGAGTATTTGCAGCAGGAAAGGAGAAATTGTCTGATTAGAGACTTGTTCATCAAAGATACATATCGTTTCAGTCCACCGTTGGATTGGGCTGATATTTGGACAGAAGGTTTGTTTCTTCACATACTTCAATCTGTATGGTTGATTTTGTGATTACATATTTTTGTTGGTATATTGATACATCTGAACAGAATAGTAAATGAAGAATTGGTAGGGTTGCTTGTATTAGACTTAAATTTAGAATATGAACTTAGACCTTTCCAAATAGCTTGCATGTCAACCATGTTGACCTAGTTGCCATTGTTGATGAACCCATGATGCAAAATCAGTGATATACATGGCTGAACATGGTGACCTAGTGTAAATCAACAATATGGCCTAAGTATGAAAAATTTCATATTTTAGGGCTTTTGATGCTTTTGGCCTAGAATCATTGAATTGATGCAACTTATGTTTAATTAAGCATGATTAGGGTTGATTATGCTACTGATTTGGTGGTTGTGACCATATCATGGGTTAGGCATACTTGTGATCAAGTGACCCAATTTGGGCATGTTCATGCCTAAGGAATTGAAAATCAGTATTTTTGATTAATAGAATGGTTTATGAATGAGAATTATGCATTAGGGGCCTAAGTCATGTGATTTGAGTTGAATGATGGGATTATATGGGATTTAGGCCTATTGTTTATATGTGGGCTGATTTAGGGTTGATGTGTAATGTCTATGTGATTGAGCATAAAAATCGTAAGGCTTTTTTGTCACACCCTGGGTTGCACAGCGTGCCCCCTACCCAGGTGCGGGCGTACCCCCTTGGGGCGAACGCCTAGCCATAGTACCACATAATATTGTCCCATCCCGTTACAACCACCGCCACACAAGGACGTCTCTTGTACCGAGATCATTTGTCTCTACTATTCACTCATGAATAGTAAAGGGCCTCCCCCAAGTTCGAACTCTCAACCTCCTCCTCATAAGGTTAGATTTCGCAACTTGAGTAGCCACTGAACCATTGGCTCAGTGGTTACTCAAGTGGTGCGACTCAAGTGGAGCTTTGGACTACTGGTATCCTGTTATGTTGTTTGACACGGTGCCTTGGGATTGTTTTTACGCCTTGATGTTGCTATACGCTTTTGGTGTTTGTTCATATTAGAGGTTATTTCATATTGTTTGTACTTGTGAATGTTGGTTGTGAATCTGATTGTGTGGAAACTTCTGAGGGAGACATGATGTACATGGGATTTGGGGTTGATTGAATTTGTAAATAGAGTACTGCTGGTACTCTAACAGGGGTATGTACTATACCGTTAAATAATAAAGGCGACATCATTTCTTCTCAAAAAAATTATGATATGATATGAGTTGTTAGATGTTATTCGGTAATAGTTTTATAATGGCATGATAATACATTACATTGATCATATGGGTATGTTAGTAATGTTAACCTATGTGGTTCATCACATAGCTCGTCCCTAAATATATTGTGATAAAGTATATTTTGATGATCGCAAACAAAATACTTTTTGGTGCTAAACATGCGTGTATCAAGATTTCATCAAAACACCTAAGGAAAACAAAAATTCAAGCAACGACTCAATCTAGGAACTCAAAGATCACATCTAACGGTCAAGTTCGTCTCAACCAAAGAACTTCAACGATCACATTATGATTTCAAGATCACGTTACTCGAACGATTCGATCAAGCTTCAAGACTACATCTCTTAATCAACGTTCAAGTCATTCAACTCCGCAAAGTTCTTATTGAAAATCTCATAATGAAGAGTTAGATTTAACGGTTATGAAAAAAGAGAAATACACAAAGTATTTAAGGTATATCTTTCTCTAATTGTTATTGCTCAAAATGTTTTTCAAAACCATGCATAAATCATCTACATATGTTTTTTCTAATCTGCCTGTGTTTGATTTCATGTTTTTACAGTATTTCAAATAATCTAATACTATATATTTAATTTAAAATCTACCGAGTTTTTATTCACATTTATCTTATATTTTATCGTGAGTCAAAACTGTTTTCAAAGAGTCTTTCAGGACGCGAATGAAATAGCAGCGCTCTCCTGAACTTGACAAGCCATGACGTTGATAGTTCATTAAGACGTTGATAACGTTTAAGGTTGAGTTGAACTGATTTATCAGGACACTTACTTGTATAGTAGCGACCTCCTTTATTAGTCAACCTCTGAAGTTGTTAGGAAGTTGACTCAGCATCAGCTCACTGAAAGATGTCGTAAGTTCTTCAAACAATGTGTCTTTGAGGACACTGGTAGTTATAAGTTGAACAATCTATTAGAACACTATCAGGATAGAAACGCCCTCACCTTTAGGAATCAACTTAGTAACTTTTGGGACGCTGATTGTCCTTCAGCGTGTGTGTGTCTATCTAAAATATTTTTAATCGATAGGACGCTTACATTATTGTAGCGCTCTCACGATATGTTTTATGTTTTTAACTAGTAGGACGCTTAGGTAATGTAGCGCCCTCATGTTTTGTTTTATGTTTTAAAGGATGGACGCTTACTCGGATAGTAACGCCCTTATGCACTTAGTTGTTTTAAAACATAGCAGGACACTAACTGTGCATTAGTGCCCTCAAGTTTAAGTCGTTTAAATATTAAAGTAAGTCAGGGCGTGTACGAGTTAGTAGTGTCCTCACTTAAGTGTTCAACATGATGCTTATATGTAATAAGCCCCCTTAAAGGAATAAAATGACATTGTTGATATTATGCGTTAGGATACTGATTACGGAAGCATGACGCTAATTCAACAACCGTCACTGTTCAAACAAGTACACTACGTAAGTTTACTTTTTCAGAACAGACCTTTGCACAGAGTCTTTTTCAGACCTATCAGAGATCGTCTCTAATACATGAAATAAGTTTTTCTAGAACTTTCCTTTTTCATGAAATCTGAAAAGAATCAGAATGTTAGTGAAAATTGCAGTTGCCATTTTCATATAACATTTTAGCCGTTGTGTGTAAACGTTCATATTATTTGAACTTCAAGTGTCAAACGACTATGTCCTACTAAGTCTATAAATACTAGTACTTAGGACCAAATAACTTGCCAATCACTTTGTGTTATGCCAATACTTTTTGAAAGTTAGTATGTGTCAAAATAAATTTCATTTCCTAATCTTTCAAAGTATTTTTCACTGATACCTTTACGATTACAATAGATTTTCATATTGAGCTTTAATTATACTTTATCTTTGAAAATTTATCTTTATTGGTATCAACTTAAATTCTCAATCCTGATTCATATTAGGTACCATTCTTGTTGGAGATAGAATTTGAGAAATAGTTCAAGATATACAGTTGTATTTGATTTCATACCTTAAGTACTGTATTGAACTATATCAGTAGTTGCGTTAACTACTGATTACTGAACCAGAAGTTTTCATACTTATATTTTATATCTATTTTGAAAATTTTCTGTGTATTTGATTTACACCAATCCTTCATGTTTTAAGTCAATCTTTATTCGGTATTTATTACTTTCAAAGAAGCACAAATTTTCATATCATATCATTCATGCTTTTCGAAACTGCACTTGAGCAATACTGAACATTGAAAGGTAAAAGACTGAAAGTGTATTTCAACTTAGCATTACCTGTTTCATATTTCATATTTTTGTAATGTTATGTACTGTGTTTAATTGTAAAGTGTTCTACTTTGTTAGAACCAACATTATTTGAATTGTAATTTGCTGGTGTGCTTCGATGTGAAACAACCAGGACAAGTGGGCGTGGTTCACTTAAGTGATTTCAGGTTTGAAATCACAACAGTTCTTCCTGATCCCGTAAAAGGAACATAGGTTCTTTCTCAGCCCGGAAGAAGGAAACTGGTTCTTCCTGATCCCATAAAAAGAACATGGGTTCTTCTTTAGCCAGAAAAAAGAAAATCGGTTCATCCTGATCTTGTAAAAGGATAGGTGTGTCCTTAACCTTAAAAAGGACAGGTTATCTCTCAACCTTTAAAAAAGAACTGGTTCTTCCTCATTCCGCAAAAGGATAGACTATCTCTTGCCTGTAAAAGAGAAACGGTTCTTCCTTATCCCGTAAAAGGAACATGAATTTCTCCTCATCCCGGAAAAAGGAAATTTGGTTAATCCTTAGCCCATGAAAGGATAAGTTTGCCTTTAACCTATAAAATGGCAGTTGTAACGGTTTGATTCTCATTCGTAAGAAAATCAGTTAGTGGATTGAGAAAATCCTAATCGAGAGATTAGGTAGTGGACGTAGGCTCGGCCGAACCACTATAAATCTGTGTCACACGTTTGTAATTTAGTCTGTGTTTTATTTTGCATCAAATTCCAATACACTCATGTAAACCACTAAATTATTGGAAGATAATTTTAAAATTGACCATCGTACCCAATTCACCCCCTCTTGGGTGGACCAGCAAGTTATATTATTTGCCTCACTAAAGACACACTATAAAGATAACAATACATTGAAATGTGTCTTGGCCTAGTTTGGGTTGTTCTGAAAAGCCAATGTTATGTGCCACGATGGCTGGTAAATTTTGGACTCCATACGAGAGGAGTTTCGAGGGAAAGGTGATTTTGCCTGGGTGGTCCATAACCCAAATGAATGGTTAGCGATGACTCTTAAAACAAATTAATGTTACAACGTAATGTATGCACTTATTTGAATATCTAATTGGATGTGATATATTTTGCTATTAATAAATAAGAGTTTAGGAATATTGTTTAAGGTTATTCATTGCACATTATCTCACCCCTTCTCTTTTTCAGGAACTAAAAATGTAGTGCAAGGAACAATGGTATCAAGTTCTGCTAGTGGTTTATTGGTTATACGCGGTGAACATTTTACTTAGTAGTAGAAATGATGGTCCCGATTGGAGTAGTATTGACATTTTAGTTTGATTTTCGATATGTCCAATTTCATACTAGAATATGTAATTAGTTTCAATGTTATTTGATTATGATAGAATATGGTGGATATGTTATTATTAATTCAATACCATGTGTGAGTTATTATTTAATTGTTAATAAATTTGGCTCTATTGATGAAAGTGTTATATTGGACATGGTTCTAGTCTTGTGAAGCTTGCAAGATTTAGAATACCAGGGTATTAGGTATTGTAAGATGATTTAATCTCAAGATTATGATAAGGTCCATGATTGGACTAAAGAAAATATCGAGACGTCGGGACTCAAGGAATTTGGATTTGCAGGCAAGGTAAGACTAGGGTGAGGTGACGTTCTTAAACACACATTTTTATAATTTTTAAGATTGTTCTATTAATTATAAGGACATTAGAAAGAAATGATAGACACTCATGCCCCAATGAGGTTATTTAGACTAGTGGATTTACTATCCTTTGTCCTTATCACTTTGTGACCCAAAAGCAACCGTCCTTATGCTGTAAGGACCCCATAGCCTTATTTCCACCACTCATGTTAGCTTCACATGAATTTATGGGTCGAAAATTAGGGTGATAGTCAAAACCTGGATGACCATCTTTCCTAAAATAAGCTCACTTGCGCCCAGCAGTTCGCTGACCCTTTGGTAATTGTACAAGTTCTCAAGTCTGTTTCTTCATCGATGAGTCCATCTCATCCTCTATGGCTCATTTCATCTTTCAGAACAACTGTGGCTCATTGCCTTCCTGAAAGTAGAACAATCATCTCCATATGTAATCAATACATATGTCACCATGTCTTCAAACCCATATCGAATTGGTGCTTTAACTGTCCACTTAGCTCTGCCATTAGTTAAGGACTGTTCCTATCGCTCCTGATGTTGGTGTTCACTAGCTTGATCTGTTGTCTCATCTGCACTACTCTTTGGTGTACTTTCAGAAGTACTGAACTCCACCTTCACAGAATCACCCTTATCATCCTCCTTAGAATCTATCTGCTTCCCGGACATCAAAGCAGACTTATCAAACGTCACATCCCTGCTGATCACGATCTTATGCAAATCAGGACACCATAACCTATATCATTTCATTTCATCCGCATAACCCAAAAATATGGCTTTCCGAGTTCTTGGCTCAATCTTACTTTCCTTAACATGAAAGTAAGTAGGACATCCGAACACTATCAAAACACTGTAATCAGCAGCATTACCATACCATACCTCAAGCGAAGTCTTACAATCAATAGTTGTAAATGGTGATCTGTTCACAAGGAAACAGGTAGTATTCATCGCCTCTGCCCAGAACTCTTTACCCAAACCAACATTGGATAACATACACCGCACTCTCTCCAGTAGAGTGCGATTCATTCTTTCTGCAGGTTCATTCTATTATGGTGTTTCCTTAACAGTGAAGGGACTCTCAATATCTTCATCTTTACAAAACTTTGAAAAAGTTTTATTGGTGTACTCACCACCGTTGTCGGTTCTCAACCTCTTGATGCTTCTTTCAGTCTGCTTCTCAATTTTTGTCTTCCATTTCTTGAAGACCTCAAACACTTCATCCTTCCTTTTCAACATTTTCACTCTGACCATGTGAGAAAAGTCATCGATAAAGGAAACAAAATAGCTTGATCCACCAAGTGAGGGAATGGTGGAAAGACCCCACACATCTGAATGAATGTAATCTAGGGTACCTCTGGTGCAGTGAACTGTGAAATTGAACTTTACTCTGCATTATTTTATGAACACACAATGCTGACAAAAGTCCAACTTCTCAACCTTACTCTTCCCAAGTAAGCCTCTTTTGCTCAACACCTCAAGTCCCATTTGGCTTGTATGCCCTAGTCGCATATGCCACAACTTTGTTTTTGTTGAGAAACTGTTTGTAGACATCGCTGCACTACCTATAAATGTATGTCCTAATAACACATACAAGTTACCAACTTTCGTGCTTTTCATAACCACTAGTGCATCTCAGACTACCTCTAGAACTTCACCTTTAGCTACAATCCTGCAGCCCTATGAGTCTAAAGTACCCATAGAAATAAGATTTTTTCACAGCTCTGAAACATGCCTGACTTTGGTCAAAGTCCTCACAATGCCATCAAACATCTTGATCTTCACTATTCCTATCCCTAATGTTTTACAAACCATATCATTACCCATAAGAACAGTACCACCGTTCACACTCTGAGAAGAGGTAAACCAATCCTTATTAGGACACATATGGTAGGACCAACCTGAATCAAGAATCCATTCATTACCTGAGCATCCCATTATGATCGAAATGACATTAGCACCATCGGACTCTTCCTCTGCAACTGTTGCATTACTAGAATTTTTCGCCTTTTGTTTTCTTTTACGTTCTGAACAACCTTTTTATAAAGTGCCCTTCTTTATGACACTTAAAACACTTTAATTTTCTTTCTTTTGATTCCGATCTGAATCGACCTTTGGACCCTCTCTGTTCAGATCTACCTCTACCAAGCAAGCTTCACCTGAGCTTTCCCCTTTATCTTAGTAACCATCTTTTTCAACTCCTTAGAGTTCAAAGTTGTTTTGACATCCTCTAAGGTTAGGGTGTATCTACTGAAGATCAAAGTATCAACCAAGTGCTCATATCTGGTAGTGAACATAACCAATACATTGTTTGGTCCTCATCATTGAGTTTTATAATCAACATTCTTAAGAGCCATAAGAATTCTATTAAATTCATCATTATGTTCTCTCATGGAAGTGTCTTCCTTCATCTTCAACATGTGCAACCGCTTCTTCAGATACAATTGATTTGTTAGAGATTTTTTCATATATAAACTTTCTAGTTTTAACCACAAACTGACAATTATAGTCTTCTCTTCAATTTTCGTATGACTTCTTCACTCAAGCATAAGGGAATAACAATAAATGGTTTATCCATGATATCATCTTTTTTTTCTTTTCTCAACTTTATAGGCAATGCATATCTTTCCTTTAGCCCTTTCTGCAACTCGTCTTGTGTTAATACCGCATCTTTATCAGCCAAAAATTAAGGTTATTCTTTTCGTTGAAAAGTTGAGCTTTTCAACTTTGTATTTAGCAGCCATTGGAAGAATTTCTTCTTTTTAATATTCTTGAATCAATGCGCATAACAAATCACCACCAGCCAATAAACTAATGTTTTCTTTTGTTTATTTATAAAATAAACAAAAACATTAATTAGACTTTCAAACACGAAAGTCAAAGATTTGTCTTTTCCTTAAATGCCTTGCAAAAACGTTTGATAAAAGTAGAAATAGAAACTCACGTTTCGTTTTTTTTTTTTTTCCTCACAGATTTTGAATCAACATTTTCACAAGGTAGATCACCGTGGTCAGTACCGCACCAACAAAGACGTGCAAAACGTCTTCAGTTTTTCTTTCGCCGATTCAATCGCTGCACCACCGCACCAGTAAACTATCAGTCACCGGTTCAATCACTGCAGATGATCACCGTGCACCGCACTAATTGTTCTAATCCAATCAATGCGTGTTTGTATTTTAGGAGAAACCTTGCTCGGAAG
Organism: Paratinospora sagittata; assembly: GCA_035771175.1. Classification (NCBI taxonomy): domain Eukaryota; kingdom Viridiplantae; phylum Streptophyta; class Magnoliopsida; order Ranunculales; family Menispermaceae; genus Paratinospora; species Paratinospora sagittata. Next base: position 30,300,466 of record CM069599.1, read on the forward strand.
ATTCACTCAACGGAATACATACAAACACTCACACACAAATATAAATCAAAGCAATCAAAAAGAAAATAAAGCAATAAAGAGAAAACATATAAAAATTTACGTAATTTGACAAAAATTTATTTACGTCCACAAAAAATAAAAATTCTACTATCAGAAGTAAATCAATACAACACTTAAAAACACTCTTGGCCTTCTCACCTTCTCTACGAATTTTTCTTCCAGAGAGTCTTGATATTTTTGAGATACCAAACATGAGAGAGGAGTTGTGCTCATGTGAAGATTATGTGAAGGCGCATGACTTTCAAACCACTTTGAGTCCCACATATGAGCCCGAGTTCTAATTACAAACATAATTAATGTAACTAATCATATATATAGAATATCACCGAGTTTTTGCTTTTAATTTCAAATTGAAATATTTGTTTTGCTTGCATTCAGAACTTTTTAAAGTTGGATTTCAAATTAGTTACATTCGTACAGATTGATCTACACCAAAACCAAACCACACCATTTACCTAATTTTGGGTAAAATAGAGGTCTGATTTGAACGACCACGAACAACATCACATTTAACACTTGAGGAAGGTACAACCCAACTATGAGGTACATCAACTGGTGTTACAATAATGCGTAGATGAGTTTTGATTGGGATAATTGATTGGGATAACTACTTTATTGTCCACTTCTAATAAACGTGATTGACCCAATTCTGGATGATTTTTTGGGATCCTATAACTGTCAAAAGTGGGGGACCGTTCATCCTTCAATTTATTGATGATGGCAAGAGGCCTAAAGTCTAGATATCTTATTGCACACGCTAAGAAAATTTTATGTATAGATATAAATATCTTGTCGTCACCTACGAAAATTTTACTAGCAACGTAATGGCATTATTATTAATTTGTAAGTATACTATTACAAGAAGAATACTTTATTCTTCTATACCACACACCATGTAAATACCTTATCATCCACACCCGCAACACTCAGGCTGCTCTAAGCCACATGGTTATTGATGATAAGCATATATACATGTACATAATTGATCAGCAGTAGATTATCGAAATAGCTAGCTAGCTAGTTAAGGGATCAATTGTGTCATATAATTGACAATTGATGATGATGATTCAGAGCTTGCAGTGGTGGGCTTCTTCAATGGTGCTACTGATGGTGCTTCTTCATCAGTATGGCTTTAATGGGCAATTCTGTTTGGGGTGTTTGGAGGAAGAGAGAGCTGCTCTGTTGCAATTCAAAAGTTCTGTGAATTGGACAGATACTGCAGAGCCTGGTCTTGCTTCATGGGTTGATGATCACGAAGATAATAAAAACAGAAGTAGTACTAACTGTTGCAATTGGGAGAGAGTTCAGTGTAATCTCACCACTGGCAGAGTCACCCATCTCTTCCTCAACTTCACAAGGGGGGGATCCTTATCTGATATGGTGGGATTTACAGACGGCCTATCGGAACCTTATCCGTTGTACTCCCCGAGGGAAGGATCGGCCTCAGATCATATAATGAGATTCACTTGGTTCATAAATGCCACACTGTTTCTTCCCTTTGAGAAACTCCAACACCTTGACTTATCTTGCAATTTTATTAATGGCTGGTTCGAGAATGAAGGTGCGTATGTTTGCATACACAGATCAAATGAATTAATTCTCTTGAGTCTGGATCAACATCTTGGTTGGATGATTATCAAATAATGTTGCATCAATCGCAATTATTAAATGATATTCATATCTATTGCTAACATTAAATATGTATTTACAGGTTTTGAGAGATTGGCCGGCTTGAACAAGTTGACGATCCTAGATCTCCGAGTGAATCAATTTAACAACAGCATCTTGACATCTTTGAGTGCACTACCATCACTCAACCAAATCTACCTTGGACGCAATAATTTGAACGTTGGCCGGTCTCTTAAACAAGGTGTTTCAATTATAGTTGCCCCATAATTTTTGTTGGTTTAAAAAACTTATTATTATTTTTTTTTTACTTATGAAAAAGGGATGACTGCTAACTGGTAGGAAGAGTGTCAATGATTTGTCAAAATCACAAAACTGAATCAAACCGATACTTTCTGTTCGATTTGTTTCAGAATTCATATGTCTGGGTCAGATTTCATATTGAGATTTTAAAAACAATATTAACCCGAACTGAACCAAATTTTAAAGTTAATTTCACAATATATGTTAAATATATTGTAATATATATGTTCTTGCTACCAACCAGTAAGCATCAGTTGGCTACTCAGCTAGTGAAATTAGTTTCTAAGATGAGATCAATTTTCCTCTAAAATCTTCTAGTATTTTAAATGTTGGCAGGAGAATGGCCTATTTTTCTTATTTTACTTTTTAGCCACATTAAAGGTCAAAAACGTCTTTTGAACCGCAAGTTTGTAAATAAGACGTCTTCTAAGGCCTTCTTTAAAGAAAAAATACACTTTTTTACTAAAAATTGTAATTTCAATATCTTTGATTCTCCCACTCCCTCTCCCTCCATGTTTTCTATTTTTGTGCTACACATAATTTCTCTATTTTACTAAAGTATTTGTTTGGTACGCAAGATAGAATAAAATTATTTTAATTAGCTACAACGGTTTTTGTAGCAATATATATGTATATAGCTTATCAAGAGCAGGGTTTAGCGGGTCGAACTAATTTTGACCTATTTTGATTTTACTAAAGTATTTGTTTCGAACTATCGTGTCTAATCGAGTTTAATCTATTTTGATCCGCACTTATTTTTGTTAAACCCAAACCTGCTAATTTTATATCGGTTTCTAGTCGTGTTATCGGGTTGTGGCATATATTGCCACCCCTACGTGCATCTGTGCTTTGGACCATAAATAACTTCTTGGCCTTTGCTAAGGATAGAGTACGAAAAGATACAAGGTATGCCCAATTTGTAGGGAAGGCACATCATTACGCCGCTTGAGGAGCAAAATATGCTATATTGGTTATGACGATATTTACCTCATACTCATTCATGGTGAAAAGGCAAATGCATTAATTTGATGGTAAGCAAGAGCATATATTAGAACTAAAGGAGCATTTTGGCTATAAAACTTTGCATTAGATTCATCTCTCCAATGCATAAAATGTGGGAAGCATCCAACTAGTAGAATGAGATAACATGGACGTGAAGCACACCAAAACATCCTCTTTGATTTACTATATTCGCTTAAGCTAGAATTGCGGCACATTCCTTACTAAAAGTGCTTTGTTTTGTGATGATAGAGAAGGTCTTGCTTCCTATTCCTCTCATGTTGTTGTGGCTTGTGAAGGCCCCTCCCTTCCTCCAGTCCTCCCTCCCTTGCTCTTGCTCAAACACCCTTCCTCCATCCGCCATTAAACAAAGAAGAAGAGAGAAGATTTCTCTCTGGAGCTCTTGCGTGGAGGAGGGGAGAGGGATGTCCTCTTCCATCTTCTTTCATTTTTTTTTAAAACATGTTTTCAAGTTTTTGTTTTTTAAATTATTATGATAATCTAGATGAACTTATAGTTATACATTTTTTCTACTTAGAATAACATTTCCTTATTTAGAGGTGCTTGTTAATGTGGCACCAAAGATTTAAAGAGAAAAAAAGGTTCTGTCCTGCCCATATGACCATTTGTCTAGTCAATTAAACAAAAATAGTCATGCAATGAATTTGTCAAGTATTTGCATGTATGATATATAGTATACATAGATAGAAATTAGTCAGATACAAATTAGTCTTTGGGCTAAACATTGTCATTGCAGGTTTTCAAAGATTGTCTACATTGAAAAGATTGCAAGCACTATATTTAAATTATAATTACTTGGGCAACCGCGTACTACCGTATTTGACTTCATTCACATCCCTCAAGATTTTATCTTTGGCAAACAATAAGCTGGATGGATCGCCCACTTCTTCTAAAGGTAAGTTGACTTAAATCTTTCTTTTCTATGGTAAAGTTTGTTACTTTCGAGAAGGCCTATAAAATTATAGAAAATATGATCTTTAAATTATAATTGCAATTATCTATGTAAAACTCAAATCAACTTAATTATTATTTTTTTAATTACATGAGTTCAGCTAATTATAATTATCTATTTCTATATTATATATAATATCATAAAAAACTCGTAATGGGATCATTTTTTGTCATTATTTCAAAAATACTCTTAAAATACTATTTTTTTAATTCTATAATAAAATTTTAGTAATGCAATGGGTAATAAAGTAATTTAATAATTTAACTTTTTTTCCACTGCTCTCATAATCTCTTCTTAAACTGAGTGTGTGATCTATTAACAGAGTATGGATCCATTTATCTATAATTAAATAGTTTATCTATATCAGTAGGGTGTCTATGTTCTAAAACCAAAAATGCATAAAATCAGACCAAATATAGACATAAATGTTGCCAATGATCTTTTTTAGGGTAACTTTATTAAAAACATAAAGACACACAAAACTAAAGATGAAGAAGGATTTAATAGAAGCAACATAACATATTTTCTTAAATAAGCGCACAAAAAACTACAAGACTTTTATAGATATATTGATTCTCTTTAAATTTTCTAGCCAATGGTTAAATCACTTTTAATAAAATCTTTCAGGTTTATTATTAATATATGAATTTTCAAGCTTTTACAGATTTATGTATGTTTGTTTAATGAATAAAAAGATGAGTAAAAAAAGAGTTTTAAATAATTATTTAAAAATATAAAAAATTACATCCCGTGCAACGCACGTGCACATTTTGGAGACAATCAATATATCTATGAAATACAAAATAGTTTTGTTCTTACGGGTTTCTTTCTCTTTGACTTTCTCTGTGCCAAACGTGGTATCAGAGCAAGGGTATTCTCCCAAGCTCGTGGTATCACAGCAAGGGTATTAATACAATATGGATCCATTTATCTAGTTAAATCATAGGGTGTCTATGTTCTAAAACCGTAAATGCATGAAATCAGACCAAATATAGACATAAATGTTGCTAATGAATTTTTTTTTAAGGTAACTTTATTAAAAACACAAAGACACACAAAATTAAGAGAAAGAAACAACACCTACACCTCCCTAGACATTTCGAAGAGATTTCTAGGGACAGGCTAACAGGGTTTAACTCAGCTAAATGATTAGAAACCTTCAAATGAGGGCCACTAGAGGCAGCCAAAATTAGCTTGCTTTGCAACCACTTGAATCGACCATCTATCAAGTTGCAACAACAAAGAGTCTTTTTTTTTTAATCTAGAGACCATTGTTCTTGTGCGGCAAGGGGTATATAAACCCGGGTTTTTTATATTATTAGGCATGATTATTTTTTTTTAATATTTATAATGAGGCAAGAAAAAAATTATATCTACAATCAGGCAAGTTTTGGACACTTTGGTGCCATCTAAGTATATATATATAACCCACTTTAACTAGAAAAGAAAAGAAAAGAAAATCTGAAAAAAAAAAATATATATAGTGTAAAAAAAATCTGGAAAAAAAAACAAAAACAGAAAATCTGGAAAAAGTAAAAAAAAAATCTAGAATAAAGTAAAAAAAAGTGAATAGCTTTTAAAAAAAATATGGACAAAGTCGATGATGCTTCTTGAAGTAGTGTCATCCACCCTAAAAATAAATAAATAAATAAACATAACATATTTTCTTAAAGGTGCAGCAGCCACGTTCCCACATCCATGCTATTTCCCATGATCGAGGTAAATCCAAGGCCAGGATGGAGACACCTATCCAAAAAGAATAAAGAGCGTGGAAGGAAGTGGTACAAGACGCAGATTGTACCGGTCCGATAGCTGAAAGACACGATTTCCACGTCTCTGATAAAGGTGGCGCAGGAAATCTTATTTCAGACAACTTTTTGGGGTGGGCCACGTTGTGCCTTGGCCTCAGATGGATATCTCTCAACATCTTGACCCAGTTCCAATGGCTTCATAGTCTTTTAATCTAGCAGATGGAATGGTCCAACAGTTATCTGGTCTGGGCCTTGCATTGAGCTCAAAGTCCATAATGGTTACTGATAATCCAGGGTGTGTAGCTGGGCCCTCAAAGTTGGAAGCTACTAACCACTCACAAGCCCACGTGGGCTCCACTAGTCAAACCCAAATGGTCCCTCATCATGATTCTTCGCAAGGTATTGGTGATGCTGAAACCCCTCTTGATTTGCTCCAAATTTTTGAGTTTCCAAACGACATTCAAGAAGTTTCTCCCCTCGGGTCGTCGTTCAGCCATGTATCTAAAACTTTCTCGTCGCACAGTCGTGATACTGTGCATCGTGATGCGGCTGATGTGGAGACAGTTGTGGCAGAAGGGGTGGGAAGCCCTGTCGTGACTTGTCAACCTGATAAGTCGCATCCTATCTTCCGTCCTAAGATAGGTTTTGAAGTAACACAGTATTTCATTCTTGTGATGGTGTCGATCTGCACGTCTTTATGGAAAAAAAATGCCAGAAAGGGGTGTTAGAGGGTTCCACTAATCACAGTAACGGTAAATATGTCCTTGATTGTGCTACTAGTAAGCGTCAATCTAGACGGAGTCTACGGAAGGAGCTAGGGATCCAAAGTAAGGTGGTTTTTTTATCATGAAAGGAATGAAGCCGTGTGGGAAAGTCAAAATGTGCTTTGGAACAACTGCGCGTTTGATGAAAACTCTAATTTCAACAATTGCGGGGACGACGAACGGGACAACGATGAAGTTGATGAGCTTGTTTTAGGCGAGAATAACGTTCATCTTTTTCAGGTTAATTCTGGAATCAAGGTATGTCCATTTCATTTTGATTTAGATGGTAATTTTGAGTTTTCCTCTAACTTTCCTCAAGGTCATGGTAATTCTATTTTTGTGGACGGTTCCCCAAAACATGCAAATAAACCAATTTCGTCCCCCCTACCCAGTCCATGAAAATAAAACCACTTCCCCTCCCCTGAAAACACTCTGTACTCAAGTTCCCCAAGTGCGTGACAGTGATTTGAATGAGCTCATCCATGACAGGTGTGATACTCAAGAGAATGAAGTCAAGTCGATTTTGAAAAAAAATGAGAATGCTCTCTGCTAAACGAATGTAGCAGGCAGTAATGTAGGTGGTATGGGTGGTGTGGATCATGTTGGCTCTATAGACCCAATGGAGTCGGTTGCGTCCCTCGAAAACGCTCTGTACTCAAGTTCCCCAAGTGCGTGACAGTGATTTGAATGAGCTCATCCATGACAGGTGTGATCCTCAAGAGGATGAAGCCAAGTCGATTTTGAAAAAAAATGAGAATGCTCTCTGCTAGACGATTGTAACAGGCAGTAATGTAGGCGGTATGGGTGGTGTGGATCATGTTGGCTCTATAGACCCAATGGAGCCGTTTGCGGATGTCCTTCATCAAGCTCAGATTACTGTCAATAAGAGATTGGTTCAAAATGAGACAAAGTTGATGTGGTCTCAGATGGTGAGATGACTCTGAAAGATATTGCTAATAGTGTCAAGGCAATGAAACGGAATGGTGGAGTCAAAAAATGAAGATCATTTCTTGGAATATTAGAGGGTGTGGTTCGAGCAGAAATAAATGCATTATCAAGAGAACTTTAGGAATGGCTAAACCAGACATTGTGAATTTTCAAGAAACTAAAAAAGAAATGATTGACCACAGGATTATTTCTCAGTTGTGCGGGTCAAGGTTCAAGTGTTGGATTGTGTTACTTGCTATCGGGTCGACTGGCTTTTGTGTTATTGTTTGGGACTCTAGAGCTGTGATGGTGGAAATTAATTTAATTGGCGATTTCTCAGCTTCTATTCAGATTAGAGGCGAGGACAATAACTGTTGGTGGCTGACTGAGGTCTATGGGTCGAATGGCTATGCTGAGAGGATGAATTTTTGGGATGAGATTGTTGGGCTCAGTATGCTTTGTGGTGATAGGTGGTGCTTGGGTGGCGATTTCAATACGGTGAGGAACGTAAGGGAAAAAATTAACAGCCCGAGATTAACTACTAGTATGCAAATGTTTGACATGCTGATTGGTGAACTTAATCTAAGAGACCTTCCTCTTTTGAATGCTCAAGTCACATGGTCTAATTTTCGTGCAGTTCCTATTTGCTGTAGATTGGATAGGTTCCTCTTCCCTCCGGGGTCGGAGACTTTGTTTCTGATTTGTAGGCAGGAAGCTCTTCCGAGAATGGTCTCGGATCACTGTCCTATTGTTCTAGATTCATATGTTTATCATTGGGACCCGTCTCCGTTTCGGTTTGAGAATGCGTGGCTTCAACATCATGATTTTCCTACTTTAATTGGTAAATGGTGGGCTGAATCTTTTGCATATGGTCACGAAGGGCATAGGTTTATGCTCAAGTTGAATGAGGTTAAAAAAAGCTGTTAAAGAATGGAACACTAAGGTGTTTGGTTCTATTTCCATTAAAAAGAAGGCTCTCGAAGAATTAATTGGGTGCTTAGACTTCTTGGAAGGACACAATGAACTGAACATAGAATGGGCAAAAATCAAAGTGAAGGCTAAGACTGAGTTAGGTGACATCTGCATGAAAGAAGCTCGGATGGCTGGGCAAGGAGCCAAGATCCAGTGGCTTAAAAAAGGGGATGCAAATTCTAAATTTTTCCATAGGATTCTTAGCCATAGGAGGTCAAAATATTTTATCTCTAAAGCAAAAAGGGATGATGATTCTCTAGCAGAGGATGACCTTGACATTATTGAGGTATTTGTCAAGCATTTTTCTGAGGCTTTTGCATCGAGAAGGAGGGAGTTTTGGGAAATTGATGGAATTGCTAGGAACCCGATTGGTACTGATGAGGTGACTTGGTTGGAGACACCATTTGATGAAGAAGAGGTTCGAAAGGTTGTTTTCAGCTACAATTGCAACAAGGCACCGGGGCTAGATGGTTTTACGTTGGCATTCTATCAAAAGCCGTAAGACACTGTTAAAGCTGATGTGATGAGGAAAATGCATGATTTCCACAGGAATGGTGTGGTCAACGTTAAGACCAGTGAAACTTTTATAGGCCTCATTCCAAAAAAAGGGAGATTTTTGGCACCTAAAAGCTTACAGACCCATTAGCTTAGTCTCGAGTCACTATAAAATCATTTCTAAGACTCTCTAAATGAGGCTTCGTGCTATCTTTCATAAAACTACTGATGAATCTCAATTTTCCTTTGTTCACGAACGTCAAATACTCAATGTAGTTCTTGTGGCCAATGAAGTCGTGGAAGATTATAGATCTAGAAGTCGTCGAGGTGTGATTTTTAAGGCTAATTTCTAAAAAGCCTATGATTCTGTTGACTAGGAATTCCTTGACTTTGTGATGTTTAAGAAAAACTTTGGGTGTAAGTGGCGAAGGTGGATTGGAGGTTGTTTGAAATCTGTATCCTTTTCCCTTATCATAAATTGTAAGGCAACTAGGAAGTTTTGTGCTCAAAGAGGTTTGAGGCAAGGTGATCTGTTGTCTTCCTTCTTGTTCACTTTGGTGGCAAATGTACTTTGCAGAATGATGTCAAATGCATGTTTATCTTCTAATATTTAGGGTTTCTCTGTTGGGAAAGAACGAATGATGGTCTCTCACCTTATGTTTGTTGATGATGCTCTTTTCTTCCTCAATGATAAGGAGGAGAATGTTATCTGTTTACTACAATGTTTCTATCTTTTGTCTGGTCTAAAGGTTAACATGCTCAAGAGTTAATTGGCAGAAATCAATATCGATCATGATGTTTTGGGTTGGATGGCCGCAAAGATCGGGTGTGATATTGGGTCTTGGCCTCTTCAGTATCTTGGCTAACCTCTAGGCAGGAATCTTTTGTACAAAAACTTTTGGGATCCGGTGGTTTCAAAAATTTTCCATAGATTAGATGGTTGGAAGCGAGTGTTCTTGTCGAGAAGAGGAAGACTTGCTTTAATTAATTCGGTGTTGTCTGTCATTCCAAGTTTTTACTTATCTTTTTTTCGTATGCCTGTTGCAGTTGCCAAGGCTATTGAGAGAAAATTAAAGGTGTTTTTATGGAAAGGGGCTGACAAGAGCAGTGGGTCTCATTTGTTAAACTAGAAGATTGTTCAAAGACTGGTGTCTAAAGGTGGTTTGGACATTGGTAACATCTTGAAGAGGAATAAGGCCCTTTGTGCTAAATGGTTGTGGAGATTTTATAACGAATATCAGTCTTTTTGGGCAAGGATTATTACTAGCAAATTTGGAAAAATTGAGTTCAGTAGGAGAATTATCCCCACAATTAGATCAACTTATAGGAGTCTGTGGAAATATGTGATATCGCTGCTCCCTGATATGTTCCCTCACTTTCAACCAATGATTGGAGATGGGCAGACTTTCAGATTTTGGGAGGATCATTGGTTAAACGATACCCCAATAGCTAAGATGTTCCCTAGGCTTCATCATGCAACGTCTTTCCCCAACCATCCCATTTCCCACTTTATTCTTGCCAATGACCACCTCGAACCTATTCAATGGAATCTTTTTAATCCTAGCACTCTCACTGTTGGTCCAAATGCCGAATTTGTTGAGGTTCTAACCTTGTTGTCTTTTGTTCACTTGTCTTCGGGCCACGACAGATTTCAATAGACCCTCCACCATTCTTGCCACTTCACCTGTAAGTTTTTTTCTCCAGTTTCTCATTGATGACTTATCCTTTCCCATTTTTTCATTGGCTAAAGTGATTTGGGAAGCTCATGTACCATCTAAAATAAAAATGTTTGGGTGGATTTTGTACCCTTTTTCTTTGAGTATTTGGGATGAGTGGCGGGATAGACTTGGGATTAGGTTCTCCTATCCAAGGTCGGTTGAGAAGTCTTAAGCGCTTACCCATATTCAGGGGCTAAATGGTAGGCAAGCTAAGATTATGAAGGCGGCGAACCGTGCAACTCTATGGATGATTTGGATGGAACGCAATCATCGTATTTTTTATGGTGTTTCTAAAAGAGTGGAAAAAGTATGGATTGATGTTTTGATTCTTGCTAGTTTGTAGTTAATGGCCTTTAAAATTAATGGGGACTATTCCATTAATGGGTGGACTAGGAACTGAGGAGAGTGTTTGTAGTGAGGATTTGTGTTGTGTTTTTTTTTGTGATTTCGTAGTTTATGTATGTGGTTTTGTTTGAGCACTGTTGGTGCTCCCTTTTGTTGTGTACTTGTTTGCTTGTTTTTATCTTTAATAAATTTGTTTGTTTACTCTTAAAAAAAACTACATATGAACAAGAATTATATGCCATTGTGCGAGCTTTACAGCATTGGGAGCATTACTTGGTGCAAAAAGAATTTGTATTGCATAGTAATCATCAAGCTCTAAAATTTAGTAACTCACAAAAGAACTTGAGCAGGATGCATGCGCGGTGGGTGCTTTTCCTACAAAAGTTTAACTTTGTTTTCTAACAACGCGCGAGTCAGCAAAACAAAGTAGCTGATGCCCTTAGCCGGCAGGCAACTTTGTTGACAACTCTCAAGTCTAAAATCATTAGTTTTGACAGCTTGAAAGACCACTATGAAGGGGATGATGATTTCAACCACATATGGCTTAGGTGTGTCAATAAGGATGCGGCAAGGGATTTCCATATTGAACAAGGTTTTCTTTTCAAGGGAAAACAGTTCCTTACGGGAGCTCTTGATTCAAGAGTTACACTCGGGTGGTTTAGTAGCTCACACCAGGCGGGATAAAACAATTGCTCTTGTGGAAGAGAGGTTTTATTGGCCTCACTTGCCGTGAGATGTAGCTCGATATGCTATTTTTCAAACCACTAAAGGACAAGTGCAAAACACTGGTTTATACACTCCACTTCCTGTTTTAGGAAATATTTGGGAGGACCTCTCCATGGACTTTGTTTTGGGGCTACCAAAGACACAACGACATGTCGATTCTGTTTTTGTTGTTGTTGATCGGTTTTAGAAAATGTCTCACTTCATCCCCATCCAAGCGAACGACAGATGCTAGCAACATCACTAATCTATTCTTTCGTGAAGTTGTGAAATTACATGGTGTCCCTCGCTCCATTACATAGGATCGTGACGTCAAATTTGTTAGTCATTTTTGGCGAATGTTATGGAGGTGTTTTGATACACTTTTAAAATTCAGCAGTGCTTATCACCTGCAAACGGATGGCCAGATGGAAGTGGTGAACAGAACGTTAGGCAACATGGTTCGTAGCATTGCCGGTGACCGGCCTAAGCAATGGGATTTAGCCCTTCCACAGGCTGAATTCGCTTTCAACAATATGGTGAGTAGATCCATGGGCTTGTCTCCTTTTGCCATTGTATACACCAAGGCCTCCAACCACACTTTGGACTTACTTGTCCTTCCCGCTACTAACTGTCAAAAAGCTGATAACTTAGCTGAACACATTCATCATATGCATCAGGAAGCTAAGCAAAGACTTGAAGCCTCAAACGCTCATTACAAAGAACAGGCTGACAAACACTAGCAACTCAAGCAGTTCGAAGAGGGCGAATTAGTGATGGTCCATCTGCACAAACAGTTCCGGTTTCCAACTGGCACTTATAATAAGCTTCAAGCAAAGAAGATTGGTCCCTTAAGTGTTAAGAAGCGAATCAATGACAATGCCTATATCATTGATCTCCCTGTTGAGCTGCGCATCTCCCCCACATTCAATGTTTCTGATATATATGAGTACCACCCTCCGGATGAAGCTTCAGTGCTCTTAGATCACTCAGGGTCGAGTGCCTTTCAGGGAAAGGGAAAATTTGGTGCAGCTAACCATGGTGCGACTGCCTAAAGCACTTTAAAGACGTGGAGTTAACTAACTTGGGCTGAGGGGTAGAGCAAATAAAGTTTTCTCTATAGTTTATTTTACTTTTATATTTCTTTGCAATGTTTGTTTTTTCCTTAAAAGTATCACTTAACCCCATTTAAAGGGAATATAAAAGGAAAACAAGCGTAAACAGAGCAGATTTTGGGAATATAAAATACAAAACAGTTTTGTTCTTTCGGGTTTTCTTTCTCTGAGACTTCCTCTACGCCGTAAACCCATTACCCTTAACTAATTAGACGACAAAGATCGAAAAAGATTCAATAAGTGCCTGTTAGCCAGCCTTGCACCATTCCCAAACCTTTCCAAGTTGCCCACAATTAATACAGCTTTCATCTCATAGGTCCCCTTCCTAAGAACCAGCTAGAGCAATCATCACACTACCAAGGTCTTTTGGGAATATAAAATATATATATATATATATATGTTTTTTTTTTTTTTCATTCTTAACTTGTTGTGTTTAAATTATGTCTAAAATTATTGTAAAATGAAAAAGCTTTAGTATTGAAACAAAGCACACAAAAAAGAAATAAATCACTTTAAAAAAAAACTACAAATCTCAAAAACCGTTGTTTAATTATTACTGAAGCATAGATATATGTATATATTGTTATTCTTATAATTATATATGTAGTGACTTTCCTTTAAAATCAATGTAAGGGCAATTATTTGATTCCACCTAAGATTTATGTAATAAGCATTTTAACGTTTTATGTTTAATTTTTTTAATCTTTTTTATTAAATTTACTCACATCATGTGGGCCTTGTAACGTTTGTAGGAATAATAGTAGATAAAGAACTAAAAAAGAAATTGAAAATAGAGTGAAAGAGAGGCCAAAACCAGTTCTCAAGTACTTCTATCGTTCATGATTAAAAAGATATTTTAACTAAACAAATTAAATATCAATTTAAGTTATTTATTAAAAAAATAATTAATGCAAACAACCAACCATGGATTTGTTGCTAAAAATTATGATGAATATAAATAATAAGCGCAAAGGCGTAGATGATTTCTAATCTTTCTCGTTAACTATCACTGTAGGTGTTGGGATTTTGTCTGGTTTGAAAAGCTTGGAGGTACTGGACCTTCGTATAAATGACTTCAACAGCAGCGTTTTGCCAACTTTTGGTGCTTTCACATCCCTTAAAGAACTGTATCTTAGCTTCAACCATTTGGATGGATCCCTTCCCTTGGGTTAGTCAATGTTATCTTATTATGCCTTAATTTTGTTTTAATGTATTGACTTGTGGGATAGAGGAAACTTGCACTATATATGAATGATCCAAGGGAGTCGAGCGAGCAAGTACATCGACTAATTAAGTCGAGTCCGTTCATCATTTTTGATATTATATTATGAAAAAAGACTTGCATATATGGACACATCATGCATGCATGGGAGTTTCTAGTTGTTCTTCGTATTCTGATCATCATTCTCAATTTTACAGGTTCTGATGTTTGGTCTGGATTGAAAAATCTGGAGCTGTTGTACCTTGGATCGACTAGCCTTAGCCAGGAATTGCTTCCATCTTTGGGTGCACTCACCTCTATTAAGCAACTTGATCTTTCTGGCAATAGTTTAAATGGACACTTTCCCCAAGGTTCGTTATTCACTTCTATTTTTTTTTTTTTTTGCCCGAAGGCAAGTTAATTTCATTGTTTGTCATCGTGACCTTTTTCAATCTGCAAATTGCCTCACAATATTACAAAATGATACTACTAGTAAGTTGTACCTTACATTTTGATCACAGGCACACACACATATTGTCACGACCTACTCCAGAGTGACGTCACGATCAGCACAGAATACTATATACGTCGTAAATCAACATATATAATACCTTGTCAGCCTTCGCTCATTAATACATCATCATTTCTCATAAAATTTTGACAGAATTTTCTCTATAACTTCAACTAATCACATGTATTAAGGATAGTTAGTACAGTTAGTATGTTACTTAGTGTATAATGACTGTAACTGTCATTCTATTATTAGTGTCAGAAGATTGTTATTCAAATATTTTAGTTGAGGTTGTTAGCTTTCTTCTAGTAGGTCTTGTGTTTTGTATTTAAGCTCTATTAGATCATTGTAATTCATTCAAAGCTATTGATCATTGAGTGTAGAAGTCATCTTCTTCCTCATGAAACCACGTTCTTGATCTTTGTTTCCTTTCTTGGTATCAGAGTCATTTCCTCCAAATGATACATTAACACTATAATGGCATTTATGGATTGTGTGTCCTAGCTTTCCACATACCTGAAATCTAGTTTTATTTGATCTTCCTCGACCACGACCACTCCCACCATAATTGGAACTCCGACCTCCCTGTTGATGCTGAGCACTAGAACTAGGACCAAGAGTGTGAGATGCAAGATTTGCAGTTAATGGAGAATCACGTACAGTAGGCATAGATTGTTGAAGACGAGTTTCAGAAGCTAGAAGTAAAGCCTGAACAACTCGAAGAGTATATGGCTTTCTACTTGAAGTAATCATAGCAGTAATTGCCTCATATTCATGTCCTAAACCAGTAAGAATGGCTAGGATCTGATCAAGTTCAGACATCCTATTTACAGAAGCAACTATAGCATCAAAAGTGTCTTCATTTTAAGAAGACACTCTTTTATTGGAAGATTTTCCTTCTTCTTTGTCTGAATTTGATATTTATATTGCATTATATTTACATGAACTCCAAATATACAAGCATAAATATGACAAGTATAAACATTATACGCAATAATACAGTGTAAATGAATAGTAGACATAATGATAAATGAATGTAAACTTTAATAAAAGTTATAAGACACGCAAACATATGTTTCATTCCCCACCTTCAGATAAAAACTCCTTTGAAAACTGGCGCCTTCCCCCGGGTAGAACCGTGTTGCACCGCACAGAGAGTCTCAGAAAGAGAGTCTCAAAAGATAAGACAAAAACTCAAAATGAGTAAAAGAGAGAAGGAAAATCACAAAGAGAAGTGATTTTGGTGTGAGAAATGAGGAGGGAGAAGGGTTCCTTAAATAGGAAAATTTGCGCCTGAACGTTCGGGCATGTGCCCGGACAATTTTTTTTTTGTGCAAACCTAGGGTATTACAATGTCCATCTACCATTCAAGAAAAATGAAGATATCAATCCCACTAAAGCATCCATCTAGGGGTGCCTCCAGATGACTTAGCCCTTGCACGCCAAGAATGTGCTGAATTGCTTGCTCAAGGTTTGATTGAACCTATATCCTCTACCTGGGCTTGTTAAGCATTCTATGTCAATAAAAGAGCTGAACAAAGAAGAAATAAGAAACGACTTGTCATCAACTACAAACCGCTCAATGTGTTTCTACAGGATGATAAGTTTCCTCTTCCAAAAATATCTTCATAGTTAGCTCTTCTTGCTGGTTCCACCATCTACAACAAGTTTGATCTCAAAGCTGGAGTTTGGCAGCTTGATGTTCATCCTGACGATCGGCACAAAACTATTTTTTGCATTCCAAATGCCCATTACCAATGGACAGTAATTCCCTTAGGTTTGAAAGTAGCTCCTTCACTATTTCAGAAAGCTATGACCACAATTTATGCTCATGTTCTCTCTACAACATTAATTTATATTGATGACATCTTGCTATTTTCCCAAAATGATCAAGATCATCACCAACTTATTCATCAGTTCCTTGATATTACTGAAGCCGCTGGAATTATGCTCTCTGAGAAGAAAAACATTCTCCATACTACTGAAATAAATTTTCTTGGAATAAAGTTTTTCAATGGAGTTTACCAACCAGGTTCCCACATTGCCATCGAATTGTTACAGTTCCCTGATGCCAACTTCACACGGAAACAATTACAACAGTTCCTTGGTAATGTCAATTACCTACGATCATTTTTGCCCAAAGTCTCGCAGTATACTTCGGTATTATCTGGACTTCTCAAGAAGAATTCTACTGCATGGCAAGATCACCATTCTCACGCTGTGAAACATTTGAAGAAATTATGTGAGAACCCTTCTCCTCTAGTTTTACCAACTACTGGTAAACTTATTCTCCAAACAGATGCATCTGATCTTTATTGGGGACCAATACTTTTAGAAGACACTAGTCAAATGCCTAAACCACCCAATATTTGTGGTTATCAAAGCGACATTTTTTCACAGGCAGAACTACATTATCATATCTCCAACTCTGTGCTAACTCTCTTTTTGGCCAAAAGAGAGGCTTTGGAGATCCATCAGGACGAATTTCAGTGGGGACTGAAAAAAGTTTGGCAGTCGTATGATGGTGAGGATCTGCAACTCTTGTGAGAAGAGGAAAATCTTGGTCATACGGACCAATTGGATAACATAATGGAACAATAGCTGTGGCAAAAGGAGCAGAAGGATAAAACCGAAAGAGAACTTGTTCTTGTTCGTCTTTGGGCGAGCTGTATCATAATAGCGAGAAGTATCCAACCAATCGTCTAAATCTTCTTCAGTATCATCTTGACAAGTGCAAGATGAATGGCACATATGATGATCAATATCCCATATAAAGTGACCATTAATATGGGAGTGATAGACAGGAAAACCAGATGGCTGAAATGAGTGAACAGGTGGGTTATCCTTGTGATTTGTGTATGCAGGTTGGATCATCAATGAATGATGGATAGGAAGATTATCTTGTGGATGGCTGGGTAGATCAAAATTGATCTTGACAGAATCGTCATGTTCTTCTTCGTAAGTGGACTTTCGCTGGTAGTGATTGGTTCAGAACGCTTCATGAATTGTTCATAATTGGTGAACCAAGTAGTAGGCATCATTTGATATAAATCTGTGCGGGGGATCTACCTAGGGATCTGGATAATGGTATGGACCTTATTGTCATTGGCAAAAGTCATTACGGTGCCATGGGGCTTCTGGGTTCTGAGATAGATTGCATGGTCTTGCAAGCTAAAAGCCATTTGATGGTGGAGGGTGGCAAGGACGCCATCAGAGCGGTGACGAGCACCAGAAAACTGGATCTGGACCTTGAATCTTGTTGGCAGGGTAGGATCACTGAGGCAAATATTGAAATCTGGGGCAATGGTGAAAACCATTGAGTCGTGACTCAGAGTAGTGATAACTGTACCAATACATGCATATTCATAATCCAATAGATTAGTATCTAACAAAGCAACACTTGCAAATAAGGAAACGTTACCTCTGTCGTGATAGGACTGTACTAGACGAATCGCGCTAAGATGGAAATGAGTATAGCCATTAGATAGCCAGTGACATATAAATTCAGGCTCAAACTCTAGTGTGATGTGTTGTTCTTGTTGAGTTGCCTCAAGTTGGCAGTTTGACAAGGTCGTGCTTTGTATATACTCTTTGATCGTAGGAACTTTCTTAGAAATAAGAGTTTTTACAGACAAAGTAAAAGACTGACGCTTCTGAGTAAAAAGAGAATAGGGATTAAGTAACGGAGGAACTGTTTCACTAACCTTAATATCTTCTGGTATATGTGTGATTTCTACTAGATGGTCTATTTTGGAGGTTTTGTTTTTAAGACAGGATTCAGGTAAACTAGAGAAATTAAAAGACGAGGACTTAAGGATAGGAGGAGAAGTAGATACAGAGGTAGAAGGTGTATCGTCTCCAAAAGCTTTCATAGTGATCGATGATAAGGTATGACTTGTGTCTATTTCACGGCTCTCATGGCCTTTCAGACGTGTCCTTTTATGTCCTCCGATATACAAAAAACTCTTACAGACAAGTAACCTTGGTAGCCTGTATACACAACTAATTCTAGTCTCAAGTACGAGTCTAAGAATCTAACTTTGTCTCTAAATCAAAGATAACACAAACAAAACACACTCAACATATAAAAACCATGATGATGAATAGTACAATCAACACAATAAGTAACCAAACCGGAAGATGACTGAGTAAAGATGATATCATGCTGAGAACACAAAATGATGTAATCTAGTGGTCATACAAACCAATAACTTTAATATTACATACGCACAACTAACAAGTACAAAGATAACAATTAACCTGAGGAGGGATACCTTGCTTGACATCGTGACACACCAGTACACATAACAGTCAATAAAACAATTACATACCCTGGGGAAAAGGAATATATGGCTCTGATACCATGTAGGGTTGTATGTTAAACAAACATACCTACTAGGACTTTAAACACCTAGGACATCTTCTAATGCAAACTCAAGAACTCTTATATGTAAATACAAATGAATAAAAGGGAAAACAGAAGACTCTTGATAAACTTCATTCTATGCTAACTATATGTTAACTCTTTTTTTTTCTTAGATGGTAGATGGACATAATACTGAGCATTCTTCTACAAGGGATGAGGATTGGTGAAATCCTTGTGTGATTCTGTAAATGATCTACGGAGTTTTGCTTGAAGATCATTCATAGTTTCTATAGCATAAAGCTTCGGAATACTGATATATGGAAGAAATTGTTGCTTATATTGAATACCACGAGGTAGTATGCGTAACTTCGTCATGGAATAAATGTCCATACCAATAAGGATAGCTTTGTCTGGAAGATCACAACCAATAACATGTGTCCAGATGATGCAGTCAGGGAAGATTTTAAGACCAATTTTCCTCGTGGTGATGAGATTTGTTTGAAAAATCTCATTGTTGGCGGCCTTGAATAACTCTTTATGGGTCTTCCAACAGTCCTTGGGAAGGATACGAGGATTCATCATGCTTTTGAATGCACCTGTATCAAAGTAAGCAATAATCTTGATAGGCATTTCATACTTTGATGTAATAAGGGAAATAGGAGCATACAACATCATGGGAGTAGCATGAGATGTTGGAAAGGAATGAGAAATCATTCCCATAAAGTTATCGTCAGAGGACAGAGTTTCATAGTCAACTTCAGATTCTAATGAATTCTCTTGATATGCAAAAATGGTGTCTTCATCGGGAGAATCTTGTTCTGAGAAGACAGATTCAATATCTTGATCAGGAATGAGAGAATAGGATTGCTGAATCTGATGAATTAAATGTTGACTCTTTTTTTTGTCAGGACATTGTTTAGCAAAGTGTCCTAGCTTCTTACAGATGTAGCATCGTGCTTGCTTAGGAGAAGAAGATCATCGTTTGACATATCGTATGCGTCGTTTCTTCTTTGAGAACCATGGGGATCGAGCATTATGATACTTCTTCTTCTTCTTGGAAAATGGGGAAGAAAAAACATGTTTCTTCTTGGTCTTGTCTTTGCAGTTGCACTTTTTCGGATGTTTACAGCCAATCTCAAGGAATTTCTTTCTGCAAGCCTGATTGAAATTGACGTCAGGATTATTCATTTCTTTGATGGACTTGCGAATTTCACATAATTTGTCGATTGTTGTAGTAAGAAATTGGAATATTTCTGCAAAGGAAATCTGATCCATTAGCCTGCCAGTAGCAAGAATAAGACGGTTGATCTCAGCATGAGTTTCTTCTGGCAAAAAGGCAATGAAGGTATACTTAAGATCTGGCTTGATGATCCCGCCAAAGAGATGAAAACGGAGGATCATACGAGAGAAATGCTTTTGCAGATCTTTTCTGTCAAGAGAACAACACTTCACGGTAAAGTACTCTTGTTTATACTACTTTTCTACAAGAGAGAGATCACCAACGAATTCTTTTACCATGAGTTGATAGACTTCAAAGATAATCATTTGTACCAATTAGATAATACAGTATTCTCCCATACTCAATAACCAATCTCGTAGAAGTCCAGTACAACGAGAGAAGAAATCTCGAAGAACATCTTCAGAGGACTTTCCAGTGAGCATTTGGTTATCCATCCATGAACACCATGTGGGTAATTTGATGCGCCATTTTTCAACAAGTACGTCATCAAGGCTAAACCATGGGCCATTGGTATTTCGGGTGGCTGATTGAGTAGTATGGCGTGGTCCAAGAAAAGGAACATCATCATCATCATCATCAAGTACATCACTAATGTCAGGTTCATTACGATATGAGGATGCGCCATTGGCCATGTGAATATCAGCGACTTGTGTAAGATCCATAAACTATTGATATTCATCTGAAAAATCAGAAATATCAATAGAATGGTCCATATCAGTTGCCATGTCTGATGTAGCAGATGCATCAGTAAGAGCATCAATCGTATTAGACGGGAATGTTTCATCCTGTTGAGCTGTTTTCTGATCTTTGGTGATTAGGTGGTCAAGAAATTGAACAAAAGGTTGAATAGGATGAGTTGGAGGTGGCTCAGGTTGAGTAACCGGTTCAGTCTGGGTAGATGGAGGGATACAATCCGTGGGTGAAGGATTAAACGTTTCTTGTGGAGGGACAGGACGAGGAGGTGAATAAGTAGGGTGAGAATATGTAAGTGTAAGGTCATAATATTCAGAGTCCATTGGGGCTTTGCCTTTGGACTGACCAAACATAGAACGAGGGTCACGAGGAGCAGGTGGACGATGAGGTGGTCGTTGGGGAGGTTGAGGTTTCGGTTTAAGAAACATACTGGAAAACAAGAATTGGGTGGAGTTGACAGGTGTGTGTGGTCTAGGTGTTTGCTGTGGGGATGTAAACGTATAAGAATCCAACATAGTCTAATAGGGATCAGAAGGTGGTTTCTTATACTTCTAGAGATCAACTTCAACATGAGATAATTGTTGTTTTAGATGCGAAATTTCTGTTTCATACTGAAAAATTTTTGGACCAGTATAGCGTTGCTAAAGATAATAACGGAGAGTAGAATCTAACTCTTGAATTCTAGCAGTAATTTCATTGTAGTATTTTTGAGCTAGAGCTTCTTGAGCATCAGTCTTATGAGTAAAATTGCTCGTGACAGAAGATAAACTAGTCAACTGATTATCGATCTTCTGTAGATATTGATTCTGCACAAGAGCATTCTTAGTTTGCCAGTTGAGGACTTCTTCTAACTGAGAGAGAGGCTTTGGAGATCCATCAGGACGAATTTCAGTAGGGACTGAAAAACGTTTGGCAGTCATATGATGGTGAAGATCTGCAACTCTTGTGAGAGGAGAAAAATCTTGGTCATACGGACCAATTGGATAACATGATGGAACAACAACTGCGGCAGGAGGAGAAGAAGGATCATAGTGAGTCCTTCGTGCTTCGGTTTTGTAGGAAGAGAACTTGTTCTTGTTCGTCTTTGGGCGAGTTGTATCATAATAGTGAGAAGTATCCAACCAATCGTCTAAATCTTCTTCAGTATCATCTTGACAAGTGCAAGATGAATGACGCATATGATGATCAATATCCCATATCAAGTGACCATTAATATGGGAGTGATATACAGGAAAACCAGATGGTTGAAATGAGTGAACAGGTGGGTTATCCTTGTGATTTTTGTATGCAGGTTGGATCATCAATGAATGATGGACAGGAAGATTATCTTGTGGATGGCTGGGTAGATCAAAACTGATCTTCACAGAACCGTCATGTTGTTTCTTCATAAGTGGACTTTCGCTGGTAGTGATTGGTTCAGAACACTTCATGAATTGTTCATAATTAGTGAACCAAGTAGTAGGCATCATTTGATATAAATATGTGCGAGAGATTTGCCTAGGGATCTGGACAATGGTAGGGACCTCATTGTCATCAATGAAAGCTATTACGGTGCCATGGGGCATCTGGGTTCTGAGATGGATTGCATGGTCTTGCAAGCTAAAAACCATTTGATGGTGAAGGGTGGCGAGGGCGCCATCAGAGCGGTGACGAGCACCTGAAAACTGGATCTGGACCTTGAATCTTGTTGGCAGGGTAGGATCACTGAGGCAAATATTGAAATCTGGGGCAATGGTGAAAACCATTGAGCCGTGACTCAAAGTAATGATAATTGTACCAATACATGCATATTCATAATCCAATAGATTAGTATCTAACAAAGCAACA
The DNA here is from genome assembly GCA_035771175.1 of Paratinospora sagittata. Classification (NCBI taxonomy): domain Eukaryota; kingdom Viridiplantae; phylum Streptophyta; class Magnoliopsida; order Ranunculales; family Menispermaceae; genus Paratinospora; species Paratinospora sagittata. Next base: position 30,323,054 of record CM069599.1, read on the forward strand.
CGTGCAAATAAGGGAACATCACATCTGTCATGATAGGACAGTACTAGACGAATCGCTCCAAGATGAATAGGAGTATAGCCATTGGATAGCCAGTGGTGTATAAATTCATGCTCAAACTCTAGTGTGATGGACTGCTCTTGTTAAGTTGACTCAAGTTGGCAGTTTGACAAGGTCGTGCTTTGTAGATACTCTTTGATCGTAGGAACTTTCTTAGAAATAAGAGTTTTTACAGACGAAATAAAAGACTGACGCTTCTAAGTAAAATGAGTATAGGGATTAAGTAACGGAGGAACCGTTTCACTAACCTTAATATCTTCTGGTATATGTGTGATTTCTACTAGATGGTCTATTTTGGAGGTTTTGTTTTTAAGACAGGATTCAGGTAGACTAGAAAAATTAAAAGACGAGGACTTAAGGATATGAGGAGAAGTAGATACAGAGGTAGAAGGTGTATCGTCTCCAAAAGCTTCCATAGTGATCGAGGATAAGGTATGACTTGTGTCTATTTCACGGCTCTCCTGGCCTTTCAAACGTGTCCTTTCATATCCTCTGATATACAGAAAACTCTTACAGACAAATAACATTGGTAGCCTGTATACACAACTGATCCTAGTCTCAAGTACGAGTCTAAGAATCTAATTCAGTCTCTGAATCACAGATAACACAAACAAAACACACTCGACATATAAAGACCATGATGATGAATAGTATAATCAACACAATAAGTAATCAATCCGAAAAATGACTGAGTAAGGATGACATCATGCTGAGAACACAAAACGATGTAATCTAGTGGTCATACAAACCAATAGCTTTAATATTACACACACAAATAACAAGTACAAAGATAGCAATTAACCCGAGGAGGGATATCTTGCCGGACATTTGTCAATAAAACAATTACACACCCTGGGGAAAAGGAAGATACAACCCGCCTGCGGTTCTATGTTCACTAGCCGGCGGTGTTCCACCACATCCTCCTGCGACTCGCCGGCTCCAAATTCGTCTCCCAACTGACCCAAATCCTCGAACTTATCAACAAAACTCAAGATTCTTGAGTCCAGAATGCAATTGATCCCATTCTGAAGAAGGAAGACCAGTTGCTTTAAACGTAACAGATTCGGTGCGCACACGGCCCTGTGTGTTGTTGTTTCATCATTAATCCACACCAATTAAGCAATCAAAACACTAAAAATAGACATCTAATGTACAGCATATTCTTAAATTCATCTACAATCAATTTGATGGGTTATTCTTTTGTGCTGATTTATGTATATACTAGCCTGGTTACCGTAAGTGTCACAGAATGAAAGACTGATGTGGTCGCGGGTGAATGATGGGTAAGAACAGTTGTTCTGAATCTGATTGGTTTGGGGGTTTGAAGAATTGGGGGTTTTGGAGGGTGAGATTTCCAGGAAGAGAAAGACGAAGATGATGAGAATCAACAACAACAAATGTTTCATCATTTTTCTTTTTTGTCCCTTTCCTTCTGAAACAAAATCCCAAAGCCTTGTCTTCGCCGCTTCCTCCGGCACTCTTCGTCTCCATCGCTGCAAATTCTCCTCCGTGGAGAAGGAAATTGGAGACAAAAATGGCGAAGAAAAGCTGGGAAGAAATTTGGAAAAGTTTAAAGGAGGGGTAATTTGGGCTTTATAAAAAAAATTCAATACATTTTTTTTTTTACGCCCTTCCTCTACCCGCAGTAGAGAAAGAGCGTCTATACTATAAAAGAGAAAATTTTTCACTTTTTTTTTTATAAGGGGTTTACCCTCTATTTCTCGTCAACATCTAATATTTTTTAGAGTTAGTAAAAAATTTACCAAACATTCTGATTATTCCAACCTTTATTATATTTAGACCTTAAGCAAATTAGAGGTTAAAATTAAAGTTAACGAACCCTACCTTGATTGACAAGCTAAACACTAATCGGACAATAGAAATAATTATAGTTACTTAACTTGATTATTTTTAGAACTCTTGTTAACGAAATAAGGCACACTTGGATCTTCAAACCTCCAATTCTTCTTCACTTAAATTTCCTAAAAATTCAACTTCCAGAGCTATCTTGTTTTTGCAAATTGATTGATCTCATTGAAATCTTGCAAGATCTCCAGATTTGAAAGCCACATCAAGCAAACAAAATACAGGCCATAAATTTAAGATATCTGAAATTTCGCCCCAAAATTTTGCTGATTGAATTTGACAATTAGAAAAAGAGAATCGTAAGCCATTATTAATGGAGCTATCCCATCAAAAGGAAAAGATGAAGATGAAAATGAGATGTGTTGCGAAATTGATAGTTGTAAAGAAATAAATTCTACAATCACAGGATAATTTTCCAAACTATAAATACAATAAAATAACACCAAAGAGTTTATGGTGAAAAACCCTCTAAAAAGGAGGTAAAAACCACGGGACCTGTAGGCAGCTTAAGAAACTTCCACTATAATAAAATGAGATTACAAACTTCACCCTTCGGTGGATCTCACTCAAATATACAATAACTATGTATCTTCAATTTGTGGGTAAAACTTCACAAATTGGATCACACTTTTTCTTCTCAAAGAAACTCTCTTTAAGGCTCTCTGAATCTGTAGAATTAGATCTCTTCGAATTTTGATTTCTCAGGATTTTTGATCTTTTTTAGATGAATTTTCAATAATGAAATTAAGGCTCTATTTATAGAGCTCAAACAGGGCATTTTCGTAATTTGTAAAAATTCATTCTGCCCATGCATCCCATGCAGCCTTCATATGTTGATTTTTTCATTTGGCCGCTGGCCGCCCTCGTAGTTGTTGCTTGCCGCCCCACGTGATTCTTGCTTGCTGCCCCACAAAGAGGAGGTGGACCAACAAGATGGGATAAAATTTAAAGGAAAAAAAGATGAAAGTAGGAGAGGTTTGTCCAAGCATAACAAATAAAAAAAGAAAACATGGAAACCAAAAAAAAAACAAACTATAAAGCAAAATAACATAAAATAAAAGGAAATTCTTTCGTGTAATACCCAACAAATAAAAAAAAGAAAAGAAAAGAATAATATAACATAAAACAAAGGGAAATATTTTCACGCTATACCCAGATAGAAAATGAAGAAAACTGAAAAACAGTGGAAGCAATCTGTATTCACTGAATATCTCTTTAGGTACACACCTATCTTATATATACTGGTAGCAGAGAGTTATGAGCAGCCTAACAGACTCTAACAAACCGTAACTGACTAACATAATATAACAACTTGATGTGACTACTTCTAGAAGGGTCTAGAAAAGTGTTAACTAACTACATTCTCTATATTCTCAACTCTCCCCCCCAAATTGACAGGTGGTGAAACCACTGTCAATTTTGAACGTAATGAAGAGAAGAAGTTGGCTGACAAGGGCTTGGTTAATATGTCAGTTATTTGATCAACAGAGGGTACATGATTAACGATCAATTTTTTGGCGGCAATGCATTCTCGAACAAAGTATATGTCAAGTTCCATGTGTTTAGTGCGAGAATGGAGTATTGGGTTAGATGATAATGCCACAGTACTAAGGTTATCGCACTAGATGAGAGGAGATCGTGGAGAACTGATTTGTAACTCTGAGAGAAGAGATTGAATCCACATTATCTTCGAGGTTGCATTAGCAAGGCTCCTGTATTCTGCCTCGGTGTTTGACCTTGCCACCGTGTGCTGCTTTTTGGAGCACCAGGAGACAAGGTTGTTGCCAAAGAAAATGCAGAAACCAGTTGTAGATCTTCTATCATCAAGGTCATTGCCCCAATCAGTGTCACAATAACCGGTAAGTGCCAAATGTGTAGACTTTTGAAACTGAAGACCATGGTGAACTGTGCCTTTGAAGCACCGAAGGATTCGTTTTACTGTTTTCCAATGTGTATCACGGGGGTCTTGCATGAATCGACATACCCTATTAACAGCAAAAGAGATCTCTAGTCTAGAAATGGTGGCATATTGTAGAGCTCCCACCACGCTGCGGTATTCATTAATGTTCTGAATTGGATCGCCTATGCGAGCAGACAAGTGTTGGCCAGTAACCATTGGAGTGGGAACAGCATGAGCATTAGTCATCTTTGCTCTCTCCAATAAATCCATGATATACTTATGTTGAGAATGTATAAAGCCGGATGATGTGGGCACTAACTCAACTCCAAGAAAATAGTTGAGAGTGCCTAAATCCTTCAAAGCAAACTTGCGATCGAGCTGAGTAAGAAGAAGTTGTAACTCATCATTATTGCTTCCAGTGAGTATGATATCATCAACATAAATTAGAACATATGTGGTGGCTGTAGATGTTATCTTCATAAATAAAGATTGATCAGCTTTGGATGCTTGAAACCCCATGGAGTGAAGAGCACTGGTGAGTTTGGCAAACCAGGCCCTAGGTGCCTGTTTTAGGCCATAAAGGGTTTTGTTGAGCTTGCACACCAGACTATGATTAGGATGAGTTTGGACAAAGCCTGCAGGCTGCTCCATGAACACCTCCTCTTGAAGATTACCATTGAGGAAAGCGTTGTTGACATCCAACTAGCGAATAGTCCAACCAAAATGCAAAACAATTGAGAGAACAACTCTAACTGTGGATGGTTTCATGACAGGGCTGAAGGTTTCAGTAAAGTCGAAACTAGCTTCTTAAAGATAACCCTTGGCTGCTAGTCGAGCCTTGTACCTGGATATACTCCCAACCACAAGCAGGCCTTGGCAAAGAAGTTCGATGACCAACGCAAAGTTCGAGGTGGAGAAATTCAACGGCACCAACAACTTTGGCATGTGGCAATGCGAAGTTCAAGATCTACTATTCAGGGAAGGATCACATATCGCTTTGGAAGCCAAACCCAAGGATATGTCCGATGATGATTGGAATTTTGTAAATCGTCAAGCTTGTGGCACAATCCGACTCTGTTTGGCGAAGGATCAGAAGTACTTTGTCATGAAAGAGACTATGGCATCAAGTCTCTGGAAGAAACTGGAGGACAAGTACATGACAAAAAGCATAGAGAACCGACTCTACCTTAAAAAGAAGCTCTTTCGTTTTGAGTACAAGACAGGTACTCCCATGATTGCGCATCTTGATAATTTCAACAAGATTCTCGTTGATCTACTAAATCTTGATGTTGACCCTCTTGATGAGGATAAGGCACTATTGTTGTTAAACTCTTTGCCTGAAAGTTATGAACATTTAACAACAACTTTGCTATATGGTAAAGCTTCTGTTACATTTAGTGATGTTTCAAATGCTTTGGTGAACAACAAGTATCGAGGAAGGACCAGCGCGATTTGTTATGCGGAATCGGAGTAAAGCATGAAAGAAAAAATAGGACAACAAATTTAACGTGGTTCGGCAAATTACCTACGTCCACGGGAGGCAGCACTATTTTATTAGATCACCCTTAAGTGGATCTTACAGATTGGATCTCTTAATAGATCTCTCAGAATAGAACTCACTGAACATGAATTTATGAATGAAGTAAGGCCCTATTTATAGGAGTATTCAGGGGTATTTGTGTAATTAATAAATATATATAATAATATATTTATTCAACGCACAGCCGTTTCATGACAAAGTACTTCTGATCCTTCGCCAAACAGAGTCGGATTGTGCCACAAGCTTGACGATTTACAAAATTCCAATCATCATCGGACATATCCTTGGGTTTGGCTTCCAAAGCGATATGCGATCCTTCCGTGAATAGTAGATCTTGAACTTCGCATTGCCACATGTCAAAGTTGTTGGTGCAATTGAATTTCTCCACCTCGAACTTTGCGTTGGTCATCGAACTTCTTTGCCAAGGCCTGCTTGTGGTTGGGAGTTCCTCCGCCATTAAGACCGAAAATATGTATGACACCGAAAAGTACTGAAAAATGATAAACAACTCCAACTAAGCTATATCAATAACTTAGGAGCTAAATCTGCAGAAACGGATTGCACGGCTGCGTCCGGAACGGTCGAAAATGGTGGAAACGAGTTTGACTTTGCTGAAATCAGACAAAAAAATTAGCCGGATAAACAGTATTAGGCCGCAGATGAACAGTGTCGGGCTGTATGAACAGTGATGGGCCGAAACGAATGGGCCTGATGAACAGCGGCGGACTGACCTGGCTGGGCCGAAATAAACAGTGGCGGACCGATTGGGCTGGGCTGAGGTGAACAGTAAAACTGTATGGGTTGGGCCGCGGATGAACAATGAGGACTGTTTGGGCTGGACCGCGGATGAACAGTGAGGTTTGTGTGGGCTGGACCGCAGATGAACAATTTCGGATCTGGGTCGGGTTCGGATCGGATGAATAGTGTCGCGGATGAACAGTGTCGGACAAAAAATTGCAAAATACAGAGATCAAACTTTGATCGGCTCCTGCGAACTCGTTTCTTGTCCGTTTTTCTTGTCGTTTGTTGCGTTGGACTCCTGGAAACAAGAGCTATCTCCACGGGTGATCAGAAAATAGTTCCAATCATTGTTGCAGAATCTCAAAAATTTCGACGTTGTCTCAAAAAATTCGACAGAGGGTCCGTTTTTCTTCCAAAGCTTCACCTAGGCTCTGATACCAATTTGTTATGCGGAATCGGAGTAAAGCATGAAAGAAAAAATAGGACAACAAATTTAACGTGGTTCGGCAAATTATCTACGTCCACGGGAGGCAGCACTCTTTTATTAGATCACCCTAAGTGGATCTTACAGATTGGATCTCTTAATAGATCTCTCAGAATAGAACTCACTGAACATGAATTTATGAATGAAGTAAGATCCTATTTATAGGAGTATTCAGGGGTATTTGTGTAATTAATAAATATATATAATAATATATTTATTCAACGCACAGCTGTTTTTGAAGAATGTAGATGAAGGTTGGTGGGTTGAGGGCGGCCACCAACCCTTCTTTTTTTGTTTATTTATGGGGTGGACCCCACAACATTGTGGTCAGATGGAGATGGCACCAAGTTCCAGGTTTGATTTCGCATCAAAGCATCATACTCCTCAGTCATGGCAAGTTTCCACTTGTCACTAAGCAGAGCTACTTTGACGGATGAAGGTGTTTGAGAGTTTATAGATGACTTGTATAGGTAGATCTTGTTAGGTTTAAAAATGCCATGTTGTGCTCTAGTGGTCATGGAATGTGTGGGATGTTGGACAATAAGAGAGGTAGAAGGAACATAATCAGAGTTGATAGACTGAGAAACAGGGCTGAGAATGGGAGAAGTATTAGTAGGAGCTGAGGTTGATGGTTGGTGTTGTGAGGTTGATGGTAGGTGTTGTGATATAGAAGGAGAAGAGATGTCAGAATTAGTAATAGGCATTAGTAACGAAATAGGACAAGTGGAATGAGAGGGATTGATGGATGATTGTTTGTTGGAGGTGGCCTGTTGTGATTGTTGAAAAGGGAAGACATGTTCATCAAAAACTACATGTTTCGAAATATATATTTTTCCAGTGGAATCCATGCACTTGTATCCTTTATGACTCGAGCTATAGCCAATGAATGTGCAAGGAGAAGACCTATGACTGAACTTGTGAGCATTGTAAGGTCGCAAGTTAGGAAAACACAAGCATCTAAATACACGAAGCAACAGATAATCAAGCGACTTGTTGAACAATTTCTCAAAGGGACTGATGTGTTGCAGAACTACTGTTGGAGTTCTATTGATTAGATGTACTGCTGACGAGAAGGCATCGGTCCAATATGTGAGAGGTAAGTATGACTGTGCCAATAATGTTAATCATTGATCAACAATATGCCTATGTTTTCTTTCCACTAAGCCATTCTATTTTGAAGTATAGGGGCAAGATAATCTGTGTACAATGCTAGCTTCATTTAACAGGGGAGAAAAGGATCTGAATTAACCTCCCCAATCTGTCTAAAAAGTCTTTATCTTAGCACCTAATTGCAACTTAGCTTGGGCCTTAAAGTGAAGAAAGGCAGTTTTTGCTTGTGATTTGGAATGTAGAAAATAAATCCATGTGAAGCGAGAGTATGCATCCACAAAAGTGACATAATATTTGAAACCTTGAGGAGAAACAACAGGGGAAAAACCCCATATGTCTGATTCAACTAGATGGAGAGGGGTTGTGTAAACTGTACTGGAGTTAGGGAATGCAAGTTTATGGTTCTTGCCTAAACACGCCGGACACACAACATGAACTTTATTACTTTGAAAAGAGATATTACACTTTTTGAGAATAAGAGAAACAATGGTTGGTGCTGGATGACCCAACCGTTTGCGCCATAGATCAAGAATAGGAGAGACATTGTGATTAACAGGTAAATTGATAGAAAAACATGAGTTATGTGAAGAATTAGATTAAGACAGAAGTGTAATAGTATTTGAAGGTGAAGAAGTTGCTAAACTTGTGTTGAGATCAAATTTGTATAAACCTTCATGGAGCCTCCCTTGAAGAAGAACCTCCTTGGTAAGTTGATCCTTCACAACACAAAATAGAGAATGAAACTCAAAGAAAACTCGATTGTCACAACAAAATTAAGACACACTAATGAGGTTTTTGGTGATATGAGGAACATAAAGAATATTTTTAAGATGTAAATGTTTAGAACTAGTTGAATCAGACAAATAAGATGGAAAAGACTTAGATCTAACATGAGAGATGTCTAAACCCATACCGTTGCCAATTGGAACCTTGTTTTGGCCGTGTATTCAGTACCAAAGGATAAGTTGTTCAAATCACTGGTTAGATGGTTTGTGGCTCCGAAATCTGGAAACCAAGACTCATTAGCAATTGATTCTGGTGCATTGAGGAAAGTTGTTAAGGCAGCATTGCGATTAGGAGCAGGAGGTACTAATGCAAAAATAGCAGTATCGTGTACGCCTTGTGTATTCTATGAATTCTGGGAGCTATGACCTGAGAATGAAATATCAAAACGATAGTAACATTTGTGGACAATATGGCCTTGCTTTCCACATAGTTGACAACGAGGTTTTTTAAACTTCCCACGGCCTCTACCATGGCGTCCATAGCCAGGACCTCTGCCTTCTTGATGGTGTGAACCTCGTTCTCCTTGATTGTTGTGATGTGCAAGATTTGCTGTAACAACTGTGTTTGGTACAGATGTGATAGCATTCTTTTGTAGTATGATTTCTGTGGCTAGCAGCAACGACTGAGCAGCTCTCAAAGAGTATGGTTCGTCTCTTGAAGTGATGACTGTGATGACGGATTCATATTCAAGATCAAGTCCACCAAGAATGGCAAGAATGTGATCTGTCTCTAAAGTTTTATATCTTGATGTTGCCAAAGCATCACATAGAGATTTAATAGAAAGAAGATAGTCCTTCATGGCCATATTTCCCTTTCTCTTCAACTACAACTGATATTTATAGTGCATGATGTTGGTTGATGAGTTTGATGAGTTTGAAACAAAGTATTGCTCGATCACATTCCACAGATCATGTGAAGTTTCACAACCAACAACTTGAGGAAGAAAACTTGCACTAATGGATGACAAGATCCAAGAAACTAACAATTTGTCGTCTTTTATAGGTGACATATGCTGGATTAGAAACTATTGTTTTATCATCTATGATGATATTTGAAGAAGGTATTGGTTGAGTACCAAGAATATAGCCATCCAAACCATATCCTTGAATGGTTGCTTGAACTTGTTGTTTCCACAACAGATGATTAGAATCATCTAACTTTACTGTAATTAGCTGATTCAATGGACTTACAGTCTGCATTACAACATTAGAAGAAGAAGAGATGGCAACACCTACTGAAGATGTTTGCATTAGACCAGGAACATCATCAGACATTGTAGATCCCGGCTCCGGAACATTAGTTCTTGCCAGAACTGGAGAAGAAGAAGTCTCCATGCGTGAGCATGAGGCTCTGATACCAAGATAGAAAATGAAGAAAACTGAAAAATAGAGGAAGCAATTTGTATTCATTGACTATCTCTTTAGGTGGACACCTATCTTATATATACTGGTAGCAGAGAGTTATGAGCAACCTAACAAACTCTAACAAACCGTAACTGACTAACAAAATATAACAACTTGATGTGACTGCTTCTAGAAGGGTCTAAAAGAGTGTTGACTAACTACAATCTCTATATTCTCAACTCCCAACAAATAAAAAAAAAGAATAATATAAAATAGATTGTTCTTCTTAAATGAGAAAGTAAATCATATCCCCTACATTCAAAACTTTTGGGCAGATCGCCACTTTTACCATAAGGTAAAATTATGAAGAAAGTGATTAGAATAGATAGAGATTTGCCCAAACATTTTCTTAGTAATATTGAAGAATAAAAAAAATCAACTTATCAAATCTAGTACAGTGGGCTTACCATCTATTATAAGTCTCTTCAAATTGTTCTTTTTAGCTATAGTAAGGTCTGCAATGACAACGAAACCAAAGCAAGGCACCCCCCTCAATTTGATGCCTCACCCTACTTCACCGTTTTTTCTAAAATATTTTTTCAGACCATCTACTTCGGTGTTAGATTGTATTTTTTCCATAATAAATCATCTATAAAGAAAAAGGGAAAAAAACTCAAAATGAAAATAGGAAACACATGATAAGATGTAGCTTTGTAAATTTTATCCTATTCTATTATCCACCAAGAAAGTCCAACCCCATGTATCAAAATGTTGTTTTTAAACAGAACTGAAAGATAGGGAATCATTAGTGGGTTTGCAAGGTAACTATTCAACATGGCCAATAAGAAGTTGGCTTAGTGGTTGTGGAGCGATTTGGGGAACTGGAAATACCCAAATTTGAAACTCACCACTAGTTAGAAAAGGGGATAGTTGTGTTACTAACATGGATACTTACATTGTTTAATTATGTCAAATAAAGACCATCAAATATTTCAAATGACCACTTGGTGTGGTGGAAGAGCCTTTTTGGCCATGATGGTGACCATACATCAAATCTTCATACAGGAAAAATAAATGTTATTTGAAACATTGTGTGGACCTATCTTGTAGTATTTGTGGGCTTAGAAGCACCTGTAGTTTAGGGGTTCACTTACTTCTTATGGGTTGATATTTGTATTGGTGGGTTCTTGGTTTCTACATTTCTTTCCTGGTCTGATGTGCCCAATCGGGGTGTCAATGGAGTTCCAAACTATGAAACCAAATCAAACTAGTACGTTTGGTTCTATTTTTAGCAAGTTTGATTTGGGACTTAGGGTTATGTTTGGAAAAAGTAAAATCCGCTTGATTTGGTTCAGGTTGTAGTTTGAGGCTTTAAAAACCAACCAAATCGAACTAATTTTGAAAGAAAAAGTATTAATATTGTTTTTTTAATGTCGAAGGTTCCTTTATGATATAAACATTGTTGTAAAAAATTATATAATCATCTTATATAGTAAAGATTATCCTAAAATTTATTCAATATGTATTAAGAAAGTTAGGGTTACTCCATATTTATATACATATATAACACTTAAGAAAGTTAGGGTTACTCCATATTTATATACATATATAACACTTAAGACTGCACAATGCTCCTACATCTAATAAGTAGAAACTTAATGAAGGCTTTAAAATTCACCTTAATAATTATTTCAGCTTGCAAGCTAAATTTACAATTAATATATGGTAAATTTATGATAAAGCACATGTGTGTAGGTTCCTAAAGAATATAAGATAAAGCAACTAATATATGATAAATTTTAAGAATTTTCAAAACAAATATCTATTTTTTTTTTTACAATTTAACTCAATAGTTTTTTCCTAACTATAATTGGATTAATTATAGGTGTGCGAGTCCACTTTTCCCCTCCACTTAATCAAAAGCTAGTTTTGCAATTATTTTTCAAGAGCCTTTGCCTTTGCAGATTATTTTTTTTAATTTTTTTGGGGAGAGATAAATAATGCGATTTAAGTATATTCATGTTCATATATAAAAATGAATTTAGAGAGTTTTAAGTTGGTTATCAATTACCTTATGTAACCATTTTGGGGGAACTTGATACCTATATATAAAAGAAAAATGCAAACAAGTGATAAGAACCTATTTTCTACAAATAAAAAAGCATAAAATAGAGAAAGAGAAATGAATAATTGGTTTCTTCGAGAAAAATAAAACCTCCAATAGATTCTTGGAGGGAACCCAACCTCTAAAATATGATGAAACTATTGATAATAATTTTCTGCTCTCTCATTTCATTCATACATTCTCCTAAAATAAGAAAAGTATGTAACCACCTATAACTACTTTTAACTACTTAGAACCACCACTACCCCACAAGAAGGAGTTATTGCCCACAAAGTAACCACACATCCTATTTTTTTTAACTAAATAAACTTACAAAATAAAAAATATTTATTTAAGTTAAACAGAAAATATGATTGTAACACAGGCCGCCTGACGCAAACAGGGTAGAATAACAATAAGACTATTGTGTTGAGGTTAAATTCATCTTTTTTCCATGATTAAAATTATTAAAACAGTGAAGCTACGTTATAAAAAAATATATGTACATATACATCATAGTAAAAGGATAAAGCTTTCTATGTGTAGGTCATACTTAATAGAGTAATGTTGTATGTACGTCATTTTCCGACACTTTTTTCCGATACTAGTATCAATTTCTCTTGAATGTTTTGGGGATATGCATATATTTGAGGATGTCACACAATTCACGAGCATCCTCAAAACATTCAACATAGTTGGGTGTGAGCGTCGACAAATAGTGTTGGCACCTAACATATCGAAAACATTTTTCTACTTAATAATATTCTTAATTCTTCATTGGTTTCTTTTCTATTGATGCTCAAATTGATTCTATGTTGCATTAATGTTACTTTTGATGTATCTATAATTAATGGAAAATATTATATTTCAGAGTTATGTCGGCTGCAGAACCTCGAAGTGCTACTTCTATCAATGAACAATTTCGAAGGAATCCTCCCAACTTGTCTTGCCAACTTAACCTCTCTTAGAATGCTAGTTCTCTCAAATAATTTCTTTAGAGGAAATATTGCTTCATCTCCCTTGAGCAACTTGACATCTCTAGAGCTCATCTCACTTGATTACAATAGTTTTGATGATGCATTCCCATTAGCCTCATTTTATAACCATTCCAACCTTGTGGATCTAAACCTTGACCATTACTCATCAGCTAATAATTTGGAGATAAAGCTTGAGCACCCAGCTCATCATTTGCTTCCCAAGTTTCAGTTGAAGTCTTTGTCCTTAACAAACACCAATTTTGAAGAGCCCACGTATATCGCGCTCAAGTTTCTTTACAATCAATATGACCTGAGAATACTGCGTCTCAATTGGGCCAACTTAACTGGAGAATTCCCCACTTGGTTGATCGAGAATAATACAAGATTGGAAGTTTTATTTCTGGAAGATAACTCGTTTACTGGCCAGTTTCTTCTACCAGATCATCCTCATACAAGTTTGAGTTCGTTAGATGTAGCCAATAACAACATTCATGGGCATCTTCCAGCCAATATTGGTGAGATTCTTCCAAATCTACTCTATCTAAATTTGTCAACAAACGCCTTTGGAGGTGAGATCCCTTCCACAATTGGGCGTATGGGACAATTAAAGTTGTTGGATCTTTCTAGTAACAACTTTTCAGGACAAGTCCCAGAGACAATGGCCATCGGTTGCACTGAGTTGGAAGTTTTGAAGCTCTCAAATAATAACCTATCTGGCCAAATATTTCCAAATGACTTCGACATGTTACCATGGCTGCAAGTATTAAATTTGGATAGCAATCACTTCACAGGTACTATACCATTTGGAATTTCCAAGTGTTTACAATTAGGAGTACTAGATGTGGGCAAGAACCATTTATCAGGCACAATTCCTTCTTGGATTACAAACTTAACAAGTTTGGCAATGCTTGTTATGCGATATAACTCGTTCGAAGGCCACATAACACTTGAGTTTTGCAAATTACTCAAAATTGAGGTTTTGGACCTCTCTCGAAACAATCTTTCAGGGCCCTTACCATCTTGTCTGAACTTACCATATTTGCAGTACCTACATTTGGAAGGAAATGGATTCACAGGATCAATACCAAATACCCTCCTCCGCGGTACAGCATTGCAGACATTGAATCTTGGTGATAACAAGTTTTCTGGTAGTCTTCCGAATTGGATTAGTGGAGTTACGAATTTAAAGGTATTTGTTCTAAAAGGTAATCTTCTAAGTGGTCCACTTCCTCATCAGTTATGCCAATTGAATCAGATATGGATACTGGATCTTTCTGATAACAATTTTTTTGGGTTGATACCTCCGTGCTTCGGTAACATTACATTTGGGAAGAAGACGTCAACAATTAACCACACAGTTGGATTAACAAAATATTGGCTACACTATACCGGGGGGAGTTTAGACCAACGAACATTATTTTATGGATTCAAAGCCATAGAGCAAGAAGAAGTGCAGTTCATAACTAAGAGCATATCCAACTTATACGTGGGAAGTGTTCTTAAGATCATGTCTGGAATGGATTTATCTTGCAACAATTTCACAGGGGAGATCCCTCATGAAATTGGAAACCTAACTGAAATCCATTCACTGAACTTGTCACACAATCAACTGAGTGGGAAAATTCCAGAATCCTTATCAAATTTAAAACAAGTGGAGAGCTTAGATCTTTCTTTCAATAAGTTGAGTGGTGGAATTCCTCGGGAATTCATCAGTTTGAACTTTCTTGCAGTGTTTTCCGTTGCTCACAACAACTTGTCAGGAAGAGTACCAGATTGGAATGCACAGTTCGGAACATTCAATGAGAGTAGCTATGAAGGAAACCCATTTCTTTGTGGAGCTCCATTGTCAAAGAATTGCACCAATAGTGCCACCACAGATCCTGAAATTACAGTTTCAGATCGATGGGAAGACAGGTATGGCATTGATAGTGGTTGTTTCTTTGCGAGCTTTGCAACATCATGGTTCATATCCTTTCTAGCAGTCATAGTTGTTCTTTACATCAACCCTCACTGGAGGCAAATGTGGTTTGGTTTCATTGATGCATGTACTGTTGCATGTCTGTCTTTCAAATCCAACATGTTCAAAAAGTTGTCCACTCTGTTCATGTAAATATGTTGTTACCATATAAGGTTTGCTTTGTAATATATCTGTATAAGCTTGAATATGGACTATTTTTGTAGATGATCCAGTTCATATATATAGAAATATCATCAAGTTTGCGCTTTTAATTTCAAATTTAAGTCTTTGTTTGATTTCTATCATGTATAGCCCTTTGGCTTTGGTGTGATGTATTTAGATTATATACAGAACTTTTAAAATTAAGTTGATTTTCAGGTAACAAACAACCTGTATTTCTTTTTATCCATATTGTTTCTTCTTAGTTAGAGATCAGTAACCTATATCATTGAAACCCATGTTACAAATAAATTTATCATGCTATTAATTTCTTTAGACTGAAATCCCACAAATGCCAATGACCACTTGTGGTGGTAAAATGAAAATCCTCGAAGATTGAAATCTGAATCGAATTTCAACTGATTATTAAAGAATTGAGAGGCAATTTTGGGTTTTTTGATAAAATGATCACCCCGTGAGCTTTCTCAAGTTTTTGCATTGTAAGTAGTACAGATATATATAGTAGTAGTATGATTATGATAATATTTCTTTGAAAGATAAAAAATAAAAATAAAAACTGAATTGAATTATACGAAACAAACACCCACCAAAGTACAGGATTGAAAAGGTTAAGGCAACCAAAGGTTACATTACATTCTTGTATACATAGAGCCTAATGAATCTCTTAGGAAGACATCTTTTAGAGTCTGAGGGGTTTGGTCATCTATATAAATCCTCAGTTGAAGGATTATAACCAGCATAACTGCATAGATTTCTGCTTCTTGGTTGGCCTCATGCCAAATGTTAGGAATGGCACAACTGCTACATTGAGCAGGACATACAACTTTGAATTTTCCTCTAAACAGGGCTAACGATTCAAGGTTGCTACACTTTGCCTTGCAACACTAGGAAGAGAAGCATAGAATATGTTTCGACGAGAAGAGTCTCTTTTGTGATATCTACGGCAGCAATGAGAGCATTGTAAAGTCCAAAGGTTTTTGCATAGACACTTTCAAGACACCCCCTGCTATCTCTTATCACTGCATCATAGTCATTCCCACGACCTGAAAATTAAGGAGCCATACACATTCAATTTGAGAAAACCAGGAGGGGGATTTTGCTGCTGTTGTTTTGTGATCATAGCCATAGTACCTCTGGTACTCTTTTAGGTTGTATTTGCATTCACAGTTAATATATCTTCTTTTGTTTCTTGTCAAAAAAAAAAACCTAGGAGGGGGGAGGAGACCAAGCAACCATCCTGGGGACTACAATTTGTTGTTGAACTTCCACCTTCCAACTTTTGAAAACATGTTCAATAGTAGCAGAGAGATTTGTGAACTAATAACATGCTTTAGACTACCATTCACCTCAAACTAAATATCTTTTAAAGGGTCGTCTAGTACATGAAGCTCCTACCTATATGGGGTACCCGAAAAAGTTGGACCACATTTGGGTCTATAATATGCAGCCTTACCTTGCTTTGTAAGAGACTGTTTAATTTCCACGACTCAAACTCGTGACCACATGGTCACACAACAGCAACTCTTACCATTGTGTAAAGGCTCCCATCAAACTTAATATCATTTTAAATGCTTCTTTATCTTTAGCTTTCATTTTGAACTTCCTACTGTTGCATTCCCACCAAAGATGATGGATTATGGTAGTAAAAGCGTGTTTGATAATTCTTTTTTCATCTAAATTATATGCGAAGTTGTCTTTTATCCTTTGGCCAATGGCCCTCCCTCCATCTTTTTGACCAATCACCTGAAAGCAATGCAATATCCTTCCATATCATATTAGAGAAGGCACATTCAAAGAAAAGATGGTCTTGTGTTTCCTTGCCCAACCAGCAGAGAATACAAGAATCATCCACCTCCTTAGTCTTGCTAAAATTAAAATCCTGCCCCAATAGACTTTCTATAAAGTCAAGTTGTCCCTAGGTATATGGCCCTTTGAGCCATACCGAAGTCGACCATTCTTTGATGGGGGATCCACCTCTGATAAGCTCCCTGGCATATTTAAAAGAGAGCTTATCATTTATTGTAGGTTTCCGAACGATCTTATCTTCTTCATCTAGTTCAAGGCATTCCATCCTCTCAAGATATTGACTAATTGATTGCAGACTCGAACTAGATTGAGCAAAGGACTACCAGTGCTCACTCTCATATATAGATCCAAATCTGCTCACATTTTCTTCAAACATCCCTTTCATAACACCATCTGTATGTTATGGCTCTAACCAAACTTTATTGTTTTGACCATTCCCAACTAGGTGAACTACCTGATTTTCAAATAGATTTCTATGCTTGAGGACTTTTCTTTACACCCAAGAACAATCCTCAATTAGGGGGGAGAGTCCAAAAAGATTTAGTTTGTAAGTATTTGAGGCCACCTGACATGGTAACTTTATTAGCCGCACTACGTTGCATTCTTTTACTCTTCTAATGTCCAAGCCTCTTTCCTTTCTTGAATTGCAAATTGACTCCCAACTAATTAAATGTAGTCTTTCTCTGAGACCCAACAAATATGATATGAACATGATATCATATTTGATTAAGTAAATCTGTGTTCAAATATAAATGAACTTACCGAGTTTTAAGTTGATTATTAGTTACGTACACAAATCCAACTCTCCTTTATTTTTATATTATCTTTCTGAGGAGACTATATATAAATGAAAACAAGCTCAAAGCATGATAGAATAACAATAAGACTATTATATATATATATATATAGAGAGAGAGAGAGAGAGAGAGGTTAAATTCACCTTTTTTTAATATGATTCAAAAGCGAAGATACTTTTGAATACACACACAGAATAATGTTGTAAAGTTTTTATGATTTCATGTTGCATTGTTACTTTTGCTGTGTATATGATTAATTGAGATTATATTTCACAGAATTATGTCGATTGAAGACCCTTGAAGCATTATATCTAAATATGAACAGTTTTGAAGGGATCTTTCCAACGTGTCTTGGCAACTTAACCTCTCTTAGAATGCTAGATCTCTCAAGTAATCTCTTCAAAGGAAAAATTCTTTCGTCTTCCTCGAGTAACTTGACATCTCTGGAGTACATCTCAATTGGTGACAATATTTTCAAGGCTACATTCCCACTTACCTCATTTTATAACCATTCCAACTTTGTGGAAGTACTCCTTGATAATTACTCAGCTAATTTGGAGGTGAACATTGAGCACCTAGTTGATTTGCTTCCCAAGTTTCAGTTGAAGGTTTTTACCATATCAACTTGCAGTTTTAGACAGCCCATAGATACCGTGCTCAAGTTTCTCTACAATCAATATGACTTGAGAATACTACATCTTCGTCGGGCTAACTTAACTGGAAACTCCCCACTTGGTTGATCAAAAATAATACAAGATTCGTAGATCTAGAACTTGAGGGTAACTTGCTTACCGGCTATTTTCATCTACCAAATTATCCTCATACAAGTTTGAGTGATAGATGCATCCAATAACAACATTCATGGGCATCTTCAAGAAAATATTGGTGAGAATCTTCCAAACCTATTATATCTAAATTTGTCGAGAAACGCCTTTGGAGGTAAAATTCCTTTCACAATTGGGAGTATGAGACAATTAAGATTGCTAGATTTTTCAAATAACAATTTTTCAGGAGAAATACCAAACACTTTGGCCAGAGGGAAGTCTTGAAGTTCTCAAGTAATAACCTATCTGGCCAAATATTTCAAAACTACTTCGATTTACCGTGGTTACAAGTATTACATTTTGATAGCAATCACTTCATAGGTACCATTCCAAGTGGAATTTCCAAATGCTTCCAATTACAAGCGTTTGACATGGGCAAGAACCATATATCGGGCACAATTCCTTCTTGGGTAAGTAACTTAACAAGCTTGGAAATACTTGTTATGCGAGATAACTTGTTCGAAGGTCATATAGCAATTGAGTTTTGCAAATTAGTCAAGATTGAGCTTTTGGACATCTCTCGAAACCATCTTTCAAGACCCTTACCATCTTGTCTGAATTTATCGTATTTGAAGTATCTACATTTGGAAGGAAATGGATTCACAGGATCAATACTAAACACCCTCCTCCACAGTACAGTACTGGAGACATTGAATCTTGGAGGTAATAAGTTTTCCAGGAGTATTCCGAACTGGATTGGTGAACATACCGATTTGAAGGTTCTTCTTCTGAAAGGTAATCTTCCAAGTGATTCACTTTTTCCTCAATTATGTCTTTTGAATCAAATATGGACGTATAAAATACTTTGTCAGCCTAATAGATCATATCAAATCCATACACGAAATCAAATTATCAACATCATTCATATATATCTCACATACATCTACTAATAGATGGCCATTCCATACACACAATCACTATCCATTTCACTTTCTCACAAGACTTGTACATAAGCCAAGTCCCAAAATATACATCATTTATACCAGTCTCATATATCTTTATCATTTATACAACTCACTAACTATTATAAGCATAGTTTAGTGTTATATATGTACATAATCTAAATTCAAAGTCTATACCCATCTCCCTGCACACATACTTACATTAGCAAATAATAGGCTCAGATTACTTCTCTTGAGCCTTAGCCTTACCTTTTGTAATCTATACAAGCTCAGTGAGTAATCTAATAATGGAATTATATATGAATCAATATGGAAAACATGGCATTGTAAATATTCATATGCAATTCAAATGTAAGTATCTATACATGATTCAAATACATTTCTCGTCACTCTATACATACCATACAATGCATAAAGATAAAATCTTCACCCTCAGGAATGTAAGCGAGTATGTATCCCCATTATACATACATAGGGAGAAGCCGACTTAACAAACCATCATCTCGATCATTCCGAGGTCTAGTCCACGAACTTTCCTCTTTGGAATTGATCTTATACTTCCCATACATCAAGTAAGTCCAAGTATATTCGATGTTCAAATAAAAGAATTTAATGCATTAACAAGACAATGCAAAAGGTAGCAATCATGCATGCTTCAATTTCATAAAAACAAAATTTATATAATACAATTCCATACATAAAAACCAAATTAGAAATACTCACAAATACATAATTTTTGCCTAAGTCCACACTCAAACAATTAGCCAAATTTCAACTCTTTAACTGTTACAGCACAAGTACCACACTTGCGATCATCACCAAATCAAGAATTCACCAATTCTCCTTCAAATCTCTACAATTCACCATTACCATACATCCAAGATTAATTTCCAATCATAATACACATTAAAACACCACAATTCAATACTGAAAATGACTTCCAAAACCCTGACCCAACAAAGCTTGGAACTCCACTTCCAACAATGGAAAATCTACAAATTTACCATCAAATTACTCACCAAGCAACAAGGAATTAATCCCCTATGATTTTAGCTAGCAATTACCACAATTCAAGCTCAAAACCCTCTTTCCCAAGCTCTTGATCTAGCCATGGAAATCACATGCATGTCATATATGTTAAACAAGTTGAAGAGAGGAATCCAATAATGGAGTTTTTAGTTCAAAACAACAAATTTTTACCTTGGATTTTGGCACCCCTAGCCCTTTCCTCTTCTTCCTCTTCCATCCCTTTGCAACTCTCTAGCTCTTTCTGGTGAAAATGAGCTAGAAAGTTCGTGGTTTGGTCTTTTAACACCTGAAAACCGCCACACCAACTTTTTAAAAAAAAATAGTCAAGCTCACTGAGGAGCACACTTCTCCCCATGGGGAACGCACTTCTCGCTTGCCCAGAAAATGGATTTTAAAAAAAATCTCGTGAGGAGCACGCTTCTCCTTTGCCAGGAGCGCACTTCTCACCTGAGGAGCACGCTTCTTCCTTAAGAAGCGCGCTTCTCTAAACTTTCCTGAACATTCATCTCTCAGGTTTGTCATAGGAGCACGCTTCTTGCACCTAAATTCAAAATTTTACTAAGTATTGGACATTTTATGATACAACTAGTCTCCTAGGGTACCAATAGTCCTACAATATATGTATTCACACTATTTTAAGTTTGTGTACATACATATATGCGTATAAATATGTCTGACAATACTTATTAGTCAACGTACAAGTTTGACTCGTACATACGAGACATTACAAAAGATCAGCCAAGGTCGTAACCACAGAGCGTACTAAAAATTTCTCAGAGGTTCCGACACCACTTTTTGGGGAACATATACAATATTACACTACTAAATGATAAATAAAGATAATAACTATAAAGAGTAGAGAGACAGAAGTTTTTACGTGGTTCGGTTCTTAGACCTATATTTACGGGTAGAATGTAGAAGTTTCATTATAGACTATAGATTACTCTCTATTTTCTTTTAAGGAGAGAAAAATGAGATTCTCTCTCTTAAGAACTCAAATATATTTATGATCACTCGTATGAATTGAATTGAATTATGAGTAGGAAAAGGTTATGCATAATATTTTATAATTATTTATTTTTAATTTAATCGAAAGCTATTTTGTTTTTATCATGGGTCCCACGTCTTTATTTTTAAATCGCCGAATGGTGTCTGTATTTCTCTGTTTTGTACTCTTCTGTGGTCACGGGCTCAATAGCTTGGTTTTGTTTTCTTTCCTATTTAATCACGAATCCAATAGAAGGAAACCTCATTTCTTTGTGGAGCTTCACTGTTAAAGAATTGCACCATTATTTCCACTACAGATCTTGAAATTACAGTTTCAGATCGATTGGAAGATAGGTACGGCATTGATAGCGGTTGTTTCTTTGCAAACTTTGCAACATCATGCTTAATAGTCACCAATTAAAAGGCAGATATATATTTGAGTCAGCTAAACTGCAAATTTTCTTCTTTTAATTGTTTCAATGTATAGATGGCGACAAGAGGCCAAAAGTCTAACTATCTGATTGCACATGTTGAGAAAATTTTGTATATTGACATGGCCATTTTCTCCTTATAACGAAAGGAAAGAAAATTTGGATGCTTGACTTGACTTATTTTTTTCAAATTAAAATTTAATTGCATGATAGCTTTTAAAAGCAGAAAAGAAAATTGATTAAATTATGTCATTAATCATATGTTATTTGAATTACGTATTCATTTAATTGTTATTTATATCTCAACATATATTTACATTTTAGTTTTTTATACTATTTTTTTTTAGGTTGACAAACTTATTTCTTTATATTTTCATCTTTCCATTAAAAGTTCACAAATTTTGATTTTTCAAAATTTATAAGTTCAAAAACAGATCATGATTTTTTTTTGTACCGATTTTGTGGCACTCGATAGGTGAGATTAATGTTTTCCGATTTAAAAATTTACAGGGACAATGGCACCTCTTCTAACAAAGATGAATGAGGACAAGTTCAAACTCGTGATGAGTCTCTCAATCATACATCGTAGTTCGCTCTCCGACCCATCAAATCAACCCCTTGTTGATAACAGATCGTAACCATTCACATACATCTAAATATTTCTGAAACGCTTGCCCCAACCTTACGGCACCTTAGTCAACTAGTCAATGCATCACATATATATCTCATATTCCACACGACAAAATGCATGACCACTAAATTAATTCTATTACGACTTTTTCAGACAAAAAAAAAAATATCTTAATAAGAGTTTTCATCATCACACTCTGCACCACACATTGAGCCTCATGGTGATGGATAATGAATACTATATTTATACATGTAAACAAATTTAGAAAATGTATCATCTCAAGCTAGCTAGTTATATAGAGCTAAGGAATCAAAGGTTCTATAAATATATTTCCTCGAAAGATAACAGTTATATATGGCATATAAATGGCAATTGACGATGCTCTGGTGGCGAGTCTCTTTAATGGTAGCAGTATTGGTGGTGTTGCTTCTTCATCAGTGCTTGGGGTGTTTGGAGGAAGAGAGAGCTGCTCTCTTGCAATTCAAAAACTCTGTGAATTGGCCTGATGCTGCAAACCCTGGTCTTCCTTCATGGGTTGATAAAAACACTAGTAATAATAATAGTAGTGAGTGTTGTGGTTGGGACGGAGTGAATTGTGACGTAACCACTGGCAGAGTGACTCACCTGTTTCTCAGCTTCATTAGGGGTGGATCTACATCTGATGTAATGAGCTTTGCTGACGGAGCACCCTTACCTTTTACAATGACCTCCCCAAGGGAAGGATCGGCCTTGGATTATATAATGAGATTCCCTTGGTTCATAAATGCCACCGTCTTTCTTCCCTTTGAGCAACTCCAACAACTCGACTTGTCTTTTAATTTGATAAATGGGTGGTCGGAGAATGAAGGTATGTACGTACACACATATACAAGTGAGTAATGCTACATTAATATTCAAAATATACTATTTATTTATAATGTTTTATGATTAGATTGTCTTAAATTATGTATTAATTAGTACATGATTCAAAATAATCTAATGATGCATTAATATCACTGTTTCTAGGGATATTACTTTAGCATTTTCCTATATCTACATTTAAGGAGATGTATTAGATTATTGGGTACTTGAAATAAACTTAGGTTGTGTACTCAAACACCATGTGTCCCTTAAATCAACAGGGTGTCCCATTGTCAAATTCACTATCAAATTTCTCTGTTTTTCCATTCACAACCATCAAATATATATCTCTTACAAAATCCAAAGCCTAAAAATAAGGAAACATGTTATCAGGAAACATGTTCCGTAAAAATATATGCCCAACAATAAAGATATCGTAATACCCCCCTCAAGTTGGAGCGTGAAGATCTCCAACGCCCAACTTGCAGAGTAGAAACTCAAAGTTCGCTTTTCCCAACGCTTTTGTAAAGATGTCTGCCAATTGAACACGAGTGGAAACATATGACGGACAAATCATTCCTTCAGTCACCGCATCTCGAACAAAATGACAGTCAGCCTCTATATGCTTTGTTCTTTCGTGAAAAACCGGATTTTGAGCAATATACAACGCCGACTGACTATCACAAAATAACCTCATACCCTTCGGATGTCGCACACCTAAGTCGTTTAAAAGTTGGTGAAGCCACTTTAACTCACACACTGTTGCCGCCATTGATCTATACTCAGCCTCCGCAGACGATCTAGACACTGTTTGTTGCTTCTTGGTCTTCCACGACACAGGAGAACAACCAAGTAACACGAACCATCCTGTCAAGAAACGTCGCGTAAGTGGACAACTAGCCCAATCCGAATCACACCACCCTTCTAGACGTAGGTCACTATCAGCACAAAGCAAAATCCCTTGCCCCGGACTCTTCTTCAAATATCGCACGACCTTGAGAGCTGCCTCCCAATGATCCTCACGAGGTTGTTGCATAAATTGGGACAAAATATGAACCGAATATGCAAGATCAGGTCTCGTCACAGACAAGTAAATCAGTCTCCCTACAAGTTTCCTATATGGCGCCAGATCCGCATAGAATTCGCCCTTAGCAAAGACCAAATTGTGATTTTGTTCCATAGAAAATGCAGCAGGCTTTGCTCCCAATAAACCCGTTTCAGAAATTATCTCTAGTGTGTATTTTCTTTGGCAAAGAAAAATTCCTTCTGGATTACGGGCTACTTCTAGCCCTAAGAAATACTTTAAAACTCCCAAATCCTTCATATGAAAGCACCTGCCAAGGTAATCTTTAAAAGTTGTCAATGCAACCTTATCATTCCCTGCAATAATCAAGTCATCAACATAAACTAACACGTTGATCTGAGTTCTTCCCTTGCACAACCCAAATAAGGAATAATCTGAATAGGATTGCACAAAACCATAATTCTTCAATGCTGTTGACAGTTTTGCAAACCAACATCTGGGAGCTTGTTTCAGACCATACAACGACTTTTTCAACCTGCAAACCATGTTAGGATTTGTATTTTTGAAACCTGGAGGAACCTTCATATAAACCTCCTCACTTAAGTCACCGTGAAGGAAAGCATTATGCACATCCATTTGATGTACCTCCCAATTTTTAACAGCAGCAATTGCAAGAAAAGTACGAACAGTCACCATTTTTGCCACAGAGGCAAATGTCTCGTTATAGCCAATCTCTTCCACCTGATGATTGCCATAGATCACAAGTCTTGCTTTGAGTCGCTCTATGCTGCCATCAGACTTATACTTAATTTTATATATCCACTGGCTCCCTAGTGCTTTCTTGTCGGGTGGGAGAGTCTCCATTACCCAAGTCTCATTGTCTTCAAGGGCTCGTATTTCCTTACCCATCGCATCTCGCCATCCCGAGTCTTTCATCGCTTCTTTGAAATGCTTTGGCTCATGTCCCGCTGTCATTGCTGCAAGAAAATTTCTATGTCTCACAGAAAAACGTTCACAATTCACAAAATGTGTTAAAGGATAGGGCGTACCTGAGGAAGAGGAAGGAGCTGATGAATTCTCAGATGGACTTATTTTTCGTATATAAGTAACAAAATCACGATACCGTGTTGAAGGAGTTTTGGTTCGTTTTCCTCGCCCTAGCTCACTGTCAACTTCCACACCTTGCTCCCCCACCGTATTCTCTAGCCCCTCATCACGCACATCCTCATGTGCGGGCTGCACCGCAGCACCAGACCCCCCCTCGAGGGTGGATGCTGGTTCCAACCCCCCCTCAACGCGCGCAGCACACTCATCGGCACCCTCATCCTCACTCCATGCCCCATCCTCATTGTTCGCCAGCACAGGAGTCACCACATTCGTTGGTTGGTTTGACATAAAAGGAAATTCTTTCTCAAAGAACTTCACATCCCTCGATACAAAGTACTCATGTGTTTCTAAATCATACAATTTCCAACCTTTTTTCCCAAAAGGATAGCCAACAAAGATACATTTACGGCTCCTACTTGCAAATTTATCACCTTTGTGTCGTTGATTATGAGCATAGCAAAGACAACCAAAGATACGAATAGCATCATAAGAAGGCACTTTCCCAAACAACATTTCATATGGCGATTTAGTCTTAAGTAAAGTAGAAGGTGTCCTATTAATCAAGTGACACGCTGCCAACACACATTCACCCCAAAATTTGATTGGTAAGTTCCCTTGAAATCTTAGGGCTCTAGCCACATTTAAAATGTGTTGATGTTTTCTCTCAACTCTCCCATTTTGTTGAGGAGTCCCAACACAAGAAGTCTCAAAAATAATCCCATTATTTTGAAAATAATCCCATTATTTTGAAAATAATCATGCAAACAATTAAATTCGGTCTCATTGTCACTTCTCACACGTTTTATCACTTGTTCAAATTGACGTTCAACCATAGCAACAAAATTAAGAAACATAGATTCAACTTCCATTTTATTGCAAAGTAAATAGACCCAAACTCCTCTTGAAAAATCATCTACTATTGTCAAAAAATAGGTAGCCCCACACGAAGAACGAGTCTTATAAGGTCCCCACAAATCCAAATGAACAAGTTCAAAAATTCTACCAGCTTTATTCATACTAATGGGGAAACTAGATCTAGATTGCTTTGCACGCGGACACACATCACAAGATTTATTATTTGACCTACAAGAATGACTTACAGCCGGAATCAGCTTCAATATTTTCGCCGACGGATGTCCCATTCGTTGATGCCACAACTCGAACGACGAATCACCATCCACTGTCAAGACCTTCACTTGAGGAACGTCACGAAAAAAATAAAGTCCATCCAATCTTTCACCCGCTCCAATCACCTTCCTCGTCGGTTGGTCCTGTATAACACAAATATTATTAGTGAATTGTACAACACAATTTGATTCATCGATTAATTGAGTAACAGAAATTAAATTGCATGTCGATTGTGGGACATAAAGCACATTGTCGAGCTTTAATCCTCCTGGCAGCACGACACTCCCCTCTTGGTTTGCTTCTGCAGTGTTTCCATCCTGCAAACCCACCGGACAGTATTGCACCTTTTTCACATTCTTCAATATAGACAAGTCGCACGTCACATGGTTCGACGCTCATGTATCGATAATCCAACTAAAATGACTGTTTTTACCATGTAGTCGATCTTTTGTTCTGTCGAAGTTCAAAAATGCAAGAAGTTGCTGCAGTTGGGTAGCAGAAACACCAGCAAGAGTCGCAGTGCCGGTTGCACTCGCCAGCCCCTGCGAGTTCCCTGCGTGCTGCCCAGATGAAGTTCCAGCCTCGCCAGTTTTATATGCGCGGACAGGCGATACACTATGCCCTCCGCCGGCCATGAGCACCCGTGGAGGTTAAAGTACTAATCCAAGTGGCTCGCGAACCGAACGGAATTGCGACTGCGATGATAAAAGCACCGAAATCACTGTTCACGCGTTCTATTCACGTGCACTGCTCAATATGCACTGTTGACGAGCAATATGCACCCTGCCCAAGCCGGTCACTGTTCACAACGGTCACTGTTCACTTCGGTCAACTGTTCATGCCAGTCAACTGTTCTGAAAGGTATTGAAGAATCTAGTGAAATCTAGTTAGTGGGAACTAGCACTACAGCTCTAGTCAGGTGTTCAGGCAATTTGATTTGAAGTGACTTTTGGGCCGGGTGAAAAGTATATCATTTTCATGTACATGCCAATGTCTTAAACAAGACCAAAAAAAAAAAAAAAAACCTAACAATGTCCACTAATTCTTGTCAGCGGCCTCCAAAAGTTATTATATTTTTAATCTCACACATGATCCACACATCACCTTGATTTTAGATAATGGAAATATCTTGGGATTTGATTGAAATCACGTTTGTCAAGACTGTTCACGCACCACGCTCACGCGCACCAACGCTGCACACGGACCAATCACGCGCACACTGTCCAAAGTGCGCACTGCCCAATACAGCACGCGCGCACCAACGCAGCACGTCGATCGCCTGTCACCTGTCACCTATCGCCGGTCGCCGGTAGGCTCACCGTTTACCAACGCCACTGTACACCACCGCGCTGTTCACCGTCGCTGTTCACCGATCTGAAATCACTGTTCAAATCGGAAATCTCGTCTTCACGGTTCACAGATCTGAAAATCTCGTCTTCACTGCAGATCTGAAAATCTCATCTTCACAGGTTACAGATCTGAAATAACTGTTTACAGATCTGAAAATCTCATATGTCCGTCACAGATCGGAAACTCTCGCCGGTGGTCGTAGCAACGACGGTGACGGCCTTACTCAGATCTTCCTTCCTTTCTTCTTACTTCTAATTCAGATTATCATAAATCTTGCGGTTCGCGCGTGAACGATCAACAAAAAATGTAGAGAAAAAGAGTTTCGATTTTGATCAAAGTGCCTAATCACTTCGGAGAAGGCTATCTGCTTCGATAATCGCTTCTCTTCTTCTCCTTCTTCAGCCATTAATGGAGTTTCTCGTCTTCTTCACGGTCTCTCTTCTCTTGATCTCTCGAATCACTGTTGCAGCTCTGAATCTCCTTGATGCAGCTCTCGCGCTGTCTCCGATTCGAAGCTGCTCTGGGGCTAAAGGCTCGAAGCCTTCTGTATCTTCGTCGATTCAAAGAAGTTGCAGAAATGCTTCAGGAACACATTCCGAGCTTCAAAATGGTATCGGAAGAATCTTCTCTTTCTTTCGATAACAGTTCTCAGCAGCTTTCACGAGAGCCCGTGAAGCTTCTCTCTGATACCATGTCAAATTCACTATCAATTTTCTCTGTTTTTCTATTTACAACCATCAAATATATATCTCTTACAAAATCCAAAGCCTAAAAATAAGGAAACATGTTCCGTAAAAATATATGCCCAACAATAAAGATATCGTAATACCCATGTATTGGGCAGTTACATGTTGATATAAGGGATACTTGTGTTTGATTTTACAGTTCTTGAGTTTATTCATCTCTCTTGACTCTCTAAATCAGGGTTCGTACATATATGTGTAGATAATTAATTCTTGAGTCTTGAACGTGTTCGATGTATTTAGCACCATATAATTAATGCATTGATTGCCCTCAAGAATATTTTTTAAATCTTGCTATTTATGTGTATTACAGGTTTTGAGAGATTGTATGCTTTAAAGAAGTTGGAGATCCTGCACCTCAATTGGAATCGATTCAACAACAGCATCTTGACATCTTTAAGTGCACTACCATCTCTCAATCAACTCTACCTTGGACACAATAATTTTACTAATGGCCCATCTCTTAAACAAGGTGTTTCAACTTTTTATTTGCAATTAATCCCCCCAAGGAAAATGCTAAAGTGACTTACATTACCTTTGTACACCATTTTATTGCCTCAAATTAATCACATGTCAATACATGATTTGAGGCAATAAAAATGTTACTGTAGCATCATTTAAAAAAAAAATCTATAAATTAAGCCCCGATGGATATATTGAAAATTTAATTCTTCTACTCTTTCTCATTGAAATCATTTTTTATAGCATATCCAATTACAATATTTCATGGTTCAAAAAAATTAAATATTGCCTAGGGTTTTATTTTACATTAGACCACAAGGAGGGGACGTTACTCACGACCTTAGGTAAAGTGTTTTCACTATTTTCTCTTATTTGTATATATATTAATTAATATAAGGGGTTAAAGGAAATTCAATTTAATAAGTGCTTTACTATTACTATTATCACAGTCATTATTATTACTCCCTTCTACGCCTAATAACCATTCTCATTGCAGGTTTTCATAGATTGTCTAAATTAAAAAGGCTGCAAGCACTCTCTTTGGAGAACAATTACTTTGACAACAACATATTATCATATTTGGCTTCATTCACGTCTCTCAAGAATTTATCTCTTGAAGGCAACTACTTGGATGGATCCTATCCTCCTCAAGGTACGTTTACTTAATTATTTTTTCACTTATTAGAGGCTGCTCATCTATATTATTTATAAAGTCAAAAATTTTTATTAACGGTATGTTGCTTTTATCATAATCTTAATAATATTTTTTTTTTTATTAAAAATTTTGATTTTCAACACATATATATTATAAACAGTTGAGGGATATTTTTGAAATAATTAAATCTAACTAACCTAACCCACTTTAATTTCTAGGTTTCACTTTTTTTATATTTATTTCAACAAACACATGTAATAGATGAGACTTAATCCTTTACACACCTTTCAGACAAATTCTTAACAGACTCTACTTCTCTTAGGGTCCGTTTGGTGCGCGAGATAGGATAGAATTTATTTTTATGGAATTGGATTAAGTTGGATTGAATTGAATTGGATAGGATAAAATAAGATTAAAAATAAAGTAATTTTGTGTTTGGTGGTATGTTTGAGATTGAATTGGATTGATATTTATTTACTTTTTAAATTACATTAAACCATAAAAATAAAATAAAAAACGTTGGTTTTGCAAAGCAGCATTTGCAAACCAGCAATCTAGATTTTTTTTTTTCTTTTTTTTTTAAGAAGAAAGTTGGAGGAGGAAGATGAAGATGAAGAAAAAGAAGAGGAGGCGAGAATATATATATATATATAAAGGATGGGATTGTTTTATCCTACTGGAAGAGGATAAAATATTGACGTGGAATTATTTTTATCTCATATCATCTTACCTCTAAACATGAGATTGAGACTAAAAATAGTCTAATCTCATACATCAAACAGCCCCTAAAAGGCTTCCCAATGCTTAAAGATTAAGAAGGATTAGTAGAAGCAACTTGACATATTTTCTTAAATAACTACGCAAAAAATTACAAGACTTTTATTGATATATTGATTATCCTTAAATTTGGGCCTAATGACATGATTACCTTTTAAAAAAAAAAAATTTCCCAAATGCCATCCACATACAAATAATGACTCATTTGCCATACTTTACTGTTCATTACACAGTCAGCACACCAAACAAGACGTCTTTTCAAAAGACGTCTTTTCAAGTGAAGGGAAGGCGTCTTTTCAAAAGACGCATTCCCTTCACAAATTTTTTTTTTTTAGGGTGAAGGAAAGGCATCTTTTCAAAAGACACCTTCCCTTCACCTTCAAAAAAATTTACGGCCTTCCTTGTTTATTTAGTTAGGTAGGCTGATGGATGAGTGGGGAAAGTGGGTGGGAGGGGGAAGATGATCCTTGAGAGCAACAGAACAGTAGCTCTTTTAGCTCCCTTTTAATTTTCCTCAGTTCTAAGCTCTTCTTTTTTATCTTTATTTAAAAAAAAAAAAAAAAAAGTCTCAAATGGGTTAAAGATTTCATGTTTTTGTCTGATAGATTTTTTTTGAAACTAGGCCTCTGATTACATAATGAACAACTTCAGTTTTCTTGAATTCAACCTTTTCTTTGCTTTTCTTCTTCTTCTTTTTTTATTTTTCATTTTCTGAGTCTTCTAACGATTTTGTTAACTTTAATGGATCTTTACTTAGGCACGGGCAGGGCACTGAAGTTATTTTAAAGCATTTTTTATTAGATTCCTATACTTCCTTCTTGTGTTTGAGTTTTTAGCAATTGATTTGATCTTTGTCTTCTTTACTTATTTTTGTGTGTTGGAATGAGCCTTGTTTAGATGGGAAGAAAGCTTAAGCAAATAGGCAATTATTTTATAAATTCAGTCTCTTGTTTGTTTATTTCGATGTCACGGTATGATTACCGATGATTCATTCTATCGGAATGCTTACAATGATTATTCCCTACATCCAACTCAGGATCTTGAATTGTTCATTGTGAATTCAGAAATCAAATGGACAAGGAAATCGCCTTTTCATTTTCGTCTCTGGTTCATGCCCTCTTCCATTTCCCCTCCAAATTTTTGCAAGGAAGTGTAAATCAGTTAAAAAAAATAATGTTGAACGCCTTCTCTTCAGTTAAAAAAAATAGTGTTGAAGAGAAGTCGTCTTTTCAAAAGACGCCTTCTCTTCAGTTAAAAAAAAAAAGTGCTGAAGGGAATGCGTCTTTTCCTTTCACGTTAAAAAAAAAATTGTGAAGGGTTCCTTCACTTAAAAAAAATATATATGAAAGGAAGGCGTCTTTGAAAAGACGCCTTCCTTGAAATGCCACCTAGGCGGTGACGTGGTGTTTGTTTGACGCGCTGACTGTGCTATGAACAGTAAACTATGGCAAATGGGTCATTATTTGTGTGTGGATGGCATTTGTAAAATTATTTTATTTTTTAGGGGTAATCATGTAAAAAGCCCCTTAAATTTGTATACCCAATGATTAAATCACTTTTAATAAAATCTTTCAGGTTTATTATAAATAAATTTGCAAGCTTTCACAAATTTATGTTTGTTTGTTTAGTGAATAAAAAGATGAGTAGAAAAAGTTTGTTTAAACAATTATTTAAAAATATAAAAAATTACGTCACGTGCACATTCACTAGTCTAATCTATAGATAAGTATATTGTTGTACAAGCATTAAAATTCTTCTTTGAAGCATTTTAAAACTTAAAGTGTATATATGCATTTTTTTAATTGGATGTTCAAAACTTTGGCAAACTTGTCTAGAACTAAAAGGTTCTTAAAAGTTGTTCTCTTTTATTTGTGCGTTGGTTGATGATGTCTTTGATGGGATACATTTTGTTATTATGAATGTTTGGAGCTGTAGTAGCGAACCCAAAAATAATAATAATAATCATGGTAAGTAAAAATATTTAAATGAAAAAAAAAGATTTTTTAAAATAAATTTATTACCTACAAATGTAGAAGTGCAGAATAACCTTAATAAATTAATAATCTTGATTAAATAATATATTTGGCTGATCCTGACTTGAAACCAATGTGGTAAATTAATATAATTTACTGAATTTATAAGATAATAATACTTGATAAATAATATATATATGACTTAATTATGAGTTTTTTTATGTAAAATATGATTTCAATGTTACTTGTGTTCCTTTTGAAATTAATGTCTCCTAGAATCTAATCTCTAACTTTTTTTAGTGCATTAAAAAGCTCTAGTATGGTGTTCTTCTATTACAAGAGAAAATTATGCAATGTGATTGTTACTTTGAGCGCGACAGACGCAATATTTTGGATACGGAGAAAAATAAAATACCTTGATAAAATAATAACTTGATAAAAAAAACGCACTTCTGCGAGCTCCTCGTGCCCTCTGGCTGCGGTGGAATCGCCGGAGACGCCGGAATCGGAAAACACGGCTACAGAGAAACCGTCGGAAACGCTGCTGCTGCTAGTCGATCTTGGTCTCTCTATCACTCTCGATCTTGAGCCTTCTCTTACTCTCAATCTCTCTTTCTTTGTGAAACGCAGACAAGGTATTATTAATCAATTTTTCAAGTCCTTTTGTGATTCGTTGTGAAAAATCTAGAAGATCGGGCATCGTTTCTTGAAATTATAAATAATCTAGATTATATTTTGTTTCTAATTAGGATTTTGAGTTATGTAAATTGGAAAGTTTTAATTTTGTGTTAGAAATTAGTAGAGGTTGAGTTAAATTAGAGGTTAGGAATTAGACATTGGTGTCTATAAATACACCACCACATCCTAGCGAGGTTGTTATAGAAATAAAGTTTAGTTGATCTCCCCCATTTATTTTATTGAGATATAACATAAATGAGTTCAACCTGTCAAGTGGAGGAAGATGAAAGTCGTGTTTTTGGGGATGATGATGATGATCTCCTCATCAAAAAATCTTTAGAGAGAGCTTGGAGATTAGCTCTGAAGAAGCAAGACGAAGAGGCTGTTGGAAAATGGGTAATTAAATATGGTTTTTCACCATTTTCAGCTAATTATTAAGGTGGGACCCACAAGTGATTTTGGGGGAGACCAAGTTGATTATTAATCTTTGATATGTGAAGATTAAGAATATATAAGTATTTAGCTATATCCATTTATATATGAATGAGAAATTGAGTCTGTGTAGCCTACTTGATATGTGTAAAGTAGTGAAATTTGGAAACAATCTTTTAGTCTCACATGGAAAAGATAGAATTGTAATTGTTTACTTATAAGTGTAGCTAAAGTACGACACTTGAATTTCAGCTCGCACACACACACAAAGAAGGCTTAGGGGTGATGCAAGCGACTCGTGCTCGTGCGAGATGGCAAAAGGGCGACTTAGGGCGCAAATCACTTTGCACTTCTCGCACGTATGCATCGTTGCGAGGAGTTGGGGGGGAGCTTTTCGTTTTCGGAGATCGTGGAAGATCAGATTTGGGACGTCCAGATACGATGAATGTAGTTGGCCGAGGAGATTTGTCCAGGTGCGATGTACGAAGATCTAACGGTGTGGGATCGGATGCGTTGATCGGGACCGATTGGATCACCTGCGATCCAACGGTGCAGGATTGGCTGCGACGAGC
Source organism: Paratinospora sagittata (assembly GCA_035771175.1). Taxonomy (NCBI): domain Eukaryota; kingdom Viridiplantae; phylum Streptophyta; class Magnoliopsida; order Ranunculales; family Menispermaceae; genus Paratinospora; species Paratinospora sagittata. The sequence continues at coordinate 30,357,247 of CM069599.1, forward strand.
AGAACCTTTAGATTGCGCCTAAATCAATCGGATGCGATCCAACGGTGTACGATTGGGTGCGCCAATCAAGTCGGTTAGATCGCGTCTAGAAGCGATCAGATTCGATCCAACAGTGCAGAAATGGGCACCACGTGCGGCCATAATTTGGCTATAAATAGATCCCTCAAGAACTCAGAAATTCATCCCAGAAAATTTTAAAAATCTCTGAATTTTCTTCTTTTCTTCTTTTTTCTCTTCTCTGCTTTTAGCATTCTTTTGTGAGTGAGTACAACCAATTTTGGTTCGATTATTCTTGTGATTGGAAGTGTTGCTGTCACAAGAAGGAGATTGTTGTATCCTGGAAGACAAGTGTCATACACCGTGAGCACCTAAGCGGCACATAATTGTCTTAAGGACATAGAGTCACACTCTAGCCTCAATATACTATCGTTACTCTGTCGAAACAGAGATCTATCTTTTGCAATATCTACTACACAAACAACAGAGGCTGCATTAATTGGTCCCTAGGCCATTGCTTCCTTAGTTGCTAGTACCAAAAATCAATCATCTGGAGAGAGTCAACAAGACAGGATTGTTTTGACAAAAGTGGAGCAATTTGTCTGGGCACTCCGGCTTAACAAAGAAGCTCATAAACTTGAGACTAAAGATGCTTTCATGGATGAAGGTGAAGTGGAAAAGAAAGATGAATCTGGTGGTTGGACTGAAGTAAAGGATTTTGGCAAAGATGACGACTCAGCCATTGATGAGATGAAAGAGGAAGTTGTTCCCGATGAGAGCATCCATGAGGTTGCTGTTGGGAAGGGTTATCAAGAGCCCTACAGCTGCTTAAAGAACAGGGAACACTTTAGGAAAGTAGTATTGAATGGGGTGGTTGGAATATGGACAAGAAGAAAAGTAAACTAGTTGGCATTATTTATGAAAATGATGGACCGAATAAAGAAATTCATATAGGGAGGAGGGGAGATGAATTTGGCCGGACTATGACCCCCAAAGAGGCTTTTCGGAGGATTTCACATAAATTTCATGGGAAAGGACCTGGCAAGATGAAGCAAGAAAAGCTTATGAAGCAATATCAACAAGAGCTGAAGTTGAAGAAGCAGATGAAGAATTCTGATAATACACCTTCACTGTCAGTAGAGAGAATGAGAGAAGCTCAAGCTCAACTAAAGACACCATATCTTGTGCTCAGTGGACATGCAAAAATAAAGAAAGAAAGAAATTAACACCATCACTATTCTTCTATCTTTTGGAATTAGAAGTTTTTTAACTATAAAATTAGATATCAGTTTTAGTAACTCAATCAATTGCTTCAGTTTACAGCCTAATAATAAGAAAAATGCTTGGTACTTTTAATGTGACTTCCGGTGCCACTTAAGTCTCTATCTCATGTTATATATATGTTTATTTTCCAATGAATCATGTAACTGCAATGTGAAGAAAATCATAGTTTTATAGAGTCATTTTATGGGTCGCTATCGCATCTCTCAAATAACAATGCAAACAGCGAACTACAGATTTGTTGCAAAAGCAATTGTGATAGACATAAATAATAAATTCAAGGTCATTGTTTCTCAGTTTTACTCGTTAATTATTGCTGCAGGTCTACAGATTTTGTCTGGCTTGAAAAGCTTGGAGGAATTAGACCTTAGCTCGAATGACTTCAATAGCAGCATTCTGCCATCTTTGGGTGTTTTCACATCCCTCAAGTTACTGTCTCTTGCCTTCAACCATTTAGACAGAGCTCTTCCCTTCGGTTAGTCAAGTTCTTCTATTGTCAATGTTATGATTTAGTATAGAAAATGATATTACTATGAAAGTAGCACATATGTGTTTGTGTGTGTGTCTATATTTTTATATGTTTCTATTCTTTTTTTTCTCAAATGATATTATTCTTCTAATAATTTTTATAAAAATATAAATTAATATTTGATTTTGTTCGATCTACTAAATATAGGAGTAGTTAAGTGATATACTGATAAAACAATCTAACAAAACTACAAAAGGATAAAATTACATTCTTAATGCATTCACTCCCATTATATAATTAAGGAAAATGCTGAAGTGACATCCATCATGTACATCCATAGAAACATTTTCATAGATGCACCATTAGATTGTCTCAACTCAACTCATGTACCAACACATGATTCGAGGTAATCTAATTATATATAAAAGTGATGTTTCTATATATATGTACGCTATAGATGTCAATGCAGCATTACTCATGCATTAAATCAACTCTAGATTCATTTTAGAAAGGTTTAATTAATTTATAGTATTGAATTATGTAAACAGACATGGATGCAGACACCATGCATGTAGGTTTCTCAAATATTGTTAATTCTTTCCTGTTCTTATCATTCTCAAAATTGCAGGTTCTGGGATTTGGCCTGTATTAAAAAATTTGGAGGTGTTGATCCTCAAATCGACTAACCTTAATCGGGAATTTCTGCCACCTTTGGGTGAACTCACCTCCCTTAAGCGGCTGGCTCTTTCTGAGAATGGTTTAAGCGGACCCTTTCCCCAAGGTTCATTTTTTCACTTCTAGTTAATTTCTCTGTTGATTCATGAACTTTTTCTATAACTTCACTCTACACAGCTCTACTCAATATTACAAAATAATATTACCACAATAAGCCGTAAATATGGTGAAGATAAATGGATGCGGGATCAAACGTGATAGAAACGCAGTGATCAAAGCCCAAAGCCATAACTAGGTCCAATAAGGGCACAACCACTTGTTATCTCTATGGTGGTTGAAGAGGCTTGATGTCACACTCCGCGGATGTGATGGGTACCTCCTACTCAAGCATACCCCAGCCATAGCACCACATAATATTGTCTCATTCCAGTACACAGCCTACTCAACAGTGTCTAGTACCCCCGGGATCATTTGTCCACACTATTCATGTACTAGATACTGTTGAGTGGGTTGTGTACTGCTCAGTGGTTACTCGGATTGCGAAATCAACCTATATGAGGTTTGAGGTTCGAATCCGGGGGAGGCCCTATACTATTCATGTGTGAATAATGTGGACAAATGATCCTGGGGGTACTAGACACTGTTAAGTGGGCTGTGTATTGGGATGAGATAATATTATAGGATCATAATGGTTGGGGTACGCTCGATGAGGTGCCCATCACATCCGCGGGGTGTGACACTTGAACCCCGAAAGATAGGAAGATACCATTTGTTAAGGAATGTTAAAGGGTTTGGATTTTGTCACAGTTCATAATGAATGCTCCAATATCTATATGAGTATTAACTTCATGAAGGCTTTAAATTTGCACCTCATTATTTGAAATTGCAAACCAATGCAAGGTGATGTATTGGTTCTTAAACAACAGAAGATAAAGCAACTAATATATAATAAATTCTAAAATTTACCAGAAAAATTATCTTTCTTGTACAATTTAACTCAATAATCTTCTCCAAACTATAACTGGGTTGATTGGCTATATGAGTTCACTTTCTCCCCTCCACTTATCAATGCTAAATTTACAATCATTTTACAAGAGCTTTAGCATTCTCCTGATTTAATTAAGTAAAAATTCATGTTCAAGTCGTGTAGGCAATGCGAATAGTTGTGTTACAAACATTAACATAGATACTAACATTGTTTCTTCTCAAAAAAAAAAAAACTATGCAACGTTGCTGTAAAAATCTTGGACTATCAAATTTATTTAGTTTTAATTACTTCATTGCCCTTTAAAATTTAAAATTTTAATTTTAAAAACCGTTAAAGTATTAAGAAAAGGAGGGGTACTATTGGGATTTATAGAAAAGTGATCACCCAATCAGGGTGTCAATGGAGTCCACTTGCTCCTTATGGGATGATATTTGTATTGGTGAGAATATAGAAACCAAGAACCTACCAATACAAATATCAATCCAGAAGGAGCATTTGGACCCTTGAACGGTTTTTTTATTGTTCTGCATAATTTACACTGGTTGCGTTAGAGAGATGCCAACACTTAAGACTCATATGTCAAAGAGAACTAGGACTCAACAATAATAGCAGCCTCATTAGTAAGGCGGATCAAGGCCCAAATTTGCAACTAGGCTCAATAAGGGTATAACTACTCCCTACCTCTTTGGTGGTTAAAGAGACTTGAACCCAAAAAGCTAGGAAGATACCATTCGCCACTCAAGCTAACCAGCATTGGCACAATTTGGGAAAAGTAGAGAGCTTCGATTTTGGCACAATTCATAAACAATGCTCCTATATCTACATGAGTATCAACTTAATGAAGGCTTTAAAATTCACCTTAATAATTATTTAAGCTTGCAAACTAAATTTACAATTAATAAATGGTAAATTTATGATAAAGCACATGTGTAGGCTCCTAAAGAATATAAGATAAAGCAACTAATATATGATAAATTTTATGAATTTTCAAAACAAATATCTATTATCTTTTTTGTACAATTTAACTCAACTTAATAGTCTTTTCCTAACTATAATTGGATTAATTATGGGTGCACGAGTCCACTTTTTCCCCTCTACTCTATCAAAAACTAGTTTTACAATTATTTTTCAAGGGCCTTTGCCTTTGCAGATATATTTTTTCAGTTTTTAGGAGAGAGATGCATAATGTAATTAAGTAAATTCATGTTCATATGTAAATGACCTTACAGAGTTTTAAGTTGGTTATCAATTACCTAATGTAACCATTTTGGCGGAACTTGATATATATATAAAAGAAAATGCAAACAGGGCCTGACACAAATGGGGTAGAATAACAATAAGACTACTGTATTGAGGTTAAATTCAACTTTTTTCTATATTTAAAATTATTAAAACAGTGAAGCTACTTTTGAAAATATATATATACATATACATACATAGTAGAATAATGGATAAAGCTTTGTTTGTGTTGGTCATACTTAATAATATACTTAATTCTTCATGGGTTTCTTTTTTATTGATGCTCAAATTGATTCTATGTTGTATTAATGTTACTTTTGATTTATCTATAATTAATGGAAATTATATTTCACAGAGTTATGTCGGCTGAAGAACCTCGAAGTGCTATTTCTATATATGAACAACTTCGAAGGGATCCTCCCAGCATGTCTTACCAACTTAACCTCTCTTAGAGTGCTAGTTCTCTCATGGAATCTCTTTAGAGGAAATATTGCTTCATCTCCCTTGAACAACTTGACATCTCTAGAGCTCATCTCACTTGCTTACAATAGTTTTGATGCTGCATTCCCATTAATCTCATTTTATAACCATTCCAACCTTGTGGATCTAAACCTTGACCATTACTCGTCACCTAATAATTTGGAGATGACACTTGAGCACCCAGCTCATTATTTGCTTCCCAAGTTTCAGTTGAAGTGTTTTTCCTTATCAAACATCAATTTTAAAGAGCCCATGGATATGGCGCTCAGGTTTCTTTACTATCAATATGACTTGGGAATATTACATCTCAGGCAGGCCAACTTAACTGGAAACTTCCCCGCTTGGTTGATAAAAAATAATACAAGATTGGAAGTTCTAGATCTGAAAGATAATTCGTTTACAGGCCATTTTCATCTACCAGATCATCCTCATACAAGTTTGAGTTCAATAGATATATCCAATAACAACATTCATGGGCATCTTCAAGCAAATATTGGTGAGATTCTTCCAAATCTACTCTTTCTAAATTTGTCAAGAAATGCCTTTGGAGGTGAGATCCCTTCCACAATTGGGGGTATGGGACAATTACAGTTGCTAGATCTTTCTAGTAACAATTTCTCAGGAGAAGTACCAGAGACTTTGGCCATCGGTTGCACTAAATTGGAAGTTTTGAAGCTCTCAAATAATAGCCTATCTGGCCAAATATTTCCAAATGACTTCGACATGTTACCATGGCTGCAAGTATTAAGTTTGGATAGCAATCACTTCACAGGTACTATACCATTTGGAATTTCCAAGTGCTTACAATTAGGAGTACTAGATGTGGGCAAGAACCATTTATCAGGTACAATTCCTTCTTGGATTAGTAACTTAACGAGTTTGGCAATACTTGTTATGCGATATAACTCGTTCGAAGGTCAAATAACACTTGAGTTTTGCAAATTACTCAAAATTGAGATTTTGGACCTCTCTCAAAACCATCTTTCAGGACCCTTACCATCTTGTCTGAATTTACCATATTTGCAGTATCTACATTTAGAAGGAAATGGATTCACAGGATCAATACCAAATACCCTCCACCACAGTGCAGCACTTCAGACATTGAATCTTGGAGATAACAAGTTTTCTGGTAGTCTTCCGGATTGGATTGGTGAAGTTACCAATTTGAAGGTTCTTGTTCTAAAAGGTAATCTTCTAAGTGGTCCACTTCCTCATCAGTTATGCCAATTGAATCAGATATGGATACTGGATCTTTCCGATAACAACTTTTTTGGGATGATACCTCTGTGCTTCGGTAACATTACATTTGGGAAGAAGACGTCAACAATTAACCACACAGTTGGATTAACAAAATATTGGCTACACTATACCAATGGCCCCGTTACATCACAGATTGCAGGGACACAAATGTTATTTTATGGATTCAAAGTCATAGAGCAAGAAGAAGTGCAGTTCATAACTAAGAGCATATCCAACTTATACGTGGGAAGTGTTCTTAAGATAATGTCTGGAATGGATTTATCTTGCAACAATTTCACAGGGGAGATCCCTCATGAAATTGGAAACCTAACTGAAATCCATTCACTGAACTTGTCACACAACCAACTGGGTGGGAAAATTCCAGAATCCTTATCAAATTTAAAACAAGTGGAGAGCTTAGATCTTTCTTTCAATAAGTTGAGTGGTGGAATTCCTCGGGAATTTGTCAGTTTGACCTCTCTTGAGGTGTTTTCTGTGGCTCACAACAACTTGTCAGGAAGAATACCAGATTGGGATGCACAGTTCGCAACATTCAATGAGAGTAGCTATGAAGGAAACCCATATCTTTGTGGAGCTCCATTGTTAAAGAATTGCACCATTATTGCCACCACAGATCCTGAAATTACAGTTTCAGATCGATTGGAAGACAGGTTTGGCATTGATAGTGAATGTTTCTTTGCAAGCTTTGCGACATCATGGTTCATATCCTTTCTAGCAGTCATAGTTGTTCTTTACATCAACCCTCACTGGAGGCAAATGTGGTTTGGTTTTATAGATGCATGCATTGCTTCATGTCTGTGCTTCATATCCAACATGTTCAAAAAGTTGGACTTTTTATGTAAATATATAGCTACAATATCAGTTTTGATTTGTAATACATATGTTGGATATGAATAATTGATACAGATGATCCTGTTCATATATATAGAAATATTATCAAGTTTTTTGCTTTTAACTTCAAACTTAAATCTTTGTTTGATTTCTATCATATATGCTATATAGCCCTTTGGCTTTGGTATCATATATTTGGATTGCATTCAGAACTTTTTAAAGTTGGTTTCCAGGTCACAAACAACCTGTATCTCTCTTTATCCATATGCTTCTCCCTAGTTAATTAGAGAGTAACCTGCATTATTGAAACCCATGTTAGAAACAAACCTAAACTTCAATCCTCTTCTGCCCCCCTGTGCTATTGAATTATGTAATCATCTAATAAAACATTTAAGTGTTATGCTGAAACTAATGCATACAATACAAGATAAGAGGCAATCTGAAATTCATAAAATTGATTCCGTATGTGAGCGTTGAACATGAATCATTTTAGCGAAAAATGTGGGAACACCCCCCACCTTCGTTTTACTTTTATCTCGTCTTTCTTTCTTTTGTCTCTTTTTTTTGTGACCAACCTTTTCAAATAAATGTTATAACCTCAACTAAAAAGTGAACGAGGCATGCGCCTCAAGGTGAGGCTGAAGAAAAAGGCCTCGAGACTTGAGCTTCAAAAACTAGAGCAGTTTGAGGCGTATTCCATTAGGCTTTATTGAGGTGTAAATTGCATCTGCATTTTCATTGCATTTCACTTACATTTCAATTATTTTGTTAAATATTTAATTTGTAATATGTGCAAGAGTTACGAGTGAATTATTCTAGATGATCTAAAATTCTTTTGTATTTGGAGCTAGCATCCTGAAATTGGAGCAGCCATCTTGGTGATATGCATTAGAAAATTCTAAGAGATAAAATAACTGTTCTTTAATTCTGTAGGGTCAGCTATAGTCTACTATAAATATGTATCATGGGTCGTTTTTGTATTGAACAAGAAAAACAAATTGGTAATAAAATATTTCTTTTCATGTGAATTTCTCTTTCTTGTTGCATATAAATCCCCAACAAATTTTGGTATCAGAGTTACCCATTATCTCCAGCCACATAAGTTTTGTTCCTTAACTAAAATTCTAAGGCAACAACATATATATACACACACAAAGATATAGGTTATAGAATACCTTCCAATATATATATATATATATAGTTTGTGTATGCACATGGTCATGATTTCTGCAGGTTCTTAATTTAAAAATATAGAGAAGGTTTTGTCAAAATTTAAGAATATATTTGATGTTCAAGATTTTTTTAACGTTTCTATTACGCTGAAATTATAAAATTAGTAAATGAGTTATACTGTTCCTCTAATTATATACTCTATAATAAATAAATAAAAACTAATTTTTTATAAAAATAAACTAAAATTTTAGAGGAAAGTTTTTATATAATAAAATAAAACTTTGCAAACTATCCGCGCATCACACAGCTTACCAACTTCTATCTCTTAATTATGATTGATTTTTTTTCCTGTGATATTTGCGAAAATTACTAAATATTATAGGCAATCAATGTTTTTTTTAGTGCACTATGTTTGTTGAGATCTTTTTTATTTTTTTGATATATTCTATTTTCGTTTTTAATTATTTGATTTTCTTTTCTTTTTCTTTTTTGTTTTATATAAGGAGATACAATCCTATTTTACAATTGCCCTTTCATTGAGTATCCCACCTATTCTAGACCGATTAATCTTCGTACCAACAAAAAATCACGTGACAACCATACGTGCAAGTGTCATCATATTTATTAATTTTCTCGCTTGCCATTTTCTTGAACTCGATTTTCCTTCGTTATATTACTGTGCAAAAGGACCAAAGCATGAAGTCGATAGACACAATAATCTATAACCAGGTGATATATAATATTTATTTGTCGGTTGATGCTTTTCGGTGACAGCTGTTCAATATATTATTTTATGCAATTAGATGTATTTAATAGTAGAGAGAGATCCTTAGCTCCCATTTTTTAATGATATCCCTTCTTTTTAATTAATATAACCTAGACGACTTAACAGATATGACGGAGATGCTTCCATAACAGGTCAGCTTTTTGTAAGATAAATGGCATCTTAAATGTAAAAATAAAGTATATTTTTTAAAAAAATATCATGTCAATAACTTCAAAAGACTTACTTTTTATAATAACATAAAACAAAATTTTATAGACAATTAAGTTAAAAAGTAAATTTTAAATCTTTCATAAATTATACACATTTTAATAAATATTTTACCATCTTTATCATAGCCGTTAAAGATAACAAGAAAATTTAAAAGGTTAATTTTCAAACTTAAACAAAAAATTTGGTTACCTACTCAAGTATTTACATTTTATATTAGATATATCTATCACAATGATGAAATGGGTGACATATGACCGAATGGTTGGTTCAGTGAAAACATGACCCATATAAAAATTTTAAGATTCAATTCTTAAAAACACCATCGTTGAAATAGGTACACCATTCCCACTCTCACCTCAAATACCACCGAGGGGTGTAGGTATCCCTCACGGGAAACCCAAAAAAAAAAAGAAAAAGAAATGAGTAACGTGATAATGAAAAGAAAAAGATGGGAAAGAAGAGTTTTAAGGCAAGAGATGGCTGTGAAAAGAGGGGAGGGACTACGGGTATGCATGGAAAAGACTTGTATTTGAGTTTAGACATCTTTAGCTATAACAAATGTTGGGTGCATTTTTGTAAGCACCCTTCCTTGATCAAGGTCATAGGGGTAGTAATAATAAACCAAAGGCAGCCCAACTTTTTAAAAGCTTCATAGAGTGAGCTTAAAGAACGTGAAGGAAATACTTGATTTCCATGCAATCTTACCAAAATGTTCTCCCTATTTCAAGAGAAATTGTTTTAAGTTACACATTGTTCTTTAGAAAAAAAGAAATGGCATCCACCAACAACAATGAACCTTTTACCTTATCATCATCATCCGCCCAAAAAATGTAAAATTTGCTCACCCCACTAATCCTAGAAAATGTATAAATCTTAAAAGGAGAAAACAATACCTACCTAGCAACTACCTAAACAAGCGGCATACCTAAGAGAGAGCATGGGGAACAGATGAGTTGAACAACGATGTCAGAGCAGAGCTGTAGAAAACATAGGGAGAGTCATGCTTCGGAGGGCAAGCAACTAAATTGAAAACTTACTTGCTGGGTCATCTAGAAAATTTTGAAGAGCAAGCCACCATGGCGAGCGAAGAATGGTGCAAACACTAGCGACTCCACAGCCATAAGCTTGATGAGGATGTTGAGTGATGGTCCTGACGTGTCCTTGAGTGGATCTCCAATGGTATCTCCAATCACAGCTGCTTTGTGGGGATCTGAACCTTTCGGTCCAAGTGTCCTAGCATGCTCAGAAGCACCAGCCTAGCAACATAAAACCCCAAATGGACAATGAACATATAAAATAATACAAAACCACTGAATCATCAGCAAAAGCAGAGATCAGGTAAATAAGACAATTACTAACTATTTACCTCGATATATTTCTTGGCGTTATCCCATGCACCACCTGTGTTTGATGCTGAAATTGCAATCTGTTCATTGCAACAAAGAACAAAAATATTATACAAAGTTCAATACAAGTTGGGCATACCATGTTTTTCTGATAACAAAGTACTTGTCACAGTACCTGAACACCAGAGACAAGCGAGCCAGCAAGGACACCAGAGAGGGTCTCGACACCAAACAATGTTCCAACAATAAGGGGTGTGAGCATGACAAGAGCACCTGGTGGAATCATTTCCTTGATGGATGCATCAGTTGAGATCTTGACACAGGTCGCATAGTCAGGCTTAGCATGGCCCTCCATCAGACCAGGGATGGTGTTGAACTGCCTGCGCACCTCTTCCACCATCTTCAGAGCAGCGCTTCCTACACTCTTCATGGTCATAGCTGAGAACCAGTATGGAAGCATTGCACCAACAAGCAAACCAATGAAAACCTTTGGGGTGAGGACATCAACAGTTGAAATAGCTGCCCGGCTCACAAAGGCACCAAAGAGTGCCAAAGACACCAGAGCTGCTGAGCCAATCGCAAAGCCCTACAAGAGAGAATATTGAGATCAATGAGAACAATCAACAAGAATGTAAGCAAGCACGCCACCAAGAGAAACAAGTGATACCTTTCCAATAGCAGCAGTAGTGTTTCCAGCAGCATCAAGAGCATCGGTTCTCTCACGGATCCTGTGGCTCATACCAGCCATCTCAGCAATACCTCCAGCATTATCACTAATGGGTCCATATGCATCAATGGCCAATCCAGTAGCAATGGTGCTCAACATTCCAAGAGCAGCCATTGCAATACCATACATGGCAGCAAGGCTAAAGCTAACAAAAATGCTGACAGCAATGGCAAAAATTGGAATGATGACAGATTTGTAACCCAAAGCAAGGCCAAAGATAACATTAGTTGCAGCTCCGGTTCTGCAGGAATCAGCAACATCTTGCACAGGGCTGCAAAATAAGATACAGAAATTAGAGTTGCAAGAAGTTGATAAGTGACACAACAATCTGTGATTGTGTGTTAAGAGTGATACCTGTAAGCATTGCTTGTGTAATACTCAGTCACAAACCCAATAACCAGTCCAGCCCAAAGGCCAATGGCCACACAGAAGAATAGTTCCCTGGAATCACAAATACCAATGTTAACACTTCTCTTGACATCATTATGAAAACACTTAAAAAGGTACCGAGTTAAACAGGGTCAACTATCTTTCAGATAAAAGATCTCTGACTAAACTTACCAGTTCTTCACAACCTTCTGAGAACCAAAATTGAAAATTGTAAAAGATGATGGGAGGGCAAGCCAACTGATTAGTGCAATTCCAGCAGTCATTAGAGCAGTTGATATAATTAACTGCTTCTTCAGTGCAGGCTCAATCTCCTTGACAGCCTTGATCTCAAAGAAGTCAGTGGCAAAGAGGGTAGTGAGCAAACAAACAAGAATGCCCATGGAGCTGATAAGCAGGGGATAGCACATTGCGGTCAGATCATGGTTGATGCCAAAAGAGGAGATGGAAGCAACAACAAGGGCAGCACATGATGATTCAGCATATGAGCCGAAAAGATCAGAACCCATCCCAGCAATATCCCCAACATTATCACCAACGTTGTCAGCGATTACCTAAATTGTAATAAACCAATTATACAAGAAGCTAAAGTTTTCAGAAGAGAAAATAAAAATAAAAAAAAAATGCATAAAAGCAACAGATTCACAAAGAGCATATAGCATTTCTCACAGCTGGGTTTCTTGGATCATCCTCAGGAATGTTTCTTTCAACTTTGCCGACAAGATCGGCACCAACATCCGCAGCTTTTGTGTAAATGCCTCCTCCAACTCTCCCAAAAAGAGCCATGGAGGACCCACCAAGACCATAACCAGTAATAGCCTCAAAAAGGCCTTCCCAGTCATCACCATAGTAAAGCTTGAAGAGGTTTATGGCAATATAAAGTACTAGAAGACCATTAGCAGCAAGGAGAAAACCCATAACTGCTCCAGACCTAAATGCAATTATGAAAGCTTTCCCAACACCTTTCCTTGCCTCTAGGGTTGTTCTGGCGTTTGCAAATGTTGCAATTTTCATTCCAAGGAAACCAGACACCACTGAGGTGATAGCACCAAGCAAGAATGATAGAGTGCTGAAGATGGCATTGGCAAGAGCAGACTTGCACATCTTTTGCTTGTTGTAGGTGCAAGGCTGGCTCTTTGTGCTGAAGCTCTCCACAGATCCAAGAAATAGGAAAATCAGGATGGCAAAGGCAACCATAAAGATGCCAACATACTGATATTCGGTGAAAAGGAAGGATGTTGCTCCTGTTAGATTCATAAGTACCACATGTTAAAGTTCTTCTCATCTCCAACAGCAACTTGGATGAAAAATATCCACAAATATTTAACAGAAAAATAAAGAACAGCAGTACGCAAGGAAAACAAAGGATCAAATCTCACATAACAGCCAGCATAAGTAGAAGTCAGTTCTTATGCTGATGCCAAAGTCCAGTATGCCATATCAAACTAGAATATTAAAAGGCCGTCTCAAGGTAAAGTCAAGAGTCCATGACTTACAGCATTAAAGTTAAGGGGCTAGTCCTTAGCAGCACAAGATTATTTTATATTTTCAGCAGGTTTACTCTATATATAGCCTTAAGACAAACACAAGTCATAAACTTAAGTTCGTTTAGCTTGTCAGCCAAATATATCTACACTACCTATATAGGTAAAAGAATAACCTAACAGCCTCTAATTTGATCTTCACTCTTCATGAATTTCATATAGGTTACATGCCAACCATTTGAACCTAAGTAACAACAGAAATCTGTAAGGATTTTTCAGATAAATTACAAACTTCATAAATCAGTTTTTTCCATCCGGATAAAGTGAAAACAAGTAACAACCGAAAGCTTCATCAATTTTTCAGCTAGGAACCCATAAATACTATTTTTCAATTTCCCTCATGAGTCATGATTTAATTTGTAATTTTAAATCTAAACATAGTTTATATTTGCTTGATCATGTTCCCAATGCATTATTACATGCACGTTCATTCAAGAAGGCAAAATTGTAACAAATAAAAGCTACTAATTAAATTATGAGTTAATGTTTCAGATTTTCAATACAATCATTTAAACCAAAAAACAGAACTGACACTTAAAACTTCCACCAGACTTGTGCCTTCCCATACAGAAGCAAAGCCTGCCCCAAAAACACCTATTCCATTTTCTAGATGCTAAGTATACATCTTTCCTCCATTTACTCTAGTACAGCCGCATCCAATACTGAACTCACAGCATATCGCTCCCAACAAATATAGTTCGAGAAGTCCAGTGAAAGTACACAAATATATTGGAAAAAACAGCCATGGGGATGGACAGCCGCAATAACAAACCAAAGTTTGAGCCCAAAAAAAGAAAAAGGAAAAAAAAAAAAAGGTAAAACTGGACTTTATATATCCTTCCAAATGTAGACATTTGTCCATTCTGAAAGTGTATTCGCAGATCTGTTATGCATGTCATGCAGTATCGACGTACGAAAGATTCCTCATAAAGCTGGCAACCAAATACTTAACAGTAACACTGTATAAAATCCAAAACCTTATCACAAGACGGACATACCTTAGAAAGAACAAAGATGTAAAATTAGAAAACGTCAAATTAAACAGACAACAAGTGGACCTACAAACCTATGGCAACTAAAGCCACGGAACCAATCATCCAAAGATCAATCAATCAGTAGAACTAACTTAGTAGTGCTTGCCAACTAGATCCAAATCATAAAAAAATAATAAATAAATAAATAAAAAGTGGAAACAGTAGCACACAAAAAATCTCCCCTGATTTGACTCAAATCAGCACTTTAGCAGTAAAAGCACCTACTTTTAAGATCAAATTCATGAAACCACTTAAACAGTTGCAGCACCTCAACAGATTGGCATAAGAAATGAAAATCCAGAGATTAAATAACAGCAAGCTAACAGATCATAAAAATATTAATCAATCTCGCAGACACTTTAATCAAAGATGCACAAATCTAAAGAAGATCGACCACAAACGCTAGCAGATCTAGCAAACCACCAAAAAACCTCATTAAACCTCCAGATCTAAACCTTAAACAACTCACCTTCCGATATCGCGTTCTGTATGTCGGCACATTTAAGCACAACATTATGATCATTCAGACCTTCTTCCTCTTCAATCAGATAATCACCGTAACCATTCTTGTTACTATTCGAACTAGACTGCCTTTCCGGAGATAGCTTGACGCGTGAGACGAGCAGCCACTGAGACAGCGAAAAAGCGATTCCGATGACGGCGCACACCGGAATCAAGATCTCCGTCCAGAGATCCGACAGAATCGCTGCTCCCATTCTGAACAATTCGCCGGAGCTTCACCGAGAAACGGCGCTTTTTCCGTCCGAAACGGGCCGGAAAAAATGTCGAGAACTGAAACGGTTTAAAAAAATAAAAAAAAACAGCTGAAATTGCGTTCGCCGATGTTAAGTAAGCGTGTACGTGTGTGTGTGTTGGGGGAGGTTTTATAGTCTCGGAGTGCAGAAAATGAAGAAGTATTATTCCGATACGCCACGGCGTATTTTAGACGCCTGCGTCACCGAATCAGCTTTTTTTCTTCGTTTTTCTTTAAAGAAAAAAGTTTTTAAAAAAATATTTATTTATTTTTGCCACTTTTTTCGAAAACTCTGACAATTTTTATTATCCGGAAAGCGTAAATACAAATACTCCACGGCTGCATCCAACACAATACTCCTTCTTTGTTAAAAACAGAACACGTCACTGTTGACTATTGACTTTTTGTTTCGATCAGCTAAGGAACGGTTGGAAGTGTTTGTTTCGGTGATCCGGTGGAGCATTGGATAATTACTCTTTGGATCTTCGCGGAGTCGGGACCGATTGTTGAATGGCGTGCAAACTTCGGAGGAGATAATGGTTCTTTATTTTATGATTTTTTTTGTTACAATTTTTTTTTTTTGGGGGTTATCGGATTTTTGTCAAGTAAGAGTTCTGTTTCATTCAGAAAAATTTTTGTTGCGACTTAGTTTCATGGCTGACCTGTATGGCCCCACAGCTACCATCACCGCCACCTCGACCTGTAACCTCCAACCAATTTGAATAAAAAAAATTCACATATATATCTTAATTTTGACAAAAAAAAAAGATATCTGAATTTAAATTGAACAAAAGTTTATACTAAAAATTAAATTATTATAAGAGATGATTAATAGTTTAGTGCTTTAATGACTCATCCATTTCTCAGTACTTACTTTTTTTAACCCTTGTTTTGTTTTAAGATTGCGTTTGATTTATGATTCAGATACAGTTTTATGTATATAAAAATTTGAAAACACGAAAAATGCAACCTAAAAATAATTCGGTTGGTTGAAACCTAAAAATATTTTTTTCAAAATTATAAAAAAATATATGTTATTTTTTAAAAATGACAAAATATTATTTTTTTATAAGTTGTTATTTTTTGAGTTTGTATTTTAGTTTTCGAATCATGAATCAACATAAGTTTTTTATCATTTTTTACTGAGTAATGTTACATTGACACTTAAAAATATACATCTAAAGTGTATGCCGCATTTATATGTTATTGAATTGTTTTGAATCGTATGTAAGTACATAATTCGAGATAATTCAATGGTGTTTAATGATTATGTATACTTTAAATATAACTTTAACATTTTCTGTCATTCCTAATTTTGAAAATAGAATTTTTTTTATATGTTTAGTCAATAAGTCATAAAAAATTATAAGAAAATACCACATGCATAATTATACAATAGAAAATATTTTCATTATTTCAAAACAAAATAAAACCCAAAAGCTGAAATAGATCTTGGTTTGCAATTGATTTATTCAGGTAGCTTGTAAGTTCGGACATGCCAACCAAAAGTTGATACAACGTAATATTCTTCCAACAAAGGGAGATTAGGTTATGTGTCTTAATTAACTATATTAATTATTAGTTGTTAGTATTAAGTGTCGTTCCACCTTTTGTCCACCTATGCTTCTTTGATTTCAATTATTTTAATCATTATTGTATTAAATGGGGAAAAAAAATGAGATGTTTAGTTTTTCTTTCCCTCGTCTTCATGTAAATGAAACTTTCTTTAAATAATTGAAATTTTAAAATATAATAATATATGATGTTAGATGTTTCAATTGTTTATGTTTTGTTGCTAAAGTAGGTGGCAATCCAATATTGAAAGTACACGTGATGGGAATCCTGATATCGATTATATTGGCACGGTAGTATGTGAAGCATGACAGAATCTTGATGTGTCCTTCCATTAAAAGTTAAATTAATACTATTACTTTTTTATTTTTAACATATCCTTATTATCATTACCAACACCTGGCGTTGTCGATGCATTTGTTTAATTGATACTTTTTTTTTGAAATGTTTTAGTTAATAATTGTTAAATTAATTCAATCACAATTTAACAAATACCAAGTGCATAGACGATTCACCCTAATTTGAAATTTGGTCAGTGCATACAAAAGCGTTGAAAGAAATACCAATACGGTACCTCAATTAAGATATGAAATATTTAACGTGGTATAACATAAATGATTAAGAGTCCGGCCAAAAAAGAGAGTAAACAAAGAGATAAATAGATTGCTTAAAATTTTAAAAAAAATTATTTGAAATGAGAGAAGATTAAACTTTTTCAAGAAAATAAAAAATTCTCCTAAAAAAATAAGAAAGTTATATATTTAAATGATTGTCAAGATTTTCTCAAAAAATTCTTTTATAACCTTCTTATATTTTACACAAATTTCCTCACCTCTAAAAAGTGAGAAGATTTAAAAGGCTAGAAGTAACTAAAAATAAGTAAATAGATAAAAATTAATCAAATATTTTTTTTAAATGATGATCCTCGAGATCACCACGGGATCAATCCTAGGAACACCACAGGCACATAACAGAAGAATCAAAGATGGTTTATCCCGCGGCTCCAGTGGCTGGAATTTGATCTTCGAGCCTCTCGCTGAAGAAGAAGAAGAAGAAGGCTAATAATATACAACATGGGAACACTGCTAAAGATCTCGTGCCCCTCGCTTTCTTCTCGTTTATCTCTTTTTCTTCGCACCCCAAAAAGGACTCAACTTCGCCTCAATCGCCCTTATAATTACTATTACCCTAAATCCCAGTCCTCCTTCAACAACAGCAACAGAATCTACAGTTTCTCATCTCAATCTTCTGTTGACACCACGACCACCAATAATAATAATAATAATAATAATAACATTTCAAATGTAAAATCTGTATCTTCTTCGGAGCTCTGGTTATACAACACCATGACCAGACAGAAGGAGCTCTTCAAGCCCAAAGTGCCCAACAAAGTGGGCATGTATGTCTGCGGTATCACAGCTTATGATCTCAGCCATATTGGCCATGCTCGGGTCTATGTGGCTTTTGACGTGCTTTACAGGTCTGTTTGGTTGAAAATTCTGGTTATTTGTTCTTGAATTGCAAAAAGATTGGACTTTTAGTTTATGGGAAGGGATATTTTGTAAGTTATTTGTGTTTTGGGTTGGCTAATTGAGGAGTTTGTGTTGTGGGTTTTTTTTTTTTTGTTGTGGAACTAGGCAGATACTTGAAGCATTTGAAGTATGAAGTTTGTTATGTGCGGAATTTCACTGATGTTGATGACAAGGTGAGTGAGTATTGTGGAAGTTGAAATTGCAATGAGGAGAATGTTACTGATAACTTTGTGTTTTATCTGGTATTGATTACCTGATGAAATTTGAAACTTAAGTAGCTAACACTGTGATTAGGAACTAAGTTCTAGTTTGTAGAAAGTACTAATGACCCGTTTCCTTCTATTTTACAGCTTTATTAGTAGTTTTTTCCCCCTCATCAATCTCAAAGAAGTGAAATTTGTTGTGCACAGTACATGCACTCTTTTTACCTTAGAAGATGCTTAATGAAATATGACAGCATTGTAGAGTATCACCATTTAGGACATGTATATCAGATGTTAAAGCCGCAGTTGGAAGATATTGTTGAAAGTCTTATTCAAGATATATAGGACTTCCACAGGCTTTTAGATTCAGTGCCTTGTATGTCATATATTCATAATTTCATAAACGAGTTTTAACTTTGAATTTTTTACAAACCTGGAAATTGTTTGAGAGGGGCCCATTATTTCGAACATCTTGTATAGCAAATAAGAAAACATGGGCAAAATAGGTGTGCTTCTGTTCATAATGAGAATCATGGAATGAGCATTTTAATTGAGTTTTCTAGGGTTATTGAGTTTGAAAGGGCATTTAGACCTCTTATTATTGCTCTCATTTGCATTTTGTTATCAAAACTGTGTTCTGTTGTATAGCTGAGTGTACCTTTTTGCGTCTTAAGCTGCACACAACTGTTTAACATTTGTCTGTTGTTTTTTGGATTGTTCAGTTTTGCTTTAATCATAGGCCAACGGATGGTGAAGTCACCCGGAAAACATCTTTGACGGATCATTGAATTGAATTGAATTACCATTGTACATTGTACTTTTGTTTAATGTTATTTGTTCATGAAGGAAACCCGAGCTTCAAGAGTGAATTACTATTGTACTTTTGTTCAATGTTATATGTTCATGAAAGGAAACCTGAGCTCAAAACTTTTAAATTCTGTAGATAATTGTTAGAGCAAATGAGTTGGGAGAGGATGCTCTGGCATTAAGCAGACGATATTGTGATGAATTTCAACGTGATATGGCATCTCTTCAATGTCTTTCTCCTTCAGTTGAACCACGTGTCTCAGATCACATGTCCCAAATCATTGATATGATTAAGCAGGTAAGTGCATTCATCTAACTTTGTTTTTTAGGGGCAAAAAAAAGAGAAAACCAGTAAATGCTCTTTATGCCTTAAATCAGGTCCTGCCTTTTTTTTCAGTTGGATTATAATGGTTGTTACAATTTCTTAGTTGCTTAAAGTGAGGCAGAGCATGCAATGATGGATCTTAAGCTTTTGATGTATAAATAAGGTTATAAACAATTCAAAACAAAGACATTTAGTAAATGATAACGATCTTCTAAAATGTAAGCTTTATCTGTTTTTATTGTTATCAACTTGTTGTATGCTCTGCGTGTTTCTGCATCTACTGTATCTTACATTCATCATCATTAAGTTGGAAAAAGTTGACATCTATAGCTGTATTTATTGTTGAGGCACCAGTACCAAGTGATAGACTGTGATAGTCTATTTATTATCAGGAACAAGGCTATGCTCTTCTTTTTTTTTTTTTTTCTGTTTTAGTCTATTTGTTAACAGTAATAAGGCTGTGTTCATTTTATGTTTTACACTACCTTAAAGCTATCTCTGACCACAGGAAAGCTATACTACCTTGTGATCTTCTACATTGAAATAGTTGAATCTCTGTAGCCATTCTCCTAAAACTGCCTCTTTCATTAGTTTCTTCTCAAAAAGAACAAAAATGCCTCTATCATTTCCTAGCCAACAAGATGATATTGATGAGCTCTTTCATCTCCTAGCCATGATCACTTGAACTGAGACAAATGAGACAAATTGAAAAAGGAGTACTGCTCCTATTCAATCTGACCAAGTGTAAGAATCGTCCTTTTTTTTTGGAGCAGTACCACCATATTCACTTGTTGGAGTAAAGTTCTCTCAAGTTGGAGAGAATTGATGTAGATTTTGATTGTACGAGTCCAATTCAACAGCATTACTGTTCACAAATCATGTGTTTAATTTGAGTTTTGTTAGTTAAAATAATTAGTGTTTTATCCTAGTAGAGTTTCAGTTGGAGTCCACTTTTAGAGTTTGAAATAAATTTGATCATGAGCTCCCTAACTTAGTGAAGTTAAATTCTTAGTCTAGATGTCTATAAATAATGAAGTGCAGCAGGCCATTATATACACCTTAGTCTATTTTGAATTGAACAAATATTTGTTCTTTGAATGTCCCCAATCTTATGTCGTCATTTTTCTTTGGGATGAGTCATTGAGGTTGAAGAGAATTGATTCTTGAACTAGTCTCTTAAATCCAACCTGGATGCCTGATTATTGCACAAAAGTTTTATCTTTTTCTCGAAAGCTTTTGGCTTTTGGCTTTTTTCATTTAAACATTTATGAATTATGCACTAGAGATTCTGTTACCTCATAGTCAGAGAAATAGATAAGAGTAACTAGCACATTGCTGAACAATTGGGCTTTTCTCTTCTTTCATCATGTTTTCATAAATGTAAAATGTAATTGAATGGCAGAGATTTATAGACGTTCATGACATGTTGACATGTGAGCTGCCTTTTTCAGCTATAGACATTTTCCGAGCTTCATAATTTTATTTGTGCTTCCTAATTTTCATTACAAGGTTTATCTCTCTCGGAACTCCTTTATTCTTCGTATGTTTTTTTTTTTTTTTTTTAATGGTTCTATGCATTTCTTTTCATTTGTGCTTGAATGAAAAGAAATGATCTTTAATGCCTATGCTTCGATTGTTTTTTTTTTTTTTTTTTTTTTAAGTTTTTGATGAAAATATGTGAAGTCAACTTTGGTGGAACTTTGATTTGGATAAATTTGTTTTTTGACAGATTCTTGATAATGACCGTGCCTATGTAGTTGATGGGGATGTATATTTTTCTGTAGACAAATTCCCTTCATACGGGCAGCTATCTGGGAGGAAGTTGGAGGATAATAGAGCAGGTGAAAGAGTAGCTGTGGACTCGAGGAAGAAAAACCCTGCTGATTTTGCTTTATGGAAAGTGAGTCCAAGTACAAATCTTGCTGTAACCTTTTCAACTCTGTTATTTTCTCTAGCGTAAGTGCATATTAGACGTACACACAGACAAATATAATGGTTCCAATTTCCCGTCACTAACTTGTATTTGCGCAAACCTGAAGCCTGAAAGAGCATATACTTATCCATCATTTTTCTGGCCCCACAAGTTGTCATCCTCTCCAATACTTATAAAATGGATCCCTTTCCTTAGACACTCATTCTTGAAATATTCTGGCCGATAGGCTCAAACAATTTATTCTCTGTTACATTTTTTTTTTTTTTTTGGCTGCAAAATCACAAGAAAATTATGTGATATTTGGTTTTCAAACCGTACTTACCAAAAAAGGCCTATATTGTAGTTGGATTGACAACGTTAGAAACAGATACTTCCTCCATGGTATATCATTACATGCTGCTTTGAAACAAGTTTTTGGTGCAAGCATCACTTTCTTCACCATAAAGAGCTCAAGGGATATAAATCTTTGGGGCTAGTTTGAATTTGAAAGCCAGTATGCCATCTCCTATAAAAGATTTATTTAACTAAAAAGAGTTCATTTAAGAATTAAGATAAGGTTTTAGTCTTCTTGTTCTGTTGTAGCCAACCATGGGGACTAAAAAATTAGTTGTTCTTTAATTATAAGCTTCAATTAGAATGATACTCTGTCCAGAAAAAAGAGAGAATACAGATACTGAAGTGATCCCCTTCAGTTGATCTTACTGAGTAACTGCGCATTGTTGTTTATATTTAAATGTCAATGTTAAATTTTGTGACTTCTAATGATAAACTCTTTCTCTTACTGCTCCAGTCTGCAAAAGTGGGTGAACCGTCATGGGAGAGTTCTTGGGGACCAGGCAGACCTGGATGGCATATTGAATGCAGTGCAATGAGTGCTGCTTATCTCGGTTATTCTTTTGATATACATGGTGGAGGCATGGACCTTGTCTTCCCACATCATGAAAATGAAATTGCTCAGAGTTGTGCAGCTTGCAACAAGAGCAATATAAGCTACTGGATACACAATGGATTTGTTACTGTTGATTCTGAGAAAATGTCCAAGTCAGTTGGAAACTTCTTCACAATTCGGCAGGTAATTTATAAACTTTGAGTAGTCCATAGGGTCATACTTAGAATTATTTTATGTCGATCTTTGTCATATTGAGCATAATATTCTGCCTCCAAGATAACTTGAATAAGTCATGTATTTAAACGCATGATTTTGTGCAGGTTATGGACCTTTACCATCCACTGGCTTTGAGACTTTTCCTGATGGGGACACATTATCGATCTCCCATCAACTATTCAGATGCATTGCTTGAAAGTGCATCAGATCGTGTTTTCTACATATATCAGGTAAGAGAAGAATTCTCAGTTCCTGTACATGCACTATGTAACAATTACCTTTTTTTTTAAACATAGGTTTTCCTGTCACTAGAAAGTATGATTTCTTTTCATTGAGTATCTATTTTTACAAATATATATATATATAAACAGTACATTTGAGAAGACAAACTATAGTTTTCGATTATAAACTCCAAGAGATATCTAATTTTCATGCCATTATTCTAAATGATTTAGTTTTTCTTTAGTGGTCTAATTTTTTGAGACTTGATGATTGCAGACACTACATGATTGTGAAGAGGTTTTGAAGCAACATCATGCAGCAAGCTCAAACGATTCCATTCCACATGATACTGCAAATTGCATAAATAAATTCTGTAATGATTTTGAGACATCGATGTCTGACGATGTTCACACTCCAGTTGTTTTAGCTACACTATCGGATCCACTAAAAATCATCAATGATCTCCTGCATACTCGTAAAGTATGGCTCTCTCTGCTAATCCTCAACAATCAATTTTCTTTTTCAAGTTTAATAATTAGTACTGAAATGATTCGTCCAGGGGAAGAAGCAAGAAATGCGGATTCAATCACTTTCAGCTTTGGAAAAGGAGATAAGGAACATTTTGTCTGTTCTCGGACTTATGCCCACGAGTTATGCAGAAGTATGCGAGGATGAATTTTTGTTAGTTAGCTATGTACATCTTCTGCTCTGACTCAGAGGTTTTAATTTCAAATCCTGCAGGTTTTGCAACAGTTGCGGGAGAAGGCATTGAAGCGGGCAGGAGTGACAGAAGATGAGATTCTGCAGAAAATTGAAGAAAGGACTGTAGCGCGGAAAAATAAAGAGTATGAGAAATCCGATGCTATCAGGAAGGACTTGGCAGTGGTGGGAATCGCTCTCATGGATAGCCCAGAGGGGACAGTGTGGAGACCAACGGTTCCCCTTGCCCTACAAGAACATCAGATTACTGCTGCTTGAATGGCTTGGAGGGTAAAACCTTTGCTTCCTATCATGCCACTGTATTGCTACTCGAAGTGCACCCATTTTACTGCATCAGATCCAAGTTAAAGTGCCCTTTGGAGTCTTTCTCTGGTGGAAGATCGCCATATGGCTGAAGTTATATACGGAGTTACTTCTTTTCATTAGTCCAAGGCTGAGATGAAGAAAAGTATAGATCAAAAGGGGGAAGGCAGAATTAATCAGTAAAATTTTGGAAAATGGTCTGGTAATTAACTATAATTTTTTTGATGTACCTGACAATTGTTGAGGTTAATTAATTTATAATGTGTTACATTGTGTTCACGTGATTCATTCATTTATGGAACATTAAATATTGCTTTGTCATAATATATTAATTTAGACAGGCTGTACAATTTGTTTGAATTATAAGGAATTGATTCAGGTTTCATTCCCACAGTTGTTCTTTGGCTCTATCTTGTTGAGTTTGATATTTATATAAACCTTGTATTTTGGAGATTGGAGGATTGAAGATGATAGATATGAGCATTGTTATTAGAATTGCAAATCGGTATCATATCGTTTCAAAACTTGGTGAGTTGGATTAAGATTTGGATTGATGAATCCTACGATTCTCAATACAAATATGAATCAAAATTTGGAATGTATTAAGCATCCATAGAGTCATAAAAATATTAGTGTTTTTTAGCTAATTAGTAATTTGGACACATTTATTACGGTTTCGGCTAGCAATATGGTCTGATTCACTGGTCTAACACAATTGAGGAATTGAGCAATTTATGGTGAATCAAGTACAAATTGCTGACAACTATGGATATGAGTAATGAAACCATGACCCTGGGAAGAGCTTTTTTTAAAAATGCTTTACGAGAAATGCTTCTAAAAAAGCGTATTTTAAGAAAAATTAGTCTCTCACAGTTTCTTCTAAAAACAGAATTTTTTTTTTTCACCAACAATTTAGCTAGAAACAATTTAGATAGAAACAGATGTTGTCAAACACGTTCAAAAGTGTTTTTGCTCCTAAAGCTTTTCCAAACGGGGTCTAAATCACAAAATACTGCAACAACCAACTAGATCGAATTCCTACCAAAAAAAAAAAACAAAACAAAACAAAAGAGGAGACTGGTATTCAAAAATAGACAGTAAGCAAGAGAAGATTTGTTTTGATTTGATTTTCGTAAGTTATACTCTGGCCCAGTTGATTGCTCTTATCCCCCTGGAGGTTTTTTGGAAGTAGACTTCAGCATAGTCCTTCATCTTCACTTTCCTGAACAATCTTGGCCTACTTTCACTGATTAACTTAGCTGCAGGTTCAATCTCTTTCTCCATCTCTGGCACATAAAACATAGCTAAGGAAAACCTCTCCTTTTCTGAATTTGTGATGACTCTGTGCACTGGGCTCTTATACACTCCATTGCTCATTATCTGCCAACAAAATTATTCTTATTATTATCTCAAATACTAGTGCTAGAAATGCAAAAAATTATTAGCTTTTACCTCTACTTGATCTGCAACATTGACAAGTAAAGCATTAGGAATGATGGGAACTTGGATCCATTGCCCATCTTTGAAAACTTGAAGACCTTCCACTTCCTTGTCTTGCAATACAATGGTGATTACTCCTCCATCTGCATGTGGTTTGACTCCATAAACAAGATCAGGCCTTGAGCAAGGCGGGTAATAGTTAAACCTTGCAAACGTTAGAGCGTTTTCTCCTGCCTGATTGATAAGGCGATCTTCTTCCAATCCCAATGACTCTGCCATGACCTTAAGAATAAACTCGGCCAGCAAACCTTCCTTCGTGCTATATTCGTCCAAAACCTCCCTGCAACATCATTGTTGTTGATCATAAATGATCTAATTTATGTCTGAAATCTTCTATAATATGTTCTATTCTAATGTTTATATCAATAGCCAAAAAACTTTGATTATATATCAGGACTTCAAAGTTGAAACTCTTTTTGGTGGTTGGAATATCTGAAAGCCCTTTTGACACTCTTTATTGATCTGCAGGTATTGAAGTTTGAAATCAACATATGTACATATACCTGAAATGGTTTGGATTCTCAGGCCAAAGTTTGAGAACCCTCTGATCATCAGGTTTAACCAAGAGGTAAAGCCGGTCGGACCACTCGGGAATCTGATCTTCTGCAATAACCAGATCATTTCCATATCCTTGTAAGTAGTCTTGTGTTCCATCTTTATTTATAGCGTACCGCTTCTTCTCTTCCATTGGAAGATCAAAGAACTCCTTTGCTAACTTCTGCACCTCATCCAGTAAGGAACTGGGTATCCCATGGCCCATTGCCTGAATTGAAATTCCATGAAAAAATCTCTTGTTTAATACAAAAAAAAGATTACACAAATCTCATACATCTTGAGGGACTAGTCAGGTACTCTTAACAGAACAGACCCAGATAAAATCAAATTTGTTTTAGAAAAATCCATCAGAACTATGATGGTAACTTTACGATCTAATTACCAATTTTTGGTCAAGCAGAAAACAGATTTCTATATATATATATATATATATGTGTGTGTGTGTGTGTGTGTGTGTGTGTGTGTGTGTGAGTGTGTGTGTGTGCTGATGGGGAAGTACCTGAAACAAGCCCCATGAACTGAGAGCTGATCTGAGCTTCTCTATCTCAACTTCTTTTTCTTGGTTTGATGAAGATGAAGAAGATAAGAGATGGAGATCAATAACAGGGACCAAAGATGAAAGTGAAGCATCAATGGGACCATCATCTGTGTCTTTTCTTCTGTACCTTGGTGGAGGTTCATCACCATGG
Source organism: Paratinospora sagittata (assembly GCA_035771175.1). Classification (NCBI taxonomy): domain Eukaryota; kingdom Viridiplantae; phylum Streptophyta; class Magnoliopsida; order Ranunculales; family Menispermaceae; genus Paratinospora; species Paratinospora sagittata. The sequence goes on from CM069599.1 coordinate 30,383,895, forward strand.
ATGGCCAGTTCCTGTACATGCTTCACCAGTGATGGGTCTTGCTCTGGAATGCAGGTTTCAGACATGGCTTTCTTTCACTGTGATGCTTTGTTTTGCTCTCTTTTTGCTCCCCAGTCCAACCCCTTGTTTATTTTATTTATAATATTAGTAAGTAAGGTGTCTTTGAATTTTTCTTGACAAAAAATAAGGTGCCTTTGAATTTTTTTTTTCTTTAGTATAATTATAAGCCGATATGCAAAATTGCAAAGGACAGTCTTAAATGTAGTTTGGTAATATGTTAGTTTTGCAATATTTATATTTTTTTTGTCATGCCATCTTCATTGGGAAACAACATACTTGTTTTATTATTGTTACACCGGTGATACATGAAAAAGACGAAAACATAGAAAACAAAAAAACATTCGCAAAAATAAATAATAATCTTTTTCTATAAAAAAAAGGCTCCGCATTCAGTTCAATTTATTCATATCCGAGTGATTTTTACATTCTGTCTGTAGACATAAGTCTTAGAATCGAACTACGTAAAACTTCTATTTTTTTTACTTTTTATAGTTATTATTTTTATTTTACCATTTAATAATGTAATATTATATACGTTCCCCAAGAAGTAGTGTCATAACCTCTGAAAATTTTTTATTATGTAAGATAATTGCGGCCTTGGATGATTTTTAACATCAGAAAAGTCTTTTTCGAGACACAACACTATTTACGTGTACGACGCTATTCACCTACTTAACACTATTTAAATATGTGATATTATTTATGTATACGATACTATTTACAAGAAATAGTAGGAATCGACGTATATCAACTATTCATGTATATCACTATTCATCTGTGTATCATGTCAAGGAATCAATGCATTATACCGTTACTCTTTTGAACCAGCAATCACTATAGTTAGTAAGATTCAGTCTTATCCTTAGTAATATAAATAGTGAACGAAAGACAGTTTGCTGCTTTAAAAGACTTGGTATTTAAGCAGATCTATTGTGATCCCACCACTCAGTCTGGGGATTAGACTAGTTGATTTTATTGAGAACTGTTCACTCTGTAAAAGTAAATATTAGATGTCCAAATGAGGCACAGAGATAAAGACACCACAAGTCAGTAAACAACTTAGCAGATTTCAGCTTAGCACGTCCCTTCTAATTTATTACTATTTGGTGTTGGTCAAATCTTACATCAACAATTATTATTATTACTTTAAGTAGAAGCAACATGCCAATAAGCCCAATATCATTCATGTGGGCTATTAACCCCTTAAGAACCTACTAATCTCCTAACCAATGAAATTGGAAATCAGCATACTGGACGTGGGGTTGTACATGGATTGAGTTGGTTTGGAGTTAAACTAAATACCAACTCAACCTAACTCAATAAGTCTCTTAAACCTAATTTAACATGTTAGTAAAGTTGGTTTATTTCATGCTAATTAAGTACTTTTAAAATAATTTTTTAAGTCAAAGATAAATATGATAATAGTTTAATAAGATACATTTTTTTTTTCATATTATTTTATCATGATTTTTTTGAGTAATTCAATTATGATGAGTGATTATAGTATAAATGGTGAATAAATTCTAATTTTTAATAATTGGGGTTAGTTCATTTCTATCAATAAACCTTTTATTTATTTATTTTTATTAAATTATGACTCAACTCATATGATTTGGTTGCTCAAATTAGTCTGTTTAGTCATAAGAATGAATATCTTTAACTCTGGCAAAGACTGAAATTCAGGCCACACTAGTGGCCTTTGGTCGTGTAGGCATCTTACGTACACCTTACTTGGATGTGGTCAACCCTTCCTATATCTATTTCTTTAAAAAAAAAATCATAGAAATACGCAATTGCTTATGGTTGAATATAACTTTTGCAATAATGGATTCTCAAGTTCAAATTTTGTGTTTTTAATGGACAAAGATAACACCCGTTCTCGAAGATTATACATTTCGATGACAACTTCACGGCAGATAAACTGATTTGACTTATTAAAAAAAAAAAACATAAGACTAATCTCATTTGGTGAGTATTGATTCTAGGTTTTTTTTATTTTTTTAATGTATTATTTGTTGACATCATTGGTGATGTAAAAGGAAAATTATTGTTTTAAAGATGACTCCAACATAAGCAGTCTTGCTAAAATTATTTAAAAATAGATTGTTTTATAGTTTATATATCTATCATATATACTTAATAACTCATTCCAAAGGAGACTCCTCAGCGCGCCACCTCAGCATTCTCTCCTTAGCGCGCCACCTCAGCATTCTCAGAAGATATTTATAGAGTCAGCTCTATTTTCATTCATAGCTAACCTTTATGAATTGTTTTTTCTCTGACTCTTCTTGAAAACAATGACACGTGACTATTATAATAAACAATAAAAACAAACAAAAGTTAAACACATTAATGGATGTGTGTTTATTATTTAAAGGCAATGACATTATGTATAAAAAAATAATGACACATGACTATTATAATAAACAATAAAAACAAACAAAAGTTAAACACATTAATGGATGTGTATTTATTATTTAAAGGCAATAACATGGATGATTGTCTGATCTTTTGCCTAATTTTGTCGAGATGCCCATGCGATCTTGCAGTATTTCTTGACTATTTCCCATGAAGTATTGTTACATGAAGATTTTTCCTGCAGCATATGAAAGATAAGAAAACAATGACACATGACTATTATAATAAACAATAAAAACAAACAAAAGTTAAACACATTAATGGATGTGTGTTGATGCCCATGTGATCTTGCAGCCTTTCTTGACTATTTCCCATGAAGTACTGCTACATGAAGATTTTTCCTGCAGCATATGAAGGATAAGAAAACAATGACACATGACTATTATAATAAACAATAAAAACAAACAAAAGTTAAACACATTAATGGATGTGTGTTTATTATTTAAAGGCAATGACATTACGTCTAAACAACCCATGTGATCTTGCAGCCTTTCTTGACTATTTCCCATGAAGTACTGTTACATGAAGATTTTTCCTGGTTTTGTCTTAGTTGTGAGAGATGCCTATGGATGGTTGTCCGTCCTGATCTTTTGCCTAATTTTGTCCAAGTCTGAGAGATGCCCATGTGATCTTGCAGCCTTTCTTGACTATTTCCCATGAAGTACTATTACATTAAGACATGTTTTCTCAACAGTTTGGTATATTTCACTGTCAATACCTCTCACTATTTGAAACTCACTATAAATTTTAGGATGTTCTTCCCATTTGTATGCCGGAAGTTTTTCAACAAATAAAGACGCTACACAATTACTGTACAACGACAAAAATTATCAGCACATATTACCCACGAAACTACTAAGGTATCATCCTGTCAGCTTAATAAATTTTCTATTTTCATTTATAGCTAACCTTTATGGATTGTTTTTTTTTTTCTGACTCTTCTTGCCAAGCATATGAAGGACAAGATTTATTGTTTATAAATTCTATGGGTTTCGAGAGTCATGCAAAAACTTTTGTTTGTTTCCATTGTTATGTAACTTATTTTGTTATGATGTTTGCATTGCATGCTTTTTGACTAATAACACATGACTATTATAAAAAACACACTTCAGCACATGTGCAAATAATAAACACACAAGGATGAATCTTGCATCACTGTAACCCTCTGTCAGCTCCAATTCTTTATTGCATAGAACAACCTTCCTACGACGTCTATAAAAGAGTAGATTCATCCAATTCACTAAACCGGTAAAAGACCAAGGTTGTATTCCTTGAAATCTAGCCAAATGAACTACAAAGATGAATTTTTTTTCATGATTACATCATCATCTACCATGAAATCATACAAAGAACGGAAAATCTACCTTAGCATAGTAATCTTTCCAGCCTCTACAAGCAATCTGATGTCCTCCCAAATTAAAGGCCTTGAACTTGATTTTTCCAATGCTTAATTCCTCCGATGTCGAATACTGCGTCGGCTGATGCTGAACCAGTCTCTGCAAATCATCATCCAACAAGAACATATATTAAGAAAGAACATCAAACAAAGAAAAACCTGAAAATTCCAGAGATCAAGCAGAAACAAGCGTCGGCTGATGCTGAACCAGTCTCTGCAAATCATCATCCAACAAGAACATATATTAAGAAAGAACATCAAACAAAAAAAAACCTGAAAATTCCAGAGATCAAGCAGAAACAAGCGTCGGCTGATGCTGAACCAGTCTCTGCAAATCATCATCCAACAAGAACATATATTAAGAAAGAACATCAAAAAAAAAAAACCTGAAAATTCCAGAGATCAAGCAGAAACACGCGTCGGCTGATGCTGAACCAGTTTCTGCAAAACATCATCCAACACGAACATATATTAAGAAAGAACATCAAACAAAAAAAACCTGAAAATTCCAGAGATCAAGCAGAAACAAGCGTCGGCTGATGCTGAATAGTCTCTGCAAATCATCATCCAACAAGAACATATATTAAGAAAGAACATCAAACAAAAAAAAAACCTGAAAATTCCAGAGATCAAGCAGAAACAAGCGTCGGCTGATGCTGAATCAGTCTATGCAAATCATCATCCAACAAGAACATATATTAAGAAAGAACATCAAACAAAAAAAAAACCTGAAAATTCCAGAGATCAAGCAGAAACAAGGTAGTCTTTCCAGCATGATCGAGCTCTAGAAACAAGATTTTGGCCTCTTTCTGCCATAGACCTAGCGATGCGAGAACGCCGTAGAACCAATCAAGAAGAAACACGATGATTTCCGACGCAAAAATGAAATTAGATCAGAACTCTCCCCAAAATTCAACAAATCGCCTTCAAGATCCGGCACCTAGAGATGCGAGAACGCCCTAGAACCAATCAAGAAGAAACATGATGATTTCCGACGCAAAAATGAAATAAAATCAGAACTCTCCCCAAAATTCAACAAATCGCCTTCAAGATCTAGCGAAATTCGACGAAAATCAAGTCAGATACTGCGTCGGCTGATGCTAAACCAGTCTCTGCAAATCATCATCCAACAAGAACATATATTAAGAAAGAACATCAAACAAAGCCCACACAATAATCACTTCAGCCAAAAATAAATTTTCATTATACCATAGATTTAAATTCTCAATATCACTATAAAGTCACAATTAAAAACACAATTTTACACCCATAAAAAAAAGGAAAAAGAAAAGAGGCAGTAAGTGACCAAGTGACTAGTTTTCATATGAATACTATCTCTTTTTTAATCCAAACCAATTATATATTTCTGTTGGGTTAAAGCTACATATGGGGTGGGGAATGAGCTAACTTTTTTTATTTTTTTTGTCAAGAAGAATTAAAAATGAGTTAAAGATATAAAAAGATCCTGAGATACACCAGAAACCTGTGAAGCCAATTGCTTTGATAAGGGTCTCTCTTCCTGCTTGTGAAATAATTAGTGGACATGCTTTTTTTGACACATATTTTTGACATTATAAGTAAAAATGGTTATATTACCTTGAATCACGCGATAACACCTCGTATCACACAATCAACGCTTGATATAATGTACTATCATGTAATTCGAGATAATTCAACTACTCTCACTTATAATATAAAAAATGTGTATAAAAAAAAGTCCATATAGCATTACCCTTTTTTAAATTACTTTGTAGGCTATATTACATAGACTAATAGGCCTCAAGCCATTTAAGGTTGTAAGGGATTTTGACTTTGGGATTAGTGTAACATGAGTGTGATTAAGGGATGGATCTAAGATGTTTGAGGTAAAAAAAAATTCCACAGCTGAAAACAAGTGAGGAGCTGTTAGATCCCAATAGGTTTGGTTAAAAACAACAGTAAGACCATTTGGCCCAGGGGCCTTGCATGGATGTATTGTCAAAACATTCTATTTTTCATTCATATTTTTCTATGTATTTCCATAGGTTATATACATTTTAAAAGAATAAAATTTAAACAAATCTTTGCTATTTTCAAACGTTTCCTAAAATAACGCTAATCACCCTTGTTTACAATTACAGCTCACGCCAACACTCCCCCTCAAGTTGATGCATAGAGGTCTCGCATGCCCAACTTGTCAAGTGAGTTGTAGAGGTCTTTGCTCGATACAGCTTTTGTAAGGATATCCGCCAATTGATCTTCATATTTCACAAATGGAAACCTAATTGTTTTTGCTTCAAGATTTTCCTTGATGAAGTGTCGATCTACTTCCACATGTTTAGTACGATCATGTTGAATGGGATTAAGGAAAATTGCAATTGCAGCTTTATTGTCACACAAAAGATCCATCTCAGAGTTAGGAGCAAACCCAATTTCAGTAAGTAGCTTTCTTAGCCAAAGGAGTTCACAAAGACCTTTAGCCATTCCCCTAAACTCAGCTTCAACACTTGACAAAGCTACCACTTTTTGCTTCTTGCTTCTCTAGGTTACAAGATTTCCTCCAACAAATGTAAAATATCCCGAGATGGACTTTCTATCAGTGATATTACCTGCCCAATCTACATCTGTATATCCATAAACCATCAACAGACTGTTATGTTTTGAGAACATAAGCCTCTTGCCTGGAGATGACTTCAAGTATCGAAGTATTCGAATCACTGCTTCCATGTGGCTTTTACTTGGATTATGCATAAACTGACTTACAACACTCACAACATATGCAATATCTGGACGAGTATGAGAGAGATAAATGAGTTTACCAACTAATCTTTGGTATCTACCTTTATCTGTTGGTACTTGGTCTGGGTATTCTTTAAGTTTGTGATTCTGAACAATGAGGGTGTCTGCAGGTCTACACTCCAACATCTCTACTTCGGTTAGCAAGTCTAATATGTATTTCCGTTGAGAGAGAAATATACCTTGCTTAGACCTAGCAACTTCAATTCCCAAGAAATATTTCAGTCTTCCCAGATTCTTCATCTCAAACCATGCTCGCGGTGATTGCTTCAGTCCGTACAATGCTCGCTGCAATTTACACACCACTCAATTATCTGAAGAAGCTATATAACCTGGAGGAACATCCATATACACCTCTTATTGGAGGTCACCGTTGAGAAAAATATTTTTCACATCAAATTGATGCAAAGGCCAATCAAGATTTGCTGCACGAGACAATAACACTCTAACGGTATTCAACTTGGCTACAGGTGAGAAAGTCTTCTGGTAATAAACCCCATATGTTTGCGTATATCCCTTCGCTACTAGTCTCGCTTTGTACCGCTCAATAGATCCATCTGCTTTGTGTTTAATGGAGAACACCCATTTGCATCCCACGGTCTGTTTTCCTTCAGGTAATGGAACAAGAGTCCATGTATCATTTTTTAGTAGTGCCTCCATCTTCCTCTATAACTCGGGTCCATCTTGGATTTGCCAATGCCTCATGAACACTAGTAGGAATCTGACATGTGAAGAGTTCCTGTGCAAAATTCTTAAGAGGTTCAGAGAGTTTCGATACATAGTTAGCAATCGGATACCTCAACCTTTTTTCTTCAATATCTGGAGAATATCTATTAGGTGGCTTGCCGCGATTATACCTGGGAGGTAAAACATATCCCACAGAATCATCTATGTCATTGGTATGTAAGGGTGTAATAGTGGTACTTACCTCAGGAATATTCTCAGGAGAGGATTCGTGTGGCGACCCCGCGCCCCAGACCATCAACCCCGCAGGGAATGGCATGCGGAATGCCGGGGCGGGACGCCCCGCGTAGGCATCTCCGACCACTCCTCAACTCCCGTGAGGTGGTTGAGACCCTACAAGCCTTATCCCAAACAACAATATGATATCAAAAGGTATTAAACAAAACTACCCACCGTATTAATCATCCAAGACAAGAGATAATCCATAAAAAAATGAACCATAAATAATAATCATAATCCCTACAGTCCATTAAAATTGACATACTCATAAAGTCCAAAATTGTGGGTACAAATAAAACCGTCATATGCCCACATAGTCTATCTAACAAGTCCCAACTCACCCATACTACAATGTGGTAAGTGTTATAATTACATAATCCAAAATATAGTACTTCATAATTTAAACACAATTCAATCAAAATGCCTCTCAACTCACATCGAGGCCTTCGATTCTCTTGCAGGCAAGGCCCTCAAGATATGACTACTCCTTTGCCCTTATTCGGGACAGAAGGACCTGAAAGAGGAAAATGAGGGTGAGCCAACGATGCCCAGTGAATAGAATTCAAATATGCCATCAATACTCATCAATAAAAACCATGTATGCATGTCAATGTGTAGCATGATTAAAAGCTCATAACATATAGATATCAAGCATTTATAATAAGTTCGATGCAAGTAAAAGTTTATCAATTTGGATCCACATTCCACATGCCTTGGGTTACTAGTACACGTCTATTTCACCGTGCCGTTGATCCCAATCATGTTTATTTGGGTTACTAGTACACGTCTATTTCACCGTACCGTTGATCCCAATCATTTTTATTTGGGTTACTAGTACACGTCTATTTCACCGTGCCGTTGATCCCAATCATTTCCTTTCCTAAAACCCTCTTATGACAAGGTTAAGTCCCCCTATTAGCCAGATAGATGGGTCCAACCAAAGTCATAAGGTTTTCTCAAATCAATGCATCATTCAAAACATTAGAACACATTCATGCTTTCAAGATATAATATATATAAGTGATATGATGACATAAAAGATATAATCATAAATGAAGTCTACTCACAACCAAGCCTCGCGAGAGTATTTAACCACACACGACCTCCAAACCGAATCCACCCAATCAAGATCCTGAAACATTCATCAAGGTCCTACCATACATCAATTTCTATGCTCAATCACATAGACATTACACATCAACCCTAAATCATCCCACATATAGACAATAGGCCTAAATCTCATCTAATCCCATCATTCAACTCAAATCACATGACTTAGGCCTCTAATGCATAGTTCTCATTCATAAACCATTCTATTAATCAAAAGATACTGATTTTCAATTCCTTAGGCATAAACATGTCCAAATTGGGTCACTTGATCACAAGTAGGCCTAACCCATGATATGGTCACAACCACCAAATCAGTAGCATAATCAACTCTAATCATGCTTAATTAAACATAAGTTGCATCAATTCAATGATTTTAGGCCAAAAGCATCAAAAGCCCTAAAATATGAAATTTTCCATACTTAGGCCATATTGTCGATTTACACTAGGTCACCATGTTCAGCCATGTATATTACTGATTTTGCATCATGGGTTCATCAACAATGGCAACTAGGTCAACATAGTTGACATGCAAGCTATTTGGAAATGTCTAAGATCATATTCTAAATTTAGGTCCAATACAAGCACCTTACCAATTCTTCATTTAATATTCTGTTCAGATGTATTAATCTACCAATAGAAATATTTAATCACAAAATCCACCGTACATATTGAAGTATGTGAAGAAACAAACCTTCTGTCCAAATATCAGCCAAATCCAACGGTGGACCGAAAAGATATGTATCTTTGATGAACAAGTATCTAATCAGACAGTTTCTCCTTTCCTGCTGCAAATACCCAAACTCATATGGCTATATCACACAAAATACTAAACGTATAAACATCTCCACCGTTAAGAATACATAAATACCTGTTATAAACGACATACCCAAATTTTATATCCATCCAACGGTATATTGAGGAGATCTCGAAGTTTGACCAAAACGGCACGAGAAACCCAGAAATTCCGACCCGCTTCGTTTGAGAGGCTATATCTCTCAGAAAAAGTCTCTAATTAAGATCTCCACCGTTCAGAATGTAGAAATATCAGTTTTAAACTACATACCCAAATATGATAACCATCTAACGGTAGATGTAGGAGATCTATAAGTTTGAGCGAAATGGTGCGAGAAATCTAGACTTTCCGACCAGCTTTGTTTGAGAGGTTATATCTCTTAGACGAAACCTCTGATCAAGATCTCCACCGACCAGAATGAAGAACCATAAGCTACGAACGTGCTGATAAAATTTGAGCTCAATCTGACCGTATATTCCAAAGATCCATCTCTTTGATGGAAACGTCGCAGGGATCTTCCTCCTGCAACTCTCTCCTTCCTTCTCTTCTTCTTTCCTTTTTCTTCTTTTCTTTCTCTCCACTCACCTCTTTCTAGCACTTCCTTGATTCCCTCCTTGATTCTCTCCTTAATTCTCTCCTTGATTCTCTCCTTGATTCCCTCCACTCATTCTAGCACTTCCTTGAAGAAAAGAAGTGGGCATTGGACACTTGTCCACTTTAATGCACCAACTTTCACATGTGTTGGTCTCATACTACCCATACCAACCACATGTATTTTAAATGTCCAATCCATTTAATACACCAAATTTTTAATTTCATTTATCCTTTTATTCAATCAATCCTAACCCATATCAATTCATGGTTTAATGAGCCCATGCATAAATCATAACATATGCATTATACTTTAATTTAACATGACTCATATACAATTTATGACACATATATTTATATACATTATCAAGCATCAACTATACAAACATTAAACAATCATCAAACAAACACCAAACATATCAAGACAACACATAGAGTTTGGGCAAAAATGCAATTGGGTTATGGGCTAGATGAAATAATTTTCGGGGTGTCACAATTCGGCTGGCACTTCAGAGGAAGGGGATATAGGCGCGATTTCAGATGTTGCATGCTCTGCATTCAGAAATACCTCAATTTCACAGTTCACATCGCCTGAGTTATCATTCGGCCCATCATGCTCATGCGGCTTCTCACTCCGATTCTGCTCCTTATGCTCACACGACCCCTCAAGTCTGAACCAATCAAAATCATTTGGTGTCTCATGTTGGGACCAATTCAACTCGTCATTATGTATCTCCCCCTGAAGAGGAGAAGAAGGTGTCGTAGATGGAAAAAACATGTCAGTCGCCAAAAATTGAACATCCATAGTCACAGAGTTTTCGGGTAGTAGGATCGTAGCAACGGTACCCTTTTTGATGGATACCATAGCCCAAAAACACACACTGACGTGCACATGGATCAAGCTTACTGCGTTGGTTTTTGTGGAGATACACGTAGGCGACACACCCAAAGATACGAGGAGGAAGCATCAACGCCGTAGGTAAGGACACATGATCGGAAAGAGATTGAAGGGGTGTTTTAAATGATAAAACCTTGGATGACATTCGGTTGAGAAGATGGACAGCAGTTGAGATGACATCGGTCCAAAAACGTTTGGGCATATTGGCACCAAGAAGCAGAGCACGGGCAGTCTCCAAAATATGTCTCTTCTTCCTCTCGGTGACACCGTTTTGTTGGGGTGTTTGTCAGCATGAAGTTTCATGAATTAAACCATGGTGGGAAAAATAAGATTGAAGGTCCTTATTAACATATTCACCACTATTATCAGATCGGAGAACCTTCATGGTGGCACCGTACTGAGTACCAACCATAGCATGAAAAGTTCTAAAAACACCGAGAACTTCATCTTTGTGTTTTAGCAAGTAGAGCCATGTCATACGGGTACAATCATCCATAAAAATAACAAACCAACGAAAGCCAGACATATTAGCAATGGGTGAGGGCCCCCATACATCAGAGTGAATTAATGCAAATGGAGTGTCACTTTTATTCATGCTCAATGGGTAAATAGCGCGATGACTCTTAGCCAAAACACAAGTATCACACTTCAAGTCAGAAGTCTGCAAATGCTTAAATAAATCAGGTAAAACATGCTTCAAATACGGAAAAGATGGGTGTCCCAAGCATCGATGCCATAACCACAATGTTGTTTCTTTATTGACATGCAGATTGTTCATGCTGTTGGCCTGGCCGATGTCATCCACATAATATAATCCCCCCTCTTAGTACCACGTCCAATTATCTCCTTGGTGAGAATATCCTGGATAAGATAAAAGTTTGGATAAATAAGTACAACACAGCCAAGGTCTGCAGTAAGCTGACTTATAACCAATAGTTTATGGGATAAAGATGGAACAAGTAAAGTATTGGATAAATTGAGGGGTGGAGATAAAGTCACAGAGCCAGCTCCAGTGACAGGTGAGATAACACCATTGGCATTAGCTATGCTGGTGCGTCGCGAAAAAGAAGTTTGAGAGAAGTCCGAAGCAGCAAAGTCATATGGTCCGTGGCCCCAGAGTCGAGAAGCCATGCCCTATAATCCGCATTTCTATGGGAGGTAAAAAGAGCAAGACCAGAGATACCTGAGTTTAAGTTGGGAGGAGCATCCGTGGACATTGCAGCCGATTGTATAAGAGAGATGAGGTTCTGCACTAGTAACAACAGCCGTGCCTGAACGTCCACTAGTGCCAGTGCCATCAGGACGCTTACGGGCTTGAAGATCATGCCACCAATCAGGGTACCCATGCAACTTAAAGTAGTTTTCACGTGTGTGTTTTTGGTTGCCACAATGAGAACATTTTTTTCCCTCACTAGAATGTCGGTGCTTGGCAGATTTACCATGGCCAGAGGTGCTTAACGAGAGAGCTTTCGATGCCAAGACAGCTCCCTGGAGCCCATCGGTGTCATGGGTAGTCATCACTTGTTGTCGAATGGCCTCCCGCCTAACATGCGAATAAGCCTGTTCAATCGTAGGAAATGGTTTTATCTGTAAAACATCAGCACGAATATTGTCTAGCCGATCATCAAGACCATCCAGAAAAACATAAACACAGTCTTCTTGGATGATCCGATTATAATGTTGAATATCAACAGAACATTCCATACGATCCGGTCGGCGAAAATCAATTTCACGCCATAGACCCTGCAACGCTGTGTAATATTTTTCTAGCGAGCCCGCAACTTGTTTAATGGTTCACAGTTTAAAGTTTCAGAATTACAAAAATATTTAGATTTGCCTCCACTTGATATAGGCATTGATGAAGAGTTTAATCTTTTAGATTGGTGGAGACAACAAGAAAAAAATAATCATATTTTATCTGCAATGGCAAATAAGCTAGAAATCTAACAATTCTATTGAATGTAGAAACCCTAATTTAAGGAGTAGAATATGCATTTGTGAGCATCTGGGCTTCGATGGTGATTTTTTTTTATAAATGAAAACACATAAACAAAAAGTGCAAGACTTCGATGCCCCGAAAAAAGAAGAAGAAGAAGAGAGAGCAAAAAAGTTACCTCCCTTCATGCCCCCGTCCTTGTCATTCAAAGGAAGAAATGGAGGCGAGAAGCGGAAGATTGGCAACGGTAGCTGTAAGCCCCTGAAAATCTAAAAAAATATACTCTCCAATTTCAAATGTAATCCCTGCAAAATCTGAAAATCTCGCCCTGCAATCTCGCTATTTCACTCTCGCCATGACTCCTTATGCTCTCGCCCTGCAATCTCACCGTGACTCTCAACTCTCTGCTCCAAACCCCAATCGCAAAAAAAAAACCCAATCGCGCCAACAAGAAACGTTTTTGTTGAAAACATCCCAAACCGCTTTTGCCGTAGGAAAGCGAATAAAATTGCCAATTAAATACGGATCCATGGAAGTAATTAACCAACCTTTAACAATAGCATTATCAGTGCGCCACTTGCGAAAGGAAGGATCAGTTGATGGCGGCTGGGGAAAATTGTCGTTAATGTACCCCAGTTTGTCCTTGCCCGAGATATACATCTCAACAACCTGGGACCACAGTGCATAGTTGGAACCGTCCAACTTAATGTCGATCGGAGCAGCGGATGTTTCAGTGGTGATGGTCGGGGTCCGAGCGTTTTCAAAACTTCAGTCATCCTTGTAATCAATTCAAGGATAGGATCACGCGTTGCCAGGAGTATTCTGGTCACTAGAATCCGCCATGGGAGGATGGTTAGGGTGCAATACTCGGATCTGTGATTTTCGGAGATGCGGTCGGATCTTGAGTAGTTTATTGCACTATAATAAGTGGGTCAATTGCTTGACAATCTCTTCATCACTTACTCAATTTTTTTTATTTTATTTTTTGTTGTCAAGCGGAATCACACCCTTTACACATAAGATCAGCGCACTTCTTTAGTGCGCCCCAGTGCACAGTTTAATAATCACCCGACACACACAGACATCAGCCACACCAAAAACACTGAACACAAAAAACTACTACAACTCTCTTCCCTTTACCTCACTCCACAACACCACCACTAAACTGGAAACACAAAACCAAAAATGGCGGACGCGATTTCTCAAAAAAAAAAAATAGATATGGAAGGTAGAGCAACTCCGATGAGAAAATTGAAGTCGTGAAGTCGTGAAGCCGCCAGCTATGGCTTTGGGGTTTCCGATGATCGGATGACCGATAATAAGGGGGTTTTTGCAGCGGAAGCAAGAGAGAGCGAGAGAGAGAGAGAGAGAATGGAGGGTTTCAGGTGCAGAGCTTCTTTGATCGCGGAAATGGCAGTCGTATTCGCCGTGTTTTCTCTCATCGGAGACGCTAACGCTGCGGAAGCTCCAGCTACGAGCCCTACGTCGGCGGCCGGTGTTGTTTCGCCGTCAATCGGTGCTGCCGCTTTTGTTGTGTCCTTCGTGGCGTTTCTCTTTGGATCTCTCTTCCGTTGAGCTTCTTTCTTCTTCCTGATAACAATTGCTTGAGTCTGAAAGAGAAGCCAGGAGACTTCGATGATCCAACTTTCAGTACCAGTTTGGACGGAGAAGAAGATATGGAAGACACGACGACGATGACGTATCAATGAATAGGGGATCGGTGCAGGAGAGAGCGAGTAGAAGATCGTCATTCTAGTTGAGGAAGGTGTTTCCGCCGCCTCTGTCTTCATTGAATCGGAACGACGATCTGGTTTTTTGGCTTAAGCCGGTGCGGAAAGACGGCACGCCGAGAGAATCGGCTCAGATTATTCGTAACCTCTCTAATACCATGTCAAAACATTTTATTTTTCATTCATATTTTCCTATGTATTTCTATAGGTTATATACATTTTAAAAGAATACAATCTAAACAAATCTTTGCTATTTTCAAACGTTTCCTAAACTAACGCTAATCACCCTTCTTTACAATTACAGCTCACGCCAACATGTATACCAAAAAGGGTAGTTCTCATCTCTTCCATAGTAACAGGTCTATCTAACCAGCAAACATCATCATCGTTTAGCCTAGGAGGAAAGCTTAGAATTAAATTGGCTAAGGAATAAATTTTGAAAGTACTGACCTATGAAGTCAAGAATTTGTCTTTGATATTCTAACCAAACTCCATCTTCATTCTTGATAGCATGAATATTGTTTCTCCTTCTTCTTGATTTTAATTTGACGTGAAAGAATCTCGTATTTTTATCGCCTAGACTCAGCCAATCAATTCTTGCTTTGGATTTCCACTGCTCCTCTTCCTTGGCATAAGCCATCTTCAGATCACCCTCCAAGGCTTGGATTCAATCTTGGTTAGCTGATTGGTTATTGTACATCTTTTCAAGCTTCTTCTCAATTTGCTGA
The DNA here is from genome assembly GCA_035771175.1 of Paratinospora sagittata. Taxonomy (NCBI): domain Eukaryota; kingdom Viridiplantae; phylum Streptophyta; class Magnoliopsida; order Ranunculales; family Menispermaceae; genus Paratinospora; species Paratinospora sagittata. The sequence continues at coordinate 30,399,293 of CM069599.1, forward strand.
ATCAGAACCCTGGAATTTGCTTGTGGGCACCCCTTCGTCCATGCTAATAGTCTCCTTCTAGTCTCCTCAATCAGTCTAGGCAAACTATTATCCCTCATAGGCCCAAGTGTCCTAATGATATTTTGACATTCATCAAAATTCACCCAACGTTGATCAAATAAAAATTGTTGTTTATAATTCTTCTTGATAAATTCTGTAGATAAGAACAGAGGCAAGTGATCAGAACCAGATAGAGGAAGATGGTGCAATGAAGCATGCTCATACAAAGCCCTCCAATCCTATAGTTTTAAAACTCTCTTTCTATGTATTTTACTCTCATATTTCATTTTGCCTTTATATTTATTATGTTATATTTTATTTGTATATCACATATCTATATTTATGTACTTGTACTGATCTACTTTCGCAAACAACATATAGCTTATTAAACATTTTCTATGTTTGTCCATGAAAATGCAAATTTTATGATTCACATTGCTACCATATTTAGTTTGTTTAACTTGTTTCTTTATTTCGTAGTATTTTATACAAGTATGAATAATGTAATAGTGGCTTTATTTTTTATTATTTTTTTGTAACTTGCTATACACCACATTAATGTTAGAGGTAACTACAACTTTAGTAGATGACACTAGGAAGAAAGGCATGTGGGACTTTGATTAAGAACTATAATATATGCCAGTATCACTGTCCTCTTTATACATGTGGGTGGGAAACTTTTGATCCCTACTTCATCGGAAGGGGATAAGTTAAACTAATCACGCATCGAGAATATTGACATAAATAAGAATAAAGTATTTTGTAATATTTTTCATAGTTAAATCATTCAAACACACATGTGTGTTCCTTGCAACACCTAGTTGAAAAACTCAGAATTTTTATTAAGTAACAAAAATTGAAAAAAAAAACAATTTAAATTCCTTTAAGAAATCAAGAATGAGAGAAGTGGGAGAAAAGAAGAAAAGGCAAGTGAGGGGAAGATGGTTAAGAAATGATAGAAATATATCAATAATAGAAGGGTTAGCGTGACGGCCACTTTGGGGAGGGACGCTCAATAGCTTCTGCAATTCCTGACTTTGGAATAGTCTCACCTCCGCAAAGGGGTTTAAGAGACATAGTGGGTCATAGACCAAAAAAAAAAATAGAAAATATTTTTGGAGTGATTAATATTATTGTGTTGATACAAACAACTAACTTTAAGTAAAATTTCTTTTTCGCTACTTGTTGTTGGAAAAAATCGATGGATGTAAAGAAATAATTCTACAATCACAGGACAATTTCCCAAACTAAAATACAACAAAATAACACCAAAGATTTTAGCGTGGAAAACCCTCTAAAGATGAGGAAAAAAAAAACTACGGGACCCGTAGGCCGCTTAAAGACTTCCACTATAATATAATGAGATTACAAACTTCACCCTTAGGCGGATCTCTCACAAATATACACTCACTATATATCTTCAATTTGTGGATAACACTTCACAAATTGGCTCACACTTTTTCTTCTCAAAGAAACTCTCTTTGAGGCTCTCTAGATCTCTCCTATTAGATCTCTAGAATTAGATCTCTCCGAATGATTTTGAAGTTGAGGTTAAGGGCTCTATATATAGAGCATTCTTCCACCCACGTGAACCATGCTTACTGCCCACGTGAAAATAGTTGCCGCCCATGCATTCATACATAGCCCACGTGAGTTGTTTTTATTTGATTATTTTCAGCCACCTCTTTTGTTGAATGTAGCCGCCCATTAAGAATGAAGTCTTGAATTTCATTGGCTGCTACCAACCCACCAAATTGAGGTGGACCCCATCAAATCTCCCCCTCCACCTCATGTGGAACAGGGCTTCTCCACACCTACAATATCTCTACAAATAGCAAGCTTTTCTCTGGTCAGGGACTTCGTCATCATATCTGCCCCGTTGTCATTAGTGTGGATCTTCTCAACTTGCAGTAGTTTATTTTCCAGCACATCACGAATCCAATGATATCGCACGTCAATGTGCTTGGACCTTGAATGGAAGGTTGAGTTCTTGCTGAGGTGAATTGCGCTTTGACTGTCGCAATAAAGAACATATTTTTCTTGGATCTGCTGCAATTCTTGTAGGAACTTTTTCATCCACAAGATCTCCTTACAACCTTCAGTGATTGCTATGTACTCTGCTTCTGTGGTACTTAAAGCAATACACTTCTGTAATCGTGATTGCCATGAGACAGCTCCCCCTGCAAAGGTTATTAGGTACCCGGATATCGACTTTCTCGTATCCACGTCGCCAGCCATATCTGAATCTGTAAATCCTTCTAATACAGATTTACCATTACCAAAACATAAACAATGACTAGTAGTACCTCTAAGATACCTGAGTATCCATTTGACTGCTGTCCAATGTTCCTTTCCAGGATTTGATAGAAATCGGCTCACAACACCAACAACATGAGCAATGTCTGGTCTGGTGCATACCATAGCGTACATTAGACTGCCAACTACCGATGCATAGGGCACCTTGCTTATCTCTGATTTCTCCTCTTCGCTTGAAGGACACTGGCTCAAATTAAGCTTGAAATGGCTTGCCAGTGGAGAACTAACAGGTTTAGCTTTGCTCATGTTGAATCGCTCTAAGACTTTCTCAATATACTTTTCTTGAGATAGCCAAAGTCTCTTGTTCTTCCTGTCACGAACAATCTTCATGCCAAGGATTTGCTTTGCGGGTCCTAAGTCTTTCATGGCAAAGGACTTGCTCAACTCTTTCTTCAACGTGTTAATCTTGCCAATATATTGGCCTACAATTAACATATCATCAACATAAAGCAAAAGAATAATAAAATCACCATCAGAGAATTTCTTGATGAAGACGCAGTGATCAGCTGTCGTTCGGTTGTATTCTTTTTCTTCCATGAATGAGTCGAACTTTTTATACCACTGCCTCGGTGCCTGTTTCAAACCATACAGACTTTTCTTTAGCCTGCATACCGATTTCTCTTTTCTTTTGGCTTGAAAACCTTAGGGCTGTTCCATATAGATTTCCTCGTCAAGATCACCGTGTAAGAATGCGTTTTTTACATCAAGTTGTTCAACCTCCATATTAAAACTAGCTGCCAAGCCAAGAACAACTCGGATTGAAGACATTTTTACCACCGGTGAGAAGATTTCATCGAAGTCAACGCCTTTCTTCTGTCCGAATCCTTTCACAACCAATCTTGCTTTGTATCGAGGTTGTGAGCTACCTTCTTCGCTTTTGATCCTGTATACCCACTTGTTCTTGAGGGCTTTCTTTCCCTGTGGTAATTTCACCAAGTCAAATGTGTGGTTCTCATGCAGAGATTTCATTTCTTCCTGCATGGCTTTCATCCACTCAGTCTTATGCTCGTCAGTGATAGCTTCGGTATAGCTCTCTGGTTCTCCCCCGTCAGTGAGCATCACATAGTCGCTAGGAGGATATCTTTGACTTGGTTGTCGCTCTCTGGTGGATCTCCTTAGTTGTGCTTCTGGTTGGACTTGTTCATGAATTTGTTCAGGAACTTGTTCTGGTTCTGAACTTTGAGCTGGTGGAACATCATCTTCAGATTCTGGTGCAGCTTCCTTGTCATCTGAATTTGATGATGGAGAGACTGGTTCCAGATTAACTGGAAGTTCTTCTGATTGTGGTTTCTCAGGTTTCTGAAAATCCTCGATCGTCTGATCTTCAAGAAACACCACGTCTCTGCTTCTGACAATCTTTTTGTTGACAGGATCCCAAAGTCTGTAGCCGAATTCTTCATGGGAATATCCCACAAAGATACACTGCTTTGCTTTTCCATCCAGCTTGGACCTCTCGTCTCTAGGGATGTGAACAAATGCTCTACACCCGAATACTTTCAAGTGTTTGTAAGAAACGTCTTTCCCCGTCCAGACCTTTTCTGGTACGTCGTAGTTCAGTGGAACTGATGGAGAAAGGTTGATTAAATCGACTGCTGTCCTCATTGCCTCCCCCCAATAGGAGTTTGGCAGTTTTGCATTTGAGAGCATACATCTGACTCTTTCACAAATTGTTCTGTTCATTCTCTCTGCGACACCGTTGTGTTGTGGTGTCTTTGGTTCCGACTTTTCCAGCCTGATGCCGAAATTTCTGCAGTACTCCTCGAATGATCCTCGATACTCACCGCCATTGTCTGATCGTACACACTTCAAACGTCTGCCAGTTTCTCTCTCAACTTTTACATGAAATTGCTTGAAAACTTCCTGCACTTGATCTTTAGTTTTCAAAGCAAAGGCCCACACTTTTCTAGAGTGATCATCAATAAATGTCACAAAATAGTGAGCACCTCCTAGTGTCTTACAACTCATTGTACAAACATCTGTGTGTATTAAATCTAGAATATTTGCCTTTCTAGATGGTGGGGAACTACGAAATGCAACTCTATGTTGTTTACCCATAATACAATCAACACAAGTACGTAAAGATGTACCTGTCATTCCTGGCAAGTGCTCATTCTTGGAAAGAATTCTGATACCCTTTTCGCTCATGTGGCCGAGCCGCTTATGCCATAACTCGGTGGGAACTTCTTTCCTCATGGTATTTACTTCTTCTTTACACAGCTTGGCTTCTGTGTGGTAGAGTGATGCATCTTTCTTGCCTCTGGCTACTACCAAGTTTCCTTTGGTGAGCTTCCATTTTCCTTCACCAAAGTTATTATTGTAGCCATCGTCATCAAGCATTCCGGTGGAGATCAAATTGAGGTGGATATCTGGAACATGCCTCACATCTTTCAAGAGTAACCTGTATCCAAGGTTAATTTCTAAATAAATATTACCGATGCCGATAATTTTGGATGAATCATCATTTCCCATCCTCACTCGTCCGAAATCACCTTGCGTGTAGGCTGAGAAGAAATCTCGTCTTGAGGTGACATGGTAGGACGCGCCTGAGTCAACTACCCATGTAGAGTCTTGACTTGCAAGGTTGACATAATCAGCATCTCGAACAATGACGACTTCTTCAGTGAGAGTTGCGATGTCATTTGTTCGGGTTTCTGTTTCTTGATTTCTGGATCGTTCCGCCTTTAACTTTCGACATTCTCGAATGAAATGTCCGGGTTTGCCGCAGTGATGACACTTCTTGTCATGCCACGATCTGGACGTTGAGCGTCCTCTTTGCTGACTTTGGTTACGAGGGTTTCTGCTTTTACTCCTTCCGTGCCATTCTTGCTTGCCTTGTTTTTCCATGACAAATGCTTCAGTTTCAGGAGTATAACCATTGTCTTTTCGTCGAGACTCTTCGTTCAGCATTCTATCTTTTACCATATCCATGGTAAGCTTGCCGCCAGGAGCTGAGTTACTAACTGACACAACTAGAGTGTCCCAACTTTTTGGTAGAGAGCTCAGCAACAACAACGCTTGTAGCTCATCATCTACGATCATCATCATAGAATTGAGTTGATCTACAATGCCTTGGAACTCACTCATGTGTTCCGATACGCTGCTTCCATCTTTATACTTCAAATTGACTAATCGTCGTATGAGATTAGCTTTATTCTGTACGGTTGTCCTTGCATACATTGTCTCCAACTTTTGCCAAAGAACGTAAGCATCGTGTTCATTAGCAAAATTTTGAAAAATACTCTTGTCGATCCATTGTCTGATTTGAGCAGCACACTTTCGGTTCAACACGGCCCAGTCAGCGTCTTTGCTGGTTGTTTTTGGTGTCTTGTCATCTGTCGAAGTTGTAGTCACGGCTTCCTCCTTCGGCATTATAATCGGCTTCCAGAGATCTTTAATGTATAAAAGATCCTCCATCTTTGGCTTCAAAATTGCATAATTAAATGCAGTCAACCTGATCATATTGCCTGTGTACATATTGCTTGTGCTCTCCTCCATTTGAGTCGTCAGTCAACAGGTTTTGCGGAGCTTTACACTTTTCCGACGATGAATAGTACTCTATAAATAGTACTTAATGAATAGTGTCCGGTGAATAGTACCTCGTGAATAGTATTCTATGAATAGTATTACTATTTCAAACAGTACCGTATACGTAAATAGTATTGTATGTATGAACAGTACTTTCACTGAAAACGACCCAAGCTCTGATACCACTTTGTTGGAAAAAATCGATGGATGTAAAGAAATAATTCTACAATCACAGGACAATTTCCCAAACTAAAATACAACAAAATAACACCAAAGATTTTAGCGTGGAAAACCCTCTAAAGATGAGGTAAAAAAAAAACCACAGGACCCGTAGGCCGCTTAAAGACTTCCACTATAATATAATGGGATTACACACTTCACCCTTAGGTGGATCTCTCACAAATATACACTCACTATATATCTTCAATTTGTGGATAACACTTCACAAATTGGCTCACACTTTTTCTTCTCAAAGAAACTCTCTTTGAGGCTCTCTAGATCTCTCATATTAGATCTCTAGAATTAGATCTCTCCGAATGATTTTGAAGTTGAGGTTAAGGGCTCTATATATAGAGCATTCTTCCACCCACGTGAACCATGCTTACTGCCCACGTGAAAATAGTTGCCGCCCATGCATTCATACATAGCCCACCTGAGTTGTTTTTATTTGATTATTTTCAGCCACCTCTTTTGTTGAATGTAGCCGCCCATTAAGAATGAAGTCTTGAATTTCATTGGCTGCTACCAACCCACCAAATTGAGGTGGACCCCATCACTTGTTGCATACTCGCCTTAAACGTTACAAGATATTATCTTCCTATGAGCCCTCAAGTTTGGTAGGCCCTTAAGTTAGGTCATCGAGTTTGTAGGCACCCATGTAACGTGTACTATAAAGTCATGTCCTAGGGAGTTTTTTATTTTTATTTTTAAAAAGACATTTTGCTAGTATGAGGAAGTGAGGTTTCTTTTTGGTATTGATGAGACAACATTTAATGTGTGCATGGCTCAAGAACGAGGTGCCCATGAGCTTGAACCAATAGGAGCTCTTAGATGCTGCTACAGAGCACATGAGGCAAGGTTAGTACCTCTAGGACTCCCTCAGTGTAACTCATGTTAGGGGTAGATGTTGGGCCCGATTGTCATATTAGGGCCACGAACAACAAATGGTGGGACCATAAAGCTCAAACATTTGGAAAACAAAGAGGCCGAATAGTGGGACCATAAAGCTTAAACATTTGGAAAACAAAGAGGCCGAATAGTGGGACCATAAAGCTCAAACATTTAGAAAACAAAGAGGACATTGCCTCATATAACAAGGTGACTTATCCCATTAATGAATAGTTATAAAGTTAGGGTCATACTCATAAACAAATGTTACATCCCGACCACTCTTGAGTAAGGGGCCACAATGTCATTTGTTCCTATCATATAAGGGCTAGACACTCTATTATAAATACATTTGAACGTCTCCCAAAAAAACAAAGTCCTTGTTTAGTTGCAATAAACTCTTACGCTACCATTTTTGGCTCAGCTTTGCGTAGGTATCAGAGAGTTTTAAGTTTTTTTTGGAAAGGAAAAGAGGGGGAATACCCAGCAAGAACAACTAGCACACTACATCTCGAACTCTCCTAGGCCAAGTAACCCCAGTTGCATCTTCCCTCAAAATATTGAATAACCCACGGGGAGGGGAAGACAGGATACACACTCCCCGATTGAACTTCAAAGCCTCAGTAGCCAAATAGTCTGCTGCTCTATTACCTTCTCTGTAAATGTGCTCAACTTGAACTATCCAATCTCTCTGAAGGAGTCTTCTACACTCATTTACCAAGTTGGAAAGGCTAAGCTGCGGCATACTGTTGCCTTTTAACCAACCAGCCACCATAGCCGAATCTGTTTCGAAAACTATAGAACGATGGCCCTCATCCCAAGCAAGACGTAAGCCATGAACATCAGCCCATAATTCAACTTCAGTTGCAATACAAGAACCAATATTAGCCATAAACCCCCTCAACCACATACCACGATAGTCACGGAGAAGACCGCCACCCCCTGCTCGCGATGAAGCATTCTTAAGACATCCATCAGTATTAAGCTTAGTCCAACCATGGTTGGGAGCACACCAGCCTACCATCTTCACCCTCTCTATCAGTCCATCATCATGGACCGCCACTTTGGCTCGAAAAGCATGAATGATTTCAGCCACTTTCCCTTTAAGCCAAGCCATGCTATACTCGAAGTGAAAACGAAGATTACGAAATGCTAAATCATTCCTCCATTTCCAAAGAGCCCACACGGCAACTGTAAAGTAGGAAGCTCAGTCATAGTCAACATTACAATCATTAACGCCAGCAAGATTATGAGCAAGCCAGCTTTGGAAATCCAAATTGCTCTGAAGATGATACTCAACTGGCTGCAATAGACGCTTCCATAATTGCACGGCTCTAGAGCAATTTCGAAAAATATGATCAACATCCTCGATACATCCCACACATTCAATACAGTCAGATGCCATGGTGAAACCCCTTTTCATCCGCTCAGCATTGCACATGATCTTTCGATGCGCAACCATCCACAAAAAGGTCTTGCATCTTTGAGGAACTTTAAGCTTCCAAATCGTCTTCCAAAGGGAATTAGGATCTCCCATAAGAGTGCCAGTAGAAATAGTATAAGCAGAGGTCACCGTTAATATGCCACTCTTAGAAGCTCCCCAACATATGCCATCTGCAACCTCCTCCTCATCCCATAAGAGCACAGCAGCAAGTTTATTTTCAACCTCAAAAGGGAGTAAACCTGATAGAGCATTCCAGTCCCACCCTGAGCCCTTCACCCAATAGCTTGAGACAGGCCTATACATCTCCACCAAACTCAAATCCCGCATTTTCATATTGATTAAGGCCACCTCACCTACCCATGTATCAAGCCAAAAAAGAGTGTCCTTACCATTACGAACTAGAGCCCGCACTCCGCTACGTAAAATCGGCGAGGCTTTAACAATGCCCCGCCACGCATTGGAAGCCCCATTCTTAGGCTGCAACCTATCAATAGTAGCTTCCCGATGCAGATACTTCATGGAAACAACTCTGGCCCAAAAGCTATTCTTATCTGTAATTAGTCTCCATCCCAATTTGGCCAAAAGAGCCAAGTTCATATAAGCCATACTCTTAATGCCAAGACCACCGTCCTCCATAGGTTTGATGATGATTTCCCACTTAATGAGGTTGACGCTCTGCTTCTCATTAGACCCTCCCCATAGAAAACGTCGAACTAATTTATCAATGGTATTACACACCCCTATTGGTAACACCATAGTCTGCATGATGTACATGGGAATAGAGTTAAGCACCGATTTAACTAGAACCAATCTACCCGCAAAGGACAAGAATTTTGTCTTCCACCCCTCCAATCGAGTAGTCACTCTCTCAATGATGTACTGAAAGTCAGCAGGTCAGACCCTCCCATGAATGGAGGGAGCACCAAGATACCGACCCAAGTTGTCCGTAAGGGGAATACCCGAGATAGTAGATATGTCTTGAGCCACCGCAAGCTCCACATTGTGAGATACAAATATATGAGATTTCTGGTAGTTAACTCTTTGGCCCGAGCACGCACAAAATAAATCCAGGCACTTCATAATAACCTTTATCTGCTCTGTAGATGCTTCCGCAAACAAAACCATATCATCTGCAAAGAAAAGGTGGGAGATAGAAGGACCATTACGAGAAAGCTGTATGGGTTTCCATTCCTTTCGCTCCACTGCCCCATTAATCAAATGACCCAATCTTTCAATACAAAGAACAAAAAGATAAGGCGAAATTGCATCCCCTTGCCGAACTCCGCGCTCAGGAGAGAAACAATCCAAAAGATCCCCATTCCAGACAATCGACATCCTAGAGGAAGAGACACAATGCATCACATTTCGGATCCACCCATCACCAAGACCAATCTCCTTCAACGAGTCTTCAATAAAATCCCAAGATAATCGATCATAGGCCTTTTCAAGATCAATCTTAATTGCCATATGAGATACACCACTCTTCTTGGTTCTCATTGAATGAAGGACTTCTTGATACACAATGACATTATCTGTAATTTGGCGACCAGGAACAAAGCTGCTTTGGTTGGGAGAAACAAGACTAGGGAGGATCATCTTTAGCCTATTTGTCATAGCTTTTGTAATCAGTTTATAGCCCACGTTGCAGAGACTTATAGGTCTAAGCTGGGTCAATAATTCAAGATGCTGAACCTTCGGTACTAATACCAACAGAGTATCATTGATCCCATCTGGAAGCTTTCCAGACACCCAAAAGTCTTGAACAAGCTTGTAGACAGAAGGCCCCACTGTAGGCCAGAGGCGTTGATAAAAACCTGCATGAATACCATCCGGGCCTGGCGCTTTGAAGGGAGCCATATCAAATAAAGCCTGACGAATCTCTTCAATCTCAAAGGGCTGATGAATCCTTGCCATGACAGCACCATCTAGAATTGGAAAACCCCCTTTAGGAAAATCAGACATATCCCCGCAAGGTTCTTTTGAAAATAACCTGGTATAAAAATCTTGAATTAGATGCTTCAACTGAGCTGAATCTGAAACCCAATTTCCATCTGCACCTTTTAACCTCTCAATGACATTCCTACTCCGAAGAATGACTGTAGTAGCGTGATAGAACTTGGTATTGCGGTCACCCGAAAGGATCCAGTCAGCTCTAGATTTCTGAAACCACGAAAGTTCTTCTTGATACAGAACAAGGTCCAGCTCCTTCTTAAGCTTAGACTCCAAAAGATGAATACGGTGTGTAGGGTGTTTAGATAAGACACGTTGAATGCCTGCAAGTCTCGCCCAGAGCCTCTTCTTCCTCCTAGAAATACTCCCAAACTCGGTACTATTCCATGAAGTAAGAACCGAGGCTATATGCCGATTATTTGTATCCAAAGAACGATCACGACTCCAATTCTCCTTAATGACATTGTAAAATCCCGAATGAGTCAGCCAAGCTGCCTGAAATTTAAACTGCGTTGGCCTCACAGTGGCACTTGAACCCTTTAAACGAACCAAGATAGGAACATGGTCGGAGTGATGTTTAGGAAGGTGAATCACTCTAGCGTCCTCAAACATATGCCTCCAAGCTAAATTACATAAAACTCTATCCAGGCGAGCTCCCTTAAACTGATCCCCTATACCCCTACTCCAAGTATAGGCTTGTCCGAAAAATCCCATGTCCAGCAAATCATGATCAAAAATCCAATCCCCAAAACCAGAGCTGCCATGATGAGCCACAGCATTCCCACTACTAACTTCTTCGGAACATACCACCGCATTAAAATCACCCGCAATAATCCAAGGCTCACTCATATCAAAAACATTCTTATTAAGATCCCTCCATAACAGCTTCTTCAAGCTGGCTGTAGGACTACCATAAACAACAGATAACAACCACTGATGCATACTACTATCCCGAACCCTCATATGGATAAACTGGGGATGAGTAGCAATAATATTTATTTGACAAGAACTATGCCAGAACACCCAAATACCACCACTGAAACCCAATGATTCTACCCGGACCCATTCATCAAAACCCAGCTTTTTACAGAGAAAATCTGCCTGAGATCCACTCACTTTGGGCTCTAACAACCCCAATATGCCTCACTCAGAGAGTTTTAAGTTAGTATCATATCATTACATCTGATGATAACCTCTCTTTTTTCCTTTGCAGGTTTGTAGGTTAGAGTTTTGTAGCTTTTATAGCTCAACAAGTTCATAGCGCGCATCCACTTCTTCTTACTTTCGTTCGGTCTCGGTGTTGGCATCGACATTCTAATTCCAATGCCAATTTTTCGATTTCAATCTTTATATTTCTAACTTTATCCAGAATTTTTTCTTTAACTCATAGTTTTATTTTATTGGACTAATTTAAAGGAAAATAAAGTACTCGAGATTCTGATTTGTGCATCTCTAGGTAGGGAGGGCTGTCGTTGGGACTAGGGACGAAACCTTGAGAAAACCAATAAAACCGTTTTCGGTTCGTCGATGATGTCGAAGCCCAAGCCAAGACAAGCCAACCCAACCCAACTTTCTTAAATCAAAGACTCGCTTTAGTCCATTTCATCTCAATCCTTACTTCTTCGTCATCAAGGTTTGGTTCTTGTTGCTTAATTCTCTGCAATTCTTGGTTCTGTTCTTTGTTCTCTAGATTAATTAATGGGGAATGCGTCTTCGATGCTCACTCAATACGATATCGAAGAAGTTCAAGAACACTGTAACCATCTTTGTAAAGCTCCTCTTTCTCTACTTTCCCCACCTTTTTAAATTTTTTTTTTCTTTTTTTGGAGTTTTGAAGTAATGTGGGAATTTGATTCTGTTTGTGTAAATTGTTTCAGTTTCTCAACACGAAATCGTGTCGCTTTACCAGAGATTTTGCCAACTGGATCGGAACGCCAAAGGCTTCATCTCTGCTGATGAATTCTTATCGGTTCCGGAATTCGCCGTTAATCCCCTCTCTCAGGTATTGGTTAGTTAATTTGAGGGAAATTTTTGTTCCTTTGTGTATGTGTTGATTTATTTATTTTTGCATGTTAAGTGTTTGATTTTTTGACTGAGTGGTGGGGTTCTGTCATCTGTGTGTTTGTTGGCTGCAGAGGCTGCTTAAGATGGTTGATGGTTTGAATTTCAAGGACTTTGTGGCTTTCTTGTCCGCTTTTAGCGCAAAAGCTAGCATTGAACAGAAAATTGAACGTAAATAGCTTTCATCATTTTACTACATTTTTGAATTGTTTATCATAGCGATTTTCCATCATCTTCATTTTTCTAGTTGATCTATTAATCTTCTTAGAATGCCTCCTCGCTAAGACAGTTAACCAAAAAGCATTTTGAGACTGTGGGAGGACTGGAGTTGAGGGGTTGATTCTGTATCAGAAATCTTGGTTCTTGGACTGAATCAGTATTTATGACTGCCAAAATCAGACTTTCACTGGATATGCATTGATCATGTAGACGATTCCCCCCTCTCCCAAACTCTTTTAATGTCTATAACATATAGTATTTTGGTAGCCTTTCACTATGTCTTCCAAATAATTTCGTAGATTTTAATAATGGGTGGATATTGATTTTTCTTGTAATTATTCTCACATCATGTGTCTGAGAGTTTTAGGTTATTCACTCTTCTTAGTTGTAATACTAACAATTATTCGTGGCTTGTGATTCAGTCATATTCAAAGTGTACGATGTAGACTGTAATGGGAAGGTGACTTTCAATGATATATTGGCAGTATTGCGTGATTTGTCCGGTTCTTTCATGTCAGAAAAGCAAAGAGAGGTATCTTTTAGTTATTTGTATACTATGTTTTGAATTATTGATGCATATTTTTGAGTCATTAAATTTTCATAAGGGGTGACATGTGGTTAGAACACCGTATTATCAAGTTTTTTTTTTTTAATTTTTTTTTTATAAATTATCAGGAGTAATGACTTCAAAAATCTCATAAGCTTGTGTCTACTTCAAAAATTCACTTCGCTTTTACATTTTCTTACTTGGAGTTGTGTATGCAAGGTTTGCTAGGCATCAATAATTAGAGAGGAGTAGAGGAAGCGGATTCATGTAGCCGACTCCATGTAGTTGGGAAAAAACTTAGTTAAGTTAAGTTGAGTTTTATGAACTAGGCTATTGTTTGTTGATCTCTGTTGCAACTCAAATTCAGACTGTTGTTGGATAGATTATAATTATCATATAATGATTATGTTTTTATGTTCTCAAAATGGAAATTGATCGTTTCTTCAGGTGTACACTAATATTATTTCCTTTCATTTTTATAGTTCTTTTTCCATTGAAGGAACAATAATATCATTCATTACTCATTCTTCCCCGGGACCCCGCATAGACGGGAGCTTCATGCACTAGGCTGCCCTTTTTTCTTTTTCTTTTTGTTGAAAGCTACATATTTTCTTATCCATATTCATAAAACTTCTTATTAACTTCCTAGCTTCTTCTTCTTCTTCTTAACACTGGACATATAATATGTGAATACAAATTTTTTCCCCTTAATTTTATATTGTATGGATAGCATTGAAAGAGTTTTTACAATAATAATATTAGCCTAGGATCATTAGTGATTCCTATTCTGAAGCAAAGAAAACAGAAATAAAGTTATTCATATTGTACAGATTTACGTGGTTGGAAAAAGGCTTAGTTGAGTATATTTTGTACCAATTTATATGTGTATAGCACTGCATGAAGCATGGTCGCATGGTTACTAGTTTGTAAATATAGGAAGTTTCTTACTCCATGTGTTGTTCTTATACTTCTTTCAGCAAGTGTTGAGCCATGTTTTGGAGGAAGCTGGTTATACAAGATCATCTTCTTTGTCAATAGATGATTTCATGAAGGTATTTTCCATTCCAATTTTGGTTTCTCAATCTTGTCATATGGAACTGTTTGTTAGTAGTCTTAAAGCATAGGGCTGATATAGATTTTCTCGCCTGATTAACTATGAAACTACATTTTTATAATAAAATATATTTAAAAAAAAAGTGTATAATTAAAATTATGCCTTGGAAGCAATTGTAATAAAGCAGTTAATGTTTGTTGAAGCCATGTCCCACCAACTAAGGCAGATCTGTGACTGCAATGAGTGATACAATATTCCACATTGTAAGACCTTGTCAATCATGCCAAAAGAGAGGCCTCTCCTTTATATAGTAGAGGACTGGGGAGAGTTTGAGTCCACCCATTTGATACTTTGTGGCAGAGATGGAGAGGGAGTCCAATTCTCTCTTCTCATCCATATCCAACAAAAAGCTACAAGATTTTGAGGACTATGTAATATGTATCATGCTAATGTTGTTTCTAGATTAGATTTACTCGTGAATTCATTACTAATTATTCTCATATGGTGCTTTACAGTTTTCTGTTTTTTCTTCTTCTTTTTTTGAAACTTCATCTAAGGTCATATACCACTAAAAGGAGCTAATGTGCTTAGCTAGCTCAATTCCTTACCATGTGTGATAGACAGTGACAGCAATGTCTAATATGGAAAGAAATTTAAACACCATTATTTTGTCTTATTGAACAAGGGGAGAGGCACACTCATCCATAAAACAGTACGGGGAACTGGAATTTCACAACTAGAAAGCTTGTAATTTTCAAAAGGATGAAGAAGGTAGCTCAGTTCCAAGTCTTCTTTTTCTGATTAAGAAACGGGTTAGATATATTAATAAAAGGAAGGGTCAAGAGGACCTTGAAAGGCACCAGTTGCAGAAGATGGGCCTAACCATTGAACCAACCCACTATTGGTTAGCAAAGCCAAAATTTTGACTTTGGGTGGAAGCTAAACCTTTCAAATGAATTAAGAACTAAGAATATGGGTATGTAGGGAAGGATTGAACGAGGGTATATAAGAAAATTTAAAAAAGTAAAGTCACTTGCAGGATCACCACACTGAATCCATCTATCCTCAAGGTTTTCAAGGTTTTCTCTAATTCTCACCACCCTCAAGTCTCCTTAACAGCCCCTCAACTTCCCTAAATTCCCTATCATGAGGGTTATGAACAAAATTAAAATTTCAAGAAACATTAGTGCTTGCAGAATCATCTCTTTGAATAAAGGAGGAAATTGGCCTAAAATGCATACTTGAGATCTTATAGAGAGACAGGAATGAGGTAGCGAGGGAAGAACCACACCGTTTGTCCTCCCAAAAACAAATGGAATTACCTTTGCCTAAGGAAACAATGATGTGGTTTTGGAACTCGTGAAAGACTGAACTAATGAATTTCCAAAGACTCCTATGGGTAATTCTACTTGTCGAATCAACGTCACAGTCATTATTGAGCATCCCATGTTTGCTTTTAATAACTCTGGCTTGCAAGGAATACTATTTCAAAGGAAGGCGCCATTACCATTTGTCCGCTAACTCCTTGTTTATAGCTTTAATGTTCCCCATACTCAGGCCTCCCTTCTCCTTATGTCTGATGACACTATCCCAAGCCACTATGGGATAGTTCCTTGGGTCTGAATACACTATCCTTATTCTCTTCATTTGCCCATTTACACCAAAAGATCCTTATCAACTTCTCAGTTCTTTCTACTACTCCAAGTGGGATACTAAAGAGGGACGATAGCATGTAGGATTGGCCTTGAGAACGGAATGAATAAGAGTTAATCTACTACCTCTAGAGAGAGGGCCTTTCCTCTACTAGAAAGTGATTTGGCACCAAGAAGATAAGAAGAAATAAAAAGAGATCAAGAATTATATTTTTTTATTCCATTGTCAATCAATCCTAATTCCAATTATAAACCCATTATTTATAGGAATCTTGAATACCCACTTTGCATCCTCCTACAGTAATTCTGCTTAAATAAGATAATTAGAATCCTATTAAAATAAACAAGTAGTCTCCTTGATAATCGACCAATACTCTCTCAATCTTACTTACGACTGACTTTTGAATGAGATGCATTGCATGTTGAATTAGGTCCCTTGCTTCATAAATATGCTATCAAATGAAGAGTTGCAGACCTAATTCTGAAATTTTGCCCAAAAAGTTGGTGTTAAGTTGTCAAACAATTCCCATGGGAGCGTGTATGCCTAAAAGCGCATACTTGAGGTTAGGCAGGTAGTGGATTTGATCTTCAGACATCACACTTGGCATTAGTAATTTGACCAATTCATGTGACCCCTCGCACCAAAAGTTGGTGATCTGAGTATTGTCCCCCAATAATACCACTTCAAATGAGCTGTTACTATAAGCCAGGCAACAAAACTATGAGAAAATGAGAAGAAAGTCCTCCAGCTGCTTCAATTAGAGGTACTTCTCACAGAACACATGTAGAAAGCAAAAGAGTCTCACAATTAGTAAAACTAAGTTATTCTTGTGGAGCATTGAAAGCTAAAGGAGAGGAAAACAAAGATGACCAAGAAGAAATGGAAAAGATGTAATATATGAATCCTTCCAGATGAACAAATTAGTAGTTTTATGCTGGAGGGAAATCTTGTTTTGGGTCATCACACCAAGAAACGCCTCAGATGAAACCCTGTTGCTTCTTCTATTCTACTCTCCAAAGGAGTTTTCTTTACATCTTATATGTAGCGTGACTTTGGCATTATGTTAAGAAATGGTGCTTTGAAATTAGATAGGTATCGCCAACAGCGTGTTGGTTTGGTGGTTTGTGCAGGACATCTATTACACAGGATTAGAGGTTCGAATCGCGGAGTCACGGGAAGATTCATAAATATTTGGTGGTGTGTGGAGTCTCTCATTGGACCCATGGGTCCCATCGAGTAGGCCCCATCTTTGGGGGGAAGCATTGCACCCGTCCCACACGTGATGTTTCTCAAGGTCTGGCCGATTGTGGGTGTCCTTGAGGGACCATCTTGTCAATGTCCATTGGTGTGGGTATTAGTCGGTCCCTAAGGGATCGGATTTCCCACGGGAGGGGAGGGCTATGGGATTATAGTTGTTTCTCTGTCCAAAAAAAGAAGAAATTGGATAGGTATCGAGGTTGATGTAGGACACAAACTTTGGTTGTCAATGATATGAGATGTGTTGCGGATCTTTATTTGAATCTGAACTTTGCAGTAAAGCTAGATGATGAGGTCTAGAAAATTAGTTAATGATAGTGAAACTTACAAAGGAGTGGCAAGAAGAAAGAGGTTTTTCTAGTGGTGTACAAAATATGCATAAATGAAGTCATAAGAGGGTTGAGGTAACTGCAACATGGTAGGATGCTTATATGGATTTGCAGCATTACTTGTTGGGTTGCATGGAGTTGCATTCAAAATCAAACATACCCTAATAAATGAAAACTATAAACAAAGTTTTAATTAATTATTACTGACTAGTGTTTTGTTTCTGTTTGAGAAATCATAATGCCTGAATAGTGCTTCACAATTGCATTTATCAGTTGGGTCTTTTTGCTCTCTTATTATCATCAGAATTTTAATTTACTTTTAATATATGGTTCTCAAAACTTGCAGATTCTTGGAAATTCTGGCCTGAAGATGGAGGTCGAAGTCCCTGTTGACTAACATGATTTGTCACAAAACATTTTCAACTTGAACTCAGGATGGATCCTAAAAGAAGGCTTCATGTCACTTTTGTTGGATGGCTTCCCTTTGTCCTTGTACCATGTTGCATAATCTCATCTTATTTTTCTTCCCAAAAAATAAGATAGCAATCTGTGTACTATAATAGGGACCATATATTCAGTTTTTGTATAAATGCTCCATCAAAATCAATCCAGTTTCTTCCTCAAATTATTGATGTTTAAATGTGTTACGGTCTTGCAAAAAGTTTTTTTTTTTTAACTTACATAGCATTTAATGCAAATATTATAAGATTCAACAAAAAATGTAAATTATACCTAGCTAACATGGTGATTGTTTTTTGTTTTTATTTAGTAATGTTTAATGTGAAGGGTATTCTTTCAAAAAATAAATAAATTCAAAGGGTGTAGCGGTGCGTAGGGGTGTAAGCCAAATTGACTAACCTGACCAAATTGAATATAACTTAATGGGTTGGGTTCAGTTAATCTAGGTGTTTGGATCGGGTTGAGTTCAAAAATCTTAATTCAAACGATTTCGGTTGGGTCATAAGTTGACACCTTTATAACCCAACTCAAATCGAATTGAACATTAACCTTTAAATTTCTTATCCCCTAAAGCTATCAAATTGCAAAACTAGTTCTAAACCCAAATCACAATATTTTTGGCCTTTTACATAAAATATCTCAATCTTTCTTCTTTGTTTTTTCTTCTTCTTCGGTTCGCTTTTACTTCGTCGTTCTTTTCTTTTTTGTTTCTTTATTTGTATTTTTTTTTTCTTAAATTTTTTTTTTAATTTTTTTCTTCTAAAGTTCAAGTCATCTTCTTTAAAATAAAAAAATCAAGTTATCTCAACTTGAATGACCAACCCGACCTATTTTAAATTAGGTTTCATTGTTCTCAACCCAAACTGTTTAGAACCCTGAATCTATTACACCCCTAACAGTGTGCATCATATGGTAATACATTTAACCTCTTGTACACATGTGCTTACACTTACACATATAATATATTTAACTCCCAACTATTTTGGTTTATTTTTACATCATCTAACTTTTTTAGCTTAACAACGATGCTTTAGATAAGCCTATGATAAATTAAGTTCCTAAATAAATAATATGGTGGGTATTAAGGAAAAAAAAAAAGAGTTGCAATTAAGTACATTGAATTAATAAAAAAATATCTATGACGAGACAAAAACCATTGTAAAATCAACCATACGAGAGAAAATAATGAAATTTCAATTACAATAAGTTTACACCAAGAATTTGTCTTAAGCCTATTATTTTGTACTAATTATGGATGAATTGACTAAATATATTCAAGAAGATATTTCATAGTTTATGTTATTTGTTGATGATTTAATACTGATTGATAAAACTACATCTGGAGTAAATGCTAAGCTAGAGGTTTGTAAAAAGACTTTAAAATCTAAAGGGTTCAAGATTAGTAAGACTAAAATTAGATACATTAAATATAATTTTAGTGGAAATAGAAATAGAAATACATAACTAGTGAAGATTGAAAGTCAAGACATGTCAAGGAGAGAAAATTTTAGGTATTTGGGATCCATGATGTGAACCATAGAGTTCAAGCATGTTAGGTCAAGTGAAGGAGTGCTTGTAAAGAATTATAGGGTCGGCACATCCCATTGAAGTTAAAAGAAAATTTTTATAAAGTTGTTATTGGACCAACCATGTTATATGGAACATAATGTTGGGAAAATAAAAAATAACATTTTAACAAACAAGTATAACAAAAACACAACTGTTAAGATAGATATATAATAAAACTTCAAAAGATAAACTTAGAAACGAAATAATAGGAGTAGCACCAATTAAAGATAAAATGAGCGAGAACTGACTAAGGTAGTTTGAACACATACATTGTAAGTTTTTGAATGCAACAATTAGAAAAAGTGACCTCTTAACACTACATGGTAACAACAGAAGTAGAGGAATCTAAAATAACATGAACAAAGATAATTAATAAAGATTTAATTTCTTATAATTTAAATTTTGACTTAGCCATTAATGGAGTACAGTGGAGGAAACAGATTCATGTAACAAACTCATATAGTTGAAAAAAGGCTTAATTGACTTTAGTTGAGTTGTGTATGCTCTACCTTATATAAATGCAAATGTCTTTACTAACATTTAACCTCTTGTTTTTCATGTTTAAATTTGTAAAAAATACAAAAATGAGCTTCATATACATAGTAACACATTTAATCTCTTCAAAATTTGTCCATTCATTTATACTCAATTTTAATATAGGCATAACTCTAGTTTTATTTAGCTTTAATTTATTGTATAGCTGTCTAATTCATTTATAAACAACTATACTATTCAGTTAACTAAATAAAGTATAAAAGAGCAAATTAACTCTTTTAAATCATATATACTCCACCTTATCACTAAAACAATGCTCTAATGGCACATTTATTTTGGAGATAATGCCAATCATAATGTCTAAAATTCTTCTTTTTCTGAAATGGAAGATGTATTTCTAATAAATAAAATTAATAAACCAAAATCATTAATTTAATTCATACAAATCTAAACATAGAAACTACAAAGAATAAGAAATGTATGAAGCAATATCTGAATTAGGAAATAAATTTAAATTCAGTAATCAATGCTCACAATCTTCTAGTATCTTATTTAGATTTTTCAGATTTTTAATTAAATTTAGACCAAGATTCTGTTATTCCTAATGCTACCCAGTCACTAGTGGTCTCCTGCTTACGTTAGATTTCAAAACGTAGAACAGATAAGACCACATAGAATTAAAATAAAGCTAAACCGGCAAAAGAAACAGATTTCTTATGATCTCTTTCTTAATTTGAACCCTTTTGATGTTATATATGTACACTACCTACAAACAATTCTCCCCACAAAGAATTAAAATCATTTCTCAAATTCTTCATAACAATGGAAGCTGCTCTCAAATCCCTCTTTGCAGTTCTCATTCTAAGTTTCCTGGCCAAAGGTACATGTCATCTTCTTTGCTTCTTCTTCTTGGTTACGGTTCGGGTTGGTCTGAGCCTTCTAGATTGCTTTTAATAAAGTTACATGCAATAGACTCAAAGTGTTTGAGCCCTCCTCAAATTCCAAATAAGGAGTATATATATAAAGAGAGAGAGAGAGAGAGAAATGCTTTGGAAACTCTCCAAGTCTACTCAACTAGTATGCGCATATCCCCTAGATCTATAGGGAGCTGTGTATTGGACGGCTTGATGTTGATCCAAGGGATCAGAGTCAGTTCTGTGCAAGGATCCAAGGGGCGACCGCCTCGGCCCCCCCAATTCGTGGGCCCCCTATATATATAAATTTAATTCTGTTTTTTCTATTTTTTTACTCAATTTAATCCAAAAATTTTACACTTTCTTTTGTCTATTTAAAAAAAAAATTTCTCTCTTTCGTGTCGCTCGTAATTGTAATTTGTGTTTGCAACCTCAATTTTGTGGACCCCAAGCCTATATATATAGGTTTTTTTTATATTTATTTTTTAATTCTGTTTTTTACTCATTTATAAAAAAACTTAATCCAAAAATTTCTACGTTTTTTTTTTCCGTCTATTAAAAAAAAATAAAATTAATCAATGTTCATCGCCCTTAATCCCAATTTGTGTCTATTGAAATCCTAACCAAGTGTGACTTCTACCAAGCAAATGAGTGAGATGACAGCAACACTCCGTCCGCATTTCGATGTTTGGTGAGCTACTGCTTATTCTTCTGCCTTTGCCAGTTTGCCCTATCTCACTACGTCTGCAACTTCTTTTCTTCTTCTTCTCTTGTTCCTCCTCCTTCGTCTCTCTTTCTTTCTTTCTTCCTTCTTCTTTGGTCTTTTCTTCTACTTTTAGCAGTGCTCGGGCTATCATTGTTGTCGCATAGTGCGACAGCGATGCCTCGACCCTTTTTCTTTCTTTTTTACAATTTAAACATAGTACTTAATTTTGTATGATTTTTTATTTGAATTAGGTACAACAATTTTATCAATAAGGTTGAAGTTGTCAAAATGGTCTACCAACATCAAACATTTTCTTAAACTTATTACTCTTTAATATTTATATGAGATTTGTGATAATTTTCTATTCTTATTGATTTTGTAGTTTTATTGAGTTGATTTTGTAGTTTTAGGTTATATTAAATGTTTATGTGAAATATAATTTGTTGTTTGTGTTAATTTTGTATCTTTTATAGCATTGATTTTGTAGTTTTAAGTTGTATTGAATATGTGTGTTTGTGTTTTTTGTGTCATTTATGATAATTACACAAATATGTTTATTAAGAAGTATGATTTTAAATGTGAGAAAATGAAAAAAAAAAAAAAAAAAGATTAGAACAATTGAGTCTATCTCAAAAAGAAGCACTAAATAAGTTTTTTAATAAAAACCTTAGAAATGTTTTTTTTGGTACTTTGATTTGTTGTAATGTTTTATTTTTTTGGAACCTTTGTAAATGTATTTGAATTATTTTATTTTATTTTTGTGATGGGTTATTTTGATATTTTGGATATGGTTGTAATGTATTATTTATAAAACTATTTGTTTATATATAAAAATATGTAGTTGTAATATATCCAAGATATTTATAGAAATATTTATTTATTAATGTATATAAAGGTCTCATTTTATATATTTTGCCCCGGCCCCCAAATAGTCAGAACCGACCCTCAAGGGACTGAGTGTTCGAATACACTTTCTGAGTGTACTTCGAAGTCCATCTCTCATAGTCCATATATACATTCAATGGTATCTGAACCTCTTAGACTCTATTGAAAAAAAATATAAATAGTGGTCTGCTTTGAGTGAAATTTGAAGTCAAGACTCTCATTTTTAGGAGATGTTAGTGTTTTTTTGTTTTTAGAAGAAACAATGTTAATAGTTAGTTATATAACCAAATCCATCACCATCTATATCATACCACACTTTTGGAGAGGTATCAGGCCGTTCCTGACCCATTAATCTTCCTCACCCATGAGATAATGATAAGAGTTAAGCCTAGAACCTTTGGATTCTGGAGCCACCTTTTAACCAATTGCACATACTCCATGTCGAGGAGATGTTAGTGTAATTAGTTGTAGTCCAAGTTGGTTCTTCTTCTTCTCCTATAAATTGAAACTAAGCAATATTGTAATTGGGTTTTTATTTTTTGGAAATTGCAGGAATGTGTTATTGTTCTTTTGAGGACATCACGGTGGCACAAGCAGAAACAGGAGCATTGGTTGAAGGGAAAACAGAGTATGAGGTGACAATGAGCAACAACTGCATATGCATACAGATGGAAGTGAAATTGAAGTGTTTAGGATTCAGTACTGTTGAGGAAGTGGACCCTGCAATTCTCCAAAAAGATGGTGATGGTGAATTTTGCTTCCTCAGCAAAGACCAACCCTTCCATGGTTTCACTCAGCTCAAGTTCAAGTATGCTTGGGATAATAAATTTCCTTTTTCTCCCGTCAGCTCCACGGTTGCCTGCTCTTGATACATAGATATTCTGAGTTTGTATCAGATCATGCATGGAGCTTTCTTACTAATAATAATGCTTAAAGGTCCAAAGATGGTGATGATCCATGCTAGTTATCTGGAAATGGAATAACTGTTTTTCTAATCCGTGAATCAGTAATTTGCATTTCATTTCATAATGTTTAAAGGTCCAAATTTATATTTTATGCAATGACCTTGCACATATATCAAGTGAGACTATTTTTATCCGTACATTCCTAACAAACCTCTCCTCGTCCAATTTTAATTCTAAATTCAAATAGAAAAAGCCTACTATACATATCATGGTAGTCAACAAGGAATTCAACCTCCATCTTTGGATCAGAAATGGCAAGAACCTGTAAGTTGTGAAAACCACCATTAAGGAGAAGATTAAAAAGATTAAGAAATTTTTTTTTTAGGTCAGCGGGTATCAAGAATATCATAATTCCTACTAATTTCTCTAGAACACAATCACAAATACCCTTACTCACCGTTGGCCAACATCGTGGTGCTCTTGCACTCAACCACAGAGCTACCCCACCGTTGGTTTAAGGAAAAAACTAAATGAAGGTAAAGAAACAAAGAAACCCAAGAATTAAGCTTTAATAATTTCTCAAACAGAAACAAAGTTGTGTCCGTGAAATCAATAGATAAATGAAAAACCTTTTTCTTTTTTTTCTTAAGAAGAAACAACCCCAATAACCCTGAGAACTCTCTCGAGGGGTGTTAGGTCACCTTACGGAACCCACTAATCCCCCCACCCCACCAACGGAACTGAGCATAGAGGCCAGTGGCAATCCACACAAATCATTTTGGAAATCTGTCTTGGGGTTCAACGTGTTACTTCCTCTCGCATCCTGTTGCACGAGACCTATGTTTTATTTTGCTTTATTCCAGGAGTCTTTTAAACGTATTTATGAAACAAATAAAAAGCAATCTCTCTCTCCATAATATCAAACCTAGAATCCCAACCTAATCATGTAAGGTTCTAATAAACAAGAATTTTGTTATTCAATAATCTTAATTAAAACTTTTCATGACAAATCAAACCTATAATCCCAATATAACTGTTTGTACCGTAATGATATTCTACAATTTGAGACTATAAAGGTAACAGAATTTCACATCAAAATACACTAGGGCCACCTGACTCTGGTGGTGCTTTACCCTTCTAAAACAACAATTAACACTAACTACAAGGTTATTAGTTCACCATCTGTATTGGTTTATGAACCACACAACCCTGAAAATGTTTTTCACCCCATTCTCAATACCAAGTAAGGGAAAGAACAATAACTAATAAAGATTGTTGCCCCTCCATTTGTTAAATAAGATGTAATATATATGACAATGAAACTGTAACATAGACACAAAAAAAGAAGAGTTTTGAACAGGATAGCAATTTGCCTACTAAAACAGACAACCTGAACCCTTCCTACCACAAATTTCCTACCCAAATAACGAAAACTAAAGACATCCTACAAATTACTCACTTCCTCTTCTTAGAAGGTGGCTGGGGCACCTCCTCATCCTCATCCTCCTCGTCTTCCTCATCCTCATCATCTTCCCCATCTTCATCATCTTCATCATCATCGTCATCGTCATCATCATCACTGCCTCCGTCACCGTTGGCCTCTGCATCATCCTCAGGGTCTCCCTCTTCATCATCATTGTCTTCATCACCTGAAAAGTCCTCATCACCACCATCATCATCATCTTCTTGATCAGCATCGTCGTCGTCGTCATCATCGTCATCTGTTTCACTAGCATCTTTATTTTCAGGGTCAGGCTTTTCCAATCTGTGAAGGTCAGCTATCGAAAACCTGAGAAGCAGACAGACACCCACTCTTTAATTATGTTCATTGCAATAGTTCAAAAAACAAACCACTAAATAGCACAAACTTCAGAACCACAAGGAAAAAAATGCTGACCTTTGATCTATGCCAGGTTCTTTTGGCAATACACTTGTACTACTAGGCAGAGATCCCACCTAATACAAAGTTTAGATAAAATGATAAGATGAGAAAAGGTGCAGATTTCAAGATAAATGGCAACAATAAAAGTTTCAAGATTTTCAGTTGTAGAGAGCAAATATAGCGAACAAATAATGCTGTAGGTCATGAATGAGTTTAAAGAAAGAACTCCAATTAAAGCAGGAAGTTATAAAAACCAACTCCATCTACTTTTACAACTTGATTATCTGCTCTCCCCCCACCACAAAACTCTTCTCAAGCATTCTCTCCTAAGTCCTTTACAACCAAAGCAGATTTAAATTGTAACAATGGTGTCAGAATTCAACTTCATCAGAAGCAAGGCACACAAAACAAATTGATAAATGTTTCTAAAGCAAGAGACATGATTAAAGAGAAAAGAGAAAGCAATGTTGTCAAGGTGGTGTCTAGGGGGTGACCAGTAAGGCCTCAGCGAGAATAAAAATAAATATTTATATATCCCTCATATTTTATAAATAACTTCACATCCTTCAAGAGAACAACAAACAATAAAAATTGAATAAAAAACAAGAAACTAGGAAAAATTGACAATTCACATGATAAAATCACAATTATTTATTTTCAAAAAATAAAAATAATATGTAAAAAAGAGAAAACATGCATATTTTAAGACTTAGCCAAAATAAATGTACCCAATTGTTTGCAAACATACACAATATTTCAAAAGGACAAAAAATCAATAGCCTATCAATGAAAACTTTTACTCAATCATACATCAGCACCAACAATGATATAAAATCAACATAAAATTATTTGAAATATAAATATAAAATTGGCACTCAAAATAATATGAAATGACCACAGGTAAAAGTAATGAACTTGTGCAACTAATTGTTCTACGAAAAATAAAACCATAGTTCATTAAGTAATAATCAATAAACCTAAATAAGAGTAAAGAGATACTACCAAATATGCAACAATAGGATGAGTAATTTATGTATTTAAAAAAAAATAAAAGGTGTATATGACACAAGCACAAAGGCCACAACTTTTATACAATTCCTAATCTCCAAAGTCATTCCTATTATAGACTAGCTTTTGAAGAAGAGGAGACAATGATCCTATGTTACCTGGACTTGGGTGTGGGTGTCGGGTACGGGTACATATCTAGAAGTCCGACTCATTTATTTTCAAATTCTTGGATAAGGGGACTCGGCTATATTATATGTTGTTTTTTTTCCTTTTTTTCACTCATTTATTGTTCTTTTTGTGCTCCCTCTTAAGTGAATTGCACATATTAGTCATTATCTTCTTTCATGCTTTCTCTTCTTTCCATTAAAGAATCTGCATAGTAATATTTTAAAATCTAAAGTGTCGGACATATATCCCATACCCATGTCGTATCATGAAGTGTCGAGCACAAGTATGTCGAGCTAAAGTAAAAGGTTCGGGTAACATAGAAACAATCACAAAAAACTTAAAAATTAAAATTAAAACTTTTTAATATTATAAAACTGCAAGATTTTTGACCAAATTTCTAGTCCAAAGTTTTTAAAAGGCTCAAAAACCTCCTTAGGGTTGGCCTAAACAGCCACCGAGATGGTAATTTCTCAAACGCCTTGGCAACACCTTGAAAACAATAAGAAAAACAGAAATAAAAAATTAGAAGCTAAAAAGCCAACTTCAATTACTTGACACCCATCCTCTCTTCTATTTTTTGGACACTTCAAACCTCTCTACATTGCAAGTAATAACAGTGAAATTAACTGAACGGCATAAGACCACATTAAACTTACACTACTGATGCATAACACATCTGAAAACACACAATCATAGTTCTTCAAGAAAAAGTAAAGATTCCTCTGAAGAATCGAACTTTTTTTAATATCCTGATAAAATACGACAATGCTAGATCAATGGAGAAATTTCCAAGCTTTTGCACTCTGAAAACAGCAATGATGGTTTAAAAAAAACAAACCTAATAAAACATGACTAAATTTTTCATAAATGTCCATTTGTATAGTGAGTCCCATCAGTTAAACAAGAACCCAATCTTCCCAAGAGCCAAAATCCAAAGAAGAATCCTTTAAGTAAAAAAGGCAATTGCATCAGACTCACCATCCAAATAATTGAACAGCAACGAAAAACTCAAAGTAGCAGTACAAAGTATTCAAATATTAAGCAACATAAAAACCCAACCACATCAAAAACCCTAGCAACCAACTGTAACATTATTCAAAAACTAAAAAACAAAAGACAAAAAAAAAAGAAGAAGAACCCAGTTTACCATTTCTTCAGAAAATCTAAAACCCTAGCCCCAATTATCAAAAACAAAAACTTGACAAGATCACAAAAACAACAACACATGATAAAAACATAAACTTTACATCAAAAAAAAAAAAAAACCAAACAGAAGAACACAAGGTAGAAAGAGATTGAAAGCTATACCGCCAAGATATACCACACTGTTTCCACCACCGTAGCTTCCACAACAGAGCAAACCAGCCTCTGTAGAGCAAGTGCAAGAGAGCTACAGCTCTCAATCTCCATTGCACCCGAAACCATTCTTTATTATTACACCACCCCCACAAAGAGGAATAGATGAAAAAAATTACAAACACAAGAGGAGAAAGAGGAGAGAAAAGAGAAAAAAAAAAAAAAAAGGAAAAAAAAAGGAGATAAAATAAAACCCTAAGAAGAGAATAAGAGGATGAGTTTCAGAAATTCCATGAGAGGAGAGTAAAAAATACTACGGTTTGGAAGTGTAGAAGAAGACGGTGAAGTCGGGGCTAGGGTTCTTTTGGTAAAAACAACCACTAGGGTTTTGGTCCTATTGATATTCCAAAGGAAGGGCTTGGTAGGGTTTTGCAACAATTACATCAAAACCCTTCTGTTTTTTTCTCTCCATCTCTCTGGAATTCTCGTTACCATTTTTGTGTTAAAATTTTCTTTTTTTAGATTTTCTCGTGAGAGCCGTAAATTTTGGACGTCGTTAGTAAAAAAATAAAAAATAATTATTTCTTTTGTTTTGTGTTGTGTAAATATTATGGGAGCATCATATTTTACCAAAATATATATATATCTGCTGTAATATTTTGAGAATTTAGCTATTATTATTTATGGTGTACCAAAAGCTAGAAATTTTTGCCTTACTAACCAATTCGAGTAACCTGATTCCAAACAACTCAACCTAAATCTCGTGATAGGATGGGTTTGCAAATTAAATTGAGGTTTTCTTTTCTTTTTTTTTTCTTTTTTTTGGAAAGGAATTAAATTGAGGTTGAATGTAAAAATCTGTAGGCATTTTAATTTAGGATGAATTACAGCTGTTAAAAAAATAATACTAGAATGAATTGTTTAAAATCTTATAATAAAAATAACATAAGTAATATATCATGCAAAATTTTACTTTAAAAACAAGTTTATGAGAATGAAATATTAAAATCTATGGACTGAAATAGACCACCTCGGCAACGGACAGTTGGTACGGTGATTGAGCATTAAACCAAGGACTTAGTGGCTACTCAGAATGCGAAATTAGACTCTTTAAGGAATGTCTCGAGTTCGATTCTAGGGAGGCCCTGCACTATTTCATAAATAGTGGCAAACAAATAATTATTTTGATGTAAACCAGCTGCGGTTGGGTTGCTACATGGCGATAGGACGATATTATGGATCCATAATGGCTAGGCGTCCGCCCCGAGGGGATGCGCCCACACCTGGGTAGGGGGCACGCTGTGCAACTCAAGGTGTGACGAGGATTCAAGTCTTGACATGTGAGAGTTAAATAAATACGTTTCAATATGACACCTAAGATGTAATTAAATAGCTCGTCGGGAGGAAGTAACACACCCAAAACTCAAACCCTCAGACAAATCATCAAACTCGACTTGTGGAAAAAATATTTTTAAAGTACTTTTAGACCAAAAATATTTATAAAGTCATTTGACAACACTTGCTTATAACCAAACTGTTACAAGAAAAATATAATTTTTTGCTTTTAAAAACAGCTTGGTGAGACCAACTCACTTTGCGTTTGGAGGAACTATTGATTTGGGTTGATTTAAAATTTTCTCCCGCTGAACTTAACTAGGTTAGTGTTCGGCTTAAAATCCCCATGAACACTTCTATAAAAGACCGTTGAAATAGATTTACGTTCTAAGGCAACCTATCAACTGAAAGCAAATTAGGGGGATGTTCACAGAATATTTTGACTCCGATTTTAATCAAATACCAACACAATGTAATCAAGTCATATCGAAATGTTTTTTTACCCAATAGGCATCGTTAAACCTAGCCCAACTCAATGCCTACTGCTTCCGAGTTTAATTAATCACCTTGTTTTACTCAATTGATTTATTACAAAATTTCATGTCTACTCAAACTATGAATTTTATTAATCACCTTGTTTTACTCAATTGATTTATTACAAAATTTCATGTCTACTCAAACTACGAATTATTTTCTATCATGAATTCAGCATAATTTAACCAAAAAGTAGTTGGCTCAATAAAAACAGACAGGTCCCAAAGTCGTCCTTATATAAAAATTCCAAAATTCGATTCTTAGTGACACCCTCGATGGAAGTACACCATTCTGCTCCTGCTCCAGCCGCGAATGAGAACTAATCCCATACCCAAGGGTGTAGGGATACCTCATGAAAAAGCAAAAAAAGAAAGAATTGAGTGCAGATTAACAAAGACACTGGTTCTAAATGCAGGTATACTCAGTGGACAAAACCATTGGCAGATTTGCTTTAAAAGGAAATATTTTCAAACTATATGCAGTACATGAACAAGATTTAGTTTACATTCTGATTGCCTCTCCACACTATATATGGTAGTTTTGCTCTCAGGAGACGGGACATTTCAATCACAGTAAACAAGCTTTAAATCCCCTTTCTAGGGTTTGACCATCCAAATTCTTTCCTATGAATACAATCTTGTTTAGCTTTGGTTCATCAGGCCCCCACGGCCGATCTGGGGAACCTTGGAAGATATCATGCACACCCTGTTCCATCAATCAAGCACAAGAAATAGAAGCTACATCAGTTTATAAGCACCACACCATGTAGAAAGAATGGACATTAACCATTGCAGAAAAGGAAATGCTTGCACAATTAAAGATGATGTCAGAGGCACAAAACACTAACAGTTATTCAGTTAAAACTTAAAACAACCAATTTAAGCTTCTCTCAGAAATAATAAAGTTTGACCTAATATTGTTCCAATCAGGGGAGGGAGCCCAACTTCCTCTTCAACATGTTACCAACACCCTTCAACATGGGAAGTAATTCGAAACATCTGAGGTCTAGTTTGTAACTAAAACAAGAGAGCACTAATATTGACTAAATTTTGGATGTACAAAAAATGAGATGCTGAAGATAGATCGCTTTTCCAAAGAGAACAATCTAATTTAGTAAAATATTCAATACACCTAGCAATCATATCCACAAATGCACATTCAAAGATAGCTCAGGAATCAGCAAGGAATGGAAAAAAATATATATATATATATAAAGGAAAGAAAAATTGAAAGAAGGCACGTATATGGAAAAGGAACAACTGAAACCATACAACAAAACAGCATCCAAACAAAAAATCTAGAGTCCGACTATACAAGGAAAGCATACTATACTCAGCTCGTAAGACATAATAGTATGGTTCTATCAGCCAGAACAGAAGCGTATTTAGAAAACAATCACAGAACCATTGATGTTCTGGAATAGTACCCACCTGAAATACAAATCTCTCTTTCATGCCCTCAACAGATAGGAGACCCTTCATACGATATATGTCATCACTCCGTTCTAGTAACAGTGTGCCCAACCACATGTTGGCCTGCAGCACAAAGAAGGAATAGTTGGGTTTAGCCAAAGTTTCTTCTTCTCTAGCAAAATTATCAATCATCAAGTAGTTCCGATTGGATGCATAATCTACTAAATCGAGAACGAGAAACAGAAAGCTAGAAGAGGCTAGGTCCAAAAAATAAGTAATCAATAAAAAAAAAAATAGTCTCTTCCCATTGAAATTTCAATGCCCAGTCCAAAGATCTGAAGCAGTATTCCAACAAGAACCATGAGTTTAACCAAAACAAAAGGCAAGAAGCAAAAACCTTAAACCAACCTTTTCAAGATCCAAGTTCCCTTCACAGACAATGCTTACTGAAGAAACACCAGGATCATGGGTATGATCATGAGCATGATGATGTTCTGCATGTCACAAAGGCAAAACATAGTAAATATCTTCTCAGAGACACTTATAAAAGGTAAAAAGATTAGACACATGCCATGAAAAGGCATCTTTTCCCAAGATACAACATCACAATGGTAACTATTGAGAAGCATCTGACCAAAATTCAAAGCTTAATTGCATATATATAATTAAGCATCTTTTCCCAAGATACAACATCACAATCCCACTGCATTACTTTTCCTATACATTACGACAAGGAAACTAGCTTCTATTTCTACTGGAGTAGTAAGAATATATACCATGTTTATGTTTCTGTTCATGTTCATGGTGATGGTGGTCATGATCATGGTCATGACTGGCATGGTCATCTTTTGAGCCTTCATCATTGACAACACCCTCAATCCTGGAATTTCACAGTGAATTTCACTTATTAAACTACAAAAACACAGGCAAAAACAAAAAGAAAACAGAACTCAAACCAAAAAACAAGAATATGAATGTCAAAGGAACAATCCACAAGGCCATATCTATACACAGAAAAGTAAAGGTACTAATGAGGAAAGTGGTGTGGTATAATATGGAGACAAATGCATCTGAATGATGGTATATATAGCAGATCCCACATGAGTAAGTCCCTGAAATCCAAATGCATTGGAAACCAACAATGGAGAAAAATAGGCAACTTGCAATGACATTTGCAAACAAAATGAATTACACAGAATGGCAAATAGATAATTCAAAACAAAGAGAAAAATAAGAACTAAAAACTAAAAAGCACCAAGAAAACACACAAAATAAGAATCATAAAAAAAGAAGAAGAGAGAGGACATTGTTCACCAAAATAAGCTGGCACAACCTAGTGACATACACACAGAATCGTCTTTTCTTCAGCCAGTACAAAACAAGTGGCATAAGCAACAAAGCTCAAAATTCAAGACTGAACAGCAACTTTATGTCTGCAGAAGAATGTCTAAATTATGAAATACAGTTGGCGGCGCCTAGGCGCCTTGGGTAGTGGCATCGCCTAGGCAGTTTGGGGAGGTCTAAGCAAAATTTTTTTAAAGGGTTTTTTTGTCTTTTTTTTTTTTGTTAAAACCTACGAAATCCTCTCCCTCCTTCCACTTCGACTTCTGCAAACCTAAATACATTTATGCATATAATTATTAATTTATATTATATAAATTAAATTAATAATTATATATATATATAGAGAGAGTGAGGAACCAATGAATAAATAAATAAATTTTTCAAGGACCTCTAAATAAATATTTTATATCCCACCTAAGCCCCGGCTCGCCTAATTAAGGTTTACCGCCTACACCTACAACCGCCTTTCCGCCTTGACAACACTGCCTTCCATATTAAACAAAAATCCAAATTATGACTCAACTCAACTCAATTAAGTCTTTTCCCAACTACATGGGATTGGCAAAAAGTTCAAATTATGACTGGTTGAAGAAAATCTGCCCTTCATGAGTGTTTATCAAGACAAACCAATGAGGTCTACTCATTGAATACAAGTCAAAATACCACAAAAAACTGAAATGCAACATAGATGCTCCTTAAATAGACCTTCGACCAGTATATCTGATTATGATCCCAACTAACTATAATCATAACACAAGCTTGATTGAGAGCAGAAGTTTAATATTTAAGCACTTACTGAAAGAATCGCAATGTGAAAAATGTCGTCTATGCATCCAACTGGTGTTTACTTTGAATTGCATATGACAGTTTTTAAGACGCAACAGGTAAAGCGTAGAAACATAATGCAGCACAGAATAGAAGATTAAAGAATAAAACCTCCTTTTTAATTAAAAAAACAACTGAATTCAAAGAATGGGGCATAATTTTACAGCAATTTCATTTTTGTTTTATAAGTATATAGAAAATTATTCAGCGAAACTAAATCAACCAAAAATAGGACATCATACTTCTACATTTAAACTGTAGCTGATTTATCCCAAAAATATCAAAGAAGGAAAGGATTAAAGGAATAATACCTCTCCAAATCAAAGCCTCCAACGCCAAGAACATAATCTAAATCAACTTTGCCAAACTGGGTTCGCTTTAGATTAGCCATGCCATTAATAGTCTGCACACAGATGCAGTTTTGAATAACAATCAAATGAGCGATTAACTATATTGATCATAAACAGAAGATCTGGAAAGCAAATTTAAAATAGCAAAGAAGCTCAAATTCAAACCTTTATCCGCTTGATCAAGGAAGAAATTTCTT
Source organism: Paratinospora sagittata (assembly GCA_035771175.1). Lineage (NCBI taxonomy): Eukaryota > Viridiplantae > Streptophyta > Magnoliopsida > Ranunculales > Menispermaceae > Paratinospora > Paratinospora sagittata. The sequence continues at coordinate 30,433,078 of CM069599.1, forward strand.
GCTCGCCAACAAGGTCAGTCTAGGAGCAATGCAGAGTAGCAATCAGTCCCGCAATAAAGAAACAGAAATTAAATACATGAGGATACTCATAAATACAGCAATGCTAGCAAAAAGATTAGAAAAACTGCATTTTCTTTTTAGAAGCTACATGGAGCACAACAGCATTAAATGGGAAGACTATATACCGACTTTGAAAGTCAATGATAAAGCTTACCTTGTTTACAATAATGCGATCTGCATAAGCGATTTGTTCAACTGCTTCATTCACTACCCCCTTGGGCTTAACCTCGTCCAAGTGAAAATCAGCATGTTTTGCATCAACTAATGTAACAACCCCATCCAGCTTGACATCATTAAAAATTTGATCCTCTGCATAAAATGTCTGGATAATTGGTGATGGATTTGCCAAGCCTGGAAAGTAGGCAAAAAACCACAGAAACATGTAACGTTGGAACTTGGAGATCTGATACCAGATAGAACAACAAAAATGGACTCAGAGAAGCCCCAGTACTTCACACAAGGATTAACAGAATGATGATAATCAATATCTACACTATTAGTATGTGTGATCTCCTATTACTCTTATGTCTTCTACTATCAGAACTTCAGGACTTACTGCACCTTATGCTCACAACATGCACCTTCCTTTCATAAGACCTAAGCCCTGTGCCCTGTGCCCCGTGCCCTGTGCCCTGTGGTTTAATATAAGACCTAAGCCAACTAAGTAAAATTTGATCACTGAGCTATAAGCTTTGATAGAAGGATGATTGGGCATGCACCTTCCTTTAATATTTATAACAAACCATACATCTGAATGCAAGTCGCACACAAGCATAAACAGCACAGTTCAACAGCTCCAGAACCACTACAGAACTACCTTACTTACCTGTAGTCTCTATCACAATGTGATCAAACTTCCCTTTCTTCTTTTGGACCAATTCAGAAATCATCCGAACTAGGTCACCCCTTACAGTGCAACAGAGACAACCATTGTTGAGCATAATTATGTCTTCAGCTCCCGTGGTTTTAGCAGCAACTAAAGAACCATCAATATCAACTTCACCAAACTACAAGTTAAAGAGAAAGTAAACAAAAAACACATCAACATACAACCATCAAAACTTTTTTGAAACATAAAACTGATTTGATGGTAAATAGTCAAATAAAGAGCATTGCTACAGAAACACACAATATGGACACTCACTTTTGATACCATGCCCATTGTAACTTGTTGTATCACCTCGAATCACACGATGGTACATGATTCTAGATGATCCAATTCGATGGGCGAAGGACCAAAACTGAGTGCCCATAGTGCGTTTCTTATGTATTTTCCTTTCTTTTCTCATTCCAGAATTGTTCTTCAGCAAAAAGTGAGAGTTTGAAACCAATGCTAAAAAATACACGAACTGCACCAAAGTGTTCAACTTTCAGTGAATTTGAACAGAAGAACGCAATCAAGTAGCCAATACCTCATTCTCAATCACTGCAATCTTTTTCCCATGCTCAGCAGTCAAAATATGATTAAGCAGAGTTGTCTGTACAAGAAAATCCATATACGTAAGTCATTCACAAAACGCCTGCCTTCAATTCAAACCAGAGAATAATCAAATAACAAAAACATCAACCAGAAGCTTAAAACGTCGAACATTTCATAAATTCCCCAAAATTCTCTCCAACCTGCTTCCACCAATGAGCTTCAAACAACCTAATATCCAAACAATCCCAACAAATCATTCACCAAATGCTTATATACCTTTCCAGAACCCAAAAATCCAGTAATAATCGTAGCAGGAATCCGATCATCAGGGGGAATTTTCGTCGAAACATCGGAAGTCTCGCTCTCCGTCGTAGCTGCTGCAGCTGAGAACCTTCGAACGCGTCTCTTTGACGTCAGTGAACTCGATGCCAATCTCGCGTCGATCGAAGACGCTTGAAGAGTACAATGAGATCGAATGCTGTGTCTCCACAGCAATGGAAAACTAGTGGCTTGAAGCCTCGACGTGCTCACTCGTCGCTTCAGTAACCCTACGAATGTAGTAGCTAAGTCCAACGTAGCCATAGCTTTGCTCACAGCGCGAGAGAGAGAGAGAGAGAGAGAGAGAGAGAGTTTAGGGTTTAAGATTTTTCTGGAATGAGATTCTTCTTATCCGCAAGTGAGAACCGAACGGAGAAGACAATGTAGTATTTGTCGCGTCGGTTCTGAGATATTTTATAGTTGGAGAAATGTTTTCTTGAGCCTGGACTGTCGCTGCAGATATGCAACCTGTTAATCCTCAGTTTATCTGCCACGTCGACTACCTTTTTCCACGTCGGATTTTGTCTTTTCCGAACCTACGGATGCAACATGTGCGTTTCGTGCGGTTGTAACCGTGGCAAAGGTTTAAGATAACCACGTGTAAGAAAGTTATTCAGCTCATTTAGTTAGCTTTTGCCCCTGCGCAGATATTACTTGAATACCCTCCCTAATATGAGTTTCATAATCAATTTAATAGTTTAACGCTATATGATCTCCTCCGATAATAATTATTTATATATTTTTTCTACTGCTGTTAATAAATATTAATCATAAAAAAATATTTAAGGACTTAATCTAGGCTTTCTTGTTTCAAGAAATTTATTTAACTCTTGGTCTAATGACTGTTATGTTAATTATCTTACCACTTTTCAACACTTGTTCTTTAAAGTTAAATTTTTTAATATTTTTTTATTAAATCTCATTAAATATTAGAATGATCTTAATCTAAGTTTATGATTTATTATTAATTAAAAACTAAAAAAGTATATTATTATATCTAAGAAAATAATGACTAAAAATTAAAAAGTGATTAATTTTTTTATTTTATGGTCAATATTTACGAACAATAGTAGCAAAACAGATTAATAAATAAAGTAATATGATGGGTGGAAATCATATTAAGGAGGGTATTTCAGTAATTTCAGTGCATTGGTAAAAGCTAACTGACTTTCTTACACCGCCCAGGTTAGAACCGTAGGCAAACTTGACCCGGTTCAAATGATGAGTTACGTAAACGTGGCGTTTTCAGGTTGATTGAGGAAATTTCACGCGAGAAGCTGTAAGTTACTTTCCGGACCACCCGATCAAGTTTCTGGTTTTTCTGTTACTCTCTCGCGCGCGCTATTGAAGAACATCGATAGCGAAAGAATATTAAGCTCGCAACCACGGCGATTCACGCACCTTTTCTCTGTAATTTGACGAAAAACTGAAAATTCTGAAAGAAATAAAGATCAAGACTTAAAAAAATTCCTCTTCATTGCCCAATGATCCGACGAAATTGACCTAATTTCATCGCGAAAAATGGCGTCTGAGATCGAGGTTCTTGAAGAAGGAGAAGTGAGTAATCGAGAAGGAATGACGGATGGGACGGCCATGGCGGACGCAAGAGGCGTTTCTGCAGAGGCGCTTAGCAATGAGATTCTTCGGAACGATGTGTACTCAGCAGCGACGTACGGCGATATGGAGAAGTTGAGGAGATTAGTGGAATGTGAAGGATTTTCGGTTTCTGAGCCAGATAAGGATGGGTATTACGCTTTACAGTGGGCGGCATTGAACAACAGTACCGATGCTGCACGGTATATAATCGAGGTTGGTGTTGTTCGCTTCTTTAATTTTTCTGTTTCTTGAATTTTGGATTGAAGGGTTTGTTTGAGGTTCTTGATGAGGTTTCTCGATCTTCTTTCCAACGTAGCGTGCTTAGTTTGTGTAATGTTGAGGTTGTATAGATTGGTGTTTCTCTCTTCTTTTTGAAATGTAGGGGTTTTAAAGATAGAAAATATTAATGTGTACATCCAAAGTACACTTTGGATGTTAATGTAGCACTACGCTTGAAGATAATTAAGTGTCTTTTGCTTTTTTGTCCAGCGAGGGGGAGATGTTAATGCAGCTGATCACATCGGGCAGACTGCGTTGCACTGGAGTGCAGTGCGTGGTGCTATCCAGGTTGCGGAGCTTTTACTTCAACAAGGCGCTCGTGTAAACACAGCTGATTTGTTTGGGTACCAGGTTGTTTTTTTTTTATTTTTATGTCTCTTGTTCTTTAAATTAACTTAGAAAATGAACTGAAAGCTAGCCATGGGGATTTCATAGCAATGAAAGAATGAACTAATTTTGTGAAGAGGATGAGAAAAGAATTTGTGCAGTCTCTAAATAAAATCGAAGAACGTACCTACTAATTTTATAGCAAACTGCATGTCCGTAACTTGGGCATTGTTGCATTTTCGTAGATTGTTGATGGTTAATTTCGTTACATGTTGTTTGCACATCATTGGATATCATTTCCTGGTTCTTCTCTTTAAATCTTGGAAGTGAAAGAAGCAAATGATGTTTTATTTTTTGTAAAGATACAAACAACTTTCTCTTAAAATAAAAAGATCAATAAGACGTTGCCAAGATAAAAATGTATACTTGGAAACTTAATAAAAACTTTAAACAGACAGTGCAAAAATTATGGGTTTTCTCGTAGCACTATGAAGCGCTTAGCATATAGGTGAAAGCATGAGTGGCATTGACGGGAAAACTATCTGAGTCAATGGCATTGACATATATTAAGGTCATACTTGTTTTATTCTAGTCATATTGTTTAACTTTCAGATGATCTACGATCGTCTAATTTCACCAAGTAGTCTAGGTGAGGCTTATGTTGATATGGTGTTGTAACCATGTACCATTTTGGAATGAAATTGAATTTTCTGTATTTGAGCAATGATTGAGATAGCACATTTATATTTCACTTTAATGTTGTAAACTCTGTGTTGATAGTGCCAATCTTGATCTGACCTTCTGGTGAGCATCAGTTATGTTTCAGCCAAAAATCTCCCACGTATGGCCGCGGACTGATGCTGACTGACTAAGTATATAATCTGCTTGCTCCTCCTCCAAAGTCTTTCTGAGGAATCGCTTCACTCCGAACCTGCAAATGGTGGTGACACCGGGTGGATGTCACCAAAGTCACTCTGATGCCCTAGTTAGATACTATAGGAGAAAAAGTAGAAGTATGTAGAGTTGGAGGCTTAGAGCATACCTGTTTCTGAAGAATGAGGTCCCTTTTTATAGTGAGAGGGGGCTACTCTTTGTATTTAGTGTCATGCTCCATCAGTGGGAGTGATTTGTGTCTTTCCTTATCAGGAGTTGGTTTGTAATTCTGTGTCTCGGGATCCGTTTTGTGCGGCACCTGAGTTATAATCAATGTGTCGGGAAGGATATTCGAGATTACGACTGTGGCCACCCTCGATTGCGGCTGGGGGAAGATTCCTCGGCCAAGGCTGGAAGTGACCTTGGCCTAAGTCGCGAAGTGCTTTCGGCTGGAGCCGAAGGTTGCACTCAGTCATGGCCGAGGGGTGGTCTAGGTCATGGCCGAGGCACCTCAACTATGGCCGAGGGGTGCACCTTGGCCTTGGCCAAGGTGCGTCCTCGGCCGCAACCTGATGGATGTACCCTTAGGCTGTGGTCGGGGGTCCTCAACAGGGTTTCCCTCGATTTGTCCGATTTTCGGTCTTTCCTTGGTTTTTTGCTTATTTTCTTCTTTGTCTATTTTTGGGTGTAACAAGTTACATCTCAGGGCTATTCTGATCATGTTCACTTGACTGCAGGTAACTCATGTTGCAGCTCAGTATGGTCAGACATTTTTTCTATATTGCATAATTTCAAAATGGAATGCTGATCCAGATGTCCTTGATAATGACGGACGAAGCCCTCTACATTGGTACATGAAAATTGCCTTTTCTTTTATTGGGAATTTATGTTTAACTGTTTAGTCTTTTCATTTTTATCAGTGGAAGTGTCTGTCACATTCAATTCATATACCTCATATAAAGATGAGTCTTCATGGTTAGCTATTAGCATTCAGAGTCTTTACAGCATGGCTTCTCACTTGACAATTCCCCCACCATGACATGTTTCATGCTTAGTATAAACTAAAAATCTAACTTGATACTTTTTTTCTTATTTTCTAGCGGAAACTTCTGCGCAATTCACAATATTCAATGTGAATCGTACAAATCATAAGTCATCATCACATATGAGAATAAGTTTCACCAAAATTTGTGTTCACCAAGTGAAAGATTTAAAACTTAGTTCAGAAGTTCCTGTTTTTTATTTTCCACTTACACCACATTCACTTTTAGGGCTGTATCTAATAGTTTTCTGGATATGTAACCCTCCCTGTACTTCGTTTCTTTGACAAAAAATTAATACTTTTTTAGCTGCACCTTTCTGTGCCTTTTCAATTTTGCTAATCTGTCTGTCATATATAATATATGTTAGTCCTTAAGAGTTTGCAACTGGTTTTGCATTTCTAACATTAATGAAAACATTATTCTGTGCAGCCATAGATAAAATCATAGACTACCATTTCAGAACTCTTCCTTATTCTATTTTAGAAAATTTAAATCTTCATAACTTTCTTTGGTTCTTTGCATTTGGCACATTCAATAACGCTTTTCTAAAATATGTTCCTTATTCAAGGCTGTTAAGATGATCATACTGCCATTGATGCTTTCTAGGGCTGCTTATAAAGGCAATGGTGATTGCATACGTCTTCTTTTATTTCTAGATGCTTATAGGGGACGACAAGATAAAGAGGGTAATCAAATTTTTCTGTTCTATTAGAATTTCAGCTATTTCTTGAAAGTGTTCTATTTATTATCCTTCAAGATTTATGGCAACCTACCTTCTATGCTAACTGAGCCCTTTTGACATGCACTCTTGTATTCCTTACTCTTGTTTCTACTACTTTACTAGGTTGCACACCCCTCCATTGGGCTGCTACTAGGGGGAACTTAGAGGCATGCACAGTGCTAGTTCAAGCAGGGAAGAAAGAGGACTTGATGGTCACAAATAATGCCGGCTTTACAGCTGCACGACTTGCTTCTGAAAAGAATCAACAACAAGTTGCTTTATTTCTTGTACGTATTTTAATAAAAGCAAATTTAATGCTGATTGTAGCGTTATGCTGTTACCCTGGATAGTTGTGTTTTTGGAAGGGGAGCAATGGGGCTCAGTGACAGTTGAGTATTGCCTGCTTATGTACCTGATATGAAAAGATGTTTAGCAAGTGTCATAGAAAACAAAAATATCACTAAAACACACACAGCCCTCCACCCACACAGATTCAGAAAAAAAAAAGTAAAAACATAGAAGATAATGCAAGGAGTACATATGGTGCCATAGAATTATGTTATTAAAGGGCAAGCAGCCTAAGGACAAGAAGATAAGTTTGGGTTTTAGGACCATACAATGTGGAAATGCTTGAAAAAAATTTGTATCATGTTGATGAAATAGGTCTTGAAATGTTATGTTTCTTAAGACTAATAATCATATGTTAGAACCGGCGAAGACAGGAAGGACTTTTGTGCATAGACACGAAAGGAGATGATGCACAAAGTTACAATGTAAACACATATGAGTTAGAATGAAAAATTCTAGGAAAAGATAACTCTAAGAGAGAATGATAGAGGAAGATTTGCTTGTTAGACAAATGACAATGAGTTAAGAGAAGAATAAAATGATGTCTAAATGCTTTTTTTCTTTTTTCTTTGTTTTTTTAAAAAAAAAAAATAGAGAACATATAATAGATTGCCTAGTGTTTGATTTGGTAATGCAAGAAATAAATCTTTGGGATATGAAAAAAACCAATTATAAAATGTATTCAGGAGCTTAAACTAGTGTATCAACAAATAGGAAAAAATTATTTTGAAGTCCTTGTATAGTGGTTTACACCATGGCCAAGTGTAAGTCCTTTTTTTTTTCTTTTTTCTTAGGAAATGATTGCAAATACTCAAGAATGGGTTCACAGTTTATGATTTTTTGCCGAGTAACAGGTTGCATAAAATAGATCCAATGTGGTCCGACCCTTCCCCAAGACCCCGCATAGGCAGGAGCTTTGTGTTTTTTTAGTTGATGAGATTCTGAGAAAATCAAAACTTTCATGTAAGTCTCCTATGCTATGTTTCAGGCCCACCTAAATGTTCCCTCTACACACATACAGCCCATGAGCCCCAAGTAGAGGAAATAAGATCCATTGAGCTAAAAGCCAAACTGACAAATTCTAAAATGAATGCTTTGAATCTTCCTAGAATCATAAAAGTTTGTCTCCTTAGCTAGTTTAAAATCAAATGATTTATTTGAAGTTAAAGATTGGTTTTGGGTCTTTTTCTTGTTTTCTTGGGAAATCAACACCCACTCAAATTTTCTCAACTTTCTCTACATGTTGAAATTCTCATCTTGCGGTTGTTTATTAGTGATTTTCTCTTCATGCATCATGGTCATATGTTTACAACAAGAAATTCAGGACCGACATCAATCTTAAACTTTAGAAAATGGTCATTATTCCCTCAAAAATCTTGCCATGTAATACTTGTTTCTGATTTTCTATTATCTTCTTAAAAATAATATGTGTATGATTGTAAGATTTGATTGGTTGTTTGTAGAGTTCTGTAACAGTTTCGGGCTTCTGCTGCAGGGAAATGCAAAAAGATCATTTGATAAACGTTGTAACCGAAACAGCCATCTTGGAAAATTTTCAAAGATCGGACTTGCACCCGTACTTTGGTTCATAACCTCCATGCTTCTTGTGGCCTATATCCATTCTGTCATCCTTGGTGCACATCTACTTCTTGAATTTTGAAAGAATTGCATCATCTCTTCTTTTAGTTGAGACTCACATTGCCACTTGATTCTTTGTTGCAGCATCAAATCAACCAAAGTTACCAGTTTCTCTTAAAATTTTTGCGTGGTTTGGTGTTTTTCTTGCAATTGCTGGATTGATAATGTCATATAGGTGTAGCAGGTATGTGGTCTGACCTTTTGTAGTTTGGCATTGAAGAGCAAAGATGCTTGAAGCGAATAACCTCTCAATTCTTAGAAATCATATGATCACATTTGATTAAGGAGCATTGGCTAAGACTCAACATGAATAAAGGTGGAGATACTAGTAATTATGTTGCATGACAGGATGCTTTTGCAATATTTGGAAGTGGAAGGGGCTTGTTTGTATAACAGTAGTTAATTATGAATTGTAGACATTGATTAGAAAACAATAATAATCTCAAGAAAGAGATGGTTGGAATTTTAGGAAAAAGAACCTAAATAAAGTCCCCAAGCCTGCTAATGTGGATCCTTTTATCTAACTCCTGTTAGAATTAGAACTTGGAACATGTTATCTTCAACATAAGAGAGAGAAACATCCTTTCTTCACATGGTTATTGTTGCCCTGCATGTTGGGTTCTTTATCTAGGTTTTTAGATTCTACACACAACTCAGCTCAACTCAACTAAGCGTTTTTCCAACTACATGGGGTTGGCTACATGAATCCGCATCTTCCACTCTGCTCCTATCGAGGACTAAGTCGGCATTCAAATTAACAGAAGTTAAATCTTTTTAGGTTTTTAGATTCTAAGTTGAAAAAAAATTGGGAAAAGGCAACTGCAAGTGTTTGTAAGAACCACTCTTCTAGATAGGATGATTATAAAAAATGATGACCCAAAAAACATATTCAATCTGACTAAAATGGCTTGGTGTTGGTTGGATTCAGATTTAATTTCAGATCAAATAGGTTTTTGGAATATTAATCCAATAATTTTGGGTCAGTTTCAAATACCAGTGGTTCGTAATCTGAAGCACCGAAACTGAGCACTTCATCTTTTGGTGGCCCCTTCCATCTTCAAAACTTATAATGTTTTTTGGTTGGAGTATATCTTCTACATTAGTGACGTGGAACTAAAAATCCCAAGACAGCCTATTCTCCTTCCTCACTGCAGCTTGAATGTGACGGATGTGTGAACTGTTTTTGGTTGCACATTGGGTGTGGGTGAACAGGAAATGGAGGAGAGATGATAAATAAGAGTTGGAAACAAAGCTTTTCATGTCACCTCAAGTGGGTTGCTAGTTGCTACTGCATCAGCATAAGCCCCAATGTAACTTGTTAAATGAGCTCTTTTTATTGAATTTGAAAGACAAGTCCATGTGCTTTAGTCTTTGTTTCTTTGCATTTAATTTTTTTTCTTGGCTGCCTTGGCTTTTTTGTGTCTGCATTGGTCTTTATGGTTGGGTTGTATTTGATTTTTAACTTCATGTAGACCTTGGACTTGGACTTGGAAGCCAAGTAGGCCTTGGACACAGAATCCAACCAGTTCAACCAACTCAATGTACCTCAGATCCTGTCAGTTTTGATTTATTTTTTTTGGAAATTCAAGTCTTAATGGGTATGATATAAAACAATCCGGGATCCAGCCTGCTAACAGTCCTACTTCTGGATTAAATCACATTTGCTAGTGTTATTATACTTGAGTTGTTTTAATCTAGTTCACCATCAATGAAACATGAAATATCCAAGGATTCTAATCAAGAAACTCAAAAAACTATGATGTTTTATTATAAGTAACAATGCTTAACAATTTTAACAGAATGATGAGAAATATATGCAGGGACTCAAATTGAAATATCAAGAATGAGTTAGAAACTTGTTTAAAAGTAAAGCAGCCGTGAATGTGATTTTCATAATTATATTTTCATTATTTTTTTATGGCTCAATTGATTTCAAATGTTTTTGTGTTCAAAGAAAAGTACATTACATTATTCATTGGATCAAGAAATATGTTTATATTCTTCAAATTTGTATTTACATTGGTTTTCCATTGTCGCTATTATTTCTAAAACCTGGTATTCCCTTCAATTTCTCATTTCTAGCAACATTTCTACATTAGTAACCAGCCTAATATAACACCATATTCTTTGCATCACTATGAGCCTATCCCTCAATTGACTCATTACTGAAATGATCCCTATTCTTTTGTTGATTTGTTGTAGGTTTCTAACAATAATTAAGTGTTATATAAACTAAAACTTACTCAGAAGTATCTATCCAGACTATTTACAGATGCTAGGTGACTCAACTAGGCATGGTCGTACCTTAAACAAATTCTTGACTGCTCTGCTTTTATCTAATTCAGACCGATCAGTGATCAATTTATCATCAAAACATTGAGGATATTTTATTTCAATGGTTGCATTAATTTTTTATTATTATTTTTTATTTTGATAGTCAGGGTGGTGTTTCTTCAACTATCAAAACATTATGCACTTAACTCATGATGTCTTGATTTATCTTTTATAGATATTCACAACTGGCATATTGTTATCCATGGTCTGTAAAATTAGCATGCTTACTGTTATTGAGGGTGATGTTCAGGTTGGCATCACTTCATTTCATTGAATTATTTCGTTTGCAGGAAGGATCCTGGCTACATCAGAATGAATGCACGTGATTCACAGAATCTAAAAGATGATGTGAGCTGCATTTTCTTTTCACTTGGTATCTTCCATTTGAAGCAGTTGCTTCACTACAATTTTCTTTTTCAGCACTCTATTGCATCTAAAGCTTTGATTTATCTAATGAGTCTTATTGGTTCCCCATCAATTTCTAAGCATGTATGTCTTTCATCTCTTGAATAGGAACCATTATTGAAAATTGAGGTAGATCATCCTGCTCTGCTGGCTGGTAATTGGTCTCAGCTCTGCTCAACCTGCAAGGTACCATCTACCCTGGTTTTCTCCATTCCTGGTTATCAGTTTATTGAACAGCATCTGTTCTTCTTGACAGATTCTAAACTTGGTTCTGATTTCATGTATAGATTGTCAGGCCACTTCGTTCAAAGCACTGCTCCACATGCAATCGCTGTGTTGAACAATTTGATCATCACTGCCCTTGGTTGTCAAATTGCATTGGCAAGGTGCTGTATCACTAATGAGTTAAATATTGAAGATGTTTTGCATGTTAACCTCACCTTCAAACAGTTCTGATGAAGGATGGTGCATTGGGAAACCATTTTCCAGCCACAAAGAATGTTTACCTATGTCACGGAGCATGACATTAAATTCATGGAAACAAAACCCACTAAAACTTTTCTATGTATGTAGTTTTATATCAGTCCATCCGGATGGTCCTTCGGTGCTTAAACCTAATCTTTTAAATTATTATTTATTTACTAATTTGCAGTTCAAATGAGTTGAATGGTTCTATACCACTAACCTAACATGACCATTGATCATATATTCAATTATATCAATCCATAGATGAACTATACATAACAAGAGCCAGTCCAACCATGCTGACTGACTTCACAGTGGATTGATAGTATCAGGAACTGCTGAATCTATTTGTCAGCTCTGCTTTTCCTATTACATGCTTTAGAATTTATGTATAAATATGGCTCATTTTTTGGACTGGTGACAGAGATTTTACTACAGAAGTTTTTTTTTTTTTTTTTTTTGGAAAAACAAAACAAGGATTTGAAAAGATTGCAATAGTTGCATTGCTACAAAGACTTAATCAGCCTTTTGGTCATTTTGTAGTATTTTTACCTTCCAGCACATGGTATGTCTTCACTAGTCCAACCATATTGGTTAAGCCAGTGATCCTCTACTTTCCAAGTTCATGTTAGGTTTGTGCCATTTCCTTTCCTAGATCTGACAAATTGTATATCTACTTGTGGTTGTAGAAAAACAAATGGGATTTTTTCATGTTTCTCCTCCTAGAAATTTTGGCGATGCTGGTTTCTGGTGTATGTGCTTCCATACGTATGTTCTGGAATTTCTATCGTTTGCCACTTTTTAGTATTTTGGCTTCACTTGGAGACAGTAAATTAAAGAATAGTTCATATTGCAGGAGTTTTAACAGATCCAAAGGCGCCATCTTCATTTTTACCATGGATGAACCATGCCAACTTGCATTACATTGAAGCTATTTCGTTTCTGATTGTGGACATCTTCATCTTTCTCAGTGTTGCTATCTTGACCATCCTACAAGCTTCCCAGGTATGCATAGAGCTTCATCGAGAGGTAGAGTTTACATGAGTATGCAGAAGCTAAATTTTTAACCCCTAGGGTGGGAAATCTGTGTTGGTGACTCGAAGATCATCATATTAGTCACTTTTGAATTTTGGATTTTTTTTTGTTTTGATTTTTATTATAGTGCTTTATTGTAAACTTAACATATACTTACCAAGCAGGACCTTAGTCCTATAACAAATAACCTATGTTACCAGGATTTGGACATGATTCTGAAAGTCTGTCTTTCATACTGACTTATTTTCTCTCTGTAGATATCACACAACATTACTACCAATGAAATGTTTAATGCTAGACGGTATACCTACCTCAGAGGATCGGATGGTCAATTCAGAAACCCATATGACCAAGGGATCCGGAAGAACTGCTCTGATTTCTTGATCCATGGTTGCAACGAGGACAACACGCATGAAGATGTTGCAGTCAATTCTGAGGAGATCAGAATGGCACAGCTGTAATGTAATTCAAGTTTGCAAATTAGAGCGAATCATTCTCCTCATGCAAGTGACGACAGCTATGTGCTTATTGATGTTGGATTACAGAAACACAAGAACCCAAGTTGATCACAATCATTTATCCCACTTCACAGTGCACACCAATAGTAAACAGGGCAAGAGTGTTGGATGGTAAGTTCTTCCTACTTGGTCTTGTTCTTGATGTTGGATGCTATTACACCCATTCTTTTCTAGTTTCATGACATCCTTCCTTGCCTTATGGCAGGTGAATTGCTGTCTTTTGTAGCAGCACAAGCTGTTGTATGCATCTCTCCAATTCTTTGTGAACATTGGCACTCCCTAATTCTTTGTTTTTTTTTTTCCCTGATAAGAGATTACATTTTCACAATATAACTGCTTGGAGCTACCATGTATAAATGTTTTGAAAAGATCGATCATGACCCAAAATCAGCAATTTGGATTTTTTTTTTTTTTTTTTGCCATGTGATGTGTGTGTCTAGGTAGATGTCCAAGAATAGAGTGACAAGAAGAAATCGTTTGACCTTAGGTAGCAGGGACAAGATGAAGATATTTAGATGTAATTAGTTAACTACTACTGTTGGTGTTACTTGTGAATTGGTGAATAAAGGGTTGTGTTGCGTGTCAAGGGCACACATGTATAACTAGAATGCTTTAAGTAAAACTAAAATGTCATTTCTTCTTCGCATCAAGAATTCCATGACAGGAGTCTCTTTTGATTTACTTGAGCAACCTTTTTTCTTTTTTTTTTTGTTAGATCTTATAGAAAAACATCCTTGCAATAGCGAAGTTGATTTCGAAAGTTCTTTATCGCTTACAAGGACTTGAAGTTAATTATGATTTTTGGATCGATATGAAATGTCATCGTCTCAAAGTTGATTAATTGTTTGTATGCTTGTGATTACAATGTAGCTACGTGGAACAAATACATTACATGACAAGTGCAAAATCTAAGTTCTTCTTTTACCATTTCTTTTATTTTTCCTTTGGTTTCTTTTCCCTTTCTTTTATAACCACTTTTCACTTATCTTTTGATTTATTATATTTTTATTAATTTTTTATATTTTATATTTTTTACGATAATAAATTTTGTATAAAATCTGATTTCATTTAGAAAAAAAAATAAAATTGGATAGCATATATGTTATGATTAATATTCAAAAACTAATGAAATGTTTTTTCAATAAGTCAAAATATTAAATATAAAACATTTACCTTAAAAATATTAAATATTTTTATTTAAAAAATTGGGTAGCATGTATTTTGATTTATTATATTTAATAAAAATATAATTTTTGACAATTTTTTCAATGTTGTATTATGCAACAATGTATGATACAATTACTTTTGATCACTTTAATTTTTTATTTTTTGTGTGTTATGTTAATAGTGTCATATCTTTTAAAAATAAAAATAAAAAATAATATCACGTCAATATGAGTTTAAATTTATTTTTAGGTTTAATTTATGATTTAGATATAAATTTTTATATTCAAAATTTTAAAAATATAAAAAATACGTTTAATTGGTTAAAATTTAAAATTATTTTTTTAAAAATTATAAAAAAAATTATTTTTTAAAAAATGATAAAATATTATTTTATAAATTCTAACTTTATTACGTACCATTCTAGCTTTCGGATCAAACCCAACGTAGGTTAAAGTTTCTTGCGTTGGTCTTATTCTTCCGTAAAGCTTCGGCTACGTACTACTAACCTTTTCACTATCGTCTATAGATACACGTGGCGAATGCCGGACGGTTCGGACTTTGGTTTGACTCTTTTCATTTTCTGTTTCTCAGTCGTCTCTTTCTTACTCTCTCTCTCTGTCTCTCTCAACTTCCGTGCAACTTTATTCATTCATTCTCGTTCTTCTTCTTGTTCTTCTTCTTCTGGCGATGGATTCCAAGAGTTCGAGGCTTTCAATATTTTCAAGTTTGTTTTCTTTCAATCTCTTTTCTTAACAAAGTGCACCGGTTATATATATAATCTTGTTGTTTATTTGATATATTGATCGAAAGCTTCTTTCAAAAGTTGTCTCTATGAGGTCTTCACATTTTTGGGTTTTTTTTTAATTCGATGATCGTGCATGTTCTTGATATTTTTGTTGTGCGCAGTGGAATGGAATATCAAACTAATCGAATGCAAAAGTAAATAATGGAAACAAGAACACAAAGATTTACGTGGTTCGGCAAAACTCCGCCTACTCCACGGGAGATGAGAATCACTAATTGGGGAATTCCAAAGGAGAGTACAAAATATTCTTTAACACTCTCATACCCTCAAAATACAGTAATAGAGTATTTATAATAATGAGAGGTTTGGTTCAACTCAAACACTAATACAAATTAGGGTTTGCTTCAAATACTAACTTCATAGTAAAATGACATAAACGCCCACGAATAGGACGAGCCAAATAATCAACAAATCTCCACCTTGGCGAGATCGCCTAAACAAACCAATCACCAATCTCATCTCCAAATGCGCCCGAAAGCGCTCAGGTTCTAATGACATTGATCAAGTTCAAACAATGCTCAAACTTGATCGCTGGTACAATCTTGGTCAACATGTCTGCAGGATTATCTTTTGTATGGATCTTCATCAATGAAATCTCACCATCCTCGATAATCTCTCGAACAAAATGAAAACGGACATCAATGTGTTTTGTTCTTGCATGATGCACCTGGTTCTTTGCCAAATGAATAGCACTCTGACTATCACAATGAACTGTGACACTATCCATAGTAACCCCCACGTCACCAAGCAAACCAAATAGCCAAATGGCCTCCTTAATAGCCTCTGTCATAGCCATATACTCTGCCTCTGTAGTAGACAAAGCAACTGTAGACTGCAACGTAGACCTCCAACTCACCGGTCCTCTAGAAAGTGTAAACACATACCCACTAGTAGAACGACGCTTATCCAAATCACCTGCAAAGTCCGAATCCACATATCCATCCAAATGTAAACCAAGTCTGTCATCCTTTTCAAATACCAATCCAACATCCAAAGTACATGAAATGTACCGCAAAATCCATTTCACTGCTTGCCAATGTTCTTTTCCTGGGTCATGCATATACCTGCTAACCATACTAACTGCTTGTGAAATGTCTGGTCTCGTACACACCATTGCATACATCAAACTGTCAACTGCACTTGCATATGGAACCTTAGCCATAAAACTACGTTCCTCATCTGTACGTGGAGCCATCAAAGCATTGAGCTTAAAGTGAAGAGCCAACGGTGTACTAATAGGTTTGGCCTTTTCAATTCCAAACCGATGCAAAACCTTTTTCAAATATTGTGTCTGATTCAAACACATTGTACTTTTCACTCTGTCTCTTCTAATTTCCATACCAAGTATTTTCTTAGCTTCTCCAAGATCTTTCATTTCAAATTCAGTATTTAACTGAGTCTTCAAATATTCTATCTCCACCTTGCTCTTAGATGCAATAAGCATATCATCCACATATAAGAGAAAATAAATAAACGATGAATCGGGAAGCTTACGAAAATACACACAATGATCATAACTGCTCCGAGTGTACTGCTAACCAATCATAAATCTGTCAAATCTCTTGTACCATTGTCTAGGAGACTGTTTCAAACCATAAAAAGACTTGTTCAATTTGCAAACGAGATTTTCTTTACCAGGTACCTTAAAACCTTCAGGTTGAGACATATAAATCTCTTCTTCCAAATCACCATGGAGGAAAGCGGTCTTCACATCCAACTGTGCTAATTCCAAATCAAAATGTGCAACCAAAGCAAGCAAAATACGAATAGACGAGTGCTTGACAACAGGTAAAAATATTTCATTGTAGTCTACACCCTCAGTCTGAGCATACCCCTTTGCAACTAATCTGGCTTTGTATCTCACATTATTCATCTCTGCAGAACCTTCCTTTTTGGTGAAAACCCATTTGCATCCAATAGCTTTCTTACCCTCTGGAGGTCGAACTAATTCCCAAGTCTGATTCTTATGAAGAGATTGCATCTCCTCATCCTTAGCCTTTGTCCAGTCTGCATTGTCAGAATACTGCATAGCTTCTTTATAACTGGTAGGAATACCATCTTCAATAACTGGGAGTGCATATGCCACCATATCTTCAAAACGAGCAGGTTTGCGAATATCTCTTCGCTGTCTACGGGAGGCAATAGAATCTGACTGTCGTAGGATTGTTGGGGTTGAATTCTCAAAATCTGATCTTTCACCATCTGTAACACCTGTGCGGTTGGGACTTGTCTTCATAGCACCATCAAACTCCACCTGCTCAGGAGCATCTTGATTGTTCTATTTCGACTGAAGACCTTGTTGGGGAGATTTATTTAGAACTCCTGATTCATCAAAAGTAACATCTCTGCTGATGATAGACTTCTTTGATTCAGGACACCAGATCTTGAACCCCTTCACACCTTTATCAAAACCCAAGAAAATACCTTTCTTGGCTCTAGGATCCAACTTGTCTTCCCTGACATGAAAGAAAGCAGAACAACCAAATACATGTAATGAATCATAATCATGTGCAGGTTTACCTGACCAAACCTCAATAGGTGTTTTCTTGTCAAGTGCAGCTGATGGTAGTCTGTTGACCAGATGACATGCATAGCGAAATGCTTCTGCCCAAAACTCTTTGCCTAACCCAGCATTAGACAACATACATCGAACTTTCTCTAGTAAAGTACGATTCATACGCTCAGCAACTTCATTCTGTTGTGGTGTATTTCGAACTGTGAAGTGTCTGACAATTCCTTCATCCTGGCATACCTTCATAAATGGATCTGAAGTATATTCTCTACCATTATCTGATCTAAGCATTTTAATTTTCCTGCCAGTCTGATTCTCAATCATTTTCTTCCATGATAAGAAGTGTTCCAAAACTTCACTTTTCTGACGCATTGTATACACCCAAACTCTCCGAGAGTAGTCATCAACAAATGAAACAAAATAATGCTTACCTCCCAAAGATGCCACTTTGGTAGGTCCCCAAACATCTGTGTGAACATAATCAAGTATACCTTGAGTACAGTGAATAGCTGTACCAAACTTGACTCGAGTCTTTTTCCCCAAAACACAATGTTCACAAAATTCCAATTTGCAAATTTTAGCACCTTTCAACAAATCCTGTTTAACCAGTGCGTGCAAAGATTTCTCACCAGCATGTCCAAGTCGCCTGTGCCATAACTCAGTAGTATCATCTGTAGATACATATGCAACTGTGCTCGCTCTACCCATAACTGTACTACCCTGCAAAAAATACAAGTTATTTCTTCTTGTACCTTTCATCACTATTAATGCTCCCAAAACAATCTTCAAAATACCGTCTTCAATTGTGATCTTGAAGCCTTTTGATTCTAATGCACCCAAAGAAATTAGATTCTTCTTCAAGTTTGGTACATACCGAACTTCCTTCAAATCCCTGATTGTTCCATCATGTAATTTCAATTGTACTGTACCTATCCCTTTTGTCTCACATATATCATTATTACCCATAAAAACAGATCCACCGACGAATTCATCGAGAGTAGAAAAATATTCTCTTTTTGGACACATATGATAGGTGCAGCCTGAATCCAAAATCCAATCCTCAGATTGACATACCAAAGATGAACAAACCAGTGAAATATCTAAATCTGAATCCTTCACTTGTGCAATATTTGAAGTAACTCTGTTCTGATTTTTATTCTGCAATTTCGGACAGTCTTTCTTCCAATGCCCCGTCTCGAAGCAATATCCACATTCATTCTTTGCAGGAATTCTTCTTTCTGATGATTTCGCTCTCGACTTAGATCGAAATTCTCTATCTTTCTTTCCTTGCTTCTGTTCAGATCTACCCCTTATTACCAAAGCTGACGAAGTCTCCTTGCTGTCATGTTTATCCTTTTTACGATACATGTGGTTAATCAAAGCAAAGGATACCTCATCATAATTAATTACTTTCTTTCCATGCAATAAAGTAGTAGAAAAATGTTCATATTCATCGGGTAATGAATTCAGTAAAAGAACACCCTTATCCTCATCAGAAATAGTAACATCCAAATTTAATAAATCAGCAAGTAATTGATTAAATTCTTCCAAATGTTCAGTCATGGAATTACCTGGTTTGTAGTCAAACCTGTAGAGCTTTTTCTTCAAATAAATTCGATTTTCAATGCACTTGGTCATGTACTTATCTTCCAATTTCTGCCAAAGTTCCTTAACCTCAGTTACTTTCATAACAGAATACTTTTGTTCCTTCGCCAAACATAATCTTATGGTACCACAAGCTTGACGATTAATTTTCTTCCAAGTCTTCTCATCCATATCAACAGGTTTTTCTTCCAAAGCAACATCTAAATCTTGTTGGGCTAAGACATCAAGAACTTCACATTGCCACATTCCAAAATTGTTCTTGCCATTAAATTTCTCAACTTCAAATTTCGCATTCGAGACTTTTGAAGAACTTTCCATCTTCAATTTTTCAAAGAACCAGATTCACGTTGAGCAAAAACAAACACGCCAAAGTTGCTCACAGTCCAATTTGAAGATCAAGAAACCAATCGATTTTGTGATAAAATAATCACAACTAAAGTGAAAAAAAATTTGTTTAAAAAAAAACTCCACGTGCAGCCACAATTTTTTTTTTTTATGCAAAAAAAAAAAAAAACTTGAAGAATCAAGTTCTTCTTCACGGTTCACAAAAAAAAGAAATCACGTTATTTTTTTTTTCTTCCAATTTCAACGCCCAAAACTGTAATAACGTTAAAACGAAAAACAAAAGTTAAACGTGATCTTTTGTTTCTTACCACGGCGATAAAACCCGTCGTCAAGAACGTTCTTCTTCTTCAAATCGTTCTTCGAATCCAATTTCAGAACCCAACGCTCTGATACCAATTTGTTGTGCGCAGCGGAATGGAATATCAAACTAATCGAATGCAAAAGTAAATAATGGAAACAAGAACACAAAGATTTACGTGGTTCGGCAAAACTCCGCCTACTCCACGGGAGATGAGAATCACTAATTGGGGAATTCCAAAGGAGAGTACAAAATATTCTTTAACACTCTCATACCCTCAAAATACAGTAATAGAGTATTTATAATAATGAGAGGTTTGGTTCAACTCAAACACTAATACAAATTAGGGTTTGCTTCAAATACTAACTTCATAGTAAAATGACATAAACGCCCACGAATAGGACGAGCCAAATAATCAACAATTTTTGTTCTACCTACCTTCATCCTTTTTATTTATTTATTTATTTATTTATTTTATTTTTATTTTTTTGTGTTTCTCTGCTTATAGTTCTTGTATATTTGTTACTTTAGTGGAAATGGAGTTGCCTTGGTTGTGGTTTTATGGTTATTCGAAGTTTGTTTCGCAACTTAACACCCTTTGGATGGTTTCCAATCACGTCTTGTTGTCGTGTAATTCGAGGTAATCCAAAAGTGTTGAAATAGTGCAGTTTGAATTCTAGTATTTGTTTGTAGTCACTTTAGAATTAGTGTGGAAACCACATCTTTCTTTCCCTCGAGGAAAAAGGGTGATTTTTTAGAACTAGGGGAAGAATTTTCATGTGCATGTATGCATGGGGTCAATTACATGAACCAGTCTTTTGTATTAGTCACATGGATTGGTCGTTTACATTTCAGAAAATGGGTATAATTTATTTTGTTATTTTCTTGGTAGAATATATTACTGTAAATGTAATTGCTTATTTTAACCTCAAAAAATATTGAATAAAGGGTGAGAAATTTATCATCAGCTTTAGCATGTTGGTCTATATGGAGGTGTAGGTTCCTTGATCAATGGAACGGAAATTCTTTGAACTTCTCCAAATTTTCATTGATTTTTTTGGTTTTTTTTCATCATTTGACGACTTAGGAAATAGTTAGTTCTGAATAAAAAAAATTCAAAAATCCTATTGAAATTAGTTAAAAATTGAAATAATTTGCAAACTTTAAAAAAGTCTTTGTTCCTTTTTACATTTTAATGGTAAAGTTGTAAAAGAAAAGTCAATGCTAACTTCAATATCTGTTAAATGATGTATTTAGAGATTTAACTCTATGACTTTATGTAAATGATCATGGTTCAACCTTGGGAGTATTTTTTTTTAGTGATTGAGGTTTCTTAGGTGGAATGACTTTTGTATTATACCCGTCTCTTCTTATAGGTTGAAAAAATGCATGGAGATTTTCTTCTGGATTTAAATGGAGTACAATTGTGTTCCACATCTCTTTTGTGGATAAATTGAAATGTTCTCTTGACTTTGCCTATGGGGGCAATTTGCTCAAGGAAGAGAAACCAACAAGTCAATGAAGACAGTTTGCAAAGAGGGATCCCTGGATGATACAGTAAAAGTGGCAGCTCAAAATGGTTCGGTAATTCATTGACTCGCTCAGGTGTGGAAACTCAGCAGGGGAGGAACAACTGCCCATCCCTCATGGAGTTATGTGTTCATAAAATATGCAAGGTATCTTTCTGTTTTCACGTTTCCATATTAAATTTCCAACACTTTGTGCCCTGCTTAATAATTTCATTTTCTTCCAATAACAGGATATTGATAGCTTTGTTGGTAAATACAAAACCTTTTCTATGCTCCCAAGGGATATAAGTCAGCAGATTTTCAATGAATTGGAGCGCTCCAACCATATGACTGAAGTTTCTCTTGAACCTTTTCGAGATTGTGCCATACAGGTAATAATCCTTGCAAAGGACGTCATATTCAAATTGCAAAATTCATAGTACAATATGGTACAACATTAAAGGTGTTCAATTATACTCAAGAGAATGTTAACTTGGGCGAATATCCCGGCGTGAAGGATAGTTGGATGGAAGTTATTTCCTCACAGGGCCCATCATTGTTATCTGTTGACCTTTCTGGCTCTGATGTAACTGATTCTGGACTGATTCTTCTCAAAGATTGCTCAAATCTTCATGCCCTTACATTTAACTACTGTGATCACATTTCAGACCTTGGACTAGAACACATTACCAGTATGTATCTTTTTAGTATGTTATCTTGTCTCTCTCTTTTCAACAGGCTTTTTCTTGGTTTTCTCCCTTTCTAATTGATATAAAAAATTTAATTATTCATTTATACTTTACATGTGCTATTTTTTTTTCTTTTTCTATTTTTTTTATAAATAATGTGTGTTCATATTAAATATTTATTAGATAATAATAATAATTTACAAAATATCCACGCATTGGGCTGAGCTGAAAACTTGTTGTATATATTGATTACCGTGTTCTTAGCATTTCTGGAAACATATAGATGGAAAAGAGTGAGAGGGAGAGAGATAGGGGAGATCAAAATTGTATATGTTCAATTGTCTCAATTACAAAATGCCTACATATTTATAGCAAAATTTCTAATCAAAGTAAGAAAACTTTGATCTATTGCTTAATTGAGTCTAACTAAACTTCTAAAATTAAATTTACAAACTAAAGAAACAACTAGAATAAAGAAAGACAATAAATTCTTACCAATTGCTTTATTGGCAACTTAATAAAAGAAAATGATTAAATAAAGAAAGAAAATAAAATTTTTATTAGTTTCTGTAATGATGACGCTTGAACAGTACTATTAGTGTTGCATCACATATTTTTTCATTGTCCTCTACTAGGGATAGTAGTTGTGCTTAAGGTGGAAATGGTGCTTAGTTTTTTTTAAGGGATGGGGGAATAGAGTTTCATTCAAATAAGAAGAGCATTGACCAAGAACAAATGCTTAGCCAAAGTTACAACCATGCAAATGGGGGAGTAAATAGTTAAAATTAAAAAAAAAAAAAAAAAAAAGATGTATAAACTTTGGATAATTGTACTCCATCTAGGTGGATCTGATGGAGTAAATATTTCCAAGAAGTCACCCTGACCCTGCCGCCTGCCTTTTCTTTTATAGTTAAATACTTAAATCCTTATCCTTCTCCCCAAGTGACAAAACTAAAGAAAGATACACAAGACAAACTTTTGTAGATCTGTTTCGATGCCCAAAACTATGAGCTCTCCCTTCAATAAATAGAATATGTACAATTGACCATATCCCTCAATAATGCGTGGAACGGAGTGAAACTATGCAAGCGATGCTAGTGACCTAACAAGGTTGGTCTATATGGGGGATAGATATTACGGGCACAAGCTTATACCCAGCACTTTACCACACCATCAATCCTCACTATTTGTTACATAGAGAACAAGCTTCCAACTTTGAACTGTTCTGTCTTAATGTAATGTGCGTTTTTGTGTTGTGTTTGGGCTGTTGGAGTAGTACTGGTACTCCTATGTTCTTGTATTCTCAATTTTTCATTAATATATTTTATCTTGTTTCTTAAAAAAAATCTGAGATTCATTCTTTGTTTTTTACTGAATCAGATTTCAAGAACCTCCAATCCTTAGAGATATACGGTGGAGGAATAACCGCTGATGGCGTGAAGAATATCAAAGATCTTTCTTTTCTGACCCTACTAAATCTGTCACAGAACGGTTACCTGACAGATAAAACCTTGGAATTGATTTTTGGTATATCTCAATCACCGAGTCAGAAGTATTTATATTATTTCATTGTATTCCGTTTGGAGGAATGCTCTGATCAAAGTGGTTAGACATGATCTTATACTCTTATTTTATGTTTCTGTCATTGCCAGATAAATGCAGTAACCATGACCATGCAATAGCAATATATTGATTGAATAATATAAATATAGATGTCCTACTTATGCGTCCTCTGATCTAGAGTTATCCCTCATGTTCATGCATTTTAAATGGTCTGTTTTTAGATGATGAGAGTAATGTTACAAATGCAAGACTGACTGCTTTGGTTTCACTAAATGTTTCAAATTCGAGAATTACGGGTGCTGGGTTGCAACACTTGAAGCATTTGCAGAATCTGAGATCACTATCCTTGGAGTCTTGTAAGGTGACATCAAGTGAAATGAAGAATCTTCAATCCACTTGCCTCCCTAATCTGGTGAGTGTTCGACCCGAGTAGCTTTGACAAAATATGACTTTTGTAAATAATCCAATGTAAATATGGAAGTACAACGAAGTGTGCAGTTGTACTTCTAAATATATGACACATGTAAATAACTCAGAAAAGCACAGAGATTTGGCCTGAAATGTATATTTGGCATGGTTGTATATACTCTCTCTCTCTCTCTCTCTCTCTCTCTCTCTCTCTCTCTTTGCCTCCCTATATGAAAGTCGTGAATGATTCCATCAAGTTCTGTGTTTCATAATTGCCACCATTGCTTACTTTGTTTAGGGAGATGCAGATATCTGGGCTTTAGCTCAATCCCTTACGAGAATAAGGACACTGCCACAGCCTCCTTAAACCAAAGGTTATCCTTCGGAGATTGATTTAAATCCCCTTACTAATATTCAACCAGCCTACTAGTAAGCCTTCCCACACTGAAGAAGATGAATTTCCCGGGAGATCAGCCGTGTCCTGGCCCAAAGGAGAGCCAAACCAAAATACATCGTTAAGCTTGAAGTGGTGCTGCTTAAGAGGAATTTTGAAGCCCTGTGACATTTCCAAAGGAAAATTTTGATCTTACGCGGAAATGGAAAGAGACCAGAGGTCTTTCCTTGTTTCTGATCATTGACTTGCTTAGTGCTTGGCCCTCCTGGGAAAATGGCTCTCTCAGCTGCAGATTTAGAAGCCAAATGATAACCGGATTTAGCTGGACTACATTATTCCATTCTTAGTTGGAATGCCAAATGAAAGTGTCTTCGCACATCCGCTAATGGGAGTAGAGAGTGATATCTCTTCATCATCTTTGGAGAAGATAACCTTGATGAAGAAACTCCGGTTCCACATACCATTACTAAAAAACCTCAAAATCAATCATAGAATTGCACCCAGGAGGAGTCCAAATGAAAGAATAGAGCCTGGGCAACCAGGGTTCTTCCTAGACATTAATTGAATGTCACCAAGGTCTAGGCCCCAAAGAAGTTTGCACGAGGGAGGAATTGTGAACTGTGGGGATCACTCACATGTGGCAGACAAGAAAGAGGCGTGGCAGACAAGAATGGCAGACAAGCCGAAAGTAGCAGCCGCGCCGAAATGGGAAAGTGGCGCCGAATGCGCCCGCCGCGCGCCGAAAGCAGTCGCCGCTCGCCGAAAGTTATTTTTTATTTAAATATAAATATATTAAAATAATATATTTATAATTACGAAAATGTCACTGAATACTCCTATAAATAGAGCTTAACTTCATTCTTCAAATTAATTCCTGAGAGTTAGAGAGTTCTATTCTGAGAGATCTATTTAAGAGATTCAATTTGTAAGATTCACCTAAGGGTGTAGTTTGTAATCTCTGATAATACAAGTTTGTTGTCTCTCGTGGACGTAGGCAATTTGCCGAACCACGTTGTAGTTGTTGTCTTGTTTTTCTTTCATTCTTTACCACGATTCCGCACAACAAATTGGTATCAGAGACAATGTAAAGTTTTTCGAAGAAAAACGGACACTGTCGAATTTTTCGAGACTGCGTCGAAATTTCGAGATTCTGTAAACATGATCAGAACTATTTTCTGATCACCTGTGGAGGTAGCTCTTGTTCCCAGGAGTCCAACGCAATCAACGGCGTGAATAACGGACAAGAAACCAGTTCCCAGGAGCCGATCAAAGTTTGATCCCTGTACAACGTTTGCCGGCACTGTTTATCCCCAGTACTGTTCATCCGATTCGAATCAGACCCAGATCCGACCCATCTGCCCGATACTATTCATCCAGGCCATTCCCTGTTCGGCCCGCACTGTTCATCCGGCCTAGCCCACACAGTCCGCACTGTTCATCACCGGTCCAACCCACTCAGTCCGCACTATTCATTCCGGCCCATTCTCCGTTCGGCCCGCACTGTTCCTCCGGCCCAGCCCACACTGTCTGCTACTGTTCATCACCGGTCCAGCCCACTCAGTCTGCCACTAATCATCTCGGCCCAACCGTTTGGCCCGACACTGTTCATCTGACCCAGCCAGTTACGGCCCGCAGTTGACCGAATTCTTTTTCGGTTGACTAAGCATATCCGGTTCATTTTTCGTCTGATTTCAACAAAGTCAGACTCGTTTCCACCATTTTCGACCGTTCTGGGCGCAACCGTGTAATCAGTTTCTTCAAATTCAGCTCCTAAGTTATTGATATAGCTTAGTTGGAGTCGTTTATCATTTTTCAAGCACTTTTCGGCATCATACATATCTTCGGTCTAAATGGCGGAGGAAATTCCAAGCACAAGCAGGCCTTGGCAAAGAAGTTCGATGTCCAACGCAAAGTTCGAGGTGGAGAAATTCAACGGCACCAACAACTTTGGCATGTGACAATGCGAAGTCCAAGATCTATTATTTCAGGAAGGATCACATATCGCTTTGGAAACCAAGCCCAAGGATATGTCCGATGATGATTGAAATTTTGTAAATCGTCAAGCTTGTGGAATAATCAGACTCTGTTTGGCAAAAGATCAGAAGTATTTTTTTAATGAAAGAGACTATGGCAACAAATCTCTGGAAGAAACTGGAGGACAAGTACATGACGAAAAGCGTAAAGAACCGCCTCTACCTGAAGAAGAAGCTCTTTCGTTTTCAGTACAAGCAAGGTACTCCCATGATTGAGCATCTTGATAATTTCAACAAGATTCTCGCTGATCTACTAAATCTTGATGTTGATCCTCTTGATGAGGATAAGGCACTATTGTTGTTAAACTCTTTGCCTGAAAGTTATGAACATTTAACAACAACTTTGCTATATGGTAAAGATGAGGTTAAATTCAGTGATGTTTCAAATGCTTTGGTAAACAACGAGTATCGAATGAAGGACCAGCGCGATAACAAGGAAGCATCACCAGCAGCCTTGACAGTATCCAGAGGCAGGGCTAACAACAGATCTGATAGATCCAGTGAGCGAGACCGATTTCTCTCAAAGTCAAAAGGACCTTCATCACGTCAACGTCTTGCAAATGATGAATGTGTCTATTGTCACCAAAAGGGGCACTGGAAGAAAGATTGTCCAAATAAGGGCAAGACAGATGCAAATGTGGCACAGACGGCTGAAGAAGATTATGCATTCTCTGTTTCATCTATAGACAATCAGTCTGATAAATGGATATTAGATTCCGGTTGTTCCTATCATATGTGTCCAAATCGACATTGGTTCACAAAATTGGATGAGTTCGATGGAGGAGTCATGCTCATGGGCAACAACAATACCTTCCAAACAAAGGGTATTGGAACTATACGCCTAAAGATGCATGACGGTACAACAAGACGGCTCACGGACGTCAGATATGTCCCAGATTTGAAAAAAAATCTGATATCAATAGGAGTCCTTGATTCCAGCGGTTACAAGGTAACCATTGAAGGTGGAGTTCTGAAGGTTGTACGTGGAGCATTCTTGGCCATGAAGCGTACTCAAAAAGGAAATCTCTATTTCCTTGACGGCAACACAGTAATCGAAAGTGTCTCAGCTTGCACCAATTCTAATGATGTTTCATCGGACACTTCCCGACTTTGGCAGATGCGGCTCGGACATGTTGGAGATAAGGCTCTTCAAACCTTGATAAAGCAAGGTTCTCTGAAAGGTGCAAAGACTGGGAAACTTAACTTCTGCCAACATTGTATCTTAGGCAAGCAGACGAGAGTCAAGTTTGGAACTGCCATCCACCGCACAAAAGGAACATTGGATTATGTTCATACCGACGTTTGGGGACCCTCTCAAAATGCTTCATTAGGCGGTAAACGTTGGTTTGTTACTTTCATTGATGATTTTTCACTCTATGTTTGGGTTTATACCATGAAGCATGAAGATGAAGTGCTCGATATCTTTCTTATATGGAAGAAAATGGTAGAAACCCAAACGGGAAGGAAGATTAAGAGGCTCAGATTTGATAATGGAGGAGAATACAAGTCAGACCCATTTCAGAAATTCTGTGAGAATGAAGGGATTGTCAGACATTTCACAGTCCCAGGCACGCCACAACAAAACGGTGCTGTTGAACGCATGAATCGTACTTTGGTAGATAAAGTTCGCTGCATGTTATCTCATTCTGGACTGAGCAAGGCATTTTGGGCTGAAGCTTTGTCATATGCCTCTCATATCATCAATAAACTTCCTGCAACAGCACTAGATGACAAAACTCTCAAGGAGGTATGGTCTGGACACCCCATTTCAGATTATGATTCTTTGTGCATTTTTGGATGCACTGCATATTTCCATGTGAAGGAATCCAAACTGGATCCTAGGTCCAAGAAAGCGATTTTCATGGGCTTTAGTGAAAGAGTTAAGGCTTTCCGACTACGGAACCTTGAGTCAAAGAAGATTGTACAAAGTCGATATGTAACTTTTGACGAATCTATGATGTTAAAACATACAGTTTCTGATAAAGAAAATCGAGATCCAAATTTACCTCAGCAGGTGGAGTTAGATATTCCAGTAACTTCTGTCAAGTCAGCAGAGATATCCAACCATCCTGAAGAAGACGATGAGGAAATCTCAGTCGAGGTGGAGGCTCCAGGACCAGACTTCAGTCAACAACCAGAATCAATTGCCACCAGTCGACCACGAAGAGAAATCTGCAAACCTGCTCGGTACACTGACATGGTTGCATATGCATTTCCAGTCACCGGAGATGATATTCCACACAATTACAAAGATGTTATTCAGAGTATGGAAAGTGATAAGTGGAAAATGGCAATGAATGAGGAGATGAAATCACTCCATCAGAATCAGACTTGGAAGTTGGTTCCACTTCCGAAATGAAAGAAACTAATTGGCTGCAAATGAATTTTTGCTAAGAAGGAAGGCTCTCCCAGCACAGATGGTATCCGATACAAAGCCAGACTGGTAGCAAAAGGCTACGCTCAGGGGGAAGGAATTGACTACAATGAGGTATTCTCACCTGTTGTTAAGCATTCGTCAATTCGAATATTATTGGCTTTGGTTGCACAGTTTGATCTCAAGTTAGCCCAACTCGATGTCAAAACTGCTTTTCTGCATGGTAATTTGGAAGATGAGATATATATGTCTCAACCAGATAGATTCAAAGTACCAGAAAAAGAGAATTGGGCTTGCAAGTTGAGCAAGTCACTGTATGGCCTGAAGCAGTCACCAAGACAGTGGTACAAGCGATTTGACAGCTTCATCCAAGGGCAAAAATATACTCGGAGTCAGTTTGATCATTGTGTCTACTATCGCAAACTTCAAGATGGTACATTTATCTACTTGCTTTTATATGTAGATGATATGTTAATCGCATCTAAAAGCAAGGTGGAGATCAACAAGCTGAAGGCTCAATTGAGCTCAGAGTTTGGAATGAAGGATCTTGGAGAGGCCAGAAAAATTCTCGGGATGGAGATAACTCGAGACAGGGCCAAAGGCACAATCTGTTTGACTCAGTCTCAGTATTTGAAGAAAGTTCTTCAAACTTTTGGCATTGGCAATGACACAAAACCTGTGAGCACACCATTGGCACCACATTTCAAGCTAAGTACATCAATGTCACCAAATTCTGAGGATCAGAAGAAGCAAATGGAGAACATTCCATATGCAAATGCAGTTGGTGCCTTGATGTATGCTATGGTGTGTACCAGACCTGACATTTCACATGCTGTAAGTATGGTAAGTCGTTACATGCACAACCCCGGTAAAGGCCACTGGCAAGCAAGTAAAGTGGATTCTACGGTACATTCATGGTACTGTGGATATTGGTTTAAAGTTCAAGAGAGATTCGAAGAGTTGTAAGCATCTAGTCGGATATGTGGATTAGGACTATGCTGGAGATCTTGACAAGCGCAGATCTACTACTAGTTATGTTTTCACTATGGCAGGAGGACCAGTGAGTTGGAGATCAACACTACAGTTAACAGTTTCTTTGTCTACTACAGAGGCAGAGTACATGGCAGTAACAGAAGCTTTCAAGGAAGCAATCTGGCTTCATGGATTAACTAAAGACTTGGGAATTATGCAGAAGAATATTGAAGTTTTTTGCGACAGCCAGAGTGTCATTTGTTTGGCAAAGAACCAAGTTCATCACAGTCGAACGAAGCATATTGATGTTTGTTTTCATTTTGTTCGAGAAATAGTAGAAGAAGGGAGTATTCTTCTACAAAAGATCAAGACTGCAGATAACCCCGTAGATATGCTTACAAAGGTGGTTACAGGGATCAAGTTCCAACATTGTTTGGACTTGATCAACATCTCACGAGCTCGGAGTGCCTAAGGGCACTAATAGAGGCATCAACAGTTTTTTTTTAAGGAAGCTTGCTATCTATAGAGAGATTGCAGGTGTGGAGGAGCCCTGTTCCACATGAGGTGGAGGTGGAGATTTGTGGGGACCACTCACATGTGGCAGACAAGAATGAGGCGTGGCAGACATGAATGGCAGACAAGCCGAAAGCAGCAGCCGCGGGCCGAAAGGGAAAGTGGTGCCGAATGAGGCCGCCGCGCCCCCTAATGCGGCCGCCGCGCGCTGAAAGCGGCCGCCTCCCGCCGAAAGTTATTTTTTATTTAAATATAAATATATTAAAATAATATATTTATAATTATGAAAATGTCTCTGAATACTCCTATAAATAGGGCTTAACTTCATTCTTCAAATTAATTCCTGAGAGTCAGAGAGTTCTATTCTGAGATATCTATTTAAGATATCCAATTTATAAGATTCACCTAAGGGTGTAGTTTGTAATATCTGATAATACAAGTTTGCTGTCTCCCGTGGATATAGGCAATTTGCCGAATCACATTATAGTTGTTGTCTTATTTTTCTTTCATTCTTTACCACGATTCCGCACAACATGAACTTCTTGAATTATTGGGCCTATTAGACGCATCATAAAGTTAGTCAAGTCAAGCAGTCATCAAATTGAGCTAAATTGAGCTTGCCTCTGGAGTTCTTGCGAGGCATGTTGGATAACCGATTAGGTTGCTAAACATTGGGCATGGTGAAATTTGATCCTTCTCGCAGTCACTCTCTAGGAGCTGAGACTTGGAGAATTAACAAAAAAGAAAAAAATTGAAGAGGGCACCACAGCTTTGTAGATCCAACCTTTGCTTTTGGTGCTTGGACCAATTGCTCAGCTAAATCTCACGCATTCTGATGATGAAAGTTCTAAACCGCTCATGAGATGCTGCAGACTAAACAGACGAACTCCACTTACTATGTGGTCAGGGCAGAACTAAGTATTACCCATGAGAGGGGCTCAAAAAAAAAAAAAAAAATCCGCAAAGGAAAGGAAAACCATACTAGAAAAACAGAATGAATTCCACAACAAAAACTATCATTCTTGACATAAAGATGCCTTCTACAGAACTTGCAACATTATGCCCTCTTTTAGAAGCCCTTGGGAGTTCGTGTTATCCGTGCTGCCTGATCTTTTCCCTCATATTCTTCCCATTATAGGAGATGGAGGTTCATTTAGATTTTGGAAGGACCGTTGGATTAGCGAAATCCCTCTTGTCGAGCTTTTCCCAAGACTTTATCACGTTTCATCCTTTCCAAACTCCCCCGTTGCCCTTTTTATTATTAACCATGACCCATTAGAGCCTACCCAGTTGAACCTCTACCTCTCCAACAAATTGAAATTGATGCTTTGTTAAATTTATTAAGTTCAGTCCGGTTGTCTTCTATCCTGACAAATTTATTTGGTCACTTTATCATCCGGGCCATTTCACATGCAAATTCATGTTCCAGTTTTTGTTTGACGACCCTTCTTTTTCCTCTTTTCCACTTATTCATTTGCTTTCGGGTGCTCGTATTTGATCTAAGGTTAAAATATTTGAATGGATCATGACCCATAATAAACTTAACATGGGTGATAATCTACAACGAAGATTACCATTTTTATCTTTGCTCCCTCATTATTGTTCTTTGTGCTGTAATGGTGCAGATAATATCGATCATTTATTCTTTAGATGCTCATTTTCTTTGAGGTTGTGGGGCGAATGGCAGTCGAGTTGGGGATAGGTACTATTTTCCTATCTTAGGCCTTAAAATTATGAGGTTGGCAAACTTTGCAACACTTTGGATGATTTTGTTGTAGCACAACCACCGTATCTTTGACGGAGCTGTGCTAGGAATGTAAACGAAGTGTGGAATGATGTTTTAACGGCAAGTTCCTGGTTAAAGGCGTTTAGCATTAACAGGGATTTTTCAATTAATGATTGGGTGAGAAATTAGGGTAAATGGATGTTGTGAGCTGTGTTTGATTTTGGGTTGGTTGGATGTTGGGTTTTTGTTTTGCTTGTTTTGTTTTCTTGAGTACCTTTGGTGCTGTGTCTTGTATGCACTTTCTTTCGTTTTAATATAAATCTGTTTGTGGAGACTCATATGACCTGGAACCTTCACCAATGTGTATCCTATTGATCAGTATGCAAAATGGATTTTCATGAAATCTTGTCACAATATTTCCCATGGCTGATATTATTAACCCAACCAGAGAGTGTTCAAGTTTAAACCATTTGATCTCATCGCATTTTTTTATTTATTTCCTACAGAGAGTGAAGCATATTCCAAGCAACTTTGGACATACAGGTATGTAATGCAGGGTTTTGAAGTGTACAAAATTAGCATCAATGATATAGACTCTAGACAAAGAAAAATAAAAAATATAAAAGCAGAAGCAACAATATATCTCGAGTCTGTTCTGCATGTGGATCTACATGGTGAGAAAGTTAAGAGACTGTTTTAAGTAACTTGCTACATCATAATTGGAGACGAATCCATGTTTCCTATTATCAAAAACATTGAAAATAAATAAATAAATAAAAAAGAGAACCTGAATAAATTTAGAGACCAATTCACCTTTGATATTCCTAATACATATAAAGAAACCTCCCCCCCCCCCCCCCCCCCCCCCCCCCCCCCCCCTTACTACATGTGAGTTTTTGCCTCTACATATCCATTCCTTGAGTAAATTACATACATCTGAACCCTAATTCCAAAGAAAATTGAGATGTAACAACAAAACCTGGGTAAAAAGGTTGTTAAGCAAGAAGAATCTACCAACTCTTTAGCACTGAGGCGCATACCAAGAATTCACAGATGTCTAAACGGCAAAGCGCCAACCAAGCTAAGGTGATTAAAAAAAATAGAAAAGAAAGAATGAGCTCTTTCTGCATTTATCACCTTTGCGGCTGCTCCGAGCCTGAAGTTCCAACTTGAGGTGCTATGGATGTGCTGCTTGTTGACCCATTTTCAACAGGTGGGGGCACACCCCATTTTCCTTCAGATTCCAAGGGCTCAAAGACATGGACCCCCCCATCTGTGAGTCCCAATGCAAACTGGTTTGGTTCTACTGGGTGAGCAGCAATTACAAGTGGGTATATTGTAGAGCTGCAGACCAGGAAAACAACTTTGCAATCAGTACTGAGATGGTGACATAACAGTTCATTGCATGACTGTCGTCAATATTGGCCTAAAAATGCAATTAATAAAGAAGCAAAGTGACAAGAAACACCATAGGTGAACCACAAAGGTTCAAAATCAATTCAATCAGTAACGTGCATATTATTAATTTATTAGAAGGATTCAGACATACACACAAACAACTCAGATCAGAATGGACACCTTTTTCTTTACCCTCTTCACCATAAATAAAACTCTCAATAACCAATGGTATCATAGAATCATTAATCCACAAACATGGCTTTCCTCTTTTGCAATCAAACGATTCATAAATACATTGTACACAAGAAAATGATCAGACAAACTCAGACCTCAGTGTCAGCACACTGAACACTGGTACATTCTCTTCAGGATTGTTGTGATGTGAATTAGGGTCATTGCTTTGGTGCATTAGTGAAAGTCTCAGTCTGACAAACATAGAAACATAGGTTCATGCCCTATGGACAGCAAGGACATGTATGTTCTACCAACAAGGTTTACTAGGAAACATGACCTCTATGGAAATATAAATATCTAATGTACTGTATAGCAGTTAGATCATGCATGCATACTCTATCAAATTTCATTGAGGCAACATATATTGAAGTTTACCTGACATTTGCTGGTAGATAAGCTGCAGGATTAATCCGACATCGTAATCGAAGGTTTGATGCACTAAATATACACACTGTTGCATCCATAAAGCTGGCATATACCAACTGGCTGTCACATGAGAAGGTAGCATGGGAGATGGGAGCGGAAGATTCCCGAGGAATCCACTACAAAAATAAAGGCAAGTGAGAAAAGACTCAATACGCTATCATTATCAAAAATTGGTCTTTACAAACAAAATGGTACCTGTTTAGCAAATTCTAATTTAGTCGTTTCATAAATGGCAAGCTGAGTCTCATGTACTGCCAGAAAATGTATCTGGTCATGGTGAAACTGTACACGGGTATCAGACAATGCAGAGGGAGTCCTCCCTGCTGGAACTTGCAAGAATCTGCTCTTCTGTTTTTCCCATCCATCAGTGCTCCATACACAAAGCTGCAGCAAGGAAGAAAATGACAGTAATCAGACATGTAAAGTACAGTTTTCGACTGGGATTTGGCATGATGCAAGCAAGAATGACTCAATCAGAAAAGTTTGTGTTCATGAAAGACACTAGAGATCTAATAACAAGCTTTAATTTATCAAACACTAACCTGAGCATCGGCTCCTGATGAAACCAAGACATTAAGTACATGAGAGAAAGCAAGGCCAGTGATTCTTTTGGAGTGGCCTTTAAGCTTGCTTTTGACCTGCATGAAGTAACTCGGTCACCAACTTCCTTATGATGAATCTTAATCAGTAGAACAAATGATAATTCCATCATTGTGGCAGCATACCTCCATCTACCACGGACGTTATAAATCTGAATTGTTGAATCATCCATGCCAATAGCAATTATGTTGTTGTCTTGCGGATGGAAAGCAAGAAATGTTGCCGCAGGTGGTGGAGGCATGAATGTCGTCATTGTCTAAGTTTACCCCCAGGAGAAATTGCCATTAGCAAAATAATACAGATGAAGTAAAACCATACCAAAAAGATGTAGTCTAGTTCCTTATATTACCTTAAATGTCATCATGTTAAA
Source organism: Paratinospora sagittata (assembly GCA_035771175.1). Taxonomy (NCBI): domain Eukaryota; kingdom Viridiplantae; phylum Streptophyta; class Magnoliopsida; order Ranunculales; family Menispermaceae; genus Paratinospora; species Paratinospora sagittata. The sequence goes on from CM069599.1 coordinate 30,468,398, forward strand.
TAGGGATATTTTCCCTCCCGATGCTGACATGACATAAGAATCATTCTTTGACAAAGCAAAGCAAGGCACAGCTTCTTCAGGGTTAGTATCAGCTATATCGTTGGTCATCAGTATGCCACTTGATGGTTGCCACAACTGAGGATGAAAACTTGCTGTTGCCTACAAAACCAAGCAAAAAATTTCTTTTAAATCACATTTTCCGATTACAAGAAAAAAAAATACTGCAAGTTGGTAGCTGTAGCTACATGGCATGTCCAGTTTTTACCTTGCCACTTGGATTACGGTCATTTCGCTGCCATTTCCAAAGCAAATGGATGGCATTTGATGCTAAGGCCAAAATGGCAGTACCTGAGTTGGTATATATCAGTCTTGATATCTGCAAAAGCCACAAGCAAAAGTTAATAAGAACCTCCCTTTTGTGTAATTTGAAACCTCATAATTGTAAAGGGTACAAGTCCCTCAAAGCCACATCATTTGATGCAAAGTCACTAATCATATCCACAAAGATCCTAATAGTCTCTCTCAACCACCAATGAAACAACAAAACTAAGACAATTCATAAATATACAACAAACTAAACAGGAGCCAGCCAATAGTTAAAACATACCTTGTTAGATCTTAAATTATCAGGAAGCCGCAATGATCGGCATTGCGACGATTCACTAATTTCTGAGAGTTTCCAGATCTTTGATTTATCATTGGCTTCTTCAGTTAATCTAGGTTTTACATCGCCCAAGTTTCTGGTGTCTCCATTCTGGCAAAATTATAACTAAAAAGTCACTTTCAGAATTACAGTCGACACAATATTTAGAAACATGATACTGACATCTACGTATCTCTAAGAAACAACCATGATGTAAACTTTATCTTTGAAGGTTAAAACAAAGCAAAAGAGCATGGTGCAAAAAGGATTGAGAGTGGGGATGGGACTTGCTGGAAGAACAAATTCAATCAGAAGTTGCTTAGATAAGGTATAGGAATACATTATGGCAGGAAAAGGAGAAAAAAAAGTATGTGACACAAACCGTTCCAGCAATAGTCACCACAGAGGCACCTCTATCTGCAAGTCCAGCACTGGTAGCACCAACAACTGAAATTGGGGTTATCATAGGCTGCACGGAATAGGACACATGAGGTGTGGAATCATTTATCCAGAGAACTCATTCATTTTTACAAATCTTTATATGCTAACCTTTGTTGCAGTCTCTGACACAACCCTTGAAGCATCAAAAGAACGATTTTCAAATGTGCGCAACAAACGAAGACCGTCAGTAGTTGCCAATATTTTAATTGAATTCTCATTAGCAGAAACAGCCAATAGGGTCCCTTCCTTGTTGAAGCGGATACGTGGGCTTGGCTTCAAAAAATTAGAAAAGAGAAGTTAGACCACAACTCCTCTCAGAATAAGTTCAACAATTAAAACTAGAATATTCCATTAAGAACTTACTGGTAGACCTCCATCCGCATCTATAGTGGTCAAAAGGTTGACATTATCCATGTCCCAAATTTTGATAACAAATTCATCCCCAGCAGCCAAAAACCGATTCTTGGTGGTATCAAACTGCACAACACCAGAAGAACGTTTGCGAAATCCTTGATAGGTCCTTTTCACAGCCCCTTCACTTTCATTCCATTCAACAATGTAGGATTCCCCATCTTTGCTGGTCCCACATGAAAAGAGCCTGAAAACATTAAGGAGACACCAGCATTTTAGGTTGCCTAAAGAATTAGCACAAGAAAATCATGAGGAAAATTGGCCTAGCTTATAACCTTGAACCATCGGCACTATAAGCCATTGTTGTGCACCAGTTACCAGGAGCATTATAGTCCACTCTAGATCCCAAATGATCGTAAAGCCATGCTTTTATCTTTCCATCCAAAGCAGTTGAAAAGATGAACTGTGATATAAAAACACAAAGAACACATTCTTAGGAAGGATGCTTCCTGATTGCAGGAGTGGGGCAGAGCAGAGAGTATGGTCAACATCAAATTTATAGCTAAAATATATAAGACTAAGGCTCGATATTTAACACATACTTCAAATAAAAATAAAAAAGAAGAAGGAACATGCACGCGAGCTCACACACACAAATGTAATTTTACCTGAATGTTTTCCTTGTGGTGAGGGCAGACTGAATAAACAGGAGCCTCGTGACCTTCAAAGGTATGCAGTTTGGTTCCGCTAGCTGCATCCCACACCTGCAACAATCTAACTATTAGTAGTGTTATTCAATTGCTCATTTTTTACTATGTTCTACCAAGAAAAGCTATCAACCTTAATCATCTTGTCATCCCCACAGGTTATAAAGCATAATTGCTTGTTGGGGTGAGAGAACGCTAGGTCATTTACACCACCAACATGAGCATCAATCTACAATGAAAAGAGAGTTAGATGCCAAAAAAGTGAGTTTTTACATCATTAAAAACAAGAAAAGCTTGATTATATCAGTATTATGTAGTATACCTCCAAATGCTGCCGCACATCATCAGCTCCATTATAAGAATAGATCTGCACAATATGCCTTGAGTATGCAACTCCTGTTCATGACAGAGAAGAAAGTTTAGAAACGGTTCAGTTTGTTAAAATAAAAAAATTTACACCATGAATACATGACCAACTGAAAGTAACAAGATGCCTAAAAGCTTACCAAACAAAGTACCATCAGGACTCCATATTATACGATTTACAGAAACACTAGGATCCTTAACAAGGGCAGCCTGGATTACATTTCAAAATTGCTTCAGTCTCAGTTCTATTTTGATCTTTAAACCATCAAATCAAGACAATAACATCAGTACCAAACATCAATCTCTCTTCAGATTATTAATAAAGTTGAGACGGACATACCTGGAGTGGCATTGAACAGGCTCCAAGATCCCACACCTTGAAATTTTTCAGAACCAATCTCTCTCTAGAACCAACTTCCCACAATGCTATATCCCCCACATTGGTACCAACTGAAGGTCACAGATATAGTACACCAGTCAGTCTCACTAACTAAAGACAAAACTGTGTCATTACTTTCATTAATTTATGGCTGCAAGAGATTCAAGATGCACAAACAAGTATAAGTTCAGCAAAAACAGACCCAAAAGTAGTGTTTGTTGAACAGGATGGAAATCCATGCTCATTGGAGATGAGCCTTGATTAAATGTCCGTGTAACTGTCTTGGGCAAGTCCTCAGATGCACTGAAAGCCTGGCTATGACTTTGACCTGGATAGGTTACTGGTAATATATTTACAGGCAAATTTACCTGCAAATATTTAAAACAGCTCTTGTTAAGTCTACAGACAAAAAGCAACAACAAAAGGACAGAAAATGTTAAGAGAACCATGAGCTAAAATGTAGTAGTATCAGTAGGTTAAGTAAAAATTCTCCAACTTACCTCCTCGGAAATCCCAAGAGGCCTTGTTCTTTTGGAGACATGATCAGAATCCCCTGATGGATAATCTACAGCATGGTTATTAGTTGGTGGAGTCCTAGGATGCTTCAAGATTGCAGCTACAACAAGATAAAATAACTCTTAACACCAATGACTTGTCCAAATGTGAAAATTTACTTCAAGAAGGAGCATTCGATTCTTTAACAAGGATTAACAAATGCTTGAAAGTAGTACCTGGATTTGTTGGAGCACCTAGTCCTATGGCTCCTCCAGAAACCGCTGGATGAGCTACGCTTGACGAGTTGGACATCCAACCGGCAAGAGGAGTGGGAACTGGAGCTGGTGCAGTCTGGAAAGGCTGAATACAAAATTCCAAGCACTCCAAGAAAATTAGATAATAAGTTGTGAAAGATATGGTATTTGGATCAACAAAACAAGCTTAATGACCCACCCCATGAGCACCCAATGGTGGAAAACCCCCAGCTTTTGGCAGGGATCCTAGCAGAGGATTGTTTGCTGGTGATGGAGCAAGCGCACCATTCGGTTGTCCGCAAGTATGATCAACAAATAGAGTTTTTATATCTGGGTTTGGCCTTGGATTTTTACAAAGCTGATGCTGCCAATTCAAGCTGCCCACCAGAAGATGCAGTCAAGTCAATCGGTAACCAAAGAAGCATAACTGAGAATAGCCAAACATAATAAAGCCAAGGAAAGTAAGCTAAGAAACTCACCAAAAAATGATTCAAATAAAAAATATTCTGCATTAATATTGTATCAAAGATATTACTCACAAACTACTCGATAACCATGAAACAAGGCACATTTTTTTTTTTTTTCCTGTTCAGAGAATTTTTTTTTTTTTTTTTTTTGAGAAAAATTAACTAGAAGGAACATTGAAACTCCACGATACTTGAAAAAAGAATTACAAAGCCATCACCGTCTATATTCCAATTCTCAGTAAATTTATGCGACATCCCTAATTTTCATTTAGGCTTAAGAGGATGTGTCCTAAGTTTTCTTAAATATCATGATTCATGGCTCTTGGACCATAGGAAATCTTGTATTTTGGCTTTCAAACTTAAATGTTTTGTTACTTTGATCTCTTTTGGACATTGAATGTACGTATCGTGGGATAATGTCATACATTAACTCTTGCATTTTGGCTTTCATGTATTCTGCACACTTAGTTGATGACATTATGTCTTGTTATATCCTATACCTTGGGACTTGTTCGGAATGAGATATGCACAGGTTTATGTACAGGGAAAGTAGAGTTACTAGTACTCTGATCGTGAGAGTGCCAGCCCAGGCAGCTCTCCTAGGGACTGTGTCCTCAGGTCTGTGCATAGCTGCGGAGATTCGGGGTTGCCGTGAAAGGGTTGTCACAATTTGGCTTTGGAAAAGGATTGATGCACAATACATCATTCATCCAATAATAAATAAAGTTGTTAAACATGACAACAGTTTCATCAAGGAAGCCTAACAATATTTTTCTGTTATTCATTCTCTTCATCAGTTTAGCCTTAAAAATGAGCACTTATAAATTTTTGCAGTTTGATATAATCATATATGGCTGTCAAAAACTATTACCAGTTCACACACCTCCAAGGATATATCCTTCTTGTTTGTGCAACATAAGAACACTTTGAAATTGAATTATGTACAATAAAAACTTGGTGATAAATTACGAAGTGGAACAAACTAAAATAGAAAATATGTAGATGTTCAAAAAACAAGCCAATCATGAGCCAACGCATGCAGACCTCAATAAATGTGAGGAGTACGCCTCATGTCCCTTTCAAAGAATTTTATGAATATATTTGACTATAAATAAAATGGGTAGAAGAAAAAATAAATTAATAAAATAATTAGCACCATCTTCTAAACCTTTTCCTTGCCAATTAGATGCTAGATCTCTACTTCTCATTGATTTCAACCCTTTTTATCCTCTCATTGTAGCCTTGCTTTAGTTGTTTGGTTATAAAGCTTCAATTTTTCAAAGAAAGGAAGAGGGAGTAAAAGGAAAGAGAAGAGAGAGGAAGGAAGCCAAGCACATCAACTTCACTATCGATAATGTACCCTTGATTTTTTGTTACTAAGTTAAGAGGAAATGCAACTCTACTAAGGAGAAAAAAGTGATTTATTTTTATCTAGTAATAAACTATAGAAGACCAATGCATTAATAAATAGCAGATGGTAGACTCATGTACCAAATATTTTCATATCAATGCATCCAATATTTAGTAACAAAATTGTGTAAACTTCATGAAACTCATTTTTCCGTAAGTTAGTTTGCAAATATCCAAGCCATCATGAATCATGAATCGGTTTTTGGTTCTTTGCAGTGGAACTAATTACCACCAATCACTATCTAACTGTAAATTTAATACTAGTAATTCTTGGACATTGAAAGTCCAAGAATGAAACTCAACTCGGCTTTGTTGAGTTGAGTTGAGTTGAATTGAGTTGAGTTGAGTTGAGTTGAGTTTAATTCTTAGACATTCAATATTTACACCAGCAATAAAGTTTTAACTATTATGTATGTGCCATAACTATTTTGGCCAATTGCCATCACAATCAATCATTGTCATTGTAAGTAACACTTGTTTTCAAAGAAAGAGCATATAAAGAGAATTAATAAATTATGAAGCTCAAAAGTTGTATAAATAACTCAAAAATTATCCCAACTACGTTGGCAAAAAGATGAGAAAACATAGTAGTCAGAATTAACTTGTTGCAAGAAGCGAATCAAATTAGAATTCAAGTTGGTGAATTCTATGATTTACAATACAAACATGAATTATAAATATATTCTAAGTGCCTTCTGCCCATATAGTAATAAGGAGACTCTTTTCTATGGCTAATTAATGATCCAAAGTTCCAAACCAATTCGATAAGCAATTCAAATTGGTTACTTGCTATCCACAAACATACCAATTCAAGAACTTGATCAGGATCAATAGGTGGATCATCAAGTCCTGAATTATATGATGCGCTGAAAGGAATTGTGATTCTAACTACAAAAAAATAATTGCAATTATAAAACCCTCCCTCCAAACCTTGAAAAAGAGAATACAACACTTTTTAAAAAATAGGCCAATGTTCAAACCCTCCCGCCAAACCATGAAAAAGAGAATAAAACACTTTTAAAAAAAAAAGGCCAATGTTAAAAACACAATGTAGTCCTTTTTGAGCCAACTTACTACTTAAAACATATAAAACAACCAAACCAAGCAATGGTTGCTTAAGAAGAATATGTAAGAAAAGTGTCTTTAAACTCAACTTCTTTTCATACTGCAAACAATGAGAAAACATAAAACCTACCAATAAGGCAAGACAAGCAAGACACTAATCAACCAAAGTGTGTCACAAGCAAGTTAGTTGCAATCTAAGCATATTTTTGCACACCATTTTCATAAAAGTTCAGTAGGCCAGAGCAGAGCGTTGACCCATTGGACGACACAAAATAACACAAAAACTGAAGTATTACCTCTGATTGATGAGAGTCCGTAACCTTGAGTTTTTAAGGTTAGGAAATTGCAGCTTGTCACGAAAAAGAGGATTTGCTTCAATAAGTTTCTTGAGCTCAACCAACATAATTGTTCTCGCAGACTTGGTATCCCCATATTTAGAAAGTTGCTCATTTTCCCTATTCGCGCCAAGCAATTAAAACAGAGTCCAACTGAGATACACATAATCTCACCTACCTTAGGTAATCAACATGAAACCCATACCTGAAATTCTCCAATGTTAGGAGTTGGGTAATCTCCTTGAACAATTCTTCGTTAAAGGAAGCAAACACTTTCAGATCTTTCACAAGGATATCCACAGCCTTGGCACGATCATGTCTAGATAAGTTCATTTAAATTTTATTTTTTTAAATAAAAGCCATGAAAGTGAAATTCACAGTAAATGAGCTAAAAGGAAAACCAAACATTTTAAGATTTTCACGCCTACTTACTTATCTAATGCCTCGAGATACTTCTGCTTCCTAATTTCAAAGAAGATTTTCATTGAGTACCGGTTATCGTCAACTTTAGTAAACCCCGAAAGGTATCTCTCAACCTCATCCCAATTTCCATTATGCACTTCCTCTTCAAAATACTTCATGTTGAAAAAGAATCCCGATTCCTGCTCAAGTCTATAAATAAAAAGAGGTAAAACAAATTACTAAAAATAGTAATTACGCTCTAACCTAAAATAAAAAACCATCACTTAAAAAAAAATTAAAAAAAAAAAAACACCTACTTGTGAACCGTCTCTTTGAATTTTTCCTCATCTAGAAACTGTAAGATCAAGAAAACAAGCTCTCTACTAAGAGACGACATCGCATCAACCTTCCCTCTTTCACTTCAAAACCGCCTCAACTTTGCAGAGTAGCAGCAGATCTTTCACAGAAAGCAAAACAAACAGTCCTCTCAGCCAAATCTCTCAAACCGAAACAACAATAAACACATAAATGCATCCAGAATTAAACCAAAACCCCAAAAGATTCAACCAATCTCCGCTAAAATGCCAAAAAAAAACCCTGCTTTTTCCTTCCAGATCACCAAACACGATCAGAAAACCGAACGAGAAACACAGAAATGAAATGAAATGAAAAATTAGGGTTTTCAAAAATCAAAAGCACAGAAAAGAAGCCTTTCAAACGAGGAAATCTGAGATGCGAAAAAGAGAAGACATAATTTTGAAAAAGCAAGGTCAAGATAAAAGAAAAAGTAGACACGCTTCAAAAAATTTAAAAAAAAAAAAAAAGATAAAACAAAAAAAAAAGAAAAAAACCAAAAGATTCGAAAACCAAAGCTCTGAGAAAACAAAACTCACCTTGAAGATGATGATGAAGAAGAAGAACACCACGATCGAAATCGAAGAAAAACCTAAGCTCGATCGACCTCAAAAGAACCAAACAAACAACAACACAGAAGAGAGAGAAAAACTCTGAACTTCACTTTCTCTCTCTAAAACTTCTACTCTCTCTCTCTCTCTATCTATCATATGGAGCGGAGAAGAGAGAAGAAAATAAAATATGTATGACATGAAGTGCTCAGAAAAGTTAGATTTATAGGGAGAGGAGACAGGACCAGATATATGCAGATCAGCTTATCCACTTGATAAGTAATATGACTTATAATAAGCTAAACGGTAGTTTTTGATAAGAGCAGTGGCGTATGGGTCCCACTAGAGCCGGCTATTTTTAGTCGAATTTAATCGGCGCGGAATCTTTTGCAGACAACTGTCCTTGCTTTAATGAGAATAGAAAACGCGAGATATTAGTGAGAGAATCGGAGGAGAGAGAAATCGCGAGAAGAATGAGAGTTCGTTTGTCTTTCCGTTTGACGAGAAAATTCGGGTTTTATCGTGACTTCTTTATAAACGACAAAGAGTGTCACACCGTTACATTTAATTGCAGTCACCAACGTCGTCTCTATCCGTGTCACCACATCCACTGAAAACTCAGGCACGCAGGCACGTGCGATGTTCGTGCCATAAAAAGAAAATAAATTAAGATTGCTAACATCACATGAATATAATTTTAAAACCCTTTGCTCTTAACATTTGCATGATATATTATATAAATACTACTTGGATAGACAAAGAAAATGTTTTTTGCAATAAAAAGAAACAAAATGAGTACATTTTGATCATTTTCATTAATGCATAAATCTCTATATGATGGAAGGTTGTAGAGCAAAAGACAGGAAGAAAATTCAAAAACCATCTTCATCCTTACTAATGCCATTCAATTTAATTTCTTAAAATAGCATCAAGATTAAATAGATAAAAAAAATTAAAGATATTTGAAAAGTTGAGTTGAGAAATAATATTCTCCACAATTTAAAAAAAACTATAATCAAACAACTTATATATATATGCATCTACTTTTAATAATTACTAGAGGATAATTTAACAAGAAGATCAAGAGAAAAGCCATCAAAAAAGCAAAATGAATTAGTACAGATTTAGTATTCAATTACCATGAAAGTCAGATAACAAAAAACTCAATTTCTCTAATGTTAGTTTTTAGATAAAAAAAAAACACAAAATAAATAAATTGATGGGTACTTTATATACATGCATATCAAGATAGTTTGTATTGTAATTATTATTATTATTAATTTTTTTTGGAACCTGACAGATGTCTTCTTTCCTTTTACGATAAGACTAATTTTTTCGAATTCAAAGATTTACAAGGGTAAGGTTATCTCTCATAACAGGGATGGGCGAGAACGGACTCAAACCTGTGATAAATATCTCAATTATACCTCATAGTTCGTTTCTTAAACGAGCGACCCAACCCTTTGTTGATTTGTATTATGATTATTACTAACATATTACAAGAGATAAGATTTGATTACTTCAATTCATTTATTAATTTAGAAAGAGCTCGTTATACATAGATAAAGCTCCTTTCTACAAAGAAATTGCCCTTACAATAGTACCTAATAATGAGACCGACCACCAACATCACAAACTATACTAATGACTCCATCTGCATTATAATCTTGAGGACAATAATTGCAAGGACCATCTGGTGTTGGATTGAAATGTAATATTTAATGTCCAAGATCTATTATTCTATTATTCAAAGAAGTATAGAAAAAGCAGCCCACAAAAAGAACTCCATTTAGTGCTTAATTATACTACTCGTATTATTCCACAACATAATTTTGAGATATTGTTAAATTGATTGTTATTAACATAATTTGAAATTATAAGATAATATTATCTATCATTTATTTAAAATGATAACACATGATTTTTCTTCATTTATTAGTGATCATTTCTTTCTTTTCGATGAACTTATCGACTATAACTTTTAGGGCAAGTGATTTTTAAATAATTTTCTTTTTTTTTCAAGTTTTATATTTTAACTTTTTTATAAATACATTTTTAACTCATTTTCTTCTAATTAATTTAGAAAATATGTTTTTAGAAAAATAACATATTTTTAAAGACAATCTTTATGAAACCTGTAGGATTATAAAATATTAAATCAAAAATATTGTAAATTCATGGTTAAGCCTAAAAATAAATTTGTTGGATCCATAAATAAATTGGACAAAAAATAAATTCATGAACAAAGCCCGATATAAGGTCCAAAATCAAGTCCAAGATAAGGCCTAAATTAAAGTCCAAGCCTATTATTTGAAAGTTTCTAAAATTAGATAAATTGTTAGTGAAGTTCTCAAAATTAAGAATAATGCAATACATGTGTATGACTAAGATTTATTTGTCAATATTTAATTATGTGATATGAATTATATTTGATTTAGTATAAATACTCCTCCATATGGGAGGTTTAAGCATAAAAGAAAAATTCATCAAGCTAGTGATCAAGTGAGGGATCAAAAGTCATTCTCTACTTCTTCTCCTCCTTAGTGTTCGTTTAAATTAAGAGAGAGAGAGTCTCATCTTCCTCTCCTTGAGTATGAAAAAAAAAAGTTGTAAATTATTATTTATAGTGAAGTTTTTATAGCTTGCCTGTAGATGTTTCCCTAAAATCGAGAGTTTTACCAGGTAAGATCTTTATGTCTTTTACTTTTTTATAGTTATTTACATCTTGTTATTTGATTATATTATATTGTATATGTTGTTCATTTCCCAATAAATGGTATCAAAATTTCTCTTGAAAGTCTTAATATGCTTTGTGGTTACATTTTTGTGTGATCTTTCACATCAGAAAGGTCTTTCTTGATATATGTTACTATTTACGTATAATATTAATTACCATTTTGTATTAATCAAATCTTCCACCAACAAAATCCTTTTAAGATTCGACTATCAAATTAAATGTTGTTTAAAATCTATACATTAAAATTACAAATAAAGGTACTTAAATAAAAGTGAACGAGCAAAGCTAAACTAGATGCGGGATGAAAACACACGGACGCTCGGTGTTTACGACGAACATCGAGTCACATGTATTCTTAAATAAAATCTTTAGAAAATCGTTTTAAGATTCGACTATCAATTAATACTTTTATAATCAATATCTCAATCACAACCGAGGATACTTAAATAAAATTGGAGGAATAATGCTAAGAGCATGCGGGGTAGAAACAAGATAGAAAAGCTTACCATATATGTCTATAGGATCACACAATACATGCGAGTTTAGGTTCAATGTAAGAACATAGGGGCACGCCTTTCTACCGCATACGTACATGTATTAGTGTAATACTACACACGTGATAGTGCGAATAGCTAAATAGACTCACCTATTATAAGTTGAAGGAAGATCAAGAAAAAAAAACAAAAAAACAAAAAAAAAACGTGGGCCCTGGGTAACGAGCCACGTGGTGGCTATACTAAGTAGATAACGCAGATCATGGCAGTATTATCACGTGACCAAGTCGTGGAAGCTACTCAGTACGAGAAATGAAGAAGAGATACGTGTCGTAGTGTCGCGTGTATTTAACGCTGTACCGAAAATATCGTGAAAATGTTTCAATAATAATAAAAAAAGTATATATTTATTATCTTGTGGAAATTGTGTGAGATGTCACACGTTGGGACGTAAAGGTAAATTGACTTGAGACCCGAGTACTTTGGTGGGCCCAAATAAGTTGGCGGACAGTATTGCATGCTTGCTTGTCAGATTAACATCTGAGGATTTAAGACGTAGAGTTCTTTGGTAGGGCCTGACCATCCGATCATTTGAGCAATATCGAAATAAATAAATAAATAAATAAATAAAGGCATCGCACGCTTCCGCTCCTCCCAAAAATGTTCCATTATCGCTAGCTTAATCAAAATAAAAATAAAATAACATAAAATTAAAGTGGAAGTTCCATTATTGATGTCGTTTCTAACTCAATTAAATAAAAATATGATATGTATTTGTAAATAATATTATTGTGTTATAATTATCACAATTAAGATATATTGAAATTGGGAGTTACATTTTTTTTTTTCTCTTGGTCCTTTTATTTTTAAATGAATGGGTGAAAGAGAATACTGCTATATTAATAGATCATGGCTACGTAATATAAGTATTACTTAATGTTGACAAGCGGATGATATGTCAATCTCACAGAGCCTTCTTTCCTGACTTAATGACTTGCAAGGTATTTTTTTTCTTTCCATTGGTAGATTTTAAAGTTCAATTTTTTATTGCATCAAAATTAATTTGACCAATATGTTATATATGACCATAAACATAAGTATTAATAATTAGGATAGGTTATCAAATTTATATCTATATAAATATATGTTGAGAATGTACAATATTACATGTATGTCGTTTATAACAACATATAGAAATAGTCTAGTGCACAAAGCTCTTGTCTATGTAGGTCTCAAGGAAGTGTCAAATATATAAGTGCACAAAGCTCTTCAGAAATCATCAATGTAACATAAGTATTTTATAAGTAGTACACAAGGATCCGATCAGTTAGGAGTTGCCCAATATACATGGGCAGCTCATAATTGATCAAGGTGCCTTGTGCACAACATAGCAAACCCGACACTATATAAGATAATTTCTTAAGCATTTGCCCATGGGATAAGTTCTTTCTACACGACCCAGAAGTGTATTAAGTGCTTTTTTTAACACTTATTCTTCTTTGAAATAATATTAATATTGTCACTGTACGCAGCTGACTACTAATTTGAAAAATCACCCAAGATAAAAATTTATCGTCAACATATGTGTGGCAATTTATGAGAAAACATGTTTTTTGTTTATTGTTCTCAACAACTTAATAAGGTACCTACATATATACATACATATAAACATGAAAGAGTAGTGTTACGTAAACATTTAAAGAAAACATTGATAAGCACATGACTTTCCACACATTTTGAAAGGCCTAAAATCATGTTTTTTGTGGCTGATTCAAGCTAATTAATACAGTAGTACATTAATGAAAATATTTTTATCAATTTCAAACTTGAACGGCACTTTAGCATTTTTTAATATAAAATATTAATTTGTTCGCGTCAAAGCATATGTTCACCTAATTTGCGTCTGAAAGAGTATCATATGTAAAGTTTGTGGAAAAATTGAAGTACGATGAAACTTCATGAAAATTAAAAAAAGTTGGCTTAAATTCAAATGATAAAAATGTGAATACAATGAATTGTCTTTTCATTTTATTTAGTGATAACCACCATATTTCTGTGGTCCGGAGAAAGAAAGAAAGAAAAAAAAAAAAACTATATATATAAAAAGAAAGAAACAGACTGGCATACTTTTGTTCTCTAGCTTTCAATTACAAAATAGTATATTGAATTGCAATAAAATCCTTTGTTTCTGCGTGCTTATATATATAATAATATTCATTAATAATTTGTTTTAATTTTCCTTCTACTGCATGACCACACATAAGAATTTTTTTTTTTTTTTTCATGCGGTGTCCCCGTCTCTTCCGACAAGATTAATCTCCGTTTAAACATTACAAGGGCATTAAGTTGTTTTCGTCAAGTGGATGCTAGTAAGATAGGCATAAGTTTTGATCTTAAGTCCTTTATTTCTTAATCATTTTTAACACAAATTTCAATCATTTTTGTTTCACAACAGTTGGTAAGAATTAAGTGGGTTCGTTATATTTTAATTAATTTGCCTGGATCATTGTAAATGGCATAATATATAATATTAATTTGATAAAAATGCTTGGCTCATTAATTTCTGGCGGTAGAAACACCTATCATTGTTCTATTTACTCTTTTATTTATGAAATAAAATAGGAGGTAGGAAAGAAGGAGAGAAATTAAGCTTTAATTTTTTTTTTAATCATAATGTAAATGTTCACAAAATGATGAACTAGTATAGATTAGTAGTTATTAATATTCTTTTCAAGTTAAAGTCAAGTACAAGGTTTATATTTTATATTATTTCAAAATTTATTAATAATAATTAAAAATTAATTTTTCATGTTCAGAAAATTTATTAGAAAACATCTATAATTTAAATTCAAGTTATTCTTTGTATTTAAATTATTTTAATTAAAAATTTACTAGAGTTATTCATATTTTCTTTAATGAGTGCTTTCTCTCATAGAAAAGTCTCCCACTAAAAAATAAAACCTAATATCCCGATCGTACCAAGTTTTTAATTTCTTTTTTTTATTTTGTTCATAATTTTTAAATATATTACTTTTTTTCTTATTAAAAAAAAAATAAAGCTATCCAAATTCCAACAAGGGCTTAAATAATAGAAAATCTGGCGAAGCGTCACTATCAAACCCTACTACTAAGGCGGACGTCTTCCTCATTCAAAATCAAAACAAACTCACCGGAGATGACGGCAGCACTGCCTCCTCTCACGTGCTTTTGTAATTAGTCTTTTTTTGAACTATAACCAGTCAGTCAGCCAGGACGTACCGTCGTCCTTTGCCTCGAGCCAAGTTTGGGTTATCCAAACAATCCAATACCAATCTCGAAGAACATCCAACGTCTAAAAAAAAAACTTCTTTTACTTATACGTAAGGAGTACCAAATCCACTTCTAACGAAGCTGTGGACCTGCGGACGACGTCTTCCTCGGGATTATTTTAAAAAACTCTGATTGGATTGTTCGCCATCTTCCTCGAGTTAAAGTACCGTGAGATATTTCGGGTATATCACGCGAGATATTGAAAAGTTAATATCACATGAAATTGAGGGCGAGAAGTTATAATGAGAGTCTCGCCTACTTGTCGTATCGTAAGTTGTCAAATTGTCACATTAACTTCTCTTTCTTTGAAAAGTGAGCATATAACGTGAACACTGAACAAGGATTTAGAGATGATATTGTAGTCCCGGGGTTGTGTAATTATCTGAATTCTCAATCGAGTGCTCTAGACTCTAGCCAAGTGTTAAAAAGATGCCACGTTACAGAATTTAATCACAGGAGTTGTTTTCAGTCTTTCCTATCCTTTTCTGTGTTTTAATGGGTATTAATGGAAGCATGATTTCAGAGTCATAACTCTTGTTTGTATGTTTTTTGTCATTTAGTAGATAGCAGTTTCAAGAAAAATAAATAAAAATTGTTAGGATATTTTTTCTTTAAGTAATGGATTTATATTTATATTTATTATATATATATATATATATATATATATATATATATGTAATTCTAAGACAATCATAGGGACTTGGGTATAAAAGTACAGTAGCCGAATTATCACGATTTTTTCCCATTTAGTTGTGTAAGAGAAGGCCATATTGATGACATTTTTTTTTCTAGTACTTTAAATGTTGTCAGTTATATAGTATTTGACAAAAATAAAACTGTAAGTCCGTTGGCTAAGGTTCTGCCGTTATTAGGTGTGTTGGCTAATATTGATGTGTCAGACATGAAACTATTTTATTAAATATTATATTTTTGACTAGGAACCAGGTGTATACATAAATTGAAAGTCACCATCTTTAAAATATATATACATGATAACATTTTAAAAAACATTAGCTTCAATCTCAATCTCAGCTAATATATATATTGCAATTGGTGATTTGAAAATATTAATTATTAATGGAAATGACTTACATAATAAATTGGAAAAAAAAACGAGTAGGTATAATAGATACATGTTTCTTTATCTCTTTGCAATAATAATATAGCCCGAGAGAGAGAAAAAAGTGAAGAATTAATTATTAATGTATATGTTCACAAAGATTAAAGACAAGTATGCAGTTGAGCTAGCAAATCAATTCATCGATCCAATTATTCATGTGTCCTCCCACCCATATGCAATATCATGAATGCCCCCTGCCCCATCCTTACCAATTCAATTTCCTTGCATGCTCTCACTAAGGGTACCCTTCCTATCCAATTTAATTATGGAAATTCCTTTTTTTTTTTTTAAAGCAATTATATATGGAAATTCAAATTATAGTAATGCAACCAAGCAAATTATACAATCCCATGCACATATATATATATATATGAGGGATATATTGTACCCTTTAAAGTTATCTTCTTTTATTTAAAACCCCTCAAGACTTTATTTAAATATATATAATGGTAGACATATTAATGCAAGTTTTACTAAATAGTTAAAATCACGTACAATATACACCTATAGGAAGACTAATTTACAATAAACAGACAATATTTTAAAAACATTATTAAATAGATTTTCATTTTTTTTTTTCATGTCACAATCATTTTTACATTAGTTTAAAACATAATAGAAGCCATACAAAAGAGAGCCTTAGAATTATAATAGCTAAACTTCTACATTTAAGATTAATAATTTTAAAGGGTGTGACAACGAGAGTAACGTTAGATGAGAGTGGTTCCGTCCTTGTCTACCCGGTGCTTTCATTTATCGTCAAGCAATGATAGAGAAATTAAAATTAACAAATCGATTACTGCAAATTACGTACTGTCACATCGGGTTTTAATATTAATTCATCAATTTACCGTACTTTTTAAAAAAGCTATATATTTGATATAAAACCTCGACACATCAAATTTATAACAAATGATATAAAAATTTCAATCTTCATAGCATTTTTTCTTTCTTGTCAGCTTCACCTTTGTTGTTCTATATTGTTAACAACATGGTCGTGTCATCATTATGATCAGGCCGTTTGATACAAATCCAACGCTCCAAGATTGCCTTGTCGCAAACAATCCCTATTTTTAAAAATAAAAAATCTATATATAAGACTATATTTGGTTCGTAATTTAAAAATTAAAAATAAAAACTTAAAAAATAACTTTTTATCATTTTTTAAAAAAATCTTATATTTTTTTAATAAATTTCGAAAGACTGTTTTTAATTACAATCAACTAAATGTATTTTCTATATTTTTAAATATTTATATAATATCAAAAATTATGTTACAATCACAAATCAAATACACCCTGATAATCCCATTAAATCACACGTCCATTAGCACGTGATGGACGTTTCTAGAACTATTATGTCCTCCGAGTGGAATTGGCTCTAATCAATTTTTTTTTTTTAATAAAAGGAGTGGATATAAATCATAATTACTTGCATTACGAACACCAGGTGTCAGCGTTGAGGCCTACCAACTACCGAGAACGATGCCCATAAGCTTACACTGTATACTTTTTTTCCCAAAAAAACAATGAACAACAAAAGCAAACGTCAATCTCTATCTTTACTATCCGAGTCACGTGGTATCGATATGATGCGGACACGTCTCCAGCTTTATTCTTCTCCATTGATATACATGCATTTTCTCTCAACTGTGAAAAACAAAAAAATAAAAAAATAAAAAAAAACTGTCAAAAGTAAATTCAATTTATATACCACGCGGAACCAACTTTTTTTTATGTTTTATTAATGCTTGTACACGGGAAGAGAAAATCGAAACTCTTAATAATAAGACGAATACAACGAACATGAAAAATTTGGATAAGAATTATACAAATTATATAAATTAACTATTAATATTTTTTTATTAAAAAAAGAATTTTTTTTTATTTATTTATAAGAAAACAATCAAACTCTCCACTTTAAATCAAAGAAATTAAACGTATATACTAGAGTTAGTCAACGTTAACAAGCGAAACTAACTGCTCCCAGCGTGGTGTTGACGGTGGACCAAAGAAAAAGTCACGATGACGTTGTAAAAGCACTTTTGACGCTTTTTTCTTTGTCATATTGTTTTAGTTTACAGACATATATTATCATCTTTAGTTAAATGTAGACGTATTATCCTTGGTCAAAATATGTTCATTTTTTTATTTTTATATTATTTTTTTGGAAAACCACTTTTTTTTTCTTTCTATTTTTAAGAAAAAATTCTCTATTTTCTAATTAAGTCCTTTTTTTTTTTGAGTTGGAGGTTGGGACTACCCCACCCCGCCAGGATCAATGAAAATCTTGTCATGGAATGTCTGCGATGTCAGGAATCCACGGGCATCCCAATCGCTGTATAAATTGGTACAGCAAGCAAAGCCCGACATTATGTTTCTGATAGAAACAAAGGCAACGGTAAGTCAAGCAGAGCAAATAAAATATAAGTTGAAGTTTGATAATATTTTTCCAGTTAAAATGAACGAACTGAGTGGGGGTTTGATGTTGTTGTGGTAGAATTACTTTGATGTTTCAATTTAGTCTTTTTCTAAAGGTCACATAAATGCACCGATTGAGGATGAACGAGAAGGAACTTGGCATTTTACGGGCTTCTATGGGGACCCAGACCCAAAGGCGAAAAGCCATTCATGGGAACTACTTAGTAGATTGAGTTAGATGTCGGATTTACCATGGTTATGTAGAGGTGACTTTAACGAAGTTATGTTCCAGGAGGAGGAGGAAGGCAGTAACCCATGTTCTCTTAATTCCCTATCTAAGTTCCGGGATATGGTAGCTAATTGTGGACTTCATAACCTAGGGTACTTGGGTCCTAAGTACGTGGCATAATAGACGAAGAGATGAGCAGTACGTGGTTAAACTAATTGATAGGTGGTTATGTAATTCTAGTTGGAGAACTCTTTTCCCGAGAGCAAAAGCTACGAACCTTGATTTTTGGTTCTCGGGCCACTGTCCCATAAAGTTGAGTACGACTGATGTTTCCTATCAAACACACCCAAAACAGATGCGTTTTGAGGATGTGTGTTTACAAGAGGAGAATTTTAAGGATATTGTTGCTGAGATATGAAACAGCTCATACAGAGGCAATGAAATGATAATGGGAAAGATTGGGGAATGTTTACATAGATTGAAATCATGGAGCAGGTGGTCTTTGAACCAAAATAAGAAAGAGATAAATAAGGCACGTGCCTTTTTATCCACAATTCAAAACGTAGAAGAAACAGGGCTGAATGTCATGCAACACCTTCTTGAAGCAGAATCTTTGTTGGATAAACTAATGGAATTGGAGGAGATTTATTGGCACCAGAGGGCGTAGGCTTTGTAGCTTCGAGCCTGTGATCGGAACACTCGACTTTTTCATAATAAAACATCTCAGAAGAAGAAGAAAAATCTGATTAGAGGAATTTTTTATTTTTCAGGCGAGTGGATCGAAGAGAAGGAACATATTGGAGTTATTTTCATATCTTATTTTCAGAACCTGTTCATTTCTACCAGCCCAAATTTCAATGCCATCAATGTGATCATAGCCACAGTGGAGAGGAGAATTATACCAGCAATGAACGAGACCCTTGACCGAGTTTTCACTCCAGAAGATGTTAGATTAGCTCTCTTTCAGATGAATCCCACCAAAGCACCTGGTGATGACGTTATGTCTGCATCTTTCTATCAAAATTGTTGGGACATTATGGGTTCTAAAGTTACATCTGTATGCCTTGATGTTTTGAAGAATGGGCGTTCCCCTGTGGATTTGAACCTCATAAATTTAGTTTTGATCCTAAAACTAAATAATCCAACTGAGGTAACAGAGTTTCGCCCAATAAGCTTGTGCAATGTGATTTATAAAATTATTTCTAAGGCTATGACTAATCGCTTGCGTGAGATCATGCACCATATAATTTCAGAAAACCAAAGTGTGTTTGTGCCAGGCCGACTAATTGCAGATAATATCATGGTTGGATTTGAATGTATTCACACTCTTAATGATGCCAACATAAATGACATTCAACACCTCGCCATTAAACTTGATATGAGCAATAGGATCGAGTGGAGTGGTTTTTCTTGGAAAAGATGTTGCAAGTTATGGGTTTCTCTGAGCAATGGATTAATCTTATAATGCGTTGCATTACTTTTGTCTCTTATTCCATAACCATTAATGGGGGCAAATTTGGACACATTTTTCCACAGAGAGGTCTAAGGCAGGAGGACCTCTTATCTCCATATTTATTTCTGATATGTGCCGAAGGGTTATCCTCATATCTACACTATGTTGAACGTCAACAACTCATCACAGGCATACCTATTAGGTGAAATGGTTTAAAAATCTCACATTTTTTTTTGTAGATGACGATTTTATTTTTACTAAAGCCACTATGAGTGAATGTTCGAAGCTGAAGGATGTATTGTGGCTCTACTCCAAGGCATCGGGTCAACTCATAAATTTTAACAAATCTGCACTTTCTTTTGGGAAGAATGTGGTGCCCATGATAAGAATCTGATCAGAAGTATATTTGGGATCTTAGTGGTGATTGTCATGCTAAATATTTGGGTTTACCATCTATGGTAGACAGAAATAAACTAAATGCTTTCACACCTATATTGGAACGTATATGGAAGAAATTAAATGGGTGGAAGAGTGACGTGTTCTCTGTAGGAGGAAGAGAAGTGTTGTTGGAAGCGGTTGTCCAAGCAATACCAACTTACTCTATGAGTTGTTTTAAATTACCAGTGAGCACGTGGAAGCGGATTGAAGGATTAATGGCCAAATTTTGGTGGGGCAGTTCAAATTCGAAGAAGAAAATCCATTGGAAAAAGTGAAAAGACCTGTGCAAATCTAAGTTCCATGGCGGGCTAGGTTTTAAAGATATGGAAGCTTTTAACAAGGCTATGCTTGCAAAATAGGGTTGGCGGTTCTTATCAAGGGAAGGTGCACTAGTGGAAAGGGTGTTTAAAGCTAAATACCACCCACATAATAACTTTCTGGATGCAAAACTACGGTAGAAAACCTTCATATTTGTGGCGCAGTGTTTTATGGGGGAGAACTCTTTTACAAAAGGATATAAGATGACGTATTGGTGATGGGTCAAATGTGAAGATTTATCAGGATCCCTGGATTCCCAGAGAGACTACTTTCAAACCTCTTTCTCCATGTAACCTCCCAATAGATACGTTACACTAATAAATGAAATAGGTGAATGAGATTTCAATATCCTCCAATCTATATTCTTGCAGGATGCCGTAGAAGTTATTCTTTCAATTCCTCATAGTGAAAGGAGACCACACGACAATATTTTATGGCATTATGGTAAGAAGGGAATCAACTCAGTAATTAATGCTTATTATTTGAAAATCTCATCAACAGGTGCAATGTCAAATCCTTCAATGAACAATATGAGCACATGGTGGAAGAAGTTCTGGAATTTAAATCTACCTACCAAAATGAAACTATTCTATTGGAGAGCTGTAAATAATTGTCTTCCTTCAGGGGATAATTTGGCAAGAAGAAGAATCACTCCCATGGGATGCTGTAAAGTGTGTTCTTTGGCGACGGATTCACTACATCACATTCTATTTAAATGTGAAATTGCAAAGGTTGCTTGGCGGAACTGGTTTACTAACGAATTGTGGACAGGTGAAAAATTGGAAGGGGATGTGGAATTACTATTGTTAGCAGGTGCAAGTTTATCTTATGAAGGTTTGAGTTCTGTAATAACTATGATATAGGCTCTTTGAAATAATAGAAATTTTGTTGCTCACAGTGGTATCAGGAGAACCGGTGAAAAAATAGCATATTGGGTAAGTGGTTATCTGCTGTCACTACAGGAAGCTTCTGCTGATAAGAGTCCAAACCAAGTCCAACAACATAGGAGTGGTGCGACGAAGGCTAGTCATTAAAGACCGCCACCAATTAGGGAGTTCAAGTTAAATGTGGATGAGGCGCTAGATGGTACGAGAAGTTTGATTGGTTAGGGAATGCTCATCCTTAACGCCAATAGAGAAATCATGTTGGCAGCTACAAAAGTTCTTTGGATGAAAATTCCGGTGGAATTGGCCGAAGGTTTGGCTTTGAAGGAAGGTATAAAATTGGCATTGGAATCCTTTTACACACCGTTATGGGCTGAATCGGATGCATTCAATGTGATCAAGCTTCTAACATCCCCAAACCAGTCAAGATAGGAGGTTGCTCTAATTGCACAAGATATTGCTCTGCTCCGTCCAAATAAAGAAAGTGAAAGGTTTTAAATATGTAGGAAGACAATGTAACAAAGCTGCTCATGCTCTAGCTAGATGTGCTTTATCTTCTAAGGATAATGTCTTTTGGATGGAAGAGGGCCCCCCATGGTTATTGGAGATAATTCAGGGGGAATTTATGCCTTCAATTCTTTTCCCTCAAAAAAAAAAAAAAATTAATCTTTTGGCCAAAAATAAAATAAAATAAAAAATTAAGTCATTTTCTATTCAGTCATAGCTAGGTATCATTTTTTATTCGTCCTTTTTTTTGGAGACCGCACATTAAATTTTTTTTTCAACATTTTACTTTTTTTTGTCAATTTGCCATAGAATGATATTATGTGATGGTTTATTAGTGCTTTGATTCATAAGGAGATATAAATAGAACTCGAGCATTTCTTTTTTCCTGTACATAATCTTTAATAGTTTAAGATTTTATTAAAAAATACTTTTATCATTGTCACGCCTTGGGTTGTACAGCGTGCCTCTACCCAGGTGCCGGCGCACCCTCGGGGCGAACGCCTAGCCATAGTACAACATAATATTGTCCTATCGCCATGTAGCAACCCAACCGCAGCTGGTCTACATCGAAACGATTATTTGTCCCTACTGTTCCTCATGAATAGTAAAGGGCCTCCCCCAGAATCGAACTCGAGACCTTCTTTAAGGAGTCTAATTTCACATTCTAAGTAGCCACTGAATCGATTTCGTAAAAAAATCACGGGATGTTACAATCATAATTTAAAGTAAAATAGTAACTTTTATTTTAAGTAATTCTCAGTTTTTTATTTTTCACACATGCTCCTAATTTATTTAAAAAAAAAAACACCCACCAAACTCACCGGAATTTAATAAATAGATGATAAGAAAGGCAGAAAAAAAGAAGAGATGCTCTGTTTTAATCTTTTTGGTGCTTTTTGTGAGGTGTAGCGAAATATCGCAACGAAATAAACAAAGATCTGGAAGAACGTGGGCGTGGTCCCAGTAAGTATTTCACCATATCTGACTTTTATCTGACGACTTACACGTGGAAACTCCTCTCTCCCCTAATAAAACTCCCTCGATTTTATTTTTTTATTTATTTTAGATTTTTCTTTTTATCGATCCTAAACTCACTACGACCCCACAATGTCCTCGCACTTGCGTGTGTCTTTCTATAAATATATATGATATGATTTTATTTTTTTATTTATTTGGATAATTTGATCTGAAAGATTGAAAATTGAAGACGTTTATGGTTTATTGGTGGTAGTGGACATGATAAGGTCAACCTATCTTTGACTAGAGTAGTCCAAGACACCCATGCGTGTGAATCACTCAATTAGATTCAAATGGGTCAAAGCCAGTTTAAGTCTGGTGGGTTTTATCAATTTTGGGTTCTCCTCCAAGCCCATTTGATTTCTAATATAATGGGAATTCATTGTGGATCACCAATATTGGGGAGAATATCATGATTACCTAACCAATGGTGTGTGATTAACAACACTTCAGCCATCCGACTTGGTAAGTGGACACGTGGCTATCATTCAAGGTGGAACGTGCGTCATCTTCATTTTTCAAAGGTTGCCCTTCCACGTGTTGAAAGAGTCGAGACAAACACCCACATCTCACGTGCTTACACTAATAGATTCAGTGTCAGCTCGGATAGACTGTCTACCTTTCACGTGATGGAAACCACATCTCCATCTACAGCCCTTAGGGACGATGTCATCTACGGGGATGATTGTAATTATTATGATCCAAATGAACTTGTGTGATCAATTGAATAGGGCTGATTTTGCAGAATATTATATAACTTCTCTTAACTTTTAGAAATGTATATATATATAATAATTAATTCAAAGTGATGCATGTGAATTAACAAATACTTACAAATCCCTCAAACTAATTTTTATGTAATACATGGAAATATTGATATATATTATAATTGATGTAATAAAATTTTATGTTAACCGTTAGCTACTTAATACAACCGTTTATTTTCCTTACGACTTGTTGTATATATATATATATATATATATATTTTAAAAAAAAATTAAAACATCAACAGATTGTTCACCTTTGATCTTCTCACATGTATTACTTGAAGAAGATCATCACTAATATACAAAAATTAATATTATTTATTTATTTATTTTATTTTATTGCATACTTTAAAGAGACCTCTATCATGATCTCTCCTATACTTGCGAAGAAAGTTGAACTCAGCAACATCTTATGAATATGCGTTTCTCTTTAATTCCACAGCAAGGAAGTTGCTCTGGCAATAAGTTTGACTTTCTCCATCTAAAGCAAAGTGCTAAATTTCATTACTTCCCAAGTGCGTAGCCCTTGCGAGTCTTTTCCTATAAATAGCAGAATATCTCCCAAAGACTCATATGGTACTTATTGTCTCTTTAAAGCTGGCATTATCATGTGAGAGAGGGTAAGTGAAAGTAGAAAATTCTATATTTGAGTACCTTATGAATAATGCAAATGAATCCTATCAATCCCCTCCTTCCCCCCTCCAATTAAAAAAAAACAAAGAAAGGGTCTTTTGAAGCAAAGCTGGTTTCCACTATGACTAGGTGGTGTAGTACATTATTGTTTTGTGATCAGACGTTTGGGAATTTTTCATGTTGGTATATATTAGAAAATTAACATATTTTATACTATGTGAAACGATGGAATATTCATGGTGCACTCACAAAATATTATTTGTATCAACCTTGCAATCTTTTATTTTAAAAAAAATAAAATAAAATAAAAAATGTAATTTTAGCCTTATATATAAGGTAATATAATGATTTAACGATTCAACTATTTTTACATTTTTTATTTATTTTTGGTTTCATGGTCATGTATTCTCTAAGGTTACCTTAATATGGACATTAGGAATTAATATATTTGTGAGGAGTAATAATCTGTAATCAAAAGTACGTAGGTCATCCGTGTTAGATTAGAATTCACGACACTTCTTTTTAGATACGCAGACATTAGTATAACTTAGATTGATAGATGGTACGTTTTCCACTCTATCTTGCAGGGCTTTACTAAGTCTTAGTAAAAACTATTCTCCTTTCTTTTAAAAAAACCCCTTCTTATTCCTGCTTGTACGTTTTTTTTAAAAAAAAAAATAACAAGATTTGATGGTAAGCCCAAGATTGCATTTTCCTCCACACTTTCATTAATTTTTTTTATTTTTTTTTAAGTTGACGGGTATCAAAATTTTTTTATTAATTTTTTTAGAGTATGACCACAAACACCCTTAGACACTATTGCCCAACATATTAGTAAGTGGTACGAGTCACACTCAAATTTTTTACCTCAGAATAGGAGTTTGTCCCTAACTACTGAACTAACCTACATTTAATTTTTGGTCATTAAAATCATTGACCCTGTGCCTAAAAATAAACTAAAAAAAATACAACTTGGGCTTATAATATAAAAAAGTTGTAAATGAAGATACATATATTTAATAAGAGACTAAGTTATTCTTAAGCAATTGAAATTGCGTTTCTCAGTTTACTTATAAGCATAGGGTCAGTGAAATTGGTGAGTTTAGTGTCAACAAAAACAATAATATCGTAGAACATACATTTTTAATTGGATAAGACTTAGAAAAGAGTTGATCGGTCATCATCAAGCGGTTGAATTACCATGTGTCAACTATCGGACACTGGGGCCTACCAAGGGTGATACATATTTTCTCCACCGTATAACTTTTGTTACCAAACCTAACTAAATTCAGAAAAAAGCATTAATTTAACAAAAAAATATACGTGTTACATTTTTTCAATTAAACAAAAATACTGTTTGTGCACAGTTATAGGAGACACTTCACACTTTATAATATTTGTTAGATGGTTCTTATATCATATATTAATATCTTATTTGAGGACATTTAATTTATTTAACAAACTAGATGTTAAAAATGGGTATTAAAAATGTGAGCTGGATAGTACTGTTTTTAGTTAAATTAGCATTTTTTTTTTTGATAGATATGCAATACTCAATATTTTTTTTAATATTATCTTACAGGAGAGTGTGGGATATAATCACCTTTACTATTTTTTTTTCTCATATTGTGTGTAAATAACACTATATGGGTTAAGAATTACATTAAAAAATAAAATTATTCTAACGTTACTTTTTATAAAAAATAAATCAAAAACAAAAAATCATCAAGTTAAGACTATATTTGATTTACAATTTAAAAATTATTTTAAATTTTTAAATAATAAAAGAAATTTTTTTTAAAATTTTTAAATAATAAAAGAAAAAAAATAAAAAAAAATGTTTGATAGAGTAGCTTTTTGAAAAATACTTTTCTAATCTTTTTTCAAAAAATAAAAATAAAAAATTGAAAAATAATCATGTTTTTAAATTTTACTTTTTGATTACCGTCAAAATAAAAAAACTATTTTAGCAAACACTGCCTAACTTTGTAATAGGTCCAAAATATCGCACGCTATTATTCAATCAACGAACTTAGACTGCGCGTGTCGTACGGACGACGAGGAAAAAGCGGTGACGATGCGGAGGTTGGTAGCGATACAGTAAAAGCGTCCTTATGGACTTCCCCATAAGGGGCTGCATGACTCGCCAGTATATATCGTGTCAGTCTACGAAAGTCAAACATCCAACAAGGAGCTAGGAATTCAATTAAATACTTATCACAACATTATCTTTTTTTCTTTTTTCTTTTTTCTTTTTTTAAATCTCATTAAGTTAATTTTTAATTAGATTTTAAGTTAATGCAGTAATTTGTATGCTGGCTTATTGTTGCACTATAAAAATAATAATTTATGTCTGTATTTAAACCCATAATTTTTCATCAGCAATTATAAACAACATTTTTGGCTTACAAAAATAATTTATTACAAACCAAACGTTAACAGAGCATGTGGTTCGGGGGAGGTTAAAGTAAAACCATAAAACTACCCATCTCTATATCTTTTTCTATATATATTTATATGAAAAAAAAAACTTATAATGTGTCCGTGTTGGCACAATTGATCGATAATTTTATGAGTATTGCAATAATTATGAGTTCGAGTAGTGACAAACGATTAAACAAAGTTCATAAAAACTACGTTGGCATAAAATATAAGCTGGACAGAATGAATCGTTAAATAGTCATTGTAATCTCACTTCATTTGTGTGAAAATTAGTAGGTTAAGAAATTGAGCCTAATATCCTATGATATGTTTGAATCTTCAAAAAAAAAAAAAATTATAATTTGATGTTCACCACACTTATATATATATATTCTGGCTCTACCCAACTTTTTTTCCCCTTTTTTCCTTTTTTTGAAGAGATTTGGTGGAAAAAAAAAAGTGGGACTTGTAATCCTAACAATTTTGACTTTATCTTATAGATGGAAAGTGTACTAACGTAATGAAACCCATAGCACCATGGGATTTTTATTTTATTATTTTATGTTATTTCTCTGCATGGGCCCTTTTCAGCTGGTGTGACTCACTAATTTGCATGTTATAATTTTATATTACATATGTGTAAAGTATACATACACGTTTATAAATTTGATATTGTAATTACATGCCAACCATTTTAAAGTTAGAAAATATTTTTTACTTGTGTTTGGCAGGTAATGGTTACCTCCACCACTCTATAGATATTATTTAATTTCTACTGTTAATAACCAATGATCTAAAAATAGTGTTTTACAAAAAAAAACCCTATTTTTTTATATATTTAAAAAAAAATAAAAATCTAAAAGGACAATCTTTTCCACTAAAACTAATTAGCGGAATACATATGAAAGTGCCCTTTTACATGTAATATAATAGTTCTTATAAAAAAATGTTATAAAACCTTAAATTGAAAAGAACCATATAATATTTAAAGACCCTCTACCAGGAGGATCACTACCCTAACTCTCTCACCTTTAGCCCTTGTAGGTTTAGGCTTCGTTTGGGACTGCTTTTACAAGGCCAAAGAACTGTTTTTCAAACGCACTTGGGAATTATAAAGGCCGTCTTTGTCTCTAAGGAAAGTTTTTTTAAAAATATTTTTCTAAAAAGTCTTTTTTGAGAAAAAAAACGCTTTAAAATAAATTTAACTTCTCCCAACTTCTTTTAAAAATAAAAAATCTTTTTTTTTCATCACAATTTAGTTAAAAACAGTTGTTAGAGCCGAATTATTTTGAAAGAGCTCTTTCAAACATGGCCAGAAACAACAATGTACAATCTTATTTTGGTAAATGCCGAAAAGTGCAATTTTTTTACTACAAAAGTTGATTTCTCAAATGTTATAAAATTTGTGTTTCACCAAGCTTGAAGGACACACCTTTTTAACGCACTTTGTTGATATTACACTTAAAATTGTTAGACTACCTTAAATCACACATTAATGTAATTCGATAACTCTAATGTCAAAAAAATATGTTAGGAAGGTGATGTAGGACATGATAGGGAAGAAAATAAATGCGCTTCTCTAACTCGTTGATTTTGCAGAATACCGAAAAAAGAGACGAAGAAAGAATTTACAAATTCAAAAAAAATTAATATTATTCAATTTCTTTTTCAAATGCATACAATCGCCTTAAATTGGCAAAATTCACAGATTTTTTTTTAATTCGACTCAAATAGCAAAAATCACTAAAAATAGAAAGCACGTCAAATCCTACCTAAAAAAAAGATCTCGCGATATATATCGCGTAGGAAAAAATAGAAACAAATCATACTCTCCTAATTCGAGTTATACTCGAAACAAAACTTTTTTAAATAATAAAGACATAAATTCAAAGGCCTAAATAAAGAATTTGCTCAAAAAATGGCATTAGTCATAGTGTCGCTATGAGTATTGATCCCCACATCATTTTTTTTTAAAAACACCTATCATTTTGTCAAAATTTTATAAAATCTCACTCACAATCCTTTAAAAAAATTTTGCTTATGTCATTTTTATTACATCCTCTTATTTTTAGAATAGTCTAACTTATAAAAATATGTCAATGGACTACATCAAAAGGTGTGTTCTATAAGCTTTTCTCTTCGCTAAATTATCATCCAACCATGTAACCAAACAGGGCCTTAGAGAGAACACCGCGGACAACGGCACCTTGCTTCAAATCGTGCCACCGCGACACAGCTCACGCCTCACGTGCACGCATTTGCGTAAAAACGCTAGTGTCAGCCCGGGGAAACCGTCGTCCTCTCCTTCACAAAGTACAAACCTTAGTAACGTCATGTGACCTTATTGCAAAATGTAAATCACGAGGAATGTCGAACGGTTTAGATAAATGGACCACATCTTTATTTAATGCTCGTGGATCACGAGATAACTAAAAGACGAAGTCAAAGTGCAACTAATAATTAGACATTACGAAATTGAGAGGAAAAGTTAATAAAGGTCTGTCTCGTACGACATGACTGGCGCTCGAGTTATTTAATGTTCGTTTACGTTTGTACTCCAGGTGTTGTGTTGTTATCCCACTTCCGGTTTTTATTCTTCATGCCAAGTGTCACTCTGCCATCCCCATATGAAAATTTGCAACTATTAACGTTATTTGACATAATTTTTCTTAATTATCATTTGTTCATTGTTGTACCCCGGCCATGTTAAAAGATGGTCTTCTACTTAGTGGAAGTAAAAATAAATGAATTTCAAAATTTGAATTTAAGAGGAAGTAATTGACATTTGCACTGTCATAGTAAATAGCTATTGTATTAAAATAAAAATTATTGGGTCTTAAAGTTATAAATAATAAGTAAAGGTTAGAGTCTTTGACACATACTAATAAGTTCAATGACTTGTTTCACACTTAAATCTTAGAGAAAAATAACTTAGCCTACCTTACATTTTAATTGTAAATAATTACCTTTTATTATAAGATGAATGTTAGAAATAACTCAAAATACATCTTAAAAAATATATTCATATTTACGTGACTATATATCAAAATACTACGTCATAAGAGGAAAAAATGATAAAAGGAACATCCATTTGTCTTTTTCTTTTTTTTTTACTAGAAACAACATGTCTTTTAGCCATCCGCTCACAAAGTGTCAAACCTTTTATGAACCAACTAATCTTTACGCCAACAGTTTGACAAAAATAGTTTTATTTCTAAAGTCCACAATTAGCTGAGTTTGAAAATTTATCTTGGAGGTTCGGGTGCGATACTTCATCTCTTAAGAGATTTATGGTATGAAAGTCTTTAGCTTGATAGAGTACCCTATAAACATATCTATTAATTTTTTCGTTTACCATAACTCGAACCCTGAACCCTGAAAAATAGACCTTGAAACTTGACCACCATGTCAATGCACCGTTAGACAATAAAAAGAACATTCACCACTCATTATACAATACTACATCAATATGAGTATATTTTTGGGTTGTAAAAATATTTTTGTTTTAATAATAAACAAAAAATTGTAATGAAGAGAATATTGAGACCGATAATTGATCACACTAAAATTCTGAATTATTTTTCCTAAATTAGTGTTTGATTTTGGTATTATAATAAAAAGGGCCAGGCAATTCTTCCAATTTCCATTTGCTTTAATCGGCAAATAATACATTATATATATATATATATATATATATATATATATATATATATATATATATAAAAACACACTATAATTTTGAATAAAGACATTTCACGGCCACCGGGCCCACCCTCTATCACAAAATATGTACTGTAAATGTCACGTTAAAGAAAATAAATTTTTGATGTTTATGTGGGCCCATAGGTCTAGTTGCATCTATCTTCAACACGTCTAAATCAATCAACAAAGGAGGTCTACCAAGCGTAATGAACAGCCGAAGTACTGTATCATTATCTCGTCCCGAAAATATTGAAAGCAACGTAAATGTCGTGATCTTATCTTTCCGACCCCATTCAGTTGCGCGGTGATGGGTTGATGCCGACACGTCTTTCTTTCATTTTGATTCTCTCTTCTCTTTTTCTTCAAAATCTCTCGCCTTCTCTTTCTCCTTAAAATATCGCGAGATATTCTCATATTTTTCGCGTTAAAGAGAGTTGGAGGAACAAAGGAGACTATGATATGGTTTCAAAGTAGAGGGTGACTTAATAATAATAATAATAATGCTTGTGTTTATTAAATGATTAATTGATTGTTATTGTTAATAATTATTTTAATGGTAGTCTCATGTGGAGTTTTCAAGGGAAAATGTGTCGGCTATTGGAAGTCAAACATTCCATTAGCCAATTACCAGCAGTTCCCTCCACCTTCACACTTCTCTCTCTTATTATCCACAAATTTTTTATTTTCCTTTTATTTATTTATTTTGTCTGATCTAAGATATTTGATTCCTCAAAAACAAATATTAATCAGGTTTATATAGTTATTAAGAAAAGAAAATGTTAATTTAACTATAAAAAATTATTGCTACATAACTACACATGCATTCATGTTCATTAAGTGAATCATTTATTATATATATACACATTGAGATGTGTAAAACACACATATATATAATGTATATGAATATGAGTGTTATTAGTTCACTTTCAGTCAGTTTAGTGTTCAAATCGAACCTAAACCGATCACTTGACTAAATCAAATCCAACTGCACCAAATGAAGTCAGTTTGGGTTAATTGACTTAGAGATTTAAGCTATAATAATATTTATTTAAAATATAAAGTAATAAAAAATATAATTTTATCGTCAAGAACTATAATTATAATTATATAACAAGTAAATATTATAATATATTTAACATAAACTATGATTTTATTCTTGATCGGTTTGGTTCAGGTTAGTATGTTTTTTAAGTTCTCAACTCGCAACCTGAGTCGAACATATTAGTAACCAAACAAAATCAAACCAAACGCATCAGTTCAGTTTAATTTTGCGATTTTGGCTAAACCACTGACACCCCTATATATGAATGTGTAGTTGCATTAACATTTTTTCATTTAGAATGCATAACTATTTATAAGTTAAGTATTGACTTAATAACTCTTGATGATATGAAGTGGAGGATGTAAATTCATATAGTTGACCCTGTGTGGTTAGTAAAAAATTGACCTAAGGACGACACGATCAATTCAAGTCTTGTTGCCACGTGGGTGGATGAGGCTTTATACAAGAAAAAATGTCTTGTGCACCAGACTATTTGTGAGAACACTTACACAACCATTAATGGGATGCCTCGCCCGTGGGATTCGTTGATTTGTCATAAGGCTGACCTAAATACCTAAGGTTACTGTATAATGGTCAATAAGTAAATTAATTCATTATTTGTTTTCCATTCCATTCTAGATAACAGCTGTGGAATTTTGATATGTAAAAATAAAGTCAATAACTTGGGTTATGGAACATATTTAAATCTCTTATAATTTAATTTCAGAATCTTTAATTGACTTATTCATCAATTTGAGTCAATGAAGCTCATGACTTGCAAATCCGTCTTAAATGGAGTTGACATTTATAATGAGTCATTTTTATTTACTCATGACTACCATTAATTATATTATTGAAACAGATTAACAAAAACTGGTGTCTAGAAATTATTCCTATCACAAATTTATATTCTGAACATAAAATATAGTAAACCCACAAGTACTCTTTTTCCCTCTTTTCCGCATTTTCTGCAAATGTTTATAATACTATAATAAAAACTTCATTTGTTCAATTATATATATATTATTATTAGTGAAAGAATAATTCTTAAAACCTAGATATATATATATATATATGGCCCATATCCCTTTCTGTTGCCTCTTCAATAGTCACTAGATGATGTATACCCAAAAGAAAAAGCTTCCCTATACTTTGCTTGATTGGGAAGGAGAAAATTATTTAGAAAATAAAATAAATAAAAACCACCCACTTGGCTAGGGGTTAAAAGAATATCATAAAATATATCAAAAGATGTAAAGTAATGTTCTTTTGATAGTGCTTGTGGAAGCTGTCATTGCTGCAAGATTTTGGAGTAAGATCAGAAAGAAACTTCCTAGAAAGTGGAATGGGAACCCCTCCTTCTTTAATTATTTTTTACCAATTCAATTTTGACTTTATTTACTATATGTATATATATAGAGAGAGAGAGAGAATTAACCAATATTCAATGTGATCTTCAATGCATTGAATATATATATAGCTGTCAGACTTAGTAGATTTTGGGCTCAATTTGTGAACTACCGGGCCCAAGCCCAACACCTCTTAAGTCTTAACCAAAGGAAGATTAAATTGGTCTAAAAAAATAAATAAAATTTTGAGGTAAATTCTAGTGGAGTCGTCAATTTAGGATCTTCTTTTTAGTTTTAATAGTTAAAGATTTTAAAGTTTAAATGTCAAACTATTGAGTCAGAAATTAGAAAAAAAAAAAGAGAGAAAGAAAGAAAGAAAGAAAGAAAAAATCTTAGTTTGAATAATGGGATTTAAAAGGTCTACTGTACAGAAATATGATGTTAGTAAATATTTATCGAGAATTGAAAATAGGTCAGAAGACCAATGAGTGGTTGACTTAGTGGAATGGTATGAGTTTCAAGGTCGTTCTTGTATAAAAGTTTCAGCGTTCGATTCTTAGTCGCACCTTTATTGGAAGAGGTTTACTATTATGTTTTTGCTTGGAACGATAACTATTTTCATTTCAGAATGGTGTGGGGACATTTCGTGCGAAACTAAAAAAGAAAAAAGGTCCGTAGCTTTAACAATTAATATTACATTGAAGATTTTAGAACCACTAACCCTACTTTAAATGCAATAGTAAAGAAATTAAAAAAGGTGTATTGCTATTGTAGGAATTAAGAAAAAAAAAAATGTTAATTAAACTGTAAAATATTGTAACTGTATATGTAACTACACATGTATATTCATTAAATTATTTATTACACATATTAAAATGTATAAAATATTAATATTTAATTAATATACATATCTAGTTGCACACCCATAATTACAAACTTATGACCTCTAAATTATGACAAAGGCCCTGTAAAAAGGAAAAGCTGTTACAAGCTCAATAATTTTTTTTACTAACACAGCCTTTCAAAATGATAAGAGCTCTAGCTTATAGGTTAATTTTATGACTTGAGACCATAACGCAGGAATAATTTCCCTGCAAAAGGGCCAATAACATGAGACAATAATAATAAAATAATTGTTGTTGTATATATATATATACATGACACAAGAAATATTAATGGGTAGTGCTTCAATTTCCAAACTATAGAAACGGATTTTATGGATTACATTTATTCTATAAATTGAGAGAGAAAAAAGTAGAAAAGTTTGGTGAACTTTGCTTGATTGGGAAGACAAATGAAGCGCAGCAGCCAACCTCACACAGGGATTTATTAAAAAAAAAGAAAAAGTGATCTCTCTTAGCTTCATGTAAGCTTGTCGGTGTGAAAATGAGTGGGTGACACATGAAGATAATAAAGTAGAATTATTACCATCACCTCCTGAACCACTTGGATTTTATCCTCATCTCTCAAGTCACAATCCACACCAGCAAGCTACTGTACTATTGTAATTGTAGCGCTACTCTTTAAATTTAAGACATTCAATATTCATCAGGTATTATAAGCATGAAATTAATAATGATTTATATATATATATATATATATATATATAAACTTTATGACAGTGAAAGGGCTTGGCATTATATAAATCATGAATGCACATGAATGCAATAAATTCTAAGAGTTTATATTTGTTTGCATATGTGTATGTAAGGAGGGTAGTAGGCAAGCATTAAATTCTACTCTTCCTTCCCTACAATATTAAACTTACTTGTTTCAACCACTACATTGGAAGTAATTTTGAATTGAACATAAGCTAGTAAAGTAGTTCTTTAATTGTTTCAGAGCGTTTTCAAAAGATTACAAAAATAAAATTGTATTTTTAGTTTTGAATTTTTATTATTATTATCATATGCTAATGTAGTTTAAAGGCAGACCATTTATACTGGGCAAAAAGATTCACTGCAAATTTACCTTATTCCCATTCTCTCCAATTAATTTTGGCAAGAAGATCCCACTTCCATTTTTATGTAATTTAAATTTTATATTTTAAAATGTAAAACCTAGTAAAAGAATTGATATATAGTTAAAAGAAAATGATGGTTGAAAAAAAGAAGATATCAAATTTAACATAGTACTCTTAGAATAAATATATAACAATTATATGGCAAACATGACACAATCTTTAAGGTAAGCCCTAATGAAGAAAGAGAGTGGTGTCATTCCAATAAGTATATAGGTGCCTCTTCACGTAGTTTATAACGGAATGACTATTTGAGATTTCATTTATAATTACTAGTCTGTAGGTACGTGTGTTGCATATAAATTAAAAGGGCTGAAAGTTAACAAAAAATAAAAGATAAAAGTGGTTAAAAGTTAGCCAATATGGTGTAATACAAATGATCGAGGGTAGGTGCTAAAGGTGGTTGAGGGATGAACGTCTCAGGATTGGAATTCATGTCCACCTTAGTCACGTCCACTTAGAAAGAATCCCGTAATGCTTTTACAGTGCTCGAATACGGATTGTCTCTTCCACTGGGCGTACATACTACATGGGAAACAAAAAAAAAGAAGGTTAAAAATTACCAAAAAAAAATAAAAATAAAAGGGTTAAAAATTATATATAAAAATGAGCTGAAAATAATAAAAAAGAATAATTCTTAAAATAATTCTTATATGTATCGACATTACAAAAGAAACTTTTTACCAATTTTTTCATTAATGTATTTATTTATATAAATTTATATTAAAATTAATAAATAATTTTAAAATTTATGATAAAAATAACATATCATGAATTAAAAAATTTTAACTTTATAAATATTAATATGTATAAAACCTAGAGTATCCAGCAATCCGACTACTTTTAAGGTAAGCCCCTAACAAGGGAGAGAGTATAGGTGCCCCACTAGGACATTTCATTTATCATCGTAATTAAGAAATTAATCTTGAAGAGTCAATGTACGGATGACCATTACGGGAGTCAATTAAAGATGTCCAACTCCCACATCCAGTAAACTTGTAGACCTTAGGGAGTACATGTTATCTCTCTTCTTCTCGTGATGACTTCGAGATTCCATATTATAGACCAGAAAGCTTTGGTCTTTCCAATTTCTCGTGAGATGTATGGCCAACTCAAGGCGTGATGTGAGTCCGATATATTGCAAGAAATTGAGAAGGTACGACGATATATAGAAGAGAATGAAGTAGACACGTATCTACATCTCTGATCTCACTGAACTACAAGACAAAAGAAGACAAGACAAGACAAGACAAGACAAGTAGCGTAGGGGGTGGGCACGATAAAATATATAAAGAAAATTATATTATTTATTTATTTATGCTCTTTTCTTTTAATTAATTCAGTTTAGGTTGATTGTGGAGGGCGGAACGAGTTGGTGGAGCTTAATTAATATCGATTATTATTAAAATTTAATTTTCTTTGGGCTTGCTAACATTTGGGGATCTATAGACACTTGTAAGGTATAACTACATATGCATTATATTTTTATATATTTTAAATACCAATGTAGCTTGTCCCCTTTATAAATCTTAATGTTTAAATTTCATGAAAATAAATGACAAAAAAGAAGAAGAAGAAAGATTTAAGGGGTGACCCAGCTACTTCAAATGGGTCTTTTTGTGGAAAAATAAATGAATATATAAAGGCAATGTGTCAAGTGAATTAGTTGGATCCTTAATATTTTTATTAAATTTTATGTAGTACAAAAAATAAATTTTAACAACTACTTTATCTAACTAAGAAAAAAAAAGCCTGGTAACCAATAATGTTGATTTAGTAGTTGGGTGCAAACGTATCTATTCCGAAGGTCTTAAGTTCGAGACACGTTTCACTATTTGTTAGCTAAACGACGTCCTTAAGTGTTTGTGGTCGTACTTTAAAAGGATTAAGAGAGATGTAAGTCCCCTTGACCTTAATAAAATAAAATAAAAAGCATGATTAAGTTGAGTTGAATGGTATAAAATTTATGAAATCAATATACATATCTTAGATTTAGTATATAATAGTCATAATGATGAGAAGGACATTGAAGCAAACAAGAAGAAAGGAGACATGTATTGGTAAAACTACTGTGACCCATTACAGGAATTCAGTTCAAATAAAGAATTGATTATTGTACAAGACCAGAATTATATATATTATTCTCTTTTTGAACCAAAGAATATATGCTTCCAAACTTTTTCTTCCAACGAAAAAGGATCAAAAGTTAAAGGGTGCAAAACGAGGAAAAATAGATGCTCTCATTGAGTAATCCATAGATAAGAGCATCATCATCATCATCATCATCATCATCATCATCTTCTTCTTCAAAGGGTAAACAATATATAGTAAAATAAATAAATAAATAAAAGCTTATCTTACTTTGCTTGATTGGGAATTAAATGAAAATTAAAACTGAAATGGAACCACCTGCTTAATGGGATAAAAAGACTAATCAGTCAATTATTGAAGATTTGCACCGAAAGAATTTGGTGAAAGAATGAGTGATTTGGGCCCATTTCACCACCCACTGATTTTGACTTATATGTATAATATATATAAAAAAACAGAAAAAAATAATAAAAAATGCTCTCTTGATAGTCATCTTAGATTGGATTTTTCTTTGTTGGAACCTTTAGCTGATTTTGACTTATATGTATAATATATATATATGACTATCAGATTGTTGAACCAAAAAATACAAGTAAAGGGAATGAATTAATGGACGATGTGGAAATATGTCATAAGACGCTTAATTAAAAGACATTGATTAATTAGTTAAATCTTGTTGATACAAGAGGACAAGAAGATTATGATGTCTTTAATGGCCAATGAGGCATATATTTCAAATTCAAGGTTCAAGATCGACAATCATTAATACACAGTATAAGTCCTGTATAACAAATCTAAATTTATAGTGAAAGTTTAATTAATAATCATATAATTGATTGAATGAAAAAGGCTGAAATGACTATATATATATATATATATTGGATTATTTAAAGTATTCGAGTTAGCTTACGCACATCAATTAATATTTAAAGGTAATCTCATTAAACTCTAATGAGAGGAGAAATGAGAGAGTAATCTCATTAAACTCTAATGAGAGGAGAAATGAGAGAGTGACGTCTCCTCAATAAATGTATAGATGCCTATAATATAACCATCCACCTAATTCTTGATGAAGTAAAGTGGACAAAACAGACCCAATTTAACTAGAAAAAAGTTTTGTTTTAATTAAGTTGAATTAAGCTAAAGCAACATCTTTTGAAACACCTTTTAAGACCGATTCTCTTTCTCAAATTATGTAATACAATGTGATTCCAGGAATATTAATAGTGTAGTACATGAATAAGTGTATCAAAAGGTGTTATTCTAGCTTAACTCTAAAGGGAGGAGGGTTCAAATCCGAATCACCATGTTGGCCAATGGTGTCCAAGGTTGTTTGTAACCGTGCCCCAGAGAAATTAGTAGAAACTATGATATTACTGACATCTGCTAACCTCAAAAAAAAAGAAAAAAGAAAAAAAAAAACCACAACAAAAAAACAAAAGAGAAATAGGGGAAAGAAAAATGGTACTGTAATGTGCAAGAGTAGTTTGAGCAACGTGATAAACAAAAGCAATTAAGTTAGGCCTTTGGCCAAGGTTATATAGTTGAAACATGGGAACATCTATTCTTCTTGTAAATGGGGATGGTTGATTCTTAAACCTTCTCAACCATCAACCTTAGCTGCTGCAGAAGCATAACTTACACTACTGTCTCTCATGGACTGGCATTTACTAGACTGCTCATACCAAAGAAAATTGACCTTGATCTTTGTCCCACAGTTTCTCAACATCTGCAAAATACCATAGATATCACTTTAAAATTCAAGAGATGAAAAGATAAATGTCAGCAGATCCAGAGATATTTTTGAGTGCAATATGAGAAGACAGTGCATGCTTACATGAAGAAAGACGCTAATTGGATGTCGCCCGCAGATGGTGTTATCAAACTCTGACAAGTACTGTTTGAACGCATCAGGGTCTCCTGTCTCTATGATATCCATGCCCATCCGGTCCAAGGCTTCAATGGATTTGTAGATGGCTCCGTGTTTCTTGTCGTAGTGCATGTACCTGAATCTGATGCCAAGAGAGAATTCGATCATTGGAAGATTTGATAAAGCGCAATGAGGCATTTTATATATGTGAGATTCGTGGTGAACATCATGCGTTGCAATTATGACTTTAGGATGGTGCTAGGTGGACACGGACGGGTACAAGCTAGAAACGAGGATGGCTCCTACGCCTGCTGGATCACGGGCATCTGTGTGTAGGTCCTGATGACTTTCATCTTATTTGCTATGCCATCTCTAGATGGTAACAGTGGTGTACTAAAGTCATGATTATTAAAAATTTTGGGAAAACTTATGGTACTCCTAAGATAAAGACTGAATTGAATTGGAAATAAAAGTCGTGTTCATTCTTGTTCTTTTATTTTCCAATCAAGATTTGAATGTATTATCAAATTATGCAGGCAAAATAAAATGAAATCAGAAGGGAGAAAACATAGCAAGAGCTCAAAATACGAGCTTCAACAAAGAATCAGATTGTGAAGCGTACCGAGATCCCCAGTGGCAGAAGTCTGAAGATACAGAAAAGAAATTCTTTGGGTCATCCACATATTTGGCTAGCAGCCGTCCGTACATGGCTTCAGTTTCTGAACTAAGGGCACCAACTAAAATTGGTACAATCTTAACTGGGTATCTGCATCAGTGAACCTTAAAGTCAGGCTAGATGAACAGTAACTATAGAAAAACAAGCTCAGCCTACAATTGCAAATAAAACACTTTGTTCATGGAAAAACAAGCTTAATCTTAAACACATTACCCATGAAATACTTTGGCAAGATATGGAAGATGCATTTCCATGCTATGTTCTGCTTCATCAACTCGAAGGTCCATTAGTTCAAATTTTCCTGTAGTCTTTAACTCCTCAATGACTGCCAATCCCACAAGTGAATATGTATATGAATGATCTTGCATGTATGTAAGAAAGACAAAGAAGCAGAGAAGAGATGCAACATACAGTAGTATTGTCATTTGAAGCCAGTAAGTAGGAAATGCAAAATAGAGAGGTGTCTTGTCCAAATTTGCGTACTCAAATTCAATATATTTACTTGAAAAGGAGATAGGATACGGCCATATGCACACCAACTTGGGCGTTCCGTCTATTGTTAAATCCAATAAGGATGGTATAGACTATAGTCAATATATTTCAATTTCTAGAATTTAAGTAAATACATAACTGCAATAGTAAAAATGTTCTCTGCACAAGAAATAGGAAGTGTTAAAACATGTTTAGGAAGCTTAGCAAAAAAGCCAACTATATTCTGTTTGCTTCTTTGTTAATTCATTAACATACTCCAATTGAATTAAGAATGCCTAAACAGAAGTGTTAGCCAAGAGAAACTTTCTGTATATTAAGAGCGTTTTTGTTTAATAGGTTATTTACCGAATAGAGAAAGAAAGAGAGTGTTCTGTCAAATAGGCAATCCTGCCAATAAACAGAGAAATAGGAGAGCTATGTGATTAAAAATATCTGCTTAAGCTATTTTACAGTTACTATTAGTTGTATGAAGAAAGAAGTAAATGATATTAAGTTCCATAGAATGCCTTCCTGAACACTTGAATTCTTAGAGATTTGACGTCACAATACAACTAGACCACTACTTAGTGATTAGTGCCTCTACACAGGTTGGCTAGGTAAGGTAAGTAGCATAAGAAATTTGCATCTACGCTGTTTAGGCTAAACTGCTCTTCAATACCCTTTTCTGCAGGGTGGAGGACAGCCAATGAAATACTCATTTATATATATCTATATAAGTTTTAACAGCCTCAATGTTACAAGCCCAAAAGCACAGGATGCATGTTGACAACAGCTGAAGTTAGTGAATTTTAGTGAACTCATATTAATCAATAAACCCAAAAAAATAAACAGGTAAATAATCTAATTCACCCATATTGTCCAGAGGACATAAAGTCAGCATATAAACAAACTTCCAGATATAAACAAGATATTTAAAAAAAAAAAAAAAAAAAAATCAGCAGGGATACAGATAAGACTGCATTACCTTCTAAATCAATTGGGAGGTCTCCTAGAGGCATTTTGTAAATAGTAGCCTTTGAAAGTGCACATTTTGGAGTATAATAATGGTGAGACGGACCAAGAAGGAATACCCGAGATCTGAAATCATTCAAAGTAGCATATTAGCTATGTAAAGAAACCAACAATATCATTCACAAAAAGAAGAAGGGAAATAAAGCAATAAAAAAACAACAATGGGAAAAGCATATAGCTCGATGCTCACTCTTGGCATACTGTTAGCATGCCAAGAATAAATGTTCTTCAAGCTGGTCCGTAGTAATGGCATCCAGATTATGAAAACAAAATGCTTCAGGTAAACATTAATTAGGGATGACATAGCTAGCTATCTCACAAAATCAGACACTCTAACTCACATTATAAATATCCAATAACGAAGTGTTCTCGTAACAATGAGGTCGAGGAAAACAATGACTTGGAGAAGATCGATAACAATCTAAGGTTGCACTTGTTTTTATAGCTATAGGAGAAACTGGAATATATTGAGTGGGGATGTATAGTAAGGATAGTAATTTTCGTGTCCCAAATGGTGGTAGGAAAAGAAAGAAGCATAACCCCTTAGTCCATTACCAGACTCTTATCCAATACCTTGTTCATCAGTATTCTGTGACTCTCCACGCCATATGATTCGTTATTTCATTCAAATCTACATCCACAATTTGTTGGTCAGAATTATCATAATCCTATGAACGAATTTTGTATGTGAAGAATGGTACAAACGCTTATTGGTAATTTGGTATGGCTTTTCTATACAATTATATGCCAAAAGATGCAATCCCGTCATGGTGCCTCTTTGATTTTACACAAAACCATGTATATTCTCCTCAAACAACCTAAAAGCTTGTGATAGATCAATATCACAACAAAATGAAAAAAAAAAAAAAAAAAATACTAACATCTAAATAGTCTACATAAGAGACCAGTGTGGGCATCATAAAATAAAGCAGAAAAGTAAAAACCAACTCACATGTTTGTTGGGTCTATGCTGCCAAATGCAAAGGCGGCAGATCGACCCGAGTATGAATAACCTGCATGCCTGTAGTTACACCCAAAAGAGAAATTAAAATCTAATTTGCATATTTTAATACATTCCTTAAATTTTACGCAGAAAAGAGACGCTAACTTACGGTGCAATGACACCTCTTACATCAGGGGATTTAGCTAAACCAGTCTCTCTGAGCCATCCATCCAGCTCTTCTCCAAGCTTGTTTGCTGTCAAAGGAAGTAGACACTGTGTAATGATCACCTCATCGTGACAGAAACTTAGCAAGCTAAACAATATCTTAATCCAATTTTTTTTTTCTTCTTTTTAACAGTCTTATTGTTTTGCAAATGAGACTCAAAATCCCGCTGTTACCAAAACCTGTAGCCTGTAGATATCTTAAAGATATTTCTCTATCAATGATTAAAGTACATAATTTCAGGATCAGTTCTTAGAAATCCTGCAACAACTTTTAACAACAAAAAAGGGTGTTCCGATTCGTTCAACCTCGAAACTCATGATATAATGCCAAGGTATGTGCACATATACTAGTATTTTCTTTAAATAAATATAAAAATAAAAAAAATTATTATCAATATTCATGGAGAGAAATTACACTAAACCACTTATTTTCTCTAATCATGATGTTTTAATTATAATCATGGAGAATTTCATGTTTCTCTAATGAAGCCTAGGAACCAATGCTTGGAGCAATTGAACTATGACTACCTTGCCAGTTGCCACCAAACTGCATTAACAAAAGATTCTCCTTCAAAAAATACACTAAAGAACAACCTCATCCACCAAGTCATTCCAAAACC
The DNA here is from genome assembly GCA_035771175.1 of Paratinospora sagittata. Taxonomy (NCBI): domain Eukaryota; kingdom Viridiplantae; phylum Streptophyta; class Magnoliopsida; order Ranunculales; family Menispermaceae; genus Paratinospora; species Paratinospora sagittata. Next base: position 30,511,406 of record CM069599.1, read on the forward strand.
AGAAAAAAAAAAAAAAATTCCACCTTTCCTTTTTTTCTTTTTTGGGTATGTCACAAACTCCTAAAACATAAATTATTTACAGGGGAGTTTGCATTAAGTTTATGTTCTGCTGCTTAGCATGGTTAACCGCAAAACCAAAATATTAAGAAAAAAAAACAAAATAAAATTATGATGCAACTTCTTCAACACCAATATAAAGAATGCCTTATCCCAAAAAAAAGTGCCAAAAAAAGAAAAAAATCATAATCAGATTTCCTTAAAATTCAGAAATTTCAACATCATTATATAAGATTCTTCTCCCACATATCAAAAACTAAGTAAATAAATTAATAAAACTCATCATTGAGTCTCTCAAGCATGACACATACAACTAATTTTGTATTTTTTTTTTCAAAACCAAATTCAACAAATTTGTGAAATTGATATACGATCCGATCAAAAGACAAGATTTTTAGAATTGAGAAAGCACAAAAAAAAAAAAAACGAGGGATGAACTTACGATTATCAGTGTACCATGAGCCTGCGTGAGACGCTCTTCTAACTCTCTCCATTGCACGACAAAACCGACTTCTTCTTCTTCTTAAGCGCGAAGAACACAAACACAGGATGAAGAAGCCCTAATAATCTTTTCACAGATTTTTATAAAACCCTACACAGCTCTCTGCTCTTCTTTTTGCTTCTGAAAATAAATTCTGAAGATTTCGTTGAGAAGAAGACGCTAAATTCTCTTGGTTTCAGCATCTTTTAAAGCACTAGCTTACAGATCTCTTTCCTGCACCTTCACCAACTTTACTTTCTTTTTTTTTTTTTTTTTTTTTTTGAGTGTACCTCGAGTCTATCGTGTCCAATCAGCACAAGGACACAATATCGAATTTCATGATTTTCAGGACGATTTAAAATCAGAATATTGTAAGGTAATTTAAAAAATATAACGATATGAAATATGTATGTATGTAAACGTAATATATTGCTAAATTATAATGTTAAAAAGTATAACATATAAAATGGAGGTGTTAAATTGATTCGAAAATGCTTAATGGATATCTTATGCCAACCCAAAGGTATATAAGAAGAGTCCCTTGTGTCCATGTAGCGCTGCTATTGGCGAATATATATATTTTTAAGTTTTTCACGAGCTATCTCTATATCTTTTGGCTATGAGACTAGTTATTATTCGAGACTGGAGTAAAATAGTAGACATTTCCTAATGAGACGTCTCCAAGAATCAAACTCTGAAACTTTTATAAAGAGATGATTTTGGGACTCAGCCTATTTTTATTGAGTCAACCACTTGTTGGTAGATGACGATGTTTTCATGACGCACAATATTTTTTTATTTTTTGGCCCAACATAGAGTATCATCTTCGAATATCAAAAAGAAGATATAAAGTTATGTGCTCATACAAAAAGAAAAGGAAACAAGAGAAGACAAAATTCGAATTGTAGTAATAACATTAGAAATATTATTGCATTTCAAAACTATATATTAACTTTATTGCAATCTATGATCCCATGAAGTGAAGATATATGATCATGAGATTGGGAGAGAAGAAGAAGAAGAAGAGCATTGGGTATGGCAAGAAAGTGAACAATTTTTCCAAACCCTATAATTGCTAAAACCTTCTTTTGTGCAATTTAACATGCAAATTTTGAAACAGCAATAAGTCCCTCTCATTCTCTTGCATTCAGGAGGTGGAGAAATTGACATAGCCATTGCTGAAACAACCAATGCAGGATGTTATGGTTTTTATTTGAACCATAACATCCAATTAACATGCATTTAAGTTGATTAAACCCACATAACTATTATGCATGCCCAAATGAATTATCATCATTATACAGTTTTTTTTTTCTTTTTTAATCTTTGCAAAAATTTAATAAAAAAAAAAAAGTGAAAATTATGATAAGGTGCAATAACATGACTGTGGAAAGGTAAAAATAAACTAATAAACAGATCTTCCTGTAAAAAGAAGACCATGATAATTGACTAATTAATAATCCATCCTAACTGCATATCTCACACTATCTGTAAGAATTCACCACTTACAATAAGATATATGCCCTGGATAAATGGAACAAAGAAACAAAAAGAGAAAAAAAAAATAAATTAAAGAGAAAAATGGGCCTTGTGCAAACAAATCCATTACTAATTTTCTGATCCCATGCAGGTATTTGAATTAATAAACTTGTCTCAAGCTCCAACAACTAATCATCAATATCGTGTTTTTCTCTAAGTTTAGAAGGGGAAAAACAAAAGAACAAAAAATCGACTTTCTGACACAAAACGCACAAAAAATTGCAAATGAGCAAGCCAAGTGAATGGTAATAAATTACAATCCTTGAGAACAAACAAGTAATATAATGTTACAAGTATTATTTCAAGAACGACACAAAAAATCCAATTATGCCCACACTATCTAAAACTCCAAAAGAATTCTGAAACTGATATAGGGTTCATGCAGAAACCACCAAAAAGAAGTTTCTGCATCTTTCATGTTGTTCAGGGAAGTAATTCTAGTACCCTGGAAAAGAATAAATTATATAAATACTGGCTCCTAGACTTAAAGAACAACAAAATCCATTACAAGACCTGAACTTCACTTTGTCTCGAAAGCACACGACCAAAGCTGCATGAACTTCGCATGTTGGCAAAGAAATCTGCATCAGATAATAGAAAGAGACGTCTCTTATCCAGGCCATGAAATCTAAAGAAGATGAAAATTGATGCTGAGAAACAGAAGGTAGCTATGTAAACATAGTAAATACTGAAAATAACATTTCACTAAAATTTCTCATTATTTGCATGGCTGTAACCATCAAATAGCGAAAAATGGCTGCCTTGACAAAGTTAGATAAAAACAGGCAATCACGTTATATACCCAAAAAAGTAGAATTCCAGAAAATATGAAGATTTCCATTTCATTTTGATTGTTGTAACTGTCGTCAAATTATTCCAGGACTTAAGTTTTACTAGTAGTTTTGGAATCACCTTACTAAATTTTTCTGTTAGAGTATATAAATGGATCTCATAAAAGGATATTGAAGGTAGCAAAACTGTCGAAAGAGAAAGTTATCTTCTGAAATATATAATCATGTCTGGTGACAAGATGCACCACTTCTCTAGAGCTTTTCTAATTTCTAACATTAATCAGTACTTGAAAACCATGGGACATGATTACCTGACACAGTTTCTAATAAAGACATAGTCATAACTCATAAGCTCCACAACAAATGAAATCTTGATTTTGAAGACCTTCTGGCTACCCCTTTTAAAATTTTAATAGGATAGGTAATAACTTAGCTTTGAAATGGTTTTCAAAATTTTTATATTTTATTTTTTTCATTGGTTTATGAGATCTGAACCTATATATTCCTTTTAACATCACCGAGTTATGAGCTGTTGTCACATATCCTGGTTCCTAGGCACTCATGGTAGTTTATTGGATGTCAATGGCTGACAAGAACATATAAATAAGCACAAATAGGGAAGAAAAGCTAGCCTACTTCAGCCCCCTCTCCTACCTTTTGTAACCCATTTTGACCAAAACTACAAATTCCATATAACAGGATCTAACGTGGAAATCTCCAAGTCATAATAGCGAAGGTCTAGAGTTCAGACAGTTCAATAATTTTTTTGACCATGTTTCTTTCTAAAATCTTTTTTTAAGCTCCAGAAAGCCTCCTTTGCTAAGCTCTTAAAGACCTCAAAAGACTAAAATCCACATTCTCACAATTATTTTTTTTCACAAGAGATTCTCACATAAGTACAATATGTTTATCAACTGTGAAGTCCACAATTTCTTTTTCCTTCGAATATGTATTTTGCCTTGAGATGGGGAGCCTTGGCTCAATGGTAAGAATTGTCGCCATATGACTTGGAGAATTCTAGACTCTCTCCTTGAGACTCTAGTGCATCCCCTTTGCAGATAAATGCGTGTCAATGTCAGCTTACAAAGTCTTACTAGGTTAATTACTTGCTCAAACATCTATTCTCCCAAATGCAAGGAAGCAACAATCATCTGACAGAAAGTAATTATTCGTCCACCTATCAAGCAATACGTAGTTTCTAATAAAGGAATTCTCAACTTGTGTTAGAAAGAAAAATTCTTTGTTCATGTCATTTTATGCTCATTTTTATAGTTTATTTTGTTATAATTATCACATGCACTCCAAACGGAATTTAAACTTCCCCAGTTATTCAGAACTGGTAAGAAGGCAAGCATCCATTACATTGAGATGAACTGCCGGAAAATAGGAAGCTAAGATACTACCGCATTTGAGAAATTGAAGAACTAGAACCATTTTTATTAGCAGAATGCAACAAGCCCTTGTATACACAAATAGGAAGATTCAGAATGTACAAGAAAATTCCAGCAAAAGACACTTTCTAGCATAAAATGCAACAATCCATATGGATCTACCACTAATCTAATTGAACTCATCAATCACCACAATTAGAACTTTCCACCAAAAAACTTCATTTTAGGATGTGATAAACCAATGAGAATTCAATATATCCCTTATGCCATACTGCACTACTTTGCTAACTTCCTTAAAATGGATACTTTGAGAAGCTTACCAAAATATTGAAGGATTTTTCGACAATTTTCTTTATATAAACACCAGGATCATTTGAATCCTAAAGGCCAGAGAATAATTGAAGGGAAATCTCAAAATGTTATGTACTTGTAGGTAGCCTTTAACATATACCTTTAAGAAATGGAAATGTTATGTTGCAGGTCCAATGGCAGCTAATACATTGTTATGCAAATATAGTTCAAAGACGAGAGAAAAAGAGGAAAGCGGACACCCACGAAAAAGGATAAGAGAATTTTTGACAAATTATCTCTCTTCTCTTCTTATACGTAAAAGGTTAAAATTGAAAGAAAGAAAACAAAATCAAAAGCACGGAAAGAAAACAAAATTAAAAGCAAGGACGGGCAGTTGATGGAACCCATTCAAAATGAAAGGAATTAAATGAAAGATGGTCAGAAGACTCAGAATTAATCCTAAAAGACCAATTCCATGGCCATAGAACAGGTAAGCATACAAACTACAAAAAGAAAGAAATTTGAATTCTTAAATTAGAAATACTGTTATAGAGGAATATAACAATATCCTTCTTTTATATACTCCAGAAAGAGACAATTTGAAAAAAATTACTTATAATTAAAGGAGGCAATGGTTAAATTTCAAGTTATTTGAACAAACTTGAAGGCAATAGTCATACCTTGTCAGTTCACTGATTGTGCTTCTTCAGGACAATGGAGATACAAAGTGAATACCCATCCTCTGTCCTAATAGATGCCGACTCAAACCTCAATCTTGCTAAACCAGTAACACACAACTCATATATGCTCTAAGATAAACTGAAGCTTTGGAACCCGGCGCCGGAATAATGGTTCCATCCGGAAAGATGGCACACCTCTTTTCCACCTTTTAGCATCATACATTTCATTCCATGCCTGTACTATTTCGTCAATTTTGAAGCCCATCCCTGTAAATATAACAAAACAATCTCTAAGTTTTTGTAAAAATACTTCTCTTTAAAAGAAGAACTGCTTGCATATGAAGTATATATTGTGCGAAGTTGCTTTTAGTATATGTTTACCTTCAGACACAGTTTCATCGGCACAGTGATTCTTTATCATAACAGCTATGTCAGTCGATGAAGCTCCAGCTTGTTGAAACTCTACAAGAGCATTGTCCAGAGAATCTTCCCACAGTGGCAATCCTAACTTGTATTCTACTATAGAGCGCTCATAGAGAATGGTACCATGTAAGAGGCTGATCTGAGAACTCATGTTCACAGCTTGCTCAGCTGCTTCATCTGCTGATATATCTGTAAACAGCTTGCTCAGCCCCATTTCCTGCAACTGGTTTTTGACTTTATCTGGTATGGAAAGTTCATTCGACCGTTGACCTTCCATCTTTTCCCACATCTCTTTTCCCTTGGTCATATTATCCTCAGCATTGTTAAAAAGCTTAAAAACCTCCGTAGATGGCCATGTTGCCAAATCAACCTTGTTTCCAATTGCATAATACCACAAAAGTTTTGCTTGCTCAAACTGTTGCAGCCCCAGTGCAAGAAGGGCCTCATAAAAGTCTGGTTTAATTTTCAGAGCTTCTTCGTATCTCTTTCCTGCTTTCACGTATTCTTTCTGAGCCCAGTCATAAGCAACTTTAACTTTCTCAAGTATAGCTTCTCTGGAATCATCTTCTGTAAAGTACACTCTCTTTCTAGCCTTGGACATGTGAATGTTTCCCCAATTGAACAAGGCCAGAGCAGCCATCTCTTGGAATCTCTCTGCTGCTACATCAAAAAGGTCTTGTGCTTCTTCACTTGTGACAATATCCTCCATGGCTTCTGAGTACAGCTTCATTCCAAGCTCATGAAGATTCAAATATGCGTCCGAATTGAACCCAACATGATTCTTGAACAGCCGAGCAAACTCCACAATCCAGTTATCTACATACGAGGGGCCTGTTTCCATCTCCCGTTCAAGTCTAACACTTCCATTCTCGGTGATACTACTTTGGTTCTTTTGAAGCTTCTGCGCCCTGCCCCCATTCTTAATACTCTCAAGAAATGGGTCTTGTTCAGGATGAACATCTACAATGTACAAACGAACAGAACCCTGAGATTCAGCTGATGCTTCCGCCCATCTCAGCTCCTCGGTATCCATTATCGTTATTAGATCACCTTCTTGGTCTTTGTACTTAATGAGAAAAGCCTTCAAACCCGGAAACCTGCTTTCGATGATCTTCCTTAACCGTTGAACGCTACAATTAGCAGGTAACTGTGCACACCTGATATCTTCCCCAAAAGCCAATTTTACAGTTTTCCCAGGTCCTTCTTCTTCTTCTTCTTCCTTAATTTTAACTTTAACTTCCTCTTCTGCAACAACCTTTTCCTCCTTCGCCTCCTCCTCGACCACCTTAATCGCCTCTTTCTTCACATCAGCCCCTCTGCTGCTTTTCTTCTTCCTGACTCTATCTTTCATCACTTTACGTAACTCCAAAGGTGTTGGTGGTTCAATATAATCCGACGGCAAGTTAAACCCGGTAACATCGACCATAACACCCTTTCTCTCAAGTGCCCTTCTCACCCTTTCTGAAATCTCCAACGCAGTGAGATTATTTGGCTCTGTATTCAGCACAAAACTAGCATCTCTATAGGCCAAATCTAACCTGTTTAAAGCTTCATAACACTTGGCCCTTTTAAGAAGGGCTTTGCTATACTTGGGACAAACTTCTAAGGCCAAATTGCACTCATTTATTGCCCTAGGGTATTCCCCCAATCCCATCTGCATGTAACACGCAGCCATGTTGCTTCTCAGATGAGCCACATCAATATGGGTTCTTGGAAGCAATTTTAGGGCTTTTTCATACTTCAACATGGCCCCTTCATGATCCCTCTTTTGAAATAATTTGTTTCCCTCATCTTTCAATTCCTGAGCCATGGTTACGAACATTGCTGTGTCCTCATCAAATGCCCTAGGGCTCTTTGTGTTTGATGCTTCATTACTGGCCTTCCCTCCTCCCACAATCTTATTCTTCTTCCCTCCAGGCTTCCCCATGTAAAAAATCTCAAACTACAAACCCTAAAACACAAACACACACACACACAAAAATCTCCTTTTTTTTTTTTTTTCTTTGCCCTTTTTGTATTGAATTTTTATTCAATCCGAATGCAATCAAATCCAAAGAAGACCGGTCTCATACGAGACCGAGCTTCTCTGCAAGAAAAAACAATCTCAATCCCCCCAAAAAAAAAACAAACAAATTAAAAAAAAAAAGAACCAAAATCGTCAACAAGTAATCCTAATTCTGCTCCTTCAAACCCTAATAATTCATGATCCTATACAACAATGTCAGATTTTTTCTTTTCTTTTTTCAATTTCAAACTGTACGAACGAGGATTAGAACCGTGAAAATCTGATCAGAAAACTTATCTGCAAGAGAGATCTCGTGAAACTTGAAATTGAGCAAAAAAAATCCAGGAAGAAATTAATCGAACAGTGATTTTTTATTTTTTTTATTTTCTGATGTTGCAGAAATTGAAATGAAAACCAACCGTTCTTTTGATTTGGTTTGCCCCAAAGCAGCCGAGGTGACGTGAAGACCACAAAAGCTGATGAAAAGAAAAGAAAAAATTCACTCTGTTTTTTTGTCATTTTAATATTTAAATTAATAATAATAGTAATAGTTGTTATTAATATTATTATAAAATCAGGTGGGTCCCTTATTTCCGTGAATTCCAAGTTTCTCGGGTGCTTTTTATTTTTTTAATTTAATGGCATCATAAAAAATAAATAAAGAAAAATGAAAAAGAGAGATGATTATTAAATTCGGTGTCTTCGTGTACTCTGCTGTCACGGAAACGAACGATTAAGACCGCACGTCATGTTCTCCGCACGTTCCCCAGCGTTTCTATCGATATGGATTTTTTTTTTAATTTTTTATATTAAAGAACGTTATGACAGTTATTGAGGTATAAGAAAGATTAGAGTGTAGTTTGATGTTAAATTATTTTAACATTAAAAAGCCAATGATGATAATAGTGATAGTATTAAAGTTTCTTGAAGTAATATTATTGGAAAAAATGATAAAAAGTGATCATACTATTTAACTTTTAGAAAGAAACATATTGTATATGATTTGAGGAATCTATTGATTTTTCACTATTTCAAAAAAAATAAAAAATTCTTGAGTTTTGGAAAACTGTTTGGTTGAATTTTTTTTTTATGAGAAACTAAAAAACCTGTTTTTAATTAATATAACATTGAAAAGAGTTGTTTTCTTTTATTTTCTAAAAAATGAAACTTTAAATATTATTTTCAAAATTTTTATATTTTTTAAATTATTTTTGAGTTCTATTCCAAACACACCCTTATTTCTCACTATATTTATTTCTTTTTGAGTTATAATCCACACGTACCCTCCATTCTCACTATATTTCTATGTTGGATTAATATGAAACGACAAGCTAAATAGCTAATCTACTAATTTTAACTAATAAACATATATACTTGATAACTATTTTTTTAAATATTTACAACAAATTATGATAAGTTTTGAGTGATGCTACATTAATTGAGATGTGTATTGTAGTACAAACTACGCCACAATCAGTAACGGATCATTAGGAGGGCAGGAAGAGGCGACCGGCCCCCAATATTTAAAAAAAATTCTTTACAACTATGCTATGTCATACAAAAAAAATGATAGATTATGTTATTCTCCCTTAATAATTTTTTACAAGTTATAAATATTTTATATATTTTTACTTCGTTCCCAAATATTAAAGGTCTAGATTCATCATTGGTCACACCAATACTCTAAATTTGCATTATATCATATGTCAATATGTAATTTGATACAATTTAAAAGTGATAAGATGTTAGGTTGTATTATAATACAACATTCTAGTTTATTTAGCATTATTCATAACTTTTTTACATCTCAAATTTGTACATTTTTTTATTTGAAAAATAAATGAATTTCATGAATGTCAATTAAAGAATATTATTCTTATAAAAACGGTTGCATTGAAAATTTTCATGAAATCTTGGCTTTGAGTTTGTAGACGGCCGCGCTACATTCTCACTTGTTGCGAGTATAACGTGCACTCCAAACATCCCCACCGTGCGAGCAGGCACCAAACTTTCTTAAAAGCAAGACAAAGAAGAGACAGGAAAACTCGATGCACCCCCCTATGACACTTATTCTTGTTTTTTGTTGGTTAGTTTCTTTTTAGTAGTCTCTCTCTTGACCATTGACCAGACACGGTGAAAAATATAATTTTTTTGAAAAAATTAATTTTTTTTTAGAAAATAGTAATTTTTTCAATAAAATTCTATTTCTAACGTTTGGTTTGCAAAAACAGGCGAGAAAAAATTTTAAATTTTTTTTAAGCCTATTATTTTCTCAATATAATTTTAAGAAAATTTTTTTGTACTAAATTTGAAGAAATTATAGTTGTATAATAAAATAACTAACTAATAATTAACTATAAAAAAAATTGTCACGTTCAACCAAATAACCGGAGAAAATCTTCTCAAATATATTTTCTCGATAAAATATTATTTTTTCATAAAATTTTTTTTTAGCTATTAAACACACTCTAAAAGAAAAGGCCTTCCTCATGTGATGGATGCTTTGCGTAAATGTTGAGGTATGAAGGTGTGCGTTCAGTATTCTAAGAGGTTGGGTAGTTATAAAACTTTGCCTATGTTTCACACCATGTCGCGTTAATTATTATTTTTATTCAATTTTTTTTTTTTTTGTAGTTTTCCAAATTTAATTCTATTTCTTAGTTTTTCCAAAATTAAAAGGTATAAGAAAAAAGTCCATTTTATAGATCTTTCATTTTTTTTTTAAAAGATGGGACCGATTTTTAAACGAGTGTTTTTATATGCACCATAAAATTTTTATCTTCGCTGACAATCATATTTTGGTAATATACTTTTTTGAGACACATTTTTTAGTTTTGACACTGTCCTTAGAGAGTTGATGGATCGCCGAAACAATCTAATAATTCTTAAGGGCAACCATAAAAAATATGTGCTTTCCTATGATAAATGACCTAATGTTAGATAAATGCTTTGGTAACATACTTTTTGGATACACATTATTGATATTGTCCATGAAAGTATTGAATCATCTTAAATCACACAATCAACACATGATTCAAGGCAATCCAATAATTTTTAAAGACAATGTCAACAATATGTTATCCAAGCTTTACCCTAAATGTTATTCTAAAACTTGTTCCACACACAATTCTCACATTTTTTTCTACATGAGAAATGCATAAGAAGATACTTTTATAATGCAAAATGATTTAAAAACACATTTTGTTGACATTGTCGTTAAAAGTTATTAGATCACTTTAAATTATTCATCAACACACGTGATTTGAGATAATCTAATAAATTCTAAAGGACAAATATTACTCTTTTATAATATATTTTCTTTTTAAAAAAATTAGAGATGCACAAATGGGTTTGGGTGTAGAAAGACAAGGAAGCATCCGTTCCTGCCGCCTAAGGCAATGACGTGTTCGGACCTTTGTGAATGAGCAAATTTAATTCATAGTTTAGGGTTTATATATATATATATATATATACATTTGAGTAATTAGGGTTTAGGACTTAACATGGACTTTGTTGACACGTAAATGTTTGGACTGAAAGATATATTGCTTTTTGCAAATATATTTAATTTATTTAATATTAAGTCAACTTTTTAAAAAAGATAATAATTTTTATAACCACAGCATATGGAGCACAACACATATCTTATCATCTTTCTTCTTGTATATTATGACAATACAAGAGATAAGTCAAAAAAAAGATGAGACAAACGTACACAATTTGATTCAGATGCATTTATCATGATTTTCATGTGACCATTACTTGTTATCAAGTTCATTGCCAAATGACAATAACAACATTTTCTTAAAAAAAAAAAAGAGCAAAACTAAATTACCTAATTAAAAATTATATCTATAAAAAAGCAAAAAATAAAACCTGTAAAAATATAAACATAAAACCTTTTTTTTATTTTAATTTTAGGATTCTAACATTTAGTATAAGTATAGAGGGTTGTCTTAGACGTAGGATTAATACTAAGTATAATCTTTTATCTCCTTCTTGAATTACTGTTAATTATTTATTTATTTTCTAATTTCATCGTTGAGCGGCATTCAGGTGGTGCCCTCATCCGTTTTACGATGAGACTAATCCACCTAAATTCGACCTGAGTTGGACTATAAAAGTGCAAAGGTCTCCTAGTAAATTGTAGCTCTATACACGAGGTAGTTTTTGAACTCACGACCTTGCTTAAGGAAAATGAATGTCAAGTCATCCGAACCAACCGCATGTTGGTTATTTATTTTTTTACCACAAAGTAAAAGTGATCAATTATTGACTCTTACTAGTCACTTTTCAAGGCATCTAGTAGTTCAATGTTTCTAGCTAGAATCAATCTATTCTTTTCTTCAAGTGACTAACTAGTACTATGTGTCTAGCTAGCTTGTACATGTCTTTGAAATTGAAATTGTTATGTATTGTTTGTAGTACTTTAAGTAGGCTACCTTCTTATGTAGTATGTGGCTTGTGTTAGACTCATAAATATTGGACTAAAGCCTAGAGTTAAAATAATCAATGTCTTAGATGGAAAAATTGCTTGTGGCACTTTCTTTACAAGCTACTAAGATGTGACTTCCTCCACAAGCCACTAATAATGAATGTGGCTTCTCCTACAAGCTACTTAATGATACCTATAAATAGTCATCATTCTCACCATCTCAAGACAATAAAAAAAGAAGATCCCAATCCTCTCTACTTCTCTACTAGTGGTATCAAAGTCGGAAATTCTTAGTATGCTCTGTGGTTGAAGCCTTGTCTGATCTTCCGCTTCAGAAAAGTCTTTCTTGAAATATGATACTATTCACATATATGGTACTATTTACGTAAAATCATGGGAGCCAACACAGTATAATAGGCAAATAGACAGCTTGGAAAGTTTTAACTTAACACGTCCCCTCCACTTCATCACTTTTTGGTGTTGGTCAAATCTTGCACCAATATTTGATATTGTCTGTGGGGACACGAGCAAAAAGTCATGAACTAGCTAAGTCACCGTAAGCCAAGAATCAGGACTCCGTCTTGCTACCAACCCAATAGCTCCAACATATGCTCAGGAGCAATCGACCTCTCTACCTAGCCCTCACTAAAAGCAAGGTCAGCCCAAGGGAATGGTACGAACTTCAACAAAGAAGAAACACACAGCGAGCTCAACTAAGCAATCTCGAGAAGACTGTCGAGGGTATTTAGATGAGGACAACAAGACTCAACCAAAACAAGCTCAGCAAGGAGCCCCACCCTCACAGTGACCTAGTGGATCCATGCCGCCACCTCAACACAAAAGCCACTTAGACGAGGACAGCGAAACTCAACCAAGCCAAGGTCGCGATAGGCTAGCACCACTTGGATTCCTCCAGTAATAAGGACTAGTAATAGTTGAATATATTTTTTTTCACGGAGCCATTGTCTTAATTATTAGCCTGCTTTCTATTTTAATAACATTATTGTCTAACTTGAGAGCTCAAATACTGAAATTGAAAATTTGGATTTGCAGCTTTAATCATTTGTAATCTTTCCGTTTTTACTACAAGCTAAACTTGGGAACTAAAATAATGAAACATGAAATACAAAAGATAATCCCACTTCTCTCCACTTTGTAGTTTTAAATTGAATACATAGCCTTTTCTCCCCTCAACTATATTCCCACTTTCTCTCATAAAAAAAAAAAAGACAATCCCACTTTCTCTCCACTTTTTCTTGGGGGTGTTTGTAACGCTCTATATGTAAGAGTCAAACTTTTTCTTGAGAGTGTTTGTAACACCCCATATATACAAGTCAAACTTGTACATTGATTAATACATATTGTCAGATATATTTATATGCGTATACTTATATACATGACCTTAGAATAGGGTGAATATGTGTTTAATTGGGTGGTTGATGTACCAAAACCCAATACTTGGTGAAAATTTCAATTTTGAGTGCAAGGAGCGCGTAAACCCGATAGCAATATTTATGAAATTTTCAGAGAAGCGTGCTCCTCGGTCTGGCGGTTTGCATGTTTTATAACGCCACATTTCGACTTTTCAAGCTCATTTGCACTAGAAAGAGTTGGAGAATACCAGAGGAAAGGAAGAGGAAGAAGGGGAAAGAGCTAGGGCAACCCAAATCTAAGGTAAGGTTTGATCATTTTTGGTTAAGACTTACTGATTTGAATTCCTCTCTTCAACTTGTACAACATGAGTGAAATTTATATGATTTCCATGGCTTGATTGAAAACTTAGACAAGAGGGTTTTGAGCTGGAATTGTAGGATTTGCTGGATGAAATCATAAGTAATCAATTTCTTTCTCATTTCTAAGTTAATTGATGGTTAAAATGTGGATTTTCCATGGTTGGAAATGGATTTCCAGAAATGCTGTAAGTGGGTTTTGGGAATCCATTTGAATGTTGAATTGAAGTATTTTAATGTGTTTTATGATTAGAAATTGTTAATTAGATGATTGGCAATGTTGAATTGCCGAGATTTGTGGAAAGAATTGATGAATTATGAGATTGGTGATGAACGCAAGTCAGGTGCTTGTGATGTAACAATCCAAAAGTTGAGAAATTGGCTAAGTGTTTTGAGTGTGGATTTAGTCAAAATCCTGTAATTTGTGAATATTTCTATTTTGGTTTTATGTATGACACTGTAGTATATATAGACTCTGTTTTGTAAATCACTAGCATGTTTGATTGTTATGTTTGCATTGTCTTGTTAATGCATTAAAATCTTTGATTTGAATATCGAATATACTTAGACTTACTTGATGTAAGAAAAATATATGATCAATTCCAATGAGAAAAGTTTATAGACTAGACATTGGAATTATCGAGATGATGGTTTGATAAGTCAAATTCTCCCTATAAATGCATAATGGGGATATAAATTCGCTTACATTCCTAAGGGTAAGGATTTATCTTTATGCATTTATGATATGTATAGTGTGGCAAAAAATGTATTTGAATCATGTATTGATATTTACAAGTGAATTGCATAATGAGTTTACAATGATGTTTACAATGCCATGTTTTCCTTATTGATGCATATATAATTTCATTACTAGATTACTCACTTAGTTTGTTATTGTCACACCCTGGGTTGCACAGCGTGCCCCCTACCTAGGTGTGGGCGCACCCCCTTGGAGCAAACGCCTAGCCATTATGGATCCATAATATTGTCATATCGCCATGTAGCAACCCAACCGCAGCTGGTCTACATCGAAACGATTATTTGTCTCCCACTATTCATGAATAGTGTAGGGCCTCCCTAGGAATCGAACTCGAGACCTCCCTTAAGGAGTCTAATTTCGCATTCCTAGTAGCCACTGAGCCACTAGTAGCCACTGAACCATTGACTCAGTGGCTACTAGGAATGCAAAATTAGACTCCTTAAGGGAGGTCTCGAGTTCGATTCCTAGGGAGGCCCTGCACTATTCATGAATAATGGCAGACAAATAATCGTTTCGATGTAGACCAGCTGCGGTTGGGTTGCTACATGGCGATATGACAATATTATGGATCCATAATGGCTAGGCGTTCGCCCAGAGGGGGTGCGCCCACACCTGGGTAGGGGGCACGCTGTGCAACCCAGGGTGTGACAAAAAGGCCTTATGTATACATAAGGGAGGTCTTTTTGTCACACCCTGGGTTGCACAGCGTGCCCCCTACCCAGGTGTGGGCGCACCCCCTCGGGGCGAACGCCAGCCATTATGGATCCATAATATTGTCCCATCCCGGTACAGCCGCCGCCACACAAGGACGTCTCTTGTACACGGGATCATTTGTCTGACACTCCCGAGGGGGTGCGCCCACACCTGGGTAGGGGGCATGTTGTGCAACCCAGGGTGTGACAGTTATAGCTCACCTCACTCCCTTTTTATTACATGTATAGATTACAAAGGCAAGAGCAAGGCTCCAGATGGCTGATTGAGCTTCTTTGTTTGCCGATGTAAGTTTTGTGTTCAGAGGGAGATGGTTTTATACTTTTTATTTTGAATATGTATAAATATATAACACTAAACTATGTTTGTAATGGTTAGTGGGTTGTATAAATGACAATGATACACGTGAATGGTATTAGATGAAGTATGTGAGATTATAATCATGGTACCATGTATATAGTGATGTTTAGTTTCGAGACATGGGGATTGATATAAGTCTTGAGTATTGTGGAATAGAAATGAAATAATATATGTGGATGTGAATAGTTTTCATGAATGTATTGAGAATCATATGTTGAATTGTGTATATCTTGAGGACTATCAGGTGTATGTGAAACCTCAGATTTATGGAAAGGTTTAGCCGAAAATTTTTAGTGAATTTTTGGTGTATTTTCTTAAAGGAATAGGTTGATAGGGTATCATATACGTCGATATATGACGTATATGGTATTTTGTACCACCTTACGGAGAGGGTCGTGACAGTGTTAGTGGGTTGGTTCAAATCGCGGAACTGAACCGAATTGGTGCGTTCGGTTAAGTTTCGAGTTGAGAGTTTTATAAACAGATCAGTTCTGTTCGGGTTGTAGGTTGATGTCTTGAAAACCAATGGTAAACCAAACCGAACCGACCATGATTATATTATATTATTATACTATGTATATTAAATATTTCTATGTGGTATTGATGTAACATGATATGTTGATGAAATATTTTTGTTTGTAACATTACATAATTATATTGTATTATTTGCAATATGTATTTTTTTATTTTATTTTAAAAAGTATATTTCATAGATTAAAAAATGTAAACCGATTAACCTGAACCGAATTGGTTATGTTCGGTTTAAGAGGGTATAATCGGTTTGGATTGGTTTACAAAAAGCCAATCCGATGCCTATCGGTCCAATTTACGGTTTGGGGTCTAAATCGATCCAAATTAAACCGATAACACCCATACTTTTTCCCACGAAAAGAAAAAGAAGAAAGTGTTAGAGAATAAACCCAAGAAATTACAAACATACACAAAAGAGAAAACACTGAGATAAGAGATTTAACGCGGTTTGGAAAGAAATCCTTGCATGCACAGAGTGCACCAACACTCAATTCACTATCAACGGAGGTTTATAATGGAAAGCCATTTTGTAAGCACTTTTTCACAATTTTTCTCACTTTTCATCTATCTCACTCACATAAAATTTAATTATAATTAAATTTATATATTAACCCTACCTAAGAGTACAATTGCAATTTTATACAAAAATAAATAAAATAATTATTTTAGCTTCTTAAAATAACAATAAGTGGGAGTATTTTTTTGTTTTCTTCACGAGAAAAAGTGGGAATATCTAATAGTTGAAGGGTGAAAAAGCCATGTATTTAATTTAAAACTACAAAGTGGGATTATCTTTTTTAATTTCTTTTTTTTCATGAGAGAAAGTGGGATTATCTAATCCTTGATTTTACAACGGAAAATGAAGGTATGGACGGGATTTCTTGAGTTGAACAATCTGAACAGCCTAACAATATAGTGTCTTTTAGGAATCCGTTATTATATATCTAAAATAAGGAATCAAATCTGAGTTGAACTCATCCTCTGCGTCTTCTGTACAGCCAAGTTCTAGCACAAGAAAATTTAAGAACAAAAACAGTAACTTCTATCAAATATAAATTTAAAAAATAATAAATCAAACACCCATTTTTCCTTTCAACCCCAAGCATTAGGCCCACACCTTGCGCCTTAGAAACAACATTCAAAGCTACCCGCGACCCTTTACCACAAGATTAAATAGAAAAAGAGAGAAAATCATGTAATGTATTTCAACTAATTTTTCAATTACTTTATCCATTTTTTTTAGGGAAAAAAAAAAAAGGTGAGATGAACACCACAGATCTAACGAACATCAAACACGTAACTCCAAATCCCACACCAATCCCACAACTTTTGCTATTGTCTTTGTTGTATTCTCCTGTGTTGTCCGTGTTAGTAATAATGAAAGGATAAATAAATAAAAAGAATTAAATTAATATTAATATAAATAATAAAATTCAAATAATAATATGTTTATAACTAAACAATAAAATAAGTTTACAAATAAATCAAATTTAGCAAAGTAAAGATGAAATAAGATGGAACTGAGGCCTGTGTAACACACACACTGTCCTTAAAATAAATTTGTCTCTCACATTAGTGCAAGAGGTAAATCGACGTCTGTCTCTCATTATACAATAATAAATGAGCAGCTGATTAGCACATTGTCAGTACTCGAGTGAACTAAACTTTACAAAATAGTATCACTACAAACTAATACACCTCAAAAAAAAAAAAAAAAAAAACTAAAGAGGAAGAAGAAAATTTTAGAAGTAGTAGAAACTCTGAGAATTGATGTATAAAACATAAGAGAAGGCACCCATTTTATACTAATAGAAGAAGATGGTGCTCTTAATGTCCTTATTAAGAGTGCTAAATAGCCTTAAACGTTACGAATTAAATTGAATTAAAATCATATAACGATTTTTCTAATTTAATTTAAAATTAAAACTCAATTAAATTATTTAACCATTACCGTCTTTAATTCAATTTAAAACATATAATGATTTTTTTAATTTAATTCAAATTTAAATTTTTATTAATTTTTATTTAATAAAATTTTCAACAGTCCCTCCTAAAAACCACGTCAAAATCTCTTTAAAGAAAAAGAAACACATTTTTAATACAAAAGAAAATGGTTAAGCGAGATGAAATTAGAGTAACTAACATATTTTTTTGCTTTGCTGGGAGAGTAATTAATGTGAGCCTTACCATTACGTTTCTTCAACACAGATGATATGCTAAACCCAAAAAAAAAAAAAAGAAAATTCAGAAAAGAAAATCCAACCAAATTTTCACTCGCCCGAGCTTTTCACCCAAATATTTATTGGAAGAAGAAGAAGAAGAAGAAGGTTAACTCATGTTTTTTTCATGCATGGACTCGTGACGGTGTTCTACGACGTCGGCGACCCGTAACCACCGCAACCGCACCTCATGCACGCCAGCACGGCCAACAGGTATGGCTAGAAGATTTTAAAAGTTTAGCTTGTAATAAAACTGGAAAGATTACAAATGATTAAAGCAACAAATCCAAATTTTCAGTTTTTTGAGCTCTCAAGTTAAACGATAATGATATTAAAATAGAAAATGGGCTACTAATTGAAACAATAGCCCAGTGAAAAAAACAAACGAACGTGGGATATTAAAATAGAAAATGGGGTATTTTCTCAATTATTGTTTTTCTTAATGAGAGAAAGTGGGAATATCTACTAATTGAGGGGAGGGGAGAAAAAGCCATGTATTCAATTTAAAACTACAAAGCGGAGACAAAATCGGATTATCTTTTTTTTTTTTTTTCCCGAGAGAAAGTGGGGTTATCTAATCTTTTGATTTTACAACCTCTTTGGTGTGACTTATTTGTATTTCATAGTTTCCTCCTCCTCGTTTTCAAAATTTATAGTCAAACCTTCTTTATTAATGATAACCTCTTCATATGTTAACTCAAAATCTAGACTTAAGGAAGGTTCATAGTGATCCTCTAAAAGACTGACTAAAAAAATTAATCTTTTTTTTTTTTATGAAGAACATTAATTATTTGATCTACATGTGTTGTTAACTTTTTTGCAGATTGTTCAATCTTAATGCAAAATTACTCCGTTGCAATCTAAAATTAAAGAATATTTTGCATAAATAAATATAAGGTCTCTTTCAAAGATGACTTTGAATATTCTTAAGGCAGCTCATAGGGCAGTATTAATTCAAAAAATAATGAGGAGAGGGTTGTGGTAGGAGATCATTAAATGAACCCCAAAATGAGAGCCTTCAATCCAATATAAATTTGAGTCACTAGCATAATCTTAAGAATAATTCTCAAATTATAGCTAAGGTTCTAATGTATATTTTGTGCGGTGGTCCGATTCCAATTGAACTGAGGGTGGGCTACACTAAATGAGGGTGGGCTACACTAAATGGGCAAATGTCACTATGATGGGTAGATTTGGACATATAGAACATACATTCATATATAGGTTCAGTAATGGGTCAATAACCATTAATAGTGAATCTGCATATCAATTTTTTAAAATTTTAAATTTTTTGTATTTAAATTTTTTAATCTAAATCTAGACTCAATTAAAAGACATACAATCAAAAAAATCCTAAGGAAATCTAGCACACATCTCCAAAAATAAAATGAATGATCTGCATGGGTAAACTTTCTATGACCTAGACAGCTCCTAAAGAGTATCTCATAGGCCTCAAATTTGGTCTCTTAACATAGTCAACTTAGGTGAGCCTTCGGGTGGTGGGGTGGGGTACAAGGTTCTCTTAAATATCGAACTCCTAAAACAACAAAACTGCTTCCCTTTTACAATTTAACGTTACCGGGGACAAGGATTTCTGGAAAGTTCATACTTCATTTTAATTAAGCTTAGAGACAGACTAAGGTGAGTGCGTAAGGGATGATTAACCTAATTTCGGGCCAAGTGTGGTGATGAAATCCACCTTTGATCTTAATTGGGGTATTCGAAACAAAGTATGATGCAAAATTTTATTATGCAGATTATAATCTTAAGATTTTATTTTTATACGAGTAAAAATAAGAAATATTAAATCTAAATGATCTTTGATCATATAAAGCATATAGCTAATTAATTTAAAATTAAAAAAATAATAAAGTGATTTAGCACCAATCTCAGACAACGACGCCAAAAATTGAATGAGATCTTTTGAATAAATTAATAATAAAAATAAGTGCTAAATAAAGTGATTTAGGACGTAATAGATCGATCCACAAGGATTGAGTTAGAAATATAAGATAAGTCAAAGAAAAATTATGGTTCAGTTTCTAACATCTTACATATAAAACCAATTAATAAATAAAGAAAAATAATAAAAATCGAATTTAAATTAACTTGAAATGAAAATAAAGCAAGGAAATAAACAAGGGAGCAATAAACAACAAGAACTAAATGAAGGAAAAATAGAAATTACTGAATAAGAAAAACTTTATTAATGTAAAAAAAGAAAGAAGAAAACTTACGAAATTTCAAATCCTTGGACAATATCACCTTACTCAATGCCTGGATGAGTAGCTAAAACATAAATCTAACATACACAAAAAATGAAAATAAGAGTAGAGATGAGATGAGATGTCCTAATCCCTTGGGTGTTCCCTTTATATAGTCGATTTATATTCAAAACAACTATATTTTACATATAATTTAAGATTTCATTATCCCCACATATTCCATGAAATCAACTCCAATCAAGTAGCTTCTTAATTTAAACATGAGATTTTCAAAATAAAAAATATTTAATCAATCAAATAATCAGGGCACATCATTTCATATCTTTTGATTTTGATTTCTTGACTTTTATGTCATTTGACATGTGAAATTTTCTTCTTAGATGCAACTGATCACGTGACTTCAAAATTCTATTTAATATTTAAGAATTAATATTGAACTTAAAAATACCTTTACAAAAAAACTAAGTGAAGCATTAAAGAAAACAAAATAAATCACTTTAAATAATTATCCAATACTTTTTAGGAAAAAATAATATTTACGACCTTTAAAGTTACTTTCAACTCTCAAAAAAAAAAATAAAAAAAAAAATCAATAAACTAATTCCTAATGAACCCTAAGTAAAAAAAAATGTGACAAAATATATTTTCCTACAAATGCATTTCTAAAATAGCCTAAAATGTTGAAAAATGACCTAAAAACTCTAGAATATACTCCAAAGAGATTTTTATTATTTTATTTTATGTTCTAGCCTAAATTACTAAAAATATGAGTAAAAATAAGCAAAATTGTGACTTATCGGTACACTCAAGTTGATTCGCTCAAGTTCAAGATGAAGAATAAAGCTTTGATCAAGCCAAGGACAATTAAGCACTGAGCCACAAGCTTTTCAAAT
The DNA here is from genome assembly GCA_035771175.1 of Paratinospora sagittata. Taxonomy (NCBI): domain Eukaryota; kingdom Viridiplantae; phylum Streptophyta; class Magnoliopsida; order Ranunculales; family Menispermaceae; genus Paratinospora; species Paratinospora sagittata. Next base: position 30,532,928 of record CM069599.1, read on the forward strand.
GTAAAGTGTTGCTTAGATTGTATCTTAGGTCTGTAGAACCTTACTCTAAACTATTCAGCTCAATTTGATTTTATTTTTCAAAATGTCTTTGATCTTCAACAAAATAGTGTTTTATTGATTAATCTTGGGTATCTCATCCCTTATGGCCAGACTAATCCTACACCAACAAGTATGAACTCCTCTTAGCCCCCCACCTATAATGCTACATGAACAGTCATGTATGAAAATATGTCCGTCAACATAATGAATCTTCACGCTCACTTGTGGATTTACGGTTGAAGAGCAGCTCCGCATTGAGACTCGAACTCTTAATTTGCACTGTACTCTTTTTCCCTTAGCTAAGATTTTGTCCTATTGAGTTTTCCTTACAAGGTTCTAAATGAGGCAGTCTTAACAATATAATGCTTCATGAGAACATTGTATTTTATTTCATTAATTTTTTTTTTTCACTAATTTTTTCTAATAAGGTTTTAACGAGACATATTTACTTTATAAGATGATATTCAAAAGGGAGAGGGTTATAAATATATTTTGAATACCATCATATTATATCTCATAAACCCCATTCATGCTATGAATTTTGTAACCTCTAAATTAATGATGATTTAACTATGTACCCAATGGATTAATTTTTTTTTTTTTTTGTAACCATTGAATTTATTAATAGGTTGTAAATATAATTTAATCCCTTCATTGTGGCCAAGGTGCTTGGGTTGTAAACTATACATGCAAGATATGCATACAAATTTAGATCAATAAGAGAATAAAACTCTTCCTCTATTTTTCTATTTCTTTGTCTCCATGTCTTTTTTTTAATTTGTTTATTTATAATAGTTTTCCATTTATTTTATAACAGTTGTGATATTACGGGGGCAGACTCATACCTCCATCCCGGGCGAAGACTAAAATAACCGGGTCGAGTCAAACCGATCCAAATTAGCTAGAAATAGAAATGGCGAGTCTTTTGTATTTTGTTCTTCCTTCTTCGCAGCACCTGCTAAGAAATCTGTTCGATCGAAAGCAAGCTACTCTCCCCAACTTCAGGTTCGATTTTTCTTTTATTCTTTCCCCTTTTTATCGATCATTATGGCTGAATTTACACTTTCAATGCTCCAAGAAACTCATTTTTCAATTTTTCTGGAATTCCAATTACCTTGTTGAATTATATAGTCCAAACAAGACTTTTTGTTGCTTCAGCTACCACCATTAGATTCTGATGTAGTTAATTTTTCTCAATGCAGCAAAGAAAGAGAGAGATGGGGCCGTCGTGTTTGATTCTCCTTCTTCTTCTTCTTAATCTCTTCACTCATCTTAATCTCTTCACTCATGTTTTTGCCGATCAGATCTTCACCGCTCACACAGGTAATCAAATGTTTAATCTCATTCCTTTTTTTTCCTGAAATGTTATATGTTATTGAATGATTTAATAGAATCCCTAGCCTTATTTCGGTTACTTTTGCAAGTAGCTTGATAATTCAGGTTGCAGAAAGGGTTTAATACGGGTTTGGGCTGTGGAAGAGGGGAAGTGAATGTTGAATCCATTCTTAAGTGAATTTTAATTTTGTAGGAAACCCAAAACATAATTAAAGGCTGTCATATAGTTTCTTAGTGCATTTCTGTGGCATCTTCTTTTTATGTTAATAACATTTACTAATCATTATTATCAAGGATTTCACCATGATATTGATTTTAATGTTGGAAAGTTTTCTATAGATGTCCTGTATTTTGACTTCTTTGAATTGTAACTTGTACCTAGTTTGTGGTATGTATATATATTTTAAAACCTTGTTTACTCATGCTTGGGGAGTATGGGAACTTTCCTGTTCATGTTTCTTTGATTTTGTATAAATTACTGATTTAGTTTTTGAGACTGATTCATCTAGTGGATTAATTAAGCTACAGTGCCTTCTCTGATTTGTCATGAATGCTAGTGCATAATGCTTTTCTGGCTTATTGTTTTCTTAACTCTTAGGAGCAGGTGGGACATTTGGTCGCAGCTCCCATGAGCCCAAGTACAAGATTGAATTCCATTCAGCTGATTCACCTTTTCATCCTGTGAGTAAACTTTTAACTCTTCACATTTTGATTTTTGGTGCTTGGACCTAGATTTGTTCTTTCTCATCTTTTGAATTGCATGTTGTGATGATTTTTTTTTGTTGGTACTGGGAAAGTAATGTAGGATCACTAATTACAATACCCAACCTGTGCATGACCGCTAGCTCCAATATCAGATTTGATACAAGACCATTGCCTGTCATACCAAATTAAATTGGTTTATAGTATATATTTTTCTTAAAACAATATTTAATTAAGAATCAGATAGGATGGAGTAGGGACAGATCTTTAAAAAAATAGATAATCTCGCCAATTAATTTACCAACATGTATGGACTCCAATAAACTCATTTTTTTCTAATTTATTCATAGACTTATTATAATGCTATTTTGTAGTTTTTACTCGTTTCCTTTGGCAGTTTAGGAGGGGTTAGTTTGTAGTTTTGAGCATCCCTTATGCTCTCCCTCTTCGTGCCTTGTATCTCCTTTGTGTTTCTCTTATTAATATAAATTATATCTTCTTTCTTCTCAAAAAAAGACTTATTGTGATTTTCTGCATTCAAAGATAAAGGCTTGTCTTTCTTTTTCAAAATTAGTTAGTGCCACAGTTCAAAGATTCTTTAAAAACCACATATTGACTTTTGATAAAAACGTCTAAATTTTTGAATTTGAGACCTACGGCCTATTAAACATAAATATTAAACAATAAGTTCTCGAGCTACTAAAAACATTAAATTCTGAATTTGAAACAACTGCAAATGTTAAGAACATATTTTAATTATATGAACACCTATTCATAATGATGTATAACGTATTTTAGCAATTTTTTTATGTTTTTTTTATTTAACTTTTTTTTAGAGAAGTTTTTATTTTGGTATATTTATATTTTAGTGGTAGTTCTAGATAGTTTTTTAAAATTCGTTTAATTGTTTAAGTGTATTAAAAGTGTTTTAGAAGTGTCTAAATAGAGTTCTAATAGAATTAGAAAGTTGCTTTTATGTTATAGATAGCTTAGAAAACTTATTTTTAAGTGTTTTAGGTAGTTTAGAAGTTGTTTTCGTAGAGTTATCTATATAAAGAGCTCTAATTACGAAATTTAAGAAATGAAGATCAATTATTTTTCTCTTTGAATATTCTATTCAATAGACTTTATTTTGATTATTATTTTGAGTATTTTTGTTTTTTTCTTCCTTGACGAATCTACCCTAGATGAGGTTTAATTTTTTCCCATCAATCTATTGATCTCCTTTACTACGTTTTCCAAGGTAGGATAGGCAATTTGCTCATGTTAGATAACCACTGGACCTAAGTAAAAGTAAAACTATAGTTGTTAGGTAGAAACCCAACTATGTATATCAATAATCAAATGAAGTCATAAACATAGATATTAACACTCCCCCTCAAGTGCATGATGGTCCATGAACCAGATTTATAAAAGGAAAGAAAGACTAGACTTATAAATCAGATAATCAAGCAAATAATTGCAAGGAAATTTGAATAGAAAGCCTCCATGGCCCAAGCTCTAATACCTCGTTAGACAACCTCTGAACCTAAAAGCAACAACTGTTAGGTAGAGGCCCAATTATGTTTATAAAGTCGAAGTGTGGAACATAGATATTAGCATGTATGCTCCATGCCAACGTAACATCCTCTGGCTTTTCCTTACTCACTTTCGAACTCATAAAAAGTCAGCAGACATTCCATTGGCCTCTGGTTTACTCCTTCCTGATACGACTGGGATTATGAACTTTGTTACATCTTTTATCTTGTGGCTATACTGTTGTGCTTGTTTATAACTCATTTATCATCGTGCTTGTTATCTATTCTGCTTGGGTAAAATTGAGTTGTCTGATAAAAAAGTAGTTTTTAGGACTAAGCATTGGAGTTGGATGCAGGATGATGACCAGGAGTCATTGATAATGTCTGACAAAAAGGGGCAGAAATTCATGTGTTTCTTGCCTAGAGTGGAGAAAACAAAAACTGGAAGATCCGTTGCTCAACAAAATACAAGCAGCATGATCACGGAAACTGAGAGAAGGATTAAGCTGAAGACACCAGATGAACTTCTTGAAGTACTAAAGGATGAATGCTTATATAGAGTGAGGGTCTTTCACCTGAAAATATGTTTTTCCCTTATTTGCAAACTTTTAATCTTTCTTGATGTAATAGAAGAGCAATAAATTTTTCTTCGAACCAGTTAGGACTTTCAAATTCTTTCTTTTTAATATCTTATCTCAAGTCTCTAACATCCAGGAATTTTAATTCTTCACGTGAAAAATCATTCTCAAGTGTTTTACTCATATTTTCAACTCTTTATATACAGCAAGAAGGTTGGTGGTCATATGAATTCTGTTATCATAAGAAATTGCAGCAACTTCATTTGGAGGATGAGAAGGTAAATTCTTAATGGCTCCCGGGGTGTTTTCTTAGTGAATTTCATAACCCATGAATTTTTTTTTTATGCCAATGTAGTATAGAAGAGGGTAACGATTTGTTTTTATCATTGCAATGTAATTGGAAATGGAATCTTGTTCTTCTTCTTTTTATCTTTTGTTCTCCTCTGTTTTTCCTCACATTTAAAAAATGTTTGAATGAGTCATACTTCAAATGATTCCTTAAGAATTTCATATTTTTTTTTCCAGGTTATTGCTGCTGTTAGCTTGTTAACAAGGATATGCATTTTTATATATGAAATTATACAATTGTGCTTTTGTAGTGATAATTACTTCTAGTCCATCATGAAATGTCAGTGTTCCCTTCTTCTTCTTAATTCCTTAATTATGTGTATATGCATCTAATGTCAAATGTTGGATTCATAAGTTATGTCACCTACATCTACTCGGAAAAAAAAAAAAAAAAAAAAAAAAAAAAAAAAAAAACAAAACAAAACAAAAGGAATGCGGAAAGTATTTGTATCGAAATGGACTGTTACTGAAAGAATAGAACAATACATGTGCAGCACCCGAGTATATATCTTCCCAACTTCAGCTTCATAAATTTGGTTGCCAAATCCCCCCTCAAACAGAGAGGGAAAAACACAAAACTTATCTCAGTCTACAATATATCTAAATACTTTATCATAGGCCGTTCCTGGGTGAAGGGCCTCATATGATTTACATCAATTTGCATGAGTAAGAAAATAGCTTTTATTGTCAGTCTCCCAATCATAAAAACCAAACTAATTTTTTAGATCTTCTACTTGTCCTTCATAATTTATTTTCTCAAGCTTTCTTAAAGTTTTGATGTTTCATTATATGGCTCATAAAGGTGATCAAGTAATACCCTCTATAACTCAATAGTTCTTATATATGGACAAAATGAACTTTTCCTTTTTCTAAGTTCCTATGAATTTATCTAGACATGATAGTCCATTATCTCCCATGCATAAATCACTATTTGGATACCATTTCAGTCTAATGTCTTTTCAATATTAGTTTTCCTTGGGGCATCTTAACTTAAGACACTTTCTGGTCTTGTTCAACCTTAGTTCCATGTGACTGACTTCTCTTAAATGAATATTTTCTAAGCGATGTCCCTTCGGAGACAACTGATAAAATATTTTCTAAGCAATCAACATATATTAAAAAAAATGAAATCTCTCCTTTGCATATTTTTATCTCCTTGTCGTAAGGTTGATCCTTGTTTTTATATTATATGTTGCTTTCCTTCATTCCAGATAGCTCATATGCATGTACGACACCTTCTTTAGTAGCTAGAATAGTGTAAAGCTCTCTTATTCCTTAAATGTAGCATCACTTGCAGCTTCTATAATTTCTTTCATAGCACTTCTATGTCTTTCTATGCCCACAGTGATGCATGGCTTTTTGAGGATGAGAATTTAAATGATTCTAGTATAAAAGTAGACAAAGATGAGAACATTTAAGAAAATAAAAATTCACAACATATTGATTGTTGCTATGATTTTGTGTGAATACGTGGTAAAAACATTAAAAGATAAAATCAGAAATGAACATATTTCAGAAATTTCAAAATAGTCCCAATTGGAGATAAAATGAGACAGAACCAATTAAGATGGTTTTTGACGCAAACGACAAAGACCATTAAATGTGACAGTTACGAAAAGTGACTCATTAACATTTAACAATTAACGGGAAGGACAGAGACAAAGGAAGACTTAAATAACATGGATAGAGATAGTCATGAAAGATATAACTACTTAAAATATAGTGGTTGACTTCGCACTTGATAAAGCATAGTAAAGGAAGCGGATTCATGTAGTCAACCCCATGTAGCTGGAAAAAGGCTTTGTTGAGTTGAGTATTATGTTTCGGCTTTTAGAGGTTCTTGAGATGGCTATGTGGGAGAATGAAGAGAGGGAAGCTAGGATTTTGGTCATCATTGCTATTATAGTTTATGAGATGTTTCAGAAATTATATATAACACATATTTCTTTACAAAATGAGAGAATTCATTGGTAAATCAACAGAAAGTAAACTTGCTGATTCTATCTGTTATAGGTGGTTCAAGAATTTGTTTTGGGTGTGTATGATGCTGAAGCCACAGCTGCTTTCAACCAGAATCCCTCTGATGTTTCTATTTTGAAAGATCCACGCTCTAAAGATGCATCTCAAAGGTACCAAATTACAAATACCTTTTTTCTTTTTTTCTTTCTTCTAAATCAAAAGAAGAGGTATAAATGTTACAGTGACCATGGATGAGAAGCTCTTGCATTAATACTGCCGCATTAAATGTGCAATGTAGGTATCATGCTCATCAATACACAAATGGTACCATCTGTGATCTCACAGGTCAACCTCGAGAAACTGAGGTATTAAAAACTCAAATAGCTGTTGAACTCTCCTATTTATTTGTTATGTTTAACTTCAATTTTCATTCTATTATATCAACAGGTGAGATTTGTATGCTCTGAGCCTAGAGTTATGATTAGTTCTATTACAGAACTATCAACTTGCAAGTATGCACTTACAATTCAAAGCCCGATGCTATGCAAACATCCGTAAGCCCCAATATGTTTTGATTCTCCTTTTTTTTGGATCTAGTTCTTTCATTTATGTTCTTCATGGAAACACAATGCCTCTGACAGAAAGAAATGATTTCTGCTGGTTACTTCCAAAAGTATATCTAGGAAGACTGAAACAGGACATTTGTCTTGCTGTCCCAACCTCAACATAGGTTCTAAGTACTGACATGGTAAATTTGAAAAGCCTGAAATTAAATAAGTTACGGCTGTACACAATCTTCAAAAAAATAAAAAATAAGGAAAGAAAGATTTGGGAAGTAAAAGAACCATCCAATCCTCCATACACCCTAACCTTACTTAAATCTTAGTATCTTACTAGAGCACATCTGCTAGATTATGCTCTTATAGATGTGTTGAACAATGCCAATGAGTCTTGACTAGGGTAAAACTCTCAGCTGCTTCTAGCACTCTCAAAACCGATATAATGATTTGATCATGTTAGGTTAGATCTTGTTCAAGAAATGTGTGCCTTCTCAAGATCTCCAAGAATATATCTGAAATGGAGCTGAAGTGGTAAAACATCATTTTCTTCTGGAAGTAAACAGAAATTAAGGGACGTCACTTTCTTCTGAAAGTAAACTGAAATTAAGGAATCAGCACGCCAACACCAATCTGTGCCTTGGGAAGCAAAGTGTATTGAAGAAATAAGGGCTAATATCTATATATATATATATATGTGTGTGTGTGTGTGTATGTGTGCGCGCGCGCGCGAAATAAAAGGAAAAAATCATCCTTTCTCAAACTGGATCTGGAAATGATCATATGTGGAAATATCTCCCCTCAAATTCTGCAGCCTATAGCTTTTGTTGTAGTATGTTCTTTTTTCCTTCATATTCTTTTTCTGACACCTACCTTTTAACGCTACAGAATGTTTAAAGAAGCGAGACCGATATGGCACACCATCAACTGTAATGAGCTCCCAAAGGTTGCAGAAAATGCAGAAGTAGAAGGGGAGAGCTTCAAAGACACACAATTAACTATGCTTCCGGAGATCAAAGTTTCGCCTGAATACGATTCAGAAGAGTACGCAACATGAGCATATCAATACACATAATTTTGTGGAAAAACACATTCTTATAATGATTTTAGGAGGTAGCAGACCAGTTTTCTGGTATGTCTTTGTCTAACTGTAAATTCCTAGTTAAAAACAGATCGCAATCAATCAAAATTCCATTACCTAAAGTAGCATGTCTTGTATGTCCTATCATATCTGTTCTATTACAAAGATGTCTTTTTTTTTTTTTTTTTTGTCTCTGAGTGGATACAATAGTCCCCAGAATATCCACCTAAGGGGTATTCAGGCCCCTGGGTTCGGGACAAAGCCCTACTAATTTTCTCACTAATTTATTGGAAATTAGAAGAAAAATTGGTGGCAGCGAGATTCAAACCAGGGTACTTCCGTTCCCTGAGTTGTGTTCGCACCATCAGATCAACTCCTTGTTGGCACAAAGATTTGTCTTTTACTTCTTATGCAACCTTGTAGCAGCTAAATTACATCGTTCATTTTCCAAATTTTATTTCTCCTTCCTTTCCTTTCGCCTGATTTACTCAACCACTGGTCATAAATGAGAGCGACCTGAGAGCTTCTTGTCAGTCAATTTTCATTTTCGGGTTATTATTCCACACTGAATTTTTTTTCTTTAAGTAACAGATTCTAACTCAGAAATATCCATCCTTTTTCTTTTTTTTTTTTGAAGAAGAAAAAACAAGCTTTATTCCGTAAGAAAAAGAATAAAATAAAGAAATACATCAACAGCACGACCGCCAAAGACTCACCAAAGAACCTCAGATTTGCCTTAGAATCGTGGTACCCCTACAATAGGCATTCACTCCTTTTTAAAAACCACCCTGCAATTGGTATCCCCTTGCCCCATGGTGAGGCAAAAATTCAAGTGCTAGCAAATAACCTAATGCTATCCGCTGATTACAATCTTTATGACTATTAGGGTTTGTTTAGCGCGCGAGATAGGATAAATTATTTTTATGTGATTGAATTGAATTGGATTAGATAGGATATGGTAAGATTAAAAATAAAGTAATCCAGTATTTGATAGTATATATTTGAGATTGAAATAAAAAAATAATTAAATATTTTTTTTAAACTTAATTTTTTTTAAATTACATTAAAAAAAAATCATATGGTTTTGCGAAGTTGGTTTTGCAAAAACCAGCTATGTTTGAATTTTTTCTCTTTTTTTTTTCGATTTAAAGAAGAAAGATGCAAGAGGGAAGAGGAAGAAGAAGAAGAAGACAATGAAGAAGAAGAGGAGCAGAAGCAGAAGATGTAAAAAAAAATAAAAAAAATGGCGGGGTAAAAGGGTGAAGTAGGATAATTTTTATCCCATCCCACCTCAACTCCGGATTATTGAGCACTCTCTCGTTCCTTTCAAGCCGCATCAACCAAAGAGTAGCGTAAAATGTGATAAAGCCCGATTCTTTTCCATCTCTAGAAAGATTGGCGAAATGGGAGAGTGAAAGCCCCTCATTAACATTGGTAGGGATCCTATATCGACCACCTGAACAGGAAAACCACCTGTGCCAAATCTCCCTTGCCAATGGACAAGAAAAGAAAATATGCTCCACACTTTCACTATCCTGCAAACAAAATGGGCAACAGTGGGGGGATAAGCACCAATTAGGTGCTCTTCTCTGCAACATATCACATGTATTAATCCTTTTACGGGCAAGCAACCATCCAAAAAACTTAACCTTAAATGGAACCTTGACTTGCCAAATGAACTGATAAAGTGGGAAGGGATGATAATGTGGTGAATCACAAAGAATACCAAAAAAGGAATTGGTAGAGAAAGATCCATTGGGTGATGGGGACCAAGTCAGATTGTCCGGAAGGGTTGACAACCTAATTGGGGCCAAACGAGACAAGATCTAAGATCTCAGAGAGTTCTCTGGAAGTAAGACCCCTAGAAAAATAGAAATTCCAAGAATGTCACGACCCCTCTCGGGGTGAAAACAACGCAAAATATCATATACGCCATCGGAATACGTATATAATACTCTGTCAGCCTCAGCTCATAACACAACCTTAAATAATCACTAAAATTTTCATAATGCATATTCAATCCATTTATGCATATGAATACAAAATACTATCCATTTTTTTTTTCTACAAAACTTAAATACATCTAAGTCCCAAAATATACATCACATGTATCATTTATACATTGTTTGGCGTTATAAATAGAGGTAAAATCGGGTCGGGTCGGGTTTTTGTCCCCTAACCTACTGACCTAAGGTCGGGTCGGGTTGGGCCTTTATTAAATAGCCCAATTATTTTAAAGCTTAATAATTACTATTTAAACTTATATTAGTAATAAAATATGTTAGATTATCATGTATCCAATTTATTAAACTATTATTTAAGCTTTAAAAGATGAGATTTCTCTTTTTTGAGAGAACTCATATATGTACAAGTCAAGCTACTCTTAAACTTGACTTATGAGAATGAGAATGAATAAGGAGTTGATGAACTTTTATAGAGAAAGAGAGTCTCTCATTTTTTCCAACAAGCAATGTGACTTATAAATATATATACCAAAAACAAAAGTATAAACTAACTCCCAAAACACACAACATACTCATAGCAAACAAACAGACTCAATCAACTGTATGGAGCCTTGCCCTTGCCCTTGTGAACTATACCTGTAATAAAAAGGGAGTGGGATAAGCTCAACTAGCACAGTGAATAAATTTTTACAATATATTTCCATCTATACATTTATATAAAACATGTATGCATTTGAATACACATTATAAATACCCATGCACAATTCAATATCTCATACATGTAATGACTATACCATGATCATGAATTTCATTGAAAAACATGCATTCTCCACCTTCATAATCACTCTGCGACAAATCTACTTATCTTTCCCTTATTAGCTCATCATAAGGAATCGATCATGACAAATTTTCTCACTCGCCCAAACCGTTAACCCTTCCGTTCTTTGTGGGAAAGTCCATACCATGGGACATCAACAAGTCCTGAAGAACAAGTAATAAACGGTGAAAATCACCTTAAAGCATTCCGTCCAAAATGCCCAAAGCATTCTCAATGTCTAAAATCATTTCATGAATACAAATATGTCATATGAAAACTTATTTACCATGATCATAAACATTATGCATATATATCATAAAAAATGCATACCATTCAACAAACAAATTTTCATATATAAAATGCCATACATGAAAAACCAAGGAAAGAAATACTCACAAATACAGAAATTTGTCCACAAGTACCCAAACATTTAGCCAAATCACCCATCTTAACGACACAAACACCACCCTTGTGTGCTTTCCAAAACCCAATTCATATCATTTCAACACACTTAAACACATATTCCAGCACATGAATTTCATTCAATTGATCACAATACATAAGTTGCACGCTAGTATTATAAGCAACCCTAAACAAAAGTTTCCAAGTCTAGGTCAATTGTACTATACCTAATAGTCCTAACATGTAATTTAACCAATTAACCTCATATCTCAGTTCTAAAAACTCATTTAAATCACATATATGACGTGCATAAAATTCTGAAAGGTCTAAGCCAAGATTGTACATTTGAGCCATTTACAAAGAATTCATCAAGATCATGTAAAAAAGTGAGCAGATTTGGGTATTAACATGATCGGTTAAGATACATCATACTATTAGTAGGGAACTCTAATAATAAAATCAACAGTTAAGATTGAATATCATCAAGATATGAATCTATTGTCCAAATTTCAGCTAAATCGATTGGTGAATCAAGTAGCTATGTCCCCTTGATGAAGACAACTTTAAACAGTTGTTTTCTCCTTCTCTGTTCCAATAACTTGACTTCAGTGGTTCATATCTCATAACATAAAAAATAATTAAAAATCTCCATCGGCCATAATGTGAAATAAGAAGTTAAGAACTACTTGACCAAGTTTCAGTAAGATCTGACGGTGGATTTCACAGATCCAACACTTTGATCTAAACTGCGCAAGACAACCTATTTTTCCGACCAGTTGTATTTAGAAGGTTAGAACTCTTAAGATCCACCTTTGATCAAGATCTTTACCTTGAGGATGAAAATATATTAAATATAGACAATCTGTAAAATTTTCGGCTCGATCCAACCATGGATCAATGAGATATAGTACTTGATGTAAAATACTGCAAATAGTTTTTTTTTTTTTTCACTCTTTCTCTCCTCTTCTTGAACGTTTCAACAACTCTCTCTAATTCTCAACGTTTTCACTTCAATTTCTCAATCTAGCAAATTATTTGATATTGCCAGCAAGTCAAGACCACTTCCACATGTTCATTTCCCTCACAAGTGGCTGCAATGGCCAAGACATATGTCTCATTTCACTTGCAAAATGGATGCATATGGGCAATACACACGTGACATATTACTTGTAAGGTGTTGCAAATGCTTAATTCAACAAATGATAAAATGAGCTCAAACAACCCCTAAGTGGCTGATATAGGCAATACACATTTGTTGCATACATGCACCCACCATGTGCACACCGTCCCACTTTTATCATATTTATTTATTATTTTTTTGTTTTATCCTCGGGCCCATAAACACATCAATACACTTATTATACACCTAGAGGTCATGTACATAAGTATATGCATACAAATATGCCTGACAATACGTATTAGTCAACGTAATTGTTTGATTCGTGCACACGGGGTGTTACAAAGAAGGTGAGGACGAGGGAGAGGGACCAGAAAAAAGGAAATGACTAATTGGACAATTCCTGGCAGCTGAAAGACGATAGAGGTGTGGGTAAGAGTCTGCCAAGGAAGAAATACCCAGCCAAGAATTTGATAGGATCAGAAGTTGAAAAGAAAAGTAAATGAATTAAAGATTGTTATCTCGGATGTTTTGTATTCAAGAAAAGAAAAGAACTATGGAAATACAACAACAAATTTTCGAGTAATCTGTAAACTCCAATTATTACAAGTCATTAATTTTCCCAATGAAATCCCCATGCCCCTGCTACACCCAGTATTTATATTACACACTTCCTAATGCTCTTCCATCACTTGCTCAGCATGTGCATCATCAGAATTTACCACTTTGACCTTCGTCTTCTCTTGTTCCATCGCGGTTTTCCTTCGCCTAACATAAGTGAATTGAATGGGTGGCTTATCAATACCACCCGCCCAAAGTTTCACCTTGTCCTCAAGGACAAAATCAAAAAATTGATGGCGAATAGCCTCAAAAGTCTCCCCCGTTGCCTCTGAATATGGTAAATCATACCAACGAATTAACACATCTAGTCTTGCCACCAAAGAAGCTGGTACAAGAGGTCCCAACCCAATGACAGTCGCAAAACAGACTAGCAACTCCAAAGTATCTCGTAATTGAGGAGGCAGCGACTGTGGTGTGTGCATTGAACCCACCACTCGTCGTAACCGTGATACGCGGAAAACCGAATGTAAGGAAGAAGAATTCGGTAGATGAAGACGATAAGCAACTGCTCCAATATGTCCCAGCACCGCATAAGGACCGTAGTACCTAGGTGCCAATTTCTCGTTATGGCGACGAACCAAAGGCTGTTGTCTATAAGGACTAAACTTAAAGAAGACCATCCACCAGGTGCAAACTGGACATCTCTTCGCTTTGCATCAGCACGAGTCCTCATTAACTCAGTCCAAAATAGGCTCAAAAAGATCTTATCCCTATCCGAAATGATCGACCTTAGAATACCATGAAGTCACACTACTTCCTTAACAAAGACTGCAGCAACAGATTCTGCCGACAAAGGATGTCGTAACGCAATAAAATGGGCAAACTTTGAAAGTCTGTCCACAAGAACAAAAATCGAATCAAACCCTCTCGAACGCGGTAACCCTTCAACAAAATCCATCGTCTTTGGAGTCGTCAACCCAACAATAGAGTTCAAAGTTACTTTAACTGCTGAATCTTCCCCAAAATCACAACTATTTTCCATCTCTTGAGTATCAACACTGCCAGCATCAGCCAACAACAAAACTTGTAATTTCCTTTTCTTGCACTGACGTCCAATAGAGTACTTCTCATCACAACGAAAACACAACCCGCGTTCCCGTCATTGTTGCAATTATGATTCAGATAACTGCTTAAAAGCATTGTATGTTCTCTGTCCAGACGACGAGGAATTAGTCACTGGCGGAAGAAGAACCATCTTAATTGTTGGAAAGGAAGAACAAAACCCAACATTATTCTCAGATCCAACACCCTGAGAAAACCCATTTGTACTGGTAGTTGAACCAGAACGATGGCACTGGAAAAGAGCTAGGGTTTTATCTTCTAACCTTTGCGCCGTCTCCATGATCTGAACCAAACCCTTAGGTTTGAACAAACATACCTCAACTTTGATTTCCTTCCGCAACCCATTTATGAAACTACCTTCCAATACCTGATCGCTAACATCCATTGATTTCACTGCAAGTTCCTCAAACCTCCGACGATAATATCTAATGGAGCTAATTTGTTGTACTGCCAATCGTTTCTCATAGAGATTACCCTATTTTGTCAAACGAAATCGATCGAGCAACATTGTGTGAAACTCCACCCATTGTCGAATTGGTCGCCGACCCCCTTCCCATTAAAACCATGCTAACGTTTCTCCTTCCATGTAAACAACGACAACTTCCAACTTCTCACCATCAGACAATCCATTAACGAAAAAGTATTGATCAGTTTTAAAAAGCCATCCATCAGGGTTAGAACCATCGAAGGTCGGAAGTTCTAATTTACAATGTTGATCATCGCCTCGAAACAAAGTTTGGTCAGTTACAAATTAAGAACTCCTCCGTTGGGGGTTTGAATCTGACGATCTTGAATTTTCTCCACATTTTATCTCCACCTGTGGTTGAATCAATTGATCCAACTTGTGCATAATCGCTTCCACACTTTTTTTTTTCCAATAATAGAATTTTTTTCAACCCTACAATCACCCTTTTGATTTCTCTATGACATTCCCCACGAGCCGTCTCAACACGTTCTTCTACCAATTCCATTATCAAATCTATTTTTTACTCATCATTTTGAATCGCAATTGCTTTGATACCAATTTGATAGGATCAGAAGTTGAAAAGAGAAGTAAATAAATTAAAGAATGTAATCTCGGATGTTTTGTATTCAAGAAAAGAAAAGAACTATGGAAATACAACAACAAATTTTCGAGTAATCTGTAAACTCCAATTATTACAACAAGTCAGTAATTTTCCCAATGAAATCCCCATTCCCCTGTTACACCCAATATTTATATTACACACTTCCTAATGCTCTTCCATCACTTGCTCAGCATGTGCATCATCAGAATTTACCACTTTGACCTTCGTCTTCTCTTGTTCCGCCTCGGTTTTCCTTCGCCTAACAAAAGTGAATTGAATGGGTAGCTTATCAGAATCTTCCCAAAAGTGGATCATCTGTTCGTTACCAACTCGAACCCCAGTACGCTCGAGAAACTGAGGAACCACAGAGGAAATAAACTTCAATAGACACCTATAAGATGACCTGTTGACTCTACTACCCCAACTGCCATGGTTCAATAGTGAGCAATCACCGTACTTACTACGAACCACCTGAGCCCAAAGAGAGTCCGGCTTCGAGAAGAATCGGCATAACTACTTGCCGCATAAAGCCACATTCCTCAACCGAATGTTGCCAATCCCGAGGCCCCCTTTCTCCATTGGCTTCTGCACTTCAGCCCATCTGATCAGAGAAACTGATTTAGAACCATTTTTTTTCCTTTCACAAGAAAGTTTTGAGCTTTTTCAATCTCCTCAACCACCCCTCTCGGAACTCTGAACGTGGACAAATAGTATGATGGTAAGGCCGCCAAGATTGCTCTTATGAGAGTTACTCTACCCCCTTTAGACAAGAAGGCAGGTTTCCATCTGTTAATTCTCTTTGGAATCTTTGTGAGGACAAGATCCCAAAACTTTGCTGCATTGGGATTACCCCCCAACGGGAGACCAAGATATGTCATTGGCCAAATGCCAATTGAGCACCCAACTTTAATACGCCTCCATATTAATGCATGTTATCTTGCATTTTGCAACATTAACCCCAAGTCCGGACATCTTACTAAAACACTGAAGCAATTGGAAGGCATTAAGAATATTACTTTCCTCCCCATTCAAGAATTAAATGTGTCATTCGTGAATTGGAGGTAAGAGATTTCCACCCTCTCCCGTCCCACTAAAAATCCGTCCACCAAAGACCTCTGTCGTGCTTTAGTGAATAACCTCCCCAAGAAATTCGCTGCAAGTGTAAACAAGAAATAAAAAGGGGATCGCCTTGTCTTAATCCTCTTCCTACATTGATTTTTCCCCTTGGCTTACCATTGATAACAACTGAATAAGTGACCGAGCGAAGACACCCCATGTCACGACGCCCATGACGTAGGCTGACGTCATGACCGGCACAGTATACTATACACTGTACATACCCATATACAGTATATAATACACTGTCAGCCTTCACGTATTCTCTCAATCCTTCCCAAATCTACAGAATTTTTTTTTTCTTTTTATACCACAAATCAAATCACATCAACTATCTATATAGATAATCATTCCACTCACATTCATTCCATTCATTCCACAAATTAAATTCTCACCTGATGATCAATATCTATGATCATCTCATTCCATCCTCTCAAGCATTATCTAAGATTACCACAACCCATCTAGGTGATAATACATCACAATTTCATTTCCTCATCTAATATCTTAAGCTATATATATGCCCACACATCCCATCTACATGATAATACGTATATATATAACGTGTGATAAGTATACATATCAAAATAACAAAAGTTATTTCCTCCAAGCCAACATACACATACCAGACTCACTCACGGAGTTTCCTTTTCCCTTCGACTCAATACCTGAAATATTGGAGGAATTAGGGTGAGCAAACAACAGCTCAGTGAATATAGTTCTTGAGATGGCAATTATATACATTTAAAGAAATATGACATTTAAACTCATTTCAAACATTTATTCAACACATGCATCGTTCAACGAATATATCATACATGTCAACAACATAAATTTCATGCTTTTCAATCATACAATGCACAATCTCCCTCCTCCGCAAGGCATGAGAGCGGGTCTAACCCTTGTATAGCCGTACAAGGTAGCCACAACCTCTCATTACCCAAGTAACAGTCATTTCAAGGGTCGCAACCCTTGTTAGGACAGGCCACTGACAATGAGGACTCGCAAAACCTCATCCGGGTCTAATTCCTAACGAAATGACGATGAGGAATCGCAAAGCCTCATCATTACAAACTCCACATGCTAAAAACAGTTTGCATGATCCATAAAACTCAATGCAGTTGTAATATCACATGCATACAATCGAACAGTTTATATGCGTACAATGCCATACAAAAACCAAATCAAGAGAACTATACTCACAGTACAACACGTTCAACTTAAACCCAATCATCGTTGCTTTCGAGTCCAGCTCCAAGTTAAATCCAATTAATTTCACCTGTTATAATCACTCCATGATTCAATTTCATGTATTCAGATCTATTTACATCTTTAATGTCTCAACTCACTTCAAATCACTACTAATAAATCCATTTAGGACTTAAAAGCAGTTATCTCGTTTCTATAAACTCAAACCGAGGTTTCATTGGGTTCACATCACTGTGCACAGTACGATTCACATCACTGATCAATGTCACTATTCACTATTCACTGTGCACTATTCTGTGCACTATTCATTGTACACTATTCACTATTTTACTGTATACTATTCACTATTCACTATTCACTATTTACTATTTACTGTGCACTATTCACTGTGCAATATTTACTATTCACTGTTCACTATTCACTATTCATTACTATTCATCCGAAAGATGTATATTGTATTAAAATTGTCAAACGGTCTCCAAAACGCATGAAATCGAATTTAACCACAGATTCGAAGTCCCGACAGTCCAGGGAGTGTTTTTCTACCTTCCTAGCTGATTTTTTATTCACGTTGGGGTCAAAACCCCAATTTGTCAAAACGCCGTAAAACGGCTCCAATAGTCAAAATCACTCCCCTAAAATTATCACATCTAGCTTAGATAGTAATTTTACGAAGAAATAGCGTGAAAATCACTTACCGGCGGTCCGAATTTCATTCGAATCGCGCTTCCCCGTTTTCTTCTTCTCCTCCTTCTCCGTCTTCCTCTCTGCTTCTTTCTTTCCCGAAACTTTTGCACCTCCTTTCTTATCTTTTCAATTTTTTTTTTTTTTTATTTATTCCATACAAAATACTGTTCATTTGGTACTGTTCACTGAATAGTACCAAATGAACAGTAACTTTAATCTTATTTTAAATTTTCTTCCTTTATTCATATTTTTCTTCTTCTATACACTCAATCCACATAATTCAACTCCAAACTAAGCACCATACACACGTATATTTGGCTCATACGTCTAAACTACGTGTATTATCACGCGTATATTTAGCTCCTACGTATAAAATACGTGTATTAACAAACATATAACAAACATATAATGAGCTCCAATACATAAAATACGTGTATTAACAAACGTATATTGAGCTCCTATATATAAAATATGTGTATTATTCATCTTGATATACGTGTATGCCAACGTATGTATTTACGTAAATTTACGGGGTGTTACACCCCATCATCCAACTGACCCATCTCTCTCCAAACCCTTTCTTAAGCATAATAAACTCTTGAAAGCTCCACTCCACCGAGTCATAGGCCTTAGCAAAATCAACTTTGAACACAACACCTTTTCACCGAAAACTCCTATATTCTTCCACAGCTTCATTAACAATTAAAACAACATCAAGGATTTGCCTGCCCTAAACAAAAGCCGATTGGGTGTGCTCAATTGTAGTGTGAAGAACCGCTCTTAGATGCGTAGATAAAGTTTTAGCAATGATCTTGTAAAGGCTCGTAACTAGGCTAATTGGTTGAAAATCCTTCACCTTCCAAGACACGTCCTTTTTAGGGATCAAACATATATAAGTCTCGTTAGTCTGAATGTTAACAACTCCAATTCTATAGAACTCCTTGAAAACTTTCATCGCCTCATCTTTCACAAAATCTTAAAAATGTTGAAAGAAGGCCATGGAAAATCCATCTGGACCTGGCGCCTTACTCCCATCACAACTAAAAACTGCCTTCCTCACCTCTGCCTCTTCGAAGGGATGAACTAAAAATGCACTATCATCTAGACTGATTGCATCCCACTCCAGGCTATCCACACCCCAACTAAATTCCTCCTGAGAAAAATACATTCTTGAAAAATAATTCAAAATCTCCTATACTATCTTTTCTTCTGATTCAATAATAGTACCATCCTCCATTTCTATCTTAGTAATAGAGTTATTATATTGTCTATGATTAAGAATACAATGAAAGAACTTAGATTTGATGTCGCCTTCCTTTAACCATTTAATCTTAGCCTGTTGAAAAGCCAATCTATCTTCTTTCATGCAAAACTCAGCCAACTCAGCCTTATATAACTTTCTGAACACATCCACTTCAACCGACCCACCTTCATCCTCTTCTAGTTTATCCAAACCAGCAATGATGTTTTCGATATCCTTCTTTTTCTGAACACAAGAGCCAAAAACCTCTTTATCCCAAACACCAATCAGCTCCTTCATCCGCTTCAATTTCACCATGAATTTGTGACCCTTCCAACCATGAGCTTCCAAAGACTACCACCAAGCCTTAGATAATTGGGCAAAAATCCCTATGGGTAAGCCAATCATTCACGAACCGGAATGGCAATGGCCCCCATCTCACCTTCCTAGTGTCAAGAATGATAGGCTTATGATCTGAGGTGAGCCTTGCCAAAACTTTCTACTTATAGTAAGGGAATAGACCTTCCCATCCTGGCGTAAAGAGGAATCTATCAAGACAACAACAAATTGGAACCACTCTCATATTCGACCATGTGAACTTTGCATTACAAAGCGGAGGATCCCTTAAACCCAACTCATTAATCAATAGATCAAATTCCTGCATGCTTTGAGTGAGTCTTGAACTGTTTAGCTTTTCCTCCAAAGAACTAGAGGTATTAAAATCACCAGCTACACAACACTTGTCCCCACAAACAACAGACAGACCAACCAAATCGTTCCAAAAAGCCTGGCGATCCGCCGGAGAAGAGGGTTCGTACACCCTAGATAACCACCAATGATCAACCCCAGTACCCTTGATAAGTGTAGAAACCAAATAGAGACCAATCAAACATGAAGAGACCTCCACCGATCTTGAATCCCATGCCACCAGAATACCACCGCAAGATCTCATTGAAGGCAAGACCGACCAACCTTTAAATCTTGATCCCTACAATTGGCCAATAATCCTTCTCCCCATAACATGTTTCTTGGTTTCTTGTAGAAGTATGATTCCGGATTGGCTTTGCAAATAGTTCTTCTAATCAAGCACTTTTTATGACTAGACCCGCACCCCCGAATGTTTCATGATAACATCTTCATTAGGAAACATTCTTCTCCAAACCTCTCGCCACCTCCTTAGACAAGAATCCTCTGTTCACTAAGCCTTTAAAAGTTTCGATTCCCTCCAACACCTTATTCCTTTGAAGCCTGCAAACTTCCAGATCCATCCTTCTCATGTACTCTGCCAAAGTCTCCTGAGAGATAACTGTCTTATGTAACTGTCTGCCCCCAGACCCTGAACCTCTTGCTTGTTGACTCGCATTCATCTGAACCATTTTGGATATGCCATCCGCGACTTTTGAGGAACCCCCACCCGCGATTGGGAGGGACCTTGACTGTGCATTTCTCCTTGGTACAAACCTCAGTTGGACTCTTTGGCCAGTCAGAGCCTTTAAATATCCATTCTAAGTAAGCCCACCCAAATTTCAGATTTTATTCTCTGATGTTTGTTCAAGTTTTTTGACACATTCAACTGAAGATGATAAGCAAAAAATCCTTGTCCATTTAGACTTAAAGCAAAAAATAAATACATAAATAAAAAATTATATTTGACACTTTCATGGTTTTGGTTAAAAAGGTTTATGTTGTATCTTGAAGGCTTGATGATGGTGCTTGCACCATCGGAAGGCAAACACGAGTAGCATAAAATCTGAAGCTGTTGTAGTATTTACTTAAGAAATCTGTTATCAATTTGGTCTTATCCATTTACAAACCCTAGCTACACTCACTAGTACAAAATTATGCCAAGATATGGCCTAATAAAATGGTGCACCAACATTGCATTTACAGGTTTCAGCCAAACAAAAAAAAAAGCATTGCAGTTACATGAAACTCTTAAGAGAGACACAGAAGAAGAGAATTCTAATTACTTTGTACTAGATGCAGATGGCAAGAAAGCCAAGTACTGGGTAATAGCTTTGCTTTCTTTTGTAAAATCAATATCATAGTCTGAATATGGATCCAACCCTGTTAGTCCTTCTACAAGTGCATCTTCCATGTCCACGTCCATGTCTCTACATTCTGGTTGTTCCATTTCCGATGGATCTTTCGGTGCATCCACCTTATTAACCGTAGCCAAATCCTCATTGCTTACCGATGATGATACAGCTGAAGTCGCATTGGCATCATAGGCAACACTGAGGGTATCAGGAGTAGATTTCGAAGGCAGCAATTGCAATGCTTTTTTAGTATTGTATCCCCACCCTCACAATACAGGCAGGAAGAGTTGGTAAAGATAGAACTCAGTTAGAAGCACAAGTAAAGGATGAATAACCTAATAAAACCTATAACTCTTGTAACTGTTGATCTTTCAAAGCCCATGGACATAATCTTTTCAATGGCAGCATCATTGTCTGCTTCTTGTCTTTGCCTTTTTCTTTTTCTTGAATTGACGTAGGCTTTTAGCCGGCCAAAATCGATGAAAGGATCACGATCAACATGTTTCGAGAAAGAATTATACAAATTACCTGTGTATGCCCGACTTGATTTCATTTCTTGGTAAAAAATATTCGCTTTTCTGATGTCTCTATACTCTCTCTTGGACAAGAAACTCTACAGCCCTCTCAACATCTTGATTATTCATTATCAATCCTCTCTTTGCCTCGTGTTCATTGTAGCCCATGCTCATGAGCACTGATACTGCTACATCTGATACCTGCAACTGTAAAACGTTCCATACCAAAACACGTTTCGATTGACAAGTTGAAAAGAAGATAGCAAAACTTTTACATGAATAAGTAACAAACCTGAATGTATCTAGCTCGAGCAGAGTCCAAAGCCTTCTTAGACTCTTCAAATTTACCACTGTGATAAGCTACAACCCCTTCCAAGACCTCTAATCTCATGTACCTATTGTAACAACATAATGGCATTAGAAATCCATACAAAGCTTTTGTACCTAAAGAGGGCTGAAACTGCAAGTAAGCATTTACATAAACACTCACAATGCAACTTTAGGATGGTAACCTTGTTCAATAGTTTGATGAAAGTAATCAAGCTTATCTCTTGCTTTTGTAAGGCATATGCCAGTCGTTTGAGATCTATGTAATATCTCGAAGCATGAAATTGCACCATACTGTGTCTATTTGGAGAACTGCTACGTTGTAAGGGCTAAAATAACAAAATATATAGAATGGATGAAAGGCTAAAATAAATGTATTGACTGACTTGGTTTTCTATAAAGAAAAAAGTTAAAAGTTAGAGGAACAGTTTGAAAGAGTTGTGGAGGTGTTATTAAAACATTAAGCATATGATGGGTAATGGTGAAATAAAAGGTGTAAAGAGAAAATAACGTATATAACTAGAGGGCATAAAGAGAGAGCGGTGACTCAGAAAACAAAAATGGTTAGTGTGATTAGCAGCCTTACCTTGCATCATAAGAGACTAGCTATATATTTAGAAATTAAATGAGGATTTATTATCTGATGCTATTCAAGTTTTTTGACACAGTCAGCTGAAGATGATAAGCAAAAAGTCCTTACCAAGAGTAACTATAAGCTCACCATACTGTGAAGTGTGAATTAATTCTTTTGAAAATTGATGTGCATAATGGTATCTGATACAAAACATACTATATTTTACAGTTTTATTCGTTTTGGGTAAGACGAATTATGTTGTAACTGAAGGCTTGATGATGATGCTTGCACCATTTGAAAAGCGAAGACGAGAGTAACATGCCTGCAATTATCAGAAAGGTGTTCAAAATAATCCATACAAATATGCACCATTTATTGCACCCTAAAAAAATAATTTTAACTTAACCAAGAAATTTTGAAGAATAATGAATTTAACTCGATGTTACTAATCCAGGATAAAATGTTGGGAGCACAAAATCTTGAGCTGCTATAGTATTACTTAAAAGAAATATGGTCTTACCCATTTACAAGCCCCAGCTACGCCCATAAGGCCATAAGTACAAAATTATGTCAAGATATAGCCTAATAAAACGGTGCACCAACATTGCATTTACAGGGTTCACCTTGACCAAAAAAGATGCATTTACAGAAACGATGATTTGCAGTGAGAGCCACAAAAGAAGAGATTTCTAATTACTCTGGGCAGATGCCAACAAGGCCAAGTATTCGGCAATAGCTTCACCTTCTTTTGTAATATTTATATCGTAGTCTGCATATGGATCCCCCGATAGTTCTTTTGCAATTGCACCTTCCATCTCCACATCTCGATCTTCTAGTTTTTCCATTTCCAATGGATCTTCTGGTGCATCCACCTCATTATTAAGCACACCCGAGTCTACATTGCCTACTGGTGATGATACAATAGCAGATGAATTGGCACCATCAGCAATGTTGGGGGTTTCGGGCATTGATTCTGAAGTCAGCAATTGCAATGCCTTTTCTAGTGTACCCACCATCCTCACAGCAGCAACCACTGGTAGTGAGAAGAACAAAAAAATAATAATAGCATTCCAACTTTTCCTTGCAAAGTTTGACGCAAAAGTAAAGGATGAATAATCTTAATAAAAAATATGTTGTACCTTTTGATCCTTCAAAGCCCATAGATATAAGCTCTTCAATTGCAGCATCTGCTTGTCGTCTTTGCCTTTTTCTTTTTCTTGACTCAATGTAGAGCTGTAAGTAAGCCAAATAAAAAGTAAGTTGATGTTGTTAACTGTACTTGCAATCTCTAAAATAAGTAGAATATGATATAAAATAAATTATTTTTCAGGTAAATATTTTTATTTTTTCTACCTCTATTTGAAGAGGTATATCCTCTACAAAAATAAGTAAAACGTTCTAGCTTATGCAATTAGATCTTAAACCTCTACTACAAAAGAGGTTTATTTTAAACAAGTAGATGCTAAATAGAGTTAACAACCTTTACACAAGGATCAAATTGATGAAATAGGAAAAAGGATCACAATCAAGATATTTCAAGAAAGAATTATAAATTACCTGTATATCAGAATTTTTTTCTGAATTTGTCAAGTGATCTAAAGCCTTTTGAGTATCATTTTCATTTCTTCGAAGGGATTCTGCTGCAAGTTCCCTTTCAAACCTGCCATATAAAAGCCTTTTTAAACTCAACTTGCACTCTGGAAAAGAGTTCCGGTACATGTTTGTTCTAGGAATAATGTTCTAAGAGCTAAATGCATCCTCTTTAAATCGCAAGAAAAACTTCCATCAAAAGGATCTTCATAGGAAGAAACCTGAGGTCTGTTGGTTGACAATGATCATCTCAATTTTCTTTAGTAATAGCTCTTACCCAATTGATACTAATTCGTTCAATCTTTGAAGATCCACGGCTTTATTTAGGGGAGTTGTTCCATATCGTCTCTGCTCCCTGCAAATTTCTAGATGTAAATAGTACTGAAGAAAATTTGCCAAGAGAAAAGTTACCAGTCAAAATTAAAAAATTAACATAGGGCCTGACTTGATCTCCTTTATTCGGTGAACATCCTCTTCCATTCTCTGTGCACTCTTTTCTTTCTCTTCAACAAGAAACTCTACAGCTCTCTCAACATCTTGATTATTTATTCTCAATGCCCTCTTTGCCTCGCATTCTTTGTAGCCCATGCTCATAAGCAGTGACAGGGCTTCATCTGGCACCTGAAGCTGTACGCATACCAAAACACATTTCAAACAATGGAAAAAAAAAAAAAAAAGAAGCCAAATTTTAAGGAAGGGAGAGATAAAGGAAGAGGGATACATACATACATACATACATATATATATATATATATATAGAGAGAGAGAGAGAGAGAGAGAGAGAGATTGATTTGAGATGTATGATTGTTGGCCTTTCATTAAGTTTTAGACTTTGTGACTAGTAACTTTTCATTGAGAAAACCTCCATCAAAATCATCTTAAGAAAATAATCCATCCAAAATTTGTAACCTAATGAAAACATGGTAATGGGTTTGACTATGTTTGGTAGCTGAGATAGTTTTCTTGAGAAAACTTTCTCATGGTTGTTTAGTTATTCTATCGAATGGCTATGACCTCTTGAAATTTAGTTGTGAAAATTTTCTCATCCTCCTACCTGAGAAAATTATGGAGAGAAAATTAGAGGGTTGAGAAAATAATTTTCTCAGTTCTCTTGCCAACCAACCAAAACTAAAATTTATTATTTTTTTCAAGAAAATCACGTATTTTATAGAGAAAATCTTCATTTTCCTAGCTACCAAACACACCCTTATTGATTTTGAGGAGCAATTAAATAGGTAACCAACATAAAAGATTTTTTTTTTTTTTTTTTTTTGTGAAGATGATCTCTTCAGTAACAATCTTACACAAAAATTGGCTTATTCTAGAGCTTCTAAGTGCATCAAATAATAATGAGTCAAAATCATTAGTAGATTTCATGAGACCATTCACCCTAACACATGGATCCATTCTCACACCCTGATTTTGGGAAATGTGACACATAATACTAAAAAGTTAGCCTGTGACAACACCTATATCCATATTTTACCAGCTCAGCTTGGAATCATTCAATCAAGATAAAAGCATAGAAATTTCAATTTTCTATGCAGTTTTCCCTTTAATGAAGACCTAATGCCTAATGTGTCATATAGATGCTGTTGACAATTGGTGGCCATCCCGTCTTGACTCCTCAACCTTTAGCTGATATGGAAAGTGCTGATAAAATATTCAATTTGATTGTTCTTTCCAAGTAAACCTAATTGGAATGATTGGAAAAGAAAAACCAATCTTTTTAGAGTTGTTTAAGGAACTATCTCAACTTTGAGAAATAAGATAATATTTTGTACTCAAGTTTTGGCCAGAATCACAAGCATTTTCTGGAAGTAATTAAACAAGACAAATATACTAATTTATTGATGAAAAAGAATAATTTTTACTTGAATAAAATAACAAACCTGAATGTATCTAGCATGAGCGAAATCCAAAGCCTTCTTGGACTTCTCAAATTTACCGCTGTGATAAGCCACAACCCCTTCCAAGAGTTCCAGTCTCATGTACCTAGACATGTAATGAGATAATGGCGTTAGAAAGTCAGCAAAAGCTTCTGTACCTAAAGGACTAAAAGCTAAAGCTGCAAATAAAAACTATAAACAAACTCTCACAGTGAAATTTTTGGATAACGATCTTGTTGATCCTTCTTATAAGAACGAGCAAGCCCATCTCTTGCTTTTGATAGGCGAATGCCAGCCATTGAGATCAATGTAATATCTCGAAGCATGAAATAGCACCAGACTATGTCTATTTGCAGTATTGATACATTGTCAATCCTCTGAGAACAAAATAGAGTAGATGAAAGACTAAATAAATGTATTGAGGACAGGGTTTTTAAAGAAAAAGTTCCATTTACTCACTTCGATCAATTTGGGATCGCAAAGGGAGAAAGCTTCCTGCAAGCAGCAAAAGTTGATTAGAAGCACCCAACAAAGATAGTGCAGAGTGCAAATGGAAAATAAATAAATAAGCAAATAAGTAAAGTAATGTTTTTTTAAGATATTTATTATTAAAGCAAATAAGTAAAGTAATATTTTTTTAAGATATTTATTATTAAAGTAAATTATCTTTATTAGGAGATTAGTTGTTTATGATGTAGATTCGTCGCGGAAGCAAGAACGAAAATACTCAAAAATAACCAAAATAAATTATATTGATTCAATTATTTCAAATATCAAATCCCCTTTTCCTAATGGCCAAAAGCCCTATTTATAACAACCTACCAAATACGAGTCATAAACTGACACAACTTCCAAATACGTGGCTACATGGGTTTAAACTACCAAAGGTGGGCCCACGAAAAAATACACAAAATAGAAATAGAAAACATAATAAAAAATAAAAAATAAAAAATAAAAAGGACATGCTAAAACACGTTATGCACTTGTGTCATGCGTCCCCCACATCGGTTTATTTTAGTAGGATAAATATTTTATTTATGTAGTATTTTAGTTTTTAAATTCTAGTAGAATACAAATTAGGTATTGATGGATAAAAGTAAAAGCTGCCTACAATATTTTGAAGGAAGACCGCCGAGTAGCAATTCCATTGCAAAAAGAAAAAGTTGCTTTTGGGAGAAAAACAGGCTAAACTTGACAGTGTTAACAATGATCTTTAAATCCCAACATAACAATAAAAAATAACAAGAGTTCTAAATCCTTAAATACAACATAATGCCATCAATTGCTAATGTATTACAACAACATCATCAAAACCATGAGAGAAACAATTATATTCCAGTAAAGTTGTTAGTAGCTAACCTCTCCCATTTTGAGCACATCTAGTGCATCCTTATACTTTCCATGCTTTATGAGATGCCTAGCATTGGCATGAAGCATTAGACCCATCATCACTGCCCTGTCAGAATTTATATGATCATCCAAGTGAGTTTATAATTAGAAATAAATGAATCTAAAGGACCAGATAATAATATATATGTTTCATAAAATATAATAAAAAAATGCTTAAAGATTATTGACACAATCATACTGTTGATTGGTCTCAGGTCCCAAATCCACTTTCTTTCCATGCTGATCTTCAAGTTCTATATTGAAGTCTTCCACTGGTAATGACCCATCTGCATGCCTTTTTGCCAATGCAACAGCAGCCGCCCTGTCAATTTTACGATTAGTCAACAAGAAACAAAAACCTAGGATGATATTTTTCAAGTCCTTAGGCATTTCTGGACCAAGTGGTTTTAGGTGATAATTTTATGTTCGTTTCAACTTTTGGTCATCAATTATTTAATAAGTGAAGTAGAGATGTATAATGTTCGGATACCACTACAACCTTGCCTAGCTAGATTTTCCTCTCCAAATAGAAAAGCTCACGTCGATCATTCATCAGTACGACCTCTAAATATTGTGATTCGCTCCTAAGAAAATAAGAGAAACACTCTATCAATCTTGCTGCATGCAACTCCAAGTTCCAATATTATATTCTGTAGCGCACTAGCGCAAAACAGAATTATCACCTCAAAATCTATGATGTGTAGTGGTACATAATGGGAAAGGTCCAAACTACAAGGGCAGCATCACAACATGGAGAGATAACAATGTCTTCGTCTTGCATGCTAAGTGGACTAGGAAAAAAATTGTTTCTTTACAAGAAGCAAAGGTGTCAGGCCTACAAGGGAGTCAAGATTGAAGAATAGAGAAAATAATGAGTTCTAAATGTTATGCATCACCAACAACAATGGCCTGGATGCGATGTTGCACCATACCCCAATCTATCAATTAAGAGAAAAATATTTGATGTTTTTTCAAAGATCACAGACGGGTAGTAAACTGTTAAATCCAGTCAGTATTAAGAACTTCCATTATCTAACTCATAGAGGTTTCATTTAGAATCATTTAAATGTATTGCTATATCAATATCAACAAAAAGCCTTATCCCAATAATTTGTATGTGAATTAATAACAAGTTTAATGCCTAATAAAGCAACCAAACAAGATAACTAGAAATCATCACATTAATTTTATGGTCCCACCCAGTATCCAAAATTTCTATAAAAAAAACTTATATCCACATGGTTCTCGAATTCTGCTAATCTCAAAGACTAGAAAACAAAAAATGAAACATTCATCCATAACCACAACACAACATTCAAGCAAATTAACAACTCAACATAAAAACATTCAAGAAAATTAACAACAAAGAAGAACCTTATATCCCAAGATTTAAAAATAAATAAATAGTGTTAAAAACCATTCAACCCTAAAGCTATAGCTGCGGTAAGACAAGGGCCCAATAATGCATATCAAGCTACCACCAACACTCCCCCTCAGGTGCAGCCCGATGTGGAAAGGCAGAAGAGAGATAGAAGAAGAAAAATATCAATTATACAAATAAGGATTATACAAATGTCAATAACCAGACTTCAACCCAAAATCACTTCTAAAACCAAGGCCCTGACACCCTCTTAGAAACCACTCAACCAAAAACTATAACTTTGAGATAAGGGCAGCATATCAAGCTATCATAAAAAAATATGAACTAGCATAAAAATTTATATAGAACAAAGATTAGCATAAAACAATAACTGAATATATATATATATCTATATACAAAAAAATATACTTGATTCGAGCAAGTCTCCCGGATCGTTCTTCCTCTGCCACCATCTGTTGATCAGGAGCAGAAACTCGAGTAGCAAGAATCTTGGCGTTGTTCTTGATGCCCACTTGGCTCAATTTCTGGTTTTCTTCTCCATCTTTCAAAACCTTCCCACCCCAAATCAGATTGATGAACATGGGTTCACAATTCAGTCGATGTGCTATCTGTTCCCTCAACATGGGTATTGTCCAAACTTCTAATTCCGCTTCCAATATACCCGAATACGCTCCTGCCACTTTCAGTTTCGAAACAGTTGTTGGGTTCTTCCCAGAAGAAGAAGAAGGTCCACTCTCCTCCATTAATGAAGTTGTAGAACAAGGAATTTTATTTATTTATAATCCACGAAGAAGATGGTGAAAAGGGTTGGATGGGTTTCGGAGAAAAGGATGAATTGAGAGTTTTGGATGTGAAAAAGGAGAGGGGAACTGATCGAATAAAAGAGAGTTTCAAATGCCTAACAAGTAAACGAGAGCAGAAGAAAGGTTTCTACTTTGGTTTGGGCACGTTATTTTGTTTTGTTCATTTATTTATATATATATTTATTATACCAAAATTACCCCTGC
Organism: Paratinospora sagittata; assembly: GCA_035771175.1. Classification (NCBI taxonomy): domain Eukaryota; kingdom Viridiplantae; phylum Streptophyta; class Magnoliopsida; order Ranunculales; family Menispermaceae; genus Paratinospora; species Paratinospora sagittata. The sequence goes on from CM069599.1 coordinate 30,563,057, forward strand.
ATACTCCTATAAATAGAACCTCATTTTGATCTTGAAAATATGTTCAGTGAGTTCTATTCGGAGAGATCTATTAAGATATCCAATCTGTAAGATCCACCTAAGGGTGATCTAATAAAAGAGTGCTGCCTCCCGTGGACGTAGGCAATTTGCTGAACCACATTAAATTTGTTGTCTCATTTTTTCTTTCATGCTTTACTCCGATTCCGCACAACAAATTGGTATCAGAAACTAGGTGAGGTTTTGGAAGAAAAACAGACCCTCTGTCGAATTTTTCGAGACAGCGTCGAAATTTTCAAAATTTTGCAACAGTGATCGGAACTATTTTCTGATCACCCGAGGAGGTAGCTCTTGTTGCCAGGAATCCAACGCAACAAACGGCGAGGAAAACGGACAAGAAACGAGTTCGCAGGAGCCGATCAAAGTTTGATCTTTGTATTTTGTAATTTTTGTCCGACCCTGTTCATAAGGCGCTGTTCATCCACAACACTATTCAGCCGACACTGTTCATCAGCGATACTATTCATCCGATCTGAACCCGACCCAAATCCGACTGTTCATCTGCGGTCCAACCCACACAGACATCACTGTTCATCATCGGTCCAGCCCAAACAGTCAGCACTGTTCATCAGCGGTCCAGCCCATATAGTACACTGTTCATATGTGGCCCAGCCCATACTGTGTCACTGTTCATCTCAGCCCAGCCCACTCGGTCCGCACTGTTTATTTCGGCCAAGCCGGTCGGTCCGCACTGTTCATTTATTTCGGCCCGTCACTGTTCATACAGCCCGATGCTGTTCATCCGCGGCCTGATACTGTTCATCCGAGGCCTGATACTGTTCATCAGGCTAATTTTTTGTCCGATTTCAGCAAAGTCAGACTCGTTTCCACTATTTTCGACCGTTCCGGACGCAGCCGTGCAATCCGTTTCTGCAGATTCAACTCCTAAGTTATTAATATAGCTTAGTTGGAGTTGTTTATCATTTTTTCAGCACTTTTCGGCGTCATACATATTTTCGGTCTTAATGGCGGAAGAACTCCCAACCACAAACAGGCCTTGGCAAAGAAGTTCGATGACCAACGCAAAGTTCGAGGTGGAGAAATTCAACGGCACCGACAACTTTGGCATGTGGCAATGCGAAGTTCAAGATCTACTATTCAGGGAAGGATCACATATTGCCTTGGAAGCCAAACCCAAGGATATGTCCGATGATGATTGGAATTTTGTAAATCGTCAAGCTTGTGGCACAATCCGACTCTATTTGGCGAAGGATCAGAAGTACTTTGTCATGAAAGAGACTATGACAATAAGTCTCTGGAAGAAACTGGAGGACAAATACATGACGAAAAGCGTAGAGAACCGCCTCTACCTGAAGAAGAAGCTCTATCGTTTTCAGTACAAGGAAGGTACTCCCATGAGTGAGCATCTTGATAAATTCAACAAGATTCTTGCTGATCTACTAAATCTTGATGTTGACCCTCTTGATGAGGATAAAACACTATTGTTGTTAAACTCTTTGCCTGAAAGTTATGAACATTTAACAACAACTTTGTTATATGGTAAAGATGAGGTTAAATTCAGTGATGTTTCAAATGCTTTGGTGAACAACGAGTATCGAAGGAAGGACCAACGCGATCACAAGGAAGCATCACCAGCAGCCTTGACAGTATCCAGAGGCAGGGCTAACAACAGATCTGATAACTCTAGTGGGCGAGGCCGATCTCGCTCAAAGTCAAAAGGGCCTTCATCGCGTCAACGTCTTGGAAAGGATGAATGTGCCTATTGTCACCAAAAGGGGCACTGGAAGAAAGATTGTCCAAATAAGGGCAAGACAGATGCAAATGTGGCACAGAAGGCTGAAGATGATTCTGCATTCTCCGTTTCATCTATAGACAATCAGTCTGATAGATGGATATTGGATTCCGGCTGTTCATATCATATGTGTCCGAATCGACATTGGTTCTCAAAACTGGATGAGTTCGAAGGAGGAGTCGTGCTCATGGGCAACAACAATACCTGCCAAACAAAAGGTATTGGAACTATACGCCTAAAGATGCATGACGGTACAACAAGACGGCTCACGGACGTCAGATATGTCCCAGATCTGAAGAAAAATCTGATCTCACTAGGAGTCCTTGATTCTAGCGGTTACAAGGTAACTATTGAAGGTGGAGTTCTGAAGGTTGTACGTTGAGCATTCTTGGCCATGAAGGGTACTCAGAAAGGAAATCTTTATTTCCTTGACGGACACACAGTAATCGGAAGTGTATCAGCTTGCACTAGTTCTAATGATGTTTCATCAGACACTTCCAAACTTTGGCACATGCGGCTCGGACATGTTGGAGAAAAGGCTCTTCAAACCTTGATAAAGCAAGGTTCTCTGAAAGGTGCAAAGACCGGGAAACTTGACTTCTGCGAGCACTGTATCTTAGGCAAGCAGACGAGAGTCAAGTTTGGCACTGCAATCCACCGCACCAAAGGACCATTGGATTATGTTCATACCGACGTTTGGGGACCCTCTCAAAATGCTTCATTGGGAGGTAAACGTTGGTTTGTTACTTTCATTGATGATTTCTCACGCTATGTTTGGGTTTATACCATGAAGCATAAAGATGAAGTGCTAGATATCTTTCTTATATGGAAAAAAATGGTAGAAACCCAAACGGGAAGGAAGATTAAGAGGCTCAGATCTGATAATGGAGGAGAATACAAGTCAGACCCATTTCAGAAATTTTGTGAGAATGAAGGGATTGTCAGACATTTTACAGTCCCAGGCACGCCACAACAAAACGGTGTTGCTGAACGCATGAATCGTACTTTGGTAGATAAAGTTCGCTGCATGTTATCTCATTCTGGACTGAGCAAGGCATTTTGGGCTGAAGCTTTGTCATATGCCTCTCACATCATCAATAGACTTCCTGCAACAGCACTAGATGGCAAAACTCTCAAGGAGGTATGGTCCGGACAACCCGTTTCAGATTATAATTCTCTGCGCATTTTCGGATGCACTGCATATTTCCATGTAAAGGAATCCAAACTGGATCCTAGGTCCAAGAAAGCGATTTTCATGGGCTTTAGTGAAGGAGTTAAGGCTTTCCGACTATGGAACCCTGAGACAAAGACGATTGTAAAAAGTCGAGATGTAACTTTTGATGAATCTGTGATGTTAAAGCATACAGTTTCTGATAAAGAAAATCGAGATCCAGATTTGCCTCAGTAGGTGGAGTTAGATATTCCAGTAACTCCTAGCAAGTCAGCAGAAATATCCAACCATCCTGAAGAAGACGAGGAGGAAATCTCAGTTGAGGTGGAGGCTCCAGGACCAGACATCAGTCAACAACCAGAATCAATTGCCACCAGTCGACCAAGAAGAGAAATCCGCAAACCGGCTCGGTACACTGACATGGTTGCATATGCATTACCAGTCACCGGAGATGATATTCCATACAATTACAAAGATGCTAGTCAGAGTATGGAAAGTGATAAGTGGAAAATGGCAATACATGAGGAGATGAAATCACTCCATCAGAATCAGACTTGGAAGTTGGTTCCGCTTCCGAAAGGAAAGAAACCAATTGGCTGCAAATGAGTTTTCGCAAAGAAGGAAGGCTCTCCCAGCACAGATGGTATCCGATACAAAGCCATACTGGTAGCAAAAGGCTACGCTCAGAGGGAAGGAATTGACTACAATGAGGTATTCTCACCTGTTGTTAAGCATTCGTCAATTCGAATATTATTGGCTTTGGTTGCACAGTTTGATCTCGAGTTAGCCCAACTCGATGTCAAAACTGCTTTTCTGCATGGTAATTTAGAAGAAGAGATATATATGTCTCAACCAGAAGGATTCAAAGTACCAGGAAGAGAGCATTGGGCTTGCAAGTTGAACAAGTCATTGTATGGCCTGAAGCAGTCACCGAGACAGTGGTACAAGAGATTTGACAGCTTCATCCAAGGACAGAAATATACCCGAAGTCAGTTTGATCATTGTGTCTACTATCGCAAACTTCAAGATGGTACGTTTATCTACTTGCTTTTATATGTAGATGATATGTTAATTGCATCTAAAAGTACGGTGGAAATCAACAAACTAAAGGCTCAATTGAGCTCAGAGTTTGAAATGAAGGATCTTGGAGAAGCCAGAAAAATTCTCGGGATGGAGATAACTCGAGACAGGGCCAAAGGCAAAATCTGTTTGACTCAGACTCAGTATTTGAAGAAAGTTCTTCAAACTTTTGGCATTGGAAATGACACAAAACCTGTGAGCACACCATTGGCACCACATTTCAAGCTAAGTTCATCAATGTCATCAAATTCCGAAGAACAGAAGAAGCAAATGGAGAACATTCCATATGCAAATGCAGTTGGTGCCTTGATGTATGCTATGGTGTGTACCAGACCTGACATTTCACATGCTGTAAGTATGGTAAGTCGTTACATGCACAACCCCGGTAAAGGCCACTGGCAAGCAATGAAGTGGATTCTACGGTATATTCATGGTACTGTAGATATTGGTTTAAAGTTCGAAAAAGATACGAAAAGTTGTAAGCATCTAGTCGGATATGTGGATTCGGACTATGCTGGAGATCTTGACAAGCGCAGATCTACTACTGGTTATGTTTTCACTATGGCAGGAGGACCAGTGAGTTGGAGATCAACACTACAGTCAACAGTTGCTTTGTCTACTACAGAGGCAGAGTACATGGCAGTAACGGAAGCTTTCAAGGAAGCAATCTGGTTTCATGGACTGACTAAAGACTTGGGAATTGTGCAGAAGAATGTTGAAGTTTTCTGCGACAGCCAGAGTGCCATTTGTTTGGCAAAGAACCAAGTTTATCACAGTCGAACGAAGCATATTGATGTTCGTTTTCATTTTGTTCGAGAAATAGTAGAAGAAGGGAGTATTCTTCTGCAAAAGATCAAGACTGCAGATAATCCTGCAGATATACTTACAAAGGTAGTTACAGGGATCATGTTCCAACATTATTTGGACTTGATCAACATCTCACGAGCTCGGAGTGCCTAAGGGCACTAATGGAGGCGGCAACAGTTTTGTGAAGGAGTCTTGTTTCACATGAGATGGAGGTTGAGATTTGTAGGGTCCACCCCATGAAACAATAAAAAAAAGGGGATGGTTAGTGGCCGTCCTCGTGGGCGGCCACCAACTCCATTAGTCTTCACCAACTCGGCTGCGCCGAGTTGGTTGAATTTTGTATAGTAAATATAATATTATATATTTATTTATTATACCAAATTACCCCTGCATACTCCTATAAATAGAGCCTCATTTTGATCTTGAAAATATGTTCAGTGAGTTCTATTCTGAGATATCTATTAAGAGATCCAATCTGTAAGATCCACCTAAGGGTGATCTAATAAAAGAGTGCTGTCTCCCGTGAACGTAGGCAATTTGCCGAAACATGTTAAATTTGTTGTCTCGTTTTTTTTTTCATGCTTTACTTCGATTCCGCACAACATTATTAATATATAATAATAATTATTAATAATTATATATCTGTCATTTAAATTTTTAATTAATAGAAAAACACGTGCACGACATGACATATAAGGATATATTTCATATTGAAGCTTGAGCTAAGTTTATCATTTATAGGACATTATATTTGCTAACTCTGATTTATCATAGTTTTTCTACATTTATTCAATATTTTTTTTTGATCTTTTACTAAAATTCTGCAATGTTTCTTTTGATAAAGTGTTCAAATGATTAATATTTTTATTTTTTTTCCTGACAGTTTAATGTGTTTATTCAGTAATTTTTTTTCCCATTCATTTGTGCCTACCTACTTTAAGTTTTATCTATAACTGGGTCAAAAAAAAAAAAAAGTTTTATCCTACTATTTATAAAGTCAAAATCCCTTATGAATTGTGTACTATTTTTATTATAAATTATTAAATTATCTATTATTTTTTAATATAAAACTATCAAATAATGTTATATAAAAAATATTTATGAATAATTTAGTAATAAGATATTAAAAAATTTATTTTGTAATGTTAATAAATACAAGACTTATTTTAAGAAATATTTTTTTTGTTATTTTTAACCTCTTTTTATTTATTTATTTTTTTGTAACTTTTAGATTTATTTGTTTACGTACAAAATACATATCCGTAGACTAGTAAGTATAAATTATTATTTATCGAATTCTTTCTTTATATGTTTATTTAAAATAAAATTTATCATCCTAAACTTGACTTCATCAACTGCGCAACTATACTTTTTTCCTTGAATGCAAAAAGAAATTTGCATTTAAACCATACATAGGCGTAAACTACCCTGAACTGTAATGCACAACTGAGGAAGTACCTCTTCTGTGCCATTCAACTTGATTCTCAACTAATAAACCATATTTGGCTAATCCATAGAACTTGATTCTCAAGATATTTAGATAAAGAATGTGCTGCTACATGGTAGCTTCTAGGAATATAGTAGAATCCCTTGACTGGGATTTTGGTAGCTTCCTGTAGGACGACGTCCTGTGCTATAAAATCAACTGCACCAAGGTTACTTTAAGAGTGTATTAGAACCAACATTTAAGTTGGCTTGATTGGTTGATGGAAGATTGCCAAATATTATGTTCAGGAGGTTATCATGAGTTCGAGCCTCTCCATTCAGTGCATTCGCAAAGTTCAATTATAATATTGGTCAATGACGTCTTTAGGTGTTTGCTATTGTACCCAAGGGAACTAGTGAGTAAAAGGCCTAATACCTCTTGACTTAAAAAAAAAAGGGGGAAGAGGAGAAAATATGATACCTCCATATTAATGATAACTTGATATGCACATTGTTAGGTTTCTACTTATCAACTATAATTTTTAGGTAGAGTAGTTTCTAACATAGTATCAGAGCGTTACTTTTGCAAGATATCTTGAGTTCAAGTCTCGTTATTGATATTTGTATATCTCTTCTGGCTCTTCACGTATAAAATAGGGTTGCACGTGAGGAAAAATATTGATGATAGCTTGATATGCATTATTGGGCCTTTATCTAACAATTATAACTTTTAGGTCAAGAGATTTTTAACACTCCTAACTCAAAAAAAAAAAAAAAGAAGAAGGGAATGTGTTAGACCACTGTATTAGTATCAAAGTCAGGCCAAATTAAAGAACAATTTGCTTCTAGTGTTAGCCGAAGGCCTTCTTCATTGTGAAGCTTAGCTTTTGACCTCTTCTGCCCGTTCTAAGGATCTTTATCTTCTTAGCTAATAGCATAATCTCACCCTTGTCATTTCCAATTACTACTTCCTTTGTTGAGCATCAATTGCTGCATTAACATTTACTTCGTATTCCGTTTAGGATGGTAGCTTCCTGCATGAGCTTTAAAATTAAGGGATCCGGTTTTGTAGGTGGCTTTTCGACTATCAAGTTGTTTAGTACACAGTACAAACTGCATTATTCCAACGTCATTAAATTCAGCTATCTTATGGCATTGAATTTTGCTGCCAATGGATTTATGTCAATAAAATGCTTGTTACAAGTTTGAGTCCCTTCTTGTCTGTGTTTCTATTATGAGAGGTATTTTGTCTCCTGCAAATTTTCTAATGGTTAACCTCTCAAAAAAAAAAAAAAAAAAATACTTGGATACCAAAAAACTAATACCAAAAAAATAAAAATAAATAAGAAACTAATAATCACATAAATCCATTTAAAAGAACATCAGAATTAAATTAATGCACAACATAACATCCAACTTAACAATCTCAAAAAAAAAAAAAAAAAAAAAAAAAGAAATCAACAAAAGAAAACAAAGTACCAAAATAAATGACATTTTCTGCTGTTACATACTTTGACTTGTTCTTTTCCCAAACTTTTTTTGTAAGTCTCCTTTCCAACTCCTCCGTCTGCTCCACCGCTGCCACTCTCCACTCAACATGGCCACCGGCGCCTCCTCCTCCGGCAAGAAACGCAGAAAGAAGCCTCACCACCACCACCACCACCACCACCACCACCACCACCACCAACACCAACACCAACACCAAGACCTAGACCTCTCTACACTCATCTCCGCCGTCGCCGCCGCCGCCGCCGCCGCCCACAATTTCCTCTCGGAAAACGACCTCCACCTCCTCCCACCCCAAACCCTAGCTCTCGAATCCAAACTCACTTCCACCGCTCTCTCTCTCTCTAAACTCCATTCCCTAATCCACCCCTTAAACCCTATCCCCAAAACCCTAGAATTCCCATCTCTCTCTTCTCCTTCATCTTCATCATCATCTTCTTCTTCTACTTCTCCATGTTGGTTCCACAGATTCCTCTCATTCGCCTCAAACGAGTCTGATGCGAAATGGGTCGAAGCGTTTCGGATGTCTAAGCCATCTTTCGATCTTCTTCTGGACAATTTGGCGCTTAATTTGCAGAATTCCGGTTCAAATCTCCCGCCAAATTTCGTTCTTGGAGCTGCCCTTTTTAGGTTAGCTCATGGGGCGTCTTATAAGGCTGTTGGGAGACGATTTGGGGTTGATTCTGCCGCTGCTTGTCGTTGCTTTTACGAGGTTAGTAAAGCTGTGAATGAGAGATTGGTGGATTTGTTGGAAGTTCCTTCTGATTTGAATAGGGTTTTTGTGGGTCTTGGTGGTGGGTCACTTCCCAATTGTTGTGGGGTTTTAGGGTTTAGTAGGTTCTTGATTGATGGAGGAGGTGTTGGAGGGGAGGATAAAGCTGTGATTGTTCAGGGTTTGGTGGATTTACAAGGGAGGTTTATGGATGTTTCGGCTGGGTGGCCGGGTTCGATGGAACCGAGCGCCATTTTACGCCAGTCGAAGTTGTTTTCTAGAGTGGAAGAAGCTAAAGAATTGCTTAACGGGTGTTCTTCATTTGAGGTTAATGGGACTTTGGTTCCACAGTATGTGTTGGGTGATGCTTGTTGCCCTGTATTGCCCTGGCTTTTGACGCCTTTTCAGTTGTCAAGCGCGGATTTTGATTCAAATTCGTCAGAGCAGGCGTTTAATTCTATTCATAGTCAGGGAATGGGGTTGGTTAGAGTGGCGTTTGGGAGAGTTCGGTCTCAGTGGCGGCTGTTGTCGATGAAATGGAAGAAGGAGTGTCTTGAGTTCTTACCATTTGTTGTTGTTACGAGTTGTTTGCTTCATAATTTTCTTATAAAGTGTAATGAGGTGCTTTCGGATGAGTACGAGGATGATTTTAAGTACTGGGGTTTTCCTGCTTTCAGAGGGGAGGAAAATGAAAAGGGAGAAAGGATCAGAAATGCACTTGTCTCACAGTTGGGTCTGGTAAGCCAGAACAACTGAATGTTGTATGTGAATAAAGAATGTTTTAGTTTTTGGTTTAGAGAGAGTACTTTTTTGTATCTGATGTGTATGGATGAATCTTTAGTCTTCAATGTAGTGTTTTTTGTATGGATGAATCTCAAATCTTCTTCTTGTATAGCTTTTTATGCCTTTGCTTGCCTATCAGATTATTTGATCTCAGAATCAGGATATCTCATTCTCAGCCTTCTATTTATTGTTTATCTTCAAATTTACTTGGCTTTACATATTGTAATTGTCTGATTTATCTCTTTAATGTGTATGATTTTTGTGAAAATATGAGGATGAGCTTGCACAGTAAGTATGCTGCTAACTAATGGTATTATTCTCGTTATTTGTATACATAAACTCTCTGGCAATTGAGATGAATACTAAACGGATGTTGATAACTCAATGTGGATGATTGTAATTGGGCTTTCTCTTTTTCCCACTTGATGTTGTCAAAGTTGAGTTAACGCTCATCATAAAACTATAAAATTTGAAAGGAATCTGTATAAAAGACCAAATTTGTGCAATGTATGTTGTATATGATTTTATTATTTTCAGAGGCCTCCTTTTATGTCAAGTAAGTTTTCTCTCTTAGAGAAGTCTATGTCTGGAAAAAGTGGGTAGGAAAGCATCTAAATACATCTTTGTCTTGTCATATTTGCTTTGCATTTATTCTGATTTTTTTTAAAATGTATTCTAAGCTTAATTATGATGTAGATCGATTTGGCATCTACATAAAGGTTAGCAACCATATTAATAAAATAAATGAAATCCTTGAAACATTATGGGAACTCACCTTGTTAACAAAAAAAATAAAAAGAAATTTAACGTAGACAGGAAGAAAGAAATGCTATTTTTTTTAACATTGTAAAATCAAAACCCATAACTTCTGAGATAACAGGGTATAGATAATTGTTAATTGAATATAAATAAAATGTTGGAACCCAGATAAATTGAGCAGAATGACAACTATATTTACCATTTAAACAAAGAATAAAAAATATACTGAAAACATAAGGATAGTGAAACAAAGCACAAAAAATATTCAACTATAGAAATGAAAAGAAACTCAAATAAATTGTTTTAGAACCAAAATGATACTATTAGTTAAACATAAATGAGACCTCAAAGTGATATTATTTAAAACATTTGTTTTTCAATTATAGCACCATAGAATCATAGATTTGTGAAGAAACTGAAGAAAGAAACATAGCTATCATCCATATCAAATTGAATCCTCCGAATCTCCACAAAAGCTCCACCTTAAGTGTGCGTTCTCAATTTAATATCCTTTATCAGAAATAAAAATTGCAAAAGATTTGGTTAAACTTAAAAAGATCAAATCGTGTATGCATCAATATAAAAGAGAGCTCTTCCATATCACACCTGTCTAGGTTTATAAAGGATCAAATTAGTTCTTTTGTTTCTTTGGAAGTAACATGCTCACTGTGCATTTTAATTCCCTTCTGAAATTAACTTCCAAAAGGTTCAAGAAAGAGAGGAGAAAACCGGAGGTCAGCGCACATAATAGTTAGAAGTTTCTTCTCCTTCATATGATAGTATAGATGAATAAATTATTGTTTGGCTTCTTGAGGTCTTTTCAAGATTTCAGAATGCCAAGGTAACCTTGTAGTTATATTTGAACCTCTCTGCTCCTCTCTCCTTATGAGTTTTTCTCCATTCGTAGATGTATTTGTGGCCATATCCTTCAGTGATGCATATATCTTCAAAGCCATTCAAATTGATCAGCATCCTTACAATCATGTAGTCCATGTAAAATAAGGGCTTGCAGAAAGGTAATTTTTATTGTCAAATATGCCATATTAAGCTGGGCCTCTATTCTTGGTGATTATTTGGTAGTTAAGTTCAAACAGAATGTTTGAAGAGCGGGGTCATATCATTTGTTCTGGGGCATTTTACCTAGATTCGCTTGTTTATGACAAACTCATTGACCGATGAAAGCAAGGAAGAAGAGAATCCTCTAATCATTTTTCCATCTACCGAAAATAAATTGAATTAAAGTTTACATCGGGCGCTGGAGAGACATTGCAGAATGTGAGTACAGATTCAGTCGTAACCTCAATGATTGGACATGGGGAATAAGCTGGTAAGTATGCTACCTTTATTAGCTAGTACTTTATATCCCCTTCAGTGGAGGATTTAGATCTATTATTTATGATGAGTTTTACTTCTCCATTTTCATGTTGTTTTTACTCAAAAGAATCCTGAACTGATTTCCTTTGGATTTGTGGCTTGTCTCTTGCTGGACTTTTGCCCTGTATCTAAAATCTTTGGAGAGTCAGCCATTTATTTTCTTCATTTCCATTTCAGTTTGATATTGGTAAGCTCTTATCTTTCAGGGACCTGGTTTATACTAGGCTTTTACAAAGTCTAATATGGTGGCCCTTTTCTAACTATGCTACTGGTTTGTAGTTTTGGCATGAACAGAGACCTTCTTCTTTGGGTTTGATGCTCTCTTCATGGCATACCAGTTACTCATCCTTTTGATGAAATGAACTGCTGGGGAATTATGATGATAACATAACAAGATCATAGGGAGAGCAAATTGGAAGTCTTGTTTAGTGTACATATTATATCTAGCTATATTCTTTATGCCTTAATCATGGTTGCTATAGATAAAATTTACTTTATTTCCATGAATTTGTCTTGTTTATGTACTGTTTAATTTGTCACATAATCATCATCTACTCCACTTCCTTGTATGTCTTATATATATTTCTCTCCTGATTTTGAAGTCTAGGCCATGGCAAGTAATTCACTACTACTTTGAATTGTGAATTACTTTGGAGTTTGGACCTTCCCATGAAATTGTTAAGCTATATCTATATCTATATTATATATAAAGTCAATACTTCTTAACAACAGTGTGCCGCTTTTTAAAAAATATCAAAACTACCAATTATTTATAAGAGTTGCTAGTAGGATCTCATTTATGGACTATCATCACCCTAATTACTAGCACTACCCCACCTAAGATATTAACACTATTTTTATCCTAGCCGAAAAATCATAAATTACCCTTTCCATTTCAACACCACCATCCTCTTCTTCTTCCCCCATCATTTTCTTCTTCCTAAAATCCTTGCTCCCAACTCCAAAGCTCTTGTTTTTCACTATTTTCTTTTCTCTCTCTTTATTTTCCATCATTTTCTTCTTCAAACCAATTTCTCATCATTTAAATAGTTCGAAGATTTTTAAAAAATCGCACTTTGATTCGGCCTTGCGTGGTCAAATCTTATACACGGCCGAACCTCTTATTTATTTTTATTTATTTATTTTACTTTTTAAGATGTATTTTTAAACATTTCTTGACATTTTTTATTTGTCTATTGATATTCGAACCTAAAAAAATGTCAAGAAATACTTAGAAATACATGTTAAAAGATGAAAATAAAAAAAATTAGAAAAATAAGAGGTTCGGCCGTACTATATAAGGTTTGGTCAAGTCAGGCCGTATCAAAGTGTGATTTTTTGCAAAAAAAAAAAAGAAAAAGAAAAAAAATAACGAATCATTTGAATACACCAAATACTTTAAAAAAATAGTTTAAATCTTTTAAAAAAAACAAAAAAGACTTCAAATTTGTACTTATAAGCAACAAAAAGTATAGATGGTGGGTGGGTGGGACAGCTGGTAAAACAATTTAAAATAAGGTTATTTGGCTCGTTTGACAGGAGGGTAGTTTAGAAATTTAAGGTTTTTGGTTTAGTAAGGTGACGATAATTAATAAATGGGATTTCAACTATCAGCCCTCTTATTTATTATTACTCAACTAAAATTATATTTAACTTAAAAAAAATAAAAAATAAAGATATTTTTGTAAAACTCCGTAGCTTCCTAAAAAGTTGTTAGCCCATCCCATTTTTTTAGAAAACTGTCTTGAAGTGATTCAATGCTCTTTTAACTTCTTTAATTTTTTAGTTACATTAACATGTGAAAAGAGTTTATGCTTGTTGTACAGTAGTACAATAGATTTTTTTTACTTTTTTTTTATATATATTTTTTATAATGTTAGTAAATATAAGAAAATCTCTTTTTATTTTTATAATAATTCTTAGCCCTTTTAACTTTTTTTATTTTTTATAACTATCAACCCCTTTAATTCACATGCACTGTCAATGGATTAGTATTAATAATGAAAATATAGCTACATCTATAAATTATTCATTCGAATATGTGTATTTGTTTTCATCATGAAAAAGTAAAGAAAAAATCGTTAGGTCCAGATAAAGCAAGATTTTCCCAGTCTTCAACCAAGAATAATGGCAAACAAAACTCCTATCTCTAGAATGGAAACCATGTTTTTCATGATACTTTCGCTAAAGCGCCTGCCAGAAACATCTCATTTATATGTTATTGATGACATCTCCAGACGCCCTTTATACTCCAAGAACACATGACAATGTATCATATCTTCCTCTTATTCGTCTTGTTTAGTATGTGTCTAGGTGATGCATAGGACTGATTTTTCAATCCGATGAAAATTCAGTAAGAAATTTCTTGTAACACTTATTTGTTAAAAAAAAACTAAATTATTTTTCATCTCATTAATATAGGATTAAAAAACACACTTGAGACTTGCCAAAAACACACCTATATACACTTGAGAATCAAACTCTAGAATACAGTTTTATAATTGGTTAGATCGAATTTACGTGTTGTAAACATGGTTGGTAATTTTGAAAATGTGTGTATTTTTTAACTTGTGTGTTTTAAAAGTTATGTTAGATAGGGGTGAAAATTATTGTGTGAAATAAAAGATGGTTCTTGGTTTCGAAGAGTGAACTACGATGTGTAATTAAAAAATTCATCGTGAGTTTGAGCTCACAATCGTCTATTTTTGTTAGGAGATGTGCCCTTACCTCGAAAAATTCTTAAATTGGAAATGATTAATTTTGTCTCAAAGATAAAGAGGACACCTGTAGAGTACCAAAAAATTAGTTCAAAAAAAAGAAAATTATTGTGTGAAATATATTATCTCGTTACGATAGAGTTCATTGAATTATATGAAAATATATAATTTAATACAATTTAAATGTGAGGGCGAATCAAACTACATTAAAGGCAAATGTTGCCAATTAGTTTAGAATTAAAGCAATGTCAAACAAATTAAAAAAAAAAAAAAAAAACCCCTAAACTAGAAGTAATATGGATTTGGATTTTTGGATGATCACAAGCCGACCCGTACGAAAGTGCACGTGGTACCCATGCCAATATCACCGTTATCTACGCGTCGCAGTTTCTCAACTTCTAGACGTCCTCCGTGACGTTGACTTGACTCTTATTCTAACACACCCATCGCCTAATCACAACCCAACTTTTCCTCTCTTTCTATGGTTGGCGGTCTTAGGGAACTTTTACAGAAAGAAACCCCCAATACCTAAAAACCAACAACAACAACTTTCACACGAAAAAAAAAACTGTAAAGATCAAACGCTAGGTTTTCCAAACACATAACAATTCCCACCCTTTTCCCCTCTCTCAATCATCATTGCCAAAACCTTCATGAATTGTTCATGACACAAAAATATGGAGAGCAATTACTCTTCTCTTCCAAGAACCTCCTTCGTCGAATTACAATTACAAGACGATCAAGATCGCTTTTTTCCCTCTGATAATCCCCAAAAATCCTCCCTCAGATCCCTACCCATCACCCACGAATTCGACGGTGACGATGATGATGGCGATGACGATCTTCCATTCATCACAAAGGGGGCCGATCTCGCCGCCGGATCCGGGATCTGGGGCGCGGTTTTTAACCTTGCCACGTCGATTATCGGCGCCGGAATCATGGCCCTTCCGGCCACCATGAAGGTATTGGGATTGGTTCTTGGGTTAATTTTGATTCTTGTAATGGGAATTCTGTCCGAGATCAGTGTGGAGTTTCTCGTTAGGTTTTCTGTTCTTGTCAAAGCTTCTACTTATGGTGAAGTTGTTCAAGCTGCATTGGGTCGCCCAGCGAGGATTTTGTCCGAAATTTGTATAATTGTGAATAATGCAGGTGTTTTGGTGGTTTATTTGATAATCATGGGTGATGTGTTATCTGGGTCTTTGCATCATGTTGGAGTTTTCGATCAATGGCTAGGGAACGGATTTTGGGATCATCGGAAGCTCGTGATATCTGTGATCGTCGTTGTTTTCCTAGTGCCCCTTTGTTCTTTGGAGAAGATTGATTCTTTGAGTTTGAGTTCAGCTGCTTCTGTGGCTCTTGCAGTTGTTTTTGTTGTTGTTTGCTTTGTTGTTGCGTCTATAAAGCTTGTTCAGGGCACAATTGATAGTCCAAGGATGAGCCCTGATGTTGGTTCGAAAAGGGCCATTGTGGATTTGCTTGTGGTGATTCCCATAATGACAAATGCTTACGTTTGCCATTTTAATGTTCCACCGATTTATAATGAGCTAGAGGGTCGATCGCCACAGAAGATGAATCGGGTGGGAAGGTTAACTACTGTTCTATGTGTTATTGTTTATGCCTCGACTGCCATTTCCGGGTATCTTCTGTTTGGTAAGGATACTGAATCCGATGTTCTTACTAACTTTGATAAAGATCTTGGAATTCGATTTAGCTCAGTGTTAAACTATATTGTTCGGATTGGCTACATTCTTCATTTGGTTCTTGTTTTTCCGGTGATTCATTTCTCGTTAAGGCAAACTGTTGATTCGTTGATGTTTGAGGGCTCGGGTCCTCTCATGGAGAACAGGAAAAGGTCATTGATCTTGACTGCAGTACTGTTGACACTTATTTACATAACTTCTACCATGATTCCAAACATTTGGGTGGCTTTCAAGTTTACCGGAGCTACAACCGCAGTTTCATTAGGGTTCATATTCCCTTGTCTTGTTGCATTGAAGTTAAATAAGCAAGGTGAGAATCTAACCCGTGGAGAGGTGATTTTGTCGTGGTTGATGTTGATATTAGCAATAATAGTTAGCATTGTAGGAGTGATTGGAAATATCTACAGCATCAATGGCCAATCTGAATGACCACCAAAACCCTTTGTTGATTTGTTAACCATGTTGAGATAGTCAATGTGGGATTAAAGCGGAAAACAGTGTTAGGGATATTTTGCAGCTATTTTGATTTAGTGCAAATCTTTTCGCACTAGTGTAGGTCATAAAAGAACGCTCGGATATGGCACAAATATGAAGACCCAGATGGGAAGACAGGTTGAGGATGGGAATTGGATTAGTGGTAATGAGGATATCGACCGGCTTTCAACATGGTTATGGCTTGGTCTTGGAGTTGGTAACTTAGCCATGGCTTGGTGAAACTGTGATGGTTCTATCGGAAGACTCAGTGCATCTTGTGGATTGATTTAAGATATAAGAGATGCCATTCGACAGTCTCCCTTTTTCCCAAGAGTTTCTAGCAAAGCTGGTGAGACAGCAGTTGATGGAGGCCAAGCTGAAATTCTCCTGCAGAGGCAGCATTGCAGGTAAAGTCATTTTGGTGAAGGTTACACGGATTAGTTTATGGGACACTCGAATGTAAGATAGATTTATGCAGGTTCTCTTGATTCGTCAATCATCTTTTTTTACAAATGGGTGGCTATGTACTTTTGTGACAGAGATAAAACACAACTATTGAAAAGCTTTATCTAATTAATTTGATTATTTTTCTGGATTTCTTTCTATGTTCATGGGATTTCTGTTCCTGGTATGTTTTCTTTTGTGTTTTGCTGCTTAATTTTTAGATTGGTGGACTGAAATCAATAGCATTTCTGCATTATAGATCTGAATCCTTTTCAGGAGCATGGGGTGAAACACTAGAAGATCGTTCTCCTTTCATATTCTAATATTTGATGAACTGGAAGAATGACTCTGCAATTGACTCGATCATTCTGAGATTTGTCAGTGTTTTGAGCTTTATTTTGTAATCTTTTTGCTTTACAAGTAATTTCAGAAAGCCAAACTTCCTTTAAACTACAACTAATGACAGATCTCTTCCTGAAATCCTATGGTTTCTCCCTGTTCGTCTTTTTTTATTTTGAACTGACCATAGTTCACTCACTAATGATTCAGACTACAAAATTCATAAGCATCTGATAATGCTTATTGCAGTAGCTAATAAATTCAGAATATAATTCATAAGCATTACCAGATAAATTGTTATGCTAAATGAATAGTTATGGTGCTGTTCACAGTATGATTTTCTGCCTATGGGATTTCCAGGGCCTCATCTGATTCAGTACTACCTGATTCACATCTAAATCTTTTGTAACTCTTGTGATTATTTGGAGTTGTGAGCACAGTTGTTGATCATGTCTTGTATGCGCATTCAACAAGAGCGATCCATTGGCTAAAATGAAGCTAATGTTCATGTTTAAGTTTTCCTGTTTAGGTTCATAAGATTATTAGTTAATGCTAAAAGTGGTCTTGTTCCATATAATAATGATTTTTTTTTTGGAAGCATATACTAATGGAAGTTGATCAGTACATTTGGTCTGACTTAGCAATGAAATTATAATGAAAATGTAAGAATCTTAGACATGGACTGACTCATCTACACAGACGGCTCTGCTCACATTGACATCAATGGCTTTTTCTTCCATCTGTTTCTGATCTGCTTCTGAAATAAAATAGGATTTGGAATCATTTCAATTTTTATTTTTATTTTTTTGAGAAGAGACAATAAAGATATATTAATAGGGGACATAAGTACATATGACGTTGAGCATAAGGAATGTTCAACACAACGAGACACAGCAAAACCACCTCTTGCTGAAACCCTCACACCCAAACAATCCAGCAACTCCTTACATTAAAGCATCCCAATTCCAAAACCATTCACAGAAAGTATAACCTACACCTAGCTTACATGAGCTAATCCAACCTGCAGCTAAGGTCTTGGAAGACTCCCAAACAAGCATTTCATCTCTTGACAACCCATTGAATATCCTATTATTTCTCCCTATCTAAATTGCCCACAAGACAGCAAAGGAAACAATACATCAGATATATTTCCTTCTCCTTGTGAAACAAGCAGCATGATTGAATTTGAGACAATTCTCGCAAGAGCCCGGGGTAATAAACTTCCCGTGAAGTAGATGCTCCCACTGATGCCAAACCTGCAAAGAGTAGGCCCATCGGAAGAAAATATGGTCCACATTCTCATGATCCTGTAGACAGAGCACAGCAATGTGGAGAAATACTCCAATGGGGCATAAGTCTTTGTAACAAATCCTGGCTACATAATCTGTTGATAGCAGCCAACCAACCAAAAACTTGAATTTTTGTTGGAATTGGGACCTTCCAAATGTGATGACATAGGGATGTGGACATAGGATCATTGGTATTGTTGAGGTAGGTGAAGAATGATTTACAAGAATAGGTACCCGTGTTGTCCCGAGACCATAAGAAACAGTCAGCTGAAGAAGGGGAGAATCTAGCTTGGTCAAGAGTAGCAAGCATAGGGGCAATCTCAGCAATTTTTCTGTTTGTAGCAGATCTAGGAAAGTGTAGGTTCCATGTGGGTGATTCATTGTTATCAGCTGGGATTTGGGACAGGAAATGGGCTACAGGTTTATTGGCCGAGTTAGATAGGCGATAAAGATTTGGGAAAGAGATGGCAAAGGGGGTACCATCACACCACCTATCTTTCCAAAACCGAATAATTTGTCCATTACCAAGTTTGGGGTTTATGTGGGATAGGAAAGCCTGATAAAGGCTGGAAATAAATTTCCATGGACTACGTGAGGCATGTGAAGTATTCCTTGATTCTCGTCCATTATGCATACACCCAAATTTGCTTCATATAACTTTTACCCAAAGAGACTCGTCTTCCTTCATAAACCTCCAAAGCCATTTTGCCCCAAGAACCTTGTTCCTAAGCTTGATGTTGCCAATACCAAGACCACCATCAAGCTCAGATTTTTGCACAGTTTTCCAACTAACAAGATGAAACCCCCTACCGTCGTCAGCCCCTTTCCGAAAAAAAGGTACGCATTGCTCTCTCTAGCTTGGACACCACCTCCCTAGGAGCTCCAAATTTAATTTAACCCGTACTTTGATTTCACATTTTTGAATGGATTAATATGGTTCTAACCTCAGGAGTCATGTCCTTTTGGTTCTAGCTTCATATAACTGTTAATATTTGAGGTAACTTTGAAAATATTCACAAGAATTTACTCCTTTCCCTTGCTCAGATCTTCTGACTTGAGTTTTCATTTTTCATTTTTTTTTCCATACTAGGAGCCTGCTACATTAAACACTTTCTCAAACACTTTTAAGATGTCTATAGTTATACATTATTGATATTCCTTGAATCAAATTATATTGTCATCAGACCAAGGAATCATTAAAAATAATCCAACCACTTTATGAATCAGCAATTTGTGGACATATTCATATTATAGGCACTAGATATAATCGTAAGTTTGATCAAAACAAGCCATTAAATGTACTTCACAAATTACTCCAAGACAGATCTCATACTATATAGAAGAAACCAGAAGGAAGATACAGTTTCTTTTAGTCACATAATAAAATTGCTGAGAGTACATCAGATTATCATGCAAAAATCCCAAAAAGACAATTGGATAGCATAGAACAACTGTACAGCGTCCACTTGGAAGTCGAAAGCTTCTGAAGAATAATAACAACAACTCAATTGGACAATTCAAGGAGAAAATTGTGTTCTGTTTCTTCGACAAAAAGCCTGCAAATGAAATACCACAATGGTCAGAACATGATTCAATAATTTGATAAGGTAACATACAGAGAAACTGACCTGCTTGAATTTTCAGGAAGCACCAAAATTTCCTAAGAAACTCCTAATGTACACTTGAGTGTTTCAGGTTTTAGCACCAGTAGTTTCGATCAAAAGAGCAATTGATTGAACGAGCAATTCTTTGCACAGTTGAACAAGCATGCTATCAACCCCATGAGCCCTGTCTCCGAAGCAGGATGGGCTATATTGTTTTGTCGTCTTTCTATAACTTTCACAAATTCATTGGTGCTCAAACTACCATCACCGTTCGTGTCAAAAACGAGGAAAATGATGTCAATCACTTTCTCTGTTAGGGAGACACCACATACCTGGCACCAAATACATTGATAGTATTAGGAAAAGAGTATAATCTAAAAAGAGAAGTAGAACTCACAAGAAACATAGTGAGTTACTAGGAGCAGAAGTAGTACATGGGAAGTAGCTCGCTTGAAATCCTCCTTTGACAAAGAGCCGTGAACCTTTCCAAAACTGAAAATAGCCAGGGAGAGTGGCCTTAATTGCTTGCGTAGCTCGGCAAATGCTTTAAATTCCTCCAGTGTAATACGAATGTCTTTGAGATGTGGTTCATTGTTTAGTTCATCTACTCTATCAAGGAACTTGCTCAGATGGCTCAAGTCAGCAGAAGCAACCATGGACAATGCAAAGTCTCTGGCCGATATGGTTCCTCGCTCCTTGTAATCATAGTGTGCAAACTCCAACCTCAAGATCTATAAAATTCAAAGAGATTATTCAGTTTTTCTATAACCAAAAATCACCATGAAAAGAGTAAAGAAGCAATCTCGCCAAAACTTGGTAAAATGGGCAAATAATCACAACCAGGAAAGTTGAAGGCAACTGGCAAATTAATGTAAAAAAAAATTTAGATACTACAATGAAAAAGAAAAAAACCTGCAAGGTAAATAATTTCCAGTTCAATCAAAAGAAATTGCATTAAGTGAACTTAGTCAGGAATGCTATTCTTCATTATCTTTGAAAACCCAAAACAATACTCCATGCAAAAGTTAGTGAAGAAGAGAAACGATGGTAGAAAAGATTGAAATCTCCCTTTTGTGCGTATTTAAGATTAACAAAAATAATTTAAAGGCCTTCAAATTTTAATAAAAACCTCAACCTTCTCTCTGAAAAGCCTCAAAAGCAACTTGAGTTGAAAATGCTCAGGTGTACTTGACAACTAGATGATTCCTTAAAAACATTAGCTTAATTGCCTAACGGGCCCATG
Organism: Paratinospora sagittata; assembly: GCA_035771175.1. NCBI lineage: Eukaryota > Viridiplantae > Streptophyta > Magnoliopsida > Ranunculales > Menispermaceae > Paratinospora > Paratinospora sagittata. The sequence goes on from CM069599.1 coordinate 30,584,294, forward strand.
CCAAAATGAAACAATTCTACTCATATTGCACATAAACTTCTAGAATAAAATTTCTCATAAATGTACCATATTGTTTTCCTATATTTTGAAGATTTATTTTATTTGTCTTTCATCCGTTGCTACCAGATCTGGATGGACTCTACAATTAGGCAAGTTGAACTGTCACCAGTCAAGAAAATGGGAGAACCGATAGGTTGATTCATTCATGTTTAAGAAATTGGAGAGCTATGCAACTTGTCAAGGTTTACTTGTTTGCTAGAATGTAACATGATCAACCAGCTTCCGAAACTTTTTCAAAACATGACTTGTTCAACTTAATTTCTTAATATTTAATATTAACAATCATTCTCCACTCCGTAGATGAGGAACAAGAGAAGCTCGCTGAACCTTGAGATGTACTATTTCATGGTTCAAAGTTTTAGGGCTTTGCATTTATATTCATGCAAAGATCAGAAAAAATTTAGACAGCTTCAAAGGATGATGAATGCTAAATGGCCGAACTAGTAGCTTCGGGGTCTGGCATAAACTATTCAGAAACTGAACTCAATGATGAGCTAGTAGCAATTAATCATCCAGTCAAGAATATACGTTCCTAAAAATATTAATACGTTTGATCTAATTTTGCTACTATAACATCCAACAATCAAAAGAAGCACAAATGGAATAAAAAACTGGGAGGGTGAGGGGCATGGACGTTGGCTTTGGATAAAGAATTAGAGGCAGGGTGCACTAACAGAAGCATGAGAAGCAAGTAATGGCTATGGTAAGCTCCTATGTCCACTATCCAGCACAAGAATTTCCACAAAAGGTTAAGATTGAGAATGTTAGCCATCTTTTTCTTCTTCTTCTTCCTTTTGTTTCCACAATTGCAAAAGGTTCATCGCCAGATCCAACCCCCTTTTCCATTCTTTTCTATGGAAGTAACAGAGGGAGAAAGGGTGTCACGTCAAGACAGCATCTCCAAAGCATTTTATTTCATTCTGTTTTCTTTTTAATAGTAATAAGGATCTTGTGGATCTCAAGAAGGGGTATGGACCCAACGCCCAACTACTAGGGAATCAAACAATCACAGACATAGACTGATTTCATAATTAGTGAACTGAGAGAGAAAAGACATACTTCATCGTGCAAATCTCTCAAAAATTCAACAAATTTTTCATGTTGAAGGCGAAACTTTCCATCCTTTCCAAAAAAGAACTCCAGTAGACCTCCATCCTCTCCAGAAGTCCCAACTTTCAGCCCAACCCGCAGACCATCATGGTGATGAGCCCCATGTCGATGATGAGTCCGCATCAATTCTATCACTTTTTTAAACTCCTCCTTGTCAATCTCCCTGGAATTCCATATGTTAATAAAAAAAAAAAAGAAAAAAAGATAGTATATTCAATTATTCAAATCGAAAGAAATGAAAAAACTATGATGATTCACATAAACATTCTTCAAAAGGTAATCAAAAGACAAAATTGATTTGATTCTGTTTATGTTGATAAAAATTACTGAATGGAGAAAAGTGGAGTAGGCCTTATATTGCCATCCCTGACTAGTAAAGATCATAGCTTTAAAGAAGAAGAGGCTGTCTAAAACCAGTTAAAGGCTTAAGCTTGTATCATGTGAGGCTTATCCCTCAAGGCCATGTCAAGCTTAAGCCTCACTATCTGTGAACCAAAGGTTTTGTCAAGGCCCATTTTTTGTTGTTATTTCTTTTATTTTTTTCTTAAAACACTTCAACTAATATTATAACAGATGCGCCAGTTCTTTTTTCTTTCTTAAAAGTTCTTATCTCAATTATTTATGAGAGACCAAGTTTTGAAACTCCAAGTTTATTGCAAAGAGTTACTTCAACTATAACCAAAAACTAAAAAATGTGAAGTGTTACTAGAGATGGTAGGAAATAAGAAGTGTTACTAGAGATGGTAGGAAATAAGAAGTGTTAATACCTAATATCTTTGCATTATTGGCAAATTTCTACTAGTTTCTTTTTTGACAGATGAAAACATAACATCTGAAAATATTGACTAATAATGTGCTTATTAGTTTTTAATAATGGTTAGATATAAACCAACGTTCGGTTGGTTGAGTGGCTCGGGGCGCTCGTCTCAAGAAATGAAGTCACGAGTTCGACTCTCCACTAGCGTTGGCCATTGGGGGCATCTCCCGCTAGAGCAACCAGGGGCCCAAGGGATTAGTCGGGACCGGATACCCTCGATTATAAAAAAAAAAATTAACAATAAAAAAAAATAATGGTTAGATGTAATTGATATATCACATTTTTATCTTTAGTCTTTGGAATTGTTATGTGATAAGACAAACATACATAAAAATACACCATAGTTTGCTTACATTCCATTTTTCTCCATTTACTTGTAATATTAGCTTTTCGAGGCTTCTTATAAGCATATCATTTTTTTTTAATAAAAATATGAGTCTTATGCCTCGCATGCCAATGCAGTTGATGCCTTGCCTCACAAAATAAATCGTCTCAATCACACTTGTAACCTTGGCAGATACAACATTTAATTGATCCTTCAATTGATTTTTGCAAGGTTTAGTTGTTGGCCATTTTCTTTTATTTGATAATAAATTTTTGCCAGGGCTTATATAAGCCAAATTTTGTATTCACAATAGAATATTTACCATTTAGATATTTCAATTTGGTAATGCATCTCCTAATATTGGTGCTAAATTTAGATATTTAGTCGACAATCCCAAAATTTTATATTAATATGCGTGTTACATGGGCTATTTTATTTTATTCGACATCTTGATATACAATTTTTTTGGTTTCTTGGATTTTACAATTCATAATTTTCCTCAAGAGTCACTAATTCTAGGTAGGATCCAATCTTGAAAACCTAGATCATGATAATTACAAATCCTAGACAAGTCTTGAAATGTGTTAACACTGGTACACTAGCCTTCTAATAAAAAGGCCTATTTCATTTTATCAGATGACCTTCTGCGATACGGGTAAAGTCAAAGTGCATGGTTGAATGGCACTGATCTGCTAAATCAATTTTACACTAGATCTAATGAATCATGGTGAGTTCTTTGCTAAAAGTGATTCATGTCATGCCAACTACATAAAGAATATAAAGAAGACAACATATGATAGCATGGACACAACAAATAAAATCCAGGACATGGGAATAGTGAAGAAATAGCAGAGATAAACCTGAAACTGATATTTACCCGTCATTGTCAATGTCAAACATTTTGAATGCTACAGAGAAACTTGATTCAGGGATGCTGAGTAAAGTGACAAAAAAGATGTACCTGCTTGAATGCAATATCAACAAGATTAATTACATATGAAATAGAACCAAAATTTGATGATATGATTTAACTATCGACATTGAATGAGAGAAGAAGTAAGAAAATAAAATACTTGTCTATATGACTGTACAGAGTACAGTTGCAGAAATAACGAGGACTGGTTGGCAACTCACTCAGCAAAGGATATCATTCCATCATTGTTAGTATCAAAAAGCATAAAAAATGTTGAAGGAGAACAATGCAACTCTCCAGGATCTCGTTCTCCTCTCAAATGACCTTCTCTAACAAGATCTGACTCAGATGGTGGAAATACAGGAACAACTGCCCGCATAAAGTCTCCTGGTCTCATTAACAATTCTCCTTCCGGTTTCTCATACGTTGCAAAGTAATTGAAAACCTAGAAAAAATAGTTATAAAAGAATATATGAACAGGAATTATACGATTATTATGCATAAAAGGGTCATGACCCAATAATTAAAACCCTAACAATATTGCCTGTGGGCTATGGAAATTTCTTGACTTGATGCCACGTATGTGCTGAAGCTCAAGGAGTCCGATGAAAGCAATTCAATCACTGAGCCCAAAGATGTTGTTGTCTGTTCATTGATGACTATTAAGATTCATAACCAAAACACAAACAATTACAACTAGTAACCTATACCGTCGGAAAACTGAAGAAAAAGGAACTATATCCCAAAATGGAGATCTTTTCTGCCCAACACTTAAATCTATAAACTCTCAATTGAGTTCAAAGACAAAAAAGGAAAAGAACAACGACAAATTACCACTATGCCACGAATCTTAAGAAGGATTTAGGCAACTTAAGTACATGGCCAAGAGCTACAAAGTTTCTGAACGGGTACTTGTAATCAATATCTAGTAGCTATGCCCGGAAACAAATGAAATGGACACATGTAATGCAAATGCTAACTTGTAATATAAATATACCAATCAACCTATGTAGATACTCCGAAATGTCGGACAAACAAATTAATGAAAAAAGGGGCAATTGACCATGTAATACTGATGACCTAAGCTCAACCATTCAATTTACTTCTTGTAATCATCAATGGTCATATGAAGTTAAATACCTTTTCGGGAGAACTTCGCAACCTAAGGCGTTTTTCATAGTTAAAGAACACTTTTCTCCTATATGCATCTGCAATAAGAAAAAGAACTGATGACCAATTAATAAACATTTTATGGTAGTAAAACAAATTATTACTTGAAATCTCCTCCTTTTCCCAAATAAAATAAAGATTACTCGAAATCTTATCTAAAGCAGTCACTACTAGTATAAGAATAAGTCAAGCGATTTGATTTTCCAGGAAGATATGCATTGCCTCAAGTTCCTAATTAAATCAAAAGTAAACAAGCTAGGCTTATAATTACATAGATCATACCATAAATGAAAACAATAAATAAACGATTCAGATAAATCAAAATTAAATCTTTGTGCCAATTCCAAAACATTGCTCGTAAATGTGAAATAAATAAAACAAAACAAAAAACCCCAAAGCTAAAAATAATAATCGAAACGCAAATCACCTCCAAAGAGGAACACAGGCTTCCTATCGTGTAAATCCGAACCGTCTTGAACCACCACCGAAGCGTCAGGTAATAAAGCAGTAGAAGAAGAAGAATCGTGACCGAGAGAAGAGGGAAAAGCGGACCTCAAGGCGTAACCAACACCAGAAGCCAAAAGAAGGCCCGAAACCGATCCGAAAAACAAACCTACCGCACAGTCCCTGAACCTCTCTTCCTCGATCCCCGAATCGACAGCACTTTCAGCATACACAAAACTCGGCGTAGACGACGAAGGAGAAGACGAAGAAATCGCTCTTGCTTGATTGAACCACGAAGTAGCAGCAGCAGAAGAAGAAGAAGAAGCTTGACGAGTAATGAAATGAAGCGATCTTATCAACGGTGAAAGGGAAGACATAGCAAGCAAGCAATACTCCTAGTAGTAGTAGTAGTTTTTTGTTGTTCTGAGAATTCAAGATTTCAATAACAGCAACACAGGGAAAAAGAGAGGAAAATGAAATAGGGAGGGAATGAGCGAGAAAAGTGGAGAGCGGTTGGTGAGGAGACTCACGGCTCGACCTCGACGGTGCGCCCCATGTTTTTATTTTTTTTTAAGGGTTGTGACTGAGTTTTGTTTGTTGGTTTACTTGGTTGGTTTGGTTGTAGTTGAAAGGGTACGGTGCTTGTGCGTGTTCGTGTGCGGTCGCCCGCGTTTCCTCGTGCGGCATCTGGTAGTTATTTTACGTCTCTCAGATGTGTAATCGGATTCTCTGTGGTTCGGGAGAGGGTGCTTTTTCTTTTTCGGCTTTTTATCTTTGACCGCGAACTATGCCGTACACGGTAAAGACAGCCGACTAAAAAAGCGGTGGCGTCCCTCAGAAGGGAATGGTACAAAAGAGTAAACATTTGGTGACCAACAACTTAACAATAAATTAAATTTTTGTAACTAATGTATAAATTTAGCTATAAAAAATAAATTCATATCTTATTAATAAACAATCATATTTTTCAACAAACAACTTAGCAACAAAAAGGGTAAAGTGTATATAGACATATGCGTAGGGTGGATCAGGTGAATTTTAGGTTGTACGTATAAATTCACCCAACTGACCCAAGGGTAAGGTGTATAAACCTGTCCGAACCCAATTGATTTAATTAAATGGGGTCAGTCAGTCGGGTTTATATATTGAGTCAATGGGTTTGTTGCTCATCCCTTAGGCCTAGAATCATATAGATCCTTAAGGACCAAAGAAGCTTGGATAAAGTTTGGAGGTTAGGACGATTTTAATTGGAGCTCTTTTTTTTGTAAGAGAATGTGCTGGCTCATTCGCCCAATTAAGTTTTCTCACAAATTAAGAAGAAATCCAAATTAAAACTACTTTCAACCATAATTCATCAACGTTCTTATATAAGAACAAAATCAGTAGTAGCCTTATTTGAGAGTGTGATAAATATTGTGTTGTGGTATAAAATCAGAAAAAATGTTTAGAAAGTCAAATCGTGATTGCATTTTGGTGTGTAATACAATTTTTAAGCTATTTAAATAAATATTTCTCTTCTTATTTTTCCGTTCTCCGTTTGTGTTTCAAGGAAGCTAATTTTGTTCAAAATGTTGTCGCTGTCCCGCACAGGGCAATATGTAGGGCGTTGGACAAAGATCATCATCAGCTCAAAAATTGCTTTGATCAGTTGTTCGTAAAAATATATATAAACGATTTTTAAAGCTAAAATTTTATAATAAAAAAAAAAGAAACTCCTAGTAGTGTACTATTACTGAGCATATAACTTATATCTAACTTGTTAGGTTTCAGGTTTCCAATGACATTGGGACTTGAGTTTTGAACTTTCATAGCACCATTCAGTACATGGTTCACTTTTTTGAAAAAAAGTACATGAAATAAATGTAGGACACACCTAATGGGTGAACAGTCCCATATACATATATACGCAGCTCTATACTTTGGCTTTACTTTTGTGTCAGGTGGTATGGGCCATAGATATTCTACTAATTGCAGAGTTTATGTTTATATTAGTTATTAAATTTCTTCTTCTGACTATCAACTTTGTTTTATATGTGTATCTTTCTCCTTTTTAAAATTTATTTAAGTTATGGCATTGGTTGTTGAAAAAATTGATTTACTTATAGCTAATTCACTCTTTCTTTAATATATTTATATATAAACTCATAAGTGTGCACATGGTAAATAAAGACAAATGAAAGTTCTGTTCTTTCTTATTCTAAAATACAATAATTAAATAAGATTAGGGCACGTACATTGCCGTAAATAAAGTAAGGGTAAAAGTTACCAAAAAAAAAAAGTAATAAGAGATAGAAAGGGGTTAAAAGTTATTAAAAGAAAAAGAGACTGAAAATGACAAAAAATAATAATTTTTCAAATAAGTCTTATATTTACTGACATTACAAAAAAAAAAAATCTTGTGGCTCTTTATTACGAAATTACCCATAAATGTATTTTTTTATATAAATTTATTTGACAGTTTTATATTAACAAGTCGCGAGTAATTTAAAATTTTATGATAAAGTAGCATACAATGAGTTTTGACTTATAAATGATATAGATAAATTTAATTATGTTCAACTCAATATAATATTTCTTTTCCAACTCCTGCGCCCTAACTTGTTTTTTTTTTTTTTGGATGCAATATTGAAAAGTGTTAATCGTATGATCATATGCAATCATGTAAATATTAATCTCATAATTAATTAATGGTAACTTGCAAAGATGGAATCTGCTGAACATTTTCCATCATGACCTGAAAAATATATGTAATATCTTGATTACATTCTAACTGAATTAACACCCTTCAGAATAAGTGTTTGGTATCAGGTCCCACTTTGGTATATATATGGATCGAAAATTGTTTCCCAAGTATATTAAGGACTCAAATATTATATATATATATATCACTACATGTCTAATTATTAATCCTTCTTTTTTTTCATTTTCCAATAATCATGATCACCCACTACATTAATAATTATGAAGTGCATATATGTAGTTATGTTCCACGTGTACAAAAGCACTTTGAAAATATTCTAAGGAAATCCTAGCAGCCAGCTTATCTATATACAAAATTAAGAAGGGAGTACTAATACTTTAATTATGTACTATGATGTTTATTTGATGTCTAATGTTATGGTCTAATTATGAATCATGATGCTTATATATCAGGATATAAAAATTAGAAGAATAATTAATGGTAGCTACGAGTATGAGTTTGGTGCCATAAAGCATGAGAAAATGTGTTTCATTCTGATGTATATGCATGGTGATTAACAGTAATTTTTATAATTAAGGTCCATGTACAGTTAAATTGCCAACTGATTTTAGTTAATGTTATTATCGTTTTTTTTTTCAACAATAAAATTCTTTTTTTATTTTTTTTGAGTGCTGACAAAAGGTCAGATGATACTGATACTGGGGATAGAGGAAGCCAAAACCCTTCAGTAGAGCCAAGAAGGCGAGCACAATGCGAGGAACATAAAGGATCCGGATGGGGACCATGCGAACCAACTAGGGAATCAAACTCTCAACTTTAAATGAAGAGGTCTAAATGAACACCGTTAGAGCTAACCAACGTTTGCCAATAAAATTCTTCTTAAACATACATATGATTTTTTTTATAATTAAGACCCTTTTATGCTTTTTTTTTTTTAAATTTTATTGTAGATCAAATTGTCACTTGTCCTATATATACATATAATTAACCAAAGAGTTACTTTAATTACTTAATTTCTCAATATTAGAACTATTTTCACATTAAATTTCTAAAAGATTTTCTCAGGTTTGATTAGATTATGATTTTCTAACCGTCTTCTAATAGAGTTCCATGACTTTAGGAAATAGGAACTTGGTCTTTCAAACCATCTTTGGCATGAAACTTTAATTTTCTTTGAAAGAAAGTGTTAGGGACACCTTTGGCTTTGGTGCTTCGACCCATTCTATTTTAGCATGCCCACCCTATGCATCTTTAATATATGTATTCATTAATTTATTATTTTGATCATCCACTTATATTTATCTCATCAAATATAAAAGTCTCGAAAAAGATTTTCCATGTCTTTGATATATACATTAAAAAGTTTTTAATACAACATTCGTTTGGTTTGATATCAAATTTAAAATGAAGTTTCAAAATTAAGATGACATTATTTAAAAAAGACTTGGGGTTGTACATTAATGCTATAATTTTATAAACAAGATAATTAATAACAACAATTAAGAAAAAATGTAACTACCATTAATATAATGGAAGATTCTAGTCTTTGACAAGATGAGAATGAAAGAAGTGAATTCATGTAACTGATATAATTAAAAATTAATAATTTATTGAGTGGAGATATATAGTTTAAAGATAGTATTAATTTTCAAAAATAATCAATCTGTTTTCTATATTCTGTCAATATATTTGTATAAGATTAATTTAGGCTAACCAGACTTTTAGATTATTACGATATCCTTATTGTTGAGCATATGTTTTTACGGAACATGTTTCCTGATAACATGTTTCCTTATTTTTAGGCTTTGGATTTTGTAAGAGATATATATTTGATGGTTGTGAATGAAAAGATATAGAAAATTTGTAGAGTTTATTTTGACATGGTATCAGAGAGATAAGTCCGGCGAGGAGTCCGGAGACGAGGAGAGTTCACGGTCCAGACGAAGATCTTGAAGATTTCGACTCCGATCGTCGTCCGTCGCCGAATCAGCGCCGTGAATCTCCAAAGGATCCCCCCCCAACAGCTAGCTCTTCTTCATATCTCCAATATCAGATCCACTCTCTTCCTCAGATTCCTTTATTATTTGCCTGTGAGAGTGAGAGTGTGTTAGAGAGAGAGAGAGAATGCCAGATTTGGATCGAAGGCGAAGACGAACTGAAGGTTGGATCGCCGTCGCCGTTGGATCATGATCTGAAGACAGGATTTGCATGCCGCAGAGGTGATGAAGGCGGAGTTTTGCTGGATGTACAGTGACGGTAAACATGAGATACTCGAGTTTCAGATTTCGGTGAACAGTGAAACCGCGTGAACAGTCGGCGTGAACAGTTCAACCTGTGTGAACAGTGACCCGACATGAACAGCGATCAGCGTGACCAGTACAGTCCGACAGCATGAACAGTCCGTCCGGCAGAACAGTCCGACCGGCGTGAACAGTGGACCGGCCTGAACAGTGGACCGACGTGAACAGTGGACCGGCATGAACAGCGCATTGGGCAGTGCGTGAACAGTGGGCATTGGGAAGTGTGAACATTGGGCAGTGTGCGTGTACAGCGCACATTGGAAAATGTGCACATGGGGCAGTGTGCATAAACAGTGCGCATTGGGCAGTGTGCGCGTTGGGCAATGCGCGTAAACAGGCGCATTGAGCAGTGTGCGTAAACAATACACATTGGGAAGTGTGCACATTGGGAAGTGTGCACATTTGGGAACAGTGCGGATGAACAGTGCGAGCCACTTGGATTAGTTCTTTAACCTCCACGTGTGCTCATGGCCGACGGAGGACATAGTGTATCGTCTGTCCGCGCACATAAAACCGGCGGGGCTGGAACTTTATCTGGGCAGCACGAAGGGAACTCGCAGGGGCTGGCGGGTGCAACTGACGTTGGGGATCTTGCAGGTGTTTCCGCAACGCAACTGCAGCAACTTTTTGCATTTTTGAACTTCGACAAAACAAAAGATCGACTACATGGTAAAAATAGTCATTTTAGTTGGATTATCGATACAGGAGCGTCGAACCATGTGACGTGTGACTTGTCTATATTGAAGAATGTGAGAAAGGTGCAATACTGTCCGGTGGGTTTGCCGGATGGAAACACGGCAGAAGCAAACCAAGAGGGGAGTGTCGTGCTGCCAGGAGGATTAAAGCTCGACAATGTGCTTTATGTCCCACAATTGACTTGCAATTTAATTTCTGTTACTCAATTAATCGATTAATCGAATTGTGTTGTACAATTCACTAATAATATTTGTGTTATACAGGACCAACCGACGAGGAAGGTGATTGGAGCAGGTGAAAGATTGGATGGACTTTATTTTTTCCGTGGCGTTCCTCAAGTGAAGGTCTTGACAGTGGATGGTGATTCGTCGTTCGAGTTGTGGCATCAACGAATGGGGCATCCGTCGGAGAAAATATTGAAGCTGATTCCGGCTGTAAGTCATTCTTGTAGGTCAAATAATAAATCTTGTGATGTGTGTCCGCGTGCAAAGCAATCTAGATCTAGTTTCCCCATTAGTATGAATAAAGCTGGTAGAATTTTTGAACTTGTTCATTTCGATTTGTGGGGACCTTATAAGACTCGTTCTTCGTGTGGGGCTACCTATTTTTTGACAATCGTAGATGATTTTTCAAGAGGAGTTTGAGTCTATTTACTTTGCAATAAAATGGAAGTTGAATCTATGTTTCTTAATTTTGTTGCTATGGTTGAACGTCAATTTGAACAAGTGATAAAACGTGTGAGAAGTGACAATGGGACCGAATTTAATTGTTTGCATGATTATTTTCAAAATAATGGGATTATTTTTGAGACTTCTTGTGTTGGGACTCCTCAACAAAATGAGAGAGTTGAGAGAAAACATCAACACATTTTAAATGTGGCTAGAGCCCTAAGATTTCAAGGGAACTTACCAATCAAATTTTGGGGTGAATGTGTGTTGGCAGCGTGTCACTTGATTAATAGGACACCCTCTACTTTACTTAAGACTAAATCGCCATATGAAATGTTGTTTGGGAAAATGCCTTGTTATGATGCTATTCGTGTCTTTGGTTGTCTTTGCTATGCTCATAATCAACGACACAAAGGTGATAAATTTGCAAGTAGGAGCCGTAAATGTATCTTTGTTGGCTATCCTTTTGGGAAGAAAGGTTGGAAATTGTATGATTTAGAAACACATGAGTACTTTGTATCGAGGGATGTGAAGTTCTTTGAGAAAGAATTTCCTTTTATGTCGAACCAACCAACGAATGTGGTGACTCCTGTGCTGGCGAACAATGAGGATGGGGCATGGAGTGAGGATGAGGGTGCCGATGAGTGTGCTGCGCGCGTTGAGGGGGGGTTGGAACCAGCATCCACCCTCGAGGGGGGGTTGGAACCAGCATCCACCCTCGAGGGGGGGTCTGGTGCTGCGGTGCAGCCCGCACATGAGGATGTGCGTGATGAGGGGCTGGAGAATACGGTGGGGGAGCAAGGTGTGGAAGTTGACAGTGAGCTAGGGCGAGGAAAACGAACCAAAACTCCTTCAACACGGTATCGTGATTTTGTTACTCATATTATACGGAAAATAAGTCCGCTCATTCCTCTTCCTCAGGTACGCCCTATCCTTTAACACATTTTGTGAATTGTGAACGTTTTTCTGTGAGACATAGAAATCTTCTTGCAGCAGTGACAGCGGGACATGAGCCAAAGCATTTCAAAGAAGCGATGAAAAACTCGGGATGGCGAGATGCGATGGGTAAGGAAATACGAGCCCTTGAAGACAATGAGACTTGGGTAATGAAGACTCTCCTACCCGGCAAGAAAGCACTAGGGAGCCAGTGGATATATAAAATTAAGTATAAGTCTGATGGCAGCATAGAGCGACTCAAAGCCAGACTTGTGATCTATGGCAATCATCAGGTGGAAGGGATTGACTATAACGAGACATTTGCCCCTGTGGCAAAAATGGTGACTGTTCGTACTTTTCTTGCAATTGCTGCTGTTAAAGATTGGGAGGTACATCAAATAGATGTGCATAATGCTTTCCTTCACGGTGACTTAAGTGAGGAGGTTTATATGAAGGTTCCTCCAGGTTTCAAAAATACAAATCCTAACATGGTTTGCAGGTTGAAAAAGTCGTTGTATGGTCTGAAACAAGCTCCCCGATGTTGGTTTGCAAAACTGTCAACAGCATTGAAGAATTATGGTTTTGTGCAATCCTATTCAGATTATTCCTTATTTGGGTTGTGCAAGGGAAGAACTCAGATCAACGTGTTAGTTTATGTTGATGACTTGATTATTGCAGGAAATGATAAGGTTGCATTGACAACTTTTAAAGATTACCTTGGCAGGTGCTTTCATATGAAGGATTTGGGAGTTTTGAAGTATTTCTTAGGGCTCGAGGTAGCCCGTAATCCAGAAGGAATTTTTCTTTGTCAAAGAAAATACACACTAGAGATAATTTCTGAAACGGGTTTATTGGGAGCAAAGCCTGCGGCATTTCGTATGGAACAAAATCACAATTTGGCCCTTGCTAAGGGCGGATTCCTTGCGGATCCGGCGCCGTATAGACGACTTGTAGGGAGACTGATTTACTTGTCTGTGACGAGACCTGATCTTGCATATTCGGTTCATATTTTGTCCCAATTTATGCAACAACCTCGTGAAGATCATTGGGAGGCAGCTCTCAGGGTCGTGCGATATTTGAAGAAGAGTTCGGGGCAAGGGATTTTGCTTCGTGCTGATAGTGACCTACGTCTAGAAGGGTGGTGTGATTCGGATTGGGCTAGTTGTCCACTTACGCGGCGCTCCTTGATAGGATGGTTCGTGTTACTTGGTTGTTCTCCTGTGTCGTGGAAGACCAAGAAGCAACAGTGTCTAGATCGTCTGCGGAGGCTGAGTATAGATCAATGGCGGCAACAGTGTGTGAGTTAAAGTGGCTTCACCAACTTTTAAACGACTTAGGTGTGCGACATCCGAAGGGTATGAAGTTATTTTGTGATAGTCAGTCAGCGTTGTACATTGCTCAAAATCCGATTTTTCACGAAAGAACAAAGCATATAGAGGCTGACTGTCATTTTGTTCGAGATGCGGTGACTGAAGGAATGATTTGTCCGTCATATGTTTCCACTCGTGTTCAATTGGCAGACATCTTTACCAAAGCGTTGGGGAAAGCGAACTTTGAGTTTCTACTCTGCAAGTTGGGCGTTCGAGATCTTCACGCTCCAACTTGAGGGGGGTATTATTGTTGAGCATATGTTTTTACGGAACATGTTTCCTGATAACATGTTTCCTTATTTTTAGGCTTTGGATTTTGTAAGAGATATATATTTGATGGTTGTGAATGAAAAGATATAGAAAATTTGTAGAGTTTATTTTGACATAGATATATATATATAAAAGAATGATGTCCAAATCACAAGCTTTAAAAAAATGCCCTAAAATTTTTGTGGATGAATTGAACATTTTGCAACAAAAAACTGAAAATTATTTGGTTTTGTACCTTTCAAACATCCACCAATTAGAATGTCATTTAGGTCCCACAAAGGTATATATATATATATATGGGATGCAAATTCCCAGAATTTAATGGATTCATCAATAACCCTATGCTTTCACTATAACAATAATGCTAGTCCCATAAAGATATATATATTGTTTAATTTCCTTTGACAGACTAAAGGGTGTTAGTAGTCTAATATATGGAGTCCAATCTAAATATTATAGAATGAGCATTTTTACAAAAAAAAAGAAAAAAAGAAAAAAAAGTGTTTAATTTGAAATGTAGTTTGAAGTGCATTCACTTTATCATTTTATTTTTTTTTTGCCACTTTTAAAGGCAAATCTCCCATCCCTTTTGCTTGGTCCACCTAATCTGCTGACAAGCCACACATAATGGCTAGGAATTGCCCAGACCATGTTCATGGCTCTCCACTGATCTATCCAACTCACAACTGCATGTGAGGTCTGCCTCAAGAGGATGGAGAATTTCAGCTAATTGTTCTGACCCAACACCCATCTGAGATAAAGGGTGTTTGTAGGAATCCATCTTCATCAAAATACAGTACAGGACAATGGACAGGCAGCTAAGTGTTTGAAAGTTTGTTCATACATGAGGTGTGAACTCAACCTAATTTAAAGATTTGGATTCTCTAAGCCTACATGATGTGCCACTTTCACGTCTTATTACTCACCAAGTGGAAGAGTGTTATTTGGACCTTAAAAACCTAAACCAGACCTACTACATTTCATCATTTTAGGCGCCAAAGTCAGTCAGCCTTGTTGGGTACTAAAATTTCTAACCATAAGCTTGAAATCAGCCAACAAACTTGCTTCTCACTTTAGAAAAAAGCCAACTATATGACAAAAAAAAAAAAAAAAAAAAACAAAGCTATATGACAAAAATTGATTAAATAAAAAGCATAAAAATCACCACCATACAAGATTAGTGAAGTGATTAGAGTTTGTACTCATGATCCATAAGGACATGAGCTTGAGTCTTGTTGCCAAGTAGGGTGAATGCGACCTTTGCCCGAAAAAAAAATTCCTTGCATCATGGACTACGTGTGTTGACACCTACACACCCATCGGGGGAAGCCACTTTCTTCCCTCGTTGGATCTTGCCCTTAGAATTAGTCGATGCACATAAGCTAATCTAGATACCCCAGATTACCAAAAAAAAAAGAAGCATATAAATTACCTGTCCATTCTTTCTAATCCAAATGGCTACACATAAGTTGGTGAATTATGTTTATGTTAACACAAAAAATTTGGACCTTAGAAACCAATTATGAAGAAAAATGTATAGATTAAACATAATAGAAGGAATAAGATATGTGGAAAAGCTAGCCTTTAGAGGGTTGTCACCATGTGACCTAGTGGTCACGGGTTCAAGTTGTGAAAACCTCTTACGATTCAAGGTAAGACTACATACAATAGGTCTAAAGTTATTTGACCCATTCTCAGAGTCTGTATAGGTAGAAGCTTTGTGCACAAGGTTGCCTTTTAAACAAGGTGGACCTTGATGAAGTAATGAAGTGGAGGAAAACTGATTTATGTAGCCAACCCATGTAATTACGAAAAAGCCTTAGTTCCTTAGTTCGTTGAGTCGAGTAGAAGGGCATATAGAAAAGGTATGGCTCGAGGTTTTTTTTTATTTTAAAGGTATGGCTCGAGGTTTTTTTTATTTTTGGTTTGCTTTTTTCACTTTTTGGTCTAAAACATGTAAACGTAATTCAAAATTATAAGAAATTCACCAAGTAATTACAATAATATTTAGATTTCACACCACTTTTAGCAGAATGACTTGTCTTTATCCAAGTATAAGAGAAGAAGAAAAAAGAAGACGAGGGTAGGAGGGGACAAAGCACATGGTGTATATGGGGACACATTGAATTGATTGGCACTAGAAATAATTACTCTATGGATTACATTACCTCAGTTTCTTTCTCCTTTACTTGGTTCCACCGCAATCCACGCCAAAGACTCAAATAGCAAAACTTTTTCCTTCCCGTGATTGAAGCCAATCTCTTTCCAATATATTGAATTCTTCACATTCACTCCAAAAAATTTCACACTTCAACCTAATTTTTGGAGGGAATATATCATGGCCCCCACCCTCCATTTTCTTTCTACATTTTCTTGTCACCCTTCTTCAACTGCCCTCCAATTTCAAAAGAAAAGTGATAAAAAAAAAACTAAGTATATCTCTCACTAACTAGACCCTTCACCACCATTTTTCCTCTACTTCTTCTAGTTCTTCTTTTCTTCTTCTTCTTCCCACCCTTTTCTCCTTTATATAGCTAAAAAACCATCTCCTACTTGCTTCAATATTACCATACAAAATCATGGACTGGTTCTCATGGTTATCGAAAACTGGTCTCGAGCCGTCGCTGGTGTACGAGTATGGTCTAGCTTTTGCTCACAATGAGCTTGAGGAGGAGGATATTGCTTACTTCAACCATGAGTTTTTACAAAGCATGGGCATCTCAATAGCCAAACATAGGCTAGAAATTCTCAAACTTGCCAGAAAAGAGAAGGGAGCAACAAAGCAAAATCCCATGTCAAGACTTGTTCAAGCCATCAAGAAGACCAAGAGGAATGTTGCTAGGTGCATCCACAGATGGGTACGTCGTGAGGAGTCTGCAATTGTGGTCGTACCCCCGAAGCTTACTTATGGTTCGCGGTGGAGAGGAGCCATGTTGAAGAGGAATAAGAGGCTAATGATGGTGAAGCAAGGAAGGTTGATGCTGACCAATGGGACCTCAAAGGTCGCCGGACCTCCTATTAGTTCCGCCGGAGTGAGCCCGAAGGTAGAGAAACTATCTTATGATGATAAGGTGGATGATGATGGCGACGCATACTGGTCGAAGGCCGGCGTTGAAGAGATCAGGTGGGATGCTATGTTTCAGGATTTGAAACCTACATGAGAAAGATTAATTTGGGTTCTTTCTTGTTTCATGAATCTTTAATGGTGAGAGATTATTTTTTTTGTTCTTCCCACCAAGAGAATTTTGTGTTGTGTTTCAGAAGATCTCTACCTTTTTTTGTTTTTTACTTTCTTTCTGACTATAGGGGGTCATGAAGGAGCCACCCACTTTAGCAAGCTTATGATTTTGTCGACTTTGCTTTTGTGTTTTCATCTTCTTTATGATGATCTGGTGAAAACGAAAAGAGAGCACCAAAGGGCTAGGTCTGTGAGAGAATGATTGTATTCTATATAATAGTATAAGGGATAAGATTAGAGACTATTTTGTAAGAAAATTTACAGGTGATGGAATGCCATTGAATTTGAATGTTTTTGTATTACCTAATTAAGGACCTTGTGTCTTGTTTTTAATTTTTCTTGTAATTTAGTAAGAACAATGTCAAATCAAAAAGTATTTATGTCGATTAGTTGGTGCTTTATTTCTGAATAAGCCAATTCATCTGGGTCCCAAGATAAGCATTCATTTTTTTTAAAATAAAACTTTACCCACTACCCTACAAAATGAGGTATTTTGAACTTCCAGACAAAGTGACCATCCCTTCTTAAATACTTATTCAATTCCTCTGGTCTCACTGTTAAATTTCCATAGCAGTTAAGATGACAGATGACTCAACTACCCAATTGATTTGTCAACTTCTAGCTACCCTCCTTTTCACTTATTTTTCACATTTAAATGCTCTATAAAGAGCTTGCCTTATTCTTACAAGTTTTGAACTATAGCATGGTCTGAATGGTTCAACCCTGTAAATTCATTAAAAAAAAAAAAACCATCTCTGTTCACAAATTTCTCAATGTAAATTTCACTGCTTTAGGACTAAATACTATTATTAATTCAACTTGGGAAGAAACCCATTAAAAATATTTGCATCCATTAACCTGCAAAGCACTGAAATTGAAGTATGAAGAGCTTCCTCACAAGTTTTCAAAATTTACAATTTAACTATGAAGAAATGAGTCAATCTTTTATAGTTAAAGAAAGCAGTCAGCAAACACTGGAAAATTCAAAGTAGAAAAATCACAATTATTTCATGATGCTAGCATATGGTTCATGCCTGGCTTGCAAGATCCACAAGATGATAAAAAATTAGACTAAATTACAACTTATAACATAACTTATCAAGTCTACATGAAGTGATATAATTAAAACATCAACCTCAATGGTTGCACACATAAAGTAGCAGCGTCGAATCATGACATAAACTCTTTGTTTTTGGACAAGTACAACATACCTTGATCAATGTAAGATCTTGATCTCGGATACGATTTCATACATAAAACAGACACAAAAGCAGGTTTTCCAGCCTCTTCAAACTTAGATCTTGATCTCGGATACTATTCATACATAAAACAGACACAAAAGCAGGTTTTCCAGCCTCTTCAAACTTTACCTACTTCCACGGGCTCCAGTAATTTTCTCATCTTATATCACAAATGGCATGGAAAATGCTTCCAGGACGACTAACCTGCCAACCATGAACAAGCAAAATCCTTTTTGAAGGACAACATGAGCTAGACTGCAAAAAGAACTATATATATTATTCATATTCCCAAAAGATTTTCTGGACTCCAGCCAACCACCAAATCGTCTCAATGATTTGCAGTTTGAGGCACCCGAAATGAACCCCCAGAATAAAGCATTTGGTAAACAGGTCTTATTCTTATTGTCAGAATAATGCTCAAAAAAGTGCCCACAACGCAAACTCCGGCTAGAACCAGGAATGTAAGCCTAAAGCAGTTAGGACCCAAGCAGGAAGCAGTTGAATGAAGCAGATCAAGTCCTTGCTGTTTTGCCACCTCTTTATCATATATATACCCGGCTAAGCCCCCGGATAACAGAAGTGCACCAATAGGATTTCCGAGTAACATAAAGTTGTAAATGACGCCAAAATGCTTCAATCCAAAAAGCTCAGACGCTGTTGGGACCATGGAGGCAAACTGAGTCCCCACACAGATTCCCATTAATGCAATTCCGGCATATATGGTGCCATTGAGAGCTGAGGCAAGCAAAAGGTATGTCATGACCATGATAATTAGTGTAAATGTCATCCAAATAGTCCGAGGGATTGTTCTTGACCTGCAAAATGAAGTACCCGATAGCATGTCAGCAGGAACCTTGTAGTTAACATAGTATAAAATGGTTACTTGCTTAGGGAATAGAAACCATGAGGCATATGTAATCAGGATACAAAATATCCATGCAAGGAACGCCTTATAATTCAAACAACCATCCAATCGGTCAATCCAAGCCATGTGTTTAATAGTAATCTTATTATAAGGCTTACACAATGCATGAGGGCCTCAACATTGCCAGAGTTTGGGGAAGAGACAATGTAGACAACCTTACCTCCACATTGGAGGGGTCGTTTCAGATTCAAGACCATGACCTATAAGTTCCAATGGAGCAACCTAAATCGTTGTGCCAAAGCCCAACCTTCGTATTCTTTGCATTATGTGAAATAAATATAATACCAAGAAAGAAGCTAATTGTTTGGAATCTAAGATTCTTAAGTCAGCAATAAGATTCTTTATTGGATGTCCAGAACAATAAGAGCACAGAACATTGGTGTATGAAGAGGCAGTCACAGAATATCATATAAAGGGATTTCTGGCTTCAATCCATCTCTTCTGCTAATGGTCCCGTTTGATACAGCTTTTGCAAAAGCAATTTTTTGAGAAATCCTTTTAGAAAAAGTAAATTTTCACCCAGCTTCTCCAAAAAGCAGAAAAACTGCTTTTCCGCTGCCCATTTGGTTAAAAATCAAATGTTGCCAAATGCCTCCAAAAATGTTTTTGGTCCAAAAGCACTTTCCAAACACTCAACCAATTGGGGCCAATGTTGAAAACAGAAATTAAAGCAATGAAAAGACATTCTAAAGAAACACAAGCAAGGAAAAGTACAAACCTGACGAAGTGTTCAGAAACAGCACCACCACCGAGTCGGCCTAAAAAATTGCAAAAACTGAATAAAGACAACAGTACCGTAGTATCATCCACACCTTCTGCAATACCAATCTGAGCTAGATTATTAACCACAGTTATAGAAGTACCAGCACCAACAAAGTAAACCCAGAATAGAAGCCAAAAATCAGCCTTCACAAAAGCTTGACGCAAATTAAAATCCTCTCCTCTCTTGGGCCGTCTCTTCTTCTTCACCGCCCCTTCCCCAACTGCCAAAAGAATATCAATATCTGAAACATCATCACCCTCATAGAAACTATCTAGCTGGGCAGACGATGAAGATGGCATCAGCAAAGGTTCTTCTATTTTCTCAGTGTTTTCTTCTCCAGGTGCCAGTTGGTCTGATGAACCAGAAGGTCGGGCAAGTAAGCCAGACTTCCTTAGATTAGAAGGGAATAGCGTCATTTTTATGGGGATAGCAAGTGGTGCTAAGAGAAACACAACCATGATGGCAAGAAAAGTGAAGGAAACAGGAGCACTTATTGACAGAACATGATACAACACAGTAGTTGTAAGAAGATAGATGCCAAGCACAATGCTGCTAATTTGAATGAATAAAAAGTGCCCAGTTTCAGAAGGATCTTCTCCAGAAGCTGGGGTGCAAGGCCTAATCAAATACATCAATGCCAGACACAGAATAGGAATCCCAAGAGCAAGAAACAACAAGAGCTTTGAAGAGGAATTTCTCAACGCTGTAGTATAGATCTCTGTATAAACTGCTGCACTTAGTCCACCATAACCTTTAAGAATGCCAGAAAGAGTGCCCCTGCTAAGAGGAAAGTTCCTCATGTTGGTCACAAGCACAGCAGTGCACAGCCATGCACTGCTATTTGTAGCAAGACAAGAAGCAAACCATAACTGCCAGGCATGAAGATATGCTTATAAGTGGAAGTGGAACAACAAATTAACAAGCAAAAAGATAAAATAAGATAAGACCCCACCAAAAAAAAAGAAAAAAAAAGATATGAACAAAGATAAGAAGCTGAGTTTTAATAACTGGCAAAATTACTGTTAAGAAACAAGGGTCCCCACACAAAACCATACTTGGATATCTCTGTTCACCTTATTTTATATGGTCAGAACCATATCTCTTAGAATATTTTATAATTATATTCAAATTAGTTATGTTGAATAACCTAGCACGAATTAGTTGTGCCAGCAACTGGCATATGTCCAAATATACTGCATGATATGCATAGCCTATTCAAATATGCTATGTGGTGTAGCCCAAGAATTTTCTTCAAATCAGCTATGACACAAGCAAAACATCAATATAAATATCAAATACTCATTCAATTATTTTTCAATGCGCAAGTGTTGTGAAGTTTGTAATGTTGCATCAAACATCATATCATTACATTACCTAAAATAAACATAGTTTCACTTGGCATGATTTCTCATAACATACAAGTGTAAGTCTCTTATTATAGTATTTTCATAAATGACCTGAAATTTACAATTTCAATATGAGATTTGTTGATTCTGTAGATCAAAGGGCATTTTACTTCGGTGGAAGGCTCACGGATTCTTACAGGGTTTCTCATTTCAGTTTTCCTTCTTCCAGTGGCACTTTCAAAGAAAATGGATTGGTTGTTGGTTTCATGGCTATGTGCAAATGTGATCTTTATTTCCACTGTGATCATGGCAGACCTCATTTTTCTTTCAACAAGTGCATCATGCGTGTAAATTTAGCTTTCATGCCATTGCCAATAACTATGAACATTCTTCAACAAAGATGTTAATTTAAATTAGTACAAGGTATTTAAGAATATCTCATGAGTAGTTTAAGGCTTTAAGCAGTGTCCAATGTTAATCAGATAAGACCGACTTTGCTCGTTGCTGAACAAGATAAAAATTTCCCTGCTAACTCTTCATCAAGAAATTTCAACTTTTACACAAATAATTCAGAAATTTGCAATTATAAGAATAAAATAGCATTTGCTTCTTTATCAAAAAAAATAAAAATAAAAAAATGAAATAGCCAGAGATAATAATTTTATTTTCCCATCAACCTACCTATCGGCTTTATTAGCAGCCCTTTTAACTCAGAACTAGAGTGACGGAGCGGAAGAGGGTTTAAAATCTTTCTTCCTTTGCCTTCGCTTCTTCCCCTTACTTTCCTCAAAGAGAGGGTCAAGGTTACTCTCATCAAGTAGGCTAGCATTTATCTAGTAAGAGAGGTTATTTGCGAAATAAGTCTAAATTGTGAAGTAACCAGTCACCAGAAAGAAACTCAAATTAAACTAAAATATATAAGAATGCAGTTTTTGCATAGGAATATGTAAGAAAGTAGATGAAGTGGATCCAATCCCAATCAGGAATAGTTCACAATTTAAATTGGAAACTTCTCCATATAATTACTTGATGAAAGACTCAGAGTGCCAAATTAAGGGTAGCCCTAATGTCCCAGTCAGAAGTCATTTATTGAATAAACCCAATTAAGTACTCCATAAACCAAGTTCTATTGTCTGTCAGTCAAATGCACTAATCTTTATATGATGCATAACAGGGATTATCATATATCGTGTATAGCCAAGTTCCAATTGAAATAAATCTTTAGGAGGAATGAATGAAGCAGGAATCAGAAGTTTAGTGATTGGATCACATCTCAACAAAAACATGATCCACCCAAAAAAGAAAATACTAAAACAGAAAACAATGAAAATAAACAAATAAATTCATAAGCACCCAAATATATTGGAAGCCTGATAAACAAAAGAGGAGGGAGCTTCATATTAAGTTAAATGCAACATTTGAAATCAGTTTCATACCCACTTAAGGCTACTTAACTCTCTTTCCCATCTGTATAAGCTTCCCCCAACCTACCTCTGAAATCTAACCAACCAGACAGGCTAGATCATATAAAACTTTAACTTCCTATTTACATAAAATAAAATAATATTAACATTTTGATCAATAATGGCCCATTATAATCTAGCCCAGAAACAAAAACAACCCATTACCTAGAAACCCCTATCAAATCTAAATCAGTGAATTTCTTCACCTCAAAACATTACACAGAAAATGCAATACCCACTTCAAAAAAAAAAAAAAAAATACAAAAACCCACAAATTGATCATGTAAAAATCAGATTTGTTTTTTCAAAAATAAGAAGAAAAAAAAAAGTTGTGGAAGAGGGAAAATGAAGCAGAACTCACCGCCCAATAGGGCATGGAATGAACAGTTTGAGTAACAGCAAGCCAGAGAACTCCATAGCCCAAGAAGCAACACAGAGTACCAATCAACAGAACAACCCAAGGTGGGAACTTGTTGCAGACGACACCAGGAAGAAGACCCACGTTCTCTCCAATATCATTGGCAACAGCAATCATCGAAAGCTGTTGCTGAGACATACCCAAAACTGATTTCAGAGTGTGGGAGTAAAGAGGGAAAGTTGTTGGATTCCCACCTGATATTTGCACCCAAACCGCAGCTCCAAGACCCACCCATGGTGGTCTGCTTCCAGCTTTCAAAAGCACCATTAATCGAGTTTAAACAAGCTTGTCAGATCTCTTGTTTTTTATATCTTTTAGCTTTGCTGCTTTGCCTGTGTTCTTCTCCTTGTTTTGTCTCAGAACCATCGCCAGGAAAGGAAAGACTCGGTGAGGTACAAGCGTTTATATTAGGAGGAGAGGCAGTGGGGAAAATGAGTCGTCACTCGTCAGTAAAGTAAAATAAAATAAATAAATATATATATATATATATATATATATATATATATATATATAAAAGTGGGAAAACGTTAATTTTCCGTGAAAGATGTTAGAGTTTTAGACGGTCCGTCAGCCTTAACGGTAACTATACTGAGCCTGAGATAACGGTAGTAGTTTGGCATGATCTAACGGGTGGAAATCTTTAGTCCCCACCTTGAGTTTTTATGGATGTACCCTAAGAAGTAATGTCCCATTGATTAATAAGTAATGTCTTATTGAGTTTTTGGGTTACTTCTTCTTGTTGTCTCGTAACCATTGCCAGCAGAGGAAAGACTAGGTGTGTTACAAGTGTTTATATTAGGCAGAGAGAGGCAGAGAGAGGCAATGAGTCGTCAGTAAAGTAAAATAAAATAAATATATATATAAATAAAATTGGGGAAAGCGTGAACAGAAAACTTTTTTTTGTAAAAGATGTTAGGGTGTAGTTGCTAGCTAAAATTTTTTTTTTTGAAAAAATGTATTTGAAAAAAAAAATTCATAATTGTTTGGTTAGACATAAAATTTTTTTTTCATAGTTGGTTATTAGTTAGTTATTCATTTATATAATTGTAACTTCTTCAAATTAGTACAAAAAAAAAAATTCACCCCCTCACTGAGAAAATTGTGGATCCAAAAAAAAAATTTAATTTTTTTCTTCACTTTTTTTGTCAATCAAATATTAAAAAATAATTTTTTTTTAAGAAAATGTATATTTTTTAGCTTACCAAATACACCCTTCGAGTTTTTGACTGTTCATCTATCTTAACGTTAAGGAGATCGGTAGTAGTTTTGCAAGACAACCTTCAAAAAGATTAATACCATGGGTTTTATATCAGATCAGAGTTTTGTGGGGTTTTTTTTAATCTCTTTTTGTGGGTTACTTCTTATTAATATAATTATGAGTAGAGAAATGTTAAAGAAACACAAGTCCCCATTGATCTAAGAGCAATGCTAGAGGGATTAAAAATTGCACACCATTTATTACAAATCAATGCCACGTTACCTTTATGAATTAAATTAATGCAAACAATACAATTTTTAATAAAAAAAAATCTGATGCAAAAGCTATTCATATCAAATTTGTAGTAATTAATATAAGGTTTTCAATTCCTTTTAGCATTTTCCTTGATCTAATAGGGTGGAAATGTTGAGTCCCCACCTTGAGTTTTTATGGATGCACTTAAACCATGGCCCTAATGTCGCATTGATTAGAGCAAAAATGGGGGTGGCTCAGGGAACTTAGTTGCCCAATTTTGTCAAACCCGACATAAAAAAGGTTGAAGCATTATTATTAAAAATTAGGATCAGGTTAGGAGTTTCGATTTCAAAACTGAGTTGAGGGCAAACAATTTTAAAAATCCAAGTCTATAAAACCCAATTTATGTAAGGGTAAAATTGTCAAATCTTTTCATCTTATCTAACATTAATTACACCGTTTTTGTTAGACAATAGGGTTTCTATAGATAATTCAAAGATATGTATTATTCTCTAAAATAGAGGCAATATATAGACAATTACATCCTAAAATTAAGTCCTAAATTAGAGAAACAAATTGTTTCTATATTTACAGAATCTATTACTTTCTATATAGCTTGTTTCTATATTTATAGAATATATTACTTTCTATATGCAGACACTCCCCCTCAAGTTGGTGCATAGATGTCTATCATGCCCAACTTGTCTATCATTCAATCTTGAAAAAAGGTGTGGTTGCAGTTTCTTAAGATATCCAAAAGAAAGATGTCATAATCTACGGTGCCATAACCATATAGTTGCTCGATCTTTGTCTTCACTACTAGCTTGATTTGCCTGACTAATTTTCGATCCCTCATTCTCTGCCAACTCCAAGTAGTAGAGTTTGCCCTGTTTAACACCATAACCAAGAATCTTCAGGGTTAGAATGTCCCGGATGGGCAACATTTGTCGTAAGTAGCGGCTGATTTTCTTCCGAGGATGCCATCATAGCTTTCCCAGCAATCTTTTTACGAGGTTTCTTTGAGAAGTCCCACAATTTCGGATAGCCAATAATCTCGTAGCAACGCTGTTGCGAATGACCATTTTCCTCGCAGTGAGTGCATAACAGGTTGTTGACCTTTCCAGATGATTGATTGTTTCGATTGTCTGATGATCTAGACGACGATCCTTGTCAAGTTTGATTAGCCAGCATAGTCGAGTTCTCAGAGATTGGGCGATAGCTCCCCATTGTCTGTCTCTGTTGATATTCTCTCCTGACATATGCATATGTGCTCTCCAAATCAAGTTTTGGGTCTTTTCGTAAGATTTCTCCACGAACCTGATCAAACACAGAGTCAAGTCCACTTAGAAAAATATGAACTCGAAGCCTAGCCATCGCGGAATGTAACTAGATTCCCCTTCGACTGTTCCTTCCTCAGAGGTAGTTCTATGATCAATTTCCTGGAAAATAGCAACAAGTTCATTATAGTATGTTGATAATGGTCTACCATTTTTCTTGGTAGAAAAAGATCTCTGGTTCAACTCAAAAATGCAGGTTTCGTCCGATCCATCGTAGAACGTTTTTGATACGACCTCTCATATCTCCTTGGCGGTGGAGAGGCGAATAAATCGCTGCATTAACGACAGACTCATTTTGTCAATGAGCCAACTTTTCACTCTGTGATTTTCAGTAATCCATGCTCCAAGATTGGGATCTCCAGATTCTGGTTTTTTCGTTGCTCCAGTGAGATATCCAGCTTTGTTACGAGCGCCAATACGCATCTCCATGAGTTGAGACCATAATGAGTAATTGGTCTCATCGAGGATGATTCCGGTTGGAAAGGCAGAATTGTCTTGGTGTATGATAATCTGCTGTGTTGGTGTTGGGATAAGTTTGGTTGATGCGCGTGTAGTGGTAGTCATCACCACTCAAAGCTTCACAATGGACGAAGAATTCGTATTCGAACGACCGAGCGACGAAGAAAATCGGTGTTGATTTGCGCTTAGAGATCTGGCGCGGTTTTCCTCTTCTTTCCCTGCGCGATCGCTTCAGAATTGCAACGAAGAAGCAATCTTTATCTTTCAGAATCGAGCCAAAATTCACCTTTTCTTTGATCGGGATTTTGCGAGTTCCGGAAGATCTGGATTTCTTGAGACAGAGATCTGGTGCGGAGCGATTCCGATCTTCTGACTGAGAATCGACGAGGCACTCGGCTATTCGAGTAAGCCGGAGATTCTGAGCGACGGTTGTTCTTCACGTTATCTCCGACGGAAAATTTTCCAAGAAATTTCGTGCCTCCGCCGGAAAAGGACTTCTATGACGTGAGCCGCCGGGAGTGAAACCGTCGAATTTCGGATTTGTCTCGCCTTTCTACGATCAGACTGGATCGCCGGAGTTAGGGCTTTTCGATTACGAGAACTAGTTGCCGAATCTGCAGATTTAGAGAGACGCGTACTTGATGTCCACGAATTCGTATCCGTACACGGAGATTAAGAGCGTGCATTCGAATTCAAGGATGATTACAGATTGCGTGTCAAAAGGATCGGTAATCTGTAAGGAATGTGCGAGTGCGACGGAAAAACCAGTTCCTTTTCACTCTTGTGTGTACGACGATACTGTTTCGGAGGGGTTTCGGAGTTGGCAGAGGCGATCCGATCCAGATCAAGGATGTGCAGTTGAAGATCTTGGAGCGACGGCGCGGAAAAGTGATGAGATCCAAAGCGGAGAGGAAGTCGCGGACGCCAGGTACGAATTTGGAGTTTCTTTCGATGTTTACTCCTTTTGATTTCGAGAAAACCCCGGGTGGTTGTCCGGATAGGGATGTTTCTGATGTTGGAGGTAGTGGTGGTGGTTCTGTTGATGTTTCGTTGTCGCTTGATCAATTTTTTAGACGGTATACTAGCGAGGATAATGATAGTTTCTCGAAAATCATGGAGAAAGTGAATCGGAAGAAGAAAGAGGTATACAGATTCTTGACGGAAGGTGAAGAAAAGGAAGAAGTGAAGGCGGCTGAAGATGCGAAGAGAGATCGGATTACAGATGGCTATGGGACTTTTGATCAGCCTCTGAGTACGTTAGAAGGGTGGAAGTATACTGCTAAGAATTTGTTAATGTATAATCCGACGGATTACGGTGAGGCGTCGTTAACGGAAGAGGAACGAGCGGAGAGGCTCAAGGGGCTTACGAAGGAAATTAATCGACCTTCTCGGCAGAGATGGATCGAGTTTCGAAGTTTCGGAAAGAAAAGCTTCGAGATTCTGGTTCTGCAGCAATGGAGGATGAAGACTACAACGAAATGGATATGGGATACGAGGATGAACCACCAGAGCCTGGCTTTGGTTCATCCGGACATCGGGATCTCGGCATTATGAACAGCTTCATCAACGACATCTTCGAGCAAGAGTCGTCGAGACCTGCTCTGATACCATGTTAGACAATAAGGTTTCTGTAGAGAATTCAAAGATATATATTATTCTCTAACATAGAGGCAATATATAGACAATTACATCTAAAATTAAGTCCTAAATTAGGGAAACAAATTGTTTCTATATTTATAGAATCTATTACTTTCTATATGCAGACAGTTTTGTTATAAAATTACTTTTATTATATCACAATGAGTTTTTTTTTTTTTTTTTGTTGAAGTGGGATATGGTAGTTTTTTTTTTTTTAAATAGGGTCAAGTTAGGACAAAGATAAATTGCCTAAATTTAAAATTGAGTCCGATCCAGGAGACACCATATTTCGATTAAAATAAAATATTGCTCAAACCTGATTTTTTGTTACCTTTAGATAGAAACTGCAACACAAATTGCATTGCTCTCGTCATTTTTAGACTTTTCATTAAATCACATGTCAATACAAACATTTAATATAATCCAAAATAATATAAAAGTGGAGGAATGTTACGACTTACATTAGAGTCCATCATTGCAGTTAATTTAGCATTCTACAAAACGATGTCTAGTAGTAGGATTTAAACTTGGACATTTGTTTTAAGAACCAACAACCCGTCAGCGGAGCTACCCATTGATAAGTTTTTCAAATGTCTTTTTCATTAGTTATGTTTTCTTATGTCATGTTCTTTCATGTTGCATTAAAGTTGATAAATTATTATTTTTATATAGAGATCTAAGTTATAATATAAGGTGGGAAGGTCAATGATATTTTTGCAATTTTAATGCATTGCTCTTTACTCAACAAATTCAAGTAAGTATTTTTCCAAGTAAGTTATGTATTGTTCTCAAAAACTCTCTTTAAGTATTCTCAAATTTCTAATTATAAATGTACGACAGAGAGTGACGGCGTTATAACGTCCCGTTTCAATTTCTGTTGCGGTTAATTGGCAGTTCACACTTGAGGCGTATCGAAGCAGTGAATCAAAACTCATTTTAATTAATTAAGCTCGTGCGACATCATCGACAACTATATGAAACAATCTTTTGTTTGCAAATAAAAAAATAAAAAAATGACACAATCTTTTAAAAATATATTTTTTTGTCAGAAGAAACAATCTAGCTTAATAAATTTTAAGTTTCATGATTCAAAAAGAAAATATTATATTTTTTCTGAACAAAAAATATTATCTTTTAATAAAATCAGAATGATAAAATTGGCTTAGGTTTTTTTTTTTTTTTTTTTGTGATAAAAGGAATTGGCTTAGTTATTTAAAATAGAAAAAATAAAATATAGATGAGTAAAATGTCTAAAAGGTAAAATTGAAAATATCAGTTTCTATTTTAAGAAAAATTGAAATATATAGAAATAGTAAAGAAAAATTAGAATGTTAACTTTTTATATTGCTCTTTAAATTTGTAAAATCTATATTTTAAAAGTAAAAAAAAGTATAAATAAAATTCAAATAAAAGTTTTGAACAAAATACCAAAAGTGATCACTCTAGGACTTTGTCGTCCATAGTAAATAAACATTCAGAAACAATTTTGACCCACGAGCACCTATACGTGCTCTACTTTAACATACTTGTGAGATATTATTTTTATTTAACAACCACTACACTCATATGTGAGATTTTACTTTAAAATGTCTCAATTCTTTAAGGATGTGATTCAATTTATGTTTTATGCAATAAATTTGCTTATATTTGATATGAGACTATTATTTTTATGATTTCATTCACACAACCAACATTTTCAAATTTTTGATTTTATAATATATATATATATATATATATTATAAAAGTTTTTTTTTTCATTAGTGGATTCTTGCAAGAGAATTGAAAGAAATAGGTCAAATATTCTAAAAAACACACACCTTATTTTATATATAGTAAACTTTTCTACTCAAATATGGTGTACCCCCACCTTAAGTCCGGAGGCTAATTCCCCCTCCATATATATGTGGGAATTCTTCTCTCATATATTTTTCATTGTTGCACATTTATCTTGGCCCTGTCAAGAGCTTCCTTCTTAATTAATGTCAGCACTAAAAAAATATATAATAAAAAATAAAAAATAAAAGAAAGAAAAGGAAGAAGAGGAAGAAGAGGTATCTACTCATTATTTTCTTTTAAATGCTACACATGTAGTATCATTTGATGGGCAATTGGTCTAATTATCAGATTCTTTGAGTTTCTTTTCAAATCATTAATTTTTATTTATTCATTTATTTTATTTATTTACAATAAAAGAGCATAATTCCCAACCAGCTCTGTACTTTGGAAAGTGGAAGGACTTATGGCCTTTTGAGCTTAAGAAGAATGATGGAGATTGAACTCTTATTATATTTTATTTTATCTTTTACTTAGAAAAATGGAAGTAATTATGGTTTTTTGGGCTTGAAGAATCGTGGAGATGCCTTGCTCATTTAAAGAACGAAGAACTTTAATTTTATTACATAAAAAAAGTACAAATTAACAACTCATTGTAGTGAAATGTATAATTACTAACCCCATGCTAAGACAATAGGTTTTACTTATAATAATCTCTAATTAAATTTTTATGCTTCTTATACGCCCACAGCACTAATAAGATTAATTGCTTAATAAATTTGAAGCACTGGGCCTCAAGATTTTTTTTTTAATCTATTTTTTGGCATTCAAAAAGTATTCTATTCTTTTAGGCAAGACTAATTCTTTTGGACTCGAATATAACAGAGTCGTTTGGACTTGCCCTTCTAATAAAAGCAGATAAATGAAGGTTGTGCCTTAAGATTTGGATTTATATAAGATTGGCTTATTTTTTATTTTTTATTTTATTTTTGGTTAACAGGATTTCGACGCCTAGGTAGTGTCTTTTTTTTTATTTCGCAGCGAGACTAATTCATATGAACTCAAGGTTATTAGCAAGGGTCGAAACAGAGACATCTCCCAAAAGAGTTTTCTACATTCACAATAGTTCAAAATCGAGACCCGTTACTTAAACAATGAGACTCCTTCTGCCCGGCAAGATTGACTTATTTAGTTGTTTTAATATTAACATAAAAACCCAGTCACATGTAAGATTGACAGTTTTTTATTTTTTTGTTGATAGAAGACTGGTAGTTACTAAGTAGGTAAAAAGAACCAAGGTTTGAAAAATTAGGTCATTACCTAACCAGTGAAAATTTGATGGGACACGATAAGAAAAATAATAGAAAAGTTGAGTGATGAAAGTCGAGAAAGTGAAATCTTAATTTATTATATAACGTACATTTAGAAAAAGTAGTGATTAATTCATTTAATAAGTATCATTATCAAACATCCCACGTGAAACAATTTTAATATTGATGTAATAACTAACTAACTATTACATCAATATTTTTCCTTAATTCCACATGCTATTTAGTCTACTTTCATGTGGTTCTTGATCATAAAAAATATAGACTTAACGTGTAGTATAATTACACGAAGTACGTATGAACAAAAATGTTACAGATGCGTAACAATGACCTGTGTCTCCTTAGCGCTGCACTGCCAAATTTATCACATTTAATATACCTATGAAGCACAAAAAAATTTAACTACATGTGTGTTGGACCATTAGCTCGGCTTGGCAGGAAAGGCAAGAAGGTCAGTACGCACCGAGCCGGCGACGATCGCTCGAGGACGAGTATTGGCCGTGGATTCAGAAAGAAATTAATGACACCTCAGCCCGATAATCGAGGCAACGAAAGGCGACAAAGACAATAGCTTGATCCTTGCCGAGCTATCGATAAAAGCGATCGTCATGACTATAGCACGGACCATCGACAGAAAAACCCAACAATGAGTTTCGGAATTGTCGTTCGACGACAACTTGGATCATGCTGAGCTATTGACAGATAAACCCGAAACGAGTTTCGAGGTTAGCATAAGATGATAGCTCGACACTACACATGCAAGACCGACCTGCTGAGACGAAGTGTTCATCACAAGACAAAGAAAGTTATGAAATATCTGAGAC
Source organism: Paratinospora sagittata (assembly GCA_035771175.1). Classification (NCBI taxonomy): domain Eukaryota; kingdom Viridiplantae; phylum Streptophyta; class Magnoliopsida; order Ranunculales; family Menispermaceae; genus Paratinospora; species Paratinospora sagittata. The sequence continues at coordinate 30,616,280 of CM069599.1, forward strand.
AAAGATGTACACGGAAACTGTATTTATCTTGTTAAATTAGGGATAAATACCAATCCAAGAAGAAGAATAAGTTCTACTTCATCTAGGATAAGGAGACCTATTATCTCGGAGCAGATGAGCTCATTAGCTTATCATATCTACTATCGACTAATCAAGGATCGATACGTGGCACATGTCTATTAGGTAGTTAACATTCTGGCCAAAAGACATTTTCTATAAATAGCCAAACATTCACTCTATAAAGGTAGGCAATCAATTACGCAAAAAAGTTAGTACAAGAGTGCTAATTTAAACATCTGAGGGTCTTAGGCCAGCACTACACCAACGTTCCTCACGAAAACTTTTTTTTTCTCTTTTTGTGGTTTTTGATCTTTCTAGCGAATTTTTGATGAAGTCTGATGGTCTGCAATTCTAGATCAACACTTCTCCTTCACATATCAATAAATTCGGTGTTAGTCAAAATCTACACCAACAATGTGTAATTACACTTCTACATGGTGTATAACGAACATTACAACAAAAATGGCTTATAATTACTAGCTTTTAATTTCTCAAAACAAATATTGTTCCTACAACAACCTTGCCTTCCCCAGTGGAGACTTTTGGAATAGACAAAGTTCCAATTTTGTCTTAATTTATTTTAATTTAACTATATTACAGTCGACAAAACCCGATTGCAACAAGAGAAATATTTTTTCTCTTTTAATCTTTTAGACTTTAATTTAAACTTAGGGATAAAAAAAATTTATAAAAAAAACAATTTCTCAAGCAGTTTTTTTAATATTTAATTGATTGTGGACCAAAAAAAATATTTTTATGCTCATTTGTTACATAGGGGAAAAACAATAAGAATAAATAAATTAATAGTAACATTAAATATTTTCTGAAAATGAAAATTTAGATGAGAAAATAATAGGCTAAAAAACTTTATCGAAATAATGTTGGTAATAATCAAACACGACTTTTACCAAAGAGGTATTGACCAAGTGGTGGGGTAGAGGGGCAAGTTATAGAAAGATCACGAGTTCGAGCTTCATCCACTTGTTCTTCCACCAAGATATATACGAGCCCGAACGGGGATTTTTCCTAAGGTTTCAAGGGGTGCATCCTCTAAGGGCTTGTATCTCCCTGAAATTAGTCAGATGCGCGCAAGCTGCCCCTAACACCTAGGTCTCAAAAGAAAAAAGTAACTTTTTATTAATTTTCTTGAAAATATATATTATATTCTTAAATAATAATAATATTTAGCTCACTTGTAAACTTAGAGGTGAGAGAAGATGATCGAGAGTTAGCAACGGCCTTGATGTGGCAAATATGGAATAACCGCAATGTGGTGTTTCATGGAGGTTATGCCATGAAAGGAGCAGACCTAGCCAATTATGTACATCCTACTATATATACAACAACATAAAGAGGCTATAAAGGATCGGACGGCCCAAAGATTCACATCTCCTACAAACACATAAAGAGGCTATAAAGGATCGGACGGCCCAAAGATTCACATCTCCTACAAACCCACCTCACACGTTGGGATGGTTTCCACCACCGGAGGGAGAATTCAAGCTTAACGTGGATGTTTCTTTTGATAAGGTCCACAAGAAGATGAGTTTTGACATAATCGTCCGTAATACAAAAGGTGAAATCATGTTAGCAGCATCAAAAAATTTCCCAGCATCTACATCAATTGACGCTGCAGAATGTATGGCATTGAGAGAGGGCATCACTATGGCAATTGAATCCTTTTACTTACCGATTGGGGTTGAATCGGATTCACTTAATGCCATCGCAGCTATTCACTCACCTTCAGATGCAAGGCCTGAGTTGGAGTTGATTGCAAGAGATATACTATCTGTTTCATCAGGAACCCAAGTTTGAAGTTTCAAACACATCTCTCGTAAATGTAATTCTCCAGCACATAGTCTTGCAAAACATGGTCTATCACTTGATAGTTATGTAGTTTGAATAGAGGAAATATCCACTTGGCTTATGCGAATATGCCAACGTGACATTGTACCTCATTCTAGTTGATTAATGGAATCACTATTGTTTCTTCAAAAAAAAAAAATCTTAAAAGGTACATAGTATGTGAATAAAAAGTGTACAGAACAAAATGATAAAGTAGTCAAAACTCATATTTATAATTTATAAGAACATGAATTTGAGTCTAGTCATAAAATGGGATAGACGCAACCTTTGTTTAAAAAATTTTCTTATGTCGTGGACATGATGTAGAGTTACCTATACACACAACTCTTTTGGCTTGCTCCTGCGATTAATTGGCTTGTGAAAGTTAGCCTAAGCTTACCCAAAAAAAAAAAAAAAAGAAAAGAAAAAGAGTGCCGGTACTTGTCATTAGGTTATTATTAGATCAAATGACATCATTTATGATCATGTTGGAGGAGGACTTACACCTACCTAATTTATCGCAATACTTCAAATAAAATGCCAAATTGGTTTCTTAGAGGACATTACGCTGACCTAATTAAAGTAGTTAATTAATAGCAGTAAACAATGTATGGATTGGTTTTTGTTTGGTTTAATTTAAAATGAACTTTGAACAATATTATTCAGAAACTGGGTTGGACTCGAACAAAAACTAAAGGGGGTGACAAAAAAACAAAAAAGATATATATATATATATATATATATATATATATATATATATATATATATATATATATAAACCTAGTTTTATAGGGTAATACAAGTTTTATTCGTTACAATTCATATTAAATATCTTTTACTTTTAAAGTATAATAATAATGACAATAATATTCTTTAAAATAATAATAATAATAATAATAATAATAATATGCTTTTAGCCGGAGTCACGGAACAAACCCACGAGCCAACCCTGTGAGCAGGTTCATTGGTCAAATTGAATATTTTAAAATAGATGTTTTGGTATTTTAGAATTTATATATAATAAATTAAATACAGAAACCAAAAATTAATAAGAATATTACTTACAATGTTAAAAAAATTCTAATCATACAAATTATTAGTACAATATTGAATACATAATTTTAAATTAAATAAAAAAATTATAATTTTAGATTCATAAGCTCCAAAGTTTTCAGGTCGTACCAAGTTTTAATAGGTTTAGTCGAACCCAAACTAGGGTTGGTCCAAGCCAACTGAGTGAAATCGACCCTAGGGGAGTTCGGTGCCTTGGCGGGTGTAAAAAATGAAAAAATAATAAGGATTAAATATTAATATTGCCCTCTTTGTTAGGATTTGAACAAAGATGAAACATAGATTTACAGAGAAGAACAAAAGATGAAGAGAGAATTAAAAAGAGCAAGAGAGAGAGAGACAGGAGAGACAACCCTGGTTAACTATAAAGGAATCTTTACTATGGTAAACTAACTATAGTAAGCTGGTCATAACAGACGTAACTAACACCAGTTGCCTGACATACATATATCCTAACACTCTTGAATTTATCAAAAGCTCGATATAAATTTATATATATCTGAAATAAATGGCAGGATCCAAAACCCAGATCTATATAAATGATATAATTTATGTTATTTGCACGCCTGGCCGACTTGCCGATCAGTTTGGCCATCTCCTGGAACTGGAAATCCAGCTGAAAGAGACTGAAATTGAAATTTGAAAACAAAAGAGAAGACAGGCTGCTGGTTCCTGTCATCTTCAATGCAAAATCATCAACAATTTTGCTTCTTCTTTTTGTACCATATGAAACATGTGTTGAAAATCCGATTTTCATGTAAAAGTGTGACACATCATTGATTTGGATTTTGGACTTAGTTATCTAGGCCCAAGTCCACAAAAAAAAAGAAAAAAAAGACAGGAGGGGTGGTGCTAAATAGGATTGAAGGTACAAGATTATGTGAGCAATCAAGGAATGTGGTAATACAAGCTTTATCGAATTTAAGCACATCGATTATATAGTGAAGCTAGTAACAATACATAGGAACGGAAAAATAAATAAATATGGGATTGACATTCTAAATTGATGTGATTCCAATTTTCAGATTGACTGCCAATGACCGTAGCTTATCTAGTTAAACATCTATTGATTCAAACCTAATTGCACGAGCAGTGTTAAAATCTCTTTGGCCTTATATAAGGTAATCATGAGGAGTTGTTGTGTCCCAATTGGGGACCTTATTGTGACTTTATCGGGCTTGGTGTGGGCATTTGTTTCCTGTACTAATAATTGAGATGACCCTTACCTATGATCCATCGATGTGAAAAATTATACTTTAAAAACATTATAAACAAAAGAATAAAATCCACAACGTCAAACTCCTAGCTAAAGATCTCTACAAAAAGCGTATCAATCGATTTGAGTTTGAGCACCTCATTTTGGATTAGAGCGAGAACAAGAGTGCAGAGAGCACGGAGGCAGAGCGAGAGAGTAGCGAGAGTAACGAGAGAGCGTGAGAGTAGAGAGGCAAAGCGAGAAAATGCGAGCTTGTTGCGGCAGAAATTGGGAATAAGTAGGTTAGCGTGAGAGTAGCAAGAGAGCGAGAGTAGCGAAAGAGTAGAGAAGTAGAGTGAGAAAATGAGAGCTCGTCATGATGGAAATTGGGAATAAGTAGGGTTTTATTTTAGGGCGTTCTCAAACTGTTGTTGGGCTATTGCTGTAAGTTTTGTTTTAGGTTATTAATACCGGTTATTAAGTAATCGTTGTTGAATCAATGTTGTAAACGCCCACATTCCTACTAGTGACCTTATTGGGCTTAGTGTGGGCATTTGTTCCTCGTATTAATAATTGAAATAGCCCTTATCTTTGATCCATTGATGTGGAATGACTTGTATGTATGTGATGATCCCTCGTAACAAATATTAGAGATTGACTAAACTGACAGAAGAAAAATTATGAGATTGACGATTCTTTTAGGACACATTTGACATGTGGGATAGGATGTGATAAAATTATTGTTAATCTTATTCTCATGTTTGGCTGTCAATATAGATAAGATTAAAAATAATTTTATCCATCTTCTTATCCTACTGCAGCGGAATAAAATAATCTCTTCCTAAACGTTGAGATTATTTTATCTCGATTCTTCTTCTTTTTCTTCTTTTATTTAAAAAAAAAATTAAAATCGGCCATTTGTTGAATCGTTCGTTTGCTGATTTTGTTTTGTTTTTATTTTTATTTTATTTTTTTGTTTAATGCTAATATGGTGGATTTTGCTTTTTTTTTTTAGTTTAATGTAATTTTAATGAAAAATTAAGTTTTAAAAAATATTTAATTATTTTTTATTCCAATCCCAAACATGTCAAACATAGGATGACTTTATTTTTAATCTTATCCTATGTTGTACCAAACACAAGATACTCTAATTTTAATTTTATCCAATCTAATTCAATCCTATAAAAATAATTTTATCTTATCCTGCACGCCAAACGAGCTCTTAGGGAGAAATTGACTTTTTCAATTGGTATAATTCACATTTTAAGTTGGTACTCTTACCTTTGTAATATTGTTACTAAATATAGACTCTTGGCTCTTATATATACATGTTGAGAAAGATCTGATGAACAAGATTGACCATCTTTGCCTCTTTTCTTACTATACTTACAATCAAAGCACTCAATCCGAGAGCCTTCTTCTTCTTCTCCTTCTTGCTCTTTCTTTTTTTCTTTTTCTTTTTTTTTCAAATGTGCCCTAAATTTCTTCTAGTTAGACTCGTCAGCCAATTGGATCCAATTAGGGCTTGGACAAGTAGGACCCTGCTCTCCTGTGGGAATAGATTGCTGTGATAAATAAATTTTTTTAAAAAAAAAAAAAAAAACCTCTTTTGGTAGGCTATTACAGAACATAAATAATACATAAGATTCGACTGCAGGAGGAGGGTCATAATAGTAAATTAACTACAACAAATTACCTTGCCATTTATACATACAAATAGTGACTATATTCCAAAATTTAAAAACAACTATAAAATTTTAAAGAAAACTTTTAGAACAATGGTAACACTGAGCAAAATGTGAGTTTTACAACTTTTTGCATCATTCATTAATCATAGAACTAAAATCATCAAAAGGTACACCATGTAAACCGAACATGTCCCACAAAAAAGAAGAACAAAATCTTAATGCCAGAGAGGCCGACTTATGAGCTATACAGTTCCTACTTCTCGGTATATGCTGAAAAGAAATCAAACTAAAATTATCCCTAGCAACTTGCAGAATGTCCTGGAGGATTGGATCCACTTGAGCAAGGTGACCTCTCCTAGTTATCAATTCCTGTGAGACCACAAGTGAGTCTGAAAAAACTGTCAAAGAGGCAATGCTACAATCTGAGGATGATAGTAAACTTCTGAGTATCGCTTTGGCCTCTGCATCTTCCACTGTTAAAGAGCCATGGTCGAACCAACTCTCAGCGTTCTTCACTAAATTATTCTCATCAATAAGAACCCAGCCAAGACCAGTGGATAAGGTATGTGGATTCCATGCAGCGTCACAGTAAAGTCTCCAACTTCTCTCTATGTTGCTAACACTCCCAATAACCAGGTTACTACCAATCTATGTAATTAATGATGTTATTTTTCATATGAGACCTTGAAAGCTACAGCACTGCTTTTGAGGGTGCACCAATTGTAGATCAAGAAGTTGAAGCGGATTGGGAGTCATAAAATCCATTTGTATGGTATCTCTGACCTAAGCTCAGTGCTCAATCATGTTAGATCTCTGTTGAATCTATGTATCTATGTATCTATCTATCTTTGTGGTCCTCCCTTTCCATCCTATATATGTCGATTTCTCAAGTTGAATGATGGATTTTTTAAATTAATTCAGGATAGTTTTTACCCAATATGACAGAGCCATCGGCATATATATTCTCATTATGATAGCAGTGTTTTGTGTTATTATAATAAGAATATTTGAGTAGTTAACCATCGAGATCAAGTCTTTTTTTCTACCCAAAATGCCCTTGAAAAATTTATTAATTTTTATTTTTTAAAATATCTTCTATTATAATTATTAATAAAATGATAATTTTATATTCTTCAAAAAAAATAAAAAAATAAACTTCTAATTTCTTACCCTTATCCATCATCCCTCTTAAAAAGCTATAATAGTTTGCTCAAATTAATGTGATTACATTACTGTGAAAGTTTAACAATAAATGATCACTTTGGCGTGCAAGGCAATGCTTGAGATTAGGCTTGTTGTTGACAATGTGATAAATATGTAGTGAGTGTAGAGTTTAATCTTGAACTCTCTCCACCTACTATATTAGATTTACTAAGATTACATAGAAAGGTACAGAAGATATATATATATATATATATATTTCTCATAACGTGGTTAGAGATATTTGAATTTCCAATATTGTGAAAGGTAGAGAAGATCTGGATGTGATCGACACATCATCATGCATTTCACCAATTATTGTGGTTTATTGGGTTACAAAAGATCCAAAATAAAATAAATAATCAGGTTGGAACAAACCACATGCTTAGTCATATATTTCATCAAATATATAAGTGAAAAATCATAACATATAAACATTTAGTAAAATAAAATCAACATATATTTCAGATAAATTGGTTAGGAGGTAAGGTCAGATGCACGCTTCATAAAGCAAAAAAATAATTGACTTCTTCTAAAGAAGATTAATTACTTAAACACTTCTTGCAGACAGTCGTGTAAGATCTAAACTCTATATATATGTCAAGAGAGTAGTGGCCATACCTCCACAAGGATTGATATAGTTGACTATCTCCAACCATATTTGCCAAACAATACTATTCCAAGGGTTTCAATTACTGCATATGATTTGACACAACAAAAAAAGGAACAGTTTCAAAGGAAAATTCAAATGTCAGTGTAGCTCCAAAAGATAAAGCAAATTAATTCTGCGAACCTGTTCTAGATATGGTTGGATGGGCCAGATGAGTTCGTCTGTAAAGACACTTAATTTGCTCCCTCTAAGATAGACCCAAATAACCCACTTTCTCGACTCTTAAAAGCTGTAAACCCAGTGGCAGTTCCTAATCAAAATTTGACTCTATCCCAACTCTATGGACAACAATTGGGCATAGTGGTTTATCATATATAGAGAGTGAGAGAGAGAGAAAAATGTTTAAACAATAACTTTCTTAACATTATATTTAATAGTTATTGAATTACCTCAAATCACGTATTAATTGTGTAATTTAAAGTAATCTAACATTTTTAAGTACAATATTAAAAAAATATGTTAGACAAGTTGCAATTGGGTGTATTTTTTACTTAATCATCTCTAGGCCCCACTATTGGGGTCCCGAATATAAGATTTTTGTTACTAATAAAGTGAAAATCAACTATTCTATTAGTCCACACACAATAAATAATATTAGTGGACTACTACTAAGAACCTATTCCTAAGACATGCACATACCCGATAAGGCTAAGTTCCTAGTTCCTAGTTCCTACTTCCTGCCCTTTCCACGCTCTTCTAGTGATCTTCTTGTAACCTTGGGGGGCACACATTGGCTGGCTTCAAAATCTCCTATATATATGTAATGACTAGCAACTTACACATATAATGGAACTTTAACTGGGTCCATCTGCAAAAGACTCAAAGATGCACTGACCTCCCTCTATGATCAACTGCAAATGCCGCCACTTGAACTCTTGTATCAACACATTAATCAAACCAAAACAACTAGTTTTCTGGGTCCTGCAAGAAGACGCCATGAAATCAGAATTAAGATAGGTTTTTGGGTCATTTTAGTATTTTAATTTTATTTTTATTGCGGGGGTATTATTGTGAGTTTGGCACGCTATGTGGACCTCCAAACCGACTGAAGATAATGTCAAACCGAAAGTGTTGCACCCCCGCGTCACCAACCAAATGGCTCCACTGGGCCACACCACTCTTGTATACACATCCCTTTCACGATAAACTGACATCCGACCCACCACTAGGTCCCCCCTCAACTTCAAATATTTATGTGAACCCAACCCCTCTTTATCTTGTTTTATATAATATTTTTAATTTTTATACAAAAATTTTGGTGGTGTGGTGGGACCTAGATGTGGAGAAAGAAGATAATATTTTGAAAGAGCATCACTCGGATATTATATATCTTTTTGGGTTTAATTTTCTTACCCTTTTGTTACTCTTACTAAATGCCAGCCAGAAACCCGTGTTGTTTGGTTGTGTAAATTCCACAAGACATAGTGAAGTGTGACGCCGGTACACGTCCTCCAGTTCGTTCAATTCACTCATTTATGAGAAAAATTGAGAGCCACATGGGGGGTGTCACGCTCATTACATGTAACAAAAGAGGAGCTGTGAGAGACTATATAATAAAAGATTACCCATTCGCTTTCAGCTTTTCTCCAAAGCACCACCAGGCACCAACTGCCGTCCTGCCAGTCACTTTCGTGTTTTACATCCCCATCCCGTCTGGTCCCCTGCCCTCAACAACAACGAATTTTTCTCCTTTATTTTTTTAGAAAAATAGTAAATTGACACTTTTCTTCAAAGAAGAAGAAATAGAAAAGAGTGGTGTGTTACAATATAAAAAAGAAAAAATGATAATTTTTTTTTTAAATGATTTTTCATAGGCTTGTATTCGCTAGAGTTAGCCGTACGTGCGGGAGGTGGCTGCCGTTACCTTGAAATGTCGCCACGCAGGGGTCAACGGTTTTGTTAACACTGTAATAACGGATCACCCAATCTTCGTGGAACGAATCAAAGAGTTGACTGTGGTGAGAGTCGAGTATTTATGGCCGTTGGATGATCTCATTGCACGGATCCATTAGTTAGCTTACTCCTCAAGCATGGTCAACCTTATTGAATCTTATTATTGGAGAATAAGAACAGAGTGCTCAAGCTCTCTAGGGTTCAGAGAAACTAGGGGCGAAATTGCAGCTCTGCTGTGAAACACTGATTGTTTTGTCCTGGCTGAGTTTTGACTGCTAGACATTTAAATTTTGTCAATTTCGAGGATTTATTTTTCCAATTAATTAATTAATTTTGTCCCTTCTTTACATAATTATCTGTCAATTTTATTTAATGGTAATTTAATTATTGAAGTAAATTCTTGTGGTAAACCTTTGGATACTATGTTCTTGGATTTTCCTGTGTCCGATTCTCTCAGTTGAGGGAACAAAGCCACATGAGCGACGGGGGAGTGACAAGGGTACATCAAGCTTGGCTGGATCCATCAATAAAAAATGTCCAATGGAATCATCCATAATATCTTTTTTTTTTTTTAACTTAGTTTTGTTGAAGTATTTAAAAAAAAAAATGAGTTCAGGTTTCAATCCGTGGGATGCAAGTCTGAAGCTTCTGAGTCATGCCAAAAAAGACCAATGCACGGAATCAATACCTGCGCGCACCTGCAAGGAAATGAGAAATTATAAATAAAAATGGAAAAATAAAAAAGAATTGAAGAACAGAAAAAACAAATTAAGAACTGAACTTTACCTCCACGGAATTCACCAGAATGTATACGAAATACGCGTACACATCGAACATATACAATACACGGCGCCAACAACGACGACGCAGTCTACGGGATTACGGCAAACGAAAAACGTCAAAACATAACGGAAACCATAACGGCAAACCATACGAATCTCACCTCTCTGCAAACACACACATTACGGGGACATCGTCACAGGCTTGCTTACAATGGATGACAAATATGCCAGTGCTAATGAATGTTCCGCTTCATTTACTGGTGAATCTTAGATTGTCATTTTGGAAATTATGAGTTGTTGATTTTAGTTTTGTTTTAAAAGAATGATATATAATCTCTGATTAACTCCTTCCATAGCCATCAATGGCTGCAAATCCATAAGTATGTACAAGAGTGGTTGGTGTCTTGTCCAGATCTTTTCCAATTTTATGGGTTCGGTCTCCCAAGTTTACAAAACTTTAGACATCTCGTTTGTCCGTCGCCGTCGACCGGAACAGCGCCTCTGCCGTTTGTCCTTTGCCGGCTGTGGCGTTGAAACTGCCTGATTCCATCGTCTCTCCAAACAGAAAACTCGGAGAAAGAAAATATTTAGTGGACGTAGTATATTATATACAACACACCTGTTCTTCAAATCACACATCGTTCGCCTTCGACATGATCGAAAGCCGGCTCGGTCTCTGCTGAAATGCCGCTCTTCTTCTCTGCTGGTGAGATGACGGTCGGATTAAGGCAGCCAAAGCTCTCTTGACCAAATCCCCCTCCACAGTCCCGATCCTAACAAGCGAATTCGTCATAGCAGATCTCCGAGCGTTCAATCGATTCGACGAATACGACACCGGATGGCCGTTGAAGTTCTTATGAAGACTGCAACGGAACGAGCCTGGATGCGATGTCGGAGAGCACATACACGTTCTCTTCTGAGACGACGGAGTAGACAACGGATTCCTCTGCTTCTTAACCACCTGATCTCGAGACGAAACAGTAATAGACCTGCTAGGAGAAATGGAACGATCGATCGAGAAACGAACCGATGGAGCAGACGGAGCGGATCCGAAGAGGTTGACGCGAGTAGGAGAAGCGGATCGGCGGAAAAACCCCGTAGCTTGAGATGAAATGCTCGAACTATACGAAGCGAACGCCGAAGACGACGACGGAGACGACGTCGCCGACGAGAATCTACCGGACGGCGAGATCGATCGCTGGAATCTGTTCGTTAACGGTAAAACTGGACCGCTTGACCTTGTTCTGGAAGACGCCGCCATTGTTGATGCAGAAGAGAGAGAAAGTCTTGTAGAGAGAGAGAATATTACCAATAAAGAAAGAAAGCGAAGAAAAAGGAAAGGGAGAGAGGAGAAGACTTCTTCCTAAAGGCCCCGTAGGCTCGCTATTTCGGCAAACTTAGCTCGCCTCGATCGCTCTTTTTATACAAATCCGAAGGTGGGACATAACCGTAATTAAATGGTTTTCTAGGGGTTTTTATGTAGGGCTTCTTTATTCTTTAACCTAACCAGAACTGTTTCGTGCTTAGATAAACCGAGTGCCGGTTAGGGTTTACAAACGTATCTAACGGCTGCGAATCTGTGGGCTGTATAAGACAACGGATTTTCTTGCCGTTTGGCTAACAGCTTTTGAAGCTCTCCAGAATTGTTGCCACGTATAGGGTTCTAATAAATGCACCTGGCTTCGCTTGAAATTACGAGGTGCCATTCATTGTCGATAACAACTATATGCCATCCGGACACTTTATTTTATTGACAAAAGTACCCTTCCTCTCTTCTGGTATTCAATCGTTAGCCTTGTATCTACCTTTTTAAATATAACAATAAATAAATTAGAATATGGTTATAATATTAAGCATTTTTTTTAATTTAGTGTGATTAAGTTTTTATATTTATATTTAAAAAGAATAAGTAAAAAAATTTAGATGAACAAATTTAGTTATGATAAAGAAGAAGAATAATGAAGTTTGGGTTTAAAGGTTTAACATATGGTATTAAGCTTTTAAAAAGTTAATATTTTATATTATTTCATTCCACGTATTTATGAGTGACAAATATAATAAAACTGGATTTAACCAAGAATTTACATTTCAATTTTACTCTTAATTACCTTCTTTTTTTTCTTTATTGTCTATTATGCATTCTTTTTTTTAATAAATAAAAATAAAATTGTACTATGAAAACTATGTGCGTTAAATATTCTATCATTTTTGTTACGTTTGTTGTGTTTATTTTAAATTCTATCATTTTAAGTTAGCTAGGAGAACATGAGTAATGCGGGTGATGTACATTCATCTACATATATAATATGTAGGAAATGCTATCTTGAATGATATTAATAAAGGTATTATTGGTTGAATAACCACATGGAATGCATACAAAATTTTGTGATAGTCCTTACGGTTGGTGGGGTTCAATGTTTCAGCACCAACTTCATCACATTTTCTTCAAAATGGGAATACCTCAGCATGTTCTTCAAGTTAAGTTAATTTGCTGGAAAACCTTCATTCACTAAATCTTTAGTAATAACTTTTATTTCCATTATTTATTTAGTGTTTATTATTGCCCATGTGTAGAAAAAATTGATGTTGTAAAAGTTAAAGTAATTATATACCACCTATACAACTCTCACTATCAAATCAAATTCCAACAAATAATTCAAGGTAATTATGCTAATTGTATACCTTTTTATGTATAATTTTGAGGGCGGGTCTAGGTCTCAATTAACATCGATATTATCCTATTAACCACTTCTAAGTTAGGTGAAATGAAAGGAAAGATCTACACTTATATGTTTGATACGATAAACTCTACTAATATATTATACTATTAAATTCACTTAGCCCATATCAATTATAAATTTTCCTTATATATTTCAGCAGCATAAAACCAACAAAAATAAAAATAAAAAAAACATTTCCTCCCATATCATCAACATTATAGTACTCAAGACAATACCCTAATGTATAGTTTATTAGTTCCAAATCTAATATTGAAGATTACATGATCCAATCAAACCTCTCATCTTATCCAAATAAACATAAAAAGAACCAAAGACTTTCATATGCACCTTAAATTGTCTTCTTCCATTTTGTCATTTATCAAGTTTAGACAAAAAAAATAAATAAATAAAAGAAAAAAAAGAAAACATTGGAAGGCATTTCATCCCTTTCAAACGACTATAATAACGTGACAGTGACATAGGCCTTATCATTTTATCCAGTGAACTGAGTATATATATATATATATATATATATATATTTGTTTTTTTCTATCTTAAATTTTATATCTATATCTATATATTTTTAATCAAGGGTATTTTAATAATTTTAATGGTGTTTTAACATCGAAGGGATCTTGAAATCTTAAACCTAAAGAAAAATAACTTCACCTTTTGGTGCAGCAAAGAACAATGATTTCGATGTTTCTGGTGCGTTCTCTCTTTCCGCTTTGAAAATCAACCGTAAAGGACGCGTGTGCCGCCGTGGGATGGTGGGGTCGGACCATTTACTGTGTCCGCTCGCAACCAGCTGGCATTACTCCCGTTTAAATTTATATTTATGTGGGAAACTGCGAAGTATATATATATATACAATTCTTGTGTGCATCTTGTGTTGCCGGCTTATAGGGATTTTGCTCGCCCAACGAATGCCAAGTGGCATTTGCTCTCTATTCTTTTGGCTTTATGTGATTTGCAAAATCTTGATTACAATGAGATAAATTTAGATTATTATAATGCCTAATTCGAGAACTTATTGTTACGTGGGAAACATCAAACGGCCAGTTCTGTATTTTATTGTAATTTGAGCATTCTAATATTTCATTTTGGCCTCTAGTTCCTCACACATGACTTTCTTTTTTTTTTTTTAATAAAATTATTTTAAAAGGTTTTGATAAAATATGCAACATAAATTAATGATTTAGTTTTGACAGTTTTGCAGTGGGTATGAACCTTAACCTAGAAATCTACCTTTAGCTTTGTGATTATATATTTGTGTACTTCTAAACATATAGATGAGCATTTAATAAATATGAGAAAATTAAATGCTATACATGGAAACATGCTGAGTTTGTTTGTTGTCTAGAGATTAATTTATTTTGTTTTTGGTATATGTCCCCTGGTGTCCTGTTAATCTATTTGGGAGGGAGAAACTATTTTAAAATTGAGAACTATAGAGTAGGGATGACAATTCGCATTGTCGTATTATAATCGATCGTGTCGTAATAATGTATAATGAAATATATTATAAATCTAAACACGTGTCATTATGTAAACTCAAACCTGACACGTTTAATAAACGGGTTAAACAGGTTAACATGTTCATAACCCTTAAAACTTAAACAAGTTCATTCTAACATATTTATCATATATAAATTCTAAATTAACATATAAATCAAAATTTTAAAATCATAATTATATAACTATATAGTAAAGATCAAATAAAATATTATAAAGTTAGAGTCTTAATACATGACATAAAATATTAAAAAGTCTTCACACATAATATAAATCTCAATAGAAAATATAATCGTGTTAAACGGGTCAATTTCGAGTTTAACAGGTCTATTTAATTTTGACCTAAAATTTAATCGTGTCTAATTGAGTTTAACCTATTTTGACTTGCACTTGTTTATGTAAAACTCAAATCCGTTTATTTCCTCGTGACCTATATTGCCCCCTACTGCAGAGGTTGTTAGGTATCATTTCTCAAAATGGACGAATAAGTGTGAGTAAGAACTCAGACTTAAAATCAATATCTCGTGCATCAACCACGACTTATATCTCGTCTCTCATCCAAGGAGACTATTCGACTTTGAGTTTAATTTGCTCTTTATAAATCAATATATTTTTATGTAAAAAAAATATTTTGAGGCCTTAGAACATATATAAACTTAAAAGTATTCTCAAATATTCGAGTCTTAGATCAACACATGAGGGGCACGTATGTTTTTTTTTTTTTTTTTGGAAAAGGTAAAGAGGGGGAACACCCAGTGAGAACAACTAACACACTACATCTCGAACTCTCCTAGGCCACGTAACCCCAGTTGCATCTTCCCTCAAAATATTGAATAACCCACGGGGAGGGGAAGACAGGATACACACTCCCCGATTGAACTTCAAAGCCTCAGTAGCCAAATAGTCTGCTGCTCTATTACCTTCTCTGTAAATGTGCTCAACTTGAACTAACCAATCTCTCTGAAGGAGTCTTCGACACTCATTTACCAAGTTGGAAAGGCTAAGCTGCGGCATACTGTTGCCTTTTAACCAACCAGCCACCATAGCCGAATCTGTTTCGAAAACTATAGAACGATGGCCCTCCTCCCAAGCAAGACGTAAGCCATGAACAGCAGCCCATAATTCAGCTTCAGTTGCAGTACAAGAACCAATATTAGCCACAAACCCCCTCAACCACATACCACGGTAGTCACGGAGAAGACCGCCACTCCCTGCTCGCGATGAAGCATTCTTAAGACATCCATCAGTATTAAGCTTAATCCCGCCATGGTTGGGAGCACACCAACCTACCATCTTCACCCTCTCTATTAGTCCAGCACCATGGACCGCCACTGTGGCTCGAAAAGCATGAATGATTTCAGCCACTTTCCCTTTAAGCCAAGCCATGTTATACTCGAAGTGAAAACGAAGATTACGAAAAGCTAAATCATTCCTCCATTTCCAAAGAGCCCACACGGCAACTGTAAAGTAGGAAGCCCAGTCATAGTCAACATTACAATCATTAACGCCAGCAAGATTATGAGCAAGCCAGCTTTGGAAATCGAAATTGCTCTGAAGATGATACTCAACTGGCTGCAATAGACGCTTCCATAATTGCACGGCTCTAGAGCAATTTCGAAAAATATGAGCAACATCCTCGATACATCCCACACATTCAATACAGTCAGATGCCATGGTGAAACCCCTTTTCATCCGCTCAGCATTGCACATGATCTTTCGATGCGCAACCATCCACAAAAAAGTCTTGTATCTTTGAGGAACTTTAAGCTTCCAAATCATCCTCCAAAGGGAAGTAGGAACTCCCATAAGAGTGCCAGTAGAAATAGTATAAGCAGAGGTCACCGTTAATATGCCACTCTTAGAAGCTCCCCAACATATGCCATCTGCAACCTCTTCCTCATCCCATAAGAGCACAGCAGCAAGTTTATTTTCAACCTCAAAAGGGAGTAAACCTGATAGAGCATTCCAGTCCCACCCTGAACCCTTCACCCAATAGCTTGAGACAGGCCTATACATCTCCACCAAACTCAAATCCCGCATTTTCATATTGATTAAGGCCACCTCACCTACCCATGTATCAAGCCAAAAAAGAGTGTCCTTACCATTACGAACTAGAGCCCGCACTCCGCTACGTAAAATAGGCGAGGCTTTAACAATGCCCCACCACGCATTGGAAGCCCCATTCTTAGGCTGCAACCTATCAATAGTAGCTTCCCGATGCAGATACTTCATGTAAACAACTCTGGCCCAAAGGCTATTCTTATCTGTAATTAGTCTCCATCCCAATTTGGCCAAAAAAGCCAAGTTCATATAAGCCATACTCTTAATGCCAAGACCACCGTCCTCCATAGGTTTGATGATGATTTCCCACTTAATGAGGTTGACGCCCTGCTTCTCATTAGACCCTCCCCATAGAAAACGTCGAACTAATTTATCAATGGTATTACACACCCCTATTGGTAACACCATAGTCTGCATGATGTACATGGGAATAGAGTTAAGCACCGATTTAACTAGAACCAATCTACCCGCAAAGGACAAGAATTTTGTCTTCCACCCCTCCAATCGAGTAGTCACTCTCTCAATGATGTACTGAAAGTCAGCAGGTCGGACCCTCCCATGAATGGAGGGAGCACCAAGATACCGACCCAAGTTGTCCGTAAGGGGAATACCAGAAATAGTAGATATGTCTTGAGCCACCGCAAGCTCCACATTGTGAGATACAAATATAAGATATTTCTGGTAGTTAACTCTTTGGCCCGAGCACGCACAAAATAAATCCAGGCACTTCATAATAACCTTTATCTGCTCTGTAGATGCTTCCGCAAACAAAACCATATCATCTGCAAAGAAAAGGTGGGAGATAGAAGGACCATTACGAGAAAGCTGTATGGGTTTCCATTCCTTTCGCTCCACTGCCCCATTAATCAAATGACCCAATCTTTCAATACACAGAACAAAAAGATAAGGCGAAATTGCATCCCCTTGCCGAACTCCGCGCTCAGGAGAGAAACAATCCAAAAGATCCCCATTCCAGACAATCGACATCCTAGAGGAAGAGACACAATGCATCACATTTTGGATCCACCCATCACCAAGACCAATCTCCTTCAACGAGTCTTCAATAAAATCCCAAGATAATCGATCATAGGCCTTTTCAAGATCAATCTTAATTGCCATATGAGATACACCACTCTTCTTAGTTCTCATTGAATGAAGGACTTCTTGAAACACAATGACATTATTTGTAATTTGGCGACCAGGAACAAAGCTGCTTTGGTTGGGAGAAACAAGACTAGGGAGGATCATCTTTAGCCTATTTGTCATAGCTTTTGTAATCACTTTATAGCCCACGTTGCAGAGACTTATAGGTCTAAGCTGGGTCAATAATTCAAGATGCTGAACCTTCGGTACTAATACCAACAGAGTATCATTGATCCCATCTGGAAGCTTTCCTGACACCCAAAAGTCTTGAACAAGCTTGTAGACAGAAGGCCCCACTGTAGGCCAGAGGCGTTGATAAAAACCTGCATGAATACCATCCGGGCCTGGCGCTTTGAAGGGAGCCATATCAAATAAAGCCTGACGAATCTCTTCAATCTCAAAGGGCTGATGAATCCTTGCCATGACAGCACCATCTAGAATTGGAAAACCCCCTTTAGGAAAATCAGACATATCCCCGCAAGGTTCTTTTGAAAATAACCTGGTAAAAAAATCTTGAATTAGATGCTTCAACTGAGCTGAATCTGAAACCCAATTTCCATCTGCACCTTTTAACCTCTCAATGACATTCCTACTCCGACGAATGACTGTAGTAGCGTGATAGAACTTGGTATTGCGGTCACCCGAAAGGATCCAGTCGGCTCTAGATTTCTGGAACCACGAAAGTTCTTCTTGGTACAGAACAAGGTCCAGCTCCTTCTTAAGCTTAGACTCCAAAAGATGAATACGGTGTGTAGGGTGTTTAGATAAGACACGTTGAATGCCTGCAAGTCTCGCCCAGAGCCTCTTCTTCCTCCTAGAAATACTCCCGAACTCGGTACTATTCCATGAAGTAAGGACCGAGGCTATATGCCGATTATTTGTATCCAAAGATCGGTCACGACTCCAATTCTCCTTAATGACATTGTAAAATCCCGGATGAGTCAGCCAAGCTGCCTGAAATTTAAACTGCGTTGGCCTCACAGTGGCACTTGAACCCTTTAAACGAACCAAGATAGGAACATGGTCGGAGTGATGTTTAGGAAGGTGAATCACTCTAGCGTCCTCAAACATATGCCTCCAAGCTAAATTACATAAAACTCTATCCAGGCGAGCTCCCTTAAACTGATCCCTTATACCCCTACTCCAAGTATAGGCTTGTCCGGAAAATCCCATGTCCAGCAAATCATGATCAAAAATCCAATCCCCAAAACCAGAGCTGCCATGATGAGCCACAACATTCCCACTACTAACATCTTCGGAACATACCACCGCATTAAAATCACCCGCTATAATCCAAGGCTCACTCATATCAAAAACATTCTTATTAAGATCCCTCCATAACAGCTTCTTCAAGCTTGCTGTAGGACTACCATAAACAACAGATAACAACCACTGATGCATACTACTATCCCGAACCCTCATATGGATAAACTGGGGATGAGTAGCAATAATATTTATTTGACAAGAACTATGCCAGAACACCCAAATACCACCACTGAAACCCAATGATTCTACTCGGACCCATTCATCATAACCCAGCTTTTTACAGAGAAAATCTGCCTGAGATCCACTCACTTTGGGCTCTAACAACCCCAATATGCCTGGTTTATGCATCTTAAGCAGGTCTTTCAGGGAACGGTGAAACTCCTTCGAAGCCGCCCCTTGACAATTCCAGATCATAAAATCCATAAGAACAAGATAAAAAAGGCTACCCACCCCTACCGAAGACCAAAAAATTGACAAACACGGCTTTAAGAGGAGAACCCTCCATCAACAATATCCATCCTCCCAAGCGATTCATCCTTGTCACTAGGAGCTTCGTTATGCACCCCCACCAGATTAGCTTTTGTTCCACCAAGTTCCCTCATACCAATACCAGGAACATGTCCAGAATCCACCACAATAGGAGGATCTTGATGATGTTCTAGTATCAAATTAATTGTAGGATGAATACCCTCCATGTTCTCAACCTGATGCTGGGGATGAGAGACCACCGATCGAGAAATCAGCTGACCTCTATTGGACCCACGCACCACAATATGTTCCTCCGCAGCGGCAGCTTGCTTGGACTGAGAAGAGATAGAAGTGATGTCACAAGTCAGTAAATTCTTCTTTATTCGAACCGCATTGCTGGTCTCTACCGCCACTTGAGTGCTTGGGCCATTATCCACTTCCTTAGTATTAATTGGCACATTGGGCCTTCTCCCTTTACTCTTGACATATTCATTAAGTGATACCCCTGAGCCCATGTGCACGCCAATATCCTTATCAAGATGCGGCTCATCTCTTTGATCACTACCAATATTTTCCTCAGGAATATCCTCAACCGCTAATGCCGCATACCGAGAAATATGTTGCTGAAAACTAGCATTTTGTTTAGCACCAATCAGTGGCGTATCCCGAGGATCACGTCCAGCTCTCCCACTCTTTCCATTTTCAGTGTTGGTCATACCTCTACGAGATCTTCTAGAAGCCAACATCCATGGCCCATAACTTTCGGTTATGTCCTGATTCACCGGAGGCTCAACCGGCCTAGATTGAACTCCGACCACATCTCTAACATCTCCGGCCAGCACTTCCGCCGGTCCACCGTGATAAGGCGTCTCTTGGCCCTCTTTCTTTGGACACGCATCTTTCCGATGCCCATAACATCCACAATCAAAGCAAATTAAATGGATCCCCTCGTATTCAATCCGTCGAACCCGACGTCGCAAAGTGAATTTAGATAGAAGTGGCTTGGTTATATCTACCTCCACACATATACGCGCGAACTTCCCCCTAGAGACGGTGCTTGTTGCATCATCAATTTTCACCGGACGACCAATACGCGCCCCTACTTTCATGAGGAAATCATAGTCATAATATTCAATTGGGAGACAAGGGATTCGCACCCACACCAACAATCCATCCATGTTCTCCTGCCCCGGGTCAAAATTAGGATGCCATTGCCGCACTGTCAGATAATGATCAAAAATCATCCATGGGCCCTCAAATTTTGCATACTCATAATCCTCCTTGGAGGCAAA
Source organism: Paratinospora sagittata (assembly GCA_035771175.1). NCBI lineage: Eukaryota > Viridiplantae > Streptophyta > Magnoliopsida > Ranunculales > Menispermaceae > Paratinospora > Paratinospora sagittata. The sequence continues at coordinate 30,637,149 of CM069599.1, forward strand.
CTTGACAAGAAAATAGTCTTGATCAATAGCAACTAATTCAATAGGGGCCTTCGGACGCCATAAGGCCTTAATCTTACGTAACAGGAATGTAAAACCAATTGTTCTGCCCAACAATTTGATAATAAGTGTCTGTCTCCATGGGCGACGTAAGCGCCTCTTCTCCTCCTTGGATATGTGAATGACTGGACACTCGGACTCGGACTCCTCAGCCCCCATCTCTCCTTCATCATCTGAGGTCCAATCCTCCTCGGACGTCTCCCCATCATCCATCCGTCCAGTATAGCCCAAAAATTTGTCTCTAAATGTTGGCAAGGGGGCGAATATCCCATTCGAGGGGCACGTATGTTGGGCGGCTCTATATGTTGATTTAAATGATAGTGGTGTTTAAGAATACTTTTCAGTTTATTTCGCGAGTCACTCTCTTAGGGTCCTTTTATCTAATAGGTCTCTAATTGTTGTGATCCTCCGGGGCTTGGTGTGTATTATGACCCACAACCAAAAAATTAACGTTAAAGCTTACATAGAGTGCCACAACATATTGAGCCAACAATATTAATTCCATAAAAAAATCTGGAAACTTAACTACTTAATTTTTTTATTTTTTTTTTCATTTTGTATTAGACTTAAGTCTGCACTAGCTAAAAAAAAATTCTCATTGCATTTATTTCAACATCTCGGCATCCACTAGTTCGAGCCGTACGCATATCTTGAGTATTGAATAATTTCACCATATATGTATACTCTCAAGAGGAATCTGTTTTGTATAAGAAGTGCTTTGAAGAGAGGAAAGTAGGTTAGAAAAAAAAAAAAAATAGATAATAATTGAAGGAATAGCATCAATTCACACACATCTTCCCATGAATTGAGGGAGTAGGTTTAGAATTATATATTATTTCTTTAAACTCAAAAACCCTAAAGATGAGAAGTTGTTGGACATTAGGGGATCATGTTATTTTCATGACAGCTTAAATTAATCCCATTTATTCTTTAATATCCTCCTTTCACATGGTTGAGCACTGTAAGATGGAGACAGCATAAAGAACGGTAATGGAGGCAGGTTCACAAGGGAACATGTATCCATGGTTGGAGACCCATCTATCTTTTAAGCGCTAGAGCCCATAACTTCTTCTTTTTTATTATTAATCTAATAAAATAAGAAAGTGAGCTGGGGCACAAAGATAAGAGTTGCTACAATGTTACTAGATGGTAACAAATTCAAGTTGGAAAAACAACACTTGGATACAAGTTGGAAAAACAACACTTGGATACAACATAAAATAGATTTAAAAGTCGTCTAATTTTTTAAGACTACATACATAGGTAGAAGTTTCGTTTACTGAACTATTATTTTATTATAATAATAGGATAAGAAAGCAAAAATGGGGGGCTCCTGCATGGTTGGATCATATGCATACAAAAAAAATGTGTATGTGCAATAAAATTAAAATGTTGTTTGTAAATATATATATAATTCTCAGGTTTAGGAAAAAAATAAATAATTTAAATATTTTTAACTAAGAAATTCTAGTGTAATCCTTCTTGTATCTTCACACATGAAGATCCAATAGCAGTTAATTAAATTAATTAGGAAACCTCCTATATACCTGAGTTATTACTTTATCAAATTATATCAGGGCCATTAAAGTATTGAACCATATATATATATATATACAGCAAGTTATCATCGATTTATTTTCAAAGATGTGTGAAAAGTGCACGTCTTTTACATTATTTAGCAAATGTGAAGTTGGTTTAGACGGGTTTAAGATACTGATCACCGGTCACACTGAACAGGGATTCAGGTAACTTGTTCCTCGACTATAATGTCATATAATGATATTTTAAAATGTTTTTTTTTTTGGGGGGCATATAGTCAATAAGATCATAGGTCATAGTGAGAAATACCACAAGAAAATCCATTTAGTTCCAATATTTATTTATTGTCCAATAAAAAAGTAAAAGAAATGATAAATAAATTCCGATATCCCCATCTTTACCGCTAGTTTGGATAATAATTTAATAATTATGATCATAATATTTCTATATTAAAGAGATTTTTATTTTATTTTATGGTAATTCATGTGGCGTCCCTCTGGTCAACTTAAATGTAGCACTGGAACTAATTCATCTGAAATGAGCACCATTAAAGGAATATGATAACATCTCACTCAATAACGTATAAGTATCCTACACCTAGCGACAACACAAGGACTTTGCCTGGGACAAAGGCTGTGCCACCTCACCCATGTGATGAAAACAAAAGTCTACCCGGCGTGACTCAAAGTCAAGATCTCGTGGGAAGAAATTTGTCTTCCCCAAAACTTAGCTTGTTCCTGAGTTAATTGATTCTAGTTTGGATTCTTTGAACATGAATCCCAATCTGATGTTCCATTTTATCAAACACATGCATGTTTGATCATTTGATTCTTCATATTGATTGGACTAAGCTTGATAAAGACTACTCAACATAACATATTTTGATTATTTTTAAGCAAACTAACATGCATAAGTAATTAATAAAAACTTAGGGATTTAATTAAAACACACAAGTTGCACTCAAATTACCAAAAAAAAAATCTAGAGAAAGTTAAGATATGGAATATAATGAGAGCAACTTTTTCTTTGCAAACCTTATAAGGTGAAAAGGGCCTCTCATACAATAAATTCTAAAATATCAAGAGAAAGAAACCTTCTTTATGAATGGGCATCTTTCTTTTCTTTGTGCAGATCTTTGCTAATTGTAAGATATTTCCCACTTAGCTAACTTGTGCGACACTTCACTTAAAAATAAAAAATAAAAAATAAAAAAAGAGAGACAGAAGAGAGCCTTTGATGCTTGTCATCATAGTAAGTGTCAATTAATGTTGCTCACAACTTGCCTTGAGTGGGAATTTTAATGTCCTTGTCACTGCTAATCTGGATAAGCTAGCACTTGCTTTTCTATCATTTCTTCAAGCTGAGTAAGAGTAAAGCATAGTGATATATATATGAACCGTAATTTGTAAAATTTTTGTATTTTATTTGTGAAAGGATATATATATATATGTAGCTTTTGTGATCTCAATTTTATCACATACTATCCTTTAATATATGTTTAATAATTTTCAGCACCAATGCCTCTAGAGTCATTGCCATCTAAGTTTTAATACCAGGAGTGTGCAGAGAGCATAGGCAACTTGCCTCTTCAATGCCTCTAGAGTCAAGCATGACCGGGTAAGAAAAAGAAAAGTAAAAGAAGAAGAAGAAGAAGAGTTTTATGTGGGCCAAGCCACAAACAGTAGGATTAGATTTTTTTTTTTTTTTTTTCCTTCGAGGAAGCTTCAATAGTCAGCTAAAATTGACCAAAATCCTATATTAAGGGGACCCATGAAAGCAAAAATCCCTTTAAAAAGGTGGTTCAACTGTCCTACACTAACTCCTCTCCCACCCATGTTTAATATGGTTGAATTTTAGTTAGACATCATTTTTTGATAATTAATACATAGATATATGGTGTGCTTACATATGTAGGGCATTTAATTAATATATACTAAATTTAGTTGTTTAATAGTATTTTTTTTTTTATTTGTTCCAACAATGGTTTCTCTGGTTTTGATTTAACTTTTTCCATGCCAAAAAACCTTGGAAATAGAAGCAATTGGGAATAGAGGTTCAAACAGGTGGGAAAGCAAAGAGTATTTAATTATTTATTAATAATTTTTTACAAGTATTTTATTTCATTTTATTTGATAAGAGGGAAAGCAAGGAATTCTATGAGGACTTATTCCATTCGAATAATGGGTCTTGGAGGACTTTCAAACTTTCAATCTCAATCGTTGATGTAACTTGTTTCATTTCATTAATTAGTTTGATTTGTTGACCAATATATGGTTCTTAATCAGGGAGAAAATTTATTAGGTAGTTAGCTCATATTTTAATGAGGGACAAAATGTTATTCATGATAGATAAATGGAACAGACTTATCTCCCTTAGGACTCAAAGTACTTGGGTTTTTTTTTTTCAAGGATACATTTCTAGAATATTTCTTGCCAACATCTTCATGACACATTCTGAACTATATATAAGCATCAAGAGAATTATGCAACACAAGCCCTACATGCAAGCAAATAAGGTGCATAGTGTTAGAATCCACTCAACTTAAAAATTATAGTTGACAAATAAAGGCCCAACTATATATATTAAATGAAAATAGATAGATTAAACACTCTTCCTCAAGTGCTTGGATTGAATTTATAATAGAGAGGAATTATATGATTAATAAATGAGATAAACAAACAAATGTGCTTGTGAGAAGGTTTGAACACGAGAACTTTGTTGGGTGGACTTGAATCTTTACTAGTATTGATATTGTCTTTAACTTAATCACCTTTGGGCTCAGGTGTGAGATTTTACTCTAAAAAGCCTTGATACTAATGATGGTGAGATACCAACTTATATTTCATGTGAAAAACTTATCCATATCTGATGTGAGACTATTATTTTGGTCCACATATACCTAACAAATCTCTAGTTTGGACCGAAATCCAACTTCATCACAATCACACCGCATGATCGATGTTAGATTAACTGTCGCCATCATCTCGAGGAGGAGAAACAAGTGAACTATTTGTGACCATGAGCACACTCGTGTGCTCCACCTTGACATACGCGCTTTCCAACCTAATCATCGGCTCTGATACCATTTGTTAGGTGAGCCTGAATCTCTACTAGTATTGATATTGTCCTCAACTTAACCACCTTTAGGCCTAGGTGTGAGGTTTTATTCCAAAAGGCCTTGGTACTAATGAGGGTGAGATTTCAGCTTAAATTTTATGTGATGAACTTGCTCATATTCGATGTGAGACTATTATTTTGGTACACACATACCCAACAAGCTCTAAAATATAATTGCTTTGATACCGTGTTAGAAACCACTCAATCGAAAAATTATAACTGTCAAATAGAGGCCCAATTTTGTATATCAAGTGAATAAATATTAACTCATAGGCCTTAAAGACAGGCCAAACGAGGAGGGCATATAAGCCCTTGCAAAAAAATAAGATCATCCTTTGTTATTAACAAAAGGCCACTAGTGTAATCATAAGTGGGGATGATCACCAATCCAAACTGTGGTTAGCAAAAGTACCGGGAATATGGACATTGTAAAGTGGTGCCCTAATTTAGTCCATCACCCTAATGTTCAATATAATGGAGTTTGGATGGAAGTATAGACTGTATAATCCCGTGTTGAACAGATCTATTCCAGTATAACGCTGGCCACGCTTTTGTCATCAAATCTAGCTAGGAACCTTCCAAGATTAGAACACATGGACGGCTTTGCCACACAGGTTGGGTCAAAAGATTTGACTAGTCAATTGCGCTTCTACTTGATCCAAATTTTCTCAATGATGCTAATTAATAACATGTAATTATTTAAATTATCTGAGCCTCTGCCATTGCCCAATTATGAGGAATTTGCTTGTCCATGTGCCAGTGAATATATCTAATTTTTGCTATGTATTTAACTATTTTACAATAGAAATTATTTAAATTGGGAAAATATTTTTAATTATCCTAATTTTATTTATGATCAAATGATGAGATCATATACAATATTAGTGATACTAATATTAATAACCCAAGTTCTAAGGCAATTAGCAATAATCACATATGTAATCTGCTTATACAAGACATTTGTTATGCATTTTGTTTTTTTTTATTTTATTTGGGTTGTGGAATATTAAATGCAATCTGCTGGTTTCACAATATTAATATTAAATAAAAAAAACTCTTTGATTAAGGATAAAATAACAAATAACTAAAGAGAAAAAGCTTAGGGACAGAAAGGAAAAAATCACTTGAATTATATATATATATAAAGAAAAAGTGGAACATTGGTACTCGGAGAAGTAATAACTTGACACGTGTCATCCAATCTCTCTCTCCAAGTCTGTCTCTATTCTTTAAGCCCTTTCTCTTTTGAATAATGCTGACCTTTATTATATATATATATAAAATGAACTTCTTTTCCTTTTATTGCAAAATGTGGCCCTAATCACTCATTCTTCGGGTTCTATTGGGCCTTTTCTGTCCGCTATTTATTTTTATTATTTTTAACTATTTCTACATTTTAATTCAATTAATTATTTTGCCCTGCTCATTGCTTACCAATTACTATTTCTGTCCATCAACCCTTTCATATTATTTTATTTGCTAATTTTATATAACTTTACATTTAAATTAGGTACAACAATTTTATCAATAAATACAATATTAAAATTGTAAAAATGATAGATTGATATTTTCTTAAATTTGTTATTATGTGATATTTGAAATAATTTTTTATTTGTACGATTTTATAATTTTATTGTATTAATTTTGTGAATGCGGGTGCTGAGATCTATCTTATTAATAACAACGACTTGCCTTATGAACACATTTTTATGTCCTTTTATTACCAATATTCTAGATCATTAGCGCCTGCCTTAGGTGAGCGTTAATTTTTTTTTTTTTTTTTGTTGTGTTTCTTTTCCATTCTTTTAATTTTGATATCATTTCGTGTCTTTACAAAAACAAGTAAATTCACAAGTATGGTGATGGGATAATTAATTAATAACCTGCTTCCAGAAATTAGATATATGGAGTTTGAATTTTAGTACTCCATATAGAACATTTTTAATAGATTTCTTATGTGCAAAGATAGAGATGTTGACACAAATTTCAAGTGTTTCGAAAAAATATTTAGTTGGGTTCTCGTTCATCGTTCTGCATAGGCCCCTAATATACGTGATCAACAAGGGACTCAAATGTAAGAGTACAATAAAATTATTATCCAAGTCCTTTTTTTCTGTTTTTTTTTTTTTTTTTGTCTTTGATCCTCGATATCCTCTGGCATGAGACTATTTTAAAATCGAAAACCGTGGACGCATAGACATATGTATGAATTCAAATTAAAAACCAAAATCTCATTTCTTAATCAAAGCCTATATCTTATTCTGTAACCAACGAGGCTACCCAACTTTAGGTATTGTCCAAGTCCCTTCACCATTTTTCTACTTTGCTTTTGAAAACCAAACCCTTTACAACTACAACTTGACTATATGAAAATACATAAAACTAATTTTTGTTGAAAGAATCAAAGAACAATCTAAAGAAAATAAATATGTAAAATTTTATGAAAATATTTATGTACGAAAATATTAGACATCTAGAGATACATAAAAGAAAAGTAGAATTAAATTAAAGAATTTTACGAAAATTCATAAAATTTTTGTATCATGAGAAAATATTACAAGCAACTTGCCAATTGCTAGCGGTGATGCATGACCAAGTAAAAGATGGGGACGCGCAAGAGCTCAACAAACTAAAGCAAATAAATCAATGAATAAAAAAGTATTTTTGTCTATTGCGGGGCCAATTAATAAACCACCTATGGAGGACTTTATCTATTTCCTTAGCTTCAATAGTCAGCCATAGCAGACTCTAAACTCTTTTAAACTGAAGGACCCATACCGCTTGGGATTTTTCCAAGAAGACAGCATAGAGAAGGGGAGATGGAGGAACCTGGCCTATACCGTTTGAAAATTTTTCAAGCTATAGAGGCGAGGATGTAGTTTGTACGATAAGTAGATATTTAGTAATATATTGTGCCCTATTTTTAATCAGTGGTTAAGATTCTATGTAAATAAGAGATTTTTGTAAGAGTATTTATTTATTTATTATTATGAAGGTTCTATCATTTTGTTGTAGTGATATTTATATTTTTTGTTGAGAAGGTCTTTACCCTTTTATTGTCGGGTTTTACCCATTTTATTTTTAGTATTTTTATGCTTACCATTGTACTTGCATTGATTTTAGTATATGCTTTTAACTATTGAGAAGATGTACCCCATCTTTAAAGATTTGATTGTAGAAATAGAATGAAACTTTAACAAAAAATAAAAAATAAAAGGACCTGTCAACGCCAAGGGCTTTTGACTAATGGTTCATTGCCCAAACTCCATCTCTTGCATCCAATTAATTTAATATATAGTTGAAAACTAACTAGTTAGAATGACCCATAATATATACTTAAAAATATTTTTATGCTATGTAACAATACATCATATCACAACATCATGAGAGTTAAAAAAAAAAAAAGAACACTCACCATTGACTAGACAAACCAATATGGTTTTAGATATAATATTTTTTAGTCATAAAATTAATTTTGAATTATATAGCTAAGGAGCAAAATTTAATTTATATATTTTTTTTTGTAGTTTTTTAAATTTTCAGTTAATAGTCATTACATTACACTGTGTAAAGATCATCATAAATGATGGGCAAGTTTGGTATAGTTTTTGTAAAAAAATATATTTAAAAAAGTTAATCTCACTTAATTTTTTATACAAAAGTAAACAAAAGTACTTATCCACTGTGGTTTGCTCCAAAATATATTTTTGATCAATTAGCTATTTGCAAATGCTTTTCTACATAAAATTTAATTGTGCTCTCTCAACATATACATATATGTCTATTGACATATTTTATGCACAAAAATTGAACATAATAAAACATTATTGAAATGAACTAAAGAATGATATATATATATATATATATATATATATATATATATATATATATATACTGGTTCTGATATCTAGAACAACTACAATTCAAACTGTATACAACTTGCAATCTAAAGGTGTTGAGAAGACAGTTTGAAAAGTAGTTTGTTGTTATCACTTTATATCTTATTTCGACCTATGCCCACGTGTTGATTTAAACAGAACAAGAACCCCAAAGCAACTATTCCAAATGATTTGCTATAGCCACTATTTTCCTGATATTTTATACATCTCGTGTAGATGTAGGATAGCTAAGTGGGACTTGTCACGATTGATCAAGGAAGCTACTAAAATCACCCTTTCAATTTGATATGTCCATTCACTTAAATTAAAAAATAAAAAATAAAAAATAATTTTATAAAAAATTATTAAAATAAACATATAAAAATTATTCTACTCTATCACTTTTTTCTCGCCCACTCATTCTTTAACCATAAAGTCATAGTTTTAGTTATAAAAATGAAAAAAAATTTCACTTTTATAAGTTATAAGTTAAATTTTTTGTGTTATTTGTTCATTTCTATCCAAATTTAGACCCAAAATTATAAAAAAAGAGGTTAAAATGGGGCGGAGAAATCCTTTTTCCGCTGGTCGTAATGACCTATCCGGCCGACCAGGCAGACAAGTCGCATCTGTTCGGCTGGCCGAATATTTTTATAACTAAAGTTAGAGCTTTATAAATGAAGAATAGGCGAGTGAGGTGACAGTGAGAGAATATGATAGTTTTTATATGTCTATTTTAATAATTTTTTTTAAGATTATTTTTTATTTTTTATTTTTTAAATTAAATGAGTGGGCGGAAAAGATTGAGTAAGTGATTTTAATAGCTTCCTTAAAAAGACTGTTTATAGAACATAAGTGCTTCAGGGCTCACAGACAAAGGTGGGATAAGGCTTGCAGGCATGAAAGAGAGAAGTCAGCAAACACAAATAGGATTGAGCCCATAGATTTACGTGGGACTAAGCCCGCAAAGTCCGAGCCAACATACCCAAGAAACATAAGGCCCTTGCAGATTTCATTTAATTTTGTCTCTATGGTCCAACAAGAGGGAGAAGAGAAACCAAATCACGTCGTTGTTGACCTCCACGAGGAAAACATGAGAAAAAGAAAAAACAAAACAAAAAAATTAAAGAAATCCTAGCCAAAAATGAAAATAAAGATTTTAAAAAAGAAAAACACAGGAGGCTTCTAAATCCACCCATTATTTACTCTGTCTCTACCGATCCACTCTCTTAACCCACCCTAACATTTAAAATGAATTAAACACTCTCTCTCCACCCACTCAAATTTCCATTTTGCCCCTCTTATTTTTTCCTCATTTTTCAACGTCCCTCGTCGTTTCTTTTCTTTCCATCTCTTTTCTTCTCTTTTCTTTCTTGATTTCTTGCAAGTTTTCAAGCATTCAACAAGTTAGAACGACATTACAAGGCTCCTTAGCAATGAAGGGACCAAATCTTGTGGTAAAATTAAGAGATTTCCTCACTTGAAAGTGTTATACACAAATCATTGTTGGAGAAATATCATTCAATCTTAAACTGGTAAGGAAAACTTGATTTTTACAAGTTATAAGTTATGTTTTATGTATTATTTGTAGACTTCTACCTATTTATGTGAAGAAATTGCAAAAAATCGAGGATAGCCCTAAATGACCTGTCCGGCCCACCAAGGCCAAAGGACGGCTGGACTGGCTATTTTGGCCTCTTTTCAATTTTTTTATTATTATTTATGCTAGCTAATTTATGATACTAACATGTTTTTTTGTATTTTCTTCTTATTTAGATATACTGTTAAGACAAAAGAGAACCAATGTCCCTACTACTGAAGGGTAAAGCTCCCAAAAAATTCGGTAGACGACCTCCGTAAGAAGATGTTTGATTCAAAATGAATTACCACCACCCATCATAAATGAAGACAAAGGAGAAGAGGCAGAGGAAGAGGAAAATTCTGGTTTACAAGTGTTGACTGGTTCTTACCCTGACAGACCTACTGACCCTTCGATCCTCACTCACTTCAAAACACATGTGGCATATTACATTTGGAAAAACAAGGTATATCACACTTATTTTTAATTTAATTCAATTTTTTTTATGATTATGTCTAAATGAATTTATTTCATTAATTTATATATTTTATTTACTAATGCAGAAATGCGAAATGATTAAGCGCATCAATTATGGTCCTAAATTGGCTTCTCAGGATATTAGTGAACGTCCCAACAAATAGAGAGTTACGAAAATTATTAAAGGATCATGTCTTTGTCCTCTACTAAAGTGCACGTACAAGAATACCAGTAAAGTTTTAATTTCTTTTTTGGTAAAAAGGTGGCATCCAGAGACCAACACATTTCACTTACCCTTTGGTGAAATGAGTATTACACTTGACGATGTTATGGTCTTACTTCATATTCCAACTTTGGGCAAGACAATGAATAATGAAGCTTTCAACAGTGCAAATGCAATCCTACTACTACAAGAAACATTAAGGGTGTTGACTCAAGAGGCAATCGATGAGATCAACTCGCACAGAGGGCAATTAGTTCGATTGGATTGGTTACGAAATATATTTGGATCGAAACTTAAAGAAAACCAACAATATCCTTTGGCCGGGTATGTAGTGAAAGCATATTTGTTGTTCATATTAGATTGTACCATTTTTACAGACAAGAGTACTACAAGGGTGAACGTAAATTATTTACAACTGTTGATGAACCTACATGAGGTTAGCACATACTCATGGAATTCTGCTTGTCTTGTTGTTTTATGTTGTCAATTAGTATGTGCTACAAGATATGACGTGCAACAGATTGCAGGGTATATGACATTGTTAGAGGTAGTTATCTTATTCATTTTCTTTTATGTAAATTATCAAGAACATATTTGTTGTTCATTTTCTTTTGTTTTTGTCATGTCTAATAATTTTTTTTCTTATTTTTGGTAGGCATGGCTATACGAACACATACCGTTGGTTCAATCGCACGTTAATCGTGTTTATACAAATAACTATCCACGTACTAAAAAATGGAAACATCGAAAAGAAATGGGATTAGGGGAAGAGTATCTAAAAACATTGCGTGAGGTTATAGATGATCTTCAACCGAACCAGGTAAATGTTAATCTTTTAAAGTAAATGTCATATATAAAAATCTTAACTTATATTTGGAATGGTTCTACATTATTTTGTTTAAGTTATATAGGACCCTTATACAGATTGTAGGGACCTATTTCCTCTACATGAAGTAGCATTTTACACCTCATGCCTTAAGTGTTTTGATGGGGTTGAGTCGTATCACCATGATAGATTTCTTTGTCAACTTCGATTTGTATAATCGATCCCACGTGCTTCATTATATGTTCATTGATCAAATGAGGCAAAATTGGGACTACCATTTGTTATCGAGCAAAACACGTGGGCAACCTGTATGTAATCCATGGGACGCAGTACTAGGATATTTGGATTGGTTCTACTTAATTTCACACCCAATAGTCCAAAATCCTAAATTTTGAGCTTCCACTGAAGGCCAAGCCAACACACTGACAATGATAATGCGTGGGTAATACATCAAACTCCATAGCAGTTATAAATGTGTATGAATGTAATATGTTTGGTATTAATAGATTTTTTGATTTTCTAAGAAATGCAACAAACGAGCTCTGGAAATGTTGATGCAATTGAAAGCAGGTGATGGGAAGAACAATCAATTGATGCTATGTATATGGCAATTGATGACATCATTGAGATTCTGACCGGTGCTAACATCAACAATGAACACAGAAATTCAGCTTCCATTCTAGTTGCGCACTTCGAACGTAGAGAGCTCTCGACAACTCAATCAAGAAATTTTTTTCGAGAGGAGACATTTGCTGATGAAAGTCATGTTCGATCACAGGTTCGAAGAAGACAAACATAAATGATGGTGTATAAAGTTTATGTTTTTTGATAATGAATGTATGGAATGGAATTAAAAAAAAATAATGTCATTGAGTATTAATTTGATGAACATGCACATCAATGTAATAAAATAGGAACAAACTCTTTTTTTGATAATGAAAAAATTTCATTTTAATCACCAATTGTTTTTACAGGTGCTACATGAGGAACAACTCCAGTAAAATGTAAAATACAATCTAGGTATGGGTGTCTCAACCCTTTGCGCACGAGAGATGAAACTTGGTCCAATTGGCAGCAATAGGCAATAGAGGACTAGTTGGGCTCAAAATAACCTGCCCAAAACCCATAACAAATTATCGTTTGTATGATGTTGGAACATATATATCCCAACGTCAAACAATGTCGATTCGATATAAGAACAAGATTCAAAATTCCTCTGAGAAGAGCCCAAGTGTTTTTTTAACTTTTCATGTGCACTTTCAACCATGTTAGTTGTCACATTACCTACATGCATGACTTAATCTGTCCAAGCAACCACAAATCTTTCTTTGTATTTTGTCCACTACCCACCTGATAAATATGCAAGGACATCAGGATAACTTTCATAATCATTGTACAACATTCATAGATGTTCTTCATATTTATCCTCAGACTCAAATTTCACCAAGACATGTCACATGCTCGTAAATGTCATCCACTTATTTTTTTGGTTGAACATTCCTTTTGTTTTTGACAACACATTTTTGTTTACATGTCAAGTACATAACAAATTTTTGACATTTGGAAAAACAACTTCACCACATTCATCAAGGCTGATTCTCTATTGGTAATAAAAACCTCTGGTTATGCCCACCCTTCTAGTAGATCTTTTAACTTTTTAAGTGCTCATATATAGTTGTCTTTTTTCTCATTCGAAATGAATACATAGGCTATCGAGAAAGTCATATTATTTAATGTAACATCAACTATCTCAAATAACGGATATCGATAGATTTTCGTCTTGTACGTGCAGTCCAATATCAAAACTTTTGAAAAACAACGCAACAAGTCTATCGAAACTGGGTGTGCCCAAAAAAGGCCTTCACATAGTAAGTATTTTCATCAGACTTATGCCACTCAAGGTATTGTTCTTTAGCTAATTTGACCATTAGCTGTTGTATTTGAGAACTCCCACTATGTTCTATCAATTTATGCTTATTACGTGCATTATATATGGTCTTCAATGTAGATACATTATCCACATCCCTTTGCTTCAAGGTAATTATTATATCTGTAGGCCGTACTTGGCTTATTCTCATCTCAATAAGGATCTTCATCTCATCATCCTTTGTCAACCTTCCCACTGTGCCCTTCTATCTACGTAGCGACTGAATGATTATGAATTCCACAATCAACTTTTATAACTCAATCATTATCAGAAGCCAATTTTTGACCTCGTAACAAGAAAAGTCGATCCCATTTCTTTTTTCCGGTATCAATCACCTTCGTTTTCTTTCCATGACACTCTGTATCTTTCTTTGGTTTGTACACACCATATCTCTCACAAACAAACTTTATTCTTGGTCGCCTTTGAGTTCATCTTTCTTGATTGTTCTAAGTTTGATTTCAAATTTCCATACTTCTTTTTTTCTCTGTTTCTTTCTTTTTCCATTTTTGGTCATTTTCTTTGAGTATTGTGAAATTCCTTGTTCTTCAACTTATCAATGAAAGAGGAACTTTTTCTTCTTCTTCTGGGAAGAGCCCAACAAAAAGTGTTGTGAAATTGAAAGCGAGTGAAGCTTATGTGGGAGTTTTAGAAGTGAATTTAGATGTTTGGGCGATGAAAATGTTGAGGGAAGAGATTCCAGATCGATTGAAATTTGAACCAAGGTCGCTCAAACTCTTTTGGAGTGGATAGGTTTGTGATAATGATGGTCATGAAAAAGACTTGACATAGAGCCAATTCGGTATCGAGAACAACACTGAGATTTTTGTTACTAAAGTGTCTTCTGATAAAGGCATCACAGATTTGTTGGAACATGAAGAGTAATCTTGGCGATTTGATCAAATCGAGTATATTTTCTTGAAATCGTTATGCTCTTTTCCTGTTTGTACTAATTTTATATATGCTAGTTGTACTTTTATTTTTTTAGAATCTTATGGCATTATCATAATGTCTCATTTGCATACTTTCTGATTTGGATATAATTTTCTTTATCTAAATATGAAAATGCCAAAAACACATTTTGTTCATGGATTCCAAAAACAATTTTTTGTTTATTTATTTATTAAGAAAACAAGATATTTTTAGAAAACGATAAAACGACGTTTTCCGAATTAATTTCCTTATTTTGAATTGTATTCATATTTTTAGATCACAAACGATTTTCTTCTTGTTAATTTCTTAAATGTTTTTATATTGTGGTTATGGATGAATAAATCGTAAACCCTAATGTATCATAACCTTGCATAGAATATATATTATCACCCAAATATCTTGCTCTGAAATGCTTAAAGAGATGAAAAACATCACAAATGTTTTATGTTAGTTATTTATTAACTAGTCATAAAACCAACAGGGAGGTTGTTGTTGCGTGCAATGGGGGAAGCCTTCTATATAAAGCCTCGTGATCAGAGTGGAAAGAAAGTGGATTGTGGATCTAGGGCCAACCAGCTGTATGATTATGTCAATAATCTTTAACTAACCATCTATTGATTATTGTTTATGAAAAATATATATATTTTCTAGTCTTTTAGATTTATTTATTCATAATTATAAACTCAATTGGATGATCATTTGACAGGGCAGTGATGATGAGTCTAACACTTTGAGACATGAATGTTATATGAAAGCAAAACACTTGCTCAAAATGGGAGAGGTCAGCTAGTTGCTAACAATTTTACTGAAATATAATTGTTTTTCTCTTGGTTTTGAATTTTGATGATGTTGCTGTAATATATTAGCAATCATTGGCATAACATTCGAGAATATAGTTGTGCTCGATGCTTCTAATCAACTTTTGTTGCTACCAGCTGGAGGCTTTCTCCCACCGTGATACCAAATTGATGGCGATTCTTAGAGGATTGACAATGGAACAATACTCCAAATAGACACAGTCTGGTATTATTTCATCCTTCGAGATATTAAATCGATCTCTAAAGCTGGCACACGCCTTACAAAAGCAAGAGATAGGCTTGATCATACTCATGGAAGGGTTGAACAAGTTTGCTTTCCTGTAGTTGCGTTGTGAGTATTTATGTAAATGTTAATTTGTAGCTGTAGCTTTTAGCCCTTTAGTTACAAAAGCTTTTTGTGTTTCTAATGACATAATGCTATTACATGCATGTCAATACTTACTTGAGACCGGAGGTCTTGGAAGTGGTCGTGGCTTATCACAATGGTTTGGACTCTGCTCAAGCTAGACACATTCAGGTTTGTTATTTTATTCTTCAAGTAAATGAGATCAAATGCCAACAATCATTTCTCCAAAACACTTGTATTCTCTTATTGTGAATTGTCAATTGAAATGTGTTTAGCTATGTTATCAAAATATTAATAAGATTGGAAAAAAAAAAATATTTTAATGTTTGAAAATGACAGTTATTTTTAAATCATAAGTTTTAAGAAAATAAAATTATATGTAGTAAATTTTGGAAGAAATAACGTTTTTTAAATATTACCAAAACCTTTAATATTTAATGACATCTTTTTAATAACATTTATTGTTATATTGTTAAATATTTATTTTGTTGTAGCATAGAAGACTTGACAAATTCGTGAATTCTTATATATAGGTAATTTATATAATTATTTCTAGAAACATATTGATGTTGGTGTTTTTTTTTTCTTCAAAATTCATAAATATAGCTGAATTACGGACCAGAGCCTATTAAAAGAAGAAGCAGGATCACTTACAAGCTATTGCCCAATAGCTGGCATTGTTGGCACCTGCTCATCAGAAATAATTAGAAATCTCTTGTTATAATTTTGTACGATTTCTGTTAAGTAATCATAGTAGCTCAAGATTTGAATTGGAGACAATCCAAAGGTGAGATATATATTTTGGATGTCAATATTGTAGCATTACTCTAGAACATATATGTTAAGACATAGAAGACTGCAGCTTAGCGTAGTTAATTGTTTGTTTTCATTGATCTAAAACATGGAAATAATATCAAAAAACCATATGTTTAAAAAATGTTCTTGGAATTGTGTGGGTCCCATAATTACAAATGAAAAATTCAAAAAACAACTTTTATATATTTCGAAGAAACAAGCTTTTTTTTTTTTTTTAATTAATCCCAAGCTTGATAATTTTCTTGAAGATTCAGATCCACAAAAAATGAATGTATGTATAATATACGCAGATCACTCTACATATATATATAGACCACTAAAAATACAAAAAAAGGAAATACTACTTAACATCTGTAGCAGTAGTGCGTAATTTGAAAAAGTATGAATGATCGTAGCTAATACTGCTGCCTGATACATAGAAGAACAAGGTCAGAAAAAAGAGAAAGAAAAACAATGGAACTAATATATATATATATATATCATCATCAACAATCAAAATGGGCCAGTTGGATCAAGCTGCCTGCAGAGTTCAAGATAAGTAAGATAAAGCACTCGATCTTTGGCGCCGGTTCGATGATTCTTGGTGTATCTGCAGAAATACTTCAATTGTTCAAGTGTACATAATCCAAGCATTTGTCCTAGAAGCAAGAACAGCCAATTAATCTCATCTTTGCTATCCGAAATCACTGGCTTCAAGTGATTCGGTCCACACAGAGGACACACCGGTAGCTCCGGGCTCGTCCAAGAATCCGGGGCTCGATCGTGCATTACTCCCTTATTCTCTATAATAAACAACGCAATTTCCCGGAACTTGTTTCTTAGATCAAACTCGAGAGTGGAAGCATGGGTGCACTTCTTGCACTTAACTTTACCTGATATCACCGTGATTTCATTGGACAATAGGAAGTCGAGACTGTGCACTGTGGCACGGCGGTTCGTCGCCCACGGATACGGAGGATCTATGAACTCGTCTTCTTGATTCTGATCAGCCTGCATACTCGCGTTCCGGCGAATGCGTACTACTTCATATGATCGGCTCGGTTGAACCTGGTGACGAACCAATGCAGCTGGTGGCGGTGCGTTTAGAGCGAGACCGGGGTTCATGAACGGTGGTGGAAAAGAGAGTGAAAGTGAGAGATCGTGGTTGAGGTCGTCGTTATCGTTGTTGATTATTAATGCTCGTCGTCGGCCATTCTCTTCACCACTCTCCTTTCTTTTTCTATTGTTTTCGTCGGCCATTATAATTTGTATGGATTTCAATCTGCTAAAAAAGAATCCATTAATCACGAAAATATATAAGAAGATAGAAGAAAGATCAAGAAAGAAAAAAAAGGCCGGAGATCTTACGTAACGTTTTCAATATGATGATGTTTATTTCTTCTTGAAATAGGATTGAATAATGAAAATAAAGTATGAAGAAATTAAAGAGAAAAAGAAAGAAGAAATTCGAACCTGAATTTGGTGGTCTTTGGTTGCTGCAGCGAGAGAATCGGGGAAGAAAAAGAGACGGTTATGTTCTAAGGATATTAAATATATCTGAGTATCAGAATCAGATACCGTATAAATATACTAATAACTTCCACTAAAGCGTGCTTATCCCCTACACTCGTCTTCATCGCTTCCTCTTCTCTTCAATATTGTGTTCGTCTTTAACTTTATTTTTCAAATCTTTTTTTTTTTTTATTTATATGTTAACTAATTTCCTTTTAACCATTTTTTCTAAGTAACAAGTTTGCAAACCCATACAATGTGCGGGTAATTATTCAAACAAAGTTTTAAGATTAAATAATATATATTGTGATATATATATACATCTTTTAACATTAAATATTTAATACACATTTTTAAAATCTAATAATATAAATGGCCAACTTTATAAAAATAATTTTAATTCTTACAAAATTAATTATTGATAATAATTCATTTTTTAAGAACCCAAAACTGATAATAATTCAGTATAGTGATTTATTTAAATTTTGATATGATGTTGTCATTTGATAATACAATAATCTTATGATCAAAATATTAATTATAAATTAATTTATAATTACTAAATGGTATAATTTGATGATAAAAATTTACTTTCCAATAATTTAATTAGCATAATAATATCAATCATAATTATTCATAAACATAATTATTAATGTTATGTTTTAATAATATTACAGTAAAAGGCGTGGGTTTGTAGTAGTAGAGTTTTAAAGTCAGTAGAATTGTACAAGGGGTGAGTTTGTAGTAGAAAGATTGGGTTGATTTTACCATTGTCATCAATTGATAGAGTTAAAATGTCAGTAGAACTGTAGAACGGCAATCTAACTTATCGGATCAATCTAACTTATGATCGGGCGAGAAAAAGAAAAACATGAGAAAAAGGATCCCAAGTGTAAACTTCTTTCCCATTATATTGCCTTATTAATTAGAGTAATGTTACATTAGAGTAATGTAACGTTAATACCTACATTTAAAGTGTACATTAGCCAATACATTATTAAATTATTTTAAATTATGTGTTAGTATATAATTCAAGATAATTTAATAATATTTTATTAATGGTGATGTACACCATAAATAAACATTTTAAATGTCACCTTACTATTTTCCTATTATTAATATATATCTAACTACGTAAACACAATAATATACGTTTTGATAATACATCTCAATGTTTTTAATAAATTATCTAATGAGTTGAAAGGGGCACTTTTTTGCAGCTATTAGAATAGTTTTTCCTATTGAACCAGGCCAAAAAAAAAAAAAAAAACACTTATGTGAAGCTATTTTCATTAACATAAGCTTTTCACTTTTTGGGTAATTAATGTTTAGCCCAAAAGTTCCTCAATCAGTAAAAGAGGAAGTTTCTTCTTTTCTGGGTACCAAGAGTTGCAGTGGTCATTCAAGATACTTAGGGCTGCCATCATTAGGGTAGAGAAACAGAACCCCAATGTTTGACTATCTCTGGGTGAGAATGTGGAAGCTGCTACAGAGTGGGCAGAAAAAATTGTTTTCAGCAGGAGGAAAGGAACTTCTTATCAAGGCTGTGGCCGAAACTCTTCCTACTTTCTCAATGAGCTGCTTCAGATTTCCAGCCAAGCTTTGTAAGCAGTTGAGCTCCTTCATAGCAAAATTCTGGTGGGGTTTCCAAAAAGATTGTAAAAAGATCCATTGGAAGAAGAGGAAAGATTTATGCACTCCTAAAGCAAATGGTGGAATGGGCTTTAGGGACTTGGGAGATTTTTAACAAGGCTTTATTAGCCAAGCAATGTTGGAGGCTTGTCAAGAATCCAAATTCCCTAGTGGCTAGACTTCTCAAAGCTAGATATTTTCCTAGATCCAGCCTTTGGGAAGCTAAGGCATCTACCGGTTCATCTCAGATTTGGCGAAGCATAATTTGGGGAAGAGAATTGTTGAAGCAAGGTATTAGATGGCATGGCGTGTTGGCAATGGAGACGAGATTCACTTCATACATGATCCATGGCTTCCAAGACCACTTACCTTCAAACCTATCACCCCTATGCTAGAATCCAATGACTACTAGGGAATTGGAAAATTGAAGATCTAAGAGCACTGGTTTAGGAAGATCTAAAGCTATACTTCAAATCCCTGCTACTGCTACTGACATCCGAGCAAGGAATGATTAGCTTGTTTGCATTTGTAATAAATGGCTCAGTTTTCTCATTCAAAAATATT
This sequence comes from Paratinospora sagittata, assembly GCA_035771175.1. Taxonomy (NCBI): domain Eukaryota; kingdom Viridiplantae; phylum Streptophyta; class Magnoliopsida; order Ranunculales; family Menispermaceae; genus Paratinospora; species Paratinospora sagittata. The sequence continues at coordinate 30,657,369 of CM069599.1, forward strand.
TGTTATTTTTTTCTTCTTTATTTTTGTAAAAGATAGGCGGGACAACTTCTGCTATTAGAGCGATAAGTACTTTTTTTTAAATACAACTGTCAATTAAAGAAGATGGTGAAAAGGTGTTTTGTTAAAATGTAAAAAATCACATTTTCTCGTTACTGTATTTTGCTAAAATATGTCCTTTCTTTCTTTCTTATAAGCATCTTATTTTGCTGAAATTATTTAATTAGTTAATTAATTATTATTCATTATTTTTTATTTTTTATGAATAGCATATTAATTATTCTTTTGAATCATAAAATTATTTTGTTTATTATTTTTCTAGTGGGCAGCGACCTAAAATCAAAAAATTAGTTCTCCATTAGTTATTATATTTAATATGGCTACTCAAATTAATATCTAATTCATATGTTAGTAACCGTTATGAATCAAAAATAAAAAAAAATGAAAAAAAAAATTATGACTTTACCCATTAAAAATTTATAAAAAATAAAGAGAGGAGGAAAAATAATAAATAAATAAATAACGAGATTTTTCCTAAAGAATAAAAAAAGGATAAAGATAAATAGAGAAAGTTTTTTATGTATCTAATAAATTTGATATTATATCTATCTAATAGCATAACATAACATATTGCAAATGTTGGCTAGCTTCAACGGTGTGTATTCAAACCCTTTCACTTAAAGTTGAGAATTTAATTCTCTTTTCTTACAAATAAATGAGAGCTTTCCCTCACAAACTCGATTTTTAAATTTTTCTATCCATATCCATTTTAACGCGGGTAGACGAAAGAGAACAACAGATTCTGACCAATTTTGTCAACCCTGCCAACAAGAAACACAAGGACCATACGGATCCACAAACAATAATAAGATATGACCCACAACGGTAATGTCACACCCTGCCCAGACTCACCTAAATCGGCGGAACACTCACGGGCGGGGCGCGAATGCATTATAATAGTCACAAAGTGCACAGGTACACAATTGAGTACAAATCTAATTTCATTAATTTCAAAATGTATTTTTGTACAAAATATAATAGAGGGAACATCCTCTCAAAATCCCCTTATGAATAATCAAGAGGTACAAAATGTAGGCCCAAAAACCTCCACTTAGTCCACCCTAAACTCTTGAAAAACTGATTAACAACAAGGTGAACTATTTGCCCAATGGGTAAAATAGTGTGAATATGACAATTAATAAATGAGACTTCATAATCAAATATCACATATGCACAACATAGCATCATAATCAGTACAACATGTATGTATGCATGACACTGTCTCGTAATAGTTCCGTGATTGTACGTCGCTTTGAGTTCACATACAGATGTCCATTCCCAGGTAAACCCGAGTTCTCATTGTACGTCCCTCCCCAAGGACGCCGCCCTGGATTTACGTACAAATGTCCATCCTTAAGTAATCCCGGGTTCTCATTGTACATCCCTTTCCAGGGAAATATCAAGAATAGTGAGCATTACTCCAAACTATTTTGTGGATCATGAACCACTTACGTCCCTAGGTGATTATGTATGACGAATATGCATGAGCAGGTCCGGTCTTTGCTAATATTAAACAAGATTTAGCAACGTCTTGTGATCCTTATCAGGGTCAGTATCACCATATGCAAGGTTAGGATGTCCAGTATCACTTGTATAAGCTGATAGCTTTCAAATAAGGCCAACCAGACCAGTTTCCAGTTGAGAGGTGGAACACGAGGTCCACTTAAATACCAATCTTCTAGAGCAGCACGCTGCCTCCCGTTCACTATTCAAAGTTACTGAGGACAAGACTAAGTCTGGTTGAGTCAGATTGACCACTTATCCGGCGTAATAACAATGTAATTCATGGACTCCAAATGTACAAGTATATGTATGACAAATATGAACATTATACGTAATAATGCAGTGAAAATGAATAATAGACATAATGATAAATGAATGAAAACTTTAATAAAAGTCATAAGACACACCTTCGAATAAAACTTCTTTTTGGAATTGGTGAATTCTCCTTAGTAGAACTGCCTTGTACCACAAAAAGAGTCTGAAAAAGAAAGTCTCAAAAAGAGGAGACAGAGAGAATGGTGTGAGAAATGAAGAGGAGGAGGGGGGGCTTTTTATAGCCAAAGTTTCAATTTTTTTTTTTTTTTTGTCTAAACCGGAGTATTACATGCAAGGACACAAAAGCCCCAGCATAAGTGTGACTATGCCTATAAACACAAGTGGAACTAAGCCCACAAACCCAAACCAGACAACTAACTCGAAATTTCACTAAAGTCTTTCTTTATGGGCTTTGAATTCCCATCAAGCCATCAAAAACCTATAAAGTTAGATTTTTTTTTGTGACATTTCAAAAACCTGTTGGTGAGAAGGTGCTTTGTTAAAATGCCAGAAATCATGTTTTCTCGTTGCAAACGTTAGTTGCCCAAACGCCCTAGTTACTGCGTTTTGCTAAAATCTTCGTTACATCGTTGTTGAATTGCGTAACCAAACAAGATCCTTCTCTTATGCATAAAATGTCATTTCTTTGTAACTTATAAGCATCCTTTTTTAGATTATGAAATTGTTTAATTAGTTAATTAATTTTTTATTTTTTTTATTTTTTATGGATAGCCTAGTAATTATTCTTTTGAATCATAAAAATATTTTGTTTATTATTTTTCTAATGGGCAGCGACCTAAAATCAAAAAATTATTTCTCCATTAGTTATTTTATTTATTATGGCTACTCAAATTAATATCTAATTCATATGTAGTAACCGTTTATGAGTCAGAAATAAATAAAAAATGAAAAAAAAATTTATGACTTTACCCATTAAAAAATAATTAAAATTAAAGAGGATTAAAAATAAATAAATAAATAAAGAACGAGACTTTTCTTAAAAAATAAATAAAGGATAAAGATAAATAAAAAAAGTTTTTTTTTATGTATCTAATAAATTTGATATTATATCTATCTAATAACATAACATAACATATTACAAACGTTGGCTAGTTTAAAAGTATGTATTCAAACCCTTCACTCGAAGTTGAGAATTCAATTCTTTCATTTTGTAAATAAATAAGAGTTTTCCGTCACAAACTCGATTTTTAAAAAAAATTATTCATATACATTTTAATGCGGGTCAAACAAAAGAGGACAACGAATTCTGACTAATTTTGTCACGCCTGCCAAGAAGAAACACGAGCCCTGAGGACCCACAAATAATAATAAAATATGACCCACAGCCACAAAGACACAAAACCACCAAAATATGTGAGATTATGCATATAAAAATAAGTGAAACTAAGCCCACAAATCCAAACGAGACGGCTAACTCCAAATTTCACTAAAGTCTTTCCTTATGGGCTTTGAATTCCCATCAAGCCATCAAAAACCTATAAAATTAGATATTTTTTTTGTGACACTTCGAAACCTGTAAGTTCCTATGAAATTAAATGATATTTTTTTTGTGACATTTCAAAAACCTGTAAAATTAGATATATATTGAATACAAATACATTTTATTGTTTGTCAAAGAATCAAAATAAAAAAGTCAATTACAATACATTCATCATGATGAAATCAACTTTGCAAAAATTACCATATAAGCTAATTAACAAAATTTCTAATAAAAAAGGCTTTACTTCCCCATGTGCTTTTCCTTGACATAAAAGGCACCATCTTCTTAAAATTTGTTTTTCTTCAATGCTGCTCTTCTTTGCAGTATATTTAATTGTTCCTAACTTCAGGTTGGAATGGGTTCTTTCACGGCTATTTCATCATTCCCATGTTGACAAATCATGGTACATTTCATGGCTATTTTACTCTTTTTTATCAACATAAAAGATGTCAACATAAAAGAGCTGCAGAATCATTTGAGAGATGAAAGAAAAACCTTTCTAACTTGCTCTTTTCGATGCTTTATGACCTCCAAAGGCCATTTGCTAACCAGTTTCTGCACTCTACAGCAACATCTGCCTTCTTTGTGTCCGACAGATTCTGTTGCACGCACGCACAAAGATAATTATATACTTACTTTAAAGCAGATAAAGGACCCCTCTGTCGCTTGAGGCGCAAGGTGAGGCGCGTGCCTGATGCAACGTGTCAAGATGCAAAAACTTTTTTTTATAAATTTATTATCAATCAATAAACCACAAATTTAAAAGATAGGCAAACAATTCAATGATTCATAATATTATCCAATCCTTTCTTACTTTCTTCATTAATAATTTTGTTTATTTTCATGTGCAGGAATTCCAGGTAATAGAGAAAAGGAAGACGAGGAGAATAGGGTGGATTGGGGGTGGGGGAAGAAGCAGCAGCTGCTATCATCCTGCCCTCCTCTCTCGTCCTATTTGTTGTAACAATAATAGCAGCAGCTTGCTGCTGTTGCAGTCCAGGAAAAGGAGAGAGAGAGAGAGAATAGCAGCAGGGGAGGAAGAAGATGAAGAAAGATAGAGAGAGAGAGAGAGAGAAAAAATGGCAGGGGATGAAGAAGAAAAAAGAAGAAGAGGACGTGAAGAAGAAGTTGCAAAAGTGTAAAAAAAAAAAGGTTGCAGGACGTGAAGAGGAAAGGAAGAAAGAAAGGAAGACAAGAAGAAGAAGAAAGAAAGAAATTACAGAACCGTAAAAAACAAAAAAAAAGGGTTGCAGTTGCAGGACATGAAGAAGAAAGAAAGAAAGAAATTTAGAACCGTAAAAAACAAAAACAAAAAAGGGGTTGCAGTTGCAAGACACGAAGAAGGAAGAAAGAAAGAAAGAAGAAGAAGAAAGAAGGTCTAACATTTAAAGAAATCATATACAAGACATTTGAAGAAGGCACAGGGGGGCGCGCCTCGCCTGAGGCGCGGCACCTCTTAATAACACTGGTTTAAAGAAATTTATTTATCATCAGCTCATTTTTAAAAAAATTTAGTCAACCTCAAGGTCTAACATTTCTTATAAGAAAGTGCAAAATCAACCACCTGGTGGACAAGAATGATGGCAGCTGCATTCTCAGGTTTACCTTCAAGGAGAAAAACCTGCAGAGAGATCTTGAACTTGGTGTTTCAACTTTCAACCTTCCCACCCAAATATAACATTTCACCATTTTAAAAAATCCAACGGAAAAAAAAACGAGGAAAATAAGAGCAGGATCCTCCTAGGCAGGCAAATAAAATAATTTCATAAATCAACTCACTTCCTCATATATTTAATTAAGGGCTCACTAACTATAGTACTAATTTTTTTCTTGGAGTGAACCATCAAAAATAAGCTCCCCGCTCCCTCCCTCGTCTCGATGCCACTGAAATGAATGAACAATAATTGAAAAATCCAAAAAGAAAGAAAGAGAAGAAAAAAATTTAAAGGGAACAAGAGCTTGCGACAGTTTCAGCCCCTTACTGATTTTCTCTCTTCTAACCTAAAATCCCCAGTTAGAGAAGAGTGTAAAATATTATGTATTGATAGTAGAGTACTAAAGAAGATAACTAAATTATCATTCGCCCAGTCACCACAAGTCACAAATGACAAGTCTATCATGATAGATAAACAGAATATATTCAAACCAACTCAATAGAACCAAAAAGGAAAAAGAAAAGAAAAGAAGAAATAAGTAAATAATTAATTGTAGCTATTTTACCTGGCACCAATCTATATAAGCATCATCCACTGGAAGATAGAAAAGGAATTAAGTTAGATGTCTTTGAAACTGAAGAAATTGAGGGCATAGCTATACCTTTCCAAAAAGAAAATAAACTTATTCTAAAATCACAAGGGAAGAGTTAGATAAAGGCTTGTAAAAAAAGAATTACAAAAGAGAAAAACTAAGGGCATTAAAAAAAAAAGAGGACAAGCGCCATCACATCTTTCCATCTAATTAAATATACACGTGTTTTCCTAAAAGGAATTCTATATGCTAATATTAAGAGGTGACGGAGAACAAGGCTTAGGAAGTGAGCATTGCACAAAATTTACAAGCATGCGAGTAGTATTAACCTAATTTCGAAGGAAGAGCACAAAAGAGTAGGTATTTTGACTGCCGAATCGAGCAACACACAAAATTCCCTATCATCATTCATTCATTTCTCACAGAAAACTCCAAAAGCACCTCATTATCAAAATTTTTAATGCCAATATTGTTGCTTAGAGATTAAATTAATACATCTAAAAACTACACCAATTTCAAGTATAGCCATTCTCAAACTAGTAGTTTTTTCTTTCTGTTTCTGAATAAAAAACTGTTACTTAGAGTCTTAGATTAAACTATCACATCTAAACTCCACCCATTTTCAAGAATCATCATTTCTCAAACTAGCATCTTTGTTTCTAAATAAGAAAATTGTTTCTTAGAGATTAAGAACCCCATACATTTCCAAGTATACGCATTGCTCAAACTAGCACCTTTGTTTATGAACACTAAATTTGTTGCTTAGAGATTATTAAACTATTATTATGCTTAAAAACTAAATAAGCTTCTGCCCAGAAATCATATACAAGAGAACAGAACACTGCACCAAATATCACGCCAACAAAGAGAACAATTTAATTCCCACTTCTATTAAAAGCTTCAAACAAACAGAGGAAGAATTAACCCAAAAAAAAAGCCTTGGTGGTGTGAACTAAAAAACTACTTACAAGTGAAGAGGGCTGAGTTGGAGAAGACAAGAATCGGGTGAAGCGACGGAGGGAAGAACATCCGGCGAAATGAAAACCGGAAGCCCTTATCTTGTTGTGAGCAGAAGCGCTGTCCGGAAGCCCTTTTCTTGTTGTGAGAAGAAGCGCTGGGGTTTCTATTCTGTACTCAAACCATTTGTCTTGTATTAATCCGCGAATCTAACCATTAAAATAATAATAATAAAAACAGAAAACCTCAAACTACAAACACTAAAACGAATCAAAATCACAAACAGATAACAACAAATCACCAAAAAATCCGACAAATCAAAACATATGGAATTATTCTTCACACCATATCATATTAAACTAAATTAATTGAATTAAATTATGCATCTCTAGGTCAATTATATAAATATATTTTCTTGGAGCAACTCAAACCGGCCGTTCAATCATAAAACACATTCACCAATTTATATATATTATTAATGATCTGTTGATTAATTAATTATTTAATTAGTTGACATACATTATTGATGTTATTGATGGATTTATACATCGTTCTCGCTAGCTGTGTGAATCATCGTGACGAGTGACTCTTAATTTTGAAGAGTGCGTACTGTTATTATGTATTTCAAATATTTTTTATTGGCTCTCAATAAATAGCTACCCTGCGACAAAGGAGAGAGCGAAGAGGATCGAAGCAGCATCGCGTGGCGAGAGAATAAGTTCTGAGATCGAGTGAGATGTGCTCTGAGATCGCGGTCAGACTCGTGAGAGAATGAGTTCTGCGATTTAGCACAACGAAATAGAGAACACCAAATCAGATCTGTCGGACTCGCGAGATCAGAGAGAACGAGATCTGCAAAATTAGAGAGAACGAGATGTACTTACAGATCCATAGAGAACAACAATTGGTCGGACTTGCGAGAGAAGGAGATCGAGTCTATGTACTAATTCTAGTTTCAAGTTTCAACTTACCAACTAGAGATGAATCCTTATGAGTTATGCAACTGCATTTATAATACTTCACATTCATGCCAAAATAAAATAATAGTTCGTTAATAAAAAGAACCATCTTTGAAAAGTACAACATCAAGCGAGCACCCCTCATTTTGAGAATAGTATATATGTATGAGAACATTATTTACAATAGAATTACCCTTCAACTTTAGCAGTTACGCAGACAAGATCTAAGACTTCAATAAGTTGTCTACATATTAACTCATGTATTATATATATACATATATATATATATATATATATATATATTTACCTAAGCTCAAAATTAACTTGCATCAAAAAGTTGAAACCATCCATACGCATACTACTCATGTATCTTCTTGCAAGCTAGCTAGTTTCATTATTACAAAATACAAGATGAAAGTAGAGTATATATATATATCATGCATGTTGCTCGTCTAGTCTACATAAAAAGATGAATGAATACCTTATAGTACATGTGGATGAAGAGGTATAGACATGAATCAATCCTTGCTTCTATCATATAAAACCATCTTTCGCCAGTATGGATTGATGTAAAGAACAATAAAAAAGCTCAGCAAACACATGACATATGAGACACGCAACTTACAAAGAAGCTAACAGGGTTGATGCCATATCTATCCTCCCATTGATTTGATGATGAGTCGTCTGAAGGTGATAATCTCATTGTTGGATTCTCTTCAGCTGATGATGGGAAGCACTTTTTTGCCAATGGTGGTCCGCCGCAAAGAAGTAGATTTCCCTGGTAGCTAGATTCATCGAATTTTCCGAACTGTCTTACGCTTGGTATTCTTCCTGATAAGTTGTTGTAAGCTATAAGGAACACCGCAAGAGCATTCAACTCAGTTAACTTTGATGGGATTTCGCCAATTAATTGGTTGTGTGAAACACTTTTTTACGTACCTAACGCACTCATAACTTGCAGGTGGCCGTCTCTCCTGACGTTATATATTCATGACTTTGATGATCATCCACTTTGAAGACTTGCGCATCATTACGCCGTATTTTCTCATGAAACATTCATAATTTATTTTTGTTGCATTTGGGTTCATGATCCAAAATCTTAAAATACAATTCAGAAGCTAAAAATTTGACAAAAAACTAACTTTTTAAGAAAAAATTTCGCCCCTAACATTTTTTGAAAAAAAAAAAAAAACTTATCAAGAAAAGCTATTACTTTTAATATATATCATTCAATCTCTTTGGAGTAGAGAGCCCATTGGGTCTTAGGTGCAACATTTGATTCCTGTATTACTAGTTGAACTACCTCTGTCCTTGATTTTTTAATCTAAAATGATTTATATGTAAAAATATACAAATGATTTATATGTAAAAATTCCCGTATTTTTTTCTATGCTAAACAGGATTTTTCTTTTAAGTTAAATGTGGATGTAGTTGACGACAACTTGGCCCAATTGAGTCTTTAGTGCGGCAACATTAAATTTTAGTGCGCCACCCAGTTGAGTTGGCCCCATAATTATACTCCTAATTATAACTAAGTCTGCTAAATTTCATCAAATTCAAATGGTATCTACGGAAGCTAACGACGGTTCCTACAAAGGATTTTGAACTCACATCCGCGCTTAGTTGAAATATGTCATACTTCTTTTATATGCTGATTTGAGCGAGTGCCCCTCTTTTTGAGAATAATATTGTATATGGGGTGAATATTACTTGCAAGTGAAACACCATCATACTACAACATAAGCTTATTCGGCAACAACAATTTTAGCGAGGAAGCAGATTTCGCAGTTAATCGGTCTTTACAATGACAAAATAAGGTGTCATCGCTAAGGAGAATGAAGATTATGTCGCTCAATAGGAAATTAGCGACAAAGGGCTACGCGACGGAGCATCTCTGTTGCGAAGAGTGGTGCGAGCTCGCACAAATCATTTAAACCCATCCTCGTCATCAGAACGCTCGACTATCACCATCGAAGAAGAAAAACAATGCAGTTGATTCGCAGATTTGCGCACCAAAAACCCACCCTAACTCCTGGATTGCATTACGAAGTTTTTCGACTTTCGATTCTTCGTCTCTGAGGAAGAACGTCGCGTCTCTTCTCGATTCCCTTTACCTCTAACCAGGTGCGCTAGCTTTTATATAACCTAGCTCTTAAATTTGCCTTCATTTCTTACTTTCTATTCATCAAATTCAATGTTTAAGCTCGTTCTGATCTACTTTCTTAATATGATTTTCTTATAGTTTTTTGGTCGATTGGAGATGGCTTCGTTGAATTGGCGACAACGCTTCTCTTCCTTATTTAAGACTTCGAATCATTTGAGCCCAAGGTAACGGATCCTAATTTTTTGAAGTTTTTATGGATTTTCTTTCTTCTTCCTCTTTTTTATGTTCTAATCTATAATAAGTTTTTGGTTGCTTTTGGTTGAGTTCTAATCTATAATTTAATCTGTTGCATAATTAATTCTCTATTGGCCTATTTGATTAACCTCCTCAAATTAGATCAGAATGGGGACTAGCAGAAATTGAAGGCTCTATTACAACGAAAGTCCTAATTTTGTTTACTAATCAACATTATTGTTTTAGAAGATTGTGTCAAGGCTTTTTGTTGATTTTTATGTGATAGCAACGATGGGAAGAGAATGAAACTAGTATTGATCTTGTTTTCCTCGTAACTATAACATTAGTTAACCTTACTATGTTAAAAACTAATTTTCTGCTAATGCTGAACTTGGATCAATCACATGACAATATGTAAGTATGATTAACATTTACAATCTTAGAATTTGATTTTTAGGGCGTTTTTTTTAATAAAAATTAAAAGTGCTTTGGCGTTGTTGAGCAGAGTTGTGTTTTTGCTAGGAATTCATAATCTTGTTTGGATGCCACGAATTCTACAACTAGATTTTCTTGACTGATTCTATTTAAATAATGCGAATGAATTTACCTCATATTCAACTGTCAAATTGCAAATAAAATATTCATATAAACACCCCAAATGATAGGAAAATTAGATATTGGCTTTTTCAGATTTTTATGGCGTTTTTATTGTTACTATTGGAGTTTATGCTCTTGCCCATGACCTCTTCCACAGTTCCACTTTGAAATCTAGAATTAGAATACCCAAGATCAAATTAATGTACTCTTTATTCATAAAGTAATTATTCAAAACATCCACACTTTTATTAAAAAAAAAAAAAATACACACAACATACTACTCATGCATCTTCTAGTTTTATTATTGCAAATTAAATAAGATGAAAATGAAAGTACCATAATGCTGACCATGCGTCTACATAAAAGGATGAACGAATACCTTGTAGTATACGTCAATTAAGAAGTATTGACATGAATCAATAATCCTCCCTTCAATGAAATGAAACCATCTTTGTCGCCAATGTGGGTTGACGTAGAGAACAGCAAAGAAACTCAGCAAACATATGACATATGAGACAATAAAACTTACAAAGAAAGTTTCGGTGTTGATGCCATATTTATCCCCCCAGTTTGTAGGTGATGGTGTCATTGTTGGATTCGCTTCAGCTGATGACGAACAATTTTTTGCCAATATTAATGGTGGTGCACCGCAAAGAAGTGGATTTTCATCGTAGCAAGATTCGATGAATGTTCCGAACTGTCCTCCAACCGGTGTTCTTCCTGATAAGTCGTTGTATGCCACTGAGAATATCTCAAGAGAATTCAACTCATTCAAATTTGACGGGATTTCTCCAGTCAACTTGTTGTGCGAAAGGTCTAAGCTCTCCAATTGCTTCATATGTGACAAAGCACCGGGAATTTTTCCATTTAATCGGTTATGAGACAAGTTCAGTCCACGCAAATCACGTAGCTCTCCAATTTCATGGGGGATTTCTCCTGTTAAATTGTTGCATGACAAATCCATTAGAGACATGTTATTGAGCATACTTCCCTTGTAAGAGTCGGATCTACTCTTGGTTATTAATTTCACTTCTACCGATTCCTTGAATTCACCAAAAATTTCATCTTCTTCGGTTAATGGAAAATTAGGGAGAGTTGCAAGAACTAGACGATATAACTGTAAATCAAAATCATGGCTAGGACTACTTCCAAATGTGATGTTTATTAAGCACGGGGGTATTGATCCCAACAACTTGTTACTGGAAAGGTCGAGTATCCCTATTTGGTTCAATTGGCATAACTGATAAGGAATTGGACCACTCAAATGGTTGCCTTTCAAACTGAGAATTTTCAAATTGACATGTCCACCAATCCAACTAGGAATACTTCCTGAGAAGTTGTTGTCTCCTAGCTTCAACGTCACCAATGATGTTTTACTAGATTGGAGAAGACTAATATCTTGAATCAATCCCGTAAATCTATTTCCTTGCAAATGTAGGTATTGAAGTTTGGGTAACTTCAAACAAGACGGCATAGATCCTGAAAGATCATGGTTTTGAGAGAGATCCAAATATATAAGTCCAACCAATTCACAAAACTCATGGGGAATAAATCCGTCAAATGAATTCTCTCTCAAGACAAGTACTTTTAAATTTGTTAAGCTACCCATCCAAGCAGGAATCGTACCTGACAAATTATTCTTGCCAACATTGAGTGCTTCTAACTCTAAACATTTGGAAACTCCAATTGGAATGCCACCGATGAATTTATTGTTATCCAAATATAGAGACTCCAATCTATTCAAGTTAAAGTAACCTCTTGGAAATACTGGACCATGAAGACTATTACTTGATAACTTCAAATTAGTCAAAGAAATGCAACCAATGGCCAAACTCTCTGGTAATTCTCCTGAAAAGTGGTTACTGGACAAATCTAAATATTCTAGCTTTCTCATTGCACCAATTGAAGAAGGAATGTTCACTCCAAAGTCATTTTTTGACAAATTTAGATGTATTAGGTTCGGTAGAATCTCACCAATATTCTCTTGAAGAGTCCCTTGAATGCGATTGTTAGATATGTCTAACATGGTCAAACTCATATTAGAATGACTTGACAGAAGAAAAGGACCTTCCAAAGAGTTGTTTCTTAATTTTAGAACTTTCAAGTTGGTATTGTTCTCCATCAACCAAGTAGGGAAATTTCCTTGTAAGCCGACATGGGAGAGATATAGGTTTTCCAAGTTATATTGACCATTGAGGAACTCGAGAATAACATCTGTCATGTGCTTGCTGAAATAGCAATTTGACAAGGCCAGAATCTTCAACTGAAACTTGTGTTGAAGCCATTTGTGCGGTGGATATTCATGATGGTCAGTTTCTACCTCTAAATAATTGGAGCCAGAGTAACTACGAAGGTACACTTTCACAAGTTTGGAAAGGTTGGCAAGTGAGAAGAGTGGGAATATCGTAGCCTCAAAATTATTGTCGGCAAGTGAGATGTGCTCCAATGATGTCATGAAAGTTATTGGAGATGAAGACGAAATATTTCCTGTAAATTGATTTCCGGAGAGATCAAGCAGTCTAAGAGATGTCAAGTTACCAAGACATGTTGGAAGGCTTCCGTGGAAGTTGTTGTCATTTAGACGTAGTTCTTGAAGTTTCTTTAGATTGCACAAGCCTGTAATATTGAATATTTGAAAAAATCTCCATTACATTCATATATGAAAGTGTAAATTTTATTATAATATACAAAAGTGAGATCTTGAAAGAAATTGGTTTGAATTATATATATACATATTTGTAGGTAAAACCGCAACCCAATAATGCATAGAAAAATGACATTAACATATATCAATTAATTAAAGTGCTAATAAAATAAAATATTAAAAAAGTTGTTAATGGACTTATGTTCTAATGTAGTGTGAAGAATGTACCTTTTGGAAATGTTCCATTTAAATCATTGCCACCAAGATCCAGTTTCTCAAGAGACGTGAGTGTTCCTAGAGATTGCAACAACCTATTGCTGCATCCACTACGGGAAAGATCGAGTTCTTGCAACTTTTTCAATCCAGAAAAAATATACTCGTGAGGTCCTTCTTCTGCGGCTGCAGTTTTACCAATAAGGTTCGTTATCAAAGATTATTTTAATAGTAATAAATTGCTAATTATGGATTTTCTTATTAATTAATGAAAAACTTCTAAATAGTAATGTAAGGTACATGCCAATTTGATTAAGATGAGTTAGGTAGTACCCAATCTCAAAGAGCCAATGGTTCATTATTGTTTGACTTTTAATATATCTAGCTTGTTTAAATAATAAGTTTGGTTTTACAATTAAGGAGACAAATTAGTAATCGAGCTTACCTTGGGGAGGAAATGAAGGATTATTCCAGCGAAGTGATAGAGACTTAAGGGACGTGAAAGTAGCCAGTGATGGTAGGATGTTGTTCGTCATGAGGTGATTGTCACTTAGGTCAAGGATCTCCAGCTTATTCCATCTAGATAATCTCAAAAATCCTGCAGTGACAGAGAATATATACATATTCTGAGGCGTTAATTTAACAAGTAATTAAATATCCCATGCATATATAAATGATAATTGATGAGTGCCACACCAGTAGATACTCAATATCAGTGTCAGCACACATAGAATTGGTTGTCAAGAAAGAAACAGAGGAAATAATAAAGTGATGATTGAATGTTGAGAGCCGGGAGGACATTTTCTGTTAAGATTATATGTATATATATATATATATATAATCATACATGTACTACATATACATATACATATCTCTGTTGCAATGTTAGAGATTAAGAGAGATCAATTACTGACAAAATTTAATAAATAATAATAAGAATTTGGTTATGTATATATGTAAAGGAAGGGTTTCTTTAAATTGATTGGAGCTAGTATCTAACTTCTTAAGAGATGTGAGTGCACCCAAACAAGGCAAAACCCTGTTGTCAAATCTATTGAAATTTCTCAAGCTTATTGAATCGACGTAAGATATCTGCACAATAACAAGATCATATATGCATTCATGCTATTAAACAGAAAACATTATTTAGTGAATGTACAATGTTCAAGTACTACATGATTATTTGGATCAAGCTAACAATTATGATAAATATGAATTTTCCTTATCTATATATATGTAAAAAAATGTTATATATGTATGTATATGTATATATAAACTTCTTAAAACAGTATAAATATATTGTTAAATTTTATAATTTAATTGTATCATGATTTCTAGAATAATTAAATACTTCTGTGGTTTAAAAATTTATTTCATCTTAAATTATACTTATAAAAATTCTGACGCAGCAGGTGAGTTACAAAAACGTGTTGTAGGAGTCAACATGTGTCTCTCCATTAATCAAAATTGTCACTTTTACCCTTTTAAGTTGCAATTTAATTTCTTTGTTTTGATGAGAGCAAAAGTGTCAATCATGACTTAAAGTTTGATTTTGAGTCACTTTGAGAGTTTTTTAAGCATTTCTCATCCATTTATGTCTCAGCTTCACACCCCATTTCAAAAAAAAAAAATTCACACCCAACCAACATTACATATCTAATTTTTTTTTGTGCTCGGATATTTTGTATTTATTTTTTTGTTAATTATTTATCACTTTGGTTTAGTAAATTACAAGGTAAAGAATTTTAAAATGGACTGAAATCACTAGTTATAAAAAATTTTAAAAAATCATTATTAATAGGATATAATAATTTTTTAACATATATGCTCAATCGTGAATTAATAATTATAATATATAGATATTTTTGTTTTATTATTTTATTTGATTTCACTATTTAAAAGTTTTTTTAAAATTTCTTTTCTAAAACAATTGCCAATAGCCCGGGATGAATACTTGTATTAATTAAAAAGTATATGATATTATCAAGTTATTCGTTGTATAATTTTTTTAAAAAAAAGAAAAAGAAATTTCAACTATAAATGTGTTAAAATTTATAATTTATTAGGATCATGATGTTATCAAGTTATTTGCTAAATGGTTAGAATTAGCATTAATTTGTCGACAAATTTAACACCAAATTGATTCGCCCATGGTATTTTATTATGTTTTCAAATAGTTTGGAAAACACCCTACTAACATATTTATTATGTTTGGATTCAGCTGAGTTTTAAAATTAAACACATGACTCATGTTTAGATCCAATTAACTTGAAAATAAGGCTGTTCAATTGTATTTGTGACATCCCAATTTTAAGGTAGTGATTATTGTACTTATTAAATTTATAATTATATGAAGACCTTAATAGATTAATTATAATTTAAGAAAATTATTATTTTAAAAAATGAAAATATTATAAAAAAGCAATAAATAAGAAGGTTTCAAGAAAAATAATGATCAAATTTACATAGAAACAAATTATTTAAAATAATTTGATATAGTAGCAAGTAGATATATATAGAATATTGAATTCATTAATTTACATAATAAAGTGTGGTTTACAGAAAAAAATGTTATTCTTACCTAATAATTTTTTTAATATATGTACTTATTAAATTAAAAATTATTTTGACATACGCCTCTAACTCTCTTCCTCTTCCATGTTTTCTTCTACATCTATATATCCCGTTTCCGATCTCGGCAATCTCCTAGATCACGTCTTACAAAATTATATAAAAATTTATGCATAAGGCTTATTTTAAACATGGTACTTTCATTTTCACTTTTTCCATCTAATAATGTATTTCTTATTTATATATGTTTATGTTGATAAAGAGATATTTATTGTTGGATGGTCCGATCCGTATGAGCTCACTTGAATATTAGCAGAGCTAACCTGACACTGTAAGCAAACGAAGCTGCGCGAAAAATCCTCCGCGCTATGGTGGCGGGACGAGAATTGCGTACAAATTACGCAATACATATGACAGATGAGCTCGAATCACCTAATAGGAGCCTTCTGAGCCAAGCTAGCAAGAGGATTCTTACAAAAATACTATGATAACGATAGCTCGGCCTTGCTCGGTGTAGTACTACTCAAGATTGTTAGCTCGGCTTTAAGCGAAGCTAATCATTCCAAACGAGATACAGAAGATAAGTGAGTCATTCATAGCACGCCACATCTCAAAAAATTTGAAATAATTGTACGTATCAAACACGAACTTTGACATAAAGATAGAATGATACTCCTTTTTCAAGACGAACCAGGAAGATAAGGATCATCGTATGAAACCAATCCGAAATAGATGAGCTCATCTTATTCATCTCGACCAACGACGAGACGACATGTGACACCTGTCTACCGGGCAGCTAGTCACTCCAACCAGAGGACCTTCTTTATAAATAAAACCTACAACCCTCCTCATAAGGTACGAATAACTTTCTACAAGAGTTAATGTTATAGTTTTAAATAAGTTCTACCTTATGCATCATATGGTCTTTGGCCGACACCACACCGGTGTTCTTTACGATAACCTTATTTCTTTCTTCTTCTCAGATTTAGTTGATAAATCTTCGTTGGAGCCGGAAAGTTCGCACTTCTAGATTATATTACCTCCTCCCTGCATTCATCTATTTAGTATTGGCCAAATTTTGTACCAATATTTATAGATATTGTTCCGATTATGTTTATAATCATTAAGTTTTTTTCGGTTAAAATCTATGTTTTTATTTCCTAAGTAAATACGAATGATCATTTACTTTTCTTTTCATAGTTATGAAGATATTAGCATCTTACAATTTAATAACACAAATTTTTTTAAAAAATAAATGAAAGTTTCACAAAATATTTTTTAATAAAACGCTTTTTGTTGTTCAAATTTATTTACTTTTATTCTTTTGAGTTAATTATGTAAAATGTCCATGCAATGCATGGGTTTACAAACTTGTTTAAAATAATAATTAATAAAGCTATTAAGTAACTAAATTTTGTTAGATATGTAACGGTTGCACAGAGAGGAAAGAAACTCATCAATGAAGAAGTTTAGTAATGTACAATAATAATAAAAAAAAAATTGGCTGCAGATATTCACATCTATATCTATATCTATTATAATAAAAATATTTTGAATAGTTAAAGATGAGACATTTTTTTCTACCCAAAGTATCCTTGAAAAGTTTATTTTATTTTTATTTTAAAAAATAATAATTTTATTGTTAATAGGGCTAAAATAATAATTTTATAATTAACTAATTTTAAGTTTTTTCCCACACCTTACATTTTAGGCTTTTTTTTTTTAAATGCTTTTCTAATTTACCCTCATTAATATTTTTAATTGCCCTCATTAATATTTTTGAATGATTTTAGTTATTTGGATCACATTAAAAGACAAAACATATATAATTCTTTTTTAAGAAAAAAATATTTTGTTTTAATTATTTTTTAATAAAAATTATGTGCAATGCACGTGCACAAACATTAATACTATTATAATTATAATAAAAATATTTGGGACAATTGACGGTAAAGTCTTTTTTTTAATCAAAATATCCTTGAAAAGTATATTTAAAAAAAAATTAATTTCATTATCAATAATTTTATAATTAACTAATTTTTATTTTTTTTTTGTACCGTACATTTTAGACTTTTAACTTCTTTTGTTTTCTAATTAACACATTGAACTACTAAGTTTTACTTCTAATTATCCTCATCCGTATTTTTGAATAATTTTAGTCATTTTGATCATATTAAAAAATAAAACATACATAATGTTTTTTTAATAAAAAGTTATTTTATTATAATTAATTTAAAATTAAAATTACGTACAACATACGTATACAAATATGTATCACACATCTGAGGGATATATATATTATACCTGAGGGAAGTGATGATCCATTTAATTGATTGTAGACAAGATATAGTTTCTTAAGTGATGAGAGTGCACCCAAAGATGGCATACTGGTAGTGTCTAAAAACATATGACTAAGGTCTAATATCTCAAGCTTTTTCAACTTTGACAAAATATCTGCAATAATAAAAGAAAGTTAATTATGCAGTCATGTATATGTGTTTGACCAGAGAATATGCAATAATAGTTTAAAAAGGTTGGTTCTTCAAATCGACGAACCAGTCCTTTGTTGGTTGCTCAATACTTTTCTCTCTGTTTCTCATCACGTTACCAACAAACAATCGTAGAAGGTGGGCCCCCACCTTAATGGGACAAACCCACGTACCTCAACCTGCAACCACTTGACCAACGTGTTGTTGGTACACGTGACAGCAATTTTCCGATCTGCGTCCTCAGCTGACATTAGGCTTCAAAGCATTTATACAATGTTTATCTCTTTCATTACACGTGGCAATCTATGTTTTTATATCCTAAGTAAATACGAACGGTCAAATTTTTAAAAAAATAAATAAAAGTTTCACAAAATATTTTTTCAATAAAAGGCTTTTTGTTGTTCAAATTTATTCTTTTGAGTTAATTTATATAAAATGCTCATGCAACGCATGGGTTTACAAACTTGTTTTAAATAATAATTAATAAATCTATTAAGTACCTAATTTTTGTTAGATATTTATACTATTATAATAAGAATATTTTAGATAATTAACGGTGAAACTTTTTTTTTTACCCAAAGTACCTTTAAAAAATTAATTTTACTTTTATTTTAAAAAAATTAATTTTATTGTTAAGAGAGCTAAAATATTAATTTTATAATTAACTAATTTTCAATTTTTTCCTACGTTTTATATTTTAGGCTTTTTTTTTAAAATTTTCTTTTCTAATTTACCTTTCTAATTTCTAATTTTACTCTTAATTGTCCTTATTAATATTAAAAGACAAAGCATATATAATTCTTTTTTAAGAAAAAATATTTTGTTATAATTATTTTTTAGTAAAAATCACTTGCAGGACACGTGTATAAATGCTAGTACTATACACTAGATAGTTGACAATAAAACTTTTTTTCTATCCAAACTATCTTTTTAAAAGTTTATCTTATTTTTATTTAAAAAAATTGATTTTATCGTTAATAAGGCTAAAATAGTAATTTTATAATTAACTAATTTTTTTTTTGTACCCTACATTTTAAGCTTTTTAAGTTTTTTTGTTTTCTAATTTACCCTTTGAACTACTAATTAAGTTTTACTTCTAATTACCTCCATTCATATTTTTAATAATTTTAGTCATTTTGATCATATTAAAAGACAAAACATACATAATTTTTTTAATAAAAAGTTAATTTATTATAATTAATCTATAAATAAAATTGTGCAATGCATGTGTGCAAATATTAGTGTGTGTGTATCACACCTGAGGAATATATATATATTATACCTGAGGTAAGTGATGTTCCATAGCCAAGATATAATTCCTTAAGAGATGTGAGTGCACCCAAAGTAATGTCTAAGCGATTGCCCTTAAAGTTTAGTACCTCAAGCTTTTTCAACCCAGATAAAATATTTGACCCTGCAATAAGAAGATGAAATAAGGTTAATTATACTGTTATGTCTATTATAAGTTTATAATAATACAGCTCCTTACATCGAATAGAGATATTAGAATAGGAGAAGAAAGACGCAACAGAAAATATTGTAGTTCAGAGTGCAACTGTTTTCTTTTCTTTTTGGCTAAAATGAATGAAATTAAGAAGATGATTTGATATAAATCTATTGTAATATAATCTTGATCCATTTTTTTTTTCAAAAAAAGACAAAGTATTGTATTTTTTAAGTATTTAATTAGTTCTAAAGTCCAATCATGAGTCAATCTATACATGTACATGAGTTGCTAACCATCCCTTAAAAAAAATAAAAAATTCAATTGCTAACCGCTGCTCAGTTCTCTCCATTTAAAATTAATGCTTTAAAAAGAGCGATATAGAGGGATTAAAAACATTACTCTAAGAGTTCGTTTGGTGCATAAGATAAGATAAGGTTATTTTTATGATATTAGATTGAATAGAATAAGATGAGATTAAAAATAAAATAATATTATTTTTGATAATATATTTTGGATTGAAATAAAAAAATAATTAAAATATTTAATTAAATTAAAAAAAAAGTTAAGATTTCACAAATAAAAATAAAAATAAAAAATTTGATTTTCAAAATCTGGAGTGAAGATGGAGTTGCAGCTAATAAAAAAAAAGTGGAGGTGGATAAAATAATTTTTTTATCCACAAAAAAAAAAAAAAAATTTCATTCCACTTCACATTTAAACATAAAATTGAGACTAAAAATAGTCTAATTTCATTTAATCCAACGCCCAAAGCCCACCTCACGCTTTGCCACCATAAAGCTTTTAGGCTAGCTAGCTAGAGCTGCCTAATACGTACCCATCCGGCCTAGCTCTCTTCTCATGCTTCAACGCTTTTAAGCTTTTGCCATCATAAAAGCTTGTTGATTCATGTGGAATTTCTACATTGTTTTAGCCTGGCTAATTAATGCATTGAAATAATTATTAAGAGCTAGGTAGAGTTTGTGATAATACCACATGTACGTACGTACCTTGTGAAAGAAAATTTGGTCTATCATCCAACATGAGGTTATCACCGAGATAGAGTTTCTTAAGAGACGGGAGTACACTCAGCGATGTCAGGATGCTGGTGTTGAATTCATTCTCAGAGAGGTCAAGGACCTCCAGCTTTGTCAAGATAGACAATCTCTCCAAACCTGTTACATATAATAATATGAGTTTCTAAAATTAACGGTACTGATCAGTAATAAAATTTTATTTGTAAACCCTGCTGTCATATATACATGCTTGCTGTTTTCATAATAATTTTTCCATAAATTAATTATTTAACCCACATGCATATATATATATATATATATATACATATAATAAGTGGCTGTACGTACCTTCATTCTCATGCCAACCAGTTATGTCATTGTCAGATAAGTTGAGATGTTGCAATTCCTTAAAGGGAAGGAACATTGTGGCATTCAGGTTCCAATTTAACATGTTTAAATAATCATGAAAAGAATAAAAGTCCCTTAAGGATTGGAGGGAGAGCCGGATGACACGAGCAGTGGTGAGACTACATTCCACTCTCTCCCAATCACAACATGATGATGACTCACTTTCGCTACCACCAACCCAAGAAGACAGAGCTGCAGAGGCTTCATCAGTACTATTTGGATTTTTCAGTACAAAGGCCTTAAATTGCAAGAGCCCAGCCCTTTCTTCCTCTAAACACCCTTTGCTGTACTGAAACATCACCACCATCACCAACACCAAACTCAGATTATTCCTCATCATCAACCATCGCCACTCCATTTTTTTATTTAGTTTATGTGCGATACTATACTGCAATTCTCTCTTCATCTCTCTCCGTCACTATATATAGGAAGAAATTTCATCCTAATTACATAATTTACTAAGATTTAGAGTCTTGATCCAATATACCTGCAGATAATTACCATCATATTAATGTTTGATGGAATTGCTTATTATTTGTTTCTCATTCTCACTAATTAATTTGCGTGGAAAATGTGATCAAACGCACCGTAAATAGATGTTTGTGAGATATTACAACTTCATCCCTATCAACTTTTCAAAATACCAAGACCGACCTTATTTTATTTTAAAACATATAAGTAGTGCTCTGTGACACTATGCCCAGATTTTCTCTTGCTGCAACTTTGTAAATGGTCATACATATATAAATATATACATATATAAAGGTCATTCATAGATTTTTTAAATTAAAAATACAACTTAAAAAGTAAAAAGTTTTAGGTTGGATTTCAATCTCTATGAAATGCACATTTCATACTTTTGCATGACTTAAGTCTTTTATTCATATGCTAAAAATTAATTAATTTATCTTTCTAAATAAGGCTATATATTAAGTAAATTGCATCATGAAAAGAGTACTATATATACATAGAATGCCAAGCTGTCAAGTTGTCGCCTGCCATAGGTAAAAATAGGTTAACTATAAAAGGAATAATAATTGTAACTATTTAATTGGACCATTTAACTTGAAAATAAGGAAGAATATTTAATTAGGGTGGTTAAGCTCCATGGCGTATGAGGAGGGCAAGAATTTAGCTGATGACTTGACTCTATGAGTCTGGTGTATGAAGAGGGGCAAGGATTTATGCAAGGACTTAACTTTAGATTACTATTTTAGCATGATACTATTATTATTAATTAGTGGTGTTTTAATGAAAAAGTTGGTCATAACTAACTAGACTTATCTTAATGAAAATATTTTGGACATGAGTCACTTGACTTGAAAATTTAATAGGCAACTGTTGGTCTCATAATTATAAATTAGTAAATAAATAAATAAATAACTTAGTTCTCCTAATATTTATTTTTTAAATTAGATGAAATTAATATTTATTTGTTTTAATTTTTCTTTTTCTATATATTAATTGGATTCACAAGCAATATAATCTATGTGAGTCATCATCATCCATAACGTGTAATTGGGGGTATGATCAATTCAGTTGACCAATTGACACCAATGACCATGCAAATGGAAGACTTATTAGATATACGTCACTTTCAATATGCCTGTATATAGAATACACTTGACTCATAAGCAACAACTTATTTACATGCGCCGTGGACTAGATTTATGATAGAGAAAAAAATATAAGACAAATAAATTAACAAGCAAATGCTTGTACGAAGATTTAAACATACAATCAAAGCTCTAAAATTATGTTAGAAACTACTTAATCTAAAAAATATAGTTAATATATAAATATATCAAAAGAATATAAATGTTTACATTGTATTTATCGTTAAATACTGATAATTTTCTTAGTTTATGTTTGGTTCATGATTTAAATTTTAGAAATACAACTCAAAAAGTACAGAGATTTAGATTGCATTCCAATATTTATAACCTTTGACAAAAATAAACATAAAATAAAAAGAAAATAAAACACTTATAGCATGCAATTAATTAATTATCTGTTTATAAAACTTGACAAACTTATTTTAATTTTCTTTTCTTGCAATAATAAGGGCAGACCCACAATCTTTTAATTTTGTGTCTCTTATCCAATCAGGTAATCCATGAATTCTAAGTGGGGGCATGAATTTACTGGACAAATTGACGTTCTTGGCACCGATGTCTATGCACATGGGAAACTTTTGAATTAGAGTTGATAAATTTGGGTTTTTAAGTAGATTGTGTTTTCATTATAATTTAAATATATAGTAGAATACAATTCAAAAAGAAAAACCTTAAAAACTATTTTTTATCACTTTTTTATTAAAAAAAAATTATTTATTAAGTAAAAATTTAATTTTGAATAGCGAATGTATATATTTCTTTTTCTTTCAAGAAAAAAGAAAAAAGAGGAGAGGATAACCAACATACATATGAGAATCTAATTAGAAAAAAATGCAATTAGAGGTGTAAGTACATCTTTATATTTATTGAATCATTTGTAACATACATTAAAATGTATAAAATATACATATCTAACAAATATAATTATATAGTTACACTTGTCACTTGTACATATTTATATTTTATTGTCCATTAGATTAACATTTACATTTTTTTTTTTTGATAACGGTCTAATATATACTTTTGAATTAGCCTTATTTTTTCTAAATAAGGCTATATATTAAGAAAAGAGCAATAATTGTAACTATTTCAATGGGCCCATTAAGCATGAAATAAGGAAGAATTTTTTCCACGGTAGTTATCTTCCACAGCGTATTTAACAAGGAAGAATCTATAGGTCTATTTTGGGCAACGACTTTGACTATTGATTACCCGACAAGATTTTGTGTAACACCCCACAATTTTAATTAAATATATATATTAAAGTATGCGTATATCGAGATGTATAATACACGTATTGTGTACGTATGAGCTAAATATACGCGTAATAAGACATGTATTTTAGACGAATGAGACAAATATACGTGTGTATGATTGGTTCCTTAAAACTGTGGATAGAGTGTATGGAGAAGAAGAACGAATAAAAAGATAAATGAACAGTACTTGCATAGTAAGATACTGTTCATCAATAAAAAAAATAAAAAAAAAATAAAAATAAAACAAAACCGATTGCTGAATGAAAAACAGAGAGAAACGTCCAGAAGAACCGAGAGAAGGAGGAAAAGAGGAGAGAAAAGGGAGAATGCGAGATTCGGGCGAAATTCGGACCTACGATAAGTGATTTTCACTCCCTTTCTTCGTGAAATTACTATCTAAGCTAGAGGTAACCGTTCTAGCGGACTAATTTTGACTGTGGGAGCCGTTTTACGGCATTTTGACAAATTGGGGTTTTGACCCCAACGTGAATGAAAATCCGTTAGGAAGGTAGAAAAACACTCCCTGGACTGTCGGGACTCCGAATCTGTGGTTAGATTAGATTTCATGCGTTTTGGAGACCGTTTGACAATTTTAATACAATTTACATCTTTCGGATAAATAGTAATGAATAGTAATAGTAAATAGTGAAAAGTAATAGTGAATAGTGACATTCAGTGATGTGAATCGTACTGTGACCAGTGATGTGAACCCAATGAAACCCCGGTTTGAGTTTATAGAAACGAGATAACTGCTTTTGAGTCCTAAATGGATTTATTATTCGTGATTTGAAGTGAGTTGAGAAATATAAATATGAAGACATGAAATTGAATTATGGAGTGATTGTGACAGGTTAAATTCGTTGGATTTAACTTGGAGCTGGACTCGAAAGCGACGATGATTGGGTTTAAGTTGAACGTGTTGTACTGTGAGTATAGTTTCCTTGATTTGGTTCTTGTATGGCATTGTACGCATAAAAATGTTTGATTGTATGCATGTTATATTTATATATAATGCATTGAGTTTTATGGATCATGCAAACTGATTTTAGCAATTGGAGTTTGTAATGATGAGGCTTTGTGATTCCTCATTGTCATTTCGTTAGAAATTAGACCCAGATAAGGTTTTGCGAGTCCTCATTGTCAGTAGGTCTGTCTTAACAAGGGTTGAGATCCTTGAAATGACTGTTAATTGGGTAATGAGGGGTTGTGGCTACCTTGTAACGGTCATACAAGGGTTAGACCTGCTCTCTTGCCTTGTGGAGGAGGGAGATTGTGCATTGTGTTATTGAATTGGGTCATGAGAAGTTGTGTCTACCTTGTACGACCATACAATGGTTAGACCCGCTCTCTTGCCTTGCGGAGGAGGGAGATTGTGCATTGTGCTATTGAAAATCATGCGATTTATGTTGTTGACATGTACAATATATTCGTTGAATGATGCATGTGTTGAATAAGTGTTTGAACTGATTTTAAATGTCATATTTTCTAAATGTATATAATTGTCATCTCAAGAACTATATTCACTGAGCTGTTGTTTGCTCACCTCATTTCCTCCAATATTTCAGGTATTGAGTCGAAGGGAAAAGGAAATTCCGTGAGTGAGTCTGGTATGTGTATGTCTACTTGGAGGAAATAGCTTTTGTTATTTTGATATATATATATATATATATATATATCCGTATCACACATTATAAATCTATATATATATTATCATCTAGATGGGTTGGTGGTAATATTGTATAATGCTTGGAGATGATGGAATGAAATGATCATAGATATTGATCATCAGGTGATAATTTAATTTGTGAAATGAATGGAATAAATATGAGTGGAATGAATATGAGTGGAATGATTAGCTATATAGATAGTTGATTTGATTTGATTTGTGGTATAAAAGAAAAAAAATTCTGTAGATTTGGGAAGGATTGAGAGAATACGTGAAGGCTGACAGTGTATTATATACTGTAGATGGATATGTACAGTGTATAGTATATTGTGCCGGTCATGGCGTCAGCCTACGTCAGGGGCGTCGTGACATTTTGACTAGTGGGGTTTTGATGAAAACGTTGGTCGTAATTAACAAGACTTGTAGACTGTCGTAATGGCGACATTGAGAATGCCATAGGTAACATTTGTTCTCAAAATCACAAATCAATAAATAAATAAATAATTTATTTTTTTCGATATTTATTTTTAAGAATAAATTTAGGAGAACATATAATAAGAGATATATACGAACTAGACCAAACCAAAGTGAGCACATGCTCCCGCTCATGTGACCAAAGGTACTTAAAACCTTGGCACTCTCAACTTGTTTGCATTTGTAATAAATGGCTCAGTTTTCTCATTCAAAAAAATTTGTTATTTTTTTTCTTCTGTTATTAGAGAAGTGTTTTTTTTTTTTTTTCAAATGCAACTGCATGTCAATTAGAGAAGTTAGTTAGAAGGTGCTTTGTTAAAATACAAGAAATCATGTTTTCTCGTCACAAACGTTGGTTGACCAAATACCCTAATTTTTACGTTTTGCTAAAATCTTCATTGCATCGCTGATGAATCACATAACCATTAGTTATAAGCATACTTTTTTATTATGAAATTATTTAATTAGTTAATTAATTATTATTCATTATTTTTTATTTTGTATGGATAGCATAGTAATTATTCTTTTGAATTGTAAAATTATTTTGTTTATTATTTTTCTAATGGCTACTCAAATTAATATCTAATTCATAGGTTAGTAACCGTTCTGAATGAGAAATAAATAAAAAATGAAAAAAAAGAGAGACTTTACCCATTAAAAAATTATAAAAAATAAAGAGAGGATGAAAAATAATAAATAAATTGAGAACGAGACTTTTCCTAGAAAATAAATAAAGGATAAAGATAAATAGAGAAAGTATTTTAAGTATCTAATAAAATTTATATCATATGTATATAATAATACAAAATAACATACTTAGAAACAATAGTCACAATTCTTGATATTTTTCTAAAGAGGGACGTACAATGAGAACCTAAGTTTATCTAGGAAGGGACATCTATACGTAAATCTAAGGCGACAACCTTGGAGAGGGACGTACAATGAGAACCTGAGTTTACCTAAGGATGAACATCTGTACGTGAACTCAAGGTGATGCAGAATTATAGAACCATTACGAGACGACGTCATGCATGCATACATACATGTTGTACTGATTATGATGCAAAGATGTGTATATTTAATGTTTGATTATGAAGTTTTCTTTATTAATTGTCGCATTCACGCACTATTTTATTCATTGGGCATTAGCTTATTCCTGTTGTTATCCATTTTTAAATGAAATTAGGGTGGCTTGGGTGGAGGTTTTTGGGCTAACACGTTGTACCCTTGTTTATTCATAGGAAGATTTTAGGAGGATATTCCCTTCACTACTTTTTGTACAAATTACATTTTAAAATTTATAAAATCATATTTGTATTAAATTGTGTACCTGCGCACTTTATGACTATTATAATGCATTAGCACCCCGTCCGCGAGTGTACTGTCAGTTTAGACACGTCCGGGCGGGATGTGACATTAAATGATATCAGAACGAAAGGTCCAACGCCTGCCCAAAGCCACAATTAGGAGGAACCGAAAACAAATATATATATATAATTCAGAAATTCTGATGAAATGTTAGCATAAACATCAATTGGAAAATAGAAAAAAAATTGTCCAATGGATAAAGCATAAAACTTAAAAATCTAGGGATAATATTTTTGTGTACTTCACAAGTTTTATCTCTATTTCTGCAAAGCAATGGCCATTATTGATGAAAGAACATCTAGTAGTTAAGTTTCCACATAACTTGCAGATCTTTACAATTGGAAGGTTGTTTTAATGAGAAACATAGACAAGAGGGATCCTTGCCTCCGTCCAGTCCACCACGATAAGCTTGCAAAGCTGGGGTGGTTGAACATAACCAATGTTGAGGGTTATGTTTCCCTCAAATTAGTGAGATTGTTTTATGAAAACATGACTGTATTGGGACACCAAGAGGAGAGAATCAACCCTAATTTAGAGACAATGGTCAAGGGAGTAAAAATTTATGTTTGTGCCAAAATTATCTCTCGAATAATGGCAATACCGATTGGAGAAAAGATCATTGATCCATATGAACCCAAAGCCGTCATTGAAATTGCTAAATCTAGGGAACGACTATTCAACTCCCTCACTGCGAATCCTTACACAGAAAAGAAGTACGCCCATCTCCCAAATAAAATTTTAATACCGAAACTTACAGGTCTTGGGAATGTTATAGTAGAAAATATCTTACTTGAGGTGGTGACAAGAGCAGTAATGTCAAGAGCTCAACTCCTTATTTTATATTGTTTAAAGGAGAAAATCTCTATCTCCTTACCCCACTTCATTATCCAACAAATAACTAGAATAATCCAAAACCCTACTAAGAAGGAATACCTTGGTTATGGTGCCTTAATTATGAAGATTCTAAAAGAGGCAGACATCAATACCTCTGATAGAATATCCATAGCAGTAACAAAAGAAGTAACACTGTCCTCATTTTCCAAAACTTTTGCCTCGAAAGAAGGGGCAACCGATGAGGAGATGTTTGGTAATACTTCTGAGGATAATTGCAAGAGATCTAGTGATAACTCTAGGTGTAGCCGACAAAGAAGTTAACGCAAGATTCCAATTAGAGAAAATCGAAATGATGAATCAAATCAGAGGACTGAAGGAAACCTAGAATGATCAAACCACTCAGCATTGGTTCACTGAGGGAGAACTTTTTGGAAATATGGGAGGAGAAGTTGGCCAAACAAACCCAAATTTAGGCACACAAGGGATTCCAGTAAATCCATCTTCCTGGAACCCTCCGGCCGAAGGGAATACAACGTGTCAAGAAATTCTGACTCAAGAAGTACCCTATCTGCCAGCTCAACAAATTCCTATGTACCAACAAAATCAATTTCAGACTGCACCAAATTATGGAGGACAAACTATCTCAATGAGTCGATTCTTTCAAAATCTCCCGACTCAAGCAAATCCGAATTTTCAAGAAGTTCCAGTAAAGGAGACCTCTCATCATGTGGTTGGACCCACTGGTCAAACCAACTGTCCTTCACCTATGGGGCAACAAACCCATTATTCAACAACGGGACAAACGACTTACCCTCTCCCAAAGGGGACAACCACTTAACAAAGTTGACCCGATGCAGTTTTTGATGACAATTGTGATTGAAGAGGGAACCATGGCATTTTGATAAAGCCTTAGTAGTGTTGGTTGAAGTAGATGGCATGAAGATGCCAACAAAAGACGGAAATGAAGTGGACTAAATTTTGGATACATGTGTATGATCTTCCCATTGCATATATGACTAAGGAGGTGGCGCGAACCATTGGGGATGCCTTTGGTAAGTTCAAAGAGATATCGGAGGACCAAAGGCAATGTTGTTGGGGAGGATCTCTCTGCATTCGAGTTCGCTTGGATATCCAAAAACCAGTCCGATGTGGCTTGAAAGTCCGAGTAGCTCAAAAAAGTGAACCTCTCTAGGTCTCTCTCAAATATGAGAGACTTCTGGATGTGTGTTATTATTGTGGCAGTTTGGCCCATACAGTGAAATTTTGTGAAAAACTCTTGTTGGAGTAGCAACAAATGCAAGAAACCAGGTATCAATATGAGTCATGGTTGTGGTTCAATGAAGGTAATTCTCTCTCATCTGGGCAAAATACAGAAGATGGAGGAGTCTCTATGGTGAAAAGCTCGCCCTGACGGTAGAATCTCCAACGAGAGCGATGGTTGCGGTGGGACCGAGGTCGATGTCAGAAGCAGTGATGATAATGCCAGAATTTGCAGGATGGTGATAGGAACATCTCTTATTCAGGCAGCGTCTCTGACAGGTGAAATAATTGATGACATTCTAGATGCATCTAATAATAAAAAATACTCTCAAGATAAAGAGAGACAAGTAATTGATAACGTGGAGAAAAGCAAACTTGGGCTTAATTCTAAAGTCAACAAATTATGTTAGGAGCTGACAGTGACCAAGAGCCCATCTCTAATATACAACCATCTTTTTTGATGATTTAAGATGGGCTGAACTCACAGGCCTAGGTTACATCTTTCGGAGCGGATAAAGGCAAGGAATCTAGCAACGCTACACAATCTAATATGGTAGATGATTCAATGCGGCCTATGATTTGGCATCCTGAATCCACTGCGAAAGAAGTGATTATGGGCGGGGTAGATGGAAAACCCAATCTACTATATCCAAACCAGGCTTCTCTCTCTTACTGGAACCAAGATAATCCAAGCCTAAACAAACATGGATCAGTTCTGATGGGTGAATCTGAAAAAGGGGGGAGCCAAATGCCTACATCTCACCATCAGATACATTGGAAGAAATTGGTGAGAGTTATGCATGGTTCTAGAAGTACAGTTGTTCCAACTTTCCAATCTTTTCGAAGTAAACGACCATCAGAAATGGTGGCATTAGAAGTTGAACCAAATTCCAAAAGACTCAAATCTTTCCCTTCTTCTCAGATTGATGAAGCTTTGGTATCGGCAGGGTCTGCTCAGCAACCCTACCGGTCACCATGAAAATCATAAGCTAGAATGTTCGAGGGATTGGGAACCCTCGAACATTCCGTGATATAAGCGATTTAGTTCGCATTCAAGATCTCGAAGTACTTATATTAATAGAATCAAGGATTGTTGTGGCCAAGATTGATCTTTTGAAATCGAAGTTGGGCTTTAATGGAGGGTTATGGAGCAACTATAAAGGAAAAATGGGTGGGTTAGTGTTCTTATGGAAGGATTCAGTACAAATTAACCTTCGGTCTCTCTCTGATGGGCATATTGATGTTCAAATTCAAGATGAAGATGGAGAATGTTGGCAATTAACTGGGTTTTATGGTAAACCGAAAACTCACCTAAGATCGATTGTATGAAAAAGCAAGTTCAGTTAACCTTGCCCATAGGGAAGTTTGTCAAGATTCAAGGAACAAGGAAATGGATACACAACTCGACTGTTACACTTCTCAAGGCACAGCTTCGAGCTCTATCTGTGGCGACCCTGCGCCCTAGACCACCAACCCCGCAGGGAATGGCATGCGGAATGTCGGGGCGGGACGCTAGGCGTAGGCATCTCCGACCACTCCTCAACTCTCGTGAGGTGGTTGAGACCCTACGAGCCTTATCTCAACCAACGACATAATATCAAAAGGTACTAAACAAAACTACCCACCGTATTAATCATCCAAGACAAGAGATAATCTATAAAAATGAACCATAAAATCATAATCCCTACAGTCCATTAAAATTGACATACACATAAAGTCCAAAATTGTGGGTACAAATAAAAATCGTCATATGCCCACATGGTCTATCTAACAAGTCCCAACTCACCCATACTACAATGTGGTAAGTATTATAATTACATAATCCAAAATATAATACTTCATAATTTAAAACACAGTTCAATCAAAATGCCTCTCAACTCACATCGAGGCTTTGGATTCTCTCGCAGGCAAGGCCCTCAAGATATAACTACTCCTTTGCCCTTATTCGGGACAGAAGGACCTGAAAGAGAAAAATGAGGGTGAGCCAACGGTGCCCAGTGAATAGAATTCAAATATGCTATCAATACTCATCAATAAATATCATGTATGCATGTCAATGTGTAGCATGATTAAAAGCTCATAACATATAGATATCAAGCATTTATAATAAGTTCGATACAAGTAAAAGCTTATCAATTTGGATCCACATTCCACATGCATTGGGTTACTAGTGCACGTCTATTTCACCGTACCGTTGATCCCAATCATGTTTATTTTGGGTTACTAGTGCACGTCTATTTCACCGTACCGTTGACCCCAATATCTTCCTTTCCTAGAACCCTCCTATGACAAGGTTAAGTCCCCCTATTAGCCAGATAGATGGGCCCAACCAAAGTCATAAGGTTTTCTAAAATCAATGCATCATTCAAAACATTAGAACACATTCATGTTTTCAACATACAATATATAAGTGATATGATAACATAAAAGATATAATCATAAATGAAGTCTACTCACAACCAAGTCTCGCGAGAGTACTTAACCACGATCACCAAACCGAATCAACCCAAGTCAAGATCCTGAAACATTCATCAATATCCTACCATACATCAATTTCTATGCTCAATCACATAGACATTACACATCAACCCTAAATCAGCCCACATATAGACAATAGGCCTAAATCCCATCTAATCCCATCATTCAACTCAAATCACATGACTTAGGCCTCTAATGCATAGTTTTCATACATAAACCATTCTATTAATCAAAAATACTGATTTTCAATTCCTTAGGCATAAACATGCCCAAATTGGGTCACTTGATCACAAGTAGGTCTAACTCATGATATGGTCACAACCACCAAATCAATAGCATAATCAATCCTAATCATGCTTAATTTAACATAAGTAGCATCAATTCAATGATTCTAGGCCAATAGCATCAAAAGCCCTAAAATATGAAAATTTTCATACTTAGGCCATATTGCTGATTTACACTAGGTCACCATGTTCAGCCATGTATATCACTAATTTTGCATCATGGGTTCATCAACAATGACAACTAGGTCAACATAGTTGACATGCAAGCTATTTGGAAAGGTCTAAGTTCATATTCTAAATTTAGGTCTAATACAAGCAACCCTACCAATTCTTCATTTACTATTCTATTCAGATGTATCAATATACCAACAGAAATATGTGAAGAAACAAACCTTCTGTCCAAATATCAGCCCAATCCAACGGTGGACCGAAAAGATATGTATCTTTGATGAAGAAGTCTCTAATCAGACAATTTCTCCTTTCCTGCTACAAATACTCAAACTCAGATGACTATATCACACAAAATACTAAACTTATAAACCTCTCCACCGTTCAAAATATATAGATATCAGTTATAAACTACATACCCAAATTTGATATCCATCCAACGGTAGATTTAGGAGATCTACAAGTTTGAGCGAAACGCCACGAGAAATCCAGAATCTCCGACTAGCTTTGTTTGAGAGGTTAGATCTCTCAGAAGAAACCAAACATAAAGATCTCCACCGTTGAGAATGTAGAAATATCAGTTTTACACTACATACCCAAATTTATTATTCATCCAACGGTCAATTAAGGAGATCTAGAAGTTTGACCGAAACGGCGCGAGAAATCCAGACTTTCCGACCAGCTTTGTTTGAGAGGTTAGATCTCGTAGAAGAAACCTCTGATCAAGATCTCCACCGTCCAGAATGAATAACCATACAAATTTTGAGCTCAATCTGACTATATATTCGACAGATCCACCTCTTTTATGAAAATGTCGCAGGGATCTTCCTCCTGTAACTCTCTCCTTCTTTCTCTTCTTCTTTCCTTTCTCTTCTTTTATTTCTCTTCTTCTTTCCTTTCTCTCCACTCACCTCTTTCTAGCACTTCCTTGATTCCCTCCTCCACTCACCTCACTTTCTAGCACATTCTTGGATTCTCTCCTCCACTCACCTCATTTTCTAGCACATTCTTGGATTCTCTCCTCCACTCACCTCATTTTCTAGCACATTCTTTGATTCTAGAAGTGGGCATGGGACACTTGTCCACTTTCATGCACCAACCTTCACATGTGTTGGTCTCATACTACCCATACCAACCACATGTACTTTAACCAATCTCATGCTTCCATGTATTTTAAATTTCCAATCCATTTAATACACCAAATTTTCATTCTCATTTATCCTTTTATTCAATCAATCGTAACTCATATCAATTCAAGGTTTAATGGGCCCACGCATAAATAATAACATATGCATTATAATTTAATTTAACATGACCCATATACAATTTATGATACACATATTTATATACATTATCAAGCATCAACTATACAAACATTAAACAACCATCAAACAAACACCAAACATATCAAGGCAACGCATAGAGTTTGGGCAAAGTACAATTGGGTTATGGGCTATATGAAATAATTTTCAGGGCGCCACACTATCCCTTGGTGATGAAAACAAATCACCAACACTGTACCCTCTCGAAGTACACGATGTCCTGGTAATATCTGAATTCCCAACAGTTTTTCTAAATGATCTTCATGGTCTACTTCCGGTTAGGAAATTCGATTTTGAAATCAATCTCATACCTGAGACGGGGCCTATCTCAATTCCATCATATAAAATGTCAAATGTCGAGCCGATCGAATTGGACAAACAACCGAAGGAATTAGAGAGTAATGGCTTCATCAGAAAAAGTTCATCACCCTGTGGCGCTCCAGTTCTGTTTGTTCGCAAAACGGATGGTTCGTTACGACTTTACATCGACTATAGCAAGCTGAATAACGTCACCATCAAGAACAGATACACGTTGCCTAGGATCGATGACTTGTTCGACCAACTTAGATATGCCAAGTACGTCTCTAAGATTGATTTAAGATCCGGTTATCACCAACTCCTTATCCGAGAGTCAGACATTACCAAGACGGCATTCAGAACTCGGTATGATCACTACGAGTTCTTGGTCATGCCGTTCGATCTAACAAATGCATCTGCTGCATTCATGGATTTGATTAACCGCATCTTTAAGTTATACTTGGACCGATTTGTGGTGATTTTTGTGGACGACATCTTGATATATTCCTCAACTGAGGAAGACCATAAGATACATCTGAATATAGTCCTCCAGACCTTGAGAAGTCACCAGTTGTATGCAAAGTTAAGTAAGTGCGAATTTTGGGCGAAGCGAGTTCAATTCTTAGGCCATGTGGTTTCAGGCAATGGCATTAAGGTAGATCCTTTTAAGGTTGAAGCGGTTTTAAACTAGAAGCTGTCTACCACTGTTACTCAGATTAGGAATTTTTTTTGGTTTGGCTGGCTATTACAAATGCTTCATCAAGGACTTCTTAAAGATTGCTGAACCTATGACAAAGCTCACTCGGAAAGACGTGCGATTCATCTGGAATTCCGCCTATGAAACATAATTTCAGGAATTGAAGAAATGCCTCACGACAACACCCGTACTAATCACTCTAAGAAATATACTTGGAATTTTACTATACACCGACGCCTCTCTCCAAGGCTTAGGTGTCGTACTAATGTAAGAAGGCCAAGTTGTTGCGTATGCCTCGAGACAACTGAAGATTCATTTGGGTAATTACCCAACACATGATTTGGAACTTGCAGCTGTCGTATTTGCACTGAAATTATGGCCTACCTATACGATGAACTGTTTGAGGTGTTCTCGGATCACAAGAGTCTTACATACATCTACACCCAGAGAGACCTAAACCTCCGCCAAAGACGATGGTTAAAATTCTTGAAAGATTATGACTTTCAACTCCAATACCATCCCGGTAAGGCCAATGTTGTGGCTAATGCCCTGAGTAGAAAATCTTATTTTGCTTCCACTCTTAACTTCGAAATGGGGAAGTTGGCTACAGAGATGGAGAATTTTAACCTCCAACTGATCGAGGAGGGACCAAGATCACGACATTCTCAATTATCAGCCAACTCTGAGCTAGTACGAAAGATTTCAGCAGCTTAAGCCAACGACCCTATGTTAATGGAGAAACGAAAACTTATACTAAGCGGACAAGACCTTCCTCACTAGTCAGTCTCTAAAGACGGAGCCGTTTTCTATAAAAAATGTCTGTCTACCGAACGATCTTGAGGTTCGAAAAGAAGTGCTCACTGAGATGCACTGTTCGAGGTTCGCTATGCATCCTGGGGGTGACAAGATGTACAAGGATGTCAAGCGACAATTCTGGTTTTCATGAATAAAGAAGGCGATTGCAGACTTCGTTGCTGGATGCCTCGTTTGCCAGCAAGTTAAGGGAGAACGAAGACTTTCCTCTAGACTTCTACAACCGTTACCTATTGGAGAATGAAAGTAGGAGAACATCGCAATGGATTTTGTTACGGCCTTGCCTCGAAATAATAAAGGACAAGATGTTATCTGGGTTATCATTGATAGACTTAGAAAGTCTGCGCACTTTTTGCCAATAAAGTTCACTGACAACCCTGCCAAGCTTGCTGAACTATATGAAAGAGAGATCGTACGCCTCCATGGCATACCACTCACGATCATCTCTGATCGAGACCCTCGATTCACATCAAAGTTTTGGCAAAGCTTACAGAGTAGAATGGGCTCTAAGATCACCATGAGCACAGCCTTTCACCCTCAGACTAATGGGCAGTTAGAACGTCTTATCCAAATCATAGAAGACATGTTACGATGTTGTATTTTGTACTTTAGTGACGGATGGGCAAAATACTTACATTTAGCCGAGTTTGCATACAACAACAGCTACCAAACTAGTATCGGCATGGTACCGTACGAGGTTCTCTATGGTTTCCCTTGCAGATCTCTGGTATGTTGGTTAGATATGGCAGATCGACCGCAATTGGGCCCTGAACTAGTTTAAGAGGCTTCTGAGAAAATCACACTAATAAATGAACGACTTCGTGTTGCACAAAGTCGACAGAAGAGCTATGCTGACAAGCGGTGGCAGCCTCTAGAATTTGATAAGGGGACCTGATTTTTCTAAAAGTTCAGCCCACAAGTTTGGGATCAAAGAAAAACTCTCCCCACGGTATATCGGCCCATTTCAGATCATTGAACGTATTGGCAAACTTGCTTATCGTATGTCCCTTCTATCGTCCATGCCTAAGGTTCATTACGTTTTTCACGTATCTATGCTTCGAAAGTATCGTCTTGATCCTTCGCATGTCATCCCTCTAGTCGAGGTTCGGGTTGAAAAAGGAAATGGGTATCAGGAGAGAGCGATACAGATTTTGGATAGAAAAACTCAAGAACTACGACAACGTAGCATACCACTTGTGAAAGTGCTCTGAGATCACCACGGAGGAGAAGAAGCAACATGGGAACTAGAAGCAACAATTAAACAGAAATACCCTGAATTATTTTCTAGTACTAACTGATGATGTGATAACTTGTACTATTTCACTTATCAATAAAATGACGACACTTTGTTTACCAATATATTAATACATCGTTTCACTTCAATAACTATGCAGATGTCTGAAAATAATATCAATGGATATAGTGATGCACACACGGAGTGGCCTCCTTGGCAACCTGTGGCTACTCCTTAAGGATTAGAGTCAAGTCACAACTACTTTGCATCACCAACTCCATCACCACACAGACAGCGATCATTATCGTCAGGGCGTGCATGACTTTTTTGTAACAATCTTGCCCAAAACAATCCCGTGCCCTCATCTTGGCAAGACCTTCTACCAAAATTGTCAGGCGACCGGATTCGAGGAACAACACGAAAAAACATCCCACCGCTCAACCTACCTCCCCTTAAACGATGTAACCAGCGCCCTACACCACCATCTGTTAAGCAAAGGTTCGAATCTTCTGAGGACGAATTCGACTCCATTTGCTCTCCATTATTTCATAATGTTGAGGATTCCACCGGCCACAGTGCCATTCAGGGACCATACAGGCCCTACCCTGAACTAGCAAACGATGACGCCGACAGTGAATCTCAAGCAGATAACTATCATGACTACTTGAATTGATTTCGAGGGCGAAATCCTTTTCAGGCGCAACGCCCAAACGTTTAGGCACCAAAAATCTCTATATAAACAACCCTCCCCCTCCTCATTTCTCACACCAAATCACATCTCCTTGTGATTCTTCCTCCTCTTTCTCACTCATTTGGAGTTTTAGTCTTTTGAGACTCTCAGTGTGGTGCAACGCAGTTCTGTCCGGAGAAAACCCCCAGTTGTGAAAGAAGTTCTTATCTGAAGGTGGGGAACGAAACATAGGTTTGCGTGTCTTATAACTTTTATTAAAGTTTACATTCATTTATTGTTATGTCTACCATTCATTTACACTGCATTATATCATATAATGTTTATACTGTCATACTTATGCCTGCATATTTAAAATTCATGTATTACACCATTGGTATGTCGGATTAGTGGTCAATCTGGCTCAATCCAAAATCTTAAAATACAATTCAAAAACTAATAAGTTGACAAAAAACTAACTTTTTAAGAAAATATACACTATTTTTTTTTCGAAGACACCAAACCAGCTTAGCACACTGGGTCCCTTAAAATATTTTTTTTCTATGCTAAATAGGATTTTTTTTTAAAGTTAAAATGTTGTCATCATGGACGGCTTGTGAGGAGAAAAATGTGGATGTAGTTGACGACAACTTGACCCTATTGAGTTTTTAGTGCGGCACCATTAAATTTTAGTGCGCCACGCAGTGGAGTTGGCCCCATAATTATACTCCTAATTATAACTAAGGCCGCTAAATTTCATCAAATTCAAATGGTATCCAAGGAAGCTAATGACGGGTTCCTGTAATGAAAGCTGAGGTTGAGTTCTAATGACAAAAGATGGTGTCATAAGAATTATTAAAAAAACAACAATAAAAATAAAAAAAATATGTCGTTTTGCCATTTGTTTATTAGGAATTTTCAGCATGGGGCCTTGGGCTATCTTTGCATGAACTTATTAAAAAGTATTATTACTAAACAAGCAGCTCATGATAGCATATCCTTCTCGTAACCAAATCTCTCCATTGAATATTCCCGAGATCTTGCAGGGATTCTTTTTGAAAAAAAAAATCCAAATTGAGTTGATTAATTTACAACCGTTTTGGGATAGTGATGTCTCAATGAATTAAGGCAAGAAAGTCCTATTTAGAAAGAAAATCTTTTCAGCTTTAATTTTAATTAGCTTTGGGATCTCATCATCAATAAATATATATAAAGAGAGAGAGAGAGAGAGAGAAAGAAAAAGGGGAGAAATAATCATCTTCATGGAAGAAACAAAACAGAGCAAAAAGTTTTCACGTTCTTCATCACTATATATTTACTTGCATTTCATTTAATAAAAAATCTTCTCATCATATTCATACACACTAACTAGTTCAAATCAAACAATAAACATAGCAAAGATGCTCCAAAAAACAAACAAAAACCCTTAAAATGGCGTTAAGGGTTACATAGAAAGGAAAATACATAGAAAAGGAAAAACAAAAAACAAAGCAAAAATAAAATACCTCCACGCTGGCGAACTATTCCCCTCAATGCCGGAAAGTTATTCCCTTCGACGCCAGCGAGTTGTTCTCCCTTGATGTCGGCAAGGTATTCTCCTTGACGCGATGCCGTAAAATGGTAAAAAGTGAAAATACGATGAAGTGAAAAGAGAAGATAGAAAGGTTTAGGGCACAATATTTTTTTCTGGAGGATTTTTTTTTCTCCCTTTTCGGTGACGACAAGTTTCATCGCAGTAATTTTGTTGATATATAATGGTTTAGGGCAAATAAAAGTAAGAGGTAAAAATCGGGTTAAATAAAAAAAAAAGGAGGGTAAAGCGTGCAAGTTTTTTTTTGCCCTTTTCAGCAACCACATGTTTTGTCTCGGTATTTTTTGTCGCTTAAAGATGTATTCGGCAAAGAAACTTTGGTCGTTGTTACTGCGGTGACAAAACATCATTTTTCGCGACCAAATTTTCACTTTAACAACAAAACTAAATTCGTCGCTATTTTTTTTGTCACTTGTTAACATCCGCAACCATACCATAACTTTTGTTGTTTTATGTAATATTTGGTGACTAAAATAAGCGCGTTACTAAAACTTTCGTCGCCAAATGTCCATTCTCTTGTAGTTAGTTGAGAAACTGAGTATAAGTGGAGTTGAGGTCTAGATCTCGAGTTCACTGGGCGTGTCCCTAATTTATCTGCTTCTATTAGGAGGGTGAGCCAAAACGCCTCTGTCAAGCCCGAGTCTGAAAGAATTAGTTTTGTCCAAAAGAAATGAGGACACATTGCGGGTGCCAAAAAATTGGTAATAAAAAAATAAAAATAAAATAACAAAAAGATGAAATATTCAAGAAAAAATATAACTAAAAAAAAAAATTCAACTTAGTTAGGGCCTAGAAAAATTAAAATATATGTAAATTTTACCTTTTATATTAAGTAGGAATCGGGTACCTGATTTTTTAGGCGGACCTGACTCGATTTTTAAAAAGGACATAATTTTTTTTATCCGTATTTGACCTGATTATTGAAAGACTTTTGTCCGTACCTGTTTTAAAAGAAAAAGAAGACATTTCAAAACCTAAATGTAATAATTCTAGTTTCAACTTTGTTAAATTACCAACTAGAGATGAATTGTTAGGCAACCTGTCCAAGAAAAAGCACAAAACTAGGTTTTGAAGGATAAAACTTCATTCTCAAGCCAACCTGTCCAAGAATTGTTAGGTAAGGTGAATAAGTGAGCATAGCAGGCTTTATAGATATAGATATATATAGTAATCTCATCTTGATCCATTACACCTGCCACATCGCAATTGATTTCACCGTGTACTAACTTCATCATGTAAAGTTATTATTATAATGTAACTATATATTTATTTTTATTGAATGTGTATAGTATACACATCTAAATATAAAATGTGTAATAAATGATCTAATGAATATTAAAAAAGTAGTTATAACTTTTTACAGTTAAATTAACATTCTTCGTTAATTAATATAAAGAAAAATTGGTATTATAAATGAATGT
The DNA here is from genome assembly GCA_035771175.1 of Paratinospora sagittata. Taxonomy (NCBI): domain Eukaryota; kingdom Viridiplantae; phylum Streptophyta; class Magnoliopsida; order Ranunculales; family Menispermaceae; genus Paratinospora; species Paratinospora sagittata. Next base: position 30,698,074 of record CM069599.1, read on the forward strand.
GTTAAGTGTCTAAATCAGATTTATGGGGCCAAGTAAGTCGTATTTTCTTTTTCTTTTTTTTTTCTTTCTTTTTTTTTTTTTTTAATTTTTAATTTCTTCTCTTCGAGCGGGAAAAAAGAGAAAGAGGAAGAAGAAAGAGAGTTCAAAAGTGAGAAAGAAGAAGGAACAAAAGATTTGAAGAAGAAAAAGAAAGGGATGAGTGTGGAAATGAGAAAGACAATTAGAAAGAGCAAAATTAAGATGCATGCATGTATAGAAAGAATAAAAAAGCAAAAGAAAATACTGAATGACTCCCTACCCAGCCACCCACCCCACGAGTCAATCTTCGTCTAAGAATGGGATTTATTTCAACATTCCCAAAAAGGACAAATATAAATTTTATATTTTATATCGTTGTATTTTTGACCAACAACTAAACTTCAATAAAATTAAAATAATCTAATTAGTTAATTGAATTGATCAGTTTTAAATTATGAACTATTACTTTTCACAATGAAGATTGAAAGAGAAGTTTTTGATGAATTATCAAAGAAGCATCAAACATAAATCCTTTTACTCAGGTATTTGTGAATAATAAGTAGATAAAATATCAAGAGAATCTTGTATATATAATATAAATTGAGGTTTGTAACTTTACTTGGCGATTTGATATTTTTAAGGGTCACTTTCAGTGGCCTTCAATGCACAAAAAACACTTTGAAGGATATACAAAAGGCTTATTTATTTTTTCAAATATAGTAAAATAATAATTCGTCAAGTTTTATTTATTTTTATGTAAACATTATTATATTTCTTTTTTCCAGGTGTCCACATGGGAAAATTAAGATACAATAACGAATTATAATTTATTTTTTTCATTATGCGCTTCATCTATTAATAATAGATCTTAGTTAATTATTATTATTTGACAGATAGTAATTTTTAATTAAAGTATTATATATTGGTAATTTATACCCTTATGTACAAGGGTCGCCCTCCTAGGCAAAACCTTTTCATGACATTTTTTAAAAAAAAAAATTATTTTAATAATTTTAATTAAAATTATTTAAAAAATTATATAAAATAGATTAAGTGAGGTGTGATAATTCATTAATAAAGTCTCTATTATTATTATTATTTAATGATATGATTATATTTCTTTTTTCAGGTATCCGTATGTGGAAAAATTAAGATACGGTGACAGATTATAATTTTCATTTGTCATTATGCGCTTCATCTATTTATAATATATCTTAATTAGTTAATGATAATTATTTGACAGATAGTGATTTTTAATTAAACTATTATATATTGATAATTTATAAACGTGATCTCTTCCTTTTTCCTTTTGTGGTTACCGGTTTTCTGATCCCCTCGTGGCGTGTACTCTTATCTTTCGGATTAAGACTAATTCTCTCAGAATTCAGACAAATTATAGGATATTTCTGACCGCCCTTCCAAAATAAATATAACTCCACAAGAAAAAAAAAAGTTTAAATTCAAACTCCGGCTTACCCAATGGGGTGAGCCACCCATTCAACTCACCCACGCCACTTTGGGTGATCTCTTCCATTGTCATCGTAACATGTAATAGTTTGAAATTTAAAACTTAATTCAATTAATTGGATTATTTCATTTTATTGAAGTTTAGTTGCAAAAAGTAATTGGTCATAAATATAAAGATCAAAAGTATAAGAAAATAATAATAATAATAATAATATGAGAAATGAAGAAAAAACAGAAAAGAAATAGAGCAAGAAGGTGTTAAAAAAAATAAAAATCAAAGGATACTACATCAAGGTCCTCGAGGACGAGAATTTTCTGGGTCAACTTCTTTTTTGCGTACCTAACGCACTCATAACTTGCAAGTGGGTGTCTCTCCTGACATTATATATTTATGACTTTAATGATCATCCACTTTGAAGACTTGCGCATCATTACTTGGTATTTTCTCATGAAACATTCATATTTTTTTTGGTTGTATTTGGGGTCATGATCCAAAATCTTAAAATACAATTCAAAAACTAAAAATTTGACAAAAAAACTAACTTTTTAAGAAAAAATTTCGCCCCTCCTTAAACATTTTTTGAAAAAAAAAAAAAAAAAACTTATCAAGAAAAGTTGTTACTTCTAATATATATCATTCAATCTCTTTGGCGTAGAGAGCCCGTTGGGTCTTGGTGCAACATTTGATTCCCCGTATTAGTAGTTGAACTACCTCTGTTTTTAATCTAAAATGAATTGTATGTAAAAATATACACTATTTTTTTTTTCCGAAAACACCAAACCAGCTTAGCACACTGGGTCCCTTGAATTATTATTTTTCTATGCTAAATAGGATTTTTTTTTTAAAGATAAAATGTTGTCGTCATGGACGGCTTGTGAGGAGAGAAATGTAGATGTAGTTAACGACAACTTGACCCTATTGAGTCTTTAGAGCGACACCATTAAATTTTAGTGCGCAGTTGAGTTGGCCCCATAATTATACTCCTAATTATAACTAAGGTTGCTAAATTTCATCAAATTCAAATGGTATCCAAGGAAGATAATGACGGGTTCTATAATGAAAGCTGGGGCTGAGTTCTAATGACAAAAGATGGTGTCATAAGAATTATTAAAAAAATAACTATAAAAATAAAAAAATATATATCGTTTTGCCATTTGTTTATTACATATTTTCAGCATGGGGCCTTGGGCTATCTTTGTATGAACTTATTAAAAAGTATTATTACTAAACAAGCAGCGCATGATAACATATCCTTCTGGTCACCAAATCTCTCCATTGAATATTCCCTAGAACTTGGAGGGATTCTTCATGGAAGAAACAAAATAGAGCAAAACGTTTTCACGTTCTTCATCACTATATATTTACTTGCATTTCATTTAATAAAAAATCTTCTCTCACATTATTCATACAAACTAACTAAGTCAAATCAAACAATAAACGTAGCAAAGATGCTCCAAAAAACAAATAAAAACCCTTAAAATGGCGTTAAAGGTTACATAGAAAGAGGAAAATACAGATAAGAGGAAAAAAAGAAACAAAGCAAAAATAAAATACCTCCACGCCGGCGAGCTATTCCCTTCAACGCCGGAAAGTTACTCCCTTCGACGCCAGTGAGTTGTTCCCGTGGCGTTGGCAAGGTATTCTCCTTGGGGCAGTGCCGTAAAATGGTGAAAAGTAAAATAAGATGAAGTGAAAAGAGAAGATAGAAAGATTTAGGGCACAATATTTTTTGTCAAGAGGATTTTTTTTTTGTCCCCTTTTCAGTGACGACATGTTTCATCGCAGTATTTTTGTTGATATATAAAGGTTTAGGGCAAGTAAAAGTAAGAGGTAAAAATTGGGTTAAGTAAAAAAAGAAAAAAGAGGGAAAGGCGTGTAGATATTTTTTTTCCCTTGCAATCACATATTTCGTCACGGTATTTTTTTTGTCGCTTAGAGATGTATTCGGCAAGGAAACTTTGGTCATTATTACTGCGGTGACAAAACATCATTTTTCGCTACCAAATTTTCACTTTAACGACAAAAATAAAATCGTTGCTAATTTTTTTGTGACTTGTTAACATCCGCAACCATACCATAACTTTTGTCATGTAATATTTGGTGACGAAAATAAGTGCGTCACTAAAACTCCCATCGCCAAATGTCCATTCTCTTTTAGTTAGTTGAGAAATTGAGTATAAGTGGGGTTAAAGTCTATGCCTCGAATTCGAGCCTGAGCGTGTCCCTCATTTATGTACTTCTGTTAGGAGGGTGAGTCCAAACGCCTCTACCATGCCCGAATTTGAGAGAATTAGTCTTGTTCAAAGGAAATAAGGACACCTCACGGATGCTAAAAAATTGATAATAAAAAAGTAAAAATAAAAAAACAAAAAGATGAAATATTCAAGAAGAAATATAACTAAAAAAAAAATTCAACCTAGTTAGGGCCTAGGAAAATTAAAGTATATGCAAATTTTACCCTTTATATTAAGTAGGAATCGGGTACTTAATTTTTTAGGCCTATGTTTGGACTTGACCCGGTTTTTAAAACGGATACAATTTTTTTATCCGTACTCGACTTGATTATTGAAAGAATTTTGTTCGTACATGTTTTAAAATTGGCGAATGAAAGTGGACACACGGGTCAAAGCCCATTTTGCCACCCTGGGAGCTATTCCCCAAATTTAAAAATGTGAAAAAATAATAGTTATACCTTTTCATTTCATTTACATTCTATAATATTTACATTGTACATTATATTTTAGACAAATGTTAACACTCCTATGGGTCAAAGAAAAACTATACAGCTAGGCAATAGTGGGCTACTCCATTAATAGAGGGGACCGAGGCCCAAAGCTACAATCATGTAAATAAAACTATAACTACAAAGGTAGAACTTTGAAGGATATCTCTTACCACTCAACTTGTAATTTTATAGTTAGAATAAAATATTTTATTCTGATAATAATTGAAAAGAAAAAGAAGACATATTTCAAAACCTAAATGTAATAATTCTACTTTCAACTTTGTTAAATTACCAACTAGAGATGAATCCTTACCAACTAGAGATGAATCCTTATGAGTTATGCAACTGCATTTATGCAACTGCATTCTTTCTAATTAGTACATTCAAATATCTACATTTGTATGTATTCAAATCACTTTAGTCAGTTAACCAACTAAATAGTAATGGGAGCGAGCCTTAGAGTGGGTTGAGAGACTCATTATGAGTTTGAACCCCACCCTGAACATATTCTGATTGAAAGAGTAAAACTCGTTAAACGTCTATTGGTGATCATTTAATCTCTTTAAAGTAGAGAGCTCATTGGTCTTGCTGCATACATTTGATTCCCGTATTAGTAGTTGGACTACTTCCTTCTTTGATTTTTTAATCTAAAACGATTTATATGTAAAAATATACACCATTTTTTTTTCGAAGACAACAAACTAGCGTAGCACACTTGGTCCCTTGAATTATTTTTTTTTCTATGCTAAATAGGATGTTTTTTTTAAAGTTAAAATGTTGTGGCTTGTGAGGAGATAAATGTGGATGTAGTTGACGACGACTTGACCCTATTGAGTCTTTAGTGCGACACCTTTAGATTTTAGTGCGCCACCAATTGAGTTGGCCCCATAATTATACTCCTAATTATAACTAAGGCTGCTAAATTTTTTCAAATTCAAATGGTATTCAAGGAAGCTTAAGGACAGGGTTCCTGTAATGAAAGCTGAGGTTGAGTTCTAATGGCAAAAGATGGTGTCATAAGAATTATTAAAAAAACAAAAAATAAAAATAAGAAAAATATGTCGTTTTGCCATTTGTTTATGACACATTTCCAAATATTATTACAAAACAAGCAGTGCATGATCACTCATCTTTCTCGTCACCAAGTCTCTCTATTGAATATTTGCTAGAACTTGCAGAGATTCTTTTTGAAAAAAAGAAAGAATTAAACCCAAATTGAGTTGATTAATTTACAACCGCTTGGGATAGTGATGTCTCAATAAATTAAGGCAAGAAAGCTATTTTTGATCTCAAATTCTTCGCTCTTTAATTATGGAAGGCTTTAGTTTCACCATTGGAGTCATTTTGGTAAGAACAAAATTTGTTTTGTTTTTAATTGATTCAGTTCTTGGTTTCTAATCATCATGTATATGGATTTTGTTTATCTGTTTCAAAAGAGCCCTTCAATTTAAGCTTAATTTTTTCTTTAATTGAATCTATTATATGCTCCTCTGTCAACTGATTTCTTTAATTTTTTGTTTCTTCCTTCACAAATCTCTCTCTCTCTCTCTCTCTCTCTCAACGTCACCACCTATGTATATAATTTAAGTTACTAATTTTTAACTACAAAAATATAAAAATAACTTTGATTCAATTATTTCAATTGATTTCTTTCTTTCCTCCTTTCCAAGAAAAGAATATATCTTAACCCAAAATAAAAATAAAATATGGACAAAAAAAAATATTACATATACAATTAATTAACAATTAAGAAGGCCTAGATATTTGGGAAGGGCTTAGTTTTATCTGATCAACGTATTATTTTACAATGTAAAACTTCACAATTTTGTAGTATCTTCATTTAAATCAAAATCCTAATTTGAGCTAGTGTTTATTAAGAGTGGGGGAATGGGGAAAAACTGGGTAGGGACAGGTACAGGTACGGACAATACTTCATACTAACAAACATATAATATGTTCGTATTCGGTCCAGTTTGAAAAATAAAAAAATAAGTATTCGTCTGTACGTGTATGTTTTAAAAATTATGTAGCTCGATTTTATCCGTTTTGACCACTTTTAGTATCATGCACTTAATATGTTGTTAAACATTATACTAAAAAATTTGAATCATGTGTACCTAATGATATAGCATCAAATAAATTATACGAAGTTTATAATAAATAACAATAAAAATAAATAATATTTTTCAACTATTCCAAGTATAGATAGATTTTTCAAGTGACTTTTCATTTAATGGCTATTAAATGTCTTTGTTTAATTTTTTCATTTACCAGCTATTAAATAACTTTCCAAGACTTTAATTTTGAATGTGATTTTAATTTTGAATGTGATTGGGAAAGCAAAGAAATTAAAAGGGTTGTAAGTTTCAAAACATAAATGAGGGAATGGGCATCTTCAATAGTAAAAACTATAAAATATCTATTTATTTATTTATTACCTAAATATTTATTTGATTATTTATTACCTATTGTATAATTATATTTAATACTAATCGAGAATTGGGTACACGGATTTTCAAGCGCTTGTCTGAATCCGGTTTGGTTTTAAAAACGGACACAAAATTTTTGTTCTTATCCTTTTTGAAATGGGTAAGACGAAAGTGGACAAACGATCTGGGCCTATTTTGTCACTCCTAGTGTTTATGATATATACCTCAATTATCTATATATAATTAATTTGAAGAAATATTAACTCAGCCCTCTAATAATTAATTTGTATACTCTTCAACAATAATAAATTAGTAAAATTTTGTGACTAATTAGTATATTTTAGTTTATAGATATTGATTTTTAATATTTTTTTCAGTGATCTTGGACACATTAAAAACACTTTGAAGTATATATAGAAGACTGATTTAAAACAAAATTAGTAAAATAATAATTCATCAAGTTTTATTTTTTGTTTAAATATTATTATTAGAGGGCAGCTAAATGGACCTCATTAATGAACTATTTATACCCCAATTACTAACACAATCCTACCCTAACATACATACACTCTTTTCACCCGGACAAAAACTAAAAAATTTCTAAACTACCCTTCCCCCAATCTATCCTACCCTCTTTTCTTTTTCTTCTCCTCCTCTATTTCTTCTTCTTCAAAACTCCTCCAAAACTTTATCTTCTAACTTTAAAGCTCACTATTTTCATATCTTCTTATCTAAGTTAGAAGAATAATGAAGTTAGAGAAGCATCATTGAGACTCTATTTGAAACGAATCGCCACTCGTCCTCTTCAAAAATTTTGTGACATTTGATCATTTGAATCAGTAAAAAATACATGTTTTGATAATTTTTTTTTATTTCTATTCACTTTTATTCATGAAATAGAATATTTATAGGCGTTTTTTAATGTATTTCAGGCGAAAAATAGACAAGAACGAAGCTCGTCCTTAAGGTCGGCCACGCAGGGCCGAATGACCCTCTTTTGTAAGGGTCGATCCTATCCGGCCGAGCCTCTTATTTCCCTTTTTTTTTTTCATTATCACATACCATATTGTATAAAAATGCATTTCGTCACAATTTTGACATGTGTTTCACCCATTTCGGGCTAATTTGGGCATTGGGGATTGTTCCCCACTCGTTACTCTCGTGTGGGGTATGATAGCCCACGACCCAAATAAGTTCAGTGTAAACATGACAAAATTGCTATAAAATACATTCAAATGCAATATAATATATAAAAATGACAAAAAGAAAAATAACAGGGTCGATCGGACATGGCCAACCCTTAAGGGTATTTAAGAAATTATATAAAATAGGTGGAGTGAGATGTAGATAATTCATTAATAGAGTCTCTATTATTATTATTATTATTATTATTATTATTATTATTATTATTATTATTATTATTATTATTTAATGATATGATTATATTTCTTTTTCCAAGTGTCCCTACTCGCGTGGGAAAATTAAGATACGGTGACACAGATTATAATTTTCTTTTGTCATTATGCGCTTCATCTATTTATAATATATCTTATTTAGTTAATGATAATTATTTGACAGATAGTAATATTTAATTAAAATATTATATATTGATAATTTATAAACTTGATGTCTTTCGTTTTCTTTTTTTAGGTTACTGATTTTTTGATTTTCCGACTCCCTGAAGGTGTGTCCTCTTATCCTTTGGGTCGAGACTAATTCTCTCAAAGTTTAAGTAAATAGCCGAATATTTCTGACGGCCCTCCTAAAAATGGGCATAACTCCATAAAAAAAAAAAAAAAAGTTTAGATTCAAGCTCTGGCCTACCCAATGGCGGTGAGCCACCCATCCAACTCACCCACGCCACGATGAGTGATCTCTTTCATTTTCATTATAACATGTAATAGTTTGAAATTTAAAACTGAATTCAATTAATTGGATTATTTGGTTTTATTGAAGTTTAGTTGCGAAAAGAAATTGGTCATAAATATAAAGATCAAACGTATAAGAAAAAAATAATATGAGAAATGAAGAAAAAAAAGAAAAGAAATAGAGCAAGAAGGTGTTAAAAAAAATAAAAATCAAAAGATACTAGCATCAAGGTCCTCAATGGGGGAGAATTTTCTGGGTCAACTTCTTTTTTTTGCGCACCTAACGCACTCATAACTTGCAAGTGGGTGCCTCTCCTGACATTATATATTCATGACTTATCATCCACTTTGAAGACTTGCGCATCATTACTCGGTACTTTCTCATGAAACATTCATAATTTTTTTGGGTTGCATTTGGGTTCATGATCCAAAATCTTAAAATACAATTCAAAAACTAAAGATTTGACAAAAAATAAAATTTTTGAGAAAAAATTTCACCCCTCCTTAAACATTTTTAAGAAAAAATTTCATCAAATTCAAATGGTATCCAAAGGAAGCTAATGACGGGTTCCTATAATGAAAGCTGGGGCTGAGTTCTAATGACAAAAGATGGTGTCATAAGAATTATTAAAAAAACAACAATAAAAATAAAAAAAATATGTCGTTTTGCCATTTGTTTATTACAGATTTTCAGCATGAACTTATTAAAAAGTATTATTACTAAACAAGCAGCGCATGATAACATATCCTTCTCGTCGCCAAATCTCTCCATTGAATATTTTCTAGAACTTGCAGAGAAAAAAGAATTAAACCTAAATTGAGTTGATTAATTTACAACAGCTTGGGATAGTGATGTCTCAATAAATTAAGGCAAGAAAGTCTTGTTTGGAAAGAAAATCTTTTCAGCTTTAATTTTAATTAGCTTTGGACTCTCATCATCAAAATATATATATATATATATATATATATATATATATATATATATATATATATATATATATTAGAGAGAGGGAGAGAGTCGTATTCATGAAAGAAACAAAATAGAGCAAAATGTTTACACGTTCTTCGTCACAATATATTTACTTGCATTTCATTTAATAAAAAATCTTCTCACCATATTCATACAAACTAACTAGTTCAAATCAAACAATAAGCATAGCAAAGATGCTCCAAAAAACAAAAACAAAAAAAACCCTTAAAATACAGAAAAAAAAACAAAGCAAAAATAAAATACCTTAACGCTTAGGGGCGTAGTCAGAAATTTTATTTAGGGTAGACTAAAAATTTTTCTTTCACAAACCTCGACGGTACAAATTTTTTTTATTGATTGAGATATGTAAATCACTAATATCCAAAAAATTATCATTTCTTTTTTAGTATGAAAAATATTAATCTAACTGCAAAATTTGTAACTATATGTGTATCTATTGGATTATTTATTACATATTTTAAGATATATAAATTGCTAATATCCAAAAGATAAACATATATAACTTTTTTGAATCTAACTAAATATTATCACAAAAAAGGGTCTAACTAAACTTTTTGAAAATTATTTGACAACCTTATTTTAATACTAAAAATTGATACTTGAGTGATAAATTCAAAAGAGTAAATTTTCAAGTACATTCAGATATAAATTTTTTAATTAATTGTGATTATAATTTGTTGAATATTATTATTTAATATATTAATATTTAATATACTTTTTTATATTAAAAAAAGATAAAAAAACTTTATATATATATATATATGCTACCTTAGGGCCTACCTGGGCTACAACGCAGGTAAGCCCCAAGGTGGCTCCGTCCCTGTCCACACTGGTGAGCTATTCTCCTCAACGCCAGCAAGTTATTCCCTTCGACGCTGGCTAGTTGTTCCCCCTTGACACCGGCGAGGTATTTTCCTTGATGCGATGCCGTAAAATGGTAAAAAGTGAAAATACGATGAAGTGAAAAGAAAAGATAGAAAGGTTTAGGGTACAATTTTTTTTGTTAGGAAGAAAAAAAAATTTCACCCTTTTTGGCAACGACATGTTTCGTTACAGTATTTTTGTCGATATATAAAGGTTTAGGGCTAGTAAAAGTAAAAGGTGAAAATTTAAGTAAGAAAAAAAAAAAGAGGAAAAGGCGTGCAGATTTTTTTTTTGCCCATTTCAATGATCACATGTTTCGTCGTGATATTTTTTGTCGCTTAAAGATGTATTCGGCAAGAAAACTTTGGTAGTTGTTAACGCGGTGAAAAAACATTATTTTTCGGGACCAAATTTTCACTTTAACGACAAAAATAAATTTGCCGTTAATTTTTTTGTCACTTGTTAACATCCGCAACGATACCATAACTTTCGTCGTTATATGTAATATTTGGCAATAAAAATAAGTGCGTTAAAACTTTTGTCATCATATATCTTTTATATATAAAACAACAACTTATGAACAAATCTGCAGTATATTTAATAACTTGTTAAAACAAAGTAGCAAAAATTATCTATCTAAAAAATTTCAAAATATTCAAATTCAATATTATATTTAATTAATCTTATTGTTTCTCTATCATCTTATACTAAAATGAACGTTGAGACTACAATATTTTTATAAATTAATTTCATATATGGTTAATAGGATTCAATTTTAATTTCATTGTTAGTTGCATGGGTAGAAAAATAATAATAAATAAAAGGATGAGTGAGTATAATCTTAAGTAATTTTATGAGTTAATTAGCATTAAGCATCGTCAAAATGTCTATTATACCCTCATTAATTTAAAACTTTTATTTTTTATTTTTCAAGGGACAAAAACAGGGGGCAAAACTAGAAAAAAAGAGCAAAAATTGATGAATAGGATGGCCGGTGGTATAGAATGTTGTGCGGAATCGAAGTAAAGTATGAAAGAAAAACAAGACAACAGATTTAACGTGGTTCGGCAAATTGCCTACGTCCACGGGAGACAGCAAACTTATATTAAAAGAGAATACAAAGTACACCCTTAGGTGAGACTTACAGATTAGATCTCTTAAGTAAATCTTACAGAATAGAACTCTCTAACTCTCAGGAATGAATTTTGAATACTGAAGTTGAGCTCTATTTATAGGTGTATTCGGGGGCAATATCGTAATTATAAATATATTATTAATATAATATATTTATATTTTAAAAATAAAACAATCGGCGTGTGTGATTCGTTCGGCGCATGCATTGTTCTTTCGGCGCATGAGATTCGTTCGGCGCCTCTTGTCCCATGCGCCATGCGCCGTCTTGTTTGACCACCCACATGGGCGTGGTCCCGGTCCCCTCAAATCTCCACCTCCACGTCATGTGGAACAGGACTCCCCACACACCTGCAATCTCTCTACAGATAGCAAGCTTCTTTCAAAAAACTGTTGCTGCCTCCATTAGTGCCCTTAGGCACTCCGAGCTCGTGAGATGTTGATCAAGTCCAAACAATGTTGGAACTTGATCCCTGTAACCACTTTTGTAAGCATATCTGCAGGGTTATCTGCAGTCTTGATCTTTTGCAGAAGAATACTCCCTTCTTCTACTATTTCTCGAACAAAATGAAAACGAACATCAATATGCTTCGTTCGACTGTGATGAACTTGGTTCTTTGCCAAACAAATGGCACTCTGGCTGTCGCAGAAAACTTCAACATTCTTCTGCACAATTCCCAAGTCTTTAGTCAAACCATGAAGCCAGATTGCTTCCTTGAAAGCTTCTGTTACTGCCATGTACTCTGCCTCTGTAGTAGACAAAGCAACTGTTGACTGTAATGTTGATCTCCAACTTACTGGTCCTCCTGCCATAGTGAAAACATAACCAGTAGTAGATCTGCGCTTGTCAAGATCTCCAGCATAGTCCGAATCCACATATCCGACTAGATGCTTACAACTCTTCGAATCTCTCTCGAACTTTAAACCAATATCTACAGTACCATGAATATACCGTAGAATCCACTTCACTGCTTGCCAGTGGCCTTTACCGGGGTTGTGCATATAACGACTTACCATACTTACAGCATGTGAAATGTCAGGTCTGGTACACACCATAGCATACATCAAGGCACCAACTGCATTTGCATATGGAATATTCTCCATTTGCTTCTTCTGATCTTCGGAATTTGGTGACATTGATGAACTGAGCTTGAAATGTGGTGCCAATGGTGTGCTCACAGGTTTTGTGTCATTGCCGATGCCAAAAGTTTGAAGAACTTTCTTCAAGTACTGAGTCTGTGTCAAACAGATTTTGCCTTTGGCTCTGTCTCGAGTTATCTCCATCCCGAGAATTTTTCTGGCCTCTCCAAGATCCTTCATTTCAAACTCTGAGCTCAATTGAGCCTTCAGCTTGTTGATCTCCACCTTGCTTTTAGATGCGATTAACATATCATCAACATATAAAAGCAAGTAGATAAACGTACCATCTTGAAGTTTGCGATAGTAGACACAATGATCAAACTGACTCCGGGTATATTTCTGCCCTTGGATGAAGGTGTCAAATCGCTTGTACCACTGTCTCGGTGACTGCTTCAGGCCATACAGTGACTTGCTCAACTTGCAAGCCCAATTCTCCCTTCCTGGTACTTTGAATCCATCTGGTTGAGACATATATATCTCCTCTTCCAAATTACCATGCAAAAAAGCAGTTTTGACATCGAGTTGGGCTAACTCGAGATCAAATTGTGCAACCAAAGCCAATAATATTCGAATTGACGAATGCTTAACAACAGGTGAGAATACCTCATTGTAGTCAATTCCTTCCCTCTGAGCGTAGCCTTTTGCTACCAGTCTGGCTTTGTATCGGATACCATCTGTGCGGGGAGAGCCTTCCTTCTTAGCGAAAATCCATTTGCAGCCAATTGATTTCTTTCCTTTTGGAAGTGGAACCAACTTCCAAGTCTGATTCTGATGGAGTGATGTCATCTCCTCATTCATTGCCATTTTCCACTTATCACTTTCCATACTCTGAATAGCATCTTTGTAATTGTATGGAATATCGTCTCCGGTGACTGGAAATGCATATGCAACCATGTCAGTGTACCGAGCAGGTTTGCGGATTTCTCTTCTTGGTCGACTGGTGGCAATTGAATCTGGTTCTTGACTGATGTCTGGTCCTGGAGCCTCCACCTCAACTGAGATTTCCTCTTCTTCTTCAGGATGGTTGGATATCTCTGCTGACTTGCTAGGAGTTACTGGAATATCTAACTCCACCTGCTGAGGCAAATCTGGATCGCGAATTTCTTTATCAGAAACTGTATGCTTTAACATCACAGATTCATCAAAAGTTACATCTCGACTTTTGACAATTGTCTTTGTATCAGGGTTCCATAGTCGGAAAGCCTTAACTCCTTCACTAAAGCCCATGAAAATCGCTTTCTTGGACCTAGGATCCAGTTTGGATTCCTTCACATGGAAATATGCAGTGCATCCAAAAATGCGCAGAGAATCATAATCTGAAACGGGGTGTCCAGACCATACCTCCTTGGGAGTTTTGCCATCTAGTGCTGTTGCAGGAAGTCGATTGATGATATGAGAGGCATATGACAAAGCTTCAGCCCAAAATGCCTTGCTCAGTCCAGAATGAGATAACATGCAGCGAACTTTATCTACCAAAGTACGATTCATGCGTTCAGCAACACCGTTTTGTTGTGGTGTGCCTGGGACTGTGAAATGTCTGACAATCCCTTCATTCTCACAAAATTTCTGAAATGGGTCTGACTTGTATTCTCCTCCATTATCAGATCTGAGCCTCTTAATCTTCCTTCCCGTTTGGGTTTCTACCATTTTCTTCCATATAAGAAAGGTATCGAGCACTTCATCTTTATGCTTCATGGTATAAACCCAAACATAGCGAGAGAAATCATCAATAAAAGTAACAAACCAACGTTTACCTCCCAATGAAGCATTTTGAGAGGGTCCCCAAACGTCGGTATGAACATAATCCAATGTTCCTTTTGTGCGGTGGATGGCTGTTCCAAACTTGACTCTCGTCTGCTTGCCTAAGATACAATGCTCACAGAAGTCAAGTTTCCCGGTCTTTGCACCTTTCAGAGAACCTTGCTTTATCAAGGTTTGAAGAGCCTTCTCTCCAGCATGTCCGAGCCGCATGTGCCAAAGTCGGGAAGTGTCCGATGAAACATCACTAGAACTGGTGCAAGCTGAGACACTTCCGATTACTGTGTGTCCGTCAAGGAAATAAAGATTTCCTTTCTGAGTACCCTTCATGGTCAAGAGTGCTCCACGTACAACCTTCAGGACTCCACCTTCAATGGTTACCTTGTAACCGCTGGAATCAAGGACTCCTAGGGAGATCAGATTTTTCTTCAGATCTGGAACATATCGGACGTCCGTGAGTCGTCTTGTTGTGCCGTCATGCATCTTAAGGCGTATAGTTCCAATACCTTTTGTGCGGCAGGTATTGTTGTTGCCCATGACCACGACTCCTCCATCGAACTCATCCAATTTTGAGAACCAATGGCGATTCGGGCACATATGATAGGAACATCCGGAATCTAAAATCCATCTATCAGACTGAATGTCTATAGATGAAACTGAGAATGCAGAATCTTCTTCAGCCTTCTGTGCCACATTTGCATCTGTCTTGCCCTTATTTGGACAATCTTTCTTCCAGTGCCCCTTTTGGTGACAATAGGCACATTCATCCTTCCCAAGATGTTGACGTGAAGAAGGTCCTTTTGACTTTGAGCGAGATCGGCCTCGCCCACTGGATCTATTAGATCTGTTGTTTGCCCTGCCTCTGGATACCGTCAAGGCTGCTGGTGATGCTTCCTTGTGATCGCGCTGGTCCTTCTTTCGATACTCGTTGTTCACCAAAGCATTTGAAACATCACTAAATTTAACCTCATCTTTACCATATAGCAAAGTTGTTGTTAAATGTTCATAACTTTCAGGCAAAGAGCTTAACAACAATAGTGCCTTATCCTCATCAAGAGGGTCAACATCAAGATTCAGTAGATCAGCGAGAATCTTGTTGAAATTATCAAGATGCTGAATCATGGGAGTACCTTGCTTGTACTTAAAACAAAAAAGCTTTTTCTTCAGGTAGAGGCGGTTCTCTACGCTTTTCGTCATGTATTTGTCCTCCAGTTTCTTCCAAAGACTTTTTGCCATAGTCTCTTTCATGATAAAATACTTCTGATCTTTGGCCAAGCAGAGTCTGATTGTTCCACAAGCTTGACGATTGACAAAATACCAATCATCATCGGACATATCCTTGGGCTTGGTTTCCAAGGCGATAAGTGAGCCTTCTCGGAATAAGAGATCTTGAACCTCGCATTGCCACATGCCAAAGTTGTTGGTGCCATTGAATTTCTCCACCTCGAACTTTGCATTTGACATCGAACTTCTTTGCCAAGGCCTGCTTGTGCTTGGGATTTCCTCCGCCATTAAGACCGAAGATATGTATGACGCCGAAAAGTGCTTCGAAAAATGATAAACAACTCCAACTAAGCTATATCAATAACTTAGCAGCTGAATCTGCAGAAACTGATTGCACGGTTGCGTCCGGAACGGTTGAAAATGGTGGAAACGAATCTGACTTTGCTGAAATCAGACGAAAAATAAGCCGAAACAGTGACTGGGCCGAAACAGAGCTGGGCTGTGAACAGTGACGGGGCCGAACAGTTGCTGGGCTTTGAACAGTGACAGGCTTTGAACAGTTTCTGGGCCGGTGAACAGTGACTGGGCCGAATAGAGCTGGGCCGTGAACAGTGACGGGGCGTCCAGTTGCTGGGCTTTGAGCAGTCACGGGCCTTGAACAGTTCTGGGCCGGTGAACAGTGACGGACCGGTGAACAGTGACGGACCGGTGAACAGTGACGGACCGGAATGATGGGCTAGATCGGACTGGGCCGGCGTGAACAGTGCTGCTGCTGTGGGCCGGTGTGAACAGTGTCCCGCGGTTTGAACAGTGCGCGGGCCGGTATGAACAGTGAACGGCACGGGCCGGTATGAACAGTGCGCGGGCCGGTATGAACAGTCACAGCGTATGAACAGTACGGCTGTTTTCGGTGTGAACAGTGCTGCCAAATACGGTACAGGGCTCAAACTTTGATCGGCTCCTGGGGACTCGTTTCTTCTCCGTTTTTCTCGCCGTTTGTTGCGTTGGACTCCTGAGAACAAGAGCTACCTCCTCGGGTGATCAGAACACAGTTTTGATCACGTTTACAAAATTTCGAAATTTCGACGTTGTCTCAAAAAATTTCGACAGAGAGTCTGTTTTTCTTCCAAAACCTCACCTTGGCTCTGATACCAATTTGTTGTGCGGAATCGAAGTAAAGTATGAAAGAAAAACAAGACAACAGATTTAACGTGGTTCGGCAAATTGCCTACGTCCACGGGAGACAGCAAACTTATATTAAAAGAGAATACAAAGTACACCCTTAGGTGAGACTTACAGATTAGATCTCTTAAGTAGATCTTACAGAATAGAACTCTCTAACTCTCAGGAATGAATTTTGAATACTGAAGTTGAGCTCTATTTATAGGTGTATTCGGGGGCAATATCGTAATTATAAATATATTATTAATATAATATATTTATATTTTAAAAATAAAACAATCGGCGTGTGTGATTCGTTCGGCGCATGCATTGTTCTTTCGGCGCATGAGATTCGTTCGGCGCCTCTTGTCCCATGCGCCATGCGCCGTCTTGTTTGACCACCCACATGGGCGTGGTCCCGGTCCCCTCATAGAATTGCGGGGACAGTGAAGGAAATTCAATGAAATCAGAATCCTTTTCCTATTTTTTTTCTCTATTTTTGGTTCTGTATTGCGATAAGCAATTTGTTTCAAATCAAATGGTTTGAAAATATCGCAAATCGTTTTATGCTCAATAATTTTTTTTTTTTAAATGAGTGAAATCGTATGATTAATTTGATCCTCCTTTTTCTTTCTTAATATGATTTTCTTATAGTTTTTTGCTCGATTGGAGATGGCTTCGTTGAATTGGCGACAACGCTTCTCTTCTTTATTTAAGACTTCGAATCATTTGAGCCCAAGGTAACGGATCCTAATTTTTTGAAGTTTTTATGGATTTTCTTTCTTCTTCATCTTTTTTATAAGTTCTAATCTATAATAAGTTTTTGGTTGCTTTTGGTTGAGTTCTAATCTATTCTGCTAATGCTGAAGTTGGATCAATCACATGACAATATGTAAGTATGATGAACATTTACAATCTTAGAATTTGATTTTTATGGCGTTTTTTTAATAAAAATTAAAAGTGCTTTGGCGTGGTTGAGCAGAGTTGGGTTTTTGCTAGGAATTCATAATCTTGTTTGGATGCCACGAATTCTACAACTACATTATCTTGACTGATTCTATTTAAATAATGCGAATGAATTTACCTCATATTCAACTGTCAAATTGCATATAAAATCTTCATATAAACACCCCAAATGATAGGAAAATTAGATATTGGCTTTTTCAGATTTTTATGGCGTTTTTATTGTTACTATTGGAGTTTATGCTCTTGCCCATGACCTCTTCCACACTTCCACTTTGAAATCTAGAATTGGGTATTAGAATTAGAATAACCAAAAATCAAATTAATGTACCCTTTATTCATAAAGTAATTATTAAAAACATCCACACTTTTATTTAAAAAAAAAAAAAACACACAACATACTATTCATGCATCTTCTAGTTTTATTATTGCAAATTAAATAAGATGAAAATGAAAGTACCATAATGCTGACCATGCGTCTACATAAAAGGATGAACGAATACCTTGTAGTATACGTCAATTAAGAAGTATTGACATGAATCAATAATCCTCCCTTCAATGAAATGAAACCATCTTCGTCGCCAATGTGGGTTGACGTAGAGAACAGCAAAGAAGCTCAGCAAACACATGACATATGAGACAATAAAACTTACTAAGAAAGTTTCGGTGTCGATGCCATATTTAACCCCCCAGTTTGTAGGTGATGGTGTCATTGTTGGATTCTCTTCAGCTGATGACGAACAATTTTTTGCCAATATTAATGGTGGTGCACCGCAAAGAAGTGGATTTCCATAGTAGCAAGATTCGTTGAATGATCCGAACTGTCCTCCAACCGGTGTTCTTCCTGATAAGTCGTTGTATGCCACTGAGAATATCTCAAGAGAATTCAACTCATTCAAATTTGGCGGGATTTCTCCAGTCAACTTGTTGTGCGAAAGGTCTAAGCTCTCCAATTGCTTCATATGTGACAAAGCACCGGGAATTTTTCCATTTAATCGGTTATGAGACAAGTTCAGTCCACGCAAATCCCTTAGCTCCCCAATTTCATGGGGGATTTCCCCTGTTAATTTGTTGCACGACAAATCCATTGCAGACATGATATTGAGCATACTTCCCTTGTAAGAGTCGGATCTACTCTTGGTTATTAACTCCACTTCTACCGGTTCCATGAATTCTGGTTCAAGCCTTTCATCATCTTCAGTTAACATACTATCAGAGGGAGGTTCAACAAGATCACCATACAACTGTAAATCAAAAGCATGGCTAGGAATACTTCCAAATGCGATGTTTATTAAGCACGGGGGTATTGATCCCAACAACTTGTTGCTGGAAAGGTCGAGTATCCCTATTTGGTTCAATTGGCATAACTGATAAGGAATTGGACCACTCAAATGGTTGCCTTTCAAACTGAGAATTTTCAAATTGACAAGTCCACCAATCCAACTAGGAATCCTTCCTGAGAAGTTGTTGTCTCCTAGCTTCAACGTCTCCAATGATGTTTTACTAGATTGGAGAAGACTAATATCTTGAATCAATCCCGTAAATCTATTTCCTTGCAAATGTAGGTATTGAAGTTGGGGTAACTTCAAACAAGATGGCATAGATCCTGAAAGATCATGGTTTTTAGAGAGATCCAAATATATAAGTTCACCCAAATCACAAAACTCATGGGGAATAAATCCGTCAAATGAATTCTCTCTCAAGACAAGTATTTTTAACCATGTTAAGTTACCCATCCAAGCAGGAATCGTACCTGACAAATTATTCTTGCCAACATTGAGTGCTTCTAAATTTAAACAATTGGAAACTCCAATTGGAATGCCGCCGATGAATTTATTGTTATCCAAATGTAGATACTCCAAACTATTCAAGTTAAAGTAATCTCTTGGAAATATTAGACCTCGAAGATTATTATTTGATAGCTTCAAAATTCTCAATGAAATGCAGCCAATGCTCAAACTCTCTGGTAATTCTCCTGAAAAGTTGTTACTCGACAAATCTAAACTTTCTAGCTCTCTCATTGCACCAATTGAAGAAGGAATGTTCCCTCCAAAGTCATTTTTTGACATATTTAGATATATTATGTTCGGTAGAATCTCACCAATATTCTCTTGAAGAGTCCCTTGAATGCGATTGTTAGATATGTCTAACGCAGTCAAACTCATATTAGAATGACTTGGCAGAAGAAAGGGACCTTCCAAAGAGTTGTTTCTTAATTTTAGAACTTTCAAGTTGGTATTGTTCTCTATCAACCAAGTAGGGAAATTTCGTTGTAAGCCGACATGGGAGAGATATAGTTCTTCCAAGTTATATTGACCATAGAGGAACTCGAGAATAACGTCTGTCATGTGCTTGCTGAAATAGCAATTTGACAACGCCAGAATCTTCAACTGAAACTTGTGTTGAAGCCATTTGTGCGGTGGATATTCTTGATGGTCAGTTTCTACCTCTAAATAATTGGAGCCAGAGTAACTATGAAGGTAGACTTTCACAAGTTTGGAAAGGTTGGCAAATGAGATGAGTGGGAATATTGTAGCCTCAAAATTATTGTAAGCAAGTGAGATGCTCTCCAATGATGTCATGAAAGTTATTGGAGATGAAGACGAAATATTTCCTGTAAATTGATTTCCGGAGAGATCAAGCACTCTAAGAGATGTCAAGTTGCCAAGACATGTTGGAAGGCTTCCGTGGAAATTGTTTTCATTTAGACGTAGTTCTTGAAGTTTCTTTAGATTGCACAAGCCTGTAATATTGAATATTTGAAAAAATCTCCATTACATTCATATATGAAAGTGTAAATTTTATTATAATATACAAAAGTGAGATCTTGAAAGAAATTGGTTTGAATTATATATATATACATATTTGTAGGTAAAACCGCAACCCAATAATGCATAGAAAAATGACAATAACATATATCAATTAATTAAAGTGCTAATAAAATAAAATATTAAAAAAGTTGTTAATGGACTTATGTTATATGTGTATAGTAAGTGTAGTGTGAAGTATGTACCTTTTGGAAATGTTCCATTTAAACCATTGTGACCAAGATCCAGTTTCTCAAGTGACGCAAGTGTTCCTAGAAATTGCAACAACCTATTGCTGCATCCACTACGGGAAAGATCGAGTTCTTGCAACTTTTTCAATCCAGAAAAAGTATACTCGTGAGGTCCTTCTTCAGCGGCTGCAGTTTTACCAATAAGGTTCGTTATCAAAGAATATTTTAATAGTAATAAATTGCTAATTATGGATTTTCTTATTAATTGATTAAGATGAGTTAGGTAGTACCCAATCTCAAAGAGCCAACGGTTCATTAATGTTTTACTTTTAAATAAATTAAGGAGCCAAATTAGTAATCGAGCTTACCTTGGGGAGGAAATGAAGGATAATTCCAGCGAAGTGATAGAGACTTAAGGGACGTGAAAGTAGCCAGTGATGGTAGGATGTTGTCGGTCACGAGTCGATTGTAACTAAGGTCAAGGATCTCCAGCTTATTCCATCTAGATAATCTCAAAAATCCTGCAGTGACAAAGAATATATACATATTTTGAGGCGTTAATTTAACAAGTAATTAAATATCCCATGCATATATAAATGATAATTGATGAGTGCCACACTACTAGATACTCAATATCAGTATCAGCACACATAGAATTGGTTGTCAAGAAAGAAACAGAGGAAATAATAAAGTGATGATTGAATGTTGAGAGCCATCAGCCGGGAGGACATTTTCTGTTAAGATTATATGTATATACATATACATACATATACATATACATATCTCTGTTGCAATGTTAAATTTTGGTCAAATTTTGTACCAATATTTATAGATATCATTCTGATTATGTTTATAATCATGAAGTTTTTTTCGGTTAAAATCTATATTTTTATTTCCTAAGTAAATACGAATGATCATTTGCTTTTCTTTTAATAGTTATGAAGATATTAGCATCTTACAATTTAATAACACAAATTTTTTTAAAAATAAATGAAGTTTTACAAAATATTTTTTAATAAAACGCTTTCTGTTGTTCAAATTTATTTACTTTTATTCTTTTGAGTTAATTTATATAAAATGCCCATGCAATGCATGGGTTTACAAACTTGTTTTAAATAATAATTAATAAAGCTATTAAGTAACTAATTTTTGTTAGATATGTAACGGTTGCATAGAGAGGAAAGAAACTCATCAATGCCGAAGTTTAGTAATGTACAATAAAAAATAAAAAAAAAATTGGCTGCAGATATTCATATCTATATCTATATTTATACTATTATAATAAGAATACTTTGAACGATGAGACATTTTTTTCTACCCAAAGTATCCTTGAAAAGTTTGTTTTATTTTTATTTAAAAAAATAATAATTTTATTGTTAATAGGGCTAAAATAATAATTTTATAATTAACTAATTTTAAGTTTTTTCCTACACCTTACATTTTAGGCTTTTTTTTTTAAATGCTTTTCTAATTTACCCTCATTAATATTTTTAATTGCCCTCATTAATATTTTTGAATGATTTTAGTTATTTGGATCACATTAAAAGACAAAACATATATAATTCTTTTTTAAGAAAAAAATATTTTGTTTTAATTAATTTTTAATAAAAATTATGTGCAATGCACGTGCACAAACATTAATACTATTATAATTATAATAAAAATATTTGGGGCAATTGACGGTAAAATCTTTTTTTTACTCAAAATATCCTTAAAAAGTATATTTAAAAAAAAATTTAATTTCATTATCAATAATTTTATAATTAACTAATTTTTAATTTTTTTTTGTACCCTACATTTTAGACTTTTAACTTCTTTTATTTTCTAATTAACCCATTAAACTACTAAGTTTTACTTTTAATTACCTTCATCCGTATTTTTGAATAATTTTAGTCATTTTGATCATATTAAAAAATAAAACATACATAACATTTTTTTTAATAAAAAGTTATTTTATTATAATTAATTTAAAATTAAAACTATGTGCAACATACGTATACAAATATGTATCACACACCTGAGGGATATATATATTATACCTGAGGGAAGTGATGATCCATTTAATTGATTGTAGACAAGATATAGTTTCTTAAGGGATGGAAGTGCACCCAAAGATGGCAGACTCGTAGTGTCTAAGAACATATGACCAAGGTCTAGTATCTCAAGTTTTTTCAACCTAGACAAAATATCTGCAATAATAAAAAGAAAAACAAAGTTAATTAAGCAGTCATGTATATGTGTTTGACCAGAGAATATGCAATAATAGTTAAAAAAGGTTGGTTCTTCAATCGACGAACCAGTCCTTTGTTTGGTTGCTTAATACTTTTCTCTCTGTTTCTCATCACGTTACCAAGAAACAATCGTAGAAGGTGGGCCCCACCTTAATGGGACAAACCCTCGTACCTCCACCTGCAACCACTTGACCAACGTGTTGTTGGTACACGTGACAGCAATTTTCCGATCTGCGTCCTCAGCTGACATTAGGCTTCAAAGCATTTATACAATGTTTATCTCTTTCATTACACGTGGCAATCTATGTTTTTATATCCTAAGTAAATACGAACGGTCAAATTTTTTAAAAAATAAATAAAAGTTTCACAAAATATTTTTTCAATAAAAGGCTTTTTGTTGTTCAAATTTATTCTTTTGAGTTAATTTATATAAAATGCTCATGCAACGCATGGGTTTACAAACTTGTTTTAAATAATAATTAATAAATCTATTAAGTACCTAATTTTTGTTAGATATGCAACGGTTGCATAGAGAGGAAAGAAACTTATCAATGACAAAGTTTAGTAATTTAAAAAAAAAAGGCTACAAATATACATATTTATACTATTATAATAAGAATATTTTAGACAGTTAACGGTGAAACTTTTTTTTTTACCCAAAGTACCTTTAAAAAATTAATTTTATTTTTATTTTAAAAAAATTAATTTTATTGTTAAGAGAGCTAAAATATTAATTTTATAATTAACTAATTTTCAATTTTTTCCTACGTTTTATATTTTAGGCTGTTTTTCTAAATTTTCTTTTCTAATTTACCTTTCTAATTTCTAATTTTACTCCTAATTGCCCTTATTAATATTAAAAGACAAAGCATATATAATTTTTTTTTAAGAAAAAATATTTTGTTATAATTATTTTTTAGTAAAAATCACTTGCAGCACACTGCTAGTAATAGTTGACAATAAAACTTTTTTTCTATCCAAACTATCTTTTAAAAGTTTATCTTATGTTAATTTAAAAAAATTGATTTTATCGTTAATAAGGCTAAAATAGTAATTTTATAATTAACTAATTTTTTTTTTGTACCCTACATTTTAAGATTTTTAAGTTTTTTTGTTTTCTAATTTACCCTTTGAACTACTAATTAAGTTTTACTTCTAATTACCTCCATTCATATTTTTAATAATTTTAGTCATTTTGATCATATTAAAAGACAAAACATACATAATTTTTTTAATAAAAAGTTAATTTATTATAATTAATCTATAATTAAAATTGTGCAATGCACGTGTGCAAATATTAGTGTGTGTGTATCACACCTGAGGAATATATATATATTATACCTGAGGTAAGTGATGTTCCATAGCCAAGATATAATTCCTTAAGAGATGTGAGTGCACCCAAAGTAATGTCTAAGCGATTGCCCTTAAAGTTTAGTACCTCAAGCTTTTTCAACCCAGATAAAATATTTGACCCTGCAATAAGAAGATGAAATAAGGTTAATTATACTGTTATGTCTATTATAAGTTTATAATAATACAGCTCCTTACATCGAATAGAGATA
This sequence comes from Paratinospora sagittata, assembly GCA_035771175.1. Taxonomy (NCBI): domain Eukaryota; kingdom Viridiplantae; phylum Streptophyta; class Magnoliopsida; order Ranunculales; family Menispermaceae; genus Paratinospora; species Paratinospora sagittata. The sequence continues at coordinate 30,722,605 of CM069599.1, forward strand.
TTAGAATAGGAGAAGGAAGACGCAACAGAAAATATTGTAGTTCAGAGTGCAACTGTTTTCTTTTCTTTTTGGCTAAAATGAATGAAATTAAGAAGATGATTTGATATAAATCTATTGTAACATAACCTTGATCCATTTTTTTTTTCCAAAAAAGACAAAGTATTGTATTTTTTAAGTATTTAATTAGTTCTAAAGTCCAATCATGAGTCAATCTATACATGTACATGAGTTGCTAACCATCCCTTAAAAAAAATAAAAATTTCAATTGCTAACCGCTGCTCAGTTCTCTCCATTTAAAATTAATGCTTTAAAAAGAGCAATATAGAGGGATTAAAAACATTACTCTAAGAGTTCGTTTGGTGCATAAGATAAGATAAGGTTATTTTTATGATATTAGATTGAATAGAATACGATGAGATTAAAAATAAAGTAATATTATTTTTGATAATATATTTTAGATTGAAATAAAAAAATAATTAAAATATTTAATTAAATTAAAAAAAAGTTAAGATTTCACAAATAAAAATAAAAATAAAAAATTTGATTATCAAAATCTGGAGTGAAGATGGAGTTGCAGCTAATAAAAAAAAAGTGGAGGTGGATAAAATAGTTTTTTTATCCACAAAAAGAAAAAAGATTTCATCCCACTTTATATTTAAACATAAGATTGAGACTAAAAATGGTCTAATTTCATTTAATCCAACGCCCAAAGCCCACCTCACGCTTTGCCACCATAAAGCTTTTAGGCTAGCTAGCTAGAGCTGCCTAATACGTACCCATCCGGCCTAGCTCTTTTCTCATGCTTCAACGCTTTTAAGCTTTTGCCATCATAAAAGCTTGTTGATTCATGTGGAATTTCTACATTGTTTTAGCCTGGCTAATTAATGCATTGAAATAATTATTAAGAGCTAGGTAGAGTTTGTGATAATACCACATGTACGTACGTACCTTGTGAAAGAAAATTTGGTCTATCATCCGCCATCATGAAGTTACGATCGAGATAGAGTTTCTTAAGAGACGGGAGTACACTCAGCGATGTCAGGATGCTGGTGTTGAATTTATTCTCAGAGAGGTCAAGGACCTCCAGCTTTGTTAAGATAGACAATCTCTCCAAACCTGTTACATATAATAATATGAGTTTCTAAAATTAACGGTACTGATCAGTAATAAAATTTTATTTGTAAACCCTGCTGTCATATATACATGCTTGCTGTTTTCATAATAATTTTCCCATAAATTAATTATTTAACCCACATGCATATATATATATACATATAATAAGTGGCTGTACGTACCTTCATTCTCATGCCAACCAGTTATGTCATTGTCAGATAAGTTGAGATGTTGCAATTCCTTAAAGGGAAGGAACATTGTGGCATTCAGGTTCCAATTTAACATGTTTAAATAATCATGAAAAGAATAAAAGTCCCTTAAGGATTGGAGGGAGAGCCGGATGACACGAGCAGTGGTGAGACTACATTCCACTCTCTCCCAATCACAACATGATGATGACTCACTTTCGCTACCACCAACCCAAGAAGACAGAGCTGCAGAGGCTTCATCAGTACTATTTGGATTTTTCAGTACAAAGGCCTTAAATTGCAAGAGACCAGCCCTTTCTTCCTCTAAACACCCTTTGCTGTACTGAAACATCACCACCATCACCAACACCAAACTCAGATTATTCCTCATCATCAACCATCGCCACTCCATTTTTTTATTTAGTTTATGTGCGATACTATACTGCAATTCTCTCTTCATCTCTCTCCGTCTCTATATATAGGAAGAAATTTCATCCTAATTACATAATTTACTAAGATTTAGAGTCTTGATCCAATATACCTGCAGATAATTACCATCATATTAATGTTTGATGGAATTGCTTATTATTTGTTTCTCATTCTCACTAATTAATTTGCGTGGAAAATGTGATCAAACGCACCGTAAATAGATGTTTGTGAGATATTACAACTTCATCCCTATCAACTTTTCAAAATACCAAGACTGACCTTATTTTATTTTAAAACATATACTATGCCCAGATTTTCTCTTGCTGCAACTTTGTAAATGGTCATACATATATAAATATATACATATATAAAGGTCATTCATAGATTTTTTAAATTAAAAATACAACTTAAAAAGTAAAAAGTTTTAGGTTGGATTTCAATCTCTATGAAATGCACATTTCATACTTTTGCATGACTTAAGTCTTTTATTCATATGTTAAAAATTAATTAATTTATCTTTCTAAATAAGGCTATACATTAAGTAAATTGCATCATGAAAAGAGTACTATATATACATAGAATGCCAAGCTGTCAAGTTGTCGCCTGCCTGCCATAGGTAAAAATAGGTTAACTATAAAAGGAATAATAATTGTAACTATTTAATTGGACCATTTAACTTGAAAATAAGGAAGAATCTTTAATTAGGGTGGTTAAGCTCCATGGCGTATGAGGAGGGGCAAGAATTTAGGTGACGACTTGACTCTATGAGTCTGGCGTATGAAGAGGGGCAAGGATTTATGCAAGGACTTAACTTTAGATTACTATTTTAGCATGATACTATTATTATTAATTAGTGATGTTTTAATGAAAAAGTTGGTCATAACTGACTAGACTTATCTTAATGAAAATATTTAGGACATGAGTCACTTGACTTGAAAATTTAATAGGCAACTGTTGGTCTCATAATTATAAATTAATAAATAAATAAATAAATAACTTAGTTCTCCTAATATTTATTTTTTAAATTAGATGAAATTAATATTTATTTGTTTTAATTTTTCTTTTCCTATATATTAATTGGATTCACAAGCAATATAATCTATGAGTCATCATCATCCATAACGTGTAATTGGGGGTATGATCAATTCAGTTGACCAATTGACACCAATGACCATGCAAATGGAAGACTTATTAGATATACATCACTTTCAATATGCCTGTATATAGAATACACTTGACTCATAAGCAACAACTTATTTACATGCGCCGTGGACTAGATTTATGATAGAGAAAAAAATATAAGACAAATAAATTAACAAGCAAATGCTTGTATGAAGATTTAAACATACAACCAAAGCTCTAAAATTATGTTAAAAACTACTTAATCTAAAAAATATAGTTAATATATAAATATATCAAAAGAATGTAAATGTTTACATTGTATTTATCCTTAAATACTGATAATTTTCTTAGTTTATGTTTGGTTCATGATTTAAATTTTAGAAATGCAACTCAAAAAGTACAGAGATTTAGATTGCATTCCAATATTTATAACCTTTGACAAAAATAAACATAAAATAAAAGGAAAATAAAACACTTATAGCATGCAATTAATTAATTATCTGTTTATAAAACTTGACAAACTTATTTTAATTTTCTTTTCTTGCAATAATAAGGACAGACCCACAATCTTTTAATTTTGTGTCTCTTATCAAATCAGGTAATCCATGAATTCTAAGTGGGGGCATGCATTTACTGGACAAATTGACGTTCTTGGCACCGATGTCTATGCACATGGGAAACTTTTGAATTAGAGTTGATAAATTTGTGTTTTTAAGTAGATTGTGTTTTCATTATAATTTAAATATACAGTAGAATACAATTCAAAAAGAAAAACCTTAAAAACTATTTTTTATCACTTTTTTATTAAAAAAAAATATTTATTAAGTAAAATTTTAATTTTGAATAGCGAATGTATATATTCCTTTTTCTTTCAAGAAAAAAGAAAAAAGAGGAGAGGATAACCAACATACATATGAGAATCTAATTAGAAAAAAGTGCAATTAAAGGTGTAAGTACATCTTTATATTTATTGAATCATTTGTAACACACATTAAAATATATAAAATTCACATATCTAACAAATATAATTATATAGTTACACTTGTCACTTGTACATATTTATATTTTATTGTCCAATTAGATTAACATTTACATTTTTTTTTTTGATAACGGTCTACTATATACTTTTGAATTAGCCTTATTTTTTCTAAATGAGGCTATATATTAAGAAAAGAGCAATAATTGTAACTATTTCAATGGGCCCATTAAGCATGAAATAAGGAAGAATTTTTTCCACGGTAGTTATCTTCCACAGCGTATTTAACAAGGAAGAATCTATAGGTCTATTTTGGGCAACGACTTTGACTATTGATTACCCGACCAGATTTTGACTAGTGGGGTTTTGATGAAAACGTTGGTCGTAATTAACAAGACTTGTAGACTGTCGTAATGGCGACATTGAGAATGCGATAGGTAACATTTGTTCTCAAAATCACAAATCAATAAATAGATAAATAATTTATTTTTTCCGATATTTATTTTTAAGAATAAATTTAGGAGAACATATAATAAGAGATATATACGAACTAGACCAAACCAAAGTGAGCACATGCCCCCGCTCATGTGACCAAAGGTACTTAAAACCTTGGCACTCTCAACTAATTGAGTGGAAAAGAACACTGCTACTGTCATCTAAGCAAGGAATGATCAGCTTGTTTGCATTTGTAATAAATGGCTCAGTTTTCTCATTCAAAAAATTTGTTATTTTTTTTCTTCTGTTATTAGAGAAGTGTTTTTTTTTTTTTCAAATGCAACTGTCAATTAGAGAAGTTAGTTAGAAGGTGCTTTGTTAAAATACAAGAAATCATGTTTTTTCGTCACAAACGTTGGTTGACCAAATATCCTAATTTCTACGTTTTGCTAAAATCTTCATTGCATCGCTGATGAATCACATAACCATTAGTTATAAGCATATTTTTTTATTATGAAATTATTTAATTAGTTAATTAATTATTATTCATTATTTTTTATTTTGTATGGATAACATAGTAATTATTCTTTTGAATTGTAAAATTATTTTGTTTATTATTTTTCTAATGGCTACTCAAATTAATATCTAATTCATAGGTTAGTAACCGTTATGAATGAGAAATAAATAAAAAATGAAAAAAAGAGACTTTACCCATTAAAAAATTATAAAAAATAAAGAGAGGATGAAAAATAATAAATAAATTGAGAACGAGACTTTTCCTAGAAAATAAATAAAGGATAAAGATAAATAGAGAAAGTTTTTTAAGTATCTAATAAATTTTATATTATATGTATATAATAATACAAAATAACATAGTTAGAAACAATAGTCATTATTCTTGATATTTTTCTAAAGAGGGACGTACAATGAGAACCTGAGTTTATCTAGGAAGGGACATCTATACGTGAATCTAAGGCGACAACCTTGGAGAGGGACGTACAATGAGAACCTGAGTTTACCTAGGGATGAACATCTGTACGTGAACTCAAGGTGATGCAGAATTATGGAACCATTATGAGACGATGTCATGCATACATACATGTTGTACTGATTATGATGCAAAGATGTGTATATTTAATGTTTGATTATGAAGTTTTCTTTATTAATTGTCACATTCACGCACTATTTTATTCATTGGGCATTAGCTTATTCCTGTTGTTATCCATTATTAAATGAAATTAGGATGGCTTGGGTGAAGGTTTTTGGGCTCACACGTTGTATCCTTATTTATTCATAGGAAGATTTTAGGAGGATATTCCCTTCACTACTTTTTGTACAAATTACATTTTAAAATTCATAAAATCATATTTGTATTAAATTGTGTACCTGCGCACTTTATGACTATTATAATGCATTTGCACCCCGTCCGCGAGTGTACTGTCAGTTTAGACACGTCCGGGCGGGATGTGACATTAAATGATATCAGAGCGAAAGGTCCAACGCCTGCCCAAAGCCACAATTAGGAGGAACATAAAACAAATATATATATATATATATAATTCAGAAATTCTGATGAAATGTTAGCATAAACATCAATTGGAAAATAGAAAAAAAATTGTCCAGTGGATAAAGCATAAAACTTAAAAATCTAGGGATAATATTTTTGTGTACTTCACAAGTTTTATCTCTATTTCTGCAAAACAATGGCCATTATTGATGAAAGAACATCTAGTAGTTAAGTTTCCACATGACTTGCAGATCTTTACAATTGGAAGGTTGTTTTAATGAGAAACATAGACAAGAGGGATCCTTGCCTCCGTCCAGTCCTCCACGATAAGCTTGCAAAGTTGGGGTGGTTGAACATAACCAATGTTGAGGGTTATGTTTCCCTCAAATTAGTGAGATTGTTTTATGAAAACATGACTGTAGTGGGACACCAAGAGGAGAGAATCAACCCTAATTTAGAGACAATGGTCAAGGGAGTAAAAATTTATGTTAGTGCCAAAATTATCTCTCGAATAATGGCAATACCGATTGGAGAAAAGATCATTGATCCATATGAACCCAAAGCCGTCATTGAAATTGCTGAATCTAGGGAACGACTATTCAACTCCCTCACTGTGAATCCTTACACAGAAAAGAAGTACGCCCATCTCCCAAATAAAATTTTAATACCGAAACTTGCAGGTCTTGGGAATGTTATAGTAGAAAATATCTTACTTGAGGTGGTGACAAGAGCAGTAATGTCAAGAGCTCAACTCCTTATTTTATATTGTTTAAAGGAGAAAATCTCTATCTCCTTACCCCACTTCATTATCCAACAAAAAACTAGAATAATCCAAAACCCTACTAAGAAGGAATACCTTGGTTATGGTGCCTTAATTATGAAGATTCTAAAAGAGGCAGACATCAATACCTCTGATAGAATATCCATAGCAGTAACAAAAGAAGTAACACTGTCCTCCTTTGCCAAAACTTTTGCCTCGAAAGAAGGGGCAACCGATGAGGAGATGTTTGGTAATACTTCTGAGGATAATAGCAAGAGATCTAGTGATAACTCTAGGTGTAGCCGACAAAGAAGTTAACGCAAGATTCCAATTAGAGAAAATCGAAATGATGAATCAAATCAGAGGACTGAGGGAAACCTAGAATGATCAAACCACTCAGCATTGGTTCACTGAGGAAGAACTTTTTGGAAATATGGGAGGAGAAGTTGGCCAAACAAACCCAAATTTAGGCACACAAGGGATTCTAGTAAATCCATCTTCCTGGAACCCTCCGACCGAAGGGAATACAACGTGTCAAGAAATTCTGACTCAAGAAGTACCCTATCTGCCAGCTCAACAAATTCCTATGTACCAACAAAATCAATTTCAGACTGCACCAAATTATGGAGGACAAACTGTCTCAATGAGTCAATTCTTTCAAAATCTCCCGACTCAAGCAAATCCGAATTTTCAAGAAGTTCCAGTAAAGGAGACCTCTCATCATGTGGTTGGACCCACTGGTCAAACCAACTGTCCTCCACCTATGGGGCAACAAACCCATTATTCAACAACGGGACAAACGACTTACCCTCCCCCGAAGGGGACAACCACTTAACAAAGTTGACCCGATGCAATTTTTTATGACAACTGTGATTGAAGAGGGAACCATGGCATTTTGATAAAGCCTTAGTAGTGTTGGTTGAAGTAGATGGCATGAAGATGCCAACAAAAGACGGAAATGAAGTGGACTAAATTTTGGATACATGTGTATGATCTTCCCATTGCATATATGACTAAGGAGGTGGCGCGAACCATTGGGGATGCCTTTGGTAAGTTCAAAGAGATATCGGAGGACCAAAGGCAATGCTGTTGGGGAGGATCTCTCTGCATTCGAGTTCGCTTGGATATCCGAAAACCAGTCCGATGTGGCTTGAAAGTCCGAGTAGCTCAAAAAAGTGAACCTCTCTAGGTCTCTCTCAAATATGAGAGACTTCTGGATGTGTGTTATTATTGTGGCAGTTTGGCCCATACAGTGAAATTTTGTGAAAAACTCTTGTTGGAGGAGCAACAAATGCAAGAAACCAGGTATCAATATGAGTCATGGTTGAGGTTCAATGAAGGTAATTCTCTCTCATCTGGGCAAAATACAGAAGACGGAGGAGTCTCTATGGTGAAAAGCTCGCCCTGACGGTAGAATCTCCAACGAGAGCAATGGTTGCGGTGGGACTGAGGTCGATGTCAGAAGCAGTGATGATAATGCCAGAATTTGCAGGATGGTGACAGGAACATCTCTTATTCAGGCAGCGTCTCTAACAGGTGAAATAATTGATGACATTCTAGATGCATCTAATAATAAAAAATACTCTCAAGATAAAGAGAGACAAGTAATTGATAACGCGGAGAAAAGCAAACTTGGGCTTAATTCTAAAGTCAACAAATTATGTTAGGAGCTGACAGTGACCAAGAGCCCATCTCTAATATACAACCATCTTTTTTGATGATTTAAGATGGGCTGAACTCACAGGCCTAGGTTACATCTTTCGGAGCAGATAAAGGCAAGGAATCTAGCAACGCTACACAATCTAATATGGTAGATGATTCAATGCGGCCTATGATTTGGCATCCTGAATCCACTGCGAAAGAAGTGATTATGGGCGAGGTAGATGGAAAACCCAATCTACTATATCCAAACCAGGCTTCTCTCTCTTACTGGAACCAAGATAATCCAAGCCTAAACAAACATGGATCAGTTCTGATGGGTGAATCTGAAAAAGGGGGGAGCCAAATGCCTACATCTCACCATCAGATACATTGGAAGAAATTGGTGAGAGTTATGCATGGTTCTAGAAGTACAGTTGTTCCAACTTTCCAATCTTTTCGAAGTAAACGACCATCAGAAATGGTGGCATTAGAAGTTGAACCAAATTCCAAAAGACTCAAATCTTTCCCTTCTTCTCAGATTGATGAAGCTTTGGTATCGGCAGGGTCTGCTCAGCAACCCTACCGGTCACCATGAAAATCATAAGCTAGAATGTTCGAGGGCTTGGGAACCCTCGAACATTCCGTGATATAAGCGATTTAGTTCGCATTCAAGATCTCGAAGTACTTATATTAATAGAATCATGGATTGTTGTGGCCAAGATTGATCTTTTGAAATCGAAGTTGGGCTTTAATGGAGGCTTATGGAGCAATTATAAAGGAAAAATGGGTGGGTTAGCGTTCTTATGGAAGGATTCAGTACAAATTAACCTTCGGTTTCTCTCTGATGGGCATATTGATGTTCAAATTCAAGATGAAGATGGAGAATGTTGGCAATTAACTGGGTTTTATGGTAAACCGAAAACTCACTTAAGATCGATTGTATGAAAAAGCAAGTTCAGTTAACCTTGCCCATAGGGAAGTTTGTCAAGATTCAAGGAACAAGGAAATGGATACACAACTCGACTGTTACACTTCTCAAGGCACAGCTTCGAGCTCTATCTGTGGCGACCCCGCGCCCCGGACCACCAACCCCGCAGGGAATGACATGCGGAATGTCGGGGCGGGACGCCCGGCGTAGGCATCTCCGATCACTCCTCAACTCCCGTGAGGTGGTTGAGACCCTACGAGCCTTATCTCAACCAACGACATAATATCAAAAGGTACTAAACAAAACTACCCACCGTATTAATCATCCAAGATAAGAGATAATCTATAAAAATGAACCACAAAATCATAATCCCTACAGTCCATTAAAATTGACATACACATAAAGTCCAAAATTGTGGGTATAAATAAAAACCGTCATATGCCCACATGGTCTATCTAACAAGTCCCAACTCACCCATACTACAATGAGGTAAGTATTATAATTACATAATCCAAAATATAATACTTCATAATTTAAAACACAGTTCAATCAAAATGTCTCTCAACTCACATCGAGGCTTTGGATTCTCTCGCAGGCAAGGCCCTCAAGATATAACTACTCCTTTGCCCTTATTCGGGACAGAAGGACCTGAAAGAGAAAAATGAGGGTGAGCCAACGGTGCCCAGTGAATAGAATTCAAATATGCTATCAATACTCATCAATAAATATCATGTATGCATGTCAATGTGTAGCATGATTAAAAGCTCATAACATATAGATATCAAGCATTTATAATAAGTTCTATGCAAGTAAAAGCTTATCAATTTGGATCCACATTCCACATGCATTGGGTTACTAGTGCACGTCTATTTCACCGTACCGTTGATCCCAATCATGTTTATTTTGGGTTACTAGTGCACGTCTATTTTACCGTACCGTTGACCCCAATCTCTTCCTTTCCTAAAACCCTCCTATGACAAGGTTAAGTCCCCCTATTAGCCAGATAGATGGGCCCAACCAAAGTCATAAGGTTTTCTCAAATCAATGCATCATTCAAAACATTAGAACACATTCATGCTTTCAACATACAATATATAAGTGATATGATGACATAAAAGATATAATCATAAATGAAGTATACTCACAACCAAGCCTCGCGAGAGTACTTAACCACACACGATCACCAAACTGAATCAACCCAAATCAAGATCCTGAAACATTCATCAATATCCTACCATACATCAATTTCTATGCTCAATCACATAGACATTACACATCAACCCTAAATCAGCCCACATATAGACAATAGGCCTAAATCCCATCATTCAACTCAAATCACATGACTTAGGCCTCTAATGTATAGTTTTCATACATAAACCATTCTATTAATCAAAAATACTAATTTTCAATTCCTTAGGCATAAACATGCCCAAATTGGGTCACTTGATCACAAGTAGGCCTAACTCATGATATGGTCACAACCACCAAATCAATAGCATAATCAACCCTAATCATGCTTAATTTAACATAAGTTGCATCAATTCAATGATTCTAGGCCAAAAGCATCAAAAGCCCTAAAATATGAAAATTTTCATACTTAGGCCATATTGCCGATTTACACTAGGTCACCATGTTCAGCCATGTATATCACTAATTTTTCATCATGGGTTCATCAACAATTACAACTAGGTCAACATAGTTGACATGCAAGCTATTTGGAAAGGTCTAAGTTCATATTCTAAATTTAGGTCTAATACAAGCAACCCTACCAATTCTTCATTTACTATTCTGTTCAGATGTATCAATATACCAACAGAAATATGTAATCATAAAATCAACCGTACATATTGAATTATGTGAAGAAACAAACCTTCTGTCCAAATATCAGCCCAATCCAACGGTGGACCGAAAAGATATGTACCTTTGATGAACAAGTCTCTAATCAGACAATTTCTCCTTTCCTGCTGCAAATACTCAAACTCAGATGACTATATCACACAAAATACTAAACTTATAAACCTCTTCACCGTTAAAAATATATAGATATCAGTTATAAACTACATACCCAAATTTGATATCCATCCAACGGTAGATTTAGGAGATCTACAAGTTTGAGCGAAATGCCACGAGAAATCCAGAATCTCCGACTAGCTTTGTTTGAGAGGTTAGATCTCTCAGAAGAAACCTTATATAAAGATCTCGACCGTTCAGAGTGTAGAAATATCAGTTTTACACTACATACCCAAATTTTATATTCATCCAACGGTAGATTAAGGAGATCTATAAGTTTGAGCGAAATGGCGTGAGAAATCCAGACTTTCCGACCAGCTTTGTTTGAGAGGTTAGACCTTTTAGAAGAAACCTCTGATCAAGATCTCCACCGTCCAGAATGAATAACCATAAGCTACGAACTTGCTGAAAAATTCTGAGCTCAATCTGACTATATATTCGAAAGATCCACCACTTTTATAAAAATGTCGCAGGGATCTTCCTCCTGCAACTCTCTCATTCTTTCTCTTCTTCTTTCCTTTCTCTTCTTTTCTTTCTCTTCTTCTTTCCTTTCTCTCCACTCACCTCTTTCTAGCACTTCCTTGATTCCCTCCTCCACTCACCTCACTTTCTAGCACATTCTTGGATTCTCTCCTCCACTCACCTCATTTTCTAGCACATTCTTGGATTCTCTCCTCCACTCATATCATTTTCTAGCACATTCTTTGATTCTAGAAGTGGGCATGGGACACTTGTCCACTTTCATGCACAAACCTTCACATGTGTTGGTCTCATACTACCCACACCAACCACATGTACTTTAACCAATCTCATGCTTCCATGTATTTTAAATGTCCAATCCATTTAATACACCAAATTTTCATTCTCATTTATCCTTTTATTCAATCAATCCTAACTCATATCAATTCATGGTTTAATGGGCCCATGCATAAATAATAACATATGCATTATAATTTAATTTAACATGACCCATATACAATTTATGATACACATATTTATATACATTATCAAGCATCAACTATACAAACATTAAACAAACATCAAACAAACACCAAACATATCAAGGCAACGCATAGAGTTTGGGCAAAGTGCAATTGAGTTATGGGCTATATGAAATAATTTTCGGGGCGTCACACTATCCCTTGGTGATGAAAACAAATCACCAGCACTGTACCCTCTCGAAGTACACGATGTCCTGGTAATATCTGAATTCCTAACAGTTTTTTCTAAATGATCTTCATGGTCTACTTCCGGTTAGGGAATTCGATTTTGAAATCAATCTCATACCTGGGACGGGGCCTCTATCTCAGTTCCATCATATAGAATGTCAAATGTCGAGCCGATCGAATTGGACAAACAACCGAAGGAATTAGAGAGTAATGGCTTCATCAGAAAAAGTTCATCACCCTGTGGCGCTCCAGTTCTGTTTGTTCGCAAAAAGGATGGTTCATTACGATTTTACATCGACTATAGCAAGCTGAATAACGTCACCATCAAGAACAGATACCCGTTGCCTAGGATCGATGACTTGTTCGACCAACTTAGATATGCCAAGTACGTCTCTAAGATTGATTTAAGATCCGGTTATCACCAACTCCTTATCCGAGAGTCAGACATTACCAAGACGACATTCAGAACTCGGTACGATCACTACGAGTTCTTGGTCATGCCGTTCGATCTAACAAATGCATCTGCTGCATTCATGGATTTGATGAACCGCATCTTTAAGTTATACTTGGACCGATTTGTGGTGATTTTTGTGGACGACATCTTGATTTATTCCTCAACCGAGGAAGACCATAAGATACATCTGAATATAGTCCTCCAGACCTTGAGAAGTCACCAGTTGTATGCAAAGTTGAGTAAGTGCGAATTTTGGGCGAAGCGAATTCAATTCTTAGGCCATGTGGTTTCAGGCAATGGCATTAAGGTAGATCCTTTTAAGGTTGAAGCGGTTTTAAACTAGAAGCTGCCTACCACTGTTACTCAGATTAGGAATTTTTTTGGTTTGGCTGGCTATTACAAACGCTTCATCAAGGACTTCTTAAAGATTGCTGAACCTATAACAAAGCTCACTTGGAAAGACGTGCGATTCACCTGGAATTTCGCCTATGAAACATAATTTCAGGAATTGAAGAAATGCCTCACGACAACACCCGTACTAATCACTCTAAGAAATATACTTGGAATTTCACTATACACCGACGCCTCTCTCCAAGGCTTTGGTGTCGTACTAATGTAAGAAGGCCAAGTTGTTGCGTATGCCTCGAGACAACTGAAGATTCATTTGGGTAATTACCCAACACATGATTTGGAACTTGCAGCTGTCGTATTTGCACTGAAATTATGACGTCACTACCTATACGATGAACGGTTTGAGGTGTTCTCGGATCACAAGAGTCTTACGTACATCTACACCCAGAGAGACCTAAACCTCCGCCAAAGACGATGGTTAAAATTCTTGAAAGATTATGACTTTCAACTCCAATACCATCCCGGTAAGGCCAATGTTGTGGCTAATGCCCTGAGTAGAAAATCTTATTTTTGCTTCCACTCTTAACTTCGAAATGGGGAAGTTGGCTACAGAGATAGAAAATTTTAACCTCCAACTGATCGAGGAGGGACCAAGATCACGACATTCTCAATTATCAGGCAACTCTTAGCTAGTTTGAAAGATTTCAGCAGCTCAAGCCAACGACCATATGTTAATGGAGAAACGAAAACTTATACTAAGCGGACAAGACCTTCCTCACTAGTCAGTCTCTGAAGACGGAGCCGTTTTTTATAAAAAACGTCTGTCTACCGAACGATTTTGAGGTTCGAAAAGAAGTGCTCACTGAGATGCACTGTTCGAGGTTCGCTATGCATCCTGGGGGTGACAAGATGTACATGGATGTCAAGCGACAATTCTGGTTTTCTTGAATAAAGAAGGCGATTGCAGACTTCGTTGCTCGATGTCTCGTTTGCCAGCAACTTAAGGGAGAACGAAGACTTCCCTCTGGACTTCTACAGCCGTTACCTATTGGAGAATGAAAGTGGGAGAACATCGCAATGGATTTTGTTACGGCCTTGCCTCGAAATAATAAATGACAAGATGCTATCTGGGTTATCTTTGACAGACTTAGAAAATCTGCGCACTTTTTGCCAATAAAGTTCACGGACAACCCTGCCAAGCTTGCTGAACTATATGAAAGAGAGATCGTACGCCTCCATGGCATACCACTCACGATCGTCTCTGATCGAGACCCTCGATTCACATCAAAGTTTTGGCAAAGCTTACAGAGTAGAATGGGCTCTAAGATCACCATGAGCACAGCCTTTCACCCTCAGACTAATGGGCAGTTAGAACGTCTTATCCAAATCATAGAAGACATGTTACGATGTTGTATTTTGTATTTTAGTGACGGACGGGCAAAATACTTACATTTAGCCGAGTTTGCATACAACAACAGCTACCAAACTAGTATCGGCATGGTACCGTACGAGGTTCTCTATGGTCGCCCTTGCAGATCTCTGGTATGTTGGTTAGATATGGCAGATAGACCGCAATTGGGCCCTGAACTAGTTTAAGAGACTTCTGAGAAAATCACACTAGTAAATGAACCACTTCGTGTTGCACAAAGCCGACAGAAGAGCTATGCTGACAAGCGGTGGCAGCCTCTAGAATTTGATAAGGGGACCTGATTTTTCTAAAAGTTCAGCCCACAAGTTTGGGATCAAAGAAAAACTCTCCCCACGGTATATCGGCCCATTTCAGATCATTGAACGTATTAGCAAACTTGCTTATTGTATGTCCCTTCTATCGTCCATGCCTAAGGTTCATTACGTTTTTCACGTATCTATGCTTCGAAAGTATCGTCTTGATCCTTCGCATGTCATCCCTCTAGTCGAGGTTTGGGTTGAAAAAGGAAATGGGTATCAGGAGAGAGCGATACAGATTTTGGATAGAAAAACTCAAGAACTAAGGTGACGTAGCATACCACTTGTGAAAGTGCTCTGAGATCACCATGGAGGAGAAGAAGCAACATGGGAACTAGAAGCAACAATTAAACAGAAATACCTTGAATTATTTTCTAGTACTAACTGATGATGTGATAACTTGTACTATTTCACTTATCAATAAAATGACGACACTTTGTTTACAAATATATTAATACATCGTTTCACTTCAATAACTATGCAGATGTCTGAAAATAATATCAATGGATATAGTGATGCACACACGGAGTGGCCTCCTTGGCAACTTGTGGCTACTCCTTAAGGATTAGAGTCAAGTCACAACTACTTTGCATCACCAACTCCATCACCACACAGACAGCGATCATTATCGTCAGGGCGTGCATGACTTTTTTGTAACAATCTTGCCCAAAACAATCCCGTGCCCTCATCTTGGCAAGACCTTCTACCAAAATTGTCAGGCGACCGGATTCGAGGAACAACACGAAAAAACATCCCACCGCTCAACCTACCACCCCTTAAACGATGTAACCAGCGCCCTACACCACCATCTGTTAAGCAAAGGTTCGAATCTTCTGAGGACGAATTCGATTCCATTTGCTCTCCATTATTTCATAATGTTGAGGATTCCACCGGCCACAGTGCCATTCAGGGACCATACAGGCCCTACCCTGAACTGGCAAACGATGACGCCGACAGTGAATCTCAAGCAGATAACTATCATGACTACTTGAATTGATTTCGAGGGCGAAATCCTTTTCAGGCGCAACGCCCAAACGTTTAGGCACCAAAAATCTCTATATAAACAACCCTCCCCCTCCTCATTTCTCACACCAAATCACCTCTCCTTGTGATTCTTCCTCATCTTTCTCACTCATTTGGAGTTTTAGTCTTTTGAGACTCTCAGTGTGGTGCAACGCAGTTCTGTCCGGGGAAAACCCCCAGTTGTGAAAGAAGTTCTTATTTGAAGGTGGGGAACGAAACATAGGTTTGCGTGTCTTATAACTTTTATTAAAGTTTATATTCATTTATTGTTATGTCTACCATTCATTTACACTGCATTATATCATATAATGTTTATACTGTCATACTTATGCCTGCATATTTGAAATTCATGTATTACACCATTGGTATGTCGGATTAGTGGTCAATCTGGCTCAATCCAAAATCTTAAAATACAGTTCAAAAACTAAAAAGTTGACAAAAAACTAACTTTTTAAGAAAATATACACTATTTTTTTTTCGAAGACACCAAACCAGCTTAGCACACTGGGTCCCTTAAAATATTTTTTTTCTATGCTAAATAGGATTTTTTTTAAAGTTAAAATGTTGCCATCATGGACGGCTTGTGAGGAGAAAAATGTGGATGTAGTTGACGACAACTTGACCCTATTGAGTCTTTAGTGCGGCACCATTAAATTTTAGTGCGCCACCCAGTGGAGTTGGCCCCATAATTATACTCCTAATTATAACTAAGGCCGCTAAATTTCATCAAATTCAAATGGTATCCAAGGAAGCTAATGACGGGTTCCTGTAATGAAAGCTGAGGTTGAGTTCTAATGACAAAAGATGGTGTCATAAGAATTATTAAAAAAACAACAATAAAAATAAAAAAAATATGTCGTTTTGCCATTTGTTTATTAGAGATTTTCAGCATGGGGCCTTGGGCTATCTTTGTATGAACTTATTAAAAAGTATCTATAATATATACTTAATAATTCACTCCAACGGAGGCTCCTCAGCGCGCCACCTCAGCAAACAACGTCATTGTCACATTTTAAGAATAATTAATATTTGATCCAAGCCAAACGCCAAAGCTACCAATAAGAAAATAAAAATTCAGAACTTTTTCTAAAGGGGATAACTGCGTGTCAATCAATAACGGTATGATCAAATACAAAAGAGACGTAAGAGAGATTACCACAACTGATTTTTGAATCTCTATCATTGGAAAACGACGAGTTTTCTTGAAGACGCGTGTTTTAGCCTTATTGTCAAAAATCAATAAATAGCAAAAATAAAAAATGTTGAAGTGACAACAGTAGTGATCCTCCTTTCATTTATTTATTTATAGTTAATAATCCTCTTTTATCTTCTTATAAGAAATAATTCATTCCAACGGAGGCTCCTCAGCACGCCACCTCAGCAGTTAATAATCCTCTTTTATCTTCTTATAAAAAATAATTCACTCCAACGGAGGCTCCTCAGCGCGCCACCTCAGCAAACAATGTCATTATCACATTTTAAGAATAATTAATATTTGATCCAAGCCAAACGCCAAAGCTACCAATAAGAAAACAAAAATTCAGAACTTTTTCTTTAAATCATGAAGTCATGGGGTATGTACATTGCAATTTGATGTTATATGTCAAATCATTGAATCACAAATATATCAAAACTGATCCACAACTATTCTTACCTGATCGCAATAATTTCTTCTAATTATAATTAGTACCAAGAAGAACAACTGAATTAATTAAATAATATAATACAAGCTTATTTGTCTGCATAATTTATATAATCTCAATTACATTATACGGTATCACTTTCTACATTATCACTTCCATGGCTATTCCATATATTCATGAAATAACCTCAAATCTCTGATAGTTACATTCAACCAAAAACCATTTTCATCTTCCCATACAAACAACAAACACAACAAGTAATCAACAATAGTAATTCATGCTTTTATTTATTTATTATTTTTTGTTATTTTTTGTTTTTACTTCAAAATTCAAATTAACTTTGCTTCAGCTCCATTATTGTGAGAGATGGCCATGGATGATTGTCCATCCTGTTCTTCTGCCTAATTTTGTCCTCTAAGAGATGCCTTCTGCCTAATTTTGTCCAAGTCTGAGACATGCCGCAGCCTTCTCTGCCTAATTTTGTCCAAGTCTGAGAGATGCAGCAGCCTTTCTTGACTATTGCCCATACAGGTGTTATCTTTTTCTTGAAACTTACTATAAATAAAGTTTAGGATGTTGTTCCCATTTGTATGACGAAAGTTTTTCAACAAATAAAGACGCTACGAAACTACTAAGGTATCATCCTGTCAAGCTTAATAAATTTTCTGTTTTCATTCATAGCTAACCTTTATGAATTTTTTTTTTCTGATTCTCTTGCCAAGCATATGAAGGATAAGATTTATTGTTATAAAGAGTAGATACCTCAAAGACACAAAAATCTGTACCTCAACCTCTCTTATCTCGGGTTGATCTGTCCCGAACATCGTCAACTTCGAAGTCTCAAGATCCGAAACTAAAACCAAACAAACAACAAAAACAATAAAATATAGACATAGAAATATAATAAGTTAACACCAAATAAGAGGCAGGAACTTCTTTAAAAAGTTGCAAATCAGAAGAACAGAAGTGGAACTCCTTTGATGCCATGAGATGTTGCAAATAAGAGGAGAGAAATGAGTCACCCCAGAATTCAAGCTTCAATCTGGAAAGCGACTAATTACCTTTATGGAAGCAGATTCAGATTTCACAACCTGCCGGTTGAGCATCTGCAATGAATGACCATCAGCTCAGCCTTTTGACATTATACTTCTTCAAGTAACAAAGAAATTGAGTCACTAAGCATAAATTTGAAAAGAAAAAAGTATGGCATAGCAGAGCACTAGAGCTACTGGTGCTCAGCAGTCAAAAGCCAGAAAGTTCTTGCAAAACCTAATAAAGATTTAGAGTTCCTTTAGACAACCTCCAGATTACCCAATGGAACTCGCAAACTGTAGCAACAACCTCGAGGTTGAAGCTCCTGCTGCCATAGACCTAGCGATGCGAGAATGCCGTAGAACCAATCAAGAAGAAACATGATGATTTCCGCTCAACCTCTACGCCTCCGATCTTCAATCGCATGAACGAATAAAGATGAAGGGAAATGAGACTTACAGGGAGACCAAAGATCACGACTTTCTTGCCCTGAATCCAAAAATAAAAAATAAAAAAATTACAGAATTATTATATTAGAAACCCATAACGAAAAAATAAAAACTGATTATAGTTGTTAAAAATAAAAAATAAAAACATAATTACGAGAGAAAGGGAGATTGAAGAAAACCCTAAAGATTTGTTCGAGAGGGGTAGTGGAGAACTTGGAGGAGACACCTTCATCCCAGGTTCGAGCCTTCTGAAGCGAGACACCAGGAGCCACCGAGACCAAATCGGTCCCGACCGAGAGTGAACCGAAAGTCCTAGAAGAAGCAGCCACTCGGATTCCACCGAGCATCGATTTCATTGCAGAGTAGCTCGATCGCTTCAACATTGCAGACGCCATGGTATGGTGGTTCTGTATATTTGTGTCGTCATCTCGCTGTTTCCCGTGTCGACTAATTACCTTTATGGAAGCAGATTCAGATTTCACAACCTGCCCGGCCTTGATCGACTTGCCGACAGACTTCTTCCGGTCACCGCCGCGGCGACCTCCGTTCCCGGTCGGCCGTGTCGCCCGACTTTCGCCGAAGGCGCCTCCGATCTGCAACGTCTGTGTGGCGAAGTGTAGCGTCGAAGGCGCCTCCTCTTTTCCTCTGCTTCTTCGAGCTTAGTTGGGTATATTACTTAACGCGGTAGCTTAGTTGGGGATGTTACTTAACGCGGTTTAGTGTAATAGGTTACGCTTCAATTGGGGAGGTGGGATTCACGAAGACCTGAATATCATTTTGTCTGCCTTTATATTAAAGTAATGTTAAAATAAAAAGTAAAGCAAGTTGTAGTTACAGTGAGACAGAAGGTGTGTTAAAAATGGCAGAAAAGTAGTACACTGTGCTTGGGAAAAGTTACTTGCCTTAAAACTTAACATAAACAAAACCATTATTTAAAACAGTATAATAAAATATAGTGCTAATGACGGGCAAAAGGGGTACATAAAAAACAAGTTGGTGGGTGTTACGAGAGAAAGAAGAAAAAGAGAGGAGACATAAAGCACACCTTCCTGGTTGAGTAGACAAACGCCTGTCTAGATTCTTCACTACCAAATCTCTTAAAGCCCATAAGCTTCTGTTCCTCAAAGATCACAGCAAGAGATAATATAATCAGTTTCTATTCAATTAAAGATGGTGAGAGGAAAGAAATACAAAATAAAAAATAAAAAAAAGAAAGTCTCTTTTTAATCCAATGCACCCATCTTGCATAATAGTTGTGTCTTTTCTCCTTGAGATTGATGTTATATTGTGACATTGTCATGTACCCTTAAAAACCACAAGTAGGAAGAAAAAAAAAGAGAGAGGTAATACAGAGAAACATGACTGCAATCTCAAGAAATATTATCAAAGGAGTTGCTTATAGCACTGGTAAGGCACTATTTTCTGTGTCTTTTTTCATATTGTTTTTATGTTATAATTCTTTCAAAGCAAGCTCTCAATTAATTAGCAGCATTATGACCTGCTAAGTATTAAGTTCATCTAAATCATGATTATTGACAATTAATAAGCATGATTAATATTGTGATCTATGCCTGTGTCACATGCATAATAAAATTACCAAATTTAAAAACATATAATTATCATAATAATACACACTATATCACTCTAATACTATTAAATTTCATCTAATCATGTGTCAATGCATGATTCATTACAATTATGTAATTCAAAGGTAAAGAATTTTGTAGTACAATACTCTAATTAATATAATATTATTCATAAATTACTTTCAAAAGAAAAACAAATATTTTCCTACTTTCTCATCGAGAGTTTAAAAAGAGGATAAAAAAATTTGATGACCATTGTGTCACATTTTACTTTCTTAAATCACATATAACGTAGATGATCATATGGTTTTCAAGAAATGCATGTCTTACTTGAGTATATCACTTAATCATTTTTCTTTGCTACCATAGTGTGGATGTTTTTGTAAGTTGTGAATAGTCACTCCCCAACTACATATAAATTCTTGATATTTATTTGTACTGCAAGTGAAAGATGTATCATATTAATATTCAAATTATCAACTCATCATCTCAAAATAGCTTTTCGCTAATTACATGGCATCATGTAAATAATCTCTCTTCACTCAAGTAGTTTTTTAAATGATAAATGTTAGTCATCAAATATGGAGAAACCTTTTCTGAGATAGAGATGGTATATAACACTGCCTTTCACATTAGAGATTAGAGATAGGGGTTCAATTCTCCTTGTAATTGTTTGTGGTGGTGAAATACAATTATATTATGTAGAGCCCACTTATTGTAGGTACGATGGCTATGTACCTACAATATACTAGGGCTAAGAAGTGTTTTGTCGTATCTTATCCTTTTCTCTCCGAAGGTAGTGCGTATCAGAATTGTTTTGCGTTTGTCATGACTCGCCTCCCCCCCAAAGTTGCGTAAGATATGAAGGGCAAGAGGGAAATGACTTTGATTATGTAAATAAATATTTAAGATTTTTAAAGTATATTCTGTCAATAATTATATAATCCAATATTTACTTTAGTACATGATAGGTAGTCATAATGGAAAATTATATAATTAATGAATGCTTTTCAGGTACAAATTATAAACCAAAAAACTAATTCGTGAAGAAATGTGTTCGGGGATCTACAATCCAAGATGGACATATTTTTTTACAGACGGGATGTCGATTCCAATACGTTGTAGATATGAGGGTCACTTGGAAAACATTAGTCAAAATTGTTGGATTCTAAACTTATGTTGGCTACTTAATTTCACGGCGAGAAAAAAGTTACGCATAGGAAGTTATTTATACAAGATTCGGCTGTATGTAAAAAAAATTGTCCAAGAAGACGAATTACAGCTACTATCAAAAGAACTCGAAAAAGAAGTGAAAACAAAGATACAAAGATTGGGCGCTTTGTCGATGGAACTCTATGAAAGAGTTATTAATGATGTATGTCAAAACTTAACAATTATTATTGAATGCAACCCTTACTATTGTAAATACTGGAGGTTTGGCGAAATGTACATATAAAATTGTCTATCAATTACATGTTAATGTACATGATTTTGTTGAATTTTTCATATACAATTTAATCAATTTCTTCCGATGATAATAGTGATGACATGTATGGTAATTTATTGTGATTTATATAGTTGTTACTGGACGTTATAAATGTTTTTTTTCAAGTAATTGACCTCTTATTAGTTAATTGGCAATGGTCATCTACCAAATTCATTTTATAATTTGGTCAACTTTAGCAATTATATTGATCCAATTTGCCTCGCGTTTGAAGTATTGTATTATTTAAGCTACCTACCCATGGGCCATTGACTCAAAATAACATGACGACTCAACAAATAATATACGTAAAAGAAAAGGTACTCAAAACTGAAAATAATTAAAGAAACATTTCAAGTTAATGGTGGCCTTTTGGAGTAGAAAATCTAACATAGTGGAAGGCTATTTGAATAAATGAATTCAATAAAAACTGCAAAAAGAAAGAAATAGAAACTGAAATTAATTACTCCCAGAGATCGAGAATAATAATTGACGATTAAATTGATAATTAAATGCTTAAACGCCTCATGGAAACTCTTTAAAGAACTCGAAAAAATGATGAAAACAAGGGTACAAAGATTGAGCGTTTTGTCGATTGAACTTTATGAAAGAGTTATTAATGATGTATATCAGATCATACCAATTATTATTGAATGCAACCCTTACTATTGTAAATAATGGCTATTTTGCGAAATGTACATATAAAATTGTTTATCAATTAAATGTTAATGTACATAATTTTGTTGAATTCTACATATACAATTTAATCACTTTCTTCTTATTATATTAGTGAGGACATGTATGGATTCAGCTATAAAGATTATATACTTACTTTTATGTTTTAATTCAAAGAAAAGAGTCAAGGTTATAAATAACAACAAAATTTATTTTCGACAAAAAAAATAAAGATTAAGGAGAAGAAATAAAATTGTCAAGATGATATGAAATTTATTAGACATTGACAAAAGGTTTACATTTTAATGGACAAAGTACTAAACTACTGTCGTCTTTGTTTTGACAATCCCCGTGTTTACTTCAAAGCAAAGAGACAAGGTCATAAATAACTACAAAATTTATTTCCATAAAAAAAAATAGATCAAGGAGAAGAAATAAAATTGTACAGGCAATTGGAAACTTATTAGAATTGACAAAAAAATTTAGATTTTTATGAACAAAGTACTAAACTAATTTAGTCTTTGTATTGACAAGTACCATGCAATTTTGATTTTCAGGTTGATTCTTGCAAGTCTTCCAACGACGTCAACCCAAACAATCAACTGTAAGATTTAAAGATCACTATTGAGCATTGCATTTGTTTACTAATTTTTGTATTGTTGCCATTCATTTTTTAGTCATTTATTAGAAATCATGGTGTCAATAAATCGTTGTCCCCTTTGTATACAGTTCAAGAAAAAAAAAATCAATAGACTATGTAGAAAGCAGAAAGTAAAGAGAAATATATTGAACTGGATTTTGATCCGTTTAGTGTCTATATAAATATCATCAATTAATCGTATAATTTCCATAACAGATTGCTTCCATTTATTATTTGAATTTGGATCTCAATTAGTACTGAAGAAGTGGCACCTTTGTAACAATAATATGTAGCATACTTTACTTATATAAAATTTTGGTTCTAATAATAAATCACTTGAGAACCATAACGAGATTTTGAGTTTTTGATAAGCTATACAACAAAATATTTTAATATATTATATGTTGCTGATAATTACTAATTTACTGTTTTAGATGGATGAAATTGAAAGATGTAGAATTGCAAGATTACATAGAAGAACCATTATGAAAGAAAAAAGAATACAATTGCATCAAAGAGTTTGTCATAGGGGTGAAGGAAGAAGACAATTATTTAGGAGTAGATTTGCTCCATATCATACATCAAGAAAAAGTCCTTCTACAAATAGAAGTGATTCAGACAATACCTATACTACAAGTAAGAATAGTTATACAAACATTTTTTATTTTTTAACTATTCATAGTTTATAAATCTATTAAGAATAAAAACTAACAAGCATTTGTTCCTCATATGAGCCTTGGGATTTTGGGAAACCAACACATATATGTCAATATTGTGGTGCAGTTCTATGGTACGAAGAACGCGTTGACAAACACAAGACTTCACGAAATCCATAATTTTCACTTTGTTGTCAAGAAGGGAAAATACGTTTGGCTCTTTTGAAAGAAGCACCCAAATTTCTTCAAAATCTATTACGTTTTGATGGTGAAAAGAGATCAACCCACTTTAAGGAAAATATTAGGAGTTACAATTCTATATTTGCCTTTACTTCGATTGGTGGTAATATTGACAATCGCATAAATAATGGAAGTGGTCCATATGTTTTCCGACTAAGTGGACAGAATCATCATAAAATCGGGTCATTTCTACCTATGAGTGGCGATAAACCGAAATTCGCGCAGTTATATATTTTTGATACGGAAAACGAAGTATCAAATAGAATGAGTGCATTTGGTGGAGATAGTAGTCAGTCAAGATTGGATGCTCAGATAGTTGGGGAACTGTTGAAAATGGTTGATGAATACAATCCATTGGCAAAAGTTTTTAGGTCGGCCCGCGATCGTTTTCGAGAATCAGACTATGTGTCAGTTCGAATAAGATTGATTTCAGATCAGACAAATGATCAAAGAGAATATAATTTACCATCTGCGTCAGAAATTGCCGCTCTCATTGATCATAATGATACTAATGGTTCAAGAGATATAATTGTTGATCATAAATCCAATGGATTACAAAGGATCAGCGAACTACATCCATCTTTTATGGCTATGCAATACCCATTGTTATTTCCTTATGGTGAAGATGGCTTCTATAAGGAACTTACGTATAGTCGTAATGATGGGAAACGCCAAACGAAGAGAAAACATATAACGATGAGAGAATATTACGCCTATAGAATACAACAAAGACTTAATCAAGCTCAAACAATTATATGTTCAGGCAGGTTGTTCCAACAATACATAGTTGATGCATATACATGTATTGAAGATGGTAGGTTGAAATGGGTTCGTGATAACCAACGACAATTAAGGGTAGAATTGTATAAAGGATTATGTGATGCAGTATTACGAGGAGACACCATACCATCGTCTATTGGAAAACGTATTATACTGCCATCGAGTTTTAAAGGCGGGCCACGGTACATGGTACAAAATTTTCAAGATGCAATAGCTATTTGTAGATGGGCTGAGAATCCAGATTTATTTATTACATTCACATCTAATCCAAAATGGGCTGAGATACAAAGTATTTTGGAATTAATACCCGGTCAAAAGCCTGAAGAAAGGCCAGATATTGTTTCAAGAGTATTCAAGATCAAACTTGACCAATTATTGAAAGATCTGGTGCAAGATAGTCATTTCGAAAAAGTTGCAGCAGGTACGTTACAAGTAAATATATTAACTTAATTTTTTAAATGCTTTATCTTAATTGTAATTTTTTTGCAAAAAAAAATCTAATACAGATTTGTTATTGCAGTTATCTACACAATAGAGTTTCAGAAAAGAGGGCTACCTCATGCTCATATACTACTTTTTCTGAATGTTGCTGACAAGTATCCTAACCCAATTGAAATTGACAAAATAATCTCGGCTGAAATCCCTAATAATGAAATAGATCTTATAGGATATAATGCTGTTGCACAATTTATGATGCATGGTCCATGTGGACGAGCACACATTAATGCATCGTGTATGACAAAAAATGGATGTTCTAAACACTTTCCTAAGAAGTTTCAAAGTGAAACTACAGTGGATGAAAACGGCTTTCCAATATACTGTAGAAGAGATGATTCAAGATTTGTTGTGAGGAATCGCTTAAAACTTGATAATAGATTTGTAGTACCACACAATATTGATTTGATGGTAAAGTACCAAGCACATATAAATGTTGAATGGTGTAATAGATCAAGGTCAATCATGTATTTATTTAAATACATAAACAAAGGGCCTGATCAAGCTAGAGTAGTCTTAGAAGAGAATGTACACAATAATGGAGATAACATAACCGATATTCAGAAAACCGATGAAATAAAGTCATTTATGAATTGTCGTTATGTTTCTGCATCTGAAGCATGTTGGCGAATATATAAATTTGACATTCATCATCGAAGCCCTGGTATTGAAAGATTGGCTGACTGCCTAGATAATGTTGTTAATCGAAATGGTGTAGATAAGACTATGTTTACTCAGTGGATGAAAACAAATGAAATGTATGATGATGCTAGAGAGTTGACTTATGGAGACTTTCCAACAAAATGGGTATGGCATCAAACATGCAAGGAATGGCGAAGAAGAAAACAAGGAAAATGTGTTGGGCGCATCTTTTACGCCCATCCCACGTCAGGTGAGAAATTTTACCTTAGAATGCTGCTTAATGTTATTAAAGGAGCATGTAGTTTTGAAGAAATAAGAACAATTGCTGGGGTAACGTATCCAACATATAAAGCTACATGCTATGCACTTGGCCTATTAGATGGAGACAAAGAATGGCATGATGCAATTCTTCAAGCAGCACAGTGGTCAACAGGCAATCAGTTGAGGGAATTATTCGTGACCCTATTATTATTTTGTGATGTTTCTGAGCCATTAAAACTATGGGACGAGAATTGGAATTTATTAGGTGAAGATATTTTGTTTCGCCAAAAGAATATTTTAGGGTTTGAAGATTTGCAGTTAACAGACTTACAATTGAAGAACTATACTCTTTATGAGATTGAGAAGATTCTAGAAAGAAGCAATAGATCTCTTAAAGAGTTCCCGCCGTTGCCTATACCAGTTACTACATTGATTCACGACTTGAGTAACAGGTTGATCACAGAAGAACTATCATATGATAAAGCAAAATTGAAAGAGGAATACCTACAAATGCATGGAGGATTAAATGAAAAGCAAAAAAAAGTGCATGATGCTGTTATCCACTCTGTTGAACAAAAACGTGGTGAGCTCTATTTTGTGTCAGGTGCAGGAGGAACAGGCAAGACATATTTATACAAGACCATCATTGGACGTATAAGAGCAGAAGGAAACATTGTACTAGCGGTTGCATCTTCGGGCATTGCCGCGTTATTACTACCTGGTGGAAGAACTGCTCATTCAAGGTTTGAAATTCCAATTGATATCACTAAGACATCAACATGTGAAATTCGTCAAGGAACACAATTGGCAAATTTAATGAAAAAAACAAGCTTGATTATTTGGGATGAGGCACCTATGGACCATCGATATATTTTTGAAGCTGTTGATAGAACATTAAAAGATATTCTTCGGTTTGATGATGGCTATTCGTCTGAGAAACCTTTTGGGGGAAAAACTGTTCTCTTAGGAGGCGACTTTAGACAAATACTACTAGTTATAAAAAATGGTAGTAAAGAAGATGTTATGGCTGCCTTAATTAAAAGATCGCATTTGTGGGACCAATGTAATGTCATTGTTCTTACTGAAAATATGAGAATCAGAGATAAATCAACCTTTACAGAGTGGGTGCTTTCAATCGGAGATGGAACATTGCCAAAGGTTGCCTTAGGTAATGAACAAGAACCAACCTGGATTAAAATACCTACAGATTTGCTTATAACTGGTGGAGATGATCCAATTGCAGCTATTGTCACAAGTACTTATCCTGATTTATTGAGACATCTCAAAGATCCAACATATTTAATATCCAGGGGAATACTAACCCTAACAAATGACATGGTTGATGAAATTAACTGTTTTGTAATGAAATCTCTTCCAGGAGAACAAGTAACTTATTTGAGCTCTAATACTATTTGCAAGTCTTCAAGACACATTCACGACCAAGATACATTATTTCCAGTTGAGTTCTTAAACAGTTTGAAATTCCCTGGTCTTCCAAATCATTCATTAGATTTAAAAATTGGTGTTCCTGTAATGTTATTGAGGAATATTAACCAGAGTGTAGGCCTGTGCAATGGAACGCGATTAATTATCACTCAATTAGCACCATGGGTAATTGAAGCAAAAGTAATGACTGGATCAAACATCGGTGCAAAAGTTTTTATCCCAAGAATTATGATGTCTGCAACAGAATCAAAATGGCCTTTTATTTTGAAACGTCACCAGTTTCCACTACGTGTTGCATTCTCCATGACAATCAATAAAAGCCAAGGTCAAACATTTCAGCATGCGGGCATATATCTACCAAAGCCTGTATTTAGTCATGGGCAATTATATGTTGCTGTCTCAAGAGTTACATCACGAGGGGGGTTAAAAATACTAATAAATAATAACAACCCCGAAGTTGACGGCTACACAAAAAATATTGTCTATAAAGAACTATTGTTGTCATGACCTAAAGGTAACCTACACCTATATGATAACTTGCATTATCAACATGTTGCGTATGAGTATGGTTACGTAACAAACATGTCATTTTATGCAGATGAATAAGAAGCCAATAATCTATACATTCCTCAAAGACATCAAGAATGACAAAATTGATTGGCACATTAGAGTAAGAGTTACAAGACAGTGGGAGTCAAGAAATATCAGAAGCAATAATGAACTCATTTCATTAGACATCATCTTACTCGACGAACAAGTAAGCATAAAAGTACCATTATTAATATTATATTCTTACATACTGCTTGCATTTGTTTATATTAAAAAGTATTGCGATAACGTTTTTTTTTTCCAGAATGATCACATCCATGCATCAATTAATAAAACATTGGTTCCAAGATTTAGATCTATAATTGAAGAAGGGAAAGTCTACAAAATCTCAAATTTCAAAGTAACTGCCAACAAGCCCACATATAGGGTTGTACCTTATGAATACATGATAGAATTTCTCTCATCAACTTCAATAATAGAACTATCAAGTGTTGATTGTATAATAAGGAGTCATCGTTTTGACTATGTGCAACTTGATGACATCAACTCTCGCATTAACAACAACAATCAACTTTCAGATAAAAAATAATCCATTATTTTATATTTATTATTATTTATAAACATTGTTGCAGACTAATCCCATGTAACATTTTTATTTTGTTAAAAAAAAAAAGATATAATAGGACAAGTTACTGCAGTCAGTACTATTGTTGATCAAAATGTTGATGGAAGAATAGTGAAAAAAAGAAATATGGAGCTTCTTACTACATGGTAGTTACTTATATATCAAAATTAAATTATACTTGAATGATGTTTTATATAACGTTCAAAATCAATTTAGACTAACAATTGGATTTCATTGTATCACAGGGGTGAAAAAGGTAACGTCACTTTTTGGGGCGATAAAACTGAATGTATAGATCACCAAGCTTTGATGCAAAGTCATGTGCCATTAGTTGTCATTTTAACATCAACAACAATGAAACGTTTCAAAGGTAACAACCTATATTTTGATAATTATTAATCTTGCTCTTACAAAATGGTATAGCCAGTTTGAAATCCAAACTAACCAAAATTATTTCTTATTAACTGTAGATGAGCTCTCTTTTGGTATAACCAGTTCAAGTAAGATATACTTCAATCTTGATGTTTCAGAAGTCAAAGAGTTCATTGTTAACAGGTATGCTGACAGTTCGACATATCTTATAGTTGCATTGGATTGTATTTGTGTTAATGACCTACAAAACAACTACTTCATTCTCCCCATTTTAGTGCAAGGGAAAAGGGAAAAATACGTCTGCTACAACTACCACCAGTAGCGAAAAAGGATATTGACATTGTTTCATCTGATCGCAAAACTTTAGCAGAAATTAAAACCATAAGATCAGAAAATGAAACAGAGGTAAGTATCTCAGTTTTTAGCTGTATTTGTTTCTATATATAATAATAGTTTGTGTATCTACATTACAATAATATTGTCAAAATAACCATTTATGCATTCAGGTCATATCAGTTGCATGCAAAGCTATAATCACTTCTATAAATGTCGATCGTGGTTGAAACTATATATCTTGCAATCAATGCTCAAAGAAATTGATCCGTTTAGATCATACTTTTTGGTGTGAGAAATGCAATGTCGAAGCTCAATTTCCAAAACCGAGGTAAACATAATATCTAAATACTATTTCTTCAATTCATTCAATATATAATAAAATAACCCAAAAAAAAATTAAGCCTAACTATTTTACTATCATTAACCAAGATATAAGTTGCAAGTTCAAGTTGAAGATAGTTCTACGTCTACGACATTTGTTATTTTCGATAGAGTTGCAGAGAATATATTACAAAAGTCCCTTTCAAAAGATTATAATGATCTCCATCAGGTACAAAAAGGGTTCACATAATATTTTATATATCTATGACCCTTACAATTCTGCTATCAAAGTATTACTTATTTAATTATTTTCAATACTAACAGGATGATATACAGAAAGAATTGCTTGCATCCTGTGAACCATTAATAGGGCAAAGTTATATCTTCAAGGTAAGACTTAACCGCTATAACCTAATAGATGGCTATGAAAATTATGCCGTCTCGAATATGTTACACGACAAGTTAGAGGACGTCACCTCACCAAGACGAAGCACTGAAAATTACGAAAGCGGATAAAAAAAAATTGTTTGAAAATGTAAGTGGATTCATTTTTTATAATTATTTTGCCGATCTGACATTTTGTTTCTTACCAGTTATATAAAAATTGAATTGTTTGCAGCAAAGAAGAAGAAGAAGAAAAGAAGAAGAAGCAGAAGAAAAACAAATAAACTCAACATATGTAATGACTTTGACTTTGACCAGTTGTTCATTTCGTTTATATATGTTATAAGTTTCCAAACTATTTCGTTGTTGCATCATCATATATGTAATGTTAGTCATCTTTTTGTCATATTTATGTACATATAAAGGTTGTAAATAAATGCATGACTATGAGTTTTACATTATGTAATTTGATGGTATGTTATTAATAGAAACTTTAAAAGAAATAGAATGGTTTTTCTTTTTGTTTCACAAAATTTCATGCATCATAAATTTCTATCAAAATGTTACGATGATATATATATATATGATCAAATATTTTTACACACCTATAATAGTGAAAAAATTGTAGATGAATTTTTTTTAATTCGTATAGATAACAAATGATGAACGCTATATAATTATATTTTAATCAATTAGTTAATATTATTCTTAACATGAATATTATTTACACAGAAGGTTAGCAGTTTTAGTAAATCTAAATTGAGTCTATAGTAGTATTATTTTTATTTTTAAGCCTTTCAACGACCTTAAATTGTTTTCCCCTTACTATATTACCAAATTAATTACAAAACATAGGCAACTAAAAAACAATAAAACTATTACAATAGAGGATCAACGTTTAACATAACCCAAAAAACATTCGCAACATTATATTTAAATAATTTTATCCCCTCAGAATTAAATACTATCTAATACTATTATCCTTTTAAATACAAACAATAAATAACAAAGGTAAGTAAAGAGCAAGCCATACATAATTGAATGTCATGGTTATGATTATTAGAAAATCATTTATTAATTTCGATAATTTTATCCTTATTTATTTAAGGCTCCCTTACATATTCAACTTTAGCATAATTACACCAAACTTTTGATATATAGATGTGACCAAATATCTTCACAAACTGTTGAAAAACGTGACACCACTTTAGCTGAAGACAAAATTGTTGTAGCTTAATTAATAAATGATATTCTCGCATGTTGTGTTATCCCCTATAAGTTGCATCAATTATATGTAGCAGAAACGTAAATTGATTGTAGATAATGACATCTGCCTAATATTAGTTATAGAATATCATGGAAAAGATGTATTCTAATTGCAAAGTAAATTAACTTTGAAAAGGTAAAATGTTATTAAAAGCTTTATGAAAACTTTAATAGAATTATTAGTCATTATTCAACTATTTGCACTTTTAAAAACAAATACGGATGGTGAAGATAAACTAAGACAAAAAAAAGAACTTTAATTTATTTAACTTCAAGATGCCCCTTGCCTGAAATTATATTTTCTGACAAATATTGTATGGATATAAACTTATCACTAACAAAGCGGTAAATGTTCTTAGGAGAACCGTTTATAGAACAGTTAGTCAAAGCTAAACTTGCAATATGCTATGTGATCAAGCCTACGCATACATGTCCAGCTGCACTACACTGACACATTATTGACTATATCAACTTCTTTAAATGTTTCTAGAATGGAGAAAATCACGAATATGGACGACCATGTCAAAAATAGTTTCATAAACAACTAATACATAATCAACACACAATTTAATAATATTTAGGATTATAGTTTGTAAGAATAAATATCATTATATTTTGAGTAAATCTAACTAGGAGGTAAAATAGTTGTATCTTATCCTTTGCTATTTTGAATTCCTAAAAGCATTTTTCCTTAATGTATAACAAAACAACTTTTGCAAAAACTAAAAAGAAATAGCGAAAAAAAGGCAAGTATGGAAATAAAAGAAGAAAAAGAAAGTTGAATGTTTGTAAATTAAAGCCCACCAGTCATTAAACGCCACCATAGAAAACATAACATTCTAATAGTAGAAACAAGTTGCCCATTACATTTGAGATGTAAATACACAGAAACATAAGTAAATATAACAATGTGTTTTGCAAATAAACAAATACCACCTGTCAAATAAATAAACTGTGACCAAAATTACAGTATAATTTATATTATTTTTTTATAACTTTATTTCAATTGAAACTATCACTTGACTTAAATTATATTTTTGAACAAATTATTAATCGGGGTAAACATTCATTAATACAAAAGTCAATAAATCTCACATATGATTTAAATGGATCCTATACAAACATATCAAAGCATACTTCAAATACCAATAACTGCCTAATATAGACGTGATTTTAATTGGCTTAAGCTGTTGCTGATATAAACAATCAATAGACAACTAAAATTACATGAAAGCCATAAATATAGAATTTTTATTAAATATACAACAAAATTACATATACTTGATAATAGACAAACTTTTTAATAGTTGTGGTTAATTTGTATAAATAAGGTGGTCCGACGTTATGATTGTATAACCAATTGAACAAATACTTAATTATCCAAAAATAATTTTTAACAAATTCAACAAAGTTATAAAAATCTTGGAATAACACAAATCACGTCAAGATTAAATATAGTTACTAAACAAGAGCCTTTTTAATATGTGCAACAATATTGTATTAGTAAGTTATTGACTTAAGCTTGATAACAATTGAGATAATCTTTCGAAGGACCAGCCAATACTGCATTTGCTTGGTTACTGACTACAACTTACAAATATCATCTCAGCAGTTGTCACTCTGTTTAATCGAATAACATTGAATTAGTTCAATTCATTGTATTACATTCTAAATTACTGCTCAATAAGCAAATATATTATTTATATCTAACCATAATATACAAACACAACACATATATAGTTACTTCAATCATCACCGTTCGATATACGAATCACAAACACAGGTAACTTAGATAGTTTAAGACCATCTCTAAAACCAGCAAACACATACTCTGGTACGCCACGCTGTGCTACATCATCTATTACAACTTTTATTATTGGGCAACCAATCATGTTCCACAACATTATTAAACTGTTTGTTTCTTGCGGAGTCCAGTTCCATGCGTATTCCTCATGGAACTCCATAAATGGTTTTCCCTCATCATCCATAATTCGAGGTTCCATTCCATAATAATATAAATCATCAACTAGCTGCTCCGTTAAAGGATCCCTCACATTTGGATCCGTTAGTCTCCCAAGAAATGGATCTCCAGACCTAAACCGAACAAACTGTTCATCCTTCATCGCCATCAACCTCCCAAACACTTTCTTAGCTCTTCAAATTACCTTTCTATCGTTGCATCACATTGGCACACAATAAAGATTTAAATAATTTCTATAATCGCTCAATTTTTACTACTACAGTTATCTATATTACTAACAAACCCTCTCTCATCTTTTACCCCTTATCTTTTCTCTAGAACTAATGCTATAGATACCCTAGATCTACGTGTCTGCGTCAGAAAAATCTTATGATGTTTCTTGATTTTGTCCATAGTCACCTCAAACAACAAAAGTTTTGACAATCTGTAAAGAATTTTTTCCGTGTTGACTATAATCATGTTAGACAAAAAAAATACAAACAACCTAAACAAATAGTTGGCTTTTATAAGAAGGTACACATGAAGTGGACAAAGAAATAACCTATCGGTCTAGAAATAGAAAGAAAGCCAATTTATTTTGTTTATATCTTTACAAATACAAATATCCTTATTACTGACAAACCCTTAGCCATGCTCTTTTTCCTAGACATAATGTTAAAGGCATGCCAAATCTAGATCTCCACGTAAAATAAATCTTCTGACATTTGTCGATTTTGTCAATAGTCTCCTCGAGCAACAAAACATGTTAGAATCTTTCAATAACTTTTTACGCATGGGCTATGATTATGTTAGCCAACAAAATATATTAAAACATAAAAAACTTCTTGGCTTTTATAAGAAGCTACCACATTAAGTGGTGAAAGAAAGTGTGGGAAAACGTCTAACGTTTGTGATGAGCTCCAATCTTATAAATTATAATATACGTCTGATATAACGCCAACAATTTCGCAAAAGAAAAACACACAACACATTTTAATTATTCAATTTATTCTTTATTCATTTTTTCTACTTTTGTTGTCATTCATTCTTTTTTGGCCGTAACATTTTTTTAGTTCATTTCCTTCTCAATGTACTTTAGCAAATTTCTCATTCAAATACTCATTTATTTTTAATAAAAGATTTTTATCCTTTCGACCTTTGTTTCCCTTTAAAATATGATATATCAAACATTTTAGTTCAACTTTGGGTCCTACTACATCTTGGATTCGATACAAAGGAAACATATTTAGATTAAAAGATTTTATTGCCTAATTATAATTTCATTTAATCCTTACCTTATCTATCCCATATCAATTTTGCCAACAATAAACAATATATTGTCATGTAATTTACAACAACGGGGAATATATAAATATAAAATGCAACATAAATATATACTATGTATATGAAAGATATATGAACATAACAACGTCTTACAAATTAATACTAATAATACAAAGTTTTGTTTTTTGGATCATTGATTAAGCAACTACTAAATATAATGGACTTAAGTTATTACATTCATAAACAAATCTATTACAAGACCCAAATAAGACACCACAACCTTCACAAAAAAAAACTGAATTTCTTTAAATTAAACAATTACTCTTTAAAACAAGGCTTCGCCATCTGCATTTAGCCTTTCACCTAATAGAGATTGCGGTGGCACATTAACCTGTATGGCTTGATTGTTACTTGAGACTATGTTAACATCTAAGTTAAATGAAACTTCACCCAGAGAATCAACTTCTACCATTTGTGTCCACTGAGGAATTGGAGTAGCTGATGATCCTGTACCAAATTGCGAACCAACCATAGCACTCTCATTCATGTTACTGTCAGTATTCAAGGCAACATTTTGATTTGCATTGTAGATTTCTTTCATTAAAGATAAAATATGTGAATTCTCTGGTAAACCCTTATAAGATATGTTTGGCAAAAAGCTTTTACCTTGACTATCATCTGCAATACTCTTGAAATGGTCTCTCCCATGTCGAAGCTCTGTCTTTGTTGTCCAAGCCTGTGCTAATAACTTGCGTAATTTATCATTTTCTTGCCTCATTTTCCTCATCTCCTCAGTCAGATCTCTTATCGAGCTTTCTATGCAAGCAGAACGATAGTCTCTGGCCTCAGCCTCTTCATTAATTTTTTTCGTCAAAGTCTCAAACTTCTTTTGGACTTGAACATTTTGATTTGAATACTCCAACACATGCTTTAACTCTGAGAATATCATATGGTAGAGTAATGCTGCCTTCATAAAAACATAAGCAACACAAAAGTTTAAACAAAATCAAAGGTTGGCTTAAAAAAATGCTTAATGTGATTATGATTAAACCCAAAATTGTTCTATCACTTACCTCTGAAGAATGGCGGCAAGCTTCTTCCCATTTCTCCTCTCTTGACATTAACAAATATTTTTCTATCGTTGCATTGGGGATGTCAACGAACTTATCTTTATTCCTCCTTAAACTAGACCCATGCAAGAAAACCAGATCCTCATCGTTGTTTGTTGTTTTTACTTTCTCCTGTTGTTCTATTTCATCTTTGTTTCCCGAAGACATTGCTACAAATTTTACTTTGCCTCTACAACCTTTCAAACTCTTAAGTGAATCAGATCTACCTAAAGATTGTTCACTTCTCTTTTCTTTGTTTATATGGTCCGATAAGATTGCTTGAATACCACCATCACATTTTTGTCCCACCCCTGTTTCACTTCCTCCAGTAGTGTCTACAAACATTGTCTTTTTCATTTTTTTTGCAGACGAGTTGATGGAATGTTCTTGACATCTGTTGGTTTGCAGTTTGCCTTCATTGTTAACACCATTGTTGGAACTCATATCTGCACCATGAACAAATCAACTTGCAACCAACATACACCAATTATGACTTTTATGTCATACTAAATTACGGCAAGACTAATATCTAGACCTTTCATACTTTCTACCCTAACTCTATATACTATTAACTAATACTTCTCCCATTAATGCATCTACACCTTTGGCATTCAATTTACAGTCTATCCATATCTACGAAATTAATTATAATTTTGATATACTAACAATAAATACATCACCCAATTAATAATGTACCTATCTATGCAATTATACCAATATAAGATTAATATAATTATTAATGCACCAATCATAATGAACCTTCAAGCATACCACAATTCTTTTTCTCCACATTTTTGACTTGATAACTACATTGTATGTACAAACGGAGAAATCTATATATTATGATGTGACGTAATTGCTCACATTAGTATTGTCATGTGATATGAAGTTATTCATTGTTAAAAGTAATAAATTGTCATAATGTGTCAATGTTGGTCCCTTTTCTTATTTACATTGTTTAAACCATATTTAGCTATACAAATATATATATATATATCTCCATCTCCATACATTCTAAACACTGGAATGTGATAAATTTCCTTCTGAACACTACTCATATTTATACTCACAAAGACAATGTAGTAGTCGTTATCCTCATACGTGAAGAAGCAATCTCGAAACTTCATTCCCTACATCATTGACTTTCGAGTTTTTGTTTCTCTTTTCTTAAAGCCAATTTTGTTTGTAATTGACAATAAAATTCAAAGTCGAGTTCATGCCAAATCAAACAACAATTCTATTCAAATAAACAAGATTTTACATTTCTTTCCACAAAATGGAGGAGATCAACCATTGCAAATCTTGCACTGAGCAAATGACTATAAATATATGATATATATATACGCTACATTCAGAATTCAACTGTGGTCCACTTATTGAAGAGCCACTTCAGGCTACACCGGCACATTAAACTCTTCTTGCACAGCCTCCCACCTTGCCCTGGCAACAACACCCTCATGAGCGGGTACATAGTCCTAACCACCAAAAAGGACAAAAAGACCAAAATTCAGTCTACTAATTTAACAAAGTGAATTTGTAATACTCTGTATTTCACAAAAAAAAAAATTACTATTTGGGCAACGCCCGAACGTTCAGGCGCATGCCAGAACGTTCAGGCGCCAAAAATCTCTATATAAGGAACCCTCCTCATTCTCATTTCTCACACCAAAATCACTCTCCTTGTGATTTTCCTTCTCTTTCCACTCATTCTAAGTTGTTAGTTTTTGAGACTCTCTGATCGAGACTCTCAGTACGGTGCGACGAAGTTCTGTCCGGAGGAAAGCGCCAGATCGGAAAGGAGAAGCTTTTATCTGAAGGTAGGGAACGAAACATAGGTTTGCGTGTTTCATAACTTTTATTAAAGTTTACATTCAATATTATTATGTCTACTATTCATTTACACTGCATTATGTCATATAATGTCCTAACCTTGCACGTTGTGATACCGACCCTAATAAGGATCACCAGACACTGTCAAAGTCAGTCTAAATGTCAAGAAAGGCCAGACCAGTAGACAAGACCAGTTCATGCATTGGCATCATACATATCACCACCTAGGGACGTATATGGTTTATGACTCATAGAATTTTTTGGCACGCCACGGCCGCAGCCGTGAGCGCGGGCGCACCACCACGACCTCAGCCGTGTGGCGAACGCCAGCCATTATGGATCCCATAATATTGTCACATCTCGGCCAGCCACGCCACACAAGGACGCCGGTCACCGAGATCATTTATCCCCTGTACAATCCACACAAGGACACGGCGGAGGTCGTGGTGGTGCGCCCGCGCTCGCGGCTGCGGCCGGGGTGTGACAAAAAGGCCATATGTATACATAAAAAAAAAATTACTATTTAGGCAACTACGGAACATTCAGGCGCAATGCCAGAATGTTCAGGCGCAATGCCAGAACGTTCAGGCGAATGCTAGAACGTTCAGGCGCAATGCCAGAACGTTCAGGCGCAATGCCAGAACGTTCAGGCGAATGCCAGAACGTTCAGGCGCAATGCCAGAACGTTGAGGCGAATGCCAGAACGTTCAGGCGCAATGCCAGAACGTTCAGGCGCAATGCCAGAATGTTCAGGCGCATGCCAGAACGTTCAGGCGCATGCCAGAACGTTCAGGCGCATGCCAGAACGTTCAGGCGCGTGACAGAACGTTCAGGCGCGTGACAGAACGTTCAGGCGCAATGCCAGAACGTTCAGGAACGTTCAGGCGCAATGCCAGAATGTTCAGGCGCATACTAGAACGTTCAGGCGCAATGCCAGAACGTTCAGGCGCAATGCCAGAACGTTCAGGCGCAATGCCAGAACGTTCAGGCGCATGCCAGAACGTTCAGGCGCATGCCAGAAAGTTCAGGCGCATGCCAGAACGTTCAGGCATGCCAGAAGCGTTTGACACCTCGGGTGGGCTGGACTTGTATAAAAACAAAGTCCCCTGTATCAAATTCTAGAGGTTGTCGTCATTTGTCAGCATAGCTCTTCTGTCGACTTTGTGCAACACGAAGTCGTTCCTTTACTAGTGTGATTTTCTCAGAAGTCTCTTAAACTAGTTCAGGGCCCAACTGCGGTCGGTCTGCCATATCTAACCAGCATACCGGAGATCTGCAAGGCCGACCATAGAGAGCCTCGTATGGTGCCATGCCGATACTAGTTTTGTAGCTGTTGTTGTATGCAAACTCAGCTAGATGCAAATACTTTGCCCATCTGTCATTAAAGTCCAAAATGCAGCATCGTAGCATGTCTTCTAAGATTTGGATAAGCCGTTCTGATTGCCCATCAGTCTGAGGGTGGGAGGTTGTGCTCATAGTGATCTTTGAACCCATTCTATTTTGGAAGCTTTTCCAAAAGGTTGATGTGAATCGAGGGTCTCGATCAGAGACGATCGTGAGTGGTATGCCATGAAGGCGTACGATCTCTCTTTCATATAGTTTTGCAAGTTTGGCGGGATTATCCGTGAACTTTATTGGCAAGAAGTGTGCAGACTTGGTAAGTCTGTCAATGATAACCCAGATAGCATCTTGCCCTTTATTATTTTGAGGTAAGGCTGTAACAAAATCCATTGCGATGTTCTCCCATTTCCATTCTCCAATAGGTAACGGCTGGAGAAGGCCAGAGGGAAGTCTTCGTTCTGCCTTAACTTTCTGGCAAACAAGACATCGAGCAACGAAGTCTGCAATTGCCTTCTTCATTCCAGAAAACCAGAATTGTCGCTTGACATTCTG
This sequence comes from Paratinospora sagittata, assembly GCA_035771175.1. Taxonomy (NCBI): domain Eukaryota; kingdom Viridiplantae; phylum Streptophyta; class Magnoliopsida; order Ranunculales; family Menispermaceae; genus Paratinospora; species Paratinospora sagittata. Next base: position 30,762,393 of record CM069599.1, read on the forward strand.
GTACATCTTGTCATCCCCAGGATGCATAGCGTAGCTCGAACAGTGCATCTCAGTAAGCAAGTCTTTCCGAACCTCGGGATCGTTCGGAAGACAAAGACGTTTTTTATAGAAAACGGCTCCGTCGTCAGAGACTGACCAATGAGGAAGGTCTTGCCCGCTAAGTAGAAGTTCTCGTTTCTCCATTAACATAGGGTCATTGGCTTGAGTAGCTGAAATCTTGCGAACAAGGTCAGAGGTAGCTGATAATTGAGAGAGTCGTGGGCGTGGTCCCTCTTCGTTTAGCTGGAGGTTAAAGTTCTCTATCTCTGTAGCCAATTTTCCCATTTCATAGTTAAGAGTGCAAGCAACATAAGATTTTCTACTCAGGGCATCAGCCACAACATTGGCCTTGCCAGGATGGTACTGGAGTTGAAAGTCATAGTCGTTCAAGAATTCCAACCATCTTCTTTGGCGGAGGTTTAGGTCTCGCTGAGTGTATATGTACTTAAGACTCTTATGATCTGAGAAGACCTCAAACCGTTCACCGTATAGGTAATGACGCCATAATTTCAGGCAAACACAATAGCTGCAAGTTCCAAGTCGTGTGTTGGGTAATTACCCTCATGAATCTTCAGTTGCCTCGAGGCATAGGCAACAACTTGGCCTTCTTGCATTAGTACGGCACCTAACCCTTGGAGGGAGGCGTCAGTGTATAATGAAAATCCAATTCCATTTCTTGGAGTGATAAGTACAGGTGCTGTCGTGAGGCGTTTCTTCAATTCCTGAAATGAGGCTTCGCAGGTGGGATTCCAGATAAAGCGCACGTCTTTTCGAGTGAGCTTGGTCATAGGTTCAGCAATCTTTGAGAAGTCCTTGATGAAGCGTCTGTAATAGCCAGTCAAACCAAGAAAACTCCTAATCTGAGTAACAGTGGTAGGCTGCTTCCAATTTAAAACTACTTCAACTTTAGAAGGATCTACCTCAATGCCATTTCCTGAAACCACATGGCCTAGGAATTGAACTCTCTTGGCCCAAAATTCGCACTTACTCAACTTTGCATACAATTGGTGGCTTCTCAAGGTCTGGAGGACTATTTTCAAATGTATTTCATGGTCTTCCTCGGTGGAGGAATATATCAAGATGTCATCCACAAAAACCACCACAAATCGATCTAAGTATAACCTGAATATGCGATTCATCAAATCCATGAATGCTGCAGGGGCGTTTGTTAGACCGAACGGCATAACTAAGAATTCGTAATGACCGTACCGAGTTCTGAACGCCGTCTTGGCGATGTCAGACTCTCGGATTCGGAGTTGGTGATAACCAGACCGTAAATCAATCTTAGAAAAGTATTTGGCTTCGCGAAGTTGGTCGAATAAGTCATCGATCCTGGGCAACGGATATCTGTTCTTGATGGTGACGTTATTCAACTTGCGATAATCGATGCAAAGTCGTAACGAACCATCCTTTTTGCGAACAAACAGAACTGGAGCGCCCCAGGGTGATGAACTCTTTCGGATGAAGCCATTACTCTCTAATTCCTTAAGTTGTTTGTCTAATTCGACCAGTTCAACATTTGACATTCTGTATGGTGGAATTGAGATAGGCCCTGTCCCAGGTATGAGGTTGATCTCAAAATCGAATTCCCGAACTGGAGGTAGACCAGGAAGGTCATTAAGAAAAACTGTTGGGAATTCAGATACGACTAGAACATCGCGTACTTCAGGAGGGTACAGAGCTGGTGATTCATGGCCGTCGCCAAGAGACAACGCTCGAAGTTGTGACTTGAGAAGTGCAACTGTTGATTTGTGTATCCATGGCCTTGTTCCCTGAATCTTGACAAACTCTCCTGTAGGCAAAGTTAACTGAACGTTCTTGTTCAAACAGTCGATCTTTGCATTGAGTGGTGCGAGCCAGTCCATGCCGAGGATGATGTCGAAGTCTTTAAAATCCATCACAAAAAGATCGGCGTATATTATCTATTCGGACATTCAAAGCTCACATCGAGAACACTGCAAATTCACGTCAGTACCCGATCCGAACGGTGATGTGACATGGAGTGTGATGTTTGTGGGTTCAGGATGCAGGCCTAAATGTCTTACCAATGCTGATGATATAAAAGAATGCGTAGCACCTGAATCAAACAAAACATGCACCATTGTATTGAACAAAGGAAAGGTACCTTCGACGACATTATTGTCTGGGAGGGGTTGGTGAGCAATGGCATATGCTCTGCCCTGATTCCGTGGACCCTGGTTTCTGGGTCTGCCTGGGTCGAGCATTAGCAGCAGGTGGTGCTTGTTGGACTGGAATAGCCGGAATAGGTTGTTGGAGGTGCGGACAAAGATGTTTTACATGGCCTTTCTGGCCGCAGTTGAAACAAGTCGGCCTGTACTGCTGATGGTTTTGCTGGCCATTCGGATTATTCTTCTGGCCTTGTTGATTGTGGTGTCGACCACCACCTCTGCCATTGCCGTTGCTACGGCCACCTCGTCCATAACGACCGCCACATCCATGGTTTCGGAAACCCTGGTGGTTAGAGTTAGAAGATGCAGCCGCAGGTGTTGGGGCGTCATTCTTCGAAATCGGGGCCGGGAGGGCTGGGTTTTGATTGTAGTATGGCTTCTTCTTGTTGCCCTGTTTCGAGCCTGGTTGGGAAAATGTGGCAGGCCGCTTGCCCTTATTCATTCGCTGTTCTTATAAGAGTTTTTCTTGTTCAAAGCTCATGGCCTTGTCAACAACCTCCTTGTAAATCTTGAGATCCAAGATCGATAAGGCTTGTCGAATGTCATGGCGAAGACCATTATAAAATTTCTCACTCTTATCTCGCTCCGTTGAGATGGTGGAGAGAGAGTAGACTGATAATTCTTTAAATTTTCCAGCATATTCTCTGACGGTCATGGTGCCCTGATATAACTTAGCAAATTCCTGGCGCTTCTGCTTTGTCACCGCGCTGTGAAAATACTCATCAATAAACATTGACTCAAACTGTTGCCAAGTCATATTTGCTATATTGACCCTTGGGTCTTCTTTCACTGTGATCCACCATGTGTTTGCGGCACCAACAAGTTGATAGGTTGCTAATGGAATTTTACGAGTCTCATCGACTCCCATTGCATCAAGAGCCTTATTGGACTCATCCAACCACTTTTGCACCTCATCAGGATCAATGGTGCCATCGAAAGTAAGAGGTTGTAGCCGCTTGTATTTAGTAATCTGATCGGTTTGAGCTTCGGACCCTAATTTGACAGGTGCTTGAACCGTGGCAACCTGACTGGCTGCGGTCTCACGAACGGCAGTTTGAACAGTGACCTTCATTGCCTCAATAAATCCAGCAAAGAAGGTTTCAATGCTTGAAGGCATGGCAAAGGGTGCGGGTGGTGGTGGTATTGCCTGCCCAAATGTAGTGGCAGTGGTGGGTGTGGCCTGTGCTGTTGTCGGAGGCGGCGGTTCCTGAGTCTCAGGAGGTGCCTCCATTGCTGGACGAACAATACGTGGCCTTCCTCTCTTTCTGGTTTGCATTGTCTCACTGGCAAAGAGAAAAGAAAACCAAGATTTAGGAACTCAAGCCAAGGATATTGTTATAATATGCTCAGCAACAATTTCGAGAATACTGCAATATTAAAGTCACCTATTTTTCTAAGTATAGTGTAAGGTTTTTGTTGAGGAATCAAAGAATCTGATATAACTCGTATGTTTGGCCATGGTGTAAAAAAAAACAAGGTTAGAACGTTTATATAATAAGTACAAATCTTTGCAAGTATTTAAAATGATTTGGTTGTGGTCTTTGTGAACATACATATATTTTTATGAAAAACCATACGAGTCATAAAAAGTCTAAGATTTGCCTCGGTAAATATCCTGATCTAACGTTCTATCGCAAGCTTATGCATTCATACGCTTACTCTTAGTCTGTTCGATTATTATCCAAGTTCATATGTCCCATACCACATGAATTTAGTAATAAGGGTGTCAACCAAGTTAAGTTGTATGAACACGGTCTCTTAAAACATTGGCGGAATAGAAGTTCACTAATAGTATCGTCCAAATTTACTCGTCCCATACTGTGTAAACTTAGTGATAATATTAGTAATGCAACTTTCTCCAAATGTTTCTTTTCACACAAGTTCATGGGTTTTCTTACTTCCACATTTTATTTAGTATCCTCCAATTTTGTTGTGTCTCATACCACTCCAAAGTTAGTGATACAAAAGAAAGAATGGTTGTAAGTCGGCCCACCAAAGAAAATCTTTAAACAAAACAATTTCATTCATATATATCAAAGAAAATTTTTACAATGGCAGAAATTAATTTTGACTTTCTTGCCTACTACCGTTTCTTCGAGATCTACTGTTATGTACAGAATGACTACTAACAGAAGGTTGAGAGTTTGCCCGCTCTGCGTTGGAGTTTTGCAAACGAGTTAATATATTATGGTGGCTCTCTTTCAGTGCAGCAATATTGGATGCCATGTCATATAACCGTTCAAGTAGGTTAGTCGGTTGTCCCATTGGTGGTTGATGGGTTGGTTGTCGCGTAGGTGAAGGGTAGGCCATAGGCATTGGAGGAAAGTATTGGTTGTATGGGTGATTCATAGGTGGAACGTAGTTGTATTGATTGCGCGGGGATCCCCTAACCGGAACCCCTTGGATAATTTGGTTTGTTTGAGATGAAAAAGTTTGAAACAATGGGCTCATTGGAATGTTTGGCCCTCCAAGATTTGGTGACGCGCAGTACTATTGTTGTTGGTTTACAGCAACTTGTGAAACTGGCTGATACTGTACCGCAGAAGTTGGAAATCGTTGGTACGAAGTGTTGCCTTGAGTTGGCACGTTCCAAATTGGTGCATTTGCTTGCGTACCTTGTCTATCATGACTTTGTATAGGTGGATTTAGTGTGGCATATAATTCTTCGACAGTAAGTGGTCGATCGGTTGGATTACCGGCTGGGTCTGATGTAGGATGTGGATTGGAATCATTATTTGGGCCTTCTCTGACAGGCATCTTGCGTCGACATTTGCGAAGGCAACGCCCGTGCTTGTCTCTCATTCTTTCGGCAGTTCTTATTGTCGTGTCGAATACCTCTTCGTCGGTTACCCCTCCACTTGTGCCATATGTCTTGAAGATAGAGGATGATGTAACTGGTTCAGTGATCAGCTTTGACGTTCCATCGAAAGTGTCAACGTTTGCCCCGTGAAGTATTCTCATAATCAAGACTCCGTAGCCGAGGAATTCCTTCTTCAAAGGGTTTTGAATCACCCTCAACATTTGTTGGATGATGATGTGGGGTAGGGAGACCTTTATTTTCTTCTCTATGCAATACAACACAAGGAGTTGGGCCCTTGACATAGTGCCCCTAGTGCCCCTCTCTGGCAAGATGTTGTCGTATACAATCTTTTCGAGGCCGACAAGAGATGGCTTAAGATGATTGTTTGGGAGGTTGGTGTATGTTGATTGAGTGTATGGCTCTTTGGCGAGGGAATTGAATAGTTGTGCATTAGATTCGACGATCGCTGCAACTGTCTAGGGGTCATGTGGATCAATAATCCTGTCCTCAATCGGAATCTCCAAAAGGCGAGCAATAATCTCGATATTGATAGGAATTGTCGTTCCCATGATTGTTGTCTGTAAAGAGGGCTGATCTCATCTCTGTGAAGTCCCACGTAATTCATGGCTTCATAGAAGGATCTAACCAAGTTGTAAGAGACTTGACCCTCGACTTTGGTTATATTTAACCAATCCAGTGTTGCGAGTTTGTCATGAAGGATTGGACGGAGGCGGAGATCGCTATTGTCGATGCTCCTCATGGTCACAACCTCTCTTTTGGACAATTTCATTAGTCTAGTGGAAATTGGTTCCCTGCTAGTAGAAGTTGTTCCTTCCCTTGAGGCCATTCTTTTGCTGAAAGGAAAATAAATTTGTGTAAAAAACACAAAATATAGTCCTAACATTTTTTTAAATTTATGCCTTATCTGTTAGACATTATTTTCGAGTTTTCTTTTGATGTTTATGCCATAAAAAAAAATTCTTCATTAGTGATTTGATGCATATATGTTGTATTCACCTATGAATGAATAGACATTTTTCATGATAACTATATATAGTTTCCAAAAATCAACTATTTGGAATATGTATATATGTCGTATTCTCCAATAAATGTATTGGCATATTTAATCATAGCTATATATATAGTTTTCATAAAGCAACTATATACATATATTTGAAATAAAAATCATATATAGTTGCTTTTAATCCAAATCTTAACTATATATATAATTCATATCTATATAGTTAAGATTTGGATTAAAAACAACTATATATGATTTTTATTTCAAATATATGATTGTAATACTCTGTATTGTAATACTCTGTATGCCAGAACGTTCAGGCGTAATGCCAGAACGTTCAGGCGAATGCCAGAACGTCTAGGCGCAATGCCAGAACGTCCAAGCGCATGCCAGAACGTTCAGGCGCATGCCAGAACGTTCAGGCGCATGCCAGAACGTTCAGGCGAATGCCAAAACGTTCAGGCGCATGCCAGAACGTTCAGGCGCAATGCCAGAACGTTCAGTCGCAATGCCAGAACGTTCAGGCGCAATGTCAGAACGTTCAGGCGCATGCCAGAACGTTCAGGCGCCAAAAATCTCTATATAAGGAACCCTCATCATTCTCATTTCTCACACCAAAATCACTCTCCTTATGATTTTCCTTCTCTTTCCACTCATTCTAAGTTTTTAGTTTTTGAGACTCTCTGATCGAGACTCTCAGTACGGTGCGACGAAGTTCTGTCCGGAGGAAAGCGCCAGATCGGAAAGAAGAAGTTTTTATCTAAAGGTGGGGAACGAAACATAGGTTTGCGTGTTTCATAACTTTTATTAAAGTTTACATTCAATTATTATTATGTCTACTATTTATTTACACTGCATTATGTCATATAATGTCCTAACCTTGCACGTTGTGATACCGACCCTAATAAGGATCACCAGACGTTGTCAAAGTTAGTCTAAATGTCAAGAAAGGCCAGACCAGTAGACTAGACCAGTTCATGCATTGGCATCATACATATCACCACCTAGGGACGTATATGGTTTATGACTCATAGAATAGTTAGAAGCATTGCTCACTATTCATTATATTTCTCTGGAAAGGGACGTACGTGAGAACCCGGCTACACCCGGGGAGGGACATCAGTACGTGAATTCAGAGCATCGTTCCTGTACGTGAATTCAGGCGATGTACGTTCATCAAACCATTAATACGTGACGGTGTCATGCATACATTCATATTGATTGATTATGATGCTCACATGTGTATTTAAGATATTTGATATTGAAGTATGCGTTAAGCTCACTCCAATATTATCAAATCTTTTCCAGGAAATTAGGGTGGACTGGGTGCAGGTTATGGGGCTCACATTTTGTACCCTTTGTATGAATCATTGGGGATTTTGGGAGTATGTTCCGTTGACCATTTTATGTACAAAAGTATTCTGAATTATATGAAATCAGATTTGTACTGTATATTGTATTTCCGCTGCACACTCTGTTATTACCATTATGATTGTTCCAAATGCGCCCCGTCCGAGAGTGTACCGCCGGTTTAGGCGCGTCCGGGCGGGGTGTGACATTTAATGGTATCAGAGCGTACGGTCCACGGCCCGCGCAAGTCCACCAAATTAGGAGAAGAAAAATGTTGTTAGATATATATATCTCTAGATCTATATATACATACGTCAATTATATATAGTTGAGATTTATATTAAATATATATCTAGAAAACTATATGATTTTTATATAGTTTGATTTAAATATACATATAGTCAAAATTTATTAGAAACTATATGTGTAGTTATGATTGAATATATATATCTATATACCTTAGTGTATATGAGGTATATATATAAAAAAAAAAATTTCAAAAATGGTTTTTTTTTCGAAAAATAAATATTCGAAAAAAATAAAAATAAATAAATAAATAAATAAAAAATTTAAACAAATTTTTTTTTTTCGAAAAATAAATATTCAAAAAAAAATTTAAAAAAAAAAATATATATATATATATATATCTAGAACTATATATATATATGAATTATATATAGTTAAGATTTGGATTAAAAAACACCTATATATGATTTTTATTTCAAATATATGTATATAGTTGCTTTATGAAAACTATATATATAGTTATGATTAAATATGCCAATACATTTATTGGAGAATACGACTTATACATATTGCAAATAGTTGATTTTTGGAAACTATATATAGTTATCATAAAAAATGTCTATACATTCATAGGTGAATACAACATATATGCATCAAATCACTAATGAAGAAATTTTTTTTATGGCATAAACATCAAAAGAAAACTCGAAAATAATGTCCAACAGATAAGGCATAAATTTTAAAAAAAATATTAGGACTATATTTTGTGTCTTTTACACAAATTTATTTTCCTTTCAGCAAAAGAATGGTCTCAAGGGAAGGAACAACTTCTACTAGCAGGGAACCAATTCCCACTAGACTAATGGAATTGTCCAAAAGAGAGGTTGTGACCATAAGGAGCATCGACAATAGCGATCTCCGCCTCCGTCCAATCCTTCATGACAAACTCGCAACACTGGATTGGTTAAATATAACCAAAGTCGAGGGTCAAGTTTCTTACAACTTGGTTAGATCCTTCTATGAAGCCATGAATTACGTGGGACTTCACAGAGCTGAGATCAGCCCTCATTTAGAGACAACAATCATGGGAACGACAATTCCTATCAATATCGAGATTATTGCTCGCCTTTTGAGATTCCGATTGAGGACAGGATTATTGATCCACATGACCCCCAGACAGTTGCAGAGATCGCCGAATCTAATGCACAACTGTTCAATTTCCTCGCCAAAGAGCCATACACTCAATCAACATACACCAACCTCCCAAACAATCATCTTAAGCCATCTCTTGTCGGCCTCGGAAAGATTGTATACGGCAACATCTTGCCAGAGAGGGGCACTAGGGGCACTATGTCAAGGGCCCAACTCTTTGTGTTGTATTGCATAGAGAAGAAAATAAAGATCTCCCTACCACACATCATCATCCAACAAATGTTGAGGGTGATTCAAAACCCTTTAAAGAAGGAATTCCTCGGCTATGGAGTCTTGATTATGAGAATACTTCACGGGGCAAACGTTGACACTATCGATGGAACGTCTAAGCTGATCACTGAACCAGTTACAGCATCCTCTATCTTCAAGACATATGGCACAAGTGGAGGGGTAACTGACGAAGAGGTATTCGGCACGACAATAAGAACTGCCGAAAGAATGAGAGACAAGCACGGGGTTGCCTTCACAAATGTCGACACAAGATGCCTGTCAAAGACGGCCCAAATAATGATTCCAATCCATATCCTCCATCAGACCCAACCGGTAATCCAATTGATCGACCACTTACTGACGAAGAATTATATGCCACACTAAATCCGCCTATACAAAGTCATGATACACAAGGTACGCAAGCAAATGCACCAACTTGGAACGTGCCAACTCAAGGCAACACTTCGTACCAAAGATTTCCAACTTCTGCGGTACAGTATCAGCCAGTTCCACAAGTTGCTGTAAACCAACAACAACAGTACCTGGCGTCACCAAATCTTGGAGGGCCAAACATTCCAATGAGCCCATTGTTTCAAACTTTTTCATCTCAAACAAAATTCTCCAAGGGGTTCCGGTTAGGGGATCCCCGCGCAATCAATACAACTACGTTCCACCTATGAATCACCCATACAACCAATATTTTCCTCCAATGCCTATGGCCTACCCTTCACCTACGCGACAACCAACCCATCAACCACCAATGGGACAACCGACTAACCTACTTGAACGGTTATATGACATGGCATCCAATATCGCTGCACTGAATGAGAGCCACCATAATATATTAACTAGTTTGCAAAAATCCAACGCAGAGCGGGCAAACTCTCAACCTTCTGTTAGTAGTCATTCTGTACATAACAGTAGATCTCGAAGAAACAGTAGTAGGCAAGAAAGTCAAAATTAATTTCTGCCATTGTAAAAATTTTCTTTGATATATATGAATGAAATTGTTTTGTTTAAAGACTATCTTTGGTGGGCCGACTTACAACCATTCTTTCTTTTATATCACTAACTTTGGAGTGGTATGGGACACAACAAAATTGGAGGATACTAAATAAAATGTGGAAGTAAGAAAATCCATGACCTTGTGTTAAAAGAAACATTTGGAGGAAGTTGCATTACTAATATTATCACTAAGTTTACACGGTATGGGACGAGTAAATTTGGACGATACTATTAGTGAACTTCTATTCAGCCAATGTTTTTAGAGACCGTGTTCATACAACTTAACTTGGTTGACACCCTTATTACTAAATTCATGTGGTATGGGACATATGAACTTGGATAATAATCAAACAGACTAAGAGTAAGCGTATGAATGCATAAGCTTGCGATAGAACGTTAGATCAGGATATTTACCGAGGGAAATCTTAGACTTTTTATGACTCGTATGGTTTTTCAATAAAATATATGTATGTTCACAAAGACCACAGCCAAATCATTTTAAATAAACGTTCTAACCTTGTACTTATTATATAAATGTTCTAACCTTGTTTTTTTTACACCATGGCCAAACATACGAGTTATATCAGATTCTTTGATTCCTCAACAAAAACCTTACACTATACTTAGAAAAATATGTGACTTTAATATTGCAGTACTCTCGAAATTGTTGCTGAGCATATTATAACAATATCCTTGGCTCGAGTTCCTAAATCTTGGTTTTCTTTTCTCTTTGCCAGTGAGACAATGCAAACCAGAAAGAGAGGAAGGCCACGTACTGTTCGTCCAGCAATGGAGGCACCTCCTAAGACTCAGGAACCGCCGCCTCCGACAACAGCACAGGCCACACCCACCACTGCCACTACATCTGGGCAGGCAATACCACCACCACCCGCACCCTTTCCCATGCCTTCAAGCATTGAAACCTTCTTTGCTGGATTTATTGAGGCAATGAAGGTCACTATTCAAACTGCCGTTCGTGAGACCGCAGCCAGTCAGGTTGCCACGGTTCAAGCACCTGTAAAATTAGGGTCCAAAGCTCAAACCGATCGAATTACTAAATACAAGCGGCTACAACCTCTTACTTTCGATGGCACCATTGATCCTGATGAGGTGCAAAAGTGGTTGGATGAGTCCAAAAAGGCTCTTGATGCAATGGGAGTCGATGAGACTCGTAAAATTCCACTAGCAACCTACCAACTTGTTGGTGCCGCAAACACATGGTGGATCACAGTGAAAGAAGACCCAAGGTCAATATAGCAGATACGACTTGGCAACAGTTTGAGTCAATGTTTATTGATGAGTATTTTCCCAACGCGGTGACAAAGCAGAAGCGCCAGGAATTTGCTAAGTTATATCAGGGCACCATGACCGTCAGAGAATATGCTGGAAAATTTAAAGAATTATCAGTCTACTCTCTCTCCACCATCTCAACGGAGCGAGATAAGAGTGAGAAATTTTATAATAGTCTTCGCCATGACATTCGACAAGCCTTATCGATCTTGGATCTCAAGATTTACAAGGATGTTGTTGACAAGGCCATGAGCTTTGAACAAGAAAAGCTCTTACAGGAACAGCGAATGAATAAGAGCAAGCGGCCTGCCACATTTTCCCAACCAGGCTCGCAACAGGCCAACAAGAAGAAGCCCTACTACAATCAAAACCCAGCCCTCCCAGCCCCGATTTCGAAGAATGAAGCCACAACACCTGCGGCTGCACCTTCTAACTCTAACCACCAGGGTTTTCGAAACCATGGCCGTGGCGGTCGTTCTGGACGAGGTGGCCGTAGCAACGGCAATGGCAGAGGTGGTGGTCGACACCACAATCAGGATGGCCAGCAACAGCATCAGCAGTACAGGCCGACTTGTTTCAACTGTGGCCAGAAAGGCCATGTAAAACATCTTTGTCCGCACCTTCAGCAACCTATTCCGGCTATTCCAGTCCAACAAGCACCACCTGCTGCTAATGCCCAACCCAGGCAGACCCAGCCGACCCAGGGTCCACGGAATCAGGGCAGAGCATATGCCATTTCTCACCAACCCCTCCCAGACAATAATGTCGTCGAAGGTACCTTTCCTTTGTTCAATACAATGGTGCATGTTTTGTTTGATTCAGGTGCTACGCATTCTTTTATATCATCAGCATTGGTAAGACATTTAGGCCTGCATCCTGAACCCACAAACATCACACTCCATGTCACATCACCGTTCGGATCGGGTACTGATGTGAATTTGCAGTGTTCTCGATGTGAGCTTCGAATGTCCGAACAGATAATATATGCCGATCTTTTTGTGATGGATTTTGATGACTTCGACATCATCCTCAGCATGGATTGGGTCGCACCATTGAATGCAAAGATCGACTGTTTGAACAAGAACGTTCAGTTAACTTTGCCTACAGGAGAGTATGTCAAGATTCAGGGAAAGAGGCAATGGATACACAAATCAACAGTTGCATTTCTCAAGTCACAACTTCGAGCGTTGTCTCTTGGCGACGGCCATGAATCACCAGCTCTGTACCCTCCCGAAGTACACGATGTTCCAGTCGTATCTGAATTCCCAACAGTTTTTCTTAATGACCTTCCTGGTCTACCTCCAGTTAGGGAATTCGATTTTGAGATCAACCTCATACCTGGGACAGGGCCTATCTCAATTCCACCATACAGAATGTCAAATGTTGAACTGGTCGAATTAGACAAACAACTTAAGGAATTAGAGAGTAATGGCTTCATCCGAAAGAGTTCATCACCCTGGGGCGCTCCAGTTCTGTTTGTTCGCAAAAAGGATGGTTCGTTACGACTTTGCATCGATTATCGCAAGTTGAATAACGTCACCATCAAGAACAGATATTCGTTGCCCAGGATCGATGACTTATTCGACCAACTTCGCGAAGCCAAATACTTCTCTAAGATTGATTTACGGTCTGGTTATCACCAACTCCGAATCCGAGAGTCCGACATCGCCAAGACAGCGTTCAGAACTCGGTACGGTCATTACGAATTCTTAGTTATGTCGTTCGGTCTAACGACTGCCCCTGCAGCATTCATGGATTTGATGAATCGCATATTCAGGTTATACTTAGATCGATTTGTGGTGGTTTTTGTGGATGACATCTTGATATATTCCTCCACCAAGGAAGACCATAAAATACATTTGAAGATAGTCCTCCAGACCTTGAGAAGCCACCAATTGTATGCAAAGTTGAGTAAGTGCGAATTTTGGGCCAAGAGAGTTCAATTCCTAGGCCATGTGGTTTCAGGAAATGGCATTGAGGTAGATCCTTCTAAAGTTGAAGCAGTTTTAAACTGGAAGCAGCCTACCACTGTTACTCAGATTAGGAGTTTTCTTGGTTTGGCTGGCTATTACAGACGCTTCATCAAGAACTTCTCAAAGATTGCTGAACCTATGACCAAGCTCACTCGAAAAGACGTGCGATTTATTTGGAATCCCACCTACGAAGCCTCATTTCAGGAATTGAAAAAACGCCTCACGACAACACCTGTACTTATCACTCCAAGAAATGAAATTGGATTTTCATTATACACTGACGCCTCCCTCCAAGGGTTAGGTGCCGTACTAATGCAAGAAGGTCAAGTTGTTGCCTATGCCTCGAGGCAACTGAAGATTCATGAGGGTAATTACCCAACACACGACTTGGAACTTGCAGCTGTTGTGTTTGCACTGAAATTATGGCGTCATTACCTATACGGTGAACGGTTTGAGGTCTTCTCAGATCATAAGAGTCTTAAGTACATATACACTCAGCGAGACCTAAACCTCCTCCAAAGAAGATGGTTGGAATTCTTGAACAACTATGACTTTCAACTCCAGTACCAACCTGGCAAGGCCAATGTTGTGGCTGATGCCCTGAGTAGAAAATCTTATGTTGCTTGCACTCTTAACTATGAAATGGGAAAACTGGCTACAGAGATGGAGAACTTTAACCTCCAGCTAAACGAAGAGGGACCACGCCCACGACTCTCTCAATTATCAGCTACCTCTGACCTCGTTCGCAAGATTTCAGCTACTCAAGCCAATGACCCTATGTTAATGGAGAAACGAGAACTTCTACTCAGCGGGCAAGACCTTCCTCATTGGTCAGTCTCTGACGACGGAGCCGTTTTCTATAAAAAACGTCTTTGTCTTCCGAACGATCCCGAGGTTCGGAAAGACGTGCTTCTTGAGATGCACTATTCGAGATACGCTATGCATCCTGGGGGTGACAAGATGTACCAGGATGTCAAGCGACAATTCTGGTTTTCTGGAATGAAGAAGGCAATTGCAGACTTCGTTGCTCGATGTCTTGTTTGCCAGAAAGTTAAGGCAGAACGAAGACTTCCCTCTGGCCTTCTCCAGCCGTTACCTATTGGAGAATGGAAATGGGAGAACATCGCAATGGATTTTGTTACAGCCTTACCTCGAAATAATAAAGGGCAAGATGTTATCTGGGTTATCACTGACAGACTTACCAAGTCTGCACACTTCTTGCCAATAACGTTCACGGATAATCCCGCCAAACTTGCAGAACTATATGAAAGAGAGATTGTACGCCTTCATGGCATACCACTCACGATCGTCTCTGATCGAGACCCTCGATTCACATCAAACTTATAAAAAGCTTCCAAAATAGAATGGGTTCAAAGATCACTATGAGCACAACCTTCCACCCTCAGACTGATGGGCAGTCAGAACGGCTTATCCAAATCTTAGAAGACATGCTATGATGTAGCATTTTGGACTTTAATGACGGATGGGCAAAGTATTTGCATCTAGCTGAGTTTGCATACAACAACAGCTACCAAACTAGTATCGGCATGGCACCATACGAGGCTCTCTATGGTCGGCCTTGCAGATCTCCGGTATGCTGGTTAGATATGGCAGACCGACCGCAGTTGGGCCCTGAACTAGTTCAAGAGACTTCTGAGAAAATCACACTAGTAAAGGAACGACTTCGTGTTGCACAAAGTCGACAGAAGAGCTATGCTGACAAACGACGACAACCTCTAGAATTTGATACAGGGGACTTTGTTTTTATACAAGTCCAGCCCACCCGAGGTGTCAAACGCTTTGGGATCAAAGGAAAGCTCTCCCCGCGGTATATCGGTCCATTTTCGATCATTGAACGTATTGGCAAACTTGCTTATCGTCTGTCCCTTCCATCATCCATGCCTAAGGTTCATGACGTTTTTCACGTATCTATGCTTCGCAAGTATCGTCCTGATTCTTCGCATATCATCCCTTTAGTCGAGGTTCGGGTTGAGGAAGGAAATAAATATCAAGAGAAAGCAATACAGATTTTAGATAGAAAAACTCAAGAACTACGGAGACGTAGCATACCACTTGTGAAGGTGCTCTGGGATCACCACGGCATAGAGGAAGCTACATGGGAACTAGAATCCACAATTAAACAGAAATACCCTGAATTGTTTTCTAGTACCACCTGATGATGTGATACATTGTATTATTTTCACTTATAAATACCAGGATGAAACATTGTTTACACCTATCTTCATCCATTGTTTCACTTGAATAACTACGCAGATGTCTGAAAATCATATCAATGGCTATAGTGATGCACACACGCAGTGGCCCCTTGACAACCTGCGGCTCCTTCGCCAGCAATACCCCTCATCACTACTTGACTTGATTTCGAGGGCGAAATCCCTTTAAGGGGGGTAGAGTGTAATACTCTGTATTTCACAAAAAAAAAAAAATTACTATTTGGGCAACGCTCGAACGTTCAGGCGCATGCAAGAACATTCAGGCGCATGCTAGAACGTTCAGGCGCAATGCCAGAACGTTCAGGCGCAATGCCAGAACGTTCAGGCGCAATGCCAGAACGTTCAGGCGCAATGCCAGAACGTTCAGGCGCAATGCCAGAACGTTCAGGCGCAATGCCAGAACGTTCAGGCGCCAAAAATCTCTATATAAGGAACCCTCCTCATTCTCATTTCTCACACCAAAATCACTCTCCTTATGATTTTCCTTCTCTTTCCACTCATTCTAAGTTTTTACTTTTTGAGACTCTCTGATCGAGACTCTCAGTACGGTGCGACGAAGTTCTGTCCGGAGGAAAGCGCCAGATCGGAAAGAAGAAGTTTTTATCTAAAGGTGGGGAACGAAACATAGGTTTGCGTGTTTCATAACTTTTATTAAAGTTTACATTCAATTATTATTATGTTTACTATTTATTTACACTGCATTATGTCATATAATGTCCTAACCTTGCACGTTGTGATACCAACCCTAATAAGGGTCACCAGACGTTGTCAAAGTTAGTCTAAATATCAAGAAAGGCCAGACCAGTAGACTAGACCAGTTCATGCATTGGCATCATACATATCACCACCTAGGGACGTATATGGTTTATGACTCATAGAATAATTAGAAGCATTGCTCACTATTCATTATATTTCTCTGGAGAGGGACGTATATGAGAACCAGGCTACACCCGGGGAGGGACATCAGTACGTGAATTCAGAGCATCGTTCATGTACGTGAATTCAGGCGATGTACGTTCATCAAACCATTAATACGTGACGGTGTCATGCATACATTCATATTGATTGATTATAATGCTCACATGTGTATTTAAGATATTTGATATTGAAGTATGCTTTATTAATTGTTATACTCATGCACTATTTACCCACTGAGCGCGTTAAGCTCACTCCAATATTATCAAATCTTTCACAAGAAATTAGGGTGGACTGGGTGCAGGTTATAGGGCCCACATTTTGTACCCTTTGTATGAATCATTGAAGATTTTGGGAGTATGTTCCCTTGACCATTTTATGTACAAAAGTATTCTGAATTATATGAAATCATATTTGTACTGTATATTGTATTTCCGCTGCACACTCTGTTATTACCATTATGATTGTTCCAAATGTGCGCCCCGTCCGAGAGTGTACCGCCGGTTTAGGCGCGTCCGGGCGGAGTGTGACAGAATTACTTTTATATATCTATGCTTTGTATTGATGAGCAACAATTGAACTTGAAGGACTAATTTATTGAAGAAAAGAAAACCTCGAGTTTCTGTAAGAGCTCATTTGCATTTGGAGCCGAAACGACTATGTGACGCTGAGACATTTTAATGAACCCATCATCCACTGCTTTATCTATGAAGGTGAGTAGATCATTGTAGTACCCATCAACATTAAGCAACCCCACCTGCAGCTTACTTACGGCTACTTAGTAAAGCTTGGAAAAACATGAATTATATATACGCATCCAACCGTGATGGTGGGGGACCGTTCAGCGCCGTACCCAGCTTAGCTTGAGTTTTTTTCATATATATATATATATATCATTTTAAGAATAATTAATATTTGATCCAAGCCAAACTCCAAAGCTACCAATAAGAAAACAAAATTCAGAACTTTTTCTTTAAATCATGAAGTCATGGCGTATGTACATTACAATTTGATGTTATATGTCAAATCATTGAACCACAAATATATCAAAACTGATCCACAACTATTCTTACCTGATCGCAATAATTTCTTCTAATTATAATTAGTACCAAGAAGAACAACTGAATTAATTAAATAATATAATACAAGCTTATTTGTTTGCATAATTTATATAATCTAAATTACATTATACGGTATCACTTTCTACATTATCACTTCCATGGCTATTCCATATATTCATGAAAGAACCTCAAATCTCTGATAGTTACATTCAGCCAAAAACCATTTTCATCTTCCCAAACAAACAACAAACACAACAAGTAATCAACAATAGTAATTCATGCTTTTATTTATTTATTTATTTTTTGTTATTTTTTTGTTTTTACTTCAAAATTCAAATTAACTTTGCTTCAGCTCCATTATTGTGAGAGATGGCCATGGATGATTGTCCATCCTGTTCTTCTGCCTAATTTTGTCCAAGTCTGAGAAATGCCTTCTGCCTAATTTTGTCAAGTCTGAGAGATGCCTTCTGCCTAATTTTGTCCAAGTCTGAGAGATGTCACAGCCTTCTCTGCCTAATTTTGTCCAAGTCTGAGAGATGCAGCAGCCTTTCTTGACTATTGCCCATACAGGTGTTATCTTTTTCTTGAAACTCACTATAAATAAAGTTTAGGATGTTCTTCCCATTTGTATGACGAAAGTTTTTCAACAAATAAAGACGCTACGAAACTACTAAGGTATCATCCTGTCAGCTTAATAAATTTTCTGTTTTCATTCATAGCTAACCTTTATGAATTTTTTTTTTTCTGATTCTCTTGCCAAGCATATGAAGGATAAGATTTATTGTTATAAAGAGTAGATACCTCAAAGAATATATATATAGCTAGATAGATAAATGAATGCAATGGGTTTTGATTTGCTTACAGGTTTGTCATGGATCCCAAGTTGCGCCCAACTAATGACCTCCAATAACTCTTCCAATGTCCCATAACCACCTGTATTGTTATTGAAATAGAAATCCTTTATAGCCTTTTTAGAAGGTTAACTTATATGTGATAATATATTCTGATTAAAGTGATAACAATTCCAACTGAAACAAAGGACCTGGTAATGCAATAAAGCAATCAGAATGGCAAGCCATTTCAGCTTTCCTTTCGTGCATGTCGGCTACTACTCTTAATTCCCCAACTGTCTCTCCAACTATCTGATCCCATGAAATGATAATGAGAAAATACTTAGGAAAAAGTAAAATGAGGACTTTACTTAAGCATAATGCGATTACAAACCTCTTTGCACATAAGCATTTTGGGAATAATTCTGTCCACAAAATCCACCAACAAACATAAATTAAAAAATGAGCCTAAAAAAATAAACAAAACTCCTAAAAAATATATGATAAAAATAGATTCTTTATGTACTTGGTCCTTAATATTACTTACCCAAGAACATGTCCTCCACCTTGATAAACAGCCTGAGAAACCAAACCCATCAAACCCACACTCGCACCACCATAAACAAGGTTCAACTTCCTTGAAATCTTCAAACAATTAACACACTTTAATATTAAACAATGAGGCACAAATGATACAGCCCACCAACCAAACCATGCCAAAGAAAACAAGTCGTAGGAACAAAATAAAAAAACGTTTGTACAATCATTAATAAATTACCAGCTCTTCACCTAACTCAAGAGTAGCGTTTCTGTAACAATCCCTTTTCCCGGCCCTACTCCCACAAAACACACAAACACTTTGAAACCTTGACTTCACTATCTCCTTCTCCATGCTTCTCAATCACTTAATTTTTTTCCGCTCCGCTCAAATATCTCTTCCAACTTTTGTAAGTTCTCCTCTTCCAAAAGAAAATGTTGGAGGCAATGACATTACGTCTAAACAAAAGACAGTGCAGGAGATAATAAAAAAAAGCAAAGTCATGGGAGGCTATTAAGTTGATCTAGGAGTTATGCTCTTGCAGCTATTATGCAACCTAGGTTAGACCTCCAATTCCTGAAGTTCTTTCTCTTCATCATCATGAAGTTTGAAGTTCAAAGGGGTACTCAAGTGGGTGCACTTTGTTTGGAGCTGCGTGGAAGAAAAAGAAGAGTGTCCAACAGTGGGGGCGTGTTGTTGAATGGCAAAAATAATTGTTTGATGTCATGCGTCAGAATCCACATCCACGCGCCCTTCCACTTTTTTTATGAACTTGATTGACATGATTACTTAACTTTTATAATAAAATAAAACAATGTGTCACAACTCTCTTAGATATTGATGCCAAATTAACATTTTCCCTTATGAAAACCCTAGAGTCATCTCCAGTTGTCAGAACTTCTTTAATTTAATCTTATTTGACAAGAAAAGAAAATTGACAACATTAGACTCTCTGACATCAAATTTTATTTGAATTAAATTTCTTATTTGACAAAAGACAAGAAAATCTAGCAGCCAAACGTTTTATTATCATGGTATTGATAAACTCAACAAATACAGTTTGGATTATGACACCTGACGCAAAATCCCTCAACTCTCGGGATATTATTTGACTTAAACTATTTGCAATAATTATTGCATGTTTATCCTTTTCTTGAAACTCAACTAATTGTTGTTGAAAACTATATATTTTAGGATGTTCTTCCCATTTGTATGCCGAAAGTTTTTCAACAAATAAAGACGCTACACAATTACTGTACAACGGGAAAAATCATCAACACATATCACCCACGAAACTACTAAGGTATCATCCTGTCAACTACCTATTATCGACAAATACTTTTCTTCGTGCTTCTACTTTGTTTTCATTATGTTTCTTTTTGTTAACAAGGAATTTGCTATTTTGTTGACTTTGTGTTTCTTCTCTGACCATTCATTTAAACACTCTAATCTTGGTATGTTTGATAAACATGCAGACAATACACCCGTGAAATTCTCGATAAATGGATGAGAACTCAAATTGCTTCATGCTGGCCAGAGAATTTTCTTATAGATTACTTAATCCAGCAATATTTGAGTCATTAATGATGAAGTTACAAGACCATCTGTATGATTACGGGCTCCAACCTCAAATTGTGGATAATGAAGATCGGCCTTTTCTCGAAATCGATGAAACTTTCGTTTATTGTTGGTCTCCAAGAGAAACAAGCACGCTAATGGTTTATTGGTCCATCTTTGGTCGACCTACTATAAGAGTCGTTCTAGATGACGAAGCGGAGACTAGGTACCCTGAAAATTTGTATGATGTTTTTTGGCATGACCTTATGGAGTCCGGTCTGCCAGTAATTTCAACATATGTACCATATTATTATGCATCGGCGTATTAAATTAATGTATACCTCTAAATGTGCGTGCATGTGTATATATATATATATATATATATATATATATGTATATATATATATATATATATATGTATATAACTCATAATATATGTATAAATGTAATATAACCTATGAATATAAAAATATGTAATATTAGATAAATGTTATATGTCACTTTACTTTTGTATATTATACAATTAAATGAAGAAGACATACAACCACCTATATATTTCAAGCATGTATTTACCTAGCTATATAGTGTTTGTTTGTTGCAAAACTTTGAATAATAATAAGAAGCAGATATTTATATAAATATTTGTTAAATAAGTAAGCGTCACGTTATAATTAATTACATTTTCTAATTACACACCAATGGGCAGTTTGGTATATGTCATTGTAAATACCTCTCACTATTTGTTTTTTTCTTTTCTTTCATCTCTTTCGTCTTTTGTTTTCTTTCTCAACCACTCCCCCTTTGCATCTCTCCAGCAATCTCTCTCTATCCCTTGCTTCATTTCCAACCATTCCTTCTCTTCATCTGCATCTACTGCTTCTCTTCATGTTTTCAATGCGAATTACAGTATTGATGCGACTGCGGATGTTTGTCGATTAAGTCTTCAATCTATAAAAAGAAGAAGTAAGCTTTTCTTTTTTTATATCTAAATTTCTTTTTGGGCAGATAGGGTCGGAAAAAAATAATTAGAATACAGATTCAGATTAAGTCAATTAAACTATATTCAGTTTTATTTTTCATACAATAGATCTAAGTCACCTATGCTTTTGAACATGTACAACGGGAGAAGATAACTAATATCTACATTTTTTATTCTTTCTTCCTCAATTTTCATAGTTATTTATCATAGAATTATAGAATCATAATATCTTCTTTTTTTTTTTGGTACAATTCAGTCATTAAAGAAGACATTCAAGGTTAGTGCATCTCTTGAATGTTTTGCTTTTAATTTTTCAATTTAGGCTTTTCTTTCAGAATATTTGAATTACTTATTCTTTGATTAAATTGTAGATTTAGAATCTTGGTAGAAAATTCATGTTTTTTATTTCATCTGGCTAGGTTTGAACTTAAATAGTTTCGGATTTGCTTGATTGTTTATACGTGAATTCCTTCATGAAAACACCTCAAGCTGATTGATGACTTTAATTCTTCTTAAATATTTTCAATACTTTAAGGGTTGTTCTTTGGTTTCTAGATTTTTTTTTTAAGTTATTTTAGTCAATAAACTAATGGGTTGTACTAACTTTTTTAGGTTGTGGAGAGAAGAGAAGAATTGTTTCCTATAAATCTTGGACGTGAATATTGAAAATGAACAATAATACTATTTTTCCATTCAAAGACTATTGTTTCCTGTATCATTTTGTTTCATTCATTATTTTACATATAATGTTCACATAACTTTTTGACCTCAATAATAGGCATGTTTATTTTGACTTTCCTTTGCTCCTAATCTTCATCCTACTATTATATAATATTCAAACGAAGAATTATGTTTTTTTTTAACTTGAATGTTGCTACATTTCTAGAGTTAGCATTATTGCAAATATTCCTGTTACCAATCGAATAATGGAAAAATTTATATTGTTATCAATATCATATTATATGCTTATATATAAACTTGAATAATGATAATGTCCTTTCCAAATACAGGGTTGACTTGCATGGTATGTGAATTACATTGATTATTTTTTGTATGTTGGGTTTTATTTGAGAGAAGATGAAAGAACTTGGTGTATAGGTCGAGTATATAGGTATTAGTTGCATTGGAATTGATATTAAAATTACTATAGGTGTGGTAGTAGTAGTATGTAGGGTAGTACTATAAGCATCTTGACATAAGTAAAGAAGTGATACCGTATAATGACAAATCATTGCACTAAATTGATCATAGAGTATACTTTTAGAGTTCGTTTCTTAAGTCAAGTTGTCATCTTTATGTCAAGTTCTTCTTCATATAAGGTCCCAACAATATCATTATATCTCGGACTACACATAGACAAAGATCCGACATAAATCTGAACTAATAACTCACTCCAAAAAAGAATCCTCAGCATATCACGCACTCCCCACCTTCATACCTTCATGTTAATGTTTCTTAAATAGATGAGACCCCACCTTCATTTTATATATATATATATCATGAGAAATGTCAACAAAAATATTTTTCCTTCGGTTTGGTATATGTCATTGTCAATACCTCTCACTATTTGTTTTTTCCTTTTCTTTCATCTCTTTCTTCTTTTGTTTTCTTTCTCAACCACTCCTCCTTTTCATCTCTCCAGCAATCACTCTCTATCTCTTGCTTCAACATATGTAATGACTTTGACTTTGACCAGTTGTACTTTGACCAGTTGTTCATTTCGCTTATATATGTGATAAGTTTCCAAAACCATTTCGTTGTTGCATCATCATATATGTAATGTTAGTCATCATTTTGTCATATTTATGTACTTATAAAGGTTGTAAATAAATGCATGACTACGAATTGTACATTATCTAATGTAATGGTATTTTATTAATAGAAGCTTTAAAAGAAATAGAATGATTTTTCTTTTTGTTTGACAAAAATTCATGCATCATAAATTTTCATCAAAATGTTACGATGATATATATATGATCAAATATTTATACCAACCTATAATAGTGAAAATTTGTAGATGAATTTTTTTTTTAATTCGTATAGACAACAAATGATGAATGCTATATAATTATATTTTAATCAATTAGTTAATATTATTCTTAACATTAATATTATTTACACAGAAGGGTAGCATTTTTAGTAAATCTAAATTGAGTCTATAGTAGTATTATGTTATTAACGCCGCCCATCGGGCGGGGCTACAAACTTGTATATATTAATATTTGAAGATTGCATACGCGTCTATCAACTCCTAATTAAGTTTTATTTCTTAATTATTTGTGAAAAAAAAGCCTGTATACTGTTATTATTGGGTATCAAGTCAAATACCTTGGAGATTCAAGCAGAATTTTGTGATTACATATATGGCTAAATAAAACAAGGAGTTTTGGAACTTTTAAATCACCATTCTCTTAGAAAACTAAAACCTAAATCATCAATATCTTCAGCCAACCTGAGCGCGTTTTCTCTTCTAAGATTAAACATTAATAAAAATAATATAAAATTAACAACATTAATAATGTCACCTTTATTTAATATTTGATGCCATCTTGCAAGAAATATTTGCCAAACAATATTTTTCAGTAACATTATAATGCTATTCTCAAAGATGGTTAGGTGCTTTTCTCTTCTATTCCAACCAGCCTTTAGCCTCTTTTGACCTTTGCGTTTCGAAATTCTCTTAACTTGTAAATATTAAACAATACCAAACTAGCTAGCTTGGTAAGCATTATCACTTGTTATTACTAAACAAGCAGCTCATGAGATAGCATATCCTTCTCGTAACCAAATCTCTCCATTGAATATTCCCTAGATCTTGCAGGGATTCTTTTTGAAAAAAAAAAATCCAAATTGAGTTGATTAATTAACAACCGTTTTGGGATAGTGATGTCTCAATGAATTAAGGCAAGAAAGTCCTATTTAGAAAGAAAATCTTTTCAGCTTTAATTTTAATTAGCTTTGGGATCTCATCATCAATAAATATATATAAAGAGAGAGAGAGAGAAAGAAAAAGGGGAGAAACAATCATCTTCATGGAAGAAACAAAACAGAGCAAAACGTTTTCACGTTCTTCATCACTATATATTTACTTGCATTTCATTTAATAAAATATCTTCTCATCATATTCATACACACTAACTAGTTCAAATCAAACAATAAACATAGCAAAGATGCTCCAAAAAACAAACAAAAACCCTTAAAATGGCGTTAAGGGTTACATAGAAAGGAAAATACATAGAAAATGAAAAACAAAAAACAAAGCAAAAATAAAATACCTCCACGCTGGCAAACTATTCCCCTCAATGCCGGAAAGTTATTCCCTTCGACGCCAGCGAGTTGTTCTCCCTTGACGTCGGCAAGGTATTCTCCTTGACGCGATGCCGTAAAATGGTAAAAAGTGAAAATACGATGAAGTGAAAAGAGAAGATAGAAAGGTTTAGGGCACAATATTTTTTGCTGGAGGATTTTTTTTTTCTCCCTTTTCGGTGACGACAAGTTTCATCGCAGTAATTTTGTTGATATATAATGGTTTAGGGCAAGTAAAAGTGAGAGGTTAAAATCAGGTTAAATAAAAAAAAAAGTAGGGTAAAGCGTGCAGATTTTTTTTTTGCCCTTTTCAGCAACCACATGTTTTGTCTCGCTATTTTTTGTCGCTTAAAGATGTATTCGGCAAAGAAACTTTGGTCGTTGTTACTGCGGTGACAAAACATCATTTTTCGCGACCAAATTTTCACTTTAACAACAAAAATAAATTCGTCGCTATGTTTTTTTGTCACTTGTTAACATCCGCAACCATACCATAACTTTTGTTGTTGTATGTAATATTTGGTGATGAAAATAAGCGCGTTACTAAAACTTTCGTCGCCAAATGTCCATTCTCTTGTAGTTAGTTGAGAAACTGAGTATAAATGGAGTTGAGGTCTAGATCTCGAGTTCACTAGGCATGTCCCTAATTTATCTGCTCCTATTAGGAGGGTGAGCCAAAACGCCTCTGCCATGCCCGAGTCCGAAAGAATTAGTTTTGTTCAAAGGAAATGAGGACACATTGCGGGTGCCGAAAAATTGGTAATAAAAAAATAAAAATAAAATAACAAAAAGATGAAATATTCAAGAAAAAATATAACTAAAAAAAAAATTCAACTTAGTTAGGGCCTAGGAAAATTAAAATATATGTAAATTTTACCTTTTATATTAAGTAGGAATCGGATACCTGATTTTTTAGGCGGACCTGATTCGATTTTTAAAAAGGACATAATTTTTTTTATCGGTATTTGACCTAATTATTGAAAGACTTTTGTCCGTACCACCTGTTTTAAAAGAAAAAGAAGACATTTCAAAACCTAAATGTAATAATTCTAGTTTCAACTTTGTTAAATTACCAACTAGAGATGAATTGTTAGGAAACTTGTCCAAGAAAAAACACAAAACTAGGTTTTGAAGGATAAAACTTCATTCTCAAGCCAACCTGTCCAAGAATTGTTAGGTAAGGTGAATAAGTGAGCAAAGCAGGCTTTATAGATATAGATATATATATATATAGTAATCTCATCTTGATCCATTACACCTGCCACATCGCAATTGATTTCACCGTGTACTAACTTCATCATGTAAAGTTATTATTATAATGTAACTATATATTTATTTTTATTGAATGTGTATAATATACACATCTAAATATAAAATGTGTAATAAATAATCTAATGAATATTAAAAAAATAGTTATACCTTTTTACAGTTAAATTAATATTCTTCGTTAATTAATATAAAGAAAAATTGGTACTATAAACGAATGTGTTAAGTGTCTAAATCAGATTTGTGGGGCCAAGTAAGTCGTATTTTCTTTTTTTTTTTTTTTCTTTTTTTTTTTTTTTAATTTTTAATTTTTAATTTCTTCTCTTCGAGCGGGAAAAAAGAGAAAGAGGAAGAAGAAAGAGAGTGCAAAAGTGAGAAAGAAGAAGGAACAAAAGATTTGAAGAAGAAAAAGAAAGGGATGAGTGTGGAAATGAGAAAGACAATTAGAAAGAGCAAAATTAAGATGCATGCAAATATAGAAAGAATAAAAAAGCAAAAGAAAATACTGAATGACTCCCTACCCAGCCACCCACCCCACGAGTCAATCTGCGTCTAAGAATGGGATTTATTTCAACATTCCCAAAAAGGACAAATATAAATTTTATATTTTATATCGTTGTATTTTTATGACCAACAACTAAACTTCAATAAAATTAAAATAATCTAATTAATTAATTGAATTGATCAGTTTTAAATTATGAACTATTACTTTTCGCAATGAAGCTTGAAAGAGAAGTTTTTGATGAATTATCAAAGAAGCATCAAACATAAATCCTTTTACTCAGGTATTTGTGAATAATAAGTAGATAAAATATCAAGAGAATCTTGTATATATAATATAAATTGAGGTTTGTAACTTTACTTGGCGATTTGATATTTTTAAGGGTCACTTTCAGTGGCCTTCAATGCACAAAAAATACTTTGAAGGATATACACAAGGCTTATTTACTTTTTCAAATATAGTAAAATAATAATTCGTCAAGTTTTATTTATTTTTATGTAAACATTATTATATTTCTTTTTTCCAGGTGTCCACATGGGAAAATTAAGATACGATAACGAATTATAATTTTTTCTTTTTCATTATGCGCTTCATCTATTAATAATAGATCTTAGTTAATTATTATTATTTGACAGATAGTAATTTTTAATTAAAGTATTATATATTGGTAATTTATACCCTTCTATACAAGGGTTGGCCTCGCAGGGCCGACCTTTTCATGACATTTTTAAAAAAAAAATTAAATTATTTTAGTAATTTCAATTAAAATTATTTAAAAAATTATATAAAATAAATTAAGTGAGATGTGATAATTCATTAATAAAGTCTCTATTATTATTATTATTTAATGATATGATTATATTTCTTTTTTCAGGTATCCGTACGTGTGGAAAAATTAAGATACGGTGACAGATTATAATTTTCATTTGTCATTATGCGCTTCATCTATTTATAATATATCTTAATTAGTTAATGATAATTATTTGACAGATAGTGATTTTTAATTAAACTATTATATATTGATAATTTATAAACGTGATCTCTTCCGTTTTCCTTTTGTGGTTACTGGTTTTCTGATCCCCTCGTGGCGTGTACTCCTATCTTTCGGATCAAGACTAATTCTCTCAGAGTTTGGACAAATTATAGGATATTTCTGACCGTCCTTTCAAAATAAATATAACTCCACAAGAAAAGAAAAAGTTTAAATTCAAACTCCGGCTTACCCAATGGGGTGAGCCACCCATTCAACTCACCCACGCCACTTTGGGTGATCTCTTCCATTGTCATCGTAACATGTAATAGTTTGAAATTTAAAACTTAATTCAATTAATTGAATTATTTCATTTTATTGAAGTTTAGTTGCAAAAAGAAATTGGTCATAAATATAAAGATCAAAAGTATAAGAAAAAAATAAATAAATAATAATAATAATAATATGAGAAATGAAGAAAAAACAGAAAAGAAATAGAGCAAGAAGGTGTTAAAAAAAATAAAAATCAAAAGATACTACATCAAGGTCCTCAAGGACGAGAATTTTCTGGGTCAACTTCTTTTTGCGTACCTAACGCACTCATAACTTGCAAGTGGGTGTCTCTCCTGACATTATATATTCATGACTTTAATGATCATCCACTTTGAAGACTTGCGCATCATTACTCGGTATTTTCTCGTGAAACATTCATATTTTTTTTGGTTGCATTTGGGTTCATGATCCAAAATCTTAAAATACAATTCAAAAACTAAAAATTTGACAAAAAAACTAACTTTTTAAGAAAAAATTTCGCCCCTCCTTAAACATTTTTTGAAAAAAAAAAAAAAAAACTTATCAAGAAAAGCTGTTACTTCTAATATATATCATTCAATCTCTTTGGCGTAGAGAGCCCGTTGGGTCTTAGTGCAACATTTGATTCCTGTATTAGTAGTTGAACTACCTCTGTTTTTAATCTAAAGTGATTTGTATGTAAAAATATACACTATTTTTTTTTTCGAAAACACCAAACCAACTTAGCACACTGGGTCCCTTGTGAGGAGAGAAATGTGGATGTAGTTGACGACAACTTGACCCTATTGAGTCTTTAGTGCGGCACCATTAAATTTTAGTGCGCCACCCAGTTGAGTTGGCCCCATAATTATACTCCTAATTATAACTAAGGCTGCTAAATTTCATCAAATTCAAATGGTATTCAAGGAAGCTAATGACGGGTTCTATAATGAAAGCTGGGGCTGAGTTCTAATGACAAAAGATGGTGTCATAAGAATTATTAAAAAAATAACAATAAAAATAAAAAAAAATATCGTTTTGCCATTTGTTTATTACATATTTTCAGCATGGGGCCTTGGGCTATCTTTGTATGAACTTATTAAAAAGTATTATTACTAAACAAGCAGCGCATGATAACATATCCTTCTGGTCACCAAATCTCTCCATTGAATATTCCCTAGAACTTGCAGGGATTCTTCATGGAAGAAACAAAATAGAGCAAAACGTTTTCACGTTCTTCATCACTATATATTTACTTGCATTTCATTTAATAAAAAATCTTCTCTCATCATATTCATACAAACTAACTAGGTCAAATCAAACAATAAACGTAGCAAAGATGCTCCAAAAAACAAATAAAAACCCTTAAAATGGCGTTAAAGGTTACATAGAAAGAGGGAAACACAGAGAAGAGGTAAAAAAGAAACAAAGCAAAAATAAAATACCTCCACGCTGGCGAGCTATTCCCTTTAACGCCGGAAAGTTATTCCCTTTGACGCCAGTGAGTTGTTCCCGTGGCGTTGGCAAGGTATTCTCTTTGAGGCAGTGCCGTAAAATGGTGAAAAGTAAAATAAGATGAAGTGAAAAGAGAAGATAGAAAGATTTAGGGCACAATATTTTTTGTCAAGAGGATTTTTTTTTGTCCCCTTTTCAGTGACGACATGTTTCATCGCAGTATTTTTGTTGATATATAAAGGTTTAGGGCAAGTAAAAGTAGGAGGTAAAAATTGGGTTAAGTAAAAAAAGAGAAAAGAGGGAAAGGCGTGTTGATACTTTTTTTCCCTTGCAATCACATATTTCGTCACGGTATTTTTTTGTCGCTTAGAGATGTATTCAGCAAGGAAACTTTGGTCATTATTACTGCGGTGACAAAACATCATTTTTCGCGACCAAATTTTCACTTTAACGACAAAAATAAAATCGTCGCTAGTTTTTTTGTCACTTGTTAACATCCGCAACCATACCATAACTTTTGTCATGTAATATTTGGTGACGAAAATAAGTGCGTCACTAAAACTCCCATAGCCAAATGTCCATTCTCTTCTAGTTAGTTGAGAAATCGAGTATAAGTAGGGTTAAAGTCTATGCCTCGAATTCGAGCCTGAGCGTGTCCCTCATTTATCTACTTCTGTTAGGAGGATGAGTCCAAACGCCTCTACCATGCCCGAATTTGAGAGAATTAGTCTTGTTCAAAGGAAATAAGGATACCTCACGAATGCTAAAAAATTGATAATAAAAAAACAAAAAGATGAAATATTCAAGAAGAAATATAACTAAAAAAAAAATTCAACCTAGTTAGGGCCTAGGAAAATTAAAGTATATGTAAATTTTACCTTTTATATTAAGTAGAAATCCGGTACTTGATTTTTTAGGCCTATGTTTGGACTTGACCCGGTTTTTAAAACGGATACAATTTTTTTATCCGTACTCGACCTGATTATTGAAAGAATTTTGTTCGTACATGTTTTAAAATGGGCGACGAAAGTGGACACACGGGTCAAAGCCCATTTTGCCACCCCGAGCTATTCCCCAAATTAAAAAATGTGAAAAAATAATAGTTATACCTTTTCATTTCGTTTCCATTCTATAATATTTACATTGTACATTATATTTTAGACAAATGTTAACACTCCTATGGGTCAAAGAAAAACTATACAGCTAGGCAATAGTGGGCTACTCCATTAATAGAGGGGACCGAGGCCCAAAGCTACAATCATGTAAATAAAACTATAACTACAAAGGTAGAACTTTGAAGCATATCTCTTACCACTCAACTTGTAATTTTATAGTTAGAATAAAATATTTTATTCTGATAATAATTGAAAAGAAAAAGAAGACATATTTCAAAACCTAAATGTAATAATTCTACTTTCAACTTTGTTAAATTACCAACTAGAGATGAATCCTTATGAGTTATGCAACTGCATTCTTTCTAATTAGTACATTCAAATATCTACATTTGTATATATTCAAATCACTTTAGTCAGTTAACCAACTAAGTAGTAATGGGAGCGAGCTTTAGAATGCGTTAAGAGACTCATTATGAGTTTGAACCCCACCCTGAACATATTCTGATTGAGAGAGTAAAACTTGTTAAACGTCCATTGGTGATCATTTAATCTCTTGAAAGTAGAGAGCTCATTGGTCTTGCTGCAGACATTTGATTCCCGTATTAGTAGTTGGACTACTTCCTTCTTTGATTTTTTAATCTAAAACGATTTATATGTAAAAATATACACCATTTTTTTTTCGAAGACAACAAACTAGCGTAGCACACCGGGTCCCTTGAATTATTTTTTTTCTATGCTAAATAGGATGTTTTTTTTAAAGTTAAAATGTTGTGGCTTGTGAGGAGAGAAATGTGGATGTAGTTGACGACAACTTGACCCTATTGAGTCTTTAGTGCGACACCTTTAGATTTTAGTGCGCCACCAATTGAGTTGGCCTCATAATTATACTCCTAATTATAACTAAGGCTGCTAAATTTCATCAAATTCAAATGGTATCCAACGAAGCTAATGACGGGTTCCTGTAATGAAAGTTGAGGTTGAGTTCTAATGACAAAAGATGGTGTCATACGAATTTTTAAAAAGACAACAATAAAAATAAAAAAAATATGTTGTTTTGCCATTTGTTTATGACATATTTCCAAATATTATTACTAAACAAGAAGTGCATGATCACATATCTTTCTTGTCACCAAATCTCTCTATTGAATATTTCTTAGAACTTGCAGAGATTCTTTTTGAAAAAAAAAGAATTAAACCCAAATTAAGTTGATTAATTTACAACCGTTTAGGATAGTGATGTCTCAATAAATTAAGGCAAGAAAGTCTTGTTTGGAAAGAAAATCTTTTCAGCTTCAATTTTATTTAGCTTTGGAATCTCATCATCAATATATATATATATATATAGAAAGAGAGAGAGAGAGGGAGAGGGGAGAAACAATCATCTTCATGAAAAAAACAAAATAGAGCAAAATGTTTTCATGTTCTTCATCACTATATATTTACTTGCATTTCATTTAATAAAAAATCTTCTCATCATATTCATACAAACTAACTAGTTCAAATCAAACAATAAGCGTAGCAAAGATGCTCCAAAAAACAAAAACAAAAAAACCCTTAAAATGGCGTTAAGGGTTATATAGAAAGACGAAAATACAGAAAAAAGGGGAAAAAAAAGCAAAAATAAAATACCTCCACCCTTAGGGCGTAGTCAAAAATTTTATTTATGGTGGGCTAAAAAATTTTCTTAGACAAACTTCAAGGGTACAAAAAAAATTTATTGATTGAGATATGTAAATTACTAATATCCAAAGTATAGGCATGTGTAGTTCACACATGTAGTTGTAATTTTTACAGTTAAATTATCATTTCTGTAAGGGAAATACTAATCTAACTACAAAAATTTGTAATTATATGTGCAACTACACATGTATATCTATTGGATTATTTATTGCAAACTTTAAGATATGTAAATTGCTAATATTCAAAAGATAAATATATATAGTTATTTTGAATCTAACTAAACATTATCACAAAAAATGGTCTAACTAAACTTTTTGAAAATCATTTGACAACCTTATTTTAACACTAAAAATTGATACTTGAGTGACAAATTCAGAGGAGTAGGTTTTCAAGTACGTTTAGATTTAAATTTTTTAATTGATTGTGATTATAATTTGTTGGAAATTATTATTTAATATATTAATATTTAATATACTTTATATTAAAAAATATATAAGAAAATTTATATATATATGCTAACTTGGGGCTTACCTGGGCTACAACCCAGGTAAGCCCCAAGGTGGCTCCGCCCCTGTCCACGCTGGTGAGCTATTCCCCTCAACGCCGACAAGCTATTCCCTTCGACGCTGGCTAGTTGTTCCCCCTTGACACCGGTGAGGTATTCTCCTTGAAAAATGGTGAAAATTGAAAATACGATGAAGTGAAAAGAGAAGATAGAAAGGTTTAGGGCACAATTTTTTTTGTTAGGAGGAAAAAAAATCCGCCCTTTTTGGCAACGACATGTTTCGTTGTAGTATTTTTGTCGATATATAAAGGTTTAAGGCCGGTAAAAGTAAGAGGTAAAAATTTAAGTAAGAAAAAAAAAGGAGGGAAAGGCGTGCAGATTTATTTTTTGCCCTTTTCAGCGATCACATGTTTCGTCGTGGTATTTTTTGTTGCTTAAAGATGTATTCGGCAAGGAAACTTTGGTCGTTGTTAACGCGGTGAAAAAACATCATTTTTTGGGACTAAATTTTTACTTTAACGACAAAAAAAAATCGCCGCTAATTTTTTTTGTCACTTGTTAACATCTGCAACTATACCATAACTTTCGTCGTTGTATGTAATATTTGGCGATGAAAATAAGGGCATCGCTAAAACTTTGGTCGCCAAATGTCCATTCTCTTGTAGTGATTTATCATTCTTTTATCATCTCCATATCAACATAATAATGTACTTAGAGCAACATATGCTCACTTTTGTTATGTTTTTAATAATAACAAAACAAAGTTTATAACTATTTTTAGATTTTTAAAAAAATATGTAGTTTCAAAAGTTAGATAACCATGTTTAACTTCAATCCATCTCGCTATTAGTTCTGCATAACATCTTTGTTACTTCAGCATGCATCTTCTATATATAAAACAACAACTTATGAACAAATCCCCAATATATTTAATAATTTGTTAAAACAAAGTAGCAAAAATTATCTATCTAAAAAATCCCAAAATATTCAAATTCAATATTATATTTAATTAATCTTATTGTTTCTCTATCATCTTATACTAAAATGAAATATTTTCAAAATTTGATCAATAAACGTTGAGACTACAATATTTTTATAAATTAATTTCATATATGGTTAATAGGATTCAATTTTAATTTCATTGTTAGTTGCATGGGTAGAAAAATAATAATAAATAAAAAGATGAGTGAGTATAATCTTAAGTAATTTCATGAGTTAATTAGCATTAAGCATCGTCAAAATGTCTATTATACCCTCATTAATTTAAAACTTTTTTTGTATTATTAAAAAAAAAAAGATGATTGAGTATAAATTTTATAAATTTGTATTACTAAAAGAACGCTTTCTATAAATTTGTGCAGTAACTAGCTTGCTTAAAATCTCATTGATTCAAGTTTCCTAAATCTTTTAATCATCAACTCATCAATTTGACATTTAATCCACTAATTCTATTCATATTTGAGCAGGAACAGAAACATGGATTATGTTGTGGCCGATGGTTATCTTGGACAGGTAAAGAATTTTGCAACATTACTTAAATAGAGTGTTTTTTTTATGCTTTCGAAATTGAATTCCTTCATATAAGTAGGATGATGATTAATCCTACGCCATTAACTTCAGAACAAGATCTTGGAGATTGCTCCTGTTGCCGAATATATGTTCTCTTTTCTGAAGCGATCCAAATGAGATCGCTCAAAATAATCCCAAAGTTAAGGCATAGCATCAATTTTGTATTATATATTATTCTATCTATGCTTCTACACTTTTAATTTTGTTTTCGTGAACTAGTCTACGTCCAATCTCTTAGATGCAAGCTAGGAAGGCAAAGTGATCCATCCTTAAGATATGCTTGGTTATTAAAAGGCCCCTTTTTCTTTTTCTTTTCTGAGATGCGTCCTACTTCTATTTTTTTAGTTTCACTTTTGAGCGGTTCTTTTAAGTGGTATCTTTTTCTATTTTATAACAAGACTAATTCACATGAATTTAACTCGAGTTAGATCACAAAAGTACAAAGGTCTCCCAGTAAATGATAGTAATATTTTGAACTCACGTCATCGCTTAAAAAGAATGAATGTCAAGTCATTCGAAGCAATCAATTATTAGTTGAGATATGTCATACTTCTTTTATATAGGCTGATTTGAGCTAGTGCCCCTCTTTTTGAGAATAATATTGTATATGGGGAGAATATTACTTGCAACTGAAACACCGTTATACTACAACAGAAGCTTATTTGGCAACAACAATTTTAGCGAGGAAGCAGATTTCGCAGTTAATCGGTCTTTACAATGACAAAATAAGGTGTCGTCGCTAAGGAGAATGAAGATTCTGTCGCTCAATAGGAAATTAGCGAGAAAGGGCTACGCGACGGAGCATCTCTGTTACGAAGAGTGGTGCGAGCTCGCACAAATCATTTAAACCCATCCTCGTCATCAGAACGCTCAACTATCACCATCGAAGAGGAAAAACAATGCAGTTGATTCGCAGATTTGCGCACCAAAAACCCACCCTAACTCCTGGATTGCATTACGAAGCTTTTCGACTTCCGATTCTTCGTCTCTGAGGAAGAACGTCGCGTCTCTTCTCGATTCCCTTTACCTCTAACCAGGTGCGCTAGCTTTTATATAACCTAGCTCTTAAATTTGCCTTCATTTCTTACTTTCTATTCATCAAATTCAATGTTTAAGCTCGTTCTGACCTACTTTCTTAATATGATTTTCTTATAGTTTTTTGGTCGATTGGAGATGGCTTCGTTGAATTGGCGACAACGCTTCTCTTCTTTATTTAAGACTTCGAATCATTTGAGCCCAAGGTAACGGATCCTAATTTTTTGAAGTTTTTATGGATTTTCTTTCTTCTTCATCTTTTTTATGTTCTAATCTATAATAAGTTTTTGGTTGCTTTTGGTTGAGTTCTAATCTATAATTTAATCTGTTGCATAATTAATTCTCTATTGGCCTATTTGATTAACCTCCTCAAATTAGATCAGAATGGGGGCTAGCAGAAATTGAAGGCTCTATTACAACGAAAGTCCTAATTTTGTTTACTAATCAACATTATTGTTTTAGAAGATTGTGTCAAGGCTTTTTGTTGATTTTTATGTGATGGCAACGATGGGAAGAGAATGAAACTAGTATTGATCTTGTTTTCCTCGTAACTATAACATTAGTTAACCTTACTATGTTAAAAACTAATTTCTGCTAATGCTGAAGTTGGATCAATCACATGACAATATGTAAGTATGATGAACATTTACAATCTTAGAATTTGATTTTTAGGGCGTTTTTTTAATAAAAATTAAAAGTGCTTTGGCGTTGTTGAGCAGAGTTGGGTTTTTGCTAGGAATTCATAATCTTGTTTGGATGCCACGAATTATACAACTAGATTTTCTTGACTGATTCTATTTAAATAATGCGAATGAATTTACCTCATATTCAACTGTCAAATTGCATATAAAATCTTCATATAAACACCCCAAATGATAGGAAAATTAGATATTGGCTTTTTCAGATTTTTATGGCGTTTTTATTGTTACTATTGGAGTTTATGCTCTACCCCATGACCTCTTCCACAGTTCCACTTTGAAATCTAGAATTGGGTATTAGAATTAGAATACCCAAGATCAAATTAATGTACTCTTTATTCATAAAGTAATTATTCAAAACATTCACACTTTTATTAAAAAAAAAAAATACACACAACATACTACTCATGCATCTTCTAGTTTTATTATTGCAAATTAAATTAGATGAAAATGAAAATACCATAATGCTGACCATGCGTCTACATAAAAGGATGAACGAATACCTTGTAGTATACTGTTGTGCGGAATCGGGGTAAAGTATGAAAGGAAAAACAAGACAACAGATTTAACGTGGTTCGGCAAATTGCCTACGTCCACGGGAGACAACAAACTTGTATTATCAGAGAATACAAAGTACACCCTTAGGTGAAACTTACAGATTAGATCTCTTAAGTAGATCTCACAGAATAGAACTCTCTAACTCTCAGGAATGAATTTTGAATACTGAAGTTGAGCTCTATTTATAGGTGTAAGCAGGGGTAATTTTGTAATTTTTAAATATATTAATATATAATATATTTATATTTAAAAAACTAAAACAAAGGCTTTCGGCACATGCGCCGAAAGCTGTCCACTTTCATTTGGCGCGTGGAGGCTCTTTCGGCGCATGAGCCGCCCTCCATGTTCCTGTTGCCCACATGGGCGTGGTCCCACAAATTCTCCACCTCCACGTCATGTGGAACAGGACTCCTCCACACCTGCAATCTCTCTACAGATAGCAAGCTTCCTTCAAAAAACTGTTGCTGCCTCCATTAGTGCCCTTAGGCACTCCGAGCTCGTGAGATGTTGATCAAGTCCAAACAATGTTGGAACTTGATCCCTGTAACCACCTTTGTAAGCATATCTGCGGGGTTATCTGCAGTCTTGATATTTTGCAGAAGAATACTCCCTTCTTCTACTATTTCTCGAACAAAATGAAAACGAACATCAATATGCTTCGTTCGACTGTGATGAACTTGGTTCTTTGCCAAACAAATGGCACTCTGGCTGTCGCAGAAAACTTCAACATTCTTCTGCACAATTCCCAAGTCTTTAGTCAAACCATGAAGCCAGATTGCTTCCTTGAAAGCTTCTGTTACTGCCATGTACTCTGCCTCTGTAGTAGACAAAGCAACTGTTGACTGTAATGTTGATCTCCAACTCACTGGTCCTCCTGCTATAGTGAAAACATAACCAGTAGTAGATCTGCGCTTGTCAAGATCTCCAGCATAGTCCGAATCCACATATCCGACTAGATGCTTACAACTATTCGAATATCTCTCGAACTTTAAACCAATATCCACAGTACCATGAATATACCGTAGAATCCACTTCACTGCTTGCCAGTGGCCTTTACCAGGGTTGTGCATGTAACGACTTACCATACTTACAGCATGTGAAATGTCAGGTCTGGTACACACCATAGCATACATCAAGGCACCAACAACATTTGCATATGGAATCTTCTCCATTTGCTTCTTCTGATCCTCGGAATTTGGTGACATTGATGAACTTAGCTTGAAATGTGGTGCTAATGGTGTGTTCACAGGTTTTGTGTCATTGCCGATGTCAAAAGTTTGAAGAACTTTCTTCAAGTACTGAGTCTGAGTCAAACAGATTTTGCCTTTGGCTCTGTCTCGAGTTATCTCCATCCCGAGAATTTTTCTGGCCTCTCCAAGATCCTTCATTTCAAACTCTGAGCTCAATTGAGCCTTGAGCTTGTTGATCTCCACCTTGCTTTTAGATGCGATTAACATATCATCTACATATAAAAGCAAGTAGATAAATGTACCATCTTGAAGTTTGCGATAGTAGACACAATGATCAAACTGACTCCGAGTATATTTTTGCCCTTGGATGAAGCTGTCAAATCGCTTGTACCACTGTCTCGGTGACTGCTTCAGGCCATACAGTGACTTGCTCAACTTGCAAGCCCAATTCTCTCTTCCTGGTACTTTGAATCCATCTGGTTGAGACATATATATCTCCTCTTCCAAATTACCATGCAGAAAAGCAGTTTTGACATCGAGTTGGGCTAACTCGAGATCAAACTGTGCAACCAAAGCCAATAATATTCGAATTGACGAATGCTTAACAACAGGTGAGAATACCTCATTGTAGTCAATTCCTTCCCTCTGAGCGTAGCCTTTTGCTACCAGTCTGGCTTTGTATCGGATATCATCTGTGCTGGGAGAGCCTTCCTTCTTAGCGAAAATCCATTTGCAGCCAATTGATTTCTTTCCTTTTGGAAGTGGAACCAACTTCCAAGTCTGATTCTGATCGAGTGATGTCATCTCCTCATTCATTGCCATTTTCCACTTATCACTTTCCATACTTTGAATAGCATCTTTGTAATTGTATGGAATATCGTCTCCGGTGACTGGAAATGCATATGCAACCATGTCAGTGTACCGAGCAGGTTTGCGGATTTCTCTTCTTGGTCGACTGGTGGCAATTGAATCTGGTTCTGGACTGATGTCTGGTCCTGAAGCCTCCACCTCAACTGAGATTTCCTCTTCTTCTTCAGGATGGTTGGATATCTCTGCTGACTTGCTAGGAGTTACTGGAATATCTAACTCCACCTGCTGAGGCAAATCTCCTTGGGAGTTTTGCCATCTAGTGCTGTTGCAGGAAGTCGATTGATGATATGAGAGGCATATGACAAAGCTTCAGCCCAAAATGCCTTGCTCAGTCCAGAATAACATGCAGCGAACTTTATCTACCAAAGTACGATTCATGCGTTCAGCAACACCGTTTTGTTGTGGCGTGCCTGGGACTGTGAAATGTCTGACAATCCCTTCATTCTCACAAAATTTCTGAAATGGGTCTGACTTGTATTCTCCACCATTATCAGATCTGAGCCTCTTAATCTTCCTTCCTGTTTGGGTTTCTACCATTTTCTTCCATATAAGAAAGGTATCTAGCACTTCATCTTTATGCTTCATGGTATAAACCCAAACATAGCGAGAGAAATCATCAATGAAAGTAACAAACCAACGTTTACCTCCCAATGAAGCATTTTGAGAGGGTCCCCAGACGTCGGTATGAACATAATCTAATGTTCCTTTTGTGCGGTGGATGGCAGTTCCAAACTTGACTCTCGTCTGCTTGCCTAAGATACAGTGCTCGCAGAAGTCAAGTTTCCCGGTTTTAGCACCTTTCAGAGAACCTTGCTTGATCAAGGTTTGAAGAGCTTTCTCTCCAACATGTCCGAGCCGCATGTGCCAAAGTCGGGAAGTGTCCGATGAAACATCATTAGAACTGGAGCAAGCTGAGACACTTCCGATTACTGTGTGTCCATCAAGGAAATAAAGATTTCCTTTCTGAGTACCCTTCATGGCCAAGAATGCTCCACGTACAACTTTCAGAACTCCACCTTCAATGGTTACCTTGTAACCGCTGGAATCAAGGACTCCTAAGGATATCAGATTTTTCTTCAGATCTAGAACATATCTGACGTCCGTGAGCCGTCTTGTTGTACCGTCATGCATCTTAAGGCGTATTGTTCCAATACCTTTTGTGCGGCAGGTATTGTTGTTGCCCATGACCACGACTCCTCCATCGAACTCATCCAATTTTGAAAACCAATGGCGATTCGGACATATATGATAGGAACATCCGGAATCTAAAATCCATCTATCAGACTGAATGTCTATAGACGAGACCGAGAAAGCGGAATCTTCTTCTGCTTTCTGTGCTACATTTGCATCTGTCTTGCCCTTATTTGGACAATCTTTCTTCCAGTGTCCCTTTTGGTGACAATAGGCACATTCATCCTTTCCAAGACGTTGACGTGATGAAGGTCCTTTTGACTTTGAGCGAGATCGGCCTCGCCCACTGGATCTATCAGATTTGTTGTTAGCCCTGCCTCTGGATACCGTCAAGGCTGCAGGTGATGCTTCCTTGTGATCGCGTTGGTCCTTCCTTCGATACTCGTTGTTCACTAAAGCATTTGAAACATCACTGAATTTAACCTCATCTTTACCATATAGCAAAGTTGTTGTTAAATGTTCATATCTTTCAGGCAAAGAGTTTAACAACAATAGTGCCTTATCCTCATCAAGAGGGTCGACATCAAGATTTAGTAGATCAGCAAGAATCTTGTTGAAATTATCAAGATGTTCACTCATGGAGGTACCTTCCTTGTACTGAAAACGATAGAGCTTCTTCTTCAGGTAGAGGCGGTTCTCTACGCTTTTCGTCATGTATTTATCTTCCAGTTTCTTCCAGAGACATATTGCCATAGTCTCTTTCATGACAAAGTATTTCTGATCTTTGGCCAAACAGAGTCTGATTGTTCCACAAGCTTGACGATTGACGAAATACCAATCATCATCGGACATATCCTTGGGCTTGGTTTCCAAGGCGATATGTGAACTGCCGGGCTGGTGTGAATAGTGCTTCCAAATGCGGTACAGGGATCAAACTTTGATCGGCTCCTGGGGACTCGTTTCTTCTCCGTTTTTTCCGCCGTTTGTTGCGTTGGACTCCTGAGAACAAGAGCTACCTCCTCGGGTGATCAGAACACAGTTTTGATCACGTTTACAAAATTTCGAAATTTCGACGTTGTCTCAAAAAATTTCGACAGAGAGTCTGTTTTTCTTCCAAAACCTCACCTTGGCTCTGATACCAATTTGTTGTGCGGAATCGGGGTAAAGTATGAAAGGAAAAACAAGACAACAGATTTAACGTGGTTCGGCAAATTGCCTACGTCCACGGGAGACAATAAACTTGTATTATCAGAGAATACAAAGTACACCCTTAGGTGAAACTTACAGATTAGATCTCTTAAGTAGATCTCACAGAATAGAACTCTCTAACTCTCAGGAATGAATTTTGAATACTGAAGTTGAGCTCTATTTATAGGTGTAAGCATGGGTAATTTTGTAATTTTATAAATATATTAATATATAATATATTTATATTTAAAAAACTAAAACAAAGGCTTTCGGCGCATGCGCCGAAAGCTGTCCACTTTCATTTGGCGCGTGGAGGCTCTTTCGGCGCATGAGCCACCCTCCATGTTCCTGTTGCCCACATGGGCGTGGTCCCACATATACGTCAATTAAGAAGTATTGACATGAATCAATAATCCTCCCTTCAATGAAATGAAACCATCTTCGTCGCCAATGTGGGTTGACGTAGAGAACAGCAAAGAAGCTCACCAAACACATGACATATGAGACAATAAAACTTACTAAGAAAGTTTCGGTGTTGATGCCAAATTTATCCCCCCAGTTTGTAGGTGATGATGATCTCATTGTTGGATTCTCTTCAGCTGATGACGAGCAGTTCTTTGCC
Organism: Paratinospora sagittata; assembly: GCA_035771175.1. Lineage (NCBI taxonomy): Eukaryota > Viridiplantae > Streptophyta > Magnoliopsida > Ranunculales > Menispermaceae > Paratinospora > Paratinospora sagittata. Next base: position 30,803,793 of record CM069599.1, read on the forward strand.
AATATTAATGGTGGTGCACCGCAAAGAAGTGGATTTCCGTCGTAGCAAGATTCATTGAATGTTCCGAACTGTCCTCCAACGGGTGTTCTTCCTGATAAGTTGTTGTAAGCCACAGAAAACACCTGAAGAAAATTCAGCTTAATCAAACTTGATGGGATTTCTCCAGTCAACTTGTTGTGCGAAAGGTCTAAGCTCTCCAATTGCTTCATATGTGACAAAGCACCGGGAATTTTTCCATTTAATCGGTTATGAGACAAGTTCAGTCCACGCAAATCACTTAGCTCTCCAATTTCATGGGGGATTTCTCCTGTTAATTTGTTGCATGACAAATCCATTAGAGACATGGTATTGAGCATACTTCCCTCGTAAGAGTCGGATCTACTCTTGGTTATTAACACCACTTCTACTGGTTCCATGAATTCTGGTTCAAGCCTTTCATCATCTTCAGTTAACATATCATCAAAGGGAGGTTCAGCAAGATCAGGAAACGACTGTAAATCAAAAGCATGGCTAGGAATACTTCCAAATGTGATGTTTATTAAGCACGAGGGTATTGATCCCAACAACTTGTTACTGGAAAGTTCGAGTATCCCTATTTGGTTCAACTGGCATAACTGATAAGGAATTGAACCACTCAAATGGTTGCCTTTCAAACTGAGAATTTTCAAATTGATAATTCCACCAATCCAACTAGGAATACTTCCTGAGAAGTTGTCTCCTAGCTTCAACGTCACCAATGATGTTTTACTAGATTGGAGAAGACTAATATCTTGAATCAATCCCGTAAATCTATTTCCTTGCAAATGTAGGTACTGAAGTTTGGGTAACTTCAAACAAGATGGCATAGATCCTGAAAGATCATAGTTTTGAGAGAGATCCAAATATCTAAGTTCAACCAATACACAAAACTCATGGGGAATAAATCCGTCAAATGAATTCTCTCTCAAGACAAGTATTTTTAAATTTGTTAAGTTACCCATCCAAGCAGGAATCGTACCTGACAAATTATTCTTGCCAACATTGAGTGCTGCTAAGCCTAAACATTTGGAAACTCCAATTGGAATGCCGCCGATGAATTTATTGTTATCCAAATGTAGAAACTCCAAATTATTCAAGTTAAAGTAATCTCTTGGAAATATTGGACCATGAAGACTATTACTTGATAACTTCAAACTAGTCAAAGAAATGCAACCAATGGCCAAACCCTCTGGTAATTCTCCTGAAAAGTGGTTACTGGACAAATCTAAAGTTTTTAGCTCTCTCATTGCACCAATTGAAGAAGGAATGTTCCCTCCAAAGTCATTTTTTGACAAATTTAGATATATTAGGTTCGGTAGAATCTCACCAATATTCTCTTGAAGAGTCCCTTGAATGCGATTGTTAGATATGTCTAACGCAATCAAACTCATATTAGAATGACTTGGCAGAAGAAAGGGACCTTCCAAAGAGTTGTTTCTTAATTCTAGAATTCTCAAGTTGGTATTGTTCTCTATCAACCAAGTAGGGAAATTTCCTTGTAAGCCGACATGGGAGAGATATAGGTATTCCAAGTTATATTGACCATTGAGGAACTCGAGAATAACATCTGTCATCTGCTTGCTGAAATAGCAATTTGACAAGGCCAGAATCTTCAACTGAAACTTGTGTTGAAGCCATTTGTGCGGTGGATATTCATGATGGTCAGTTTCTACCTCTAAATAATTGGATCCAGAGTAACTACGAAGGTACACTTTCACAAGTTTGGAAAGGTTGGCAAGTGAGAAGAGTGGGAATATTGTAGCCTCAAAATTATTGTCGGCAAGTGAGATGTGCTCCAATGATGTCATGAAAGTTATTGGAGATGAAGACGAAATATTTCCTGTAAATTGATTTTCGGAGAGATCAAGCAGTCTAAGAGATGTCAAGTTACCAAGACATGTTGGAAGGCTTCCGTGGAAGTTGTTGTCATTTAGACGTAGTTCTTGAAGTTTCTTTAGATTGCACAAGCCTGTAATATTGAATATTTGAAAAAATCTCCATTACATTCATATATGAAAGTGTAAATTTTATTATAATATACAAAAGTGAGATCTTGAAAGAAATTGGTTTGAATTATATATATATATATATATATATATATATATATATATATAATGCAAAGAAAAATGACATTAACATATATCAATTAATTAAAGTGCTAATAAAATAAAATATTAAAAAAGTTGTTAATGGACTTATCTTGTATGTGTATAGCAAGTGTAGCGTGAACTACGTACCTTTTGGAAATGTTCCATTTATATCATTGTAACTAAGATACAGTTTCTGAAGAGACGTGAGTGTTCCTAGAGATTGCAAGAACCTATTGCTGCATCCACTACCGGAAAGATCGAGTACTTGCAACTTTTTCAATCCAGAAAAAATATACTCGTGAGGTCCTTCTGCGGCTGCAGTTTTACCAATAAGGTTTGTTACCAAAGATTATTTTAATAGTAATAAATTGCTAATTATGGATTTTCTTATTAATTAATGAAAAACTTCTAATTATTGATTAAGAAATAAAGGCTTATTCCAATGGCTCAGTATTGTTTGACTTTTAATATATCTAGCTTGTTTAAATAATAAGTTTGGCTTTACAATTAAGGAGCCAAATTAGTAATCGAGCTTACCTTGGGGAGGAAATAAAGGCTTATTCCATGTAGATAATGATAGAGACTTTAGGGACGTGAAAGTAGCCAGTGATGGTAGGATGTTGTCGGTCATGAGTCGATTGTCACTTAGGTCAAGGATCTCCAGCTTATTCCATCTAGATAATCTCAAAAATCCTGCAGTGATTAAATATCCCATGCATATATAAATGATAATTGATGAGTGCCACACCACTAGATACTCAATATCAGTATCAGCACACATAGAATTGGTTGTCAAGAAAGAAACAGAGTAAATAATAAAGTGATGATTGAATGTTGAGAGCCCATCAGCCGGGAGGACATTTTCTGTTAAGATTATATGTATATACATATACATACATACATACATATATATATATATATATACACATATATATATAATCATACATGTACTACATATACATATACATATCTCTGTTGCAATGTTAGAGATTAAGAGAGATCAATTACTGACAAAGTTTAATAACGTACAGAAATAACAAGAATTTGGTTATGTATATATGTGAAGGATATGTATATATGTGAAGGAAGGGTTCCGTTAAATTGATTGTAGCTAATATCCAACTTCTTAAGAGATGTGAGTGCACCCAAACAGGGCAAAACCCTGTTGTCAAATCCATTGGAATTGAGATATAGTATCTCAAGCTTATTGGATCGACATAAGTTATCTGCACAATAACAAGATCATATATGCATTCATGCTGTTAAACAGAAAACATTGATGGAAGTTGTCCAAGTGCAATTCTTTTTTTATTTAGTGAATGTACAATGTTCAAGTACTATATGATTACAGAAAAAAATGTTATTCTTACCTAATAATCTTTTTAATATATGTACTTATTAAATTAAAAATTATTTTGACATATGCCGCCAACTCTCTTCCTCTTCCATGTTTTCTTCTACATCTATATATCCCGTTTCCGATCTCGGCAATCTCCTAGATCACGTCTTACAAAATTATATAAAAATTTATGCATTAGGCTTATTTTGAACATGGTACTTTCGTTTTCACTTTTTCCATCTAATAATGTATTTCTTATTTATATATGTTTATGTTGATAAATAGATATTTATCGTTGGATGGTCTCCTCCTCGGTATGAGATGACCTGAATATTAGCAGAGCTAACCTGATATTGTAAGCAAACGAAGTTGCATGGAAAATCCTCCGAGCTGAGGTGGCGGAACGAGAATTGCGTACAAATGACGTGATGCATATGACAGATCAGCTCGGATCACCTACTAGGAGCCTTCCGAGCCAAGCTAGCGAGAGGATTCTTACGAAAATCCCGAAAACACAATTATGGCGATAACTCAGCCTTGCTCGGTGCAGTGCTGCTCAGGATTGTTAGCTCGGCTTTAAGCGAAGGTGATCATTCCAAACGAGATACATAAGATAAGAGAGTAATTTCTAACACGCCACATCCCAAAAAATCTGGAATAGCTATATGTATCAAACACGAATTTTGACATAAAGATGGAATGATACTCCTTCTCCAAGACGAACCAGGAAGATAAGGATCATCATATCCAATCAACCCAAAATAGATGAGCTCATCTAATTTATCTCGACCAACAACGAGACGACATGTGGCACCTGCCTACAGGGCGGCTAGCCACTCCGATTAGAGGACCTTTTTTATAAATAAAACCTACAACCCTCCTCATAAGGTACGAATAACTTTCTACAAGAGTTAATGTTATAGTCTTAAATAAGCTCTAACTTATACATCAGAGGGTCTTTGGCCGGCACCACACCGGTGTTCCTTACGATAGCCCTATTTCTCTCTTTTTCTTAGATCTAGTTGATAAACCCTTGTTGGAGCCGGAGAGTTTACACTTCTAAATTGTATTACCTCCTTCACGCATTCATCTATTTAGTGTTGGTCAAATTTTGTACCTATATTTATAGATATCATTCTGAGTATGTTTATAATCATGAAGTTTTTTTCGGTTAAAATCTATGTTTTTATTTCCTAAGTAAATAGGAATGATCATTTGCTTTTCTTTTAATAGTTATGAAGATATTAACATCTTACAATTTAATAACACAATTTTTTTTAAAAATAAATGAAAGTTTCACAAAATATTTTTTTAATAAAAGGCTTTCTGTTGTTCAAATTTATTTACTTTTATTCTTTTGAGTTAATTATATAAAATGTCCATGCAATGCATGGGTTTACAAACTTGTTTTAAATAATAATTAATAAAGCTATTAAGTAACTAATTTTTGTTAGATATGTAACGGTTGCATAGAGAGGAAAGAAGCTCATCAATGACGAAGTTTAGTAATGTACAATAAAAAAAATAAAATAAAAATTGGCTGCAGATATTCATATCTATACTATTATAATAAAAATACTGTGAATAGTTAAAGATAAGACATTTTTTTCTACCCAAAGTATCCGTGAAAAGTTTATTTTATTTTTATTTAAAAAAAATAATTTTAATGTTAATAGAGCTAAAATAATAATTTTATAATTAACTAATTTTAAGTTTTTTTCTGACACCATATATTTTAGGCCTTTCTTTGTAAAAAAATTTCTTTTCTTATTTACCCTTTTAACTTCTAATTTTACTCCTAATTACCCTCATTAATATTTTTAAATAATTTTAGTTATTTAGATCACATTAAAAGACAAAACATACATAATTTTTTTTAAGAAAAAAATATTTTGTTTTAATTATTTTTTAGTAAAAATCATGTGCAACGCAGTGCACAAACACTAATACTATTATAATTATAATAAGAATGTAATACCCTAGAATTGTACAAAAAATAAAATAAAATATAGTTCGGGCAACCTGCCCGAACGTTCAGGCGCCAATTCTCTATATAAAGCAAGCCCCCCTCATCATTTCTCATACCAAATCACCTTCTCTTGTGATTTTTCCTCCTCTTTCTCACTCATTTGGAGTTTTAGTCTCTTAAGACTCTTTGTCCGAGACTCTCCGTGCGATGCAACACAGTTTTGTTTGGGGGAAAGCGCTAGATCTGAAAAAAAAGTTCTTATCTGAAGGTGCATAGGTTTGCGTGTCTTATAACTTTTATTAAAGTTTACATTCATTTATTATTATGTCTACCATTCATTTACACAACATTATTGCGTATAATGCTAATACTGTCATACTTATGCCTGTATATTTAGAGTTCATGTATTACACTGTTGTAACGTCGGATTTGTGGTCAATCTGGCTCAACCAAACTCGGTCTTGTCCTTAGTAGCTTTAAATAGTGAACGGAAGGCAGCGTGCTGCTTTAGGCGATTGGTATTTAAGCAGACCTCGTGTCTCACCACTCAACTGGAGACTGATCTGGTTGGTCTTATTGAAAGCTATCAGCTTATACAAGTAATAATGAATGTCCTAATCTTGCACGCCGTGATACCGACCCTGATAAGGATCACCAGACGTTGCAAAAGCCAGTCTAAATGTTAAGTAAAGACCAAACCAGTAGACTAGACCAGTTCATGCATTGACATCATACATATCACCACCTAGGGACATGTGTGGTTTATGATTCATAGAATAGTTAGAAGCAATGCTCGCTATTCATTATATTTATCTGGAAAAGGACGTACAATGAGAACCTGGCTATGCCTGGGAAAGAACATCTGTACGTGAATCCAGAGCATCGATCCTGAGGAGGGACGTACAATGAGAACCTGGCTAAGCCTGGGAAGGACATCTGTACGTGAACTCAAACGATGTACTATCATCAAACCCATGCGAGATGGTGTCATGCATACATACATATTGGATTGATTATGATGCTTTGATGTGTATTTAAGATATTTGATTATGAAGTTTGCTTTATTAATTGTTATATTCACGAACTATTTTACCCACTGAGCGCGTAAGCTCACTCCGTTGTTATCCAATTTTTCACAGGAAATTAAGGTGGACTGGGTGCGGGTTTATGGGGCTCACATTTTGTACTCTTTGTATTAATTCATTGAGGATTTTAGGAGGATGTTCCCTTGATTATTATATGTACGAATATGTTCTGAATTAAATGAAATCAGACATGTATTTAATTGTGTTTTCGCTGCATACACTGATATTACCATTGTTATGATTTCAAATGCACTCCCCGTCCGCGAGTGTACCGCCGGTTTAGGTGTGGCCGGGTGGAGTGTGACATTTAATAGTATGAGAGACTACGGTCCACGGCCCGCCCAAGTCCACCAAATTAGGATAAGAAAAGTTTTATTAGATATATATATATATATATATGAATTGTATATAGTTGAGATTTATATTAAATATATATCTAGAAAATTATATGATTTTATATAGTTTAGATTTAAATATATATAGTTATGATTTATGAAAAACTATATATATAATTATGATTAAATATATCTATATATCTATATATATATATATATATGAGATATATCCCATATTACTAATAGAAAATTTAGATGAAAAATTTTACTAGATATATATATTTTTAGAACTATATATATAGTTATGATTAAATGTATATATATATGAGATATATATATACCTTATTGCTAATGAAAAATTTGGATGAAAATTTTTACTAGATATATATATCTTTAGAACTATATATATGAATTATATATAGTTTAGATTTATATTAAATATATATCTAAAAAACTATATAATTTTTATATAGTTTACATTTATATATATAGTTATGATTTATGAAAACTATATATATAGTTATGATTAAATATATATATCTATATATCTATGTATATATGAGTTATATATATATATATATACCTTATTGCTAATGAAAAATTTGGATGAAAAACTTTATTAGATATATATATCTTTAGAACTATATATATGAATTATATAGAGTTTAGATTTATATTAAATATATATCTAGAAAACTATATAGTTTTTATATAGTTTATATTTATATATATAGTTATGATTAAATATATATCTATACATGAGATATATATCTATACATGAGATATATATATATCATATTGCTAGCGAAGAATTTTGATTTCATGACGACATAAACATCAAAAGAAAAAAATAGAAAATATTATCTAACGGGCAAATCATAAATTTTAAAATGTTAGGAATATATTTTGTGTATTTCACGAATTTATTTTCCTTTCAGCAAAAGAATGGCCTTAAGTGAATGAGCAACTTCCAGTAGTAGGGAATCAATTCTCACTAGATTGAAGGAATTGTCCAAAAGGGAGGTTATGACTATGAGAAGTATCGACAATAGAGATCTCTGCCTCCGTCCGATCGTTCACGACAAACTCGGAACTCTGGGGTGGTTGAACATAACAAAAGTTGTACAACTTGGTGAAATCCTTCTATGAAACTATGAATTGCATGAGACTTCAAGAAGATGGGATCAACCCTGTTTTGGAGACAACAGTCATGGGAATAAAAATTTCTATCGACGTCGAAATTATTGCACGACTTATGGAGATTCCGATTGAGGATAAAATTATTGATCCACAAGAACCTCAGACAGTTGCAGAGATCGCAAAGTCTAACGAACAGTTGTTCAATTCCCTCGCCAAAGAGCCATACACTCAATCGACGTACACCAACCTCCCAAACAATCTCCTTAAGCCATCTCTTGTCGGCAACATCTTGCCAGAAAGGGGGACTAGAGGCACTATGTTAAGGGCTCAACTCCTTGTGTTATACTGCATAGAGAAAAAAATTAAGGTCTCCCTACCACACATCATCATCCAACAAATGCTGAGGGTGATTCAAAACCCTTTGAGAAAGGATCTCCTCGGTTACAGAGTCTTGATCATGAGGATGCTATACGAGGCAAACGTCAACACTTTTGACGGGACTTCAAAGCAGATCACTGAGTTGGTTACAACATCCTCTATCTTCAAGACATATGTCACCAGTGGAGGGGTAACTAACGAGAAAGTATTCGGCGCGACAATAGGAAATGCCGAAAGAATGAGAGACGAACATGGACGTTGTCATCAAAAATTCGACGCAAGATTCTTGTTAGGGAAGTATCAAATAATGAGTCAAATCAGAATCCTACATCAAACCCAGCCCCAAATAATGATCCAACCGATCGACTATTCACTGAGGAAGATTTATTTGTCAACCTAAATCAACCTCAACCAAATCAAGATAGACAAAATGCTCAAGGAAATCCACTTACTTGGAACGTGCCAACTCAAGGCGACACTTCGTACCAAAGGTTTCCAACTCCTGAAGTACCGTATCAGCCAGTTCCACAGGTTCCTGTGAACCTACAACAACAGAGTTGGAGAACGCCAAATTCTGGAAGGCAATATATCCCAATGAGCCCATTGTTTCAAAACTTTTCACCCCAAGCACATCTAGATATCCAAGGGGTTCCTATGAGTCACCCGTACAACCAATACTTTCCACCAATGCCTACGGCCTACCTCCACCTATGGGACAATCGACCCATCAACCATCGATGGGACAATCGACTAACTCATTCGAACAATTAAATGTGATCGTATCCAGTATTGCTGAGATAAAAGAGACTCAAAATAATTTGTTAGCACGTATGCAGAACTTCGAAGAACAACGACCAAATTCTCAACCTTCTTGTAGTAGTCGTTCTGTACCTAGCAGGAGGTCTAGAAGGAGCGATAGTAGGCAGAAAAATCAAGATTAATTACTGGCATTGTAAACTTTTCTTTTATATATGAATGAGAATGTTTTGTTTAAGACTATCTTTGGTGGGCCGACTTACAACCATTCTTTCTTTTGTGTCACTAACTTTGGAGTGGTATGGGACACAACAAAATTGGACGATACTAAACAAAATGTGGAAGTAAGAAAACCCACGACCTTGTATGAAAAGAAACATTTGGAGAAAGTTGCATTACTAATATTATCACTAAGTTTACACGGTATGGGACTAGTAAATTTGGACGATACTATTAGTAAACTACTGTTCAACTGATGTTTTATAGAGACTGTGTTCATACAACTTAACTTGGTTAACACCCTTATTACCAAAGTCATGTGGTATGGGACACACGAACTTGGATAATAATCAAAACGACTAAGAGTAAGAGTTTGAATACATAAAATTGCGATAGAACGTTAGATCAGGATATTTACCGAGGCAAATATTAGAATTCTAATGACTCGTATGGATTTTCAATGAAATATATGTTCACAAAACCATAACCAAATCATTTGAAATACTTGCAAAATTTTATACTTATTATATAAACATTATAACCTTGTTTTTACACCATGGCCAAACATACGAGGCACATAAAATTCTTTAATTCCTCAACAAAAACCTTATACTATACTTAAAAAAATAGGTGATTTTCATATTGCAGTACTCTCGAAATTGTTGCTAAGCATACTATAACATTATACTTGGCTACAGTTCCTAAATCTTGGTTTTATTTTCTCCTTGCCAGTGAGAAAATGCAAACCAGGAAGAGAGGAAGGCCACGTACTATCCATCCAGCAGTGGAGGCACCTCCTGAGATTCAGGAACCGCCGCCTCCGACGACAGCACGAGTCATACCCGACACTGCCACTACATCTGAACAGGCAATACCACCCCCACCCCCACCCTTTGCCATGCCTTCGAGCATGGAAACCTTCTTCGCCGAATTTATTGAGGCAATGAAAGTCACTGTTCAAACGACCGTTTGTAAGACCGCGACCAGTCAGGTTGCCACTGTTCAGACACCTGTAAGATTTGGGTCGTAATCTCAAACCGATCAGATTACCAAGTATAAGAGGCTACAACCTCTTACTTTTGTTGGCACCATTGATGCTGAAGAGGTGCAGAGATGGTTAGATGAGTCAAAAAAGGCTCTAGATGCAATGAGAGTCGACGAGACTCGAAAGATTCCACTAGCAACCTACCAACTTATTGGTGGAGCAAACACATGGTAGATAACAATAAAGGAGGACCCAAGGGTCAACACCGCGGATATGACTTGGCAACAGTTCGAGTCAATGTTTATTGATGAGTATATTTTCGGCGCTGAAAAGAGGTAGAAGCGCCAGGAATTCGCTAAGTTATACCAAGGCAGCATGACCGTTAGAGAATATGCTGGCAAGTTCAAAGAACTATCGGTCTACTCTCTCTCCACCATCTCAACGGAGCAAGATAAGACTGAGAAATTCAATAATGTCCTTTGCCATGATATTTGACAGGCCTTGTCAATCTTGGACCTCAAGATTTACAAGGAGGTTGTTGACAAGGCCATGAGCTTTGAACAAGAGAAGATCATGCAGGAGCAGAGAATGAACAAGGGAAAACGGCCTGCAACGTTTTCCCAATAGGCCTCGCAGCAGGGCAACAAGAAGAAGCCATACTATAATCAAAACCCAGCCCTCCAAACCCCTGTTCAGAAGAATGAGGCCACAACACCTGCGGCTGAACCTTCTAACCCTGGCCATCAGGGTTTTCACAATTATGGCCGTGGAGGTCGTCATGGCAGGAGTGGCCGTAGAAACGACAATGACAGAGGTGGTGGCCGGCACCATAATCAATATGTTATAACTGCGGCCAGCAGGGCCATGTACGATATGCCTGTCTGCACCTTCAGAACCCTATTTCTGTTGTTCCAGTTCAACTAGCACCACCTGCTGCTAATGCCCAACTGAGGCAGAACCAGCAGAATCAGGGACAACGGAACCAGGGCAGAACATTTGCCATCGCTCAACAACCCCTTCCAGACAACAATGTAGTCGAAGGTACTTTTCCTTTGTTCAATACAATGGTGCATGTCTTGTTCGATTCAGGTGTTACGCATTCTTTTATATCGTCTGCATTGGTGAGCCATTTAGGGTTGCATCCTGAACTCACAGAAATCACACTCCATGTCACATCACCTTTAGGATCTGGTACTGACGTGAATTTGCAGTGCTCTCGATGTGACCTTCGAATGTCAGAACAGATAATATATGCAGATCTTTTTGTGATGGACATTGAAGACTTCGACATCATCCTCAGCATGGACTGGCTAGCACCACTGAACGCAAAGATCGAATGTATGAAGAAGCAAGTTCAGTTAACCCTGCCAACAGGAGAGTTTGTCAAGATTCAGGGAACAAGAAAATGGATACACAAATCAATAGTTGCACTTCTTAAGGAACAACTTCGAGCTCTATCCCTTGGTGATGAAAATGAATCACCAACACTGTACCCTCTCGAAGTACACGATGTCCCGGTAATATCTGAATTCCCAACAATTTTTCTAAATGACCTTCCTGGTTTACCGCCTATTCGGGAATTCGATTTTGAAATCAATCTCATACCTGGGACCGGGCTTATCTCAATTCCATCATACAGAATGTCAAATGTCGAGCTGGTCGAATTAGACAAACAACTGAAGGAATTAGAGAGTCATGGCTTCATCAGAAAAAGTTCATCACCCTACGGCGCTCCAGTTCTATTTGTTTGCAAAAAGGATGGTTCGTTACGACTTTGCATCAACTATCGCAAGCTGAATAACGTCACCATTAAGAACAGATACTCGTTGCCCAGGATGGATGACTTGTTTGACCAACTTAGAGATGCCAAATACTTCTCTAAGATTGATTTACGGTCCGATTATCAGCAGCTTTGGATCCGAGAGTCGGACATTACCAAGACGACATTCAGAACTCGGTACGGTCTCTACGAGTTCTTGGTCATGTCGTTCGGTCTAACAAATGCACCTGCTGCATTCATGGATTTGATGAATCGCATCTTCAGGTTATACTTAGACCGATTTGTGGTGGTTTTTGTGGACGACATCTTGATATACTCCTCAACCGAGGAAGACCATAAAATACATCTGAAGATAATCCTCCAGACCTTGAGATGCCACCAGTTGTATGCAAAGTTGAGTAAGTGCGAATTTTGGGCGAAGCGAGTTTAATTCCTAGTCCATGTGGTTTCAGGCAATGGAATTAAGGTAGATCCTTCCATGGTTGAAGTAGTTTTAAACTGGAAGCAGCCTACCACTGTCACTCAGATTAGAAGTTTTTTTGGTTTGGCTGGCTATTACAGGCGCTTCATCAAGGACTTCTCAAAGATTGTTGAACCTATGACAAAGCTCACTCGGAAAGACGTGCGATTCATCTGGAATTCTGCCTGTGAAACATCATTTCACTATACACTTGGGTTTTCACTATACACCGACGCCTCTCTCCAAGGCTTAAGTGTCGTACTAATGCAAGAAGGCCAAGTTGTTGCACATGCCTCGAGGCAACTGAAGATTCATGAGGGTAATTACCCAACACATGACTTGGAACTTGCAACTGTCGTATTTGCACTGAAGTTATGGCTACATTACCTATACGGTGAACGATTTGAGGTCTACTCGGATCACAAGAGTCTTAAGTACATCTACACCCAGAGAGACCTAAACCTCTGCCAAAAAAGATGGTTGGAATTCTTGAAAGACTATGACTTTCAACTCCAGTGCCATCCCGGTAAGGCCAATGTTGTGGTCGATGCCCTGAGTAGAAAATCTTATGTTGCTTGCACTCTTAACTACGAAATGGAGAAGTTGGCTACCGAGATGGAGAACTTTAACCTAAAACTGATCAAAGAGGGACCAAGATCACGACTCTCTCAATTATCAGCCAACTTTGAGCTAGTTCGAAAGATTTCAGCAGCTCAAGCCAATGACCCTATGTTAATGGAGAAACGAGAACTTCTACTCAGCGGACAGGACCTGCCTTACTGGTCGGTCTTTGAAGACGGGGTCGTATCTATAAAAAAACGTTTCTATCTATCGAACAATTTTGAGGTTCGGAAAGAAGTGCTCACTGAGATGCACTGTTTGAGGTTCGCTATGCATCCTGGGGGTGACAAGATGTACAAGGATGTCAAGCGACAATTCTGGTTTTCTTGGATGAAGAAGGTGATTGCAGACTTCGTTGCTCGATGTCTCGTTTGCCAACAAGTTAAAGTAGAACGAAGACTTCCCTCTGATCTCCTCCAACCGTTACCTATTGGAGAATGGAAGTGGGAGAACATCGCAATGGATTTTGTTACGGCCTTGCCTCGAAATAATAAAGGGCAGGATGTTATCTGGGTTATCATTGACAGACTTACAAAGTCTGCTCACTTCTTGCCAATAAAGTTCACGGATAACCCTGCCAAACTTGCCGAACTATATGGGTTCGCCTCCATGGCATACCACTCACGATCGTCTCTGATCGAGACCCTCGATTCACATCAAAGTTTTGGCAAAGCTTCCAGAGTAGAATGGGTTCTAAGATCACCATGAGCACAACCTTTCACCCTCAAACTGATGGGCAGTCGGAGCGGCTTATCCAAATCTTAGAAGACATGTTACGATGCTGCATTTTGGACTTTAATGACGAATGGGCAAAGTATTTACATTTAGCTGAGTTTGCATACAACAACAGCTACCAAACTAGTATCGGCATGGCACCGTACGAGGCTCTTTATGGTCGCCCTTGCAGATCTCCGGTATGTTGGTTAGATATGGCAGATCGACTGCAGTTGGGCCCTGAACTAGTTCAAGAGACTTCTGAGAAGATCACACTAGTAAAGGAGCGACTTCGTGTTGCACAAAGTCGACAGAAGAGCTCTGCAGACAAGCGGAGGCAGCCTCTAGAGTTGGATAAAGGGGACTTTATTTTTCTAAAAGTTCAACCCACAAGACGTGTCAAACGCTTTGGGATCAAAGGAAAGCTCTCCCCGCGGTATATCGATCCATTTCAAATCATTGGACGTGTTGGCAAACTTGGTTATCGTTTGTCCCTTCCATCGTCCATGCCTAAGGTTCACGACATTTTTCACATATCTATGCTTTGAAAGTATCGTTTTGATCCTTCACTTATCATCCCTCTAGTCAAGGTTCGGGTTGAAGAAGGAAATAGGTATCAGGAGAGAGCGATACAAATTTTAAATAGAAAAACTCAAGAACTACGGCGACGTAGCATACCACTTGTGAAAGTGCTCTGGGATCACCACGGCGTAGAGGAAGCAACATGAGAACTAGAAACAACAATTAAACAGAAATACCGTGAATTGTTTTCTAGTAATAACTGATGATGTGATACATTGTACTCTTTCACTTATCAATAAAATGATGAAACTTTGTTTACCAATATCTTAATACATCGTTTCACTCGAATAACTATGCAGATGTCTAAAAATAATATCAATGGATATAGTGATGCACACACGCAGTGACCTCCTTGGCAACCTATGGCTACTTCTCAAGAATCAGAGTCAAGTCACAACTATTTTGTATCACCAACTCCATCGCCGCACAGACATCGATCCTTATCGCTAGAGCGTGCATGGATTTTTCGTAACAATTTTGCCCAAAACAATCTCGTGCCCTCATCTTGGCAGGATCTTTTACCTAAATTATCAGGCAGCCGAATTCGAGCAACAACACGAAAAAGCATTCCACCGCTCAACCTACCTCCCCTTAAACGATGTAACCAGCGCCCTACACCACAATCTGTTGAGCAACAGTTAGAATCTTCTGAGGATGAATCCGACTCTATTTGCTTCCCATTGTTTCATGATGTTGAGGATTTCACCGATCACAATGCCAATCAGGGACCATATAGACACTACCCTGAACTAGCAAACGATGACACCGACAGTGAATCTCAAGCAAATAACCATCATGACTACTTGAACTGATTTTGAGGGTGAAATCCTTTTAAAGGGGGTAAAGCGTAATACCCTAGGATTGCACCAAAGAAAAAAAAAAAAAAAGAAGTTCAGGCGCCAATTCTCTATATAAAGCAAGCCCCCCTCCTCATTTCTCATACAAAATCACCTTATCTGGTGATTTTTCCTCCTCTTTCTCACTCATTTGGAGTTTTAGTCTTTTGAGACTCTCTGTCCGAGACTTTCCGTGCGGTGCAACGCAGTTCTGTCCAGGGGAAAGCGCCAGATCTGAAAAAAGTTCTTATCTGAAGGTGCATAGGTTTGTGTGTCTTATAACTTTTATTAAAGTTTACATTCATTTATTATTATGTCTACCATTCATTTACACAACATTATTGAGTATAATGTTAATATTGTCATACTTATGCCTGTGTATTTGGAGTTCATGTATTACATTGTTGTAATGTCAGATTTTTGGTCAATTTGGCTCAATCAGACTCGGTATTGTCCTCAGTAACTTTAAATAGTGAACAGGAGGCAGCATGTTGTTCTAGGCGATTGGTATTTAAGCAGACCTCTTGTTTCACCTCTCAACTAGAGACTGATCTGGTTGGTCTTATTGAAAGTTATCAGCTTATACAAGTAATACTGAATGTCCTAATCTTGCACGTCGTGATACAGACCCTGATAAGGATCTCCAAACGTTGCAAAAGCCAGTCTAAATGTTAAGTAAAGACCAGACCAGTTCATGCATTGGCATCATACATATCACCACTTAGGGACGTATGTGGTTTATGATTCATAGAATAGTTAGGAGCAATGCTCGTTATTCATTATATTTCTCTAAAGAGGGACGTACAATAAGAACCTGGCTACGCTTGGGAAAGGACATATGTACGTGAACCCAGAGCATCGATCCTGAGGAGGGACGTACAATGAGAACCTGGCTACGCCTGGGGAAGGACATCTGTACGTAAACTCAAGCGATGTACTATCATCAAACCCATGCGAGATGGTGTCATGCATACATACATATTGGATTGATTATGATGCTTTGATGTGTATTTAAGATATTTGATTATGAAGTTTACTTTATTAATTGTTATATTCATGAACTATTTTACCCACTGAGCGCGTTAAGTTCACTCCGTTGTTATCCAATTTTTTACAAGAAATTAGGGTGGACTGGGTGCAGGTTTATGAAGCCCACATTTTGTACTCTTTGTATTAATTCATTGAGGATTTTGGGAGGATGTTTCCTTGATTATTATATGTACGAATATGTTCAGAATTAAATGAAATCAAACATGTATTTAATTGTGTTTCCGCTGCATACTCTGATATTACCATTGTTATGATTTCATAACAAAGAATATGGCAAAGAATATTTGGGGCAATTGACGATAAAGTCTTTTTCTTACTCAAAATATCCTTGAAAAGTTTATTTTATTTTATTTTTAAATTAATTTTATTATCAATAATTTTATAATTAACTAATTTTAAAATTTTCTTTGTACCCTACATTTTAGCCTTTTAACTTCTTTTGTTTCCTAATTAACCCTTTGAACTACTAAGTTTTACTTCTAATAACCCTCATCCGTATTTTTGAATAATTTTAGTCATTCTGATCATATTAAAAAACAAAGTTTTTTTAATAAAAAATTATTTTATTATAATTAATTTAAAATTAAAATTATGTGCAAATATGTATCACACCTGAGGGATATATATATTATACCTGAGGGAAGTGATGATCCATTTAATAGATTGGAGACAAGATATAGTTCCTTAAGGGATGCGAGTGCACCCAAAGATGACAGAACGGTAGTGTCTAAGATATTGTTATTAATGTCTAGTACCTCAAGCTTTTCCAACCTAGACAAAATATCTGACCCTGCAGTAATAAGAAGAAGAACAAGGTTAATTCTGCAGTCATATCTATTATAACAAGAATACGTTAGGTAGCGAAGGTAAAAAAAAAATTTACTACTTTTAAAAAATTTATCTTATTTTAATTTTAAAAAACTAATTTTATTATTAATAGGGCTAAAATAATAATTTTGTAATTAACTAATTTTTAATTGTTTCCTCTACCGTACATTTTAAATTTTTTTAAAAAAATTTCTTTTCTATTAAAAAAAAAAACTAATTTCATTATCAATAATTTTATAATTAACTAATTTCTTTCTTTTTTTTGTACCCTACATTTTAGGCTTTTAACTTCTTTTGTTTCCTCGTTAACCCATTGAACTACTAAGTTTTACTTCTAATTACCCTCATCGGTATTTTTGAATAATTTTAGTCATTTTGATCATATTAAAAAATAAAACATACATAATGTTTTTTTAATAAAAAATTATTTTATTATAATTAATTTAAAATTAAAACTATATGCAACGCACATGTGCAAATATGTATCACGCCTGAGGAATATATATATATTATACCTGAGGGAAGTGCTGATTCATTTAATGCACGTTCACAAACACTAATACTATTATAATTATAATAAGAATATTTAGAGAAATTGAGTGTAAAGTCTTTTTCTTACTCAAAATATCTTTGAAAAGTTTATTTTTTTAAAAAAATTTAATTTCATTATCAATAATTTTATAATTAACTAATTTTTAATTTTTTTTGTACCCTACATTTTAGGCTTTTAAGTTCTTTTGTTTCCCAATTAACCCATTGAACTACTAAGTTTTGCTTCTAATTACCCTAATCCGTATTTTTGAGTAATTTTGGTCATTTTGATTATATTAAAAAATAAAACATACATAATGTTTTTTTTAATAAAAAGTTATTTTATTATAATTAATTTAAAATTAAAACTATGTGCAACGGACGTGTGTATATCACACCTGAGGGATATATATATTATAACTAAGGGAAGTGATGATCCATTGAATCGATTGAAGCCAAGATATAGTGAAGACAAGATATAGTTTCTTAAGGGATGCTAGTGCACCCAAAGATGACAGAATGGTAGTGTCTAAGTTATTGTCACTAATGTCTAGTACCTCAAGCTTTCCGAACATAGATAAAATATCTGACCCCGCCGTAATAAGAAGAAAAACAAGGTTAATTATGCAGTCATGTCTATTTTAACAAGAATGCTTTTAGTAAAAAAAAATTAATTTTTTTTTACTCAAAATACCTTTGAAAAATTTATCTTATTTTAATTTTAAAAAAAATTAATTTTATTATTAATAGAGTTAAAATAATAATTTTGTAATTAACTATTTTCAATTTTTTCCTCTAACCTACATTTTAGATTTTTTTTTTCTAATTTACCCTATTTTCTAATTAAAAAGAGCATAGATAGAGTACGTGATAATGGCACATGTACGTACGTACCTTGTAAAAGAAAATTTGGTGTATAAGCATCATCAAGTTACTACCGAGATAGAGTTTCTTAAGAGATGGGAATGCATTCAAGGATGCCAGGATGCTATTGTTGAATCTATTCCGAGAGAGGTCAAGGACCTCCAGCTTTGTCAAGATAGACAATCTCTCCAAACCTGTTACATGTAATAATATGAGTTTCTAAAATTAACGGTACTGATCAGTAAATAAAATTTTATTTTTAACCCTGCTGTCATATATACATATGGCTGCACATACGTATGTACGTACCTTCATTCTCAAGCCAACCAGTTATGCGATTGTTAGATAAGTTGAGATGTTGCAATTCCTTAAAGGGAAGGAACATTGTGGCATTCAGCTTCCAATTTAACATGTATAAATCATCATAACGAGAATGGAAGTTCCTTAAGGAATGGAGGGAGAGCCGGATGACACGAGCAGTGGTGAGATTACATTCCACTCTCTCCCAATCACAACATGATGATGACTCACTTTCGCTACCACCAACCCAAGAAGACAGAGCTACAGAGGCTTCATCAGTACTATTTGGATTTTTCAGTACAAAGGCCTTGAATTGCAAGAGAGCAGCCCTTTCTTCCTCCAAACACCCTTTGCTGTACTGAAACATCACTACCATCACCAACACCAAACTCAGATTATTCCTCATCATCAACCATCGCCACTCCATTTTTTTTATTTAGTTTATGTGCGATACTATACTGCAATTCTCTCTTCATCTCTCCCCGTCTCTATATATATAGGAAGAAATTTCATCCTAATTACATAATTTACTAAGATTTAGAGTCTTGATCCAGTATACCTGCAGATAATTACAAGCCCCGGTACTACTACATCACCATCATATTAATGTTTGATGGAATTGCTTATTATTTGTTTCTCATTCTCACTAATTAATTTGTGTGGAAAATGTGACATTTTTTTCTTTCGATCAATATGGTCGTGTTTGAGAGCGTACTGAAATTCGTGTTTAACCAGACACGTGATCAAACGCACCGTAAATAGGTGTTTGTGAGATATTACAACTTCATCCCTATCAACTTTTCAAAATACCAAGACTGACCTTATTTTATTTTAAAACATATAAGTAGTGGTCTGTGACTCTGTGCCCAGATTTTCTCTTACTGCAACTTTGTAAATGGTCATACATATATAAATATATACATATATAAAGGTCATTCATAGATTTTTTAAATTATGAATACAACTCAAAAAGTAAAAGGTTTTAGATTGCATTTTAATCTCTATGAAATGCACATGTCATATTTTTGCATGATCTAAGTCTTTTATTCATATGCTAAAAAAAATTAATTTATCTTTCTAAATAAGGCTATATATTTGTCAAGCTGTCAAGTTGTAACTATTTTATTAGGCCATTTAACTTGAAAATAAGGAAGAATCTTTAATTAGGGTGGTTATCCTCCATGGCATATGAGGAGGGACAAGAATTTAGGTGAGGACTTGACTCTATGGGCCTGGCGTATGAAGACGGGCAAGGATTTATGCAATGACTTAACTCTATATGATTATTTTAGCATGATACTATTATTATTAATAAGTCTTGTCACAACTAACAAGACTTATCTTGATAAAAATATTTTGGACATGAGTCACGTGACTTGAAAATTCAATAGGCAACTGTTGGTCTCATAATTATATATAAATAAATAAATAAATAACTTAGTTCTAATTGACTAATTTGTTTTACTTTTCCTTTCCCTATATATTAATTGGATTCACAAGGAAAGACTTGAGATCATGCAATGTCATATAATCTATGAGTCATCATTATCAATTCAGTTGACCAATTGACACCAATGACCATGCAAATGGAAGACTTATTAGATATACATCACTTTCAATATGCCTGCATATAGAATACATGCGCCGTGGACTACATTTATGATAGAGAAAAAATATAAGATAAATAAATTAACAAGCAAATGCTTCCATTAAGATTTGAACATACAACCAAAGCTCTAAAATAAGTTAGAAACTATTTAACCTAAAAAATATAGTTAATATATAAATATATCAAAAGAATGTAAATCTTTACATTGTATTTTTCCTTAAATACTGATAACTTTCTTAGTTTATGTTTGGTTCATGATTTAAATTTTAAAAATACAACTTAAAAAGTAAAGAGATTTAGATTGCATTCCAATCTTCATAACCTTTGACAAAAATAAAAATAAAATAAAAAATAAAATAAAAAGAAAATAAAACACTTATAGCATGCAATTAATTAATTAATTATCTGTTTATAAAACTTGACTAACTTGTTTTAATTTTCTTTTCTTGCATTAATAAGGACGGACCCACGATCTTTTAATTTTGTGTCTCTAATCAAATCAGATAATCCATAAATTCTAAGTGGGGGGCATAAATTTGTGTTTTTAAGTAGATTGTGTTTTCATTTTGATTTAAAGAGGAACATCTATACGTGAGTCCAAGGCGGCGACTTTGGGGAGGAACGTACAATAAGAACCTGAGTTTACCTATGAATGAACATTTGTACATGAACTCAAGGCGATGCACAATTATTGAACCATTATGAGACGATGTCATGCATACATACATGTTGTACTGATTATGATGCAAAGATGTATATATTTGATGTTTGATTATGAAGTTTTCTTTATTAATTGTCACATTCACGCACTGTTTTATCCATTGGGCATTAGCTATTGTTATCCATTTTTACAGGAGATTAAGGTGGCTTGGGTAGAGGTTTTTGGACCCACACGTTGTACCCCTTATTTATTCATAGAGGGATTTTGAAAGAATATTTCTTTCACTACTTTTTGTATAAATTACATTTTAAAATTTATAAAATCAGATTTGTACTAAATTGTGTACCTGCGCACTTTGTAACTATTTTAATGCATTCGTACCTCGTCCGCGAGTGTACTACTGATTTAGATATGTCCGGGCGGAATGTGACATTAAATGACATTAATTGCCAAAAGCGACAATTAGGAGGAACAGAAAACAAGTATGTATATGTATATATATATATATATATATATATATATATATATAGTTATATAGTTATATAGTTCTATATATATATATATATATACATATAGCTTATTTATATATATAGTTTTATATAGATATAGTCCTATATATATATATCTAAACTATTGATAATTCAGAAATTCTCATGAAATGTTAGCATAAACATCAAGTGAAAAATAGAAAAAAAAATTGTCCGATGGAAAAAGCATAAAACTTATAAATTCTGGGATAATATTTTTGTGTACTTCACAAGTTTTATCTCTATTTCAACAAAGCAATGGCCACTATTGATGAAAGAACATCTAGTAGTCAAGTTTCCACAAGACTTGAAGATCTTTACAATCGAAAGGTTGTTTTAATGAGAAGCATAGACAAGAGAGATCTTTGCCTCCGTCCAGTCCTCCACAATAAGCTTGCAAAGCTGGGGTAGTTGAACATAACTAATGTTGAGGGTTATGTTTCCCTCAAATTAGTGAGATTGTTTTATGAAAACATGATTGTAGTGGGACACCAAGAGGAGAGAATCAACCCAAATTTAGAGACAATGGTCAAGGGAGTAAAAATTTTTGTCAGCATCGAAATTATCTCTCAAATAATGGCAATACCGATTGGAGAAAAGATCATTGATCCACATGAACCCAAAGCCGACACTGAAATTGTTGAATCTAGGGAACCACTATCCAACTCCCTCACCATGAATCCTTACACAGAAAACAAGTACGCCCACCTCCCAAATAAACTTTTAATACCGAAACTTGCAAGTCTTAAGAAGATTATAGTAGAAAATATTCTGCTTGAGCTGGTGACAAGAGCAACAATGTCAAGAGCTCAACTCCTTATTTTATATTGTTTAAAGGAGGAAATCTCCATCTCCTTACCCCACCTCATTATCCAACAAATGACTAGAATAATCCAAAACCTTACTAAGAAGGAATACCTTGGTTATGGTGCCTTAATTATGAAGATTCTAAAAGAGGCAAACATCAATACCTCTGACAGAACATCCATAGCAGTAACAAAAGAAGTAACACTGTCCTCCTTTTCCAAAACTTTTGCCTCAAAAGGAGGGGTAACCGATGAGGAGATGTTTGGTAATACTTCTGAGGATAATAGCAAGAGATCTAGTGATGACTCTAGGTGTAGCCGACAAAGAAGTCGACGCAAGATTTCAATTAGAGAAAATCGAAATGATGAATCAAATCAAAGGACTGAAGTAAACCCAGACCAAGGCAATGATCAAACCACTCAGCATTGGTTCACTGTGGAAGAACTTTTTGGAAATATGGGAGTAGAAGTTGGCCAAACAAACCCAAATTTAGGTGGACAGGGGATTCCAGTAAATCCATCTTCTTGGAACCCTCCGGCCCAAGGGAATACAACGTGTCAGGAAATTCTGACTCAAGAAGTACCCTATCAGCGAGCTTAACAAGTTCATATGTACCAACAAAATCAATTTCAAACTGCACCAAATTTTGGAGGACAAACTGTCTCAATGAGTCAATTCTTTCAAAATCTCCCGACTCAAGCAAATTTGAATTTTCAAGAAGTTCCAGTAAGGGAGACCTCTCATCATGTGGTTAGACCCACTGGTCAAACCAGCTGTCCTCCACCTATGGGGCAACAAACCCATTATTCGACAACGGGACAAACGACTTACCCTCCCCCGAGGGGACAACCACTTAATCAAGCTGACCCGATGCAGTTTTTGATGACTACTGTGATTGAAATGCGTGATAATCAAAATTTTATGACGAATTAGATACGATCCTTAGAAGAACGGCAGAACGCCTCTCAGCCCTCCTCTAGTGGTTACTCCGCAACTAGTAGGCGGACTAAACGGAACAGTAGGCAGGAAAATTAAGAAAATTACTGGCATTGTAAATTTTCTTTTTCTTTTATGAATGAAATGTTTTGTTTAAAGACTATGTTTGGTGGGCCAACTTGCAACCATTTTTTTCTTTTGTATCAGTAACTTTGTAGTGGTATGGGACACAACAAAATTAGAAGATACCAAATGAAATGTGAAAGTAAGAAACCCACGACCTTGTGTGAAAAGAAACATATGGGGAAGTTGAATTACTAACATTATCACTAAGTTTACACGGTTTTGGGACAAGTACACTTGGACGATACTATTAGTGAACTCCTCTCCAGCCGATGTTTTATAGAGACTGTGTTCATTCAACTTAACTTGGTTGAATCCCTTATTACCAAATTCATGTGGTATGGGACACAAGAATTTGGATAATAACTGAAACGACCGAGAAAAAGAGTTCGAAAGCATAAGATTGCGATAAAATGTTAGATCAGGATATTTACCGAGGATAATCTTAAAATTTCTGACTCATATGAATTTTCAAAAAAATGTATGTATGTTCACAAAAACCAAGAACCAAAACATTTGAAATACTTGCAAAGTTTTATACTTATTATATAAATCCTCTATACTTATTTTACAACATGGCCAAACTTACGAGGCACATAAAAATTTTTGATTCCTTACCAAAAACTTTACTATATACCTAAAAAAATAGGTGGTTTTTGCAGAACTCTTCCTTTTATGAATTGTTAAGAATATCATATCATTATTCTTGGCCACATATCTTGAGAAAATTCCTAAAAGAAGAGTCATATTTTTTCTTGCCAGTGAGAAAATGCAAACAAGAAAGCAAGGAAAACCATGCACTGTTCGTCCAGCAAAGGAGGCACCTCTTGAGACAGCAAATCAGGAACTGCCACCTCAAAAAAATGAACAGGCTACACAGAATACTGCCACTACTTTTGAGCAGGCTGTACCACCTCAACCCACACCCTTTGTCATGCCTTCGGGCATGGAACACTTCTTCGCCGGATTTATTAAGACGGTGAAAGTGACCGTTCAGACGACCGTTCTTGAGATTGTGGCCAACCAGGTAGTCACTGTACAGGCCCCTATACGATCTGGGTCGGAGAGCCAAACCGACCAGATCACGAAGTACAATAGGCTACAACCTCTTACTTTTGTTGGCACCATTGATGCGGATGAAGCGCATAAATGGTTAGATGAGTCAAAGAAGGCCCTTGAAGCCATGAGAGTCGACAAGGCTCATAAGATTCCACTAACTTCCTACCAACTTGTTGGCGGAGCTAACACCTGGTGGATTACAATTAGGGTAGACCCAAGGGTCAACACAACGAACATGGCTTGGACAAAATTTGAGTCATTGTTCATCGACGAGTACTTCCCGGGCGAAGTGAAGAGGCAAAGGCGCCAGGAGTTTGCTTGGCTGTACCAGGACATCATGACAATTCGTGAATATGTTGTCAAGTTCAAATAATTATCGGTTTTCTCTCTCTATACCATCTCTACTGAGCGAGATATGGTCAAGAAGTTCTATAATGACCTTCGTCCTGACATCCGACAGGCCCTGTCAATCTTGGATCTCAAGAATTACAGGGCGCTGGTCAACATGGCCATGAACTTTGAAAAAGAGAAGACTAAGCAGGAGCAAAGATATAATAAGGGAAAACGGTCTGCAACGTTTTCCCAACAGGGCAATAAGAAAAAGCCCTACTTCAATTAAAACCCAGCCCTCCCAGCCCTTGTTCAGAAACATGAGTCAACAACACCTGTGGATGAAACGTCTAACCCTGGTCATCAGGGTTATCGTAATCATAACCGAGGAGGCCGAAATGGTAAGGGTGGTGGTCAGCAGCACCACGATTAGCATGGCCAACAGAACCATCAACAGGCACCTCAGCAACAAAGGCAGACTTGTTACAACTGCGGCCAACAAGGCCATGTAAGAAAAACCTGTCCCCACCCTCAACAACCGCGACAGCCTCTTCCTGCAGTTCCAGTCCAACAAACCTCACCTGCTGCTAACACCCAACCCAGACAGAACCAGGGGCAACAGCAACAGGGCAAAGCGTTTGTGATATTTTTTTTAATAGAATATATCACATTATATACTTGCAAGCGCACAAGGTGAGTTGTAGCACTAGACAAGGTCGATCCACAAGGATTAGGCTAATCACTCCAGAATTTTTAGAAAATAAATTAAAATTATATACTATATAAGTAAAAGAAAAAGCAATAATATGATTTCTAACATCCTAGACATGAAAGCAATTAATAAATAAATAAAGGAATAAACTAGAACTAAATTTAAATTAACTTAAAAAAAATAAAGTAAAGATATAAAGAAAGAAAGCATTAAATAACAAGTAATAAAAGAAAGAAATAGATAAAAAAAAACAAGATATACTAGAAATACAAGAACTTCATTAAAAAAATAAAGAAAAACTTACAGAACTCCAAATCTTTGGGCAATGTCAACCAAGACTTGAATGAACAACTAAAAGTAAATGTAACCAAAAAAATAAAAATGAAAATGAGAGTAGAGATGAGATTCATTCTCTTGAAATTTAACCCTATTTATAGATGTGCCCACTCTTGATTTTCAAAAACAAAAATACATCTACCACCTATTATTCTCTAAAAAATATCCTCTAAAAATGGTCATTTTCTAAATTACATAAATATGTTTTCAATCAAGAAAATAAGAAGAAGATTGTGCCCATATGTATTCTTCTTTTTGACATGTGTGACATCTTTTTCTTCCATAAATGGGTTGATATAAGCTCAATTAAATCTTCATCAAAGATTGCAACCATGTGGGCCCCTTCTTTCAAAATTTGTAAGTAGATTAGAATTCAATCAAACGAACTCGGATCTTCCTGAAATATACAATCTCATCTTTTGATCCTGAAAATATCTAAAAAAATACTTGAAGACCAAGTGAGACACCAACATACCCAAAAATAAATAAAAGCTCAATGACCTTATTAAAAAAAAATAAAAATAAAAATAAAAAATGCATTATTAAAGTAGCATAAAAATGACCTAAAAATATAAAATGTGATGTAAAGAGATTTTTATTATTTTTTATTCTTTTATTTTATTTTCTAGCCTAAAAATACTAAAAATGGGGGTAAAAATACGCAAAATTGTGACTTCGCCAGTTTGCCATCGCTCAACAACTCTTCCCAGACAACAATATAGTCGAACGTACATTTTCTTATTTAATACAATGGTACATGTCTTATTTGATTCGGGTGCTACGCATTCTTTTATATCTTCTGCATTGGTAAAGCACTTGGGGTTGCAATCTGAACCCACCGACATCACAATCCGTGTCTCAACACCAATAGGACTTGGTATTGATGTGAAATTGAAGTGTTCTCGATGTGAACTTCGAATGTCAAAACAGATAATTTATGCAAATCACTTTGTGATGAACATTGAAGACTTTGACATCATCCTCGGCATGGACTGACTCGCACCATTGAATGCAAATATCGATTGTTTGAAGAAGCAAGTTCAGTTAACCTTGCCCACTGGGGAGTTTGTCAAGATTTCGGGAACGAGGAAATGGATACACAGCTCGACTGTTGCACTCCTCAAGGCACAGTTACGAGCTCTATCCCTTGGTGACGACAATGAATCGTCATCACATTACCCTCTTGAGGTCCACGATATTCCGGTGATATCCGAATTTCCAACGATTTTTCTAAATGACCTTTCTGGTCTACCTATAGTACCGGAGTTCAATTTTGAGATCAAACTCACACCATGGACCAGATCTATCTCAATTCCACCATACAGAAGGTCCAATGTTGAGTTGGTCGAGTTGGACAAGCAATTGAAGGAATTGAAAAGTAATGGCTTCATCAGAAAAATTTCATCACCCAAGGGCGCTCTAGTTATGTTTGTTCGCAAGAAGGATGGTTCGTTATCTTTGCATCGACCATCGCAAGTTGAATAACGTCACCATCAAAAACAAATACCCATTACCAAGGATCGGTGACATGTTCAACCAACTTAGAGATGCCAAATACTTCTCTAAGATTGATTTACGATCCGACTATCATCAACTCTGGATCAGAGAATCAGACATAAATGAAACGGATTTCAGAACTCGCTACGATCTTTACAAGTTTTGGTCATGTCGTTCGATCTAACAAATGCAACTGTAACGTTCATGGATTTAATGAACCACATCTTCAAGCTATATTTAAATTGATTCGTGGTGGTCTTTGTGGATGATATCTTGATATATTCTTCAACTGAGGAAGACCATAAGATACATCTGAGGATTGTCCTCCAGACCTTACAAAGTCATCAGCTGTATGCAAAGTTGAGTAAGTGCAATTTTGGGCGAAGAGAGTTCAATTCCTAGGCCATGTGGTTTCAGGCAATGACATTGAGGTGGATCCTTTTGAGGTTGAAGCAGTTTTAAACTAGAAGCAGCCCACCACAGTTACTCAAATCTGGAGTTTTCTCGGTTTGGCTGGCTATTACAAACACTTCATCAAGGATTTCTTAAAGATTGCTAAACCTATGACCAAGCTCATTCGGAAAGACGTATGATTCATTTGGAACACATCTTATGAATCGTCATATCAGAAGTTCAAAAAGCGTCTCACGACGGCACTAGTACTAATCACTCCAAGAAATGGAGTTGGACTTTCACTCTACACCGACGCCTCCCTCCAAGGCTTAGGCCTACTAATGCAAGAAGGCCAAGTTGTTGCATATGCTTCGAGGCAGCTAAAGATTCATGAGGGTAATTACCCAATGCATGACTTGGAACTTGCAGTTGTCGTATTCGCACTAAAGTTATGGTGACACTACCTATACGGTGAACGGTTTGAGGTCTTCTTGGATCACAAGAGTCTTAAGTACATCTACACTCAGAGAGACCTAAACCTTCGCCAAAGACGATGGTTGAAATTTTTGAAAGATTATGACTTTCAACTCCAGTACCATCCTGGTAAAGCCAACGTTGTGGCTGATGCCCTGAGTAGAAAATCTTATGTTGCGGCTTGCACTCTCAACTTTGAAATGAGGAATTTGGCTTCAGAGATTGAGAATTTTAAGTTACAACTGATCGAGGAAGGAGGAAGATCACGACTCTCTCAATTATTAGCCAACTCTGAGCTTATTCAAAAGATTTCAACAGCTCAGGCCAACCACCCTATGCTAATGGAGAAAAGAGAACTTCTACTCAACGGGAAGGACCTTCTTCACTAGTCGGTCTCTGATGACGATGTCGTTTTCTACAAAAAATGTCTTTGCCTACCGAACGATCCTGAAGTTCGGAAAGAAGTGCATACTGAAATGCATTGTTCGAGGTTCGCTATACATCCTAGGGGAGACAAAATGTACAAGGATGTCAAGCAACGGTTCTAATTTTCTGGAATGAAGAAGGCTATTGCAGACTTTGTTGCTCGATGTATCATTTGCTAATAAGTAAAAGCAGAACGCAAAATTCCTTATGGACTTCTCCAACCTTTACCAATTGTAGAATGGAAGTGGGAAAACATTACAATCGATTTTTTTACTGCCTTACCTAGAAATAATAAAGGGTAGGATGTCATTCGGGTTATCATCGACAGACTTACAAAGTCTCCACACTTTTTACCAATAAAGTTTACAGATAACCCCTCAAAGTTAGACGAATTGTATGAAAGAGAGATCGTACGCCTTCATGGCATACCACTTACGATCGTCTCTGATCGAAAGCCTCGATTCACATCAAAATTTTGGCAAAGCTTTCAGAGTCAAATGAGCTCTAGAATCACCATGAGCACAACCTTTCACCCTCAGACTGACAGGCAGTTAGAGCGTCATATCCAGAACTTGGAAGATATGTTACGTTGTTGAATTTTGGACTTTCACGAAGGATGCGCAAAACTCTTACATTTGACTGAGTTTGCATACAACAACAGCTACCAAACCAGTTTTGGCATGGCACCATACGAGGCTCTCTATGGTCGCCCTTGCAGATCTACGGTATGTTGGTTAGATATGGCAAATCAACCGCAATTGGGCCTAAACTAGTTCAAGAGACTTCTGAAAAGATCATACTAGTAAAAGAGCGACTTCGCATAGCACAAAGTCGACAAAAGAGCTATGCCGACAAGCGAGGATAGCCTCTAGAATTTGACAAGCGGAGACAGCCTCTAAAAGTTAAGCCTACAAGAGATGTCAAATGCTTTTGGATCAAAGGAAAGCTCTCCCTACGGCATATTGGTCCATTTTAGATAGTTGAACGTATTGGCAAACTAGCCTATCGTCTATCCCTTCCATCATCCATGTCTAAGGTTCATGACGTTTTTCACTTATCCATGCTTCGAAAGTATTGTCTTGATCATTCGCATATCATCCCTCTGGTCGAAGTCTGGGTTGAAGAAAGAAATAAATATCAGGAGAAAGCGATACAGATTTTGGATAGAAAAACTCAAGAACTAAAACGACGCAGTATACCACTTGTAAAGGTGCTCTGGGATCACCACGGAGTAGAGGAAACAACATGGGAAGTAGAAGAAATAATTAAACAGAAATACCTTGAATTGTTTTTTAGTAATAATTGATGATGCGATACATTGTACTATTTCACGTATCAATAAAATGATGAAACTTCATTTACAAATATCTTAAATACATTGTTTCATTTAAATGTCTATGCTGATGTCTGACAACAATACCAAAGGGAGTAATGAACCACCCATGCAAAGGTCTGCTTGGCAATCAGTTGCGACTCCTTCAGATTCTGAGTCAAACCACAACTACTTTGCATCACAAACTTCTTAGCCCCACAGACAACGATCCCTATTGCCAAAGCGTGCATGGATTTTTCGTAACAATATTGCCCGAAATAATCTAGGACCATCATCTTGGCAGGATCTCCTACCAAAATCACCTGGAGGGCGCATTCGAGCAACTGCACGTAAAATTATTTCATCACTCAACCTACCTCCTCTGAAACACTATAACTTGCAGTGCGCTACACCACCATCAGTTAAGCAAATATCAGAACCTTCTACAGACGAATCTGACTTTATTTGTTCTCCATTGTTCGATGATATTGATGATTCGACCAGCCAGAGTATGATTCAGGAACCTTACCACCAATACCAGATCTCCTACATGATGACCAAGGTAGTGAATCTCATGAAGACAGCAATCACGACTACACTGACAGAAATTTTGAGGGCAAAATTTTTTTAAGGGGGGTAGAATGTAATACCCTGGTATTTGCACACACACACACACACACACAAATCTGATAGTTCGGACAGGGTGCCCAGAGTTTAGGCACCAAATTTTTTATAAAAAACGGGTTTCCCTCCTCATTTTCATACCAAGCCAACTCTCATTCTCTTGTTGGAAATTCTCACACACTCTCTCTCTCTCTCTCTCTCTCTCATTCTCTCTCCTCGAGACTCTCTTCGCGGTGCGACACGGGTCTGCCCCGGAGGAGGTGCCAGTTCCAGAAAGAAGTTTTATCCGAAGGTGGAGAACGAAACATCGGTTTGTGTGTCTTCTGACTTTTATTAAAGTTTACATTCATTTATCATTATGTTTACTATTCATTTACACTGCATTATTGTGTATAATGTTCATACCTATCATACTTATACTTGTACACTTGGAGTTTATGTATTACATTGTTACTATACCAGATTAGTGGTCAATCCGTGTCACGACGCCCCTGACATAACCTGACGTCATGACCGACACAGTATATTATACACTGTACATACTCATATACAGTAGATAATATACTGTCAGCCTTCACATAGTCTCACAATCCTTCCCAAAATTTTTTAGAAATTCCAGCGGCATTTTCCCATAAAATGGACATTTCACAAAATCTGATATACCACAAATCAAATCATATGTATATATATATATAATCATTCACCATGTCAACCATTTAGTCATCATATATAACTATTTCATCCATGTATACCATAATCCAAAATACCACCATTGCCATTCATTAATCAAACATTCCGTTGTCCAAGTATATATATCATCGCTAAATATCTTAACAATCCAAAATAACCATTGATGTCTTATTGTCCCAAAATAACCCCTCTAAATGGTAATACATATATAATATGGGTGATAAGTATAAACATATCAAAATAAATAAAACAAGTAACCACTTCCTCCAAAGTATACGTACATCAACAAATGCTATGTCCTAGTCACGTGCTGATCACTCTCAAATTCTTCCTTTTCCTTTTGATTTTGTACCTGAAATGGTGAAGGAAATGGGGTAAGCAAACAACGGCTCAGTGAATATAACTCTTGACATGGCAATCGCATGCATTTAAGGAAACATGGCATATCAAATCGTTTAAATTAAAATATTTTAAAAGCACATATGCAGCATTCATCAAAATAACATACATGCACACAATATACAGTTTATGCTCATTCAATAAACCAGTGCATAGTTTCATCAAGAATTTACCATCTCCCTCATTTAAGGCAAAAGAGCGTCAAATAAATTTTTTAAAGTTTATAATAATTAACAACAAAAGAAAATAATCTTTTGCAACTATCTTACTCTGGTTTTTAAAAATAGACACATTTTTATTTGTACTTGACTCAATTTTTAAAAGATTTTATCCATACCCATTTTAAAGCGGATCGGACAAAAAAGGACAACAGATTCGAGTTAATTAATTTTGTCACCCCTATCAACAAGAAACACAAGAGCCCTAAAGCCCAAAACAATAATAAAGATATGGCCCACAGACGCAAGGACACAAAGCCCCCTGAAATAAGTGTGGCTAAGCCTATAGACACAGGTAGATTTAAACCCACAAACCCACAAATCCAAACAAGACAAAGCTTTCACTCGAAATTTTACTACATAAGCAACACTAATTTGGGAAAAAAAAGTGTCGCTTATGTAGGAATGAAAGGAAACTAGTCATCATAATTTCATTGATTGTGAATTCACAAGAGATCTATGGGGGTGATGGAATTCCATTTTGCAGTGGCAGTGGCTACAAAATGAGTCCTCTTTGTAGACTTTTCTTGATGAAAATCACCTCCCTAGGTGATGGAGAGACTATTGGAGCGTGGTTATTTTTGCTACTGTGTGGTCAGTTTGGAAAGAAAGGAATACGCGCATTTTTGAGAGCCAAGACAAGAATGTGGGGGTTGTTTAGAAAATTCTTTCTTTTTAACTTCTTTTTGGATTAGTGCAAAAGTAAGCTTGCTATAAGCTTTTCTTTAGTAATGATAGCTAGAACAACAACACTATTTGCTATTTACAACAATGATAACAAAAATTGTAGTTGTACTTTTTTTATTATTATTATTCAATAATCACTACAAGAAATAAAGGATGAGTTAGTTACAAAATCTTGTATTCTCTTATAGCTAAAAATTTGGAATGAAACATTCTTTTATTTTTTCAATTATTTGTAATGAAATGTTCACTTATAGCGATATATGTTCACTTATAGCTAAAAACTTATTATCAATTACCCTATTTTTTGTAATGAATATTTACGTTGGATACCATACATTACTTAGAAAAATGCTATCACTAAAATTGTGGCGACCCCGCACCCCAGACCACCAACCCCTCAGGGAAAGGCATCTCCGACCACTGTTCAACTCCCGTGAGGTGGTTGAGACCCTACGAGCCTTATCTCAAACAATGACATAATATCAAAAGGTACTAAACAAAATTACCCATTGTATTAATCATCCAAGACAAGAGATAGTCCATAAAAATGATCCATAAATAAAATCATAATCCCTACAGTCCATTAAAATTGGCATACACATAAAGTCCAAAATTGCGGGTACAAATAAAAACCGTCATATGCCCACATGGTCTATCCAACAAGTCCCAACTCACCCATACTACAATGTGGCAAGTATTATAATTACATAATCCAAAATATAATACTTCATAATTTAAAACACAATTCAATCAAAATGCCTCTCAACTCACATCGAGGCTTTGGATTCTCTCGCAGGCAAGGCCCTCAAGATATAACTACTCCTTTGCCCTTAATCGGGACAGAAGGACCTGAAAGAGAAAAATGAGGGTGAGCCAACGGTGCCCAGTGAATAGAATTCAAATATGCTATCAATACTCATTAATAAATATCATGTATGCATGTCAATGTGAAGCATGATTAAAAGCTCATAACATATAAATATCAAGCATTTATAATAAGTTCGATGCAAGTAAAAGCTTATCAATTTGGATCCACATTCCACATGCATTGGGTTACTAGTGCACGTCTATTTCACCGTACCGTTGATCCCAATCATGTTTATTTTGGGTTACTAGTGCACGTCTATTTCACCGTACCGTTGATCCCAATCATGTTTATTTTGGGTTACTAGTGCACGTCTATTTCACCGTACCGTTGACCCCAATCTCTTCTTTTTCTAAAACCCTCCTATGACAAGGTTAAGTCCCCCTATTAGCCAGATAGATGGGCCCAACCAAAGTCATAAGGTTTTCTCAAATCAATGCATCATTCAAAACATTACAACACATTCATGCTTTCAACATACAATATATAAGTGATATGATGACATAAAAGATATAATCATAAATAAAGTCTACTCACAACCAAGCCTCGCGAGAGTATTTAACCACACACGACCACCAAACCGAATCAACCCAATCAAGATCCTGAATCATACATCAATATCCTACCATACATCAATTTCTATGTTTAATCACATAGACATTACACATCAACCCTAAATCATCCCACATATAAACAAAAGGCCTAAATCTCATCTAATCCCATCATTCAACTCAAATCACATGACTTAGGCCTCTAATGCATAGTTCTCATACATAAACCATTCTATTAATCAAAAATACTGATTTTCAATTCCTTAGGCATAAACAAGCCCAAATTGGGTCACTTGATCACAAGTAGGCCTAACCCAAATACATAAGTATCAGTTATAAACTACATACCCAAATTTGATAGCCATCCAACGGTAGATTGAGGAGATCTATAAGTTTGAGTGAAACGGCACGAGAAATCAAAACTTTTCGACCAGCTTTGTTTCAGAGGTTAGATCTCTCAGAAAAAAAGCTCTAATCAAGATCTTCACCGTTCAGAATGCAGAAATATTAGTTGTACACTACGTACCCAAATTATATATCCATCCAACGGTAGATTAAGGAGATCTATAAGTTTGAGCGAAACAGTACGAGAAATCCAGACTTTCCGACCAGCCTTGTTTGAGAGGTTAGATCTCTTAGAAGAAACCTCTGATCAAGATCTCCACCAACCAGAATGAATAACCATAAGCTACGAACTTGCTGACAAATTTTGAGCTCAATCTGGCCATATATCCCAAAGATCCAGCACTTTGATGAAAATGTCGCAGAGATCTTCCTCCTGCAACTCCCTCCTTCTTTCTCTTCTTCTTTCCTTTCTTTTCTTTTCTTTCTCTTCTTTTTTTCCTTTCTCTCCACTCACCTCATTTTCTAGCACATTCTTGGATTCTCTCCTTCACTCACCTCATTTTCTAGCACATTCTTGTATTAGAGAAGTGGGCATAGGACACTTGTCCACTTTCATGCACCAACCTTCACATGTGTTGGTCTCATACTACCCATACCAACCACATGTACTTTAACCAATCTCATGCTTCCATGTATTTTAAATGTTCAATCCATTTAATACACCAAATTTTCATTCTCATTTATCTTTTTATTCAATCAATCCTAACCCATATCAATTCATGGTTTAATGGGCCCATGCATAAATAATAACATATGCATTATACTTTAATTTAACATGACCCATATACAATTTATGATACACATATTTATATACATTATCAAGCATCAACTATACAAACATTAAACAACCATCAAACAAACACCAAACATATCAAGGCAACACATAGAGTTTGGGCAAAATGCAATTGGGTTATGGGCTAGATGAAATAATTTTCAGGGCGTCACATCACACCCACCTTAGACTGAACTTCGTCCTCGAAGTTTTAAGGTTAAGAAATTACCTAAGCCCATGAACTCGGCAAAGTGCTCCATCATGTAGTCCTCACGCTCCCAAGTAACCTGCTCCTCGCCATGGAACTGCCATCTCACCTTAACCATCGGAATCTCGCGGTTACGTAACCTCTGGACCTTCCGATCAAGTATCTGAATAGGTTCCTCATCATAAGTCACATCCTGCCTCAGTTCAATGTTCCTCCAGTCCAAGACGTGATCAAAATCACTCTTGTACACTCTCAACATTGACACATGAAAGACATTGTGGACTGCTGCTAACTAAGGTGGCAAGGCTAATCGGTAAGCGACGGGGCCAATTCGTTCTAAAACCTTGAACGCCCCAATAAATCTCGGAGCGAGTTTGCCTTTTATCCCAAATCTAGTTTGGCCCTTCTGAGGTGAGACCTTCAATAAAACTTGGTCACCCACCTCGAACTCTACGGTCTTCCGCTTGGCATCAGTGTAACTCTTCTGCCTGTCTTGGGCTACTTTCATATTATGCTTGATCCTCTTAATCTTCTCTATGTGTTCTTGTACAAACTCTGGTCCCATCACCGCAACATCCCCTACCTCTGTCTAACAGATCGGAGATCTACAAGGTCGACCATACAATGCCTCAAAAGGAGCCATGCCAATACTGGACTGATAGTTGTTGTTGTACGCGAACTCACACAGATGTATGTACTCCTCCCAGTTACCACTGGACTCGAGGACACAAGCTCGAAGCATATCCTCTAAAATAGATATCAACCTCTCAGACTGGCCATCCGTCTGGGGGTGAAAAGCGGTACTGAGATCTAGTCTAGTGCCGAGCTGCCTCTGCAACCCCTGCCAGAATACCGATGTAAACCTCGGATCCCTATCTGACACAATCGAAACTGGCACTCCATGTAATCTGACTATCTCCCGCATATAGAGTCTGCTCATCTTATCCATAGAATCCCTAGTGTTCACCGGTAAAAAGTGAGCGGACTTGGTCAAGCGATCAATAATAACCCAAACAGCATTATGTCTCCTCGGGGTGTTGGGTAATCCCACAACAAAGTCCATAGTGACGTGCCCCCATTTCCACTCAGTAATGGCGAGTGGTTGCATCTGCCCTCCAGGCCTCTGATGTTCAGCTTTGACTCTCTGACAAATCTCACACCTCTGAATGAACTGAGCTATCTCTCTCTTCATGTCGGGCCACCAATACATTCTTTTCATATCATGATACATCTTGGTTCCGCCAGGATGAATAGCATAATGAGATATGTGAGCCTCTTGAAGAATACTCTATCTAAGTCGTTGATCTGCGGGAACCCATAAACGTCCCCTAAATCTCAAAGCACCATCAGATGACAAGTGTCAATCAGTAAAATCACTGCTCTCAGCCCAAGACTTGTACATCCCATGATCGACGTCAAGTTTCTGTTGGTCAATTACCTCCTGGACTTGTGTAGGCTAAGCTCTCATTTGAGCACATATCACAATCTGATCTGAAGGGGTAGCACATATACTCATAACCGTAGCCGCCTCAAGTAGTCTCCACTCATGAGACATCTGGCGTGCTACCATAACTGTCTCTACCCGCTCCCTGCTCAACGCATCAGCCACTACATTGGCTTTACCTGGGTGGTATTCCAATGTAAAATCATAGTCTTTGAGGAGCTCTTACCACCTTCTCTGCCTCATGTTCAATTCCTTCTGAGAGAACAAGTACTTGAGGCTCTTATGGTCAGAATACAGAGTGAATCTCTCACCATAGAGATAATGCCTCCAAATCTTCAAAGCAAAAACCACTGCGGCCAGTTCTAAGTCATGAACAGGGTAGTTCTTTTCATGCACCTTCAACTCCCTCGATGCATAAGCAATGACCCTATCCTTCTGCATCAACACGCAACCCAAGCCGATGCGAGAGGCATCGGTATAGATAACCAACTCCTGATCAGGCTCTGGCAAAATCAACACTGGCATAGATGTCAATCTTTTCTTCAGCTCTAAAAAGGCATTCTCACACTCCTCGGTCCATACAAAGGACACATCTTTCTGGGTGAGCCTAGTCATAGGCGTAGCTATCTTGGAGAATCCCTAAACGAATCTCCTATAGTAACCAGCTAACCCAAGAAAGCTTCTGATCTCGGTCACTGTGGTAGGCCTAGGCCAACTGATAATGGCTTCAACCTTAGACGGATCAACTGAAATCCCCTCAGAACTCACCACATGACCTAAGAACTTCACTTTGGTGACCCAAAACTCGCACTTGCTCAGCTTTGCATATAGCCTATGCTCTCTCAGAGTTTGCAAGGTCACTCTAAGGTGTTCTTCATGCTCAGCCTGAGTCTTGGAATACACCAATATGTCATCAATGAAGACGATGACAAACTTATCCAGATACTGCCTAAAGACCCTCTGCATCAGGTCTATGAACATCGCCGGTGCATTAGTCAGACCAAATGGCATCACAAGGAACTCATAATGTCCATAGCGGGTTCTGAATGCTGTCTTAGGCACATCCTCTTCCCTGATCCTCAATTGATGATACCTGGAGCGCAAATCAATCTTTGAAAAATACCTCGCTCCCCTCAACTGATCAAACAAGTCATCAATCCTTGGGAGAGGATATTTGTTCTTGATAGTCACCCTGTTCAATTGGCGATAGTCGATGCACAACCGCAAGCTCCCATCTTTCTTTTTCACAAAAAGAACTGGAGCTCCCCAGGGTGACACGCTCGGGCAAATAAAGCCCTTAGCCAATAACTCCTCGAGCTGTTTCTGCAACTCTCTCAACTCGGCTGGCGCCATTCTATATGGTGCCATGGAGATAGGCTTCGTGTCAGGGACTAGTTCAATAATGAAATCGATCTCTCGCTTCGGTGGTAATCCTGGAAGATCCGCAGGGAACACATCTGGAAAGTCCCTAACAATGGCAATATCCTCGAGTATCACCTCACTAGTTTCTTCTTCATCAGGCACTAACCCAGCCAAAATCTCTCTATCTCCATCAGTCACAAATCTACCCCTTGTGACTGTCTGGTCTGAAGCTCTACCCTGTAGTGTAAACACTGGGTGTCCGGGGATCTGAAAAATGATTCTCTTCGCGAAACAGTCGACAACTGCATGATAAGCCGCGAGTCAATCCATCCCTAGAATTGCATCAAACTCTAAAAACTCGAGGACTTGAAAGTCAATAGGCATCTCAACATCACCAATCTGAACCACACACTGGCTACAGGTCATGTTCGGGTAGATCCTCTCCCCAGCTACAGTACTTGTGACGCCCCAAAAATTATTTCACCTAGCCCATAACCCAATTGCATTTTTGCCCAAACTCTATGTGTTGACTTGATATGCTTGGTGTTTGTTTGATGATTGTTTAATATTTGTATAGTTGATGCTTGATAATGTATATAACTATATGTATCATAAATTGTATATGAGTCATGTTAAATTAAAGTATAATGCATATGTTATGATTTATGCATGGGCTCATTAAACCATGAATTGATATGGGTTAGGATTGATTGAATAAAAGGATAAATGAAATTGAAAATTTGGTGTATTAAATGGATTGGACATTTAAAATACATGTGGTTGGTATGGGTAGTATGAGACCAACACATGTGAAGTTTGGTGCATGAAAGTGGACAAGTGTCCCATGCCCTCAAGGAAGTGCTAGAATGAGTGGAGGGAATCAAGGAGAGAATCAAGGAGGAAAACAAGGAGAGAATCAAGGAGGAAAACAAGGAGAGAATCAAGGAGAGAATCAAGGAGGGAATCAAGGAATTGCTAGAAAGAGGTGAGTGGAGAGAAAGGAAAGAAGAAGAGAAAGAAAAGAAGAGAAATGAAAGAAGAAGACAAAGGAAAGAAGAAGAGAAAGAAGGAGAGAGTTGCAGGAGGAAGATCCCTGCGACGTTTTCATCAAAGAGATGGATCTTTGGAATATACGGTCAGATTGAGCTCAAATTTTATCAGCACGTTCCTAGCTTATGGTTCTTCATTCTGGTCGGTGGAGATCTTTATCAGAGGTTTCGTCTAAGAGATTTAACCTCTCAAACAAAGCTGGTCGGAAAGTCTGGATTTTTCGCACCGTTTTGCTCAAACTTATTGATCTCCTAAATCTACCGTTAGATGGTTCTCAAATTTGGGTATGTTGTGTAAAACTGATATTTCTACATTCTTAACGGTGGAGATCTTAATTACAGGCTTTTTTCTAAGAGATATAACCTCTCAAACGAAGCTGGTCGGAATTTCTGGGTTTTTCGTGCCGTTTCGGTAAAACTTGTAGATCTCCTCAATCTACCGTCGGATGGATATCAAATTTGGGTATGTCGTTTATATCAGATATTTATGTATTCTGAACGGTGGAGATGTTTATAAGTTTAGTATTTTGTGTGATATAGCCATCTAAGTTTGGGTATTTGCAGCAGGAAAGGAGAAACTGTCTGATTAGATACTTGTTCATCAAGGATACACATCTTTTTGGTCCACCGTTGGATTGGGCTGATATTTGGACAGAAGGTTTGTTTCTTCACATACTTCAATATGGACGGTGGATTTTGTGATTACATATTTCTATTGGTAGATTAATACATCTGAACAGAATATTAAATGAAGAATTGGTAAGGTGCTTGTATTGGACCTAAATTTAGAATATGATCTTAGACATTTTCAAATAGCTTGCATGTCAACTATGTTGACCTAGTTGCCATTGTTGATGAAACCATGATGCAAAATCAGTAATATACATGGTTGAACATGGTGACCTAGTGTAAATCGACAATATGGCCTAAGTATGGAAAATTTCATATTTTAGGGCTTTTGATGCTTTTGGCCTAGAATCATTGAATTGATGCAACTTATGTTTAATTAAGAATGATTAAGGTTGATTATGCTACTGATTTGGTGGTTGTGACCATATCATGGGTTAGGCCTATTTGTGATTAAGTGACCCAATTTGGGCATGTTTATGCCTAAGGAATTGAAAATCAATATCTTTTGATTAATAGAATGGTTTATGAATGAGAACTATGCATTAGAGGCCTAAGTCATGTGATTTGAGTTGAATGATGGGATTAGATGAGATTTAGGCCTATTGTCTATATGTGGGATGATTTAGGGTTGATGTGTAATGTCTATGTGATTGAGCATAGAAATTGACGTATGGTAGGACATTGATGAATGTTTCAGGATCTTGATTGGGTTGATTCGGTTTGGAGGTCGTGTGTGGTTAAATACTCTCGCGAGGCTTGGTTGTGAGTAGACTTCATTTATGATTATATCTTTTATGTCATCATATCACTTATATATATTGTATCTTGAAAGCATGAATGTGTTCTAATGTTTTGAATGATGCATTGATTTGAGAAAACCTTATGACTTTGGTTGGACCCATCTATCTGGCTAATAGGGGGACTTAACCTTGTCATAAGAGGGTTTTAGAAAAGGAAATGATTGGGATCAACGACACGGTGAAATAGACGTGTACTAGTAACCCAAATAAACATGATTGGGATCAACGGCACGGTGAAATAGACGTGTACTAGTAACCCAAGGCATGTGGAATGTGGATCCAAATTGATAAACTTTTACTTGCATCGAACTTATTATAAATGCTTGATATCTATATGTTATGAGCTTTTAATCATGCTACACATTGACATGCATACATGGTTTTATTGATGAGTATTGATAGCATATTTGAATTCTATTCACTGGGCATCGTTGGCTCACCCTCATTTTCCTCTTTCAGGTCCTTCTGTCCCGAATAAGGGCAAAGGAGTAGTCATATCTTGAGGGCCTTGCCTGCGAGAGAATCCAAGGCCTCGATGTGAGTTGAGAGGCATTTTGATTGAATTGTGTTTAAATTATGAAGTACTATATTTTGGATTATGTAATTATAACACTTACCACATTGTAGTATGGGTGAGTTGGGACTTGTTAGATAGACTATGTGGGCATATGACGGTTTCATTTGTACCCACAATTTTGGACTTTATGAGTATGTCAATTTTAATGGACTGTAGGGATTATGATTATTATTTATGGTTCATTTTTTTATGGATTATCTCTTGTCTTGGATGATTAATACGGTGGGTAGTTTTGTTTAATACCTTTTGATATCATATTGTCGTTTGGGATAAGGCTTGTAGGGTCTCAACCACCTCACGGGAGTTGAGGAGTGGTCGGAGATGCCTACGCCGGGCGTCCCGCTCCGGCATTCCGCATGCCATTCCCTGCGGGGTTGGTGGTCCGGGGAGCGGGGTTGCCACAGTTGGTATCAGAGCCTGATTTTACTAGGTTTGGTCTATGTATTGGACTTAGATGACTTTGACCTAGGAATTGGGTGAGAGATTTAGGTGATTAAAAAACTTAAAGGAACTAACTTAAAAGCCTTACTATCATATTTTCTGTGTGTATTATATGATATGGGTAGTTATGAGGCGGGCACTAGTGGGGCCGAGGCTAGTGGAGCTACAGGGGCAGCATGACCTTAAATGACTATACCTCAGCCTATGCCTACACCTGCTCTTATTATTGTGGAGAACCCCACTGATCGGCGGATCAGACTGCTAGAGAAGTTCATGAAGCTAAAGCCTAAGGAATTCACTGGTTGGGTTGACTTGAAGAAGGCCGAAGATTGGCTGAAGAATGTCGAGAAGATCAGTCGCTCCTTAGAGCTTGATGAGGAGTCTCAGGTTCTATGTGCTGCACACACACTGGAGAGTGATGCAGAGGACTGGTGGCTCTCAGTGTTGGATACACAGGGGACAGTGAAGAGTTGGGACACCTTCAAACGGTTGTTCTTACAGGCTTACGTTCTAGAGACTGAGAGACAGGCTAAGCAACTCGAGTTTTTGAATCTCGCACAGGGCACCATGTCAGTTAGGGAGTACGAGCTCAGATTTAGGTAACTCGCAGTTTATGCCCTTGGGTTAGTTCAGACGCCGAGTGACAAGATTATGAGGTTATCTTTGAACCTAAGGCCTGCGATCCGACAGGCCTTGTCTGTAACGAAGATGACTGATTTTGCCATAGTGGTCCAGAGGGCCAAACAATACAAGTTGGCTGAGCGGGTTGATGGTATGTCTACACGGGCAGCTCCAGCACGCCTGTCACACCTGCAGCCAGCACTTGTTGACTTTGGAGTCGGAGTTACTATTGGTTAGCAAGCCTGTCGGAGTTCCTATGCATCTGCACTCCTGCAGTCAGCCTGTTCATCGCACGCCATTCTTGAGCCGCACGCTCTCCTGTTCAGCCGCATGCTTGTCGGTTTCATCGCACGCCATTCTTGAGCCGCACGCTCTCCTGTTCAGCCGCATGCTTGTCGGTTCTTCAACACGCTTGTCAGTTCGTTTATGTGAGTTATACTACTGCTAATCTGGTTTTCTGGGGGTGGTGGAGTTGGTGATTGAGTTTGTCGGAGGCTGAGATTTTCTGGGCATTAAAAGGAGAAGATAGTAAAGGAAGAGAGAAAGAAGAGAAGAAATATTATGGCAGGAGGAGCAGCTCCGGCGCCAAAACAGGATGAGTTGCAGCCACATCCGACGAAGGAGCAGCTGCCCGACATTTCTTACTGCATTGTCAGCCCTCCACCATGGCCTAACAGAGACATGGTGGATATTGGAGAAGACCCGTTTCTCTTCTCAAACCAATTCCACCCACTTGATTTCAGCTGTTCAAGTTTTGGTAGCAGCCCGTATACGTGGGAGCCTCTTCTAGAATATGGTTTACGCGAGGCAGTGGTACCACCCTTCATGAATTCTTCAATGGATGAAGATGACTTTCCAAGCCAACTTAATGAACTTGAAGGTGAGTATCAATACTCAATCCACTTTAGATTGTACTTTATTATTAACAGATTGGCAATTTCATCCTCGTTGTGTTGATTAATTTGCTATTGGAATTAGAAGCGGAGAAACAACAGATTGTGATGCATGAAAATGGAGAGGGGATGAGTAGTACTGGTACTGATCATGTGGACTTTGGAGGTTTGAATCAAATGAGAATTGGATTAGAATGGGAGAAACAACAAATGGGGATGAATGAAAAGGGAGAGGGGATGATTAGCTGCTGCAGTAGGAGTATTAGTAGTACTGGTAGTGATCATGAGGAATCGATGACGAAACTGAAGAGGGTGAAGACTCTATCACGCACGGACCTCTCACGCTACTTCTACATGAGCATATCAGAAGCTGCAAAAGAACTTAAGGTGGGCTTAACGCAGCTGAAGAGGAGGTGCAGGGAATTGGGCATCCCTAGATGGCCTTACAGAAAGTTGATGAGCTTGCAGGCCGTTATAAAAAATGTTTAGGAATTGGTGGAAGGAGAAGGTGTTTGTGGAGATATGAAGATAAGAGAAGCGTTGAGGTTATTGGAGGAACAAAGGAAATGGCGTCACAGAAATGCACTGCAGGAAATGGGGGAAAGAGAAGGGGTTGGTAGAGATATGAAGATAAGAGACAGGTTGAGTTTATTGGAGGAACAAAGGAAATGGACTCAGAGAAAGGTGATGACCTTGCAGACCGTTATGGCAAATGTTGAGGTATTTATCACCATTATATATTGATCTGTATAAGTATTTTGATATCTCAACTTGGGGATGTTCTGAGTAAGATAATTACTTGTTAATTAATTATGTACTGCAGGAAATGGGGGAAGGAGAAAGGCTTGGTGGAGATATGAAGATAAAAGATGCTTTGAGTTTATTGGAAGAAGAAAGGAAGTTGATGGAAGAGATGCCAGAGGTGGATCTTCAGGAGAAAACAAAGAAACTAAGGCAGGCTTGGTTCAAGGCCAACTGCATGAAAAGAAAGGAAACCAACGGCAAGAAAAGAAATGACATGACACTAGAGTGGCACCCAGTTGCTATTTCTCGTTTAAATTAACAGTTTATCATGTATGAAGTGAGTAGTGATTTTCACAAACTTGGTTGAATAAAGTGTCAACTTAAGTAGATCTTGTGATCATTGGTCTTAAGAGATACTGATTAAGCTGTTTTATGAGTAGATGCTAGAGTAACTAAATTTATCAAGTCCCCTAAACCCTAAAATGATGGCCAATCATGAAGGTTTCATATCATGTCAGATGATCAATGTGTTACTACA
This sequence comes from Paratinospora sagittata, assembly GCA_035771175.1. Lineage (NCBI taxonomy): Eukaryota > Viridiplantae > Streptophyta > Magnoliopsida > Ranunculales > Menispermaceae > Paratinospora > Paratinospora sagittata. The sequence goes on from CM069599.1 coordinate 30,848,393, forward strand.
CTTCTATACCTAAATTAAAAGTAGGGGACTTAAGTTTATGATGTGGAACAACTGATAACAGTTTGTCTTAAATTAACATTAGACCGAATATCAGATGTCTTCATATTGAAATTCTCCATTTTCCTTTAGTAAAAGGGCCTTTTCCTATCAGTGTTTTTGAACAGTTATCAGTATGTTTGAACAGTTTATCAGGACTTTTGAACAGTTTATCAGTACGTTCCTTCCCGAGGAGACATAATGCTGTTTGGGTTATTATTGATCGCTTGACCAAGTCCGCTCACTTTCTACCGATGAACACTAGGGATTCTATGGGCAAGCTGAGCAGACTCTATATGCGGGAGATAGTCAGATTACATGGAGTGCCAGTTTCGATTGTGTCAGATAGGGATCCGAGGTTTACATCGGTATTCTGGCAGGGGTTGCAGAGGCAGCTCGGCACTAGACTAGATCTCAGTACCGCTTTTCACCCCCAGACGGATGGCCAGTCTGAGAGGTTGATATCGATTTTAGAGGATATGCTTCGAGCTTGTGTCCTTGAGTCCAGTGGTAACTGGGAGGAGTACATACATTTGTGTGAGTTCGCGTACAACAATAGCTATCAGTCCAGTATTGACATGGCTCCTTTTGAGGCATTGTATGGTCGACCCTGTAGATCTCCGATCTGTTGGACGGAGGTAGGGGATGTTGCGATGATGGGACCAGAGTTTGTACATGAACACACAGAGAAGATTAAGAGGATCAAGCATAATATAAAGGTAGCCCAAGACAGGCAGAAGAGTTACGCTGATGCCAAGCGGAAGATCGTAGAGTTCGAGGTGGGTGACCAAGTTTTATTGAAGGTCTCACCTCAGAAGGGCCAAACTGGATTTGGGATAAAAGGCAAGCTCGCTCCGAGATTTATTGGGCCGTTCGAGGTTTTAGAACGAATTGGCCCCGTCGCTTACCGATTAGCCTTGCCACCTCAGTTAGCAGCAGTCCACAATGTCTTTCATGTGTCAATGCTGAGAGCGTACAAGAGTGATTTTGATCATGTCTTGGACTGGAGGAACATTGAACTGAGGCAGGATGGGACTTATGTTGAGGAACCTATTCAGATAATTGACCGGAAGGTCCAGAGGTTACGTAACCGCGAGATTCCGATGGTTAAGGTGAGATGGCAGTTCCATGGCGAGGAACAGGTTACTTGGGAGCGTGAGGACCACATGATGGAGCACTTTGCCGAGTTCATGGGCTTAGGTAATTCTTAACCTTAAAACTTCGAGGACGAAGTTCATTATAAGGTGGGTGTGATGTGACGCCCCGAACATTATTTCACCTAGCCCATAACCCAATTGCATTTTTGCCCAAACTCTATGTGTTGTCTTGATATGTTTGGTGTTTGTTTGATGATTGTTTAATATTTGTATAGTTGATGCTTGATAATGTATATAACTATATGTATCATAAATTGTATATGAGTCATGTTAAATTAAAGTATAATGCATATGTTATGATTTATGCATGGGCTCATTAAACCATGAATTGATATGGGTTAGGATTGATTGAATAAAAGGATAAATGAAATTGAAAATTTGGTGTATTAAATGGATTGGACATTTAAAATACATGTGGTTGGTATGGGTAGTATGAGACCAACACATGTGAAGTTTGGTGCATGAAAGTGGACAAGTGTCCCATGCCCTCAAGGAAGTGCTAGAATGAGTGGAGGGAATCAAGGAGAGAATCAAGGAGGAAAACAAGGAGAGAATCAAGGAGGAAAACAAGGAGAGAATCAAGGAGAGAATCAAGGAGGGAATCAAGGAATTGCTAGAAAGAGGTGAGTGGAGAGAAAGGAAAGAAGAAGAGAAAGAAAAGAAGAGAAATGAAAGAAGAAGAGAAAGGAAAGAAGGAGAGAAAGAAGGAGAGAGTTGCAGGAGGAAGATCCCTGCGACGTTTTCATCAAAGAGATGGATCTTTGGAATATACGGTCAGATTGAGCTCAAATTTTATCAGCACGTTCCTAGCTTATGGTTCTTCATTCTGGTCGGTGGAGATCTTTATCAGAGGTTTCGTCTAAGAGATTTAACCTATCAAACAAAGCTGGTCGGAAAGTCTGGATTTTTCGCACCATTTTGCTCAAACTTATTGATCTCCTAAATCTACCGTTAGATGGTTCTCAAATTTGGGTATGTTGTGTAAAACTGATATTTCTACATTCTTAACGGTGGAGATCTTAATTACAGGCTTTTTTCTAAGAGATATAACCTCTCAAACGAAGCTGGTCGGAATTTCTGGGTTTTTCGTGCCGTTTCGGTAAAACTTGTAGATCTCCTCAATCTACCGTCGGATGGATATCAAATTTGGGTATGTCGTTTATATCAGATATTTATGTATTCTGAACGGTGGAGATGTTTATAAGTTTAGTATTTTGTGTGATATAGCCATCTAAGTTTGGGTATTTGCAGCAGGAAAGGAGAAACTGTCTGATTAGATACTTGTTCATCAAGGATACACATCTTTTTGGTCCACCGTTGGATTGGGCTGATATTTGGACAGAAGGTTTGTTTCTTCACATACTTCAATATGGACGGTGGATTTTGTGATTACATATTTCTATTGGTAGATTAATACATCTGAACAGAATATTAAATGAAGAATTGGTAAGGTGCTTGTATTGGACCTAAATTTAGAATATGATCTTAGACATTTTCAAATAGCTTGCATGTCAACTATGTTGACCTAGTTGCCATTGTTGATGAAACCATGATGCAAAATCAGTAATATACATGGTTGAACATGGTGACCTAGTGTAAATCGACAATATGGCCTAAGTATGGAAAATTTCATATTTTAGGGCTTTTGATGCTTTTGGCCTAGAATCATTGAATTGATGCAACTTATGTTTAATTAAGAATGATTAAGGTTGATTATGCTACTGATTTGGTGGTTGTGACCATATCATGGGTTAGGCCTATTTGTGATTAAGTGACCCAATTTGGGCATGTTTATGCCTAAGGAATTGAAAATCAATATCTTTTGATTAATAGAATGGTTTATGAATGAGAACTATGCATTAGAGGCCTAAGTCATGTGATTTGAGTTGAATGATGGGATTAGATGAGATTTAGGCCTATTGTCTATATGTGGGATGATTTAGGGTTGATGTGTAATGTCTATGTGATTGAGCATAGAAATTGACGTATGGTAGGACATTGATGAATGTTTCAGGATCTTGATTGGGTTGATTCGGTTTGGAGGTCGTGTGTGGTTAAATACTCTCGCGAGGCTTGGTTGTGAGTAGACTTCATTTATGATTATATCTTTTATGTCATCATATCACTTATATATATTGTATCTTGAAAGCATGAATGTGTTCTAATGTTTTGAATGATGCATTGATTTGAGAAAACCTTATGACTTTGGTTGGACCCATCTATCTGGCTAATAGGGGGACTTAACCTTGTCATAAGAGGGTTTTAGAAAAGGAAATGATTGGGATCAACGGCACGGTGAAATAGACGTGTACTAGTAACCCAAATAAACATGATTGGGATCAACGGCACGGTGAAATAGACGTGTACTAGTAACCCAAGGCATGTGGAATGTGGATCCAAATTGATAAACTTTTACTTGCATCGAACTTATTATAAATGCTTGATATCTATATGTTATGAGCTTTTAATCATGCTACACATTGACATGCATACATGGTTTTATTGATGAGTATTGATAGCATATTTGAATTCTATTCACTGGGCATCGTTGGCTCACCCTCATTTTCCTCTTTCAGGTCCTTCTGTCCCGAATAAGGGCAAAGGAGTAGTCATATCTTGAGGGCCTTGCCTGCGAGAGAATCCAAGGCCTCGATGTGAGTTGAGAGGCATTTTGATTGAATTGTGTTTAAATTATGAAGTACTATATTTTGGATTATGTAATTATAACACTTACCACATTGTAGTATGGGTGAGTTGGGACTTGTTAGATAGACTATGTGGGCATATGACGGTTTCATTTGTACCCACAATTTTGGACTTTATGAGTATGTCAATTTTAATGGACTGTAGGGATTATGATTATTATTTATGGTTCATTTTTTTATGGATTATCTCTTGTCTTGGATGATTAATACGGTGGGTAGTTTTGTTTAATACCTTTTGATATCATATTGTCGTTTGGGATAAGGCTTGTAGGGTCTCAACCACCTCACGGGAGTTGAGGAGTGGTCGGAGATGCCTACGCCGGGCGTCCCGCTCCGGCATTCCGCATGCCATTCCCTGCGGGGTTGGTGGTCCGGGGCGCGGGGTCGCCACAGTATTGAAGGTCTCACCTCAGAAGGGCCAAACTAGATTTGGGATAAAAGGCAAGCTCGCTCCGAGATTTATTGGGCCGTTCGCTAGAACGAATTGGCCCCGTCGCTTACCGATTAGCCTTGCCACCTCAGTTAGCAGCAGTCCACAATGTCTTTCATGTGTCAATGCTGAGAGCGTACAAGAGTGATTTTGATCACGTCTTGGACTGGAGGAACATTGAACTGAGGCAGGATGGGACTTATGATGAGGAACCTATTCAGATACTTGACCGGAAGGTCCAGAGGTTACGTAACCGCGAGATTCCGATGGTTAAGGTGAGATGGCAGTTCCATGGCGAGGAACAGGTTACTTGGGAGCGTGAGGACTACATGATGGAGCACTTTGCCGAGTTCATGGGCTTAGGTAATTCTTAACCTTAAAACTTCGAGGACGAAGTTCATTATAAGGTGGGTGTGATGTATACATAAGGCCTTTTTGTCACACCCTGGGTTGCACAGCGTGCCCCCTACCCAGGTGCGGGCGCACCCCCTCGGGGCGAACGCCTAGCTACAGTACCACATAATATTGTCCCATCTCGGCCAGCCACGCCACACAAGGACGCCGGTCACCGAGATCATTTATCCATATTATTCACACTCCCATGAATAATATAGGGCCTCCCCCAAGTTCGAACTCGCAACCTCTTCCTCATAAGGTTAGATTTCGCAACTTGAGTACCCATTGAGCCAATGGTTCAATGGATACTCAAGTTGCGAAATCTAACCTTATGAGGAAGAGGTTGCGAGTTCGAACTTGGGGGAGGCCCTATATTATTCATGGGAGTGTGAATAATATGGATAAATGATCTCGGTGACCGGCGTCCTTGTGTGGCGTGGCTGGCCGAGATGGGACAATATTATGTGGTACTATGGCTAGGCGTTCGCCCCGAGGGGGTGCGCTCGCACCTGGGTAGGGGGCACGCTGTGCAACCCAGGGTGTGACAGTACTCGCCACTAACCATGTACTAGCCCTAATGAGAGTCAAATGCAAATTATCTACCATACGTCCAGATATGAATGATAATGTAGACCCAGCATCAAATAATACATGCATAAAAGTACCACAAATAATAAGAGTACCTTCCACCAAAGTCCTGGATCTTGTCGGGTCTGGCTCAGTAGCTGCCTTCGCTGTCTCTCTGGCACTGGACTGCTGCACAAATCCCTGAGCTTTCTGAAAATTTGGACACTCTAACTTCCTATGCCTAGCCTGCCCACATTGATAACATAAGAATGGAGCCCTGGGCGCAAATGACCCAGTCTGAGATGTCGTCACATAACTTCCTCTGCCTCGGCTAGCAGTCTGTGGGAATGGGGGTCTCGGTGCACTCGGTGCCTAAATAGGAATCCGAACAGGAGAGGAAACCACTGGTGAGGCCATCATACCAGTCTGAACCTGGGATGCCTTACTCTGAGCACCATCAGACTGTGCTCTTCCATAAAACTTTCTCTTCCTTTCCAATCTTCCCTTCTTCCACGGAGTCTGGAACTGTCCCCCAGACTCTGCTTGTGAAGTCGGTTCACCTGGAGCTGCCCTTGTAGACATACCATCAACCCGCTCAGCCAACTCGTACTATTTGGCCCTCTGGACCACTGTGGTAAAATCAGTCATCTTCGTCACTGACAAGGCCTGTCGAATCGCAGGCCTTAGGTTCAAAGAAAACCTCATAATCTTGTCACTCGGCGTCTGAACTAACCCAGGGGCATAAACTGCGAGCTGCCTAAATCTGAGCTCGTACTCCCTGACTGACATGGTACCCTGTGCGAGATTCAAAAACTCGAGTTGCTTAGCCTGTCTCTCAGTCTCTGGAACGTAAGCCTGAAAGAACAACCGTTCGAAGGTGTCCCAACTCTTCACTGGCCCCTGTGTATCCAACACTGAAAGCCACCAGTCCTCTGCATCACTCTCCAGTGTGTGAGCAGCACATAGGACCTGAGACTCCTCATCAAGCTTTAAGGAGAGACTGATCTTCTCGACATTCTTCAGCCAATCTTCGGCCTTCTTCAAGTCAACCCCACCAGTGAATTCCTTAGGCTTTAGCTTCATGAACTTTTCTAGCAGTCTGATCCGCCGATCAGTGGGGTTCTCTACAATAATAGGAGCAGGTGTAGACATTGGCTGAGGTACAGCCATTTGAGGTCCTGCTGCCCCTGCAGCTCCACTAGCCTCGGCCCCACTAGTGCCCGCCTCCTGAGGTATCGTTTGAGGTGACTGTCGAGCAATAGCCTCAACCTGCTGCACTAAAGCCTGTATCTGTGAAGTCTGGGCTGCCATCAAGCGGCCCTATGCCTAAATGATCTCCTCCATCCTCCCCATCCGGTCATCATCGGATGGCCCTGTGTGTGGCTGTCCCAATCTCTCGCTCCTCCTCATGACACTAAGAAGTAGAAATACGAGCAACCATCACACATTAAAGAATTTAAAACATTAACAAAGCCTCATAACTACCCATATCATATAATACACACAGAAAATATGATAGTAAGGCTTTTAAGTTAGTTCCTTTAAGCTTTTTAATCACCTAAATCTCTCACCTAATTCCTAGGTCAAAGTCATCTAAATCCAATACATAGACTAAACCTAGTAAAATCAGGCTCTGATACCAACTGTGGCGACAGCGCACCCCGGACCACCAACCCCACAAGGATTGACGTGCGGAATGCCGGGGCGGGAAGCCCGGCGTAGGCATCTCCGACCACTGCTCAACTCCAATGAGGTGGTTGAGACCCTACGAGCCTTATCTCAAACAACGACATAATATCAAAAGGTACTAAACAAAATTACCCATCGTATTAATAATCCAAGACAAGAAATAGTCCATAAAAATGATCCATAAATAAAATCATAATCCCTACAGTCCATTAAAATTGACATACACATAAAGTCCAAAATTGTGGGTACAAATAAAAACCGTCATATGCCCACATGGTCTATCCAACAAGTCCCAACTCACCCATACTACATTGTGGCAAGTATTATAATTACATAATCCAAAATATAATACTTCATAATTTAAAACCAATTCAATCAAAATGCCTCTCAACTCACATCGAGGCTTTGGATTCTCTCGCAGGCAAGGCCCTCAAGATATAACTACTCCTTTGCCCTTATTCCGGACAGAAGGACCTGAAAGAGGAAAATGAGGGTGAGCCAACGGTGCCCAGTGAATAGAATTCAAATATGCTATCAATACTCATCAATAAATATCATGTATGCATGTCAATGTGAAGCATGATTAAAAGCTCATAACATATAAATTTCAAGCATTTATAATAAGTTCGGTGCAAGTAAAAGCTTATCAATTTGGATCCACATTCCACATGCATTGGGTTACTAGTGCACGTCTATTTCACCGTACCGTTGATCCCAATCATGTTTATTTTGGGTTACTAGTGCACGTATATTTCACCGTACCGTTGACCCCAATCTCTTCCTTTTCTAAAACCCTCCTATGACAAGGTTAAGTCCCCCTATTAGCCAGATAGATGGGCCCAACCAAAGTCATAAGGTTTTCTCAAATCAATGCATTATTCAAAACATTAGAACACATTCATGCTTTCAACATACAATATATAAGTGATATGATGACATAAAAGATATAATCATAAATAAAGTCTACTCACAACCAAGTCTCGCGAGAGTATTTAACCACACACGACCACCAAACCGAATCAACCCAATTAAGATCCTAAAACATACATCAATATCCTACCATACATCAATTTCTATGTTTAATCACATAGACATTACACATCAACCCTAAATCATCTCACATATAAATAATAGGCCTAAATCCCATCTAATCCCATCATTCAACTCAAATCACATGACTTAGGCCTCTAATACATAGTTCTCATACATAAACCATTCTATTAATCAAAAATACTGATTTTCAATTCCTTAGGCATAAACATGCCCAAATTGGGTCACTTGATCACAAGTAAGCCTAACCCAAATACATAAGTATCAGTTATAAACTACATACCCAAATTTGATAGCCATCCAACGGTAGATTGAGGAGATCTATAAGTTTGAGTGAAACGGCGCGAGAAATCCAAACTTTTCGACCAGCTTTGTTTCAGAGGTTAGATCTCTCAGAAAAATCCTCTAATCAAGATCTCCACCGTTTAGAATGCATAAATATTAGTTGTACACTAGGTACCCAAATTTTATATCCATCCAACGGTAGATTAAGGAGATCTATAAGTTTGAGCGAAACGGTACGAGAAATCCAGACTTTCCAACCAGCCTTGTTTGAGAGGTTAGACCTCTTAGAATAAACCTCTGATCAAGATCTCCACTGACCAGAATGAATAACCATAAGCTATGAACTTGCTGACAAATTTTGAGCTCAATCTGACCATATATACCAAAGATCCAGCTCTTTGATGAAAATGTCGCAGTGATCTTCCTCCTGCAACTCCCTCCTTCTTTCTCTTCTTCTTTCCTTTCTCTTCTTTTCTTTCTCTTCTTTTTTTCCTTTCTCTCCACTCACCTCTTTCTAGCACTTCCTTGATTCCCTCCTCCACTCACCTCACTTTCTAGCACATTCTTGGATTCTCTCCTCTATTCACCTCATTTTCTAGCACATTCTTAGATTCTCTCCTCCACTCACCTCACTTTCTAGCACATTCTTATATTAGAGAAGTGGGCATAGGACACTTGTCCACTTTCATGCACCAACCTTCACATGTGTTAGTCTTATACTACCCATACCAACCACATGTACTTTAACCAATCTCATGCTTCCATGTATTTTAAATGTTCAATCCATTTAATACACCAAATTTTCATTCTCATTTATCTTTTTATTCAATCAATCCTAACTCATATCAATTCATGATTTAATGGGCCCATGCATAAATAATAACATATGCATTATACTTTAATTTAACATGACCCATATACAATTTATGATATACATATTTATATACATTATCAAGCATCAACTATACAAACATTAAACAACCATCAAACAAACACCAAACATATCAAGGCAACACATAGAGTTTGGGCAAAATGCAATTAGATTATGGGCTAGATGAAATAATTTTCGGGGCGTCACAAAAATACTCATGAGTCAAAGAAAACTGAACAGCTAAATAACACTGGACACTCCCATGAAAGGCCAAGATCCAAAGCTAGATCTAACCTCAATATGACCACAACTGCTCCACGAGACTTGAAACTTAACATCTAAAAGGAAAGAGATGTCTCTTGCCACTCAATTTGTGTATCTACGATTCAAATAATATTTTTTCAAATAATATTTTTTCTAACAATAATTAAAAGAAAAAAACAAGAAAATGAAGGATATTATTTTAAAACGACAATGCATGAATAATATTACTTGACTCAACTCAACTTATGTTGATATTAAAAAAAAAAAAATAAAACCTCAACTTAACTAAATTTTAAAACCCCTTTTAAGTTTTTTCTTAACTACATAGGGTCAGCTACATAAATTTACTTTCTCTACTCTATTTTATTAAAGGGTAAGTTGGCAATTACAAAAAGTTAAATTTTTTTTTAATTATCTTTGTTCATGTTATTTTAGGTCTTCCTCTACTTTTATTGTTACATACCGCATAATGTTAATATATCACTCTTTCTAATTAGTACATTCAAAGGTCTACATTTATATGTATTCAAACCACCTTAGTCAGTTCGCTCTCATTTTTAATTTTATCTTTTAAAGTTTGTTAACATATTTTTTAATTACCCAAAATTCTAATTTATATAGTATGACTAGCCTAATCGCAACCCTATAAAAATTTTCTTTTTAACTTGTATGAAATGAGCATATCATATAATGCTTACGAAGCAAACCTCCGCTTAACCAAAAGTTATGACTCACCAGCCATTATTAAAGTACGTTTCACTTGCATCCCATGATTCAATTTGTTGCAGTCGCACATGCAAGCCAACAAGGAACTAAAGAGTCAGGGCCACAGACAGTGGGATGAGGACAACAATCACAAGAAGACAAGGCCTCCCGAAAAAGGTAAGCCTGAGCCCATAGACATAGGTGAGAATAAAGTTCATAAATAGATGTGAGACAAAATTCACATAAAATTTCATTAAGTTATTTCTTTATGAGATTTGCACACCATTGACAAAAGTTACCATTAAGTTTCTTGGAAAGCATATTACATATATGTGGTACCCAAGCCAACCTAACTTTAGGTGGCCTCTCGAATTTGATTTAAGGACAAGTTTGGGCCATTGGAAACCCATCTCAACAAGACAAATGCTAAATGATGGTGGACAACTTCATTAATAGTGCAGAAACCAAGGCCCAAAGATTTACTAAGCCTATAAGACGACAACCACTCCACAAGATGTCTCTTGCCGCTTAAGTTTGCTTTCGCTGTACCATAATTTTTTTTTTTAAATTAATTGAGAAAAAAAATGAACAAAAAGGAAGAATATTTTTTTAAACCTAAATGCAGTTATTCTACTTTCAACTTTGTCAAAAAAAATTAATTGTGCCTTTTATGGAATTGAATTTATAAATGAATAAAAAATGTGGAATTAATAATAAGAGCCTAGATATTTTTGAACTTTTTTTTTATTTTTATTTTTTTGTTCTATGGCTGTGTAAAATTCACAATTTTATATCTTCATTTTAATCAAAATCCAAATATTATCTTTATTATATATATATATATTGAAGAAAGATCATGTTAAATAACATATAATAATAATACTCTCGTTGAAGTTAAAGAAAATAAATTTATAAAACTATTATACCAGTTATGCTATTGAAGCCTTCAATGTGTTTTAAATTTATGTGAATTGTGCATATTTTAACATCCAAGAAAAATAGAGTTCAGCATCGTACTATGACATAGGCATTGAACGTCTCTACAACACATGTCAACATAATAAGAAATAATGCATATATGTACTTCACATGTGTTAATAGTCCTAAATAGGAAATTTTTATAATATCATGTATTCATATGCATGTAGAAATTTACCAAACATAAATTTAGCATTAAAATATTTATTTTTACTATCATTGAGTATTCGTTTTTCTTTTTCAGCAATCCAATTCTGTTATAAACAGCAAGATATAATTACCTTGTTCATTTACAAAAACTAAAAGATTCTAGATGAGAATTGTTTATATCAAGAAAGTTTTTATTCCATTATTATTATCATATTAGTTTCTAGTTAAATAAAAAAAACAATCATATTATGGTGACTCAAGAGTCAGACACACAGTAGAAAGGAAACTTTGGCACCTTTGGCAACCATGTGGTTTTTATTTGATTATAATTTTCATAGAGATAGTGTTCAAATGTAGATAGGAAAATAAATATTATTTAAAACATCATGTATAAGTCTATTAGCCCTTTTGTTATAAATATAGATGATGTATATGTATGCTTAGAAGCACATTATTCTTAAGAAGTTTGCTTCTTCCTTATTAGTTAATATTTGTATGAGATTGGCTTTCATGATTGTTTTGTTCATTTTATAGTCTTACTGTGATTGGTTAAAATATTGATGGATTGATAAGTAGCTTTAATTCCTGAACATAATTGTTAAATGGGAGAAGAGTAAAGTTAATTTTTAAAACTTGTGGTGGACCTCTCGATTGAGATAGACAAGAAATCATAACTCTAAAAATTCAAAAAAACAAAGAAAGAGATAAATGCCAACCCAACGCGTGGCTAGCCTTATTTATGGTCTTGATGATGATGTGCCATTTGCCATGTGGGCTGAGGCACAACTGTATACAATAAATGATGATAATCTCACAATTTAATTGCTACACCATGCAGGTCTTTTTTTTATTATTATTTTTGAGAAATACACCATTCAGGTCTTATCTTGAGAAACCTACCCATCTGCTTGCATTGATCACTTATAACTTTATTTTTATTTAAAAACATGTTTTTGGGCATCTACGTTCAATTGATGGACGTGCATGTGAAGTATATTATGTAAATTAAATCGCGCATGTACTGGCACATGATATATACAAGATAGTCTGAGATGTTTTACTTTGACTTTGACTAGTCTGTTTTAATTATATGATTTGCAATTTTATGATCTTTTATTTCTTTTTCATTGAATGCTGAAAGTTACAAGTAATTTATATGTTGATTTTGTAACAACTAATAAATAGAATATTGACGATTGATTATGAGATATTTTTCAATTTATTATATATACGGAGAAAGATATATCATAGATTTCTCATGACAAAAGTTCTCAATATGGAGTTCATCACATTGTTAGGGATGCTTTTGGCAATTGCAACATCAGTGCTCTTCGCGAGGCATTTGAACTCAAAATATGGTAAAGTCTTTTTCTTACTCAAAATATCCTTGAAAAGTATATATATATTTTAAATTAATTTCATTGTCAATAATTTTATAATTAACTAATTTTCTAATTAATTCTTTGAACTACTAAGTTTTATTTCTAATTACCCTCATCCATATTTTTGAATACTTTTAGTTATTTTGATCATATTAAAAAATAAAACATACATAATGTTTTTTTAATAAAAAATTATTTTATTATAATTAATTTAAAATTAAAACTATGTGCAACGCACGTGTACAAATATGTATCACAACTGAGGGATATGTATATTATACCTGAGGGAAGTGATGAGATTGAAGTCGAGATATAGTTCCTTAAGGGATGCGAGTGCACCCAAAGATAGCAGAATAGTAGTATCTAAGTTATTGTCACTAATGTCTAGTACCTCAAGCTTTTCAACCTAAACAAAATATTCGACCCTGCAGTAATAAGAAGAAAAACAAGGTTAATTATGCAGTCATGTCTATTATAATAAGAATGTTTTAGATAGTGACGGTAAAAAATTTTTTTACGCAATGTACCTTTGAAGTAAACGACCATCAGAAATGGTGACATTAGAAGTTGAACCAAATTCCAAAAGACTCAAATCTTTCCCTTCTTCTCAGATTGATGAAGCTTTGGTATCGGCAGGGTCTGCCCAACAACCCTGCCGGTCACCATGAAAATCATAAGCTAGAATGTTCGAGGGCGTGGGAACCCTCGAACATTCTGTGATATAAGCGATTTAGATCGCATTCAAGATCTCGAAGTACTTATATTAATAGAATCAAGGATTGTTGCGGCCAAGATTGATCTTTTGAAATCGAATTTGGTGTTCTTGTGGAAGGATTCAGTGCAAATTAACCTTCAGTCTCTCTCTGATGGGCATATTGATGTTCAAATTCAAGATGAAGATGGAGAATGTTGGCAATTAATTGGGTTTTATGATAAACCAGAAACTCACCTCAGATGTCAATCATGGGAACTCCTTCGGCGCCTTAAAGACAACGCAAATCCTAGATGGCTAATAATTGGTGACTTTAATGAAATTATTAATCTTAATGAAAAGAAGGAGGGGACGATGAGATTAGTAAAACAAAATGGAGAAATTTAGAAATGCGATTGATTCAGAGGCATGGAGGAACCAATTTAGATTTGCAAGCTGTCATTACTTGGGATTTTACAGCTCGGACCACCCTGCTCTTATGGTAAATACTAAAGCTGATGTGCACTGGGGCAGCACAAAGAAGAATAACAAGAGAATGTTATTTGAATCTATGTGGGTGGAGGAAGATAAAGTTCCCGAGATTATTAGAAAGGTCTGGTTAAAGATGAAGAATCCATCAAGCAATTGGGATATTACTCACACTAATGTTGCATGCATTAAGGAGCTTTCTAAGTGGAGTAAAAAGAGGTTTGACAATATCCTTTGATCGATCAAAAGTTTTAAAGAGCAGTTGGAACAACTATATAATGGCCCTCAAATATAGCAAACCTATAACTTAATGAAGTTAATAGAAGCAAGGTTAGAGAAGTTGTATATTAAGGAAGAACAATATTGGCAGCAAAGGGCAAAAGAGAATTTGGCTCGCAGGGGGTGATATGAACACCAGATTCTTTCATTTTAAAGCCAATGAGAAAAGAAGGCGTAATATGATAAAATGAATTCTGGATTCTCAAGGGAATTGGGTAACAAACCAAAAAAAAGTGGTTGAAATAGTAGAACATTATTTTTAGCAGCTTTTCACATCCAATGGTACCTCCAGTGAAGCTTCACAAAAAATTTTGAAAAATTTTCCCCGTAAGGTGACTGATGAGATGAACATAGCACTTATGCAGACCTTTCACAACTCAGAGGTAATTTTTCCCTTAACCAAATGAGTCCCATTAAAAGTCCCGGCCTTGATGGTTTTCTCGCCCTATTTAATCAACAATATTGGCATATTGTTGGTGATGATATAACCGAAACTTGTCTCTCCTTTTTGAATGGTAAAACTGATCTGGGAGACCTAAATCGTACTTTAATTGTCTTAATCTCGAAAGTTAGTAACCCCTTAAGAGTGTCTGATATCAGACCGATCAGTTTATGTAATGTCGTGTATAAATTGATAGCCAAAGTTTTGGCTAATAGAATGAAACATTGTCTTCCAAGTTTAATTTTTGAGAATCAAAGTGCTTTGGTGGGAGAGAGGCTCATCTCAAATAATATTATCACATCCCATGAACTACTTCATCATATGAAAAATAAAATAAAAGAAATGAGGGGTTCTATGGCTCTTAAATTGGATATGAGCAAGGCTTGTGATAGGGTGGAGTGAAATTACCTCAAATTAGTTATGCTAAAGTTTGGGTTTAATGAAGATTGGGTGAATTTAATCCTCAAATGTGTTTCTTCAGTTAGATTCTCGATTCAAATTAATGGAAGCATATTTGGTGATCTTTCTCCTCAAAGAGGCTTAAGGCAAGGTGATCCATTATCACCTTACCTATTTTTGTTTTGTGCTGAAGGTCTTTCTAATATGTTGTAGGTAGCTAAAAATAAAAATTTACTTGAAAAGCTAAAAATAATTAGAAGGGGCCCAAAAATATCCCACTTGTTTTTTGCAGATGACAATCTTATTTTTAGTCAGGCTTCAAAGAACGATGCTCAGGTTATGAAGGACACTCTTAAGTTGAATGAAGATGCATCAAGTCAGCAAATCAACTTGGAGAAGTCCTCTATCTCTTTAGTGCAAATGTTCCTCAATCAGTAAAAAAGAAAGTTTCTTCTTTTCTAGGCACCAAGAGTTGCAATGGTCATTCAAGATACTTAGGGCTGCCATCATTAGGGCTGAGAAACAGAACCAGAATGTTTGACTATCTGAGGGTGAGAATGTGGAAATTGCTACAGAGTTGGGAGGAAAAATTATTTTCAACAGGAGGAAAGGAAGTTCTTATCAAGGCTGTGGCCCAAACTCTTCCTACTTTCTCAATGAGTTGCTTCAGATTTCTAGCCAAGCTTTGTAAGCAGTTGAGCTCATTCATAGCAAAATTCTGGTGGGGTTTCCAAAAAGATTGTAAAAAGACCCATTGGAAGAAGTGGGAAGATTTATGCACTCCTGAAGCAAATGGTGGAATGGGCTTTAGGGACTTGGAGATTTTTAACAAGGCTTTATTAGCCAAGCAATGTTGGAGGCTTGTCAAGAATCCAAATTCCCTAGTGGCTAGACTTCTCAAAGCTAGATATTTTCCTAGATCTAGCCTTTGGGAAGCTAAGGCATCTATCGGTTCATCTCAGATTTGGCGAAGCATAATTTGGGGAAGAGAATTGTTGAAGCAAGGTATTAGATGGCGTGTTGGAAATGGAGACAAGATTCACTTCAAACATGATCCATGGCTTCCAAGATCACTTACCTTCAAACCCTTCACCCCTATGCTAGAATCCAATGACTACAGAGTCAAAGAGTTTATTTCTCAAGACAAAAATCGGAAATTGAAGATTTAGGAGCAGTGGTTTGGGAAGAAGATCTACAAGCTATACTTCAAATCCCTCTAAGTGACAAGGAGGTGGAAGATGAACTTATGTGGAATTATATAAACAGTGGAGAATACACTATGAAGAGTGGATATTGGTTAGGAAGACCGTCTCTAAAAGTGGGGGTTCCTTCCTCTTCTAACAGTCCAAACCATTGCTGGAAATCTTATGAAACCTTCATATCCCCCCTAAGTTCAAAGTTTTCTTTTGGAAAGCTTTGAATAGCAGTTTGCCAACCTGTGTTAACTTATTTCTGAGGAAATCTTTAAGGTCCCCCTTTTGTAATTTATGTCAGAGGTGAAGTCTTATCCCTTTTGGCAAATGGGAATTTACATGAACTAGTTTTGAAAGTACATAAATCTCAATTAGAAGATATCATTGCGGTGTGTTGGAGTATATGGTGTCGCTCTGTTTTGTCAAATAAAGTTGCTCTGTTTTTAATTGTCAAAGAAAGCTGCAGCTTGCAGCTTTGTTTGAAAATAAAGCACAGCTTTATTTGACAATAAAATTGACTTATTGGCTCATTTCACACTGTTGTAAATGGCTATAAATATAGCTCATTCCTCACTTCAAAATCATCCTTGTGAATACAATTGCTGCCTCCCGTGGACGTAGGCGAACCACGTTAAATATTGTTGTCATGTTTTTTCTTTCATGCTTTCGCATAAAAAATTGGTATCAGAGCTTAGGTGAAGCTTTGGAAGAAAACAGACCCTCGGTCGAATTTTTTCGAGATTTCGTCAAAATTTTAAGATTCTGTAACAGTGATCAAAACTGTTTTCTGATCACCCGTGGAGGTAGCTCTCGTTTGCAGAAATTTTTCTGCAAATTTTTTTTTTTGCAGTGCAGGGAAAAAAAAGGCGGGTGAAGAAGCCGGATCTGACCGGGATCAGACCCACGACCCTAACCCGGTCCAGCCGACCCAGCCATATACTATTTATCCCGGCCCGATACTATTTAGCAACCATATCCAACTCATTTTTCATCTGATTTCAGCAAAGTCAGACTCGTTTCTACCATTTTCGACCATTCCGGACGCAACCGTGCAATTAGTTTCTACAAATTCAGCTCCTAAGTTATTGATATAGCTTATTTTGAGTTGTTTATCATTTTTCAAGCACTTTTCGGCGTCATACATATCTTCGATCTTAATGGCGGAGGAAATTCCAAGCACAAGCAGACCTTGGCAAAGAAGTTCGATAACCAACGCAAAGTTCGAGGTGGAGAAATTCAACGGCACCAACAACTTTGGCATGTGGCAATGCGAAGTTCAAGATCTATTATTCTGGGAAGGATCACATATCGCCTTGGAAACCAAGCCCAAGGATATATTCGATGATGATTGGAATTTCGTAAATCGTCAAGTTTGTGGAACAATCAGACTCTGTTCGGCAAAAGATCAGAAGTGCTTTGTCATGAAAGAGACTATGGCAACAAGTCTCTGGAAGAAACTGTATGACAAATACATGACGAAAAGTGTAGAGAACCGACTCTACCTGAAGAAGAAGGCTGAAGAAGCTTCTACATTCCCAGTTTCATCTATAGACAATCAGTCTGATAGATGGATATTAGATTCCGGATGTTCCTATCATATGTGTCCGAATCGACATTGGTTCTCAAAATTGGATGAGTTCGATGGAGGAGTCGTGCTCATGGGCAACAACAATACCTGTCAAACAAATGGTATTGGAATTATACGCCTAAAGATGCATGACGATACAACAAGACGGCTCACGGAAGTCAGATATGTCCCAGATCTGAAGAAAAATATGATCTCACTAAGAGTCATTGAATCCAGCGGTTACAAGGTAACCATTGAAGGTGGAGTTCTGAGCACTCTTGGCCATGAAGGGTACTCAGAAAGGAAATCTTTATTTTCTTGATGGACACACAGTAATCGGATGTGTATCAGCTTTCACCAGTTCTACTGGTGTTTCATCGGACACTTTTCGACTTTGGCACATGCGGCTCGGACATGTTGGAGAGAAGGCTCTTCAAACCTTGATAAATCAAAGTTCTCTGAAAGGTGCAAAAACCGGAAAACTTGACTTCTGCGAGCATTGTATCTTAGGCAAGCAAACGAGAGTCAAGTTTGGAACTGAAATCCACTGCACAAAAGGAATATTGGATTATGTTCATACCGAAGTTTGGGGACCCTCTCAAAATGCTTCATTGGGCGGTAAACGTTGGTTTGTTACTTTTGTTGATGATTTCTCACGCTATGTTTAGGTTTATACCATGAAGCATAAAGATGAAGTGCTCGATATCTTTCTTATATGGAAGAAAATGGTAGAAACCCAAACGGGAAGGAAGATTAAGAGACTCAAATCTGATAATGGAGGAGAATACAAGTCAGACGCATTTCAGAAAATTTGTGATAATGAAGGGATAGTCAGACATTTCACAGTACCAGGCACGCCACAACAAAACGGTGTTGCTGAACGCATGAATCGTACTTTGGTAGATAAAGTTCGCTGCATGTTATCCCATTCTGGACTGAGCAAGGCATTTTGGGCTGAAGTTTTGTCATATGCCTCTTATATCATCAATAGACTTCCGGCAACAGCACTAGATGGCAAAACTCCCAAGGAGGTATGGTCTGGACAACCCGTTTCAGATTATAATTCTCTACGCATTTTTGGATGCACTGCATATTTCCATCTGAAGGAATCCAAACCGGATCCTAGGTCCAAGAAAGCGATTTTCATGGGCTTTAGTGAAAGAGTTAAGGCTTTCCGACTATGGAACTCTGAGTCAAAGAAGATTGTACTAAGTCGAGATGTAACTTTTGACGAATTTGTGATGTTAAAGCATACAATTTCTGATAAAGAAAATTGAGATCCAGATTTGCATCAGCAGGTGGAGTTAGATATTTCAGTAACTCCTGGCAAGTCAGCAGAAATATCCAACCATCCTGAAGAAGATGAGGAGGAAATCTCAGTTGAGGTGGAGGCTCCAGAACCAGACATCAGTCAACAACCAGAATCAATTGCCACCAGTCGACCAAGAAGAGAAATTTGCAAACCTGCTCGGTACACTGATATGGTTGCATATGCATTTCCAGTCACCGGAGATGATATTTCATACAATTACAAAGATGTTAGTCAGAGTATGGAAAGTGATAAGTGAAAAATGGCAATGCATGAGGAGATGACATCACTCCATCAGAATCAGACTTGGAAGTTGGTTCCACTTCCAAAAGGAAAGAAACCAGTTGGTTGCAAATGGGTTTTCGCTAAGAAGGAAGGCTTTCCCAGCACAGATAGTATCCGATACAAAGCCAGACTGGTAGCAAAAGGCTACGCTCAGAGGAAAGGAATTGACTACAATGAGGTATTCTCACCTGTTGTTAAGCATTCGTCAATTCGAATATTATTGGATTTGGTTGCACAGTTTGATCTTAAGTTAGCCCAACTTGATGTCAAAACTGCTTTTCTGCATGGTAATTTAGAAGAGGAGATATATATGTCTCAACCAGAAGGATTCAAAGTACCAGGAAGAAAGAATTGGGCTTGCAAGTTGAGCAAGTCATTGTATAACCTGAAGCAGTCACCGAGATAGTGGTACAAGCGATTTGATAGCTTCATCCAAGGGCAGAAATATACCCGGAGTCAGTTTGATCATTGTGCCTACTATCGCAAACATAAATATGGCACATTTATCTACTTGCATTTATATGTAGATGATATGTTAATCGCATCTAAAAGCAAGGTGGAGATCAACAAGCTAAAGGCTCAATTGAGCTCAGAGTTTGAAATGAAGGATCTTGGAGAGGCTAAAAAAATTCTCGGGATGGAGATAACTCGAGACAGGGCCAAAGGCACAATCTGTGTAGCACCCGTGCCTTTAGGTGATGTCATTTTGACCTATAGTGTACCCATAGAGTACACGTATATGTATTTGTATACGTATAAGTATGTGTGTATGTATTTTGATGCTTGAAGAACGTAAGTTCGAGTGTCTTTGCATGATTTTAGGTCAAAAAGAGTGCGCATGAAGTTTCGAAACAATCGGAGACCCATTCGACGTCAAAACATGTCGAAAATGGTGTTTTGGATCCAGTGGAGCTCTCTCCATGGAGGAAGAGATTTCTGTCACAAATTACATCAATACCTTGATCTCATAGATCTGTGGTTCGATTGAGCTGAAATTTTGTCAGCTCATTCTTATATGATAAATCTTCATTATATGCGGTGAAGATCGTGATCGGAGTTACCTACTATGAGTTATAATACTCCAAACACTGTTTCATGGATTTTCAGATTTTCTTACGCAGTTTTGATCAAACAGATAGATATCGCAATCCCACCGTTGGATTTAGTTTAAAGTTTACTAGCATGTTGTTAACTGAATCGTTCAACTTTTGAACGGTTAAGATGTTAAATTGGTAGGTAGTTTGCAAGAAATGGACTATCTAAAGGCGAGTATTGCAACAGAAAACTGTTTTTTTTTATAGTTTTTGAGCAACTTTTAGTTATGGGTCCAAGCTTATCTATTTAAGCAACCAAAATGAAATTTTAGGATCATTTGCTCATTTCTCAGCCAGAAAAGAGAGAAGGAGCTGGAGAAGAGAGGAAGGAGCTGAAGAGGAGAAAAGGAGAGGAAACCTAGGGTTGGTGGATTTTGCTCAAAATCCCTAAGGTTTGCATGTTTTTTCTCATTGTTCTTCCTTCAATCTCTTTGGTTCATGCATGCTAGTGTTGTTTTGATGCATGCATTGTATGAAACCCAGATTTGAAGGGGTAGTGGAAATCAAATGTTGTCCAAATGCTTTGCATGTTTGATATGTGCGTTTAGAGTGTGTTGGGAACCCTCTAAAGACAAAAACCCCAATTGGTAGGGTTTAGTACAAATGACCTAGTCTTGGTTCATTGACCTAGACTTTGACTTAAGCTTTGCATGCCATCTATGATGGACTGATCAGTATTAGGGATTGATTCATGTATTTAGCTTGAGATTTTAATGGTGAAATCATATGGTTTAGTGTAAATGGTCATTGTTTGGTTCATGGCCTTAGGCTTTTCCAAAAGTCATGCATGTCAACTATGTTGTTCTAGGTGGCATTGTGGATGATTCCATGTTGCAAGATCAATAAAATTCATGGCTGAACATGGTGGCCTAGTGTAAAATTGGCAATATGGCGTATGTATGAAAATTTCCAGATTTTGGGCTTTTGATGCTATTGATATAAAATCTGGAAAATTATGCAATGTAGGTCTAATTGGACATGATTAGTGTTGTTTGATGATTGAATTCAGTGGGTTCTCATAATGGACACCCTAAGGTTGACTAATTTTGATCTAGGCTAAGTATTTGACATTTTTCATGTACTTTGGCATTTTTGCATGTAATTTGGAGATTTTGCCCAAATTGGGACTTTTCACCCAAAGCAAGTCAATTTATGAAATTGACTTGGGGATTGTTTAATTGGACCCAAATTGAGTAGAATCATGAGTTTAAAATGTTAGAACCTATGTTAAATTGATATGACTTAGTTCATTTTGATCTTATGTTTTATATTGGCCTAATTGGGGATTTTGACCAAGACTTGGTAATTTGATAAAATTGACTTGATGTATAGTCTAATTGACCCTAATTATAATTGAATGTCATGTATATTAGTGGTTGGATCATGAGATCACCCTATTACATTCAATTAAGGTCAATCTCAGTTTAATTGAGTCTAAATGATTAAGTTGGGCAATGTGGAAATTGGCTCAAGGGGGTAATCAATTTAGAATCTAATTGACTTTGGATTGGGTTTGAACATGGGGTTTTGACACACTTTATGACTGATTTTCAGTTGTGTGAACCATGTTATTTTCAGGTCTTGTGATTGATCTTGAACCCGTTTAGTCAATTGGAGAGTGTTGGTGATTGGATTGGCTAGACTTAGCCAATCAAGGGTGAGTGTTCTTTTACTTTTAGATTATTTATATGTGGCATTGTAGTATAAAAATGTTTTAAATGCTTATGTACGATGGTATGCATATTTTAATATTCCATGACATACATTTGAGCATAATTCATTGGGATGACAATTTGGGTTGAGGCTCCTAGTTGGAATTTCCTCTTCTTGGGAATTCTTGTAAGTCTAGCGGCGATCCCAATTGTGTACCCTGCAGAGGGTTTTATGCCTTGTGTATGGGTAGGTTAGTTTAAACTAATCCTACGTGTTGCACGACCCCATAAACCCTATTAGAATACGATTATTGTGAGTGTGTTCGGGCGCTGTGTGTCGCTCACCAGGCCTTGAAACCCCCATACTCATGAGGTGTTAGGATTGCATGAGCATGACTACAAATGTTATACGTCGTCTTATGTATGACTTGATGCATTATGTTAGCATGTATGTAATATATTTCGTCATCATGATATTTCAATGATTTATGATCTTACCATGTTTATAAATGCATGTATATGCCACTTGTAAATAACATTCACTGAGCTGGTTGTAGCTCACACCTCACCATATTCTTTCAGGATCTGATAGAAAAGGAAAAGGGAAGGCTTGACTGCGGAGCGTCCATTGTTTTTATTTCATGTAGGTGTTGTACATTTAGTTTTGGATTTTGATAACTATGTGCATGATAACACCTAGTAATTGTATATTTAACACATAGTTGGGATGTGTTGGATTTTGTATCATTTTGAAGACTTTGGAATTTTATATTTGGTAATTTGGAGAAATAATATTTTATTTCATTATGATCATGTTAGTTGTTTGTTAAGGATGTACTTTTATTTCTTTTTGGAGATTCGTATATGTATTTTAAGCTGACGGGACGTCTGGTGTACCGACGGAGGGTATACTCGGAGGTTCCCGTGCCGGTCATGACGTCACGTATAGTGGGTCGTGACAATCTGTTTAACTCAGACTCAGTATTTGAAGAAAGTTCTTCAAACTTTTGGCATTGGCAATGACACAAAACCTGTGAGCACACTGTTGGCACCATATTTCAAGTTAAGTACCTCAATGTCACCCAATTATGAGGATCAGAAGAAGCAAATGGAGAACATTCAATATGCAAATGCAGTTGGTGCCTTAATGTATGTTATGGTGTGTACCAGACCTGACATTTCACATGTTGTAAGTATGGTAAGTCGTTACATGCACAACTCCAGTAAATGCCACTGGCAAGCAGTGAAGTGGATTCTACCGTATATTTATGGTACTGTGGATATTGGTTTAAAGTTCGAGAGAGATAAGAAAAGTTGTAAGCATCTAGTCCGATATGTGGATTCGGACTATGCTGGAGATCTTGACAAGCACAGATCTACTACTGGTTATGTTTTCACTATGGCAGGAGGACCAGTGAGTTGGAGATCAACACTACAGTCAACAGTTGCTTTGTCTACAACAGAGGTAGAGTACATGACAGTAACGGAAGCTTTCAAGGAAGCAATCTGGCTTGATGGATTGACTAAAGACTTGGAAATTGTGCAGAAGAATGTTGAAGTTTTTTGCGACAGTCAGAGTGCCATTTGTTTGGCAAAGAACCAAGTTCATCACAGTCGAACGAAGCATATTGATGTTCGTTTTTATTTTGTTCGAGAAATAGTAGAAGAAGAGAGTATTCTTCTGCAAAAGATCAAAACTGCAGATAACCCCGCAGATATGCTTACAATGGTGGTTACAGAGATCAAGTTCCAACATTGTTTGGACTTGATCAACATCTCACGAGCTCGGAGTGCCTAAGGGCACTAATGAAGGCAGCAACAGTTTTTTGAAGGAAACTCGCCAAGGTGGAGATTGTTGCTCTGTTTTGTCAAATAAAGTTGCTCTGTTTTTAATTGTCAAATAAAGCTGCAGCTTGTAGCTTTGTTTGAAAATAAAGCACAGCTTTATTTGATAATGAAATTGACTTATTAGCTTATTTCACACTGTTATAAATGGCTATAAATATAGCTCATTTCTCACTTTAAAATCATCCCTGTGAATACAATTGCTGTCTTTCGTGGACGTAGACAATTTGTCGAACCACGTTAAATATTGTTATCTTTTTTTTTTCATACTTTCGCATAACATATGGAACTCCAAGATTCATACAGGTAATAGAAATTACCTTTCCTTGTCTCCAAATTATGGTCTGTACCTAGTTCATGAATTTCGAAAAAGACACACCGGAAGGGAAGTCATCTTACTAGAGATCAAAGTAAATGGGATCCTCCGGAGGAACACAAATTGAAACTAAACTTTGGTGCTGGAGTGAAATCTGGACTGCACTGGATAGGGATTGGAGCTATTATTAGGGATGATAAATCACTTTGCAGCTCACCGCCTCCGTCAACTCGCTTTTTTAATAGATTCATGTTTTGTACGGAAGAATGTTATTCCTCCAGGGATTCTGGATATTGTATCTGTAGAAGCTCCTTCTCTGTCTAATTAAGTCTTTCTCATTTCGAAAAAAAAATTCATATAATTTATATATGAGTCATGATCGTCCATAAAGTGTGACGTGAAATTTCATATAATTTATATATGAAAGACTTAATTATATATACATATATCGCTGTCAATATGCCTCATGCCTGTATGAACAGAGGAAAAATTTATTTCGTAGTTTTTGCCTACTAATCATAAGCAATAATTTATTTATATGCACGCGCCGACTTGATTTATAATAAAAAAAAAATATAAGATTTATTGTCTAGTTACACTTGTCACTTATACATATTTGTACTTTATTGTGTAATTAGATTAACATTTACTTCTTCCTTTTTTAAAATAACGGTCTAATATATACTTTGAAATTGGCCTAAGTCACCCATTCACTTGCCAATAATTTTAAAAAATTAAAAAAAATAATAATTTATTTTCTAAATAAGGCTATATACAATATTAAGAAAAGAGTAACAATTGTAACTATTTCAATGGACCCATTATTTAGCAATTAAAAGAAGGATGAGGTTTTAGGCAACGACTTTGACTCTATAGGTCTATTTTAGTATGGTCATACTATTGATTAGCCGACTTGACTTTGACTATTGGATTTTGATGAAAAAATCGGTCGTAATTAACAAGACTTTGTCGACTATCCGTAACGGCGACATTTGGGTCATGACTCATGTGACTCATGACTTGAGAATGAGAATGCAGTTGGTCTCAGAATCAGTAAATAAATAAATAATTTACTTTTTTTCAATATTTATTTTTTAGAATAAATTTAGGAGAACATATAATAAGAGATACATACAAACTAGACCAAACTAAACACGTGCCCCGGCTCATGTAACCAAAGGCACTTAAAACCTTGACACTCCCAACTAATTTTGTGGAAATGAACACTATTACTGTCGTCCAAGCTACGAAATGATTAGCTTATTTGCATTTGTAATATGTTTTTATGTACGTGAATTATCTTCTAATTAAATAAACCATAACAAATTTAATGAATAATTATTTTCACGGAAAATAATATTCCTTTTTAAACTTATCAAAAAATATAATTACATACTTTATTTAAAAAAGAGAAGATAATATTAAAAAAGTTAAGAATAAAAAAGATAAAATGAAAAATAAAAAAAAGTCTTCACGAGACAGTGGTTACTTACACAGCAGTACCGTTTCCGTTATAACAGACCGCTTGAAAATCTCGTTTCCCTCTTCTTTTTTTCACTAAATAACGCCTGCCAAGGAATGATACTAAACGTGCGCACCTCAGCTTCACGTAGGCCCCACAGAAAATCACAGAAGAAGACAGAATCTTCTCAGCTTAAAGAATTAATTACAATAATATTAACACAATTTTTCAAAAAAAAAATGATAAAAAAAAACCTTCATGATGGCTTTATCATTATTTTTTTAACCTTAAAATAAATTATAGTAATCTAATGGGTACAATTGTAGTTTAAGATTAATTACTGCCCACTACAATTTTATCCTTTTAAAAATAATATATTACCTATTTCATTCTTTAACTTAAGCAAGCTCTTATCCAATTAATAGGTCGTTTATATGATTTTGTTTTCGCTAGTTGATATTAGAGCAAGAAGTACTTTTTTTTCAAATATAACTGTCAATTAAAAAAGTTTGTGAAAAGGTAATTTGTTAAAATGTCAAAAATCACATTTTCTTGTTGCAAACTTTGGTTGCCCGCACACCCTAATTGCTGCATTTTGCTAAAATCTTCGTTGCACCATTGATGAATCACGTAACCAAACAAGCCATACTCGTATGTATAAAATATGTCCTTTCTTTCTTATAAGCATCTTTTTAGATTATGAAATTATTTAATTAGTTAATTAATTATTATTCATTATTTTTTATTTTTTATGAATAGCCTAGTAATTATTCTTTTGAATCATAAAATTATTTTATTTATTATTTTTCTAATGGGCAGCAACCTAAAATCAAAAAATTAGTTCTCCATTAGTTATTCTATTTATCATGGCGACTCAAATTAATATCTAATTCATATGTTAGTAACCGTTATGAGTCAAAAATGAAAAAAAAAAATTATGACTTTATAAAAAATAAAGAGATGATGAAAAATAATAAATAAATAAAGAACGAGACTTCTCCTAAAAAATAAATAAAGGATAAAGATAAATAGAGAAAGTTTTTTATGTATCTAATAAATTTGATATTATATTTATTTTCTAACATAACATAACATAATACAAACGTTGGTTAGCTTCAACGGTGTGTATTCAAATCTCTTCACTTGACTTTGAGAATTCAATTCTCTTACCTTGCAAATAAATAGAGCTTTTCCTCACAAAGTCGGTTTTTAAATTTTTTTATTCATATCCATTTTAATGCGGGTAGATGAAAGAGGAAAACAGATTCTAACCAATTTTGTCACCCCCACCAACAAGAAACACGAGCCATAAGGACCCAAAAACATCGGAAAAAAAAAAAAAAGAGCCACAAACAATAATAAGATATGACCCACAACCGTAATGTCACACCCCGCCCAGACGCACCTAAACCGACAGAACACTCACTGGAGGGGCACGAATACATTATAACGGTCACAAGTGGGCACAATTGAGTACAAATCTGATTTTATTAATTTCAAAATGTATTTTTGAACAAAATATCCTCCCAAAATCCTCCTATGAATAAACAAAGAGTACAAAATATGAGCCCAAAAACCTCTACCCAGTCCACCCTAAACTCCTGAAAAATTGATTAACAACGGAGTGAGCTATTTGTCCAATGGGTAAAATAGTTCGTGAATATGACAATTAATAAATGAGACTTCATAATCGAATATCACATATGCACAACATAGCATCATAATCAGTACGACATGTGTCTATACATGACACCGTGTCACACTCCAGTACACAGCACACCGCAGTGTCTAGTACCCTCGGGATGTGATGGGTACCTCATACTGAGCGTACCCCAGCCGTTATATACCACATAATATTGTCACATCCCAGTACATAGCACACCGCAACGTCTAGTACCCCCGGGATCATTTGTCCATACTATTCATAATTGGCTTAGTGGTTACTCAAATTGCGAAATCAAACCTTATGAGGTTTCGAGTTAAAATTTGGGAGAGGCCCTGCACCATTCATGAATGAATAGTGTGGATAAATGATCCCGGGGGTACTAGACGGTGCGGTGGGCTGTGTACTGGGATGTGACAATATTATGTGGTATATAATGGCTGGAGTATGCCCTGCGGGGTACTCATCACCCTGGGTAGAGGGCACTGTGTGCAACCCAGACGTGACACACCGTCTCTTAATGGTTCAGTGATTGTACGTCGCCCTGAGTTCACATACAGATATCCATTCCCAGGTAAACCCGGGTTCTCATTGTACGGCCCTCCCCAAGAATGTCGCCTTGGATTCACGTACAAATGTCCATCCTTAAATAATCCCGAGTTCTCATTGCACATCCATCTCTAGGGAAATATCAAGAATAATGAGCATTACTCCAAACTATTTTGTGGATCATAAACCACTTACGTCCTTAGGTGATTATGTATGACGACTATGCATTAGCAGTGTAACACCCCGTAGTTTTAATTAAATACATACGTTGAATTACGCGTATATCGAGATATATAATACATGTATTTTATACATAAGAGGCAAATATATGCGCGTATAAAAATACATATTATATTTAAGGGGTATTATTAAATAAATAACATTATTAAATGAAAATGATACATATGGGTGCTTACAAGTTAAAAAAAAAAATGGAGTTGAATTAAATTGATTAATTTATGGGGTTGGTTAATTAAATATGTGGATTGAAGTATGATTTAATGACTTAATGAATAGAATGATTTAATGAATGAAAGTTAAATATTAAAATAGGAAAATTGCTTTATTAAGTTAATTGAGGTGCACTGGATCATTTTGTATATATAAATAGCAACTCTCATTTTTTTATTTCAAGTTCTCTCAACCGTTTAAAAAAAAAAATTGTAAAAGAAGTTACTGAAACGAAAACGAAAAGAAAGAGAGAGAAGAAGAAAGAGGAAACGGAGGAAGAACGCGGGATTCGCATCAAATCAGGATTCGCGGTAAGTGATTTTCACTCTATTCCTTCGTGAAATTAATATCTAAGCTAGATGTAACGATTCTGGTAGAGTAATTTTAGCTATGAGAGTCGTTTTACAGTAGTTTTAAAATTGGGGTTTTTACCCAACTTAGTGAAAATTTGTTCGAAAGGTAGAAAAACACTCCCTAGGCTGTAGGAGCCCCGAATATGTGGTTCGATTTCAATTATGTGTTCATTTGGAATTTTTATAGCCGTTGGAAGTTTGTTAAAAGTTAGAGTTTAGGTTGAAAACTATTTGAATCATTTATAACCCAATAAAACTCCAGTTGAAGGCTATAGAATGGTAGAATGAATTGTTGTGAGTCCATCGATACTAAGTTCATAATTTTTGGAGACCGTTTGACAATTTTAGTAAAAATTTACATGTTTTCAATGAATAGTGACAAACGTGAACAGTAACATGAAATGAAATTGAAATTTAGTGAAACTCCGATTTGAGATCATACAATCGTAAAGAACTGAATTTCGGACGTTTCGATGCTAAGATTGTGATTTTTGGATATGATTTGATATTTTTAGTAACTAAATATATGGTTTTGGTGAGTAAGATCTACTTTTGTGACCTTCGCGAACGTGTAAAACCTCAATAAAATACATGTTGAAGGTAGTAGAATGACAGAATGATTGATTTTACACGTGTCGATGTGGACAAAATAATTTTATGAATGTTCTAGATTTTTAATAAAATTGATATATGTTCCAGTAGAAAAATAAACTGAGAATTAGTGAAAATATGAATTGAAAATCTATTTTCACTGTTCTTTCTTGTGAAAATATTTAGATTGATCACAAAAATGAGATAGTAGTTTCTTCAACTGCTTATGGGTCCTAAATTGAGTTGGAATTTAAAGTCACAGAATGTGTATAATATTTTTAAGGTTGATATTTATTATTGTCGATTTGAAGTGAGTGAGAAATTGAAGATGTAAATAGATATGAATAAATGAAATTGAATTATGGAGTGGTTGTGACAGGTTGAGTTAGTTGGATTTAACTTGGAGTTGAACTCGAAAGCGAGGGTGATTGTATGAAAGTCTTGTACTGTGAGTATATTTTCTTGATTTTGGTTCTTATATAATATTTTATATATATGAAATGTTTGAATGTAAATATGTTATGCATATATTGTTGCACTGTGTTTTAATTTGCATTCATAAATAATTTTTTTGGCATTTGGAGTATGCGAGACGTGCGAAGTCAGATCGCATATGTTGTTATTTCGTTAGGAATTAAATCCGGATGAGGGTTATGCGTAACATCATTGTCAGTAGGCCTGTCCTAACAAGGATTTGAGATCCTTGAAATAACTGTGAATTGGGTAATAAGAGGTCGTGGCTACTTTGTAACGGTCATATAAGAGTTAGACCCGCTCTCTTGCCTTGAAGGAGGGATATGGTAAATTTTTTTATGAAACTGTGCATTGGTTTATTGAATGAGCATAACTATATCTTGTGTTCATGTATCTTATTTTGATGAATGTTGCATATGTACTTTTGAAATCATTTTAAATGTCATGTTTTCCTAAATGCATAAAATTGTCATATCAAGAGATATATTCACCGAGCTGTTGATTGCTCACTCCATTTATTCCAATATTTCAGGTATTTAGTCGAAGGAAAAAGAAAAAATCCGTGAGCGATAATCACGTGAGCCTTCGTCTAGTATGTGTATGTATGCATTGGAGGATATGTGTTATTTTTCTTTATTCTGATAAGTATAATTATCACATACTATATCTATATTATCACATAGATGGGTTGTAAGAAAACATGAATTTTGATTTGATATTTTAGATTATACAATGCTTGTGATGATGAAATGGGATGATCGTAAGTATCTATATTTGTGGAATGAATGGAATAATTATATATATATATTGGATTTGATTTGTGGTATATTAGTAAAAAAATGTGAATTGTCCATTTTATGGGGATGTACTGTCAAAATTTTTGAAAACTTTGAAAACTTTTGTAAATATCCGTTAAGGTTTACAGTGTATTGTATACTGTATATGGATATGTACAGTGTATAATACATTGTGCCAGTCATGACATCAGCCTACGTCAGGGGCGTCGTTACAAGCAAGCCCGATTTTTGCTAATATTAGACAGGATTTAATAACGTCTGGTGATCTTTATCAGGGTTAATATCACCATCTTCAAGGTTAGGATGTCCAGTATCACTTGTACAAGCTGATAGCTTTCAAATAAGGCCAACAACACCAGTCTCCAGTTGAGATGTAGGACACAAGGTCCACTTAAATACCAATCTTCTAAAACAACACGCTACTTCCCGTTCACTATTTAAAGTTATTGAGGACAAAACCAAGTCTGGTTGAGTCAGATTGACCACTAATCCGGCGTAATAACAGTGTAATTCATGAACTCCAAATATACAAGCATAAGTATGACAAGTATGAACATTATACGCAATAATACAATATAAATAAATAATAAATATAATGATAAATGAATGAAAACTTTAATAAAAGTTATAAGACACGTAAAGTTATGTTTTATTCCGTACATTCGAATAAAACTTCTTTCTGAAACTAGTGCATTCTCTCTAACAGAACTGCCTTACACTGCAAAAAAGAGTATAAAAAAAAAGAAAGAAATAGAGAGAATGGTGTGAGAAATGAAAAAAGGGGTTAGGGGGGGGGGGGGGGAGACTTTTTATAGCAAAAAAAAAGTGTCAAAGTTTCAATTCATATTTTTTTTTTTGTTTAAGTCGGGGTATTACATGGAATGACACAAAACCCCCAACATAAGTGTGACTATGCCTATAAACACAAGTGGAACTAAGCCCACAAATCCAAAGGAGACTGCTAACTCCAAATTTCACTAGTCTTTCTTTATGGGCTTTGAATTCCCATCAAGCCATCAAAAACCTATAAAATTAGATATTTTTTTGTGACACTTTAAAAACCTGTAAAAAGTTCCTATGAAATTAAATGATATTTTTTTGTGACATTTCAAAAACCTGTAAAATTAGATATATATTGAATACAAATACATTTTATTGTTTGTCAAAGAATCAAAATAAAAAAGTCAATTACAATACATTCATTACGATGAAACCAACTTCCCAAAAATTACAATATAAGCTAATTAACAAAATTTCTAATAAACAAAGGCATTTATTCACCAGAAAAGGCTTTACTTCCCCATGTGCTTGTCCTTGACATAAAAGGCACCATCTTCTTAACATTTGTTTTTCTTCAATGCTGCTCTTCTTTGCTGTATATTTAATTGTTCCTAACTTCAGGTTGGAATGGGTTCTTTCATAGCTATTTCATCCAAATTAACCAACATATATCTTCAATCCCATGTTGACAAATCATGGTACATTTCGCCTTAAAGAATTGCTCAACGACTGCAAAAAATACAAGGGTGGAATAAAAAATTTGGATAATACTTTTTTATTTTACTCTTTTATCAACGTAAAAGAGCTGCAGAATCATTTGAGAGATGAAAGAAAAACCTTTCTAACATTGCTCTTTTCGATGCTTTATGACCTCCAAAGGCCATTTGCTAACCAGTTTCTGCACTTCTACAGCAACATCTGACTTCTTTGTGTCCGACAGATTCTGTTGCACGCACAAAGATAATTATATACCTATCTCAAGTTACTAAGAAAGAAATGCCGGTGCAAAGCGAAAGGAGCTTCAAATACTCAAACTTGATAAATAAAACATTAACAAAATTTAAAAAAAGAAAAAGAAAAAGAAGACATGTTAGTTTAATGCAGTGTTATTAAGGGCGCAAGGCAAAGGACCTCTCTGTCGCTTGAGGCGCAAGGCGAGGCACCTGCCCGAGTGATGCAAAGCGTAAAAATGCAAAAACTTATTTTTATAAATTTATTATCAATCAATGAACCACAAATTTAAAAGATAGGCAAACCAGACATAAGTCATTTAACAAGTTAACAATTCAATGATTCATAATATTATCAATCCTTTCTTACTTTCTGGAATTCATTAATAATTTTGTTTATTTTCATGTGCAGGAATTCCAGGAAATAGAGAAAAGGAAGAGGAGGAGAATAGGGAGGATGGGGGGTGGGGTAAGAAGCAGCAGCAGCAGGAACTTGCAGTTGCAGGACGTGAAGAAGAAAGAAAGAAAGAAATTACAGAACTGTAAAAAACAAAAACAAAAAAGGGGTTGCAGTTGCAAGACATGAAGAAGAAAGAAAGAAAGAAAGAAAGAAAGAAGAAGAAAGAAAGAAAAAGAAGAAAGAAGGCCTCCCCGTTGTTGTTACCGTTGAAACAAAAAAATGAAAGAAGGCGGCCATGCTTTTGTTTTTAGATTAGGGCAAGCAAGCAATTATGTTTTGTTTTTGTATTTTAAGATGTAATAATAATATTATTAAATTATATTTTATCAGTTTTTATAATATTATTATTAACTAAAATAAAAAAAACTAATTAATCAAACAATTAAAAATAAAAAAAAGAAAATATCAGTGAAGTGCCAAAAAGCAAACCAAGGCGCAAAACGGCGGGCGCATCACAGATGTGCCTGCGCCTGGACTATTTCCAGGCACAAGGGGGTGCGCCTCGCCTGAGGCACGCACCTCTTAATAACACTGATTTAACGAAATTTATTTATCATTAGCTCATCTTTAAAAAAATTTAGTCAACCTCAAGGTCTAACATTTCTTATAAGAAAGTGCAAAATCAACCACCTGGTGGACAAGAATGATGGCAGCTGCATTCTCAGGTTTACCTTAAGGAGAAAAACCTGGAGAGAGAAGTAACTTTAACTTAGAAAACATGATCTTGAACTTGGTGTTTCAACTTTCAACCTTCCCACCCAAATATAACATTTCACCATTTTAAAAAATCCAATGGAAAAAAAACGAGGAAAATAAGAGCAGAATCCTTGGCAGGCAAATAAAATAATTTCATAAATCAACTCACTTCCTCATATATTTAATTAAGGGCTCACTAACTATAGTACTAATTTTTTCTTGTAGTGAACCTTTAAATTAATTGAGAGAGAGCCAAATTAAGTGAGCAAATGGATTGCAAATCCAAAACAGGGGAAAGAGAAAGAAGATGACATAAGAAGATGAATCCTAATTTCAAATCTCACTAAACCATTTTTTCAGAGCACTTTTACTATAGTTCTCAGTTCTTGTTCTGGACCAGAGGTTCACTAGGATGATGATCAAATCCGTTATAAAGATTTAATTTTAGAAAAAGAAAGGAAGAAGAACAGATAATCTAAATGCTTAAATACCTGGGGAGTAGTACACACAGAACCGTTAAAAGTCACACAACCTTCAAAAATAAGCTCCTCGCTCCCTCGTCTCGATGCCACTGAAATGAATGAACAATAATTGAAAAATCCAAAAAGAAAGAAAGAGAAGAAAAAAATTTAAAGGGAACAAGAGCTTGCGACAGTTTCAGCCCCTTTCTGATTTTCTCTCTTCTAACCAAAAATCCCCAGTAAGAGAAGAGTGTAAAATATTATGTATTGATAGTAGAGTACTAAAGAAGATAACTAAATTATCACTCGCCCAGTCAGAACCACAAGTCACAAATGACAAGTCTATCATGATAGATAAACAGAATATATTCAACACCAACTCAATAGAACCAAAAAGGAAAAAAAGAAAAGAAAAGAAGAAATAAGTAAATAATTAATTGTAGCTATTTTACCTGGCACCAATCTATATAAGCATCATCCACTGGAAGATAGAAAAGGAATTAAATTAGATGTCTTTGAAACTGAAGAAATTGAGGGCATAGCATATAGAAAAGGAATTCTATATGCTAATATTAAGAGGTGACGGAGAACAAGGCTTAGGAAGTGAGCATTGCACAAAATTTACAAGCATGCGAGTAGTATTAACCTAATTTCGAAGGAAGAACACAAAAGAGTAGGTATTTTGACTGCGAATCGAGCAACACACAAAATTTTCTATCATCATTCATTCATTTCTCACAGAAAACTCCAAAAGCACCTTATTATCAAAAATTTTGAATGCCAAAATTGTTGCTTAGAGATTAAATTAATGCACCTTATTAAAGATTAAATTAATTCATTTCAAGTAGTTTTTTTTTTCTGTTTCTGAATAAAAAACTGTTACTTAGAGTCTTAGAGATTATTAAACTATCACATCTAAACTCCACCCATTTTCAAGTATACAAATAAGAAAATTGTTTCTAAATAAGAAAATTGTTATTACTATCACATTCATTTTCTAGATTATTACTTAAGAGTCTTAGTCTTTGTTTCTAAATAAGAAAATTGTTTCTTAGAGATTAAGAACCCCATACATTTCCAAGTATACGCATTGCTCAAACTAGCACCTTTGTTTATGAACACTAAATTTGTTGCTTAGAGATTATTAAACTATTATTATGCTTAAAAATTAAATAACCTTCTGCCCAGAAATCATATACAAGAGAACAGAACACTGCACCAAATATCACGCCAACAAAGAGAACAATTTAATTCCCACTTCTATTAAAAGCTTCAAACAAACAGAGGAAGAATTAACCCAAAAAAAAAAAAAAGCCTTGGTGGTGTGAACTAAAAAACTACTTACAAGTGAAGAGGGCTGAGTTGGAGAAGACAAGAATCGGGCGAAGCGACGGAGGGAAGAACATCCGGCGAAATGAAAACCGGAACCCATTATCTTGTTGTGAGAAGAAGCGCTGTCCGGAAGCCCTTTCCTTGTTGTGAGAAGAAGCGCTGGGGTTTCTATTCGCAATAAGCACCTCATTATCAAAAATTCTGTACTCAACCTTTGTCTTGTATTAATCCGCGAATCTAACCATTAAAATAATAATAATAAAGACAGAAAACCTCAAACTACTAACACTAAAACGAATCAAAATCACAAACAGATAACAACAAATCAAAACCAGATTCAACCACGAATCAAATATTTTTTATTGGCTCTCAATAAATAGTTACCCTGCAACAAAGGAGAGAGCGAAGAGAATCGAAGCAGCGTCGCCTGGCGAGAGAATAAGTTCTGAGATCGAGTGAGATGTGCTCTGAGATCGCGGTCAGACTCGTGAGAGAATGAGTTCTGCGATTTAGCACAACGAAATAGAGAACACCAAATCAGATCTGTCGGACTCGCGAGATCAGAGAGAACGAGATCTGCAAAATTAGAGAGAACGAGATGTACTTACAGATCCATAGAGAACAACAATTGGTCGGACTTGCGAGAGAAGGAGATCGAGTCTCACTTACATAAAAATCACAGCTGAAATAAGCTAAAATCTTCAAGTTCTCATAAAAATCACGGCGGATGCACTCGTATCTTCTCTTTTCCAAGTAATCTTAGGCAACTTAAGCTCTCAATTTCTTCAACAATTCGGATTAGCCACGAAGCCTCAGCTCGAGAAGCTCAAAAGCTCAAAGACGCCGCTAAGAAAATCAAGATCTTCAACACGAGTTCGCAACCGAAGCTCTTTCGCGCAGATCGCAGATTTTAGTTTAAAGATCGCTTCTGAAATTTTTTCGCTCGACTGCTCTATTATGCTTCTTCGTGTTGAATTTTGTTTTAATTTTAAACATATTTCTTTTCTTGTAATTTTATAGTTAGAATAAAATATTTATTCTGATAATAATTTTGAGAATCTAAATGTAATAATTCTAGTTTCAAGTATCAACTTACCAACTAGAGAACAATCATCAGGAAGCAGAGGAAGTTTGTTACGGGAGGTGTTGTGTAGAATGTTACTTTTGCTTTAGCCGCTTCTTTTTTTTCCCCTGCAGAGAACAATGGTGAACATGATGTTGATGATCGCCGCAGATCTCGAGAATCTCACCGATCTGCAGCCTCAAGGAGGCTGTGATGGATTTTAATATCTTTTGCGTGAACCCTAAATCGACCTACACGCAGCAGAAGGTTCTCAAAATGGCTTCGAACACAGCTCTTCCCGAGATGGATCTATAGAGTGGCGAAGGGCGTTCGCTGTGGGGTGAAGAATGGCGTTCGCTGCGAGGAGAAGAAGGGCTTGAAAAAGGAAACAACTCTTTTAGAAGCGATTTTGAAAACCATTTTCTAGTGGTGAATGGCATGGGTTTGTGATTGAAACCTCTTTTAGCAGCAACGGAAAAATTGACAACACAGCCAAAGTGTTCAGATTCACTTTTGGCGGTGTGCCTAGAAGGAACCACTTGCAGGGAGCCATTCTTGTTGTGGTTCAGCGCCTTGTTGGAGGAGTTGAGTGACCAGATTGTGCCAGTGGAACTTTTTTCACGGGACTTGCGTAAGAGGGACAATCTCTCGTCGACGATCTCGTTTCCTCACCAGATATCAGTTTCGTAGTGTTTGAATCAGCGGCAAAGCTTTCAAGAAGAAGAAGAATCTGCGGTTCTTACAGAAATTCTCAAGCTTCCATATCAGATTTGTAGCGTTTGAATCGGCGGCAGAGCTTCCAAGAAATTCTTTGAATCGTCGGCAACACCAGCAAGCTTATTTGAGCGCTGCTGGAGCGTTCAGGAGCGATGCGCTCTCCATTCCGGTTGGTCTAGTGTTCCCCACAGGTTTTCTGTTTTTGCCCTTTCGATTCTATTGAAGGTGCTCTTTCTGCTTTGTTCTTCACATATTTGTTGTCTTCTTGTTTGATTGGGGTTTGATTGGGGTTTAAAACTTGTATTGGCGGAGAAGACGACGGTGAATTTGAGTCTCGTGCATGGTTTTATGAAGAAGGAGGTGGATTCGATCGCAAGTTTTGTTTTTGATTTGGGGCTTTTGATCGCGTGATAAGGATTTTGAAATAGGGGGGGATTTTGGTGCAGTGATGGTGGGTATTTTGGATTCTCGGTGAGGAATATATATAATGGTCGGATTTAGAGCGGGGGTTTTGGATTGCATGGGCGAAGAATGCGTGAACTGCGTAGCGGAGTACGTCGAGGCCGTGCTCCGGTCGTAGATCAGCCGCGGAAACCGCGGGATCGAGGCGGAAGGAGGAACTCAGAGCCCTTGGTCGGAAACTACATAAAAACTAGAGCTGCAGTAGCGAAGGAAGCGGCGAGAAACCAGGTGGTGGTTGCTGCCGGCGGCGGTGGTAGTGGTTGTGCAGAGGAGGAGGCGGCGGCAGCGGCAGCGGCGAGGCCGAGGACGAGATTGGATGCGGCGAGGAATCGTGCGAAGGCGGCTGCGGTGATCATGATTTCGGACAAGAACGGTGAATCGGGAGGTGGTTCCGATCAGTTGAGAGAGATTCAGGGAGAGATTCCTCAGAAAGATATGATGGGAGATGACAGTGGTGGTTTGAGTGCTAACAAGGCTGGAGGCCAGGAAGAAGAAGGCAACACTGATCCTTTTCCTGAAAGGGAAACTGATTTGCTTGAACGAAGTAAAAAAAAAGTTAAGATGAATGTGGATGGAGTGGAAGCGGATTTGTCGCCGATGGCGGACGTAAGTATGGTGGAGGAGACTCAGGCATGCAAGGAGAATGCTGAGGGGAATGGGATGTTCGCCCCCTTGCCAACATTTAGAGACAAACTTTTGGGCTATACGGGACGGATGGATGATAGTGAGATGTCCGATGAGGATTGGACCTCAGATGATGAAGGAGAGATGGGGGCTGAGGAGTTCGAATCCGAGTGTCCAGTCATTCACATATCCAAGGAGGAGACGAGGCGCTTACGTCGCCCATGGCGACAGACACTTATTATCAAACTGTTGGGCAGAACAATTGGATTCACATTCCTGTTACGTAAGATTAAGGCCTTATGGCGTCCGAAGGCTCCTATTGAATTAGTTGCTATTGATCAAGACTATTTTCTTGTCAAGTTTGCCTCCAAGGAGGATTATGAGTATGCAAAATTTGAGGGCCCATGGATGATCTTTGATCATTATCTGACAGTGCGGCAATGGCATCCCAATTTTGACCCGGGGCAGGAGAACATGGATAGATTGTTGGTGTGGGTGCGAATCCCTTGTCTCCCAATTGAATACTATGACTATGACTTCCTCATGAAAGTAGGGGCGCGTATTGGTCGTCCGGTGAAGATTGATGATGCAACAAGCACCGTCTCTAGGGGGAAGTTCGCTCGTATATGTGTGGAGGTAGATATAACCAAGCCACTTATATCTAAATTCACTTTGCGACATCGGGTTCGACGGATTGAATACGAGGGGATCCATTTAATTTGCTTTGATTGTGGATGTTATGGGCATCGGAAAGATGCGTGTCCAAAGAATGAGGGCCAAGAGACGCCTCATCATGGTGGACCGGTGCCAGTGCTGGCCGGAGATGTTAGAGATGTGGTCGGAGTTCAAGCTAGGCCGGCTGAGCCTCCGGTGAATCAGGAAATAACCGAAAATTTTGGGCCATGGATGTTGGCTTCTAGAAGATCTCGTAGAGGTATGACCAAAACTGAAAATGGAAAGAGTGGGAGAGCTGGACGTGATCCTCGGGATATGCCACTGATTGGTGCTAAACAAAATGCTAGCTGTCAGCAACATATTTCTCGGTATGCGGCATTAGCGGTTGAGGATAATCTTGAGGAAAATATTGATAGTGATCAACGAGATGGGCCGCATCTTGATAAGGATATTGGCGTGCACAGGGGCCCAGGGATATCACTTAATGACTATGTCAAGAGTAAAGGGAGAAGGCCCAATATGCAAATAAATACTAAGGAAGTGGATAATGGCCCAAGCACTCAAGTGGCTGTAGAAACCAGCAATGCGGTCCAAATAAAGAAGAATTTACTGACTCGTGACATCACTTCTATCTCTTCTCAGTCCAAGCAAGCTGCCGCTGCGGAGGAACATATTGTGGTGCGTGGGTCCAATAGAGGTCAGTTGATCTCTCGATCGGTGGTCTCTCATCCCCAGCATCAGGTTGAGAACATGGAGGGTATTCATCCTACAATCAATTCGATACCAGAACATCATCAAGATCCTCCTATTGTGGTGGAATCTGGGCATGTTCCTGCTATTGGTAGGCGGGAACTTGGTGGAACAAAAACTAATCTGGTGGGGGTGCATAACGAAGCTCCTAGTGACAAGGATGAATCGCTTGGGAGGATGGATATTGTTGATGGAGGGTTCTCCTCTTAAAGCCGTGCTTGTCAATGTTTTGGTCTTCGGTAGGGGTGGGTAGCCTATTTTATCTTGTTTTTATGGATTTTATGATCTGGAATTGTCAAGGGGCGGCTTCGAAGGAGTTCCACCGTTCCCTGAAAGACCTGCTTAAGATGCATAAACCAGGCATATTGGGGTTGTTAGAGCCCAAAGTGAGTGGATCTCAGGCAGATTTTCTCTGTAAAAAGCTAGGATTTGATGAATGGGTCCGGGTAGAATCATTGGGTTTCAGTGGTGGTATTTGGGTGTTCTGGCATAGTTCTTGTCAAATAAATATTATTGCTACTCATCCCCAGTTTATCCATATGAGGGTTCGGGATAGTAGTATGCACCAGTGGTTGTTATCTGTTGTTTATGGTAGTCCTACAGCCAGCCTGAAGAAGCTGTTATGGAGGGATCTTAATAAGAATGTTTTTGATACGAGTGAGCCTTGGATTATTGCGGGTGATTTTAATGCGGTGGTATGTTCCGAAGAAGTTAGTAGTGGGAATGCTGTGGCTCATCATGGCAGCTCTGGCTTTGGGGATTGGATTTTTGATCATGATTTGCTGGACATGGGATTTTCCGGACAAGCCTATACTTGGAGTAGGGGTATAGGGGATCAGTTTAAGGGAGCTCGCCTGGATAGAGTTTTATGTAATTTAGCTTGGAGGCATATGTTTGAGGACGCGAGAGTGATTCACCTTCCTAAACATCACTCCGACCATGTTCCTATCTTGGTTCGTTTAAAGGGCTCAAGTGCCACTGTGAGGCCAACGCAGTTTAAATTTCAGGCAGCTTGGCTGACTCATCCGGGATTTTACAATGTCATTAAGGAGAATTGGAGTCGTGATCGATCTTTGGATACAAATAATCGGCATATAGCCTCGGTTCTTACTTCATGGAATAGTACCGAGTTTGGGAGTATTTCTAGGAGGAAGAAGAGGCTCTGGGCGAGACTTGCAGGCATTCAACGTGTCTTATCTAAACACCCTACACACCGTATTCATCTTTTGGAGTCTAAGCTTAAGAAGGAGCTGGACCTTGTTCTGTATCAAGAAGAACTTTCGTGGTTTCAGAAATCTAGAGCCGACTGGATCCTTTCGGGTGACCGCAATACCAAGTTCTATCACGCTACTACAGTCATTCGTCGGAGTAGGAATGTCATTGGGAGGTTAAAAGGTGCAGATGGAAATTGGGTTTCAGATTCAGCTCAGTTGAAACATCTAATTCAAGATTTTTATACCAGGTTATTCTCAAAAGAACCTTGTGGGGATATGTCTGATTTTCCTAAAGGGGGTTTTCCAATTCTAGATGGTGCTGTCATGGCAAGGATTCATCAGCCCTTTGAGATTGAAGAGATTCATCAGGCTTTATTTGATATGGCTCCCTTCAAAGCGCCAGGCCCGGATGGTTTTCATGCAGGTTTTTATCAACGCCTCTGGCCTACAGTGGGGCCTTCTGTCTACAAGCTTGTTCAAGACTTTTGGGCGTCAGGAAAGCTTCCAGATGGGATCAATGATACTCTGTTGGTATTAGTACCGAAGGTTCAGCATCTTGAATTATTGACCCAGCTTAGACCTATAAGTCTCTGCAACGTGGGCTATAAACTGATTACAAAAGCTATGACAAATAGGCTAAAGATGATCCTCCCTAGTCTTGTCTCTCCCAACCAAAGCAGCTTTGTTCCTGGTCGCCAAATTACAGATAATGTCATTGTGTATCAAGAAGTCCTTCATTCAATGAGAACTAAGAAGAGTGGTGTTTCTCATATGGCAATTAAGATTGATCTTGAAAAGGCCTATGATCGATTATCTTGGGATTTTATTGAAGACTCGTTGAAGGAGATTGGTCTTGGTGATGGGTGGATCCGAAATGTGATGCATTGTGTCTCTTCCTCTAGGATGTCGATTGTCTGGAATGGGGATCTTTTGGATTGTTTCTCCCCTGAGCCCGGAGTTCGGCAAGGGGATGCAATTTCGCCTTATCTTTTTGCTCTGTGTATTGAAAGATTGGGTCATTTGATTAATGGGGCAGTGGAGCGAAAGGAATGGAAACCCATACAGCTTTCTCGTAATGGTCCTTCTATCTCCCACCTTTTCTTTGCAGATGATATGGTTTTGTTTGCGGAAGCATCTACCGAGCAGATAAAGGTTATTATGAAGTGCCTGGATTTATTTTGTGTGTGCTCGGGCCAAAGAGTTAACTACCAGAAATCTCATATATTTGTATCCCACAATGTGGAGCTTGCGGTGGCTCAAGACATATCTACTATCTCTGGTATCCCCCTTACGGACAACCTGGGTCGGTATCTTGGTGCTCCCTCCATTCATGGGAGGGTCCGACCTGCTGACTTTCAGTACATCATTGAGAGAGTGACTACTCGATTGGAGGGGTGGAAGACAAAATTCTTGTCCTTTGCGGGTAGATTGGTTCTAGTTAAATCGGTGCTTAACTCTATTCCCATGTACATCATGCAGACTATGGCATTACCAATAGGGGTGTGTAATACCATTGATAAATTAGTTCGACGTTTTCTATGGGGAGGGTCTAATGAGAAGCAGGGCGTCAACCTCATTAAGTGGGAAATCATCATCAAACCTATGGAGGACGGTGGTCTTGGCATTAAGAGTATGGCCCATATGAACTTGGCTTTTTTAGCCAAATTGGGATGGAGACTAATTACAGATAAGAATAGCTTTTGGGCCAGAGTTGTTTCCATGAAGTATCTGCATCGGGAAGCTACTATTGATAGGTTGCAGCCTAAGAATGGGGCTTCCAATGCGTGGCGGGGCATTGTTAAAGCCTCGCCTATTTTACGTAGCGGGGTGCGGGCTCTAGTTCGTAATGGTAAGGACACTCTTTTTTGGCTTGATACATGGGTAGGTGAGGTGGCCTTAATCAATATGAAAATGCGGGATTTGAGTTTGGTGGAGATGTATAGGCCTGTCTCAAGCTATTGGGTGAAGGGCTCAGGGTGGGACTGGAATGCTCTATCAGGTTTACTCCCTTTTGAGGTTGAAAATAAACTTGCTGCTGTGCTCTTATGGGATGAGGAAGAGGTTGCAGATGGCATATGTTGGGGAGCTTCTAAGAGTGGCATATTAACGGTGACCTCTGCTTATACTATTTCTACTGGCACTCTTATAGGAGATCCTAATTCCCTTTGGAGGATGATTTGGAAGCTTAAAGCTCCTCAAAGATGCAAGACTTTTTTGTGGATGGTTGCGCATCGAAAGATCATGTGCAATGCTGAGCGGATGAAAAGGGGTTTCACCATGGCATCTGACTGTATTGAATGTGTGGGATGTATCGAGGATGTTGATCATATTTTTCGAAATTGCTCTAGAGCCGTGCAATTATGGAAGCGTCTATTGCAGCCAGTTGAGTATCATCTTCAGAGCAATTTGGATTTCCAAAGCTGGCTTGCTCATAATCTTGCTGGCGTTAATGATTGTAATGTTGACTATGACTGGGCTTCCTACTTTACAGTTGCCGTGTGGGCTCTTTGGAAATGGAGGAATGATTTAGTTTTTCGTAATTTTCGTTTTCACTTCGAGTATAGCATGACTTGGCTTAAAGGGCAAGTGGCTGAAATCATTCATGCTTTTCGA
Source organism: Paratinospora sagittata (assembly GCA_035771175.1). Taxonomy (NCBI): domain Eukaryota; kingdom Viridiplantae; phylum Streptophyta; class Magnoliopsida; order Ranunculales; family Menispermaceae; genus Paratinospora; species Paratinospora sagittata. The sequence continues at coordinate 30,891,755 of CM069599.1, forward strand.
GCCAAAGTGGCGGTCCATGGTGCTGGACTGATAGAGAGGGTGAAGATGGTAGGCTGGTGTGCTCCCAACCATGGTTGGACTAAGCTTAATACTGATGGATGTCTTAAGAAAGCTTCATCGCGAGCAGGGGGTGGCGGTCTTCTCCGTGACTATCGTGGTATGTGGTTGAGGGGGTTTGTGGCTAATATTGGGTCTTGTACTGCAACTGAAGCTGAATTATGGGCTGCTGTTCATGGCCTACGTCTTGCTTGGGATGAGGGCCATCGTTCTATAGTCTTCGAAACAGATTCGGCTATGGTGGCTGGTTGGTTAAAAGGCAACAGTATGCCGCAGCTTAGCCTTTCCAACTTGGTAAATGAGTGTAGAAGACTCCTTCAGAGAAATTGGATAGTTCAAGTTGAGCATATTTATAGAGAAGGTAATAGAGCAGCAGACTATTTGGCTACTGAGGCTTTGAAGTTCAATCGGGGAGTGTGTATCCTGTCTTCCCCTCCCCGTGGGTTATTCAATATTTTGAGGGAAGATGCAACTGGGGTTACTTGGCCTAGGAAAGTTCGAGATGTAGTGTGCTAGTTGTTCTTGCTGGGTATTCCCCCTCTTTTCCTTTCAAAAAAAAAACTTACCAACTAGAGATGAATCCTTATGAGTTATGCAACTGCATTTATAATACTTCACAATCATCCCAAAATAAAATAATAGTTCGTTAATAAAAAGAACCATCTTTGAAAAGTACAAGATCAAGCTAGCACCCCTCATTTTGAGAATAGTATATATGTATGAGAACATTATTTACAATAGAATTACCCTTCAACTTTAGCAGTTATGCAGACAAGATCTAAGACTTCAATAAGTTGTCTACATATTAACTCATGTATCTTCTTGCAAGTTAGCTAGTTTCATTATTACAAAATACAAGATGAAAGTAGAGTATCTATATATATATATCATGCATGTTGCTCGTCTAGTCTACATAAAAGGATGAATGAATACCTTATAGTACATGTGGATGAAGAAGTATAGACATGAATTAGTCCTTGCTTCTATCATATAAAACCATCTTCGTCGCCAATATGGATTGATGTAAAGAACAATAAAAAAGCTCAGCAAACACATGACATATGAGACGACACAACTTACAAAGAAGCTAACAGGGTTGATGCCATATCTATGATGATGAGTCGTCTGAAGGTGATGATCTCATTGTTGGATTTTCTTCAGCTGATGATGAGAAGCACTTTTTTGCCAATGGTGGTTCGCCGCAAAGAAGTAGATTTCCCTGGTAGCTAGATTCATCGAATGTTCTGAACTGTCTTCCGCTTGGTATTCTTCCTGATAAGTTGTTGTAAGCTACAAGGAACACCGCAAGAGCATTCAACTCAGTTAACTTTGATGGGATTTCGCCAATTAATTGGTTGTGTGAAACATCTAAACTTTCCAATTGCTCCATATTCGACAAGGCACCGGGGATTTTTTTGCTTAATCGATTATGAGACAAGTTTAGTCCATGTAGTTGATTTAGCTCTCCAATTTCATGGGGGATTTCTCCTGTTAAGTTGTTGCATGACAAATCCATTAAAGTCATGAGGTTAAGAATCTTTCCCTTGTAAGTGATGGATATACTCTTGGTTGTGAACTCCACTTCTTGTTGCTCCATGTATCCAAATCCCACAATATCTTCATAATTTATACTGTTTATTCCATAAGACGAATCAGAGGAAACAGTTCCCTGTGTAAACTGGAGATCAAAGGCGTCCGCATCATGAATGGCTCCTAGCTTCCCAAATGCAATGCTTCCAAAGCATGGGGGTATTGAACAGAAAAGATTATTACGGGAAAGGTCGAGTACCCCTATTTTATTCAATAGGCATAACTGATGAGGAACTGAACCATTGAAATTATTGCCTTTCAAAACGAGAACCATCAAGTTGATAAGTGCATCAATCCAACTAGGTATACTTCCTGAGAAGAAGTTGTCTCCAAGATTCAACGTCATTAGTGATGGTGTACTATAGCGTAGAAAATCAATGTCTTGAAATGATCCTGCTAATCTGTTCCCTTGCAAGTGTACATATTTAAGTAATTGAAACTTAGAACAAGATGGTATTGATCCTGAAAGACGGTTTTGAGAAAGGTCCAATTGTTCAACTCCATCTAATTTACAAAACTCATGGGGAATGAATCCTTCAAATGAATTATCTCGCAAGACAAGTATCGATACCCTTTTAAGTTACCTATCCAAGTAGGAATAGTACCTAATAACTTATTCTTGCCCACATTAAGTGCGAATAAGTATAAACATTTGGAAATTGCAATCGGTTGGCCGCCTGTAAATTGATTTTCATCGAAATATAAAAAATTCAACCGAGTTAAGTTGAAATATTCACCATTTGGAAAAATCTGACCCTGTAGACAATTATTCGACAGCTTCAAAATTCCCAATGCATTGCAACCAACAGTCAGATTGTTTGGTATTTCTCCTGAAAAGTTGTTATGTGACATATCTAGCATATCTAATTGTCTTATTACATCAATTGAAGAAGGAATGATACCTCCAAAGTCATTTCTTGACATATTTAGGTATCTTAGGTTTGGTAGAATCTCGTCGATATTCTCTTGAACATCTCCAACTTGGGATTGTTCCTCATCAACCAAGTTGGAAAATTCTCGTGTAAGCCAGCGTGGGAGAGATGTAGTACTTCTAACTCATATTGGTTACTGAGGAATTTGAGAGCAACATCTGTAATAGACTTGTTAAAATTGCAATATTTCAAGGTAAGAGTCTTCAACTTGAACTTGGGTGGAAACCGCAATAGAGATTCATGATGATTATTTGTTTCTACCTTTAATAAATGATTAGAATAGTAACTAGAAAGGTAGACTTCCACAAGTTTGGAATGGTTGGCAAGATGCATAAGAGGTAATGCAGGCCCAAAGTTATTGTAAGCAAGCGAGGTGGCCTCCAATGATGTTAGCATAGTTATGGGAGATGAAGAAGAAATATTTCCTGTAAATTGATTTCCGGTGAGATCAAGCACTTTAAGAGAAGTCAAGTAACTGAGACATGTTGAAAGGATTCCATAGAAATTGTTGTCATTCAGGTATAGTTCTTGAAGATTGATCAAATAGCGCAAGCCTGTAAAATTGAACATATTTTAAGAAACCTTCATTACAAGAACGTTTACATAATTGGAAGCTAAAACTTGAAAGACCCATGACTTCTTTTTTTTTTTTTTTTTGGGCTATAAAAATGGATACTCACTAAAGGCTATCTATAACTTTTATAATTGATGCTACATTAACATTTGAATTGTACATTTAAAGTATACATCATTTTTGTACATTTTAGACGTACCTTTATAGAAACCTCGTGTAGCTAGAAAGAAAGTGGTTTGAATTCAGTGATGCTTAATTACGTTTATCAAAATCTACCATTACTAATGCAAAATTAATAACAAGTGTGGTGTACGTACTTATTGGAAATGTTCCATTTAAATCATTGGAACCAAGATGCAGTTTCTTAAGGGACGTGAGTCTTCCTATAGATTGCAACAATATATTAGTGTTCAATTCACTTCAGCTGAAGTCGAGTTCCTATATGTTTTTCAATTGAGAGAAAATGTCCTCGTGAGGACCTCCTCCTACAGCTGCAACTGCAATCATAGATGAGGAATATTTCTTCAAGTACAGTATAAAGTTGAAGGAAGACAATAAAAAAAAAACCCAAAGAATCATGCATAGTCGACATGACACCGTGGTTTGGAGCCTTCCCATTTCACTAGGTGCTTCTAATATTGCACATAATTTTTATTATGAAATTAATTAAAAGTATAAATTTTATATAAAAGGTATTAGGTATAGTTAAATACTAAATTACTGTTTTACCCCTATCAATTATAAAAGTAAATATGTTTAATAAAAATTTAAGATATGCTTTTCAAACTATTTTAGAAATTAAGAAAAAAAGCTTGGGGGTGAAAAGTCAAAAGTATTCTCATTATATATAACAAGTTTGTAGGGCCGCCCGATGGGCGACGTTAATAAAATAATACTACTATAGACTCAATTTAGATTTACTAAAATTGCTAACCTTCTGTGTAAATAATATTCATGTTAAGAATAATATTAACTAATTGATTAAAATATAATTATATAGCGTTCATCATTTGTTGTCTATACGAATTAAAAAAAAATTCATCTATAATTTTTTCACTATTATAGGTGTGTTTAAATATTTGATCATATATATATCATCGTAACATTTTGATGGAAATTTATGATGAATGAATTTTTGACAAACAAAAAGAAAAATCATTCTATTTCTTTTAAAAGAGAGTGCTATGGTTGGTTCGCAATTTCGAACACTCCCGAACATTAAGAGCCATGTTGGCTTTGCCTTCAAAAATTCTAAGATTCCTCTCGGACCAAACAGTAGCAAAAAAGGCCACTCTCCCAACATCTTTAGACTTCCATAGAAGATCACTTAAATGAGAAAGGGTAAAACATTCGCTGCAATTAGAAGGGACCAAAAGCTTCCCAGCTGACGACCAAAGCCATCTATGACATGAAATAACAATATAAAAATAATTAACTCATACAGTTAGGGTTTAGGGTTTAGGGTTTAGGGTTTTAGGGTTTAGGGTTTTAGGATTTTAGGGTTTAGGGTTTAGGGTTTAGGGTTTTAGGGTTTAGGGTTTAGGATGCCCTCCTGTTCATATGCACGATTTGCTGTTCATTAGCACGCTATTCTGTTCATTAGCACGCCCCTCCTATTCATCCGCACGAGTTGCTGTTCATCCGCACGCGTGTTAGTTCATCCGCACGCTTGTTGGTTCTTTTGAGTGAGGTCTACTACTTCTAGTCTTATTTTTTGGGGGTGGTGGAGTTGGTAATTGAGTTTCTTGGAGAAAGAAGAGAAGAAAGATTATGGCAGGAGGAGGAGGAGGAGCAGCTTCGGCGCCGAAACAGGATGAGTTGCAGCCACATCCGGCGAAGGAGCAGCTGCCCATCATTTTCTTTGATAAGCATGGAGATGGAGATAGTGAAGTCAAGGTTTCGAAGTGTTTGTGTATTTTGTGGGAGTAGGGCCGGGAAAAGAGATTGTTACAGAAACACTACTCTTGAGTTAGGTGAAGAGCTGGTAATTATTGTACCAACGTTTTTTTATTTTGTTCCTACGACTTGTTTTCTTTGGCATGGTTTGGTTGGTGGGCTATGTCATTTGTGCCTCATTGTTTAATATTGAAGTGTGTTAATTGTTTGAAGATTTCAAGGAATTTGAACCTTGTTTATGGTGGTGCGAGTGTGGGTTTGATGGGTTTGGTTTCTCAGGCTGTTTATCAAGGTGGAGGACATGTTCTTGGGTAAGTAATATTAAGGACCAAGTACATAAAGAATCTATTTTTATCATATATTTTTCAGGAGTTTTGTTTATTTTTTGAGGCTCCTATTTTAATTTATGTTTGTTGGTGGATTTTGTGGACAGAATTATTCCCAAAATGCTTATGTGCAAAGAGGTTTGTAATCGCATTATGCTTAAGTAAAGTCCTCATTTTACTTTTTCCTAAGTATTTTCTCATTATCATTTCATGAGATCAGATAGTTGGAGAGACAGTTGGGGAATTAAGAGTAGTAGCCGACATGCACAAAAGGAAAGCTGAAATGGCTTGCCATTCTGATTGCTTTATTGCATTACCAGGTCCTTTGTTTCAGTTGGAATTGTTATCACGTTAATCAGAATATATTATCACATATAAGTTAACCTTCGAAAAAGGCTATAAAGGATTTCTATTTCAATAACTATACAGGTGGTTATGGGACATTGGAAGAGTTATTGGAGGTCATTAGCTGGGCGCAACTTGGGATCCATGACAAACCTGTAAGCAAATCAAAACCCACTGCATTCATTTATCTATCTAGCTATATATATATATATATATATGAAAAAAACTCAAGCTAAGCTGGGTACGGCGCTGAACGGTCCCCCACCATCATGGTTGGATGCGTATATATAATTTATGTTTTTCCAAGCTTTACTAAGTAGTCGTAAGTAAGCTGCAGGTGGGGTTGCTTAATGTTGATGGGTACTACAATGATCTACTTACCTTCATAGATAAAGCAGTGGATGATGGGTTCATTAAAATGTCTCAGCGTCACATAGTCGTTTCGGCTCCAAATGCAAAGGAGCTCTTACAGAAACTCGAGGTTTTCTTTTCTTTAATAAATTAGTCCTTCAAGTTCGATTGTTGCTCATCAATACAAAGCATAGATATATAAAAGTAATTCACTTTGTCAAATTAGTAGACTGAATTTTGGTCTTTTTGTCCCTTTTGGTGGTTAGGATTATGTACCCGCTCATGAGGGTGTTGTTACCAGGGCAAGGTGGGAGGTTGTGCAAGAAGAGTTTAATGTGCCGGTGTAGCCTGAAGTGGCTCTTCCATAAGTGGACCACAGTTGAATTCTGAATGTAGCGTATATATATATATATCATATATTTATAGTCATTTGCTCTGTGCAAGATTTGCAATGGTCGATCTCCTCCATTTTGTGGAAAGAAATGTAAAATCTTGTTTATTTGAATAGAATTGTTGTTTGATTTGGCATGAACTCGACGTTGAATTTTATTGTCAATTACAAACAAAATTGGCTTTAAGAAAAGAGAAACAAAAACTCGAAAGTCAGTGATGTAGGGAATGAAATTTCGAGATTGTTTCTTCACGTATGAGGATAACGACTACTACATTGTCTTTGTGAGTATAAATATGAGTAGTGTTCAGAAGGAAATTTATCACATTCCAGTGTTCACTGGACTTTGTTCATGGGGAACATGTTTGTAAAAGTTCACCAGCTCAGGCCAAAGTTAAATTTAGAATGTATGGAGATGGAGATATATATATTTGTATAGCTAAATATTGTTTAAACAATGTAAATAAGAAAAGGGACCAACATTGACACATTATGACAATTTATTACTTTTAACAATGAATAACTTCATATCACATGACAATACTAATGTGAGCAATTACGTCACATCATAATATATAGATTTCTCCGTTTGTACATACAATGTAGTTATCAAGTCAAAAATGTGGAGAAAACGAATTGTGGTATGCTTGAAGGTTCATTATGATTGGTGCATTAATAATTATATTAATCTTATATTGGTATAATTGCATAGGGTTTAAAGGTGAAATATAGGTACATTATTAATTGGGTGATGTATTTATTGTTAGTATATCAAAATTATAATTAATTTCATAGATATGGATAGATTGTAAATTGAATGCCAAAGGTGTAGATGCATTAATGGGAGAAGTATTAGTTAATAGTCTATAGAGTTAGGGTAGAAAGTATGAAAGGTCTAGATATTAGTCTTGCCGTAATTTAGTATGACATAAAAGTCATAATTGGTGTATGTTGGTTGCAAGTTGATTTGTTCATGGTGCAGATATGAGTACCAACAATGGTGTTAACAATGAAGGCAGACTGCAAACCAACAGATGTCAAGAACATTCCATCAACTCGTCTGCAAAAAAAATGAAAAAGACAATGTTTGTAGACACTACTGGAGGAAGTGAAACAGGGGTGGGACAAAAATGTGATGGTGGTATTCAAGCAATTTTATCGGACCATATAAACAAAGAAAAGAGAAGTGAACAATCTTTAGGTAGATCTGATTCACTTAAGAGTTTGAAAGGTTGTAGAGGCAAAGTAAAATTTGTAGCAATGTCTTCGGGAAACAAAGATGAAATAGAACAACAGGAGAAAGTAAAAGCAACAAACAACGATGAGGATCTGGTTTTCTTGCATGGGTCTAGTTTAAGGGGGAATAAAGATAAGTTCATTGACATCCCCAATGCAACGATATAAAAATATTTGTTGATGTCAAGAGAGGAGAAATGGGAAGAAGCTTGCCGCCATTCTTCAGAGGTAAGTGATAGAACAATTTTGGGTTTAATCATATTCACATTAAGCATTTTTTTAAGCCAACCTATGATTTTGTTTAAACTTTTGTGTTGCTTATGTTTTTATGAAGGCAACATTATTCTACCATATAATATTCTCAGAGTTAAAGCATGTGTTGGAGTATTCAAATCAAAATGTTCAAGTCCAAAAGAAGTTTGAGACTTTGACGAAAAAAATTAATGAAGAGGCTGAGGCCAGAGACTATCGTTTTGCTTGCATGGAAAGCTCGATAAGAGATCTGACTGAGGAGATGAGGAAAATGAGGCAAGAAAATGATAAATTACGCAAGTTATTAGCACAGGCTTGGACAACAAAGACAGAGCTTCGACATGAGAGAGACCATTTCAAGAGTATTGCAGATGATAGTCAAGGTAAAAGCTTTTTGCCAAACATATCTTATAAGGGTTTACCAGAGAATTCACATATTTTATCTTTAATGAAAGAAATCTACAATGCAAATCAAAATGTTGCCTTGAATATTGATAGTAACATGAATGAGAGTGCTATGGTTGGTTCGCAATTTCGAACACTCCCGAACATTAAGAGCCATGTTGGCTTTGCCTTCAAAAATTCTAAGATTCCTCTCGGACCAAACAGTAGCAAAAAAGGCCACTCTCCCAACATCTTTAGACTTCCATAGAAGATCACTTAAATGAGAAAGGGTAAAACATTCGCTGCAATTAGAAGGGACCAAAAGCTTCCCAGCTGACGACCAAAGCCATCTATGACATGAAATAACAATATAAAAATAATTAACTCATACAGTTAGGGTTTAGGGTTTTAGGGTTTTAGGGTTTTAGGGTTTTAGGGTTTAGGGTTTAGAGTTTAGGATGCCCTCCTGTTCATACGCACGATTTGCTGTTCATTAGCACGCCCCTCCTGTTCATCCGCACGCGTGTCGGTTCATCCGCACGCTTGTTGGTTCTTTTGAGTGAGTTCTACTACTGCTAGTCTTATTTTTTGGGGGTGGTGGAGTTGGTAATTGAGTTTCTTGGAGAAAGAAGAGAAGAAAGATTATGGCAGGAGGAGGAGGAGGAGCAGCTCCGGCGCCGAAACAGGATGAGTTGCAGCCACATCCGGTGAAGGAGCAGCTGCCCATCATTTCTTACTGCATTACCAGCCCTCCACCATGGCGTCAGTTCCTCACTTCTTTCTTTTTTCTTTTGTTTTTCGTAATTTTTTTTATTGTTCTGGTTTGGCTTTTAAGAGAAATCTCCCAATTATGCTTGTTAAGAAAGTTTGTTTTTTTTTAGTTTTCTTTCTATCTGAATCCATGTTGGGTCTTTTTTTTTGTAAAGTTTTTTATTGTGATTTTGTTGTCACTGATGATGATGATGAACTTCACAGCTAACAGGGACATGGTGGATATTGGAGAAGACCCATTTCTCTTCTCAAACCAATTCCACCCACTTGATTTCAGCTGTTCAAGTTTTGGTAGCAGCCCATATACGCGGGAGCCTCTTCTGGAATATGGTTTACAGCCCTTCATGAATTCTTCAATGGATGAAGATGACCCTGAACTTCAAGGTGAGTATCAATGCTCAATCCACTTTATATTCTACTTTATTATTAACAGAATGGCAATTTCATCCTCTTTGTGTTGATTAATTTGCTATTGTCATTTGTATAGGGAGTATGTGGAGCAGTAGCGGATGGGAGAAGGACTTTGGAGGTTTGAATCAAATGAGGATTGGATTAGAAGCGGAGAAACAACAGATTGTCATGCATGAAAATGGAGAGGGGATGATTAGCTGCAGCAGTACTGGTAGTGATCATGTGGAATCGATGACGAAACTGAAGAGTGAGTCTCTATCACGCACTACCATTTCACGCTACTTCTACATGCCCATATCAGAAGCTGCAAAAGAACTTAAGGTAGGCTTAACCTTGCTGAAGAGGAGGTGCAGGGAATTGGGCATCCGTAAATGGCCTCACAGAAAGTTGATGAGCTTGCAGACCCTTATCAAAAATGTTCAGGTATTTATCATCATTATATATTGATCTTTATAAGTATTTTGATATCTTAACTTGGGGAGGTTCTGATTAATATAATTACTTCTTAATTAATTATGTACTGCAGGAAATGGGGGAAGGAGAAGGGGTTGGTGGAGATATGAAGATAAGAGACGCTTTGAGGTTATTGGAGGAAGAAAGGAAATGGCATCACAGAAAGTTGATCAGCTTGCAGACCGTTATCAACAATGTTCAGGTATTTATCATCATTATATATTGATCTTTATAAGTATTTTGATATCTTAACTTGGGGAGGTTCTGATTAATATAATTACTTGTTAATTAATTATGTACTGCAGGAAATGGGGGAAGGAGAAGGGATTGGTGGAGATATGAAGATAAAAGACGCTTTGAGGTTATTGGAAGAAGAAAGAAAGTTGATGGAAGAGATGCCAGAGGTGGATCTTCAGGAGAAAACAAAGAAACTAAGGCAGGCTTGGTTCAAGGCCAACTGCATGAAAAGAAAGGAAACCAACTGCAAAAAAAGAAAGGAAATGATGCTAGAGTGGCACCCAGTTACTATTTCTCGTTTAAATTAACAGTTTATCAACAATTACTTTTTTGAAGAGTAAATTAGCAGTTACTTTTTGAAATAGTGAATCAGCAGTAACGTTTTCAAACAGCCCATGCGTAAAGAGTTATTGAAAGATTCTAACATGTTTTGTTGCTCGAGGAGACTATTGACAAAATCGACAAATGTCAGAAGATTTGTTTTACGTGAAGATCTAGATTTGGCATGCCTTTAACATTATGTCTAGGAAAAAGAGCATGGCTAAGGGTTTGTCAGTAATAAGGATATTTGTATTTGTAAAGATATAAACAAAATAAATTGGCTTTCTTTCTATTTCTAGACCGATAGGTTATTTCTTTGTCCACTTCATGTGTACCTTCTTATAAAAGCCAACTATTTGTTTAGGTTTTTTGTATTTTTTTTGTCTAACATGATTATAGTCAACACGGAAAAAATTCTTTACAGATTGTCAAAAATTTTGTTGTTTGAGGTGACTATGGACAAAATCAAGAAACATCATAAGATTTTTCTGACGCAGACACGTAGATCTAGGGTATCTATAGCATTAGTTCTAGAGAAAAGATAAGGGGTAAAAGATGAGAGAGGGTTTAATATAGATAACTGTAGTAGTAAAAATTGAGCGATTATAGAAATTATTTAAATCTTTATTGTGTGCCAATGTGATGCAACGATAAAAAGGTATTTTGAAGAGCTAAGAAAGTGTTTGGGAGGTTGATGGCGATGAAGAATGAACAGTTTGTTCGGTTTAGGTCTGGAGATGCATTTCTTGGGAGACTAATGGATCCAAATGGGAGGGATCCTTTAACGGAGCAGCTAGTTGATGATTTATATTATTATGGAATGGAACCTCGAATTATGGATGATGAGGGAAAACCATTTATGGAGTTCCATGAGGAATACGCATGGAACTGGACTCCGCAAAAAACAAACAGTTTAATAATGTTGTGGAACATGATTGGTTGCCCAATAATAAAAGTTGTAATAGATGATGTAGCACAACGTGGTGTACGTATGTGTTTGCTGGTTTTAGAGATGGTCTTAAACTATCTAAGTTACCTGTGTTTGTGATTCGTATATCGAACGGTGATGATTGAAGTAACTATATATGTGTTGTGTTTGTATATTATGGTTAGATATAAATAATATATTTGCTTATTGAGCAGTAATTTAGAATGTAATACAATGAATTGAACTAATTCAATGTTATTCGATTAAACAGAGTGACAACTGCTGAGATGATATTTGTAAGTTGTAGTCAGTAACCAAGCAAATGCAGTATTGGTTGGTACTTCGAAAGATTATCTCAATTGTTATTAAGCTTAAGTCAATAACTTATTAATACAATATTGTTGCACATATTAAAAAGGCTCTTGTTTAGTAACTATATTTAATCTTGACGTGATTTGTGACATTCCAAGATTTTTATAACTTTGTTGAATTTGTTAAAAACTATTTTTGGATAATTAAGTATTTGTTCAATTGGTTATACAATCATAATGTCGGACCACCTTATTTATACAAATTAACCGGAACTATTAAACAGTTTGTCTATTATCAAGTATATGTAATTTTGTTGTATATTTAATACAAATTCTATATTTATGGCTTTCATGTAATTTTAGTTGTCTATTGATTGTTTATATCAGCAACAGTTTAAGCCAATTAAAATCACGTCTATATTAGGCAGTTATTGGTATTTGAAGTATGCTTTGATATGTTTATATAGGATCTATTTAAATCGTATGTGGGATTTATTGACTTTTGTATTAATGAATGTTTACCACGATTAATAATTTGTTCAAAAATATAATTTAAGTCATGTGATAGTTTCAATTGAAATAAAGTTATGAAAACATAGTATAAATTATACTGTAATTTTGGTCACAGTTTATTTATTTGACAGGTGGTATTTGTTTATTTGCAAAACACATTGTTATACTTAATTATGTTTCTGTGTATTTACATCTCAAATGTAATGGGCAACTTGTTTCTACTATTAGCATGTTTTGTTTTCTATGGTGGCGTTTAATGACTGGTGGGCTTTAATTTACAAACATTCAACTTTCTTTTTCTTCTTTTATTTCCATACTTGCCTTTTTTTCGCTATTTGTTTTTAGTTTTTGCAAAAGTTGTTTTGTTATACATTAAGGAAAAATGCTTTTAGGAATTCAAAATAGCAAAGGATAAGAAACAACTATTTTAGCTCCTAGTTAGATTTACTCAAAATATAATGATATTTATTCTTAAAAACTATAATCCTAAATATTATTAAATTGTGTGTTGATTCTGTATTAGTTGTTTATGAAAATATTTTTGCATGGTCGTCCATACTCTATTTACGTTCCATGTGACATTTTTTTTATAATTTACACTCTTTTTCCTACAATTATTCGTGATTTTCTCCATTCTAGAAACATTTAAAGAAGTTGATATAGTCAATAATGTGTCAGTGTAGTGCAGTTGGACATGTATGCGTCGGCTTGATCACATGACATATTGCAAGTTTAGCTTTGACTAACTGTTCTATAAACGGTTCTCCTAAGAACATTTACAGCTTTGTTAGTGATAAGTTTATATCCTAACAATATTTGTCAGAAAATATAATTTCAGGCAAGGGGCATCTTGAATTAAAATAAATTAAAGTTCTGTTTTTTTGTCTTAGTTTATCTTCACCATCCGTATTTGTTTTTAAAAGTGCAAATAGTTGAATAATGACTAATAATTCTATTAAATTTTTCATAAAGCTTTTAATAACATTTTACCTTTTCAAAGTTAATTTACTTTGCAATTAGAATACATCTTTTCCATGATATTCTATAACTAATATTAGGCAGATGTCATTATCTACAATCAATTTACGTTTCTGCTACATATAATTGATGCAACTTATAGGGGATAACACAACATGCGAGAATATCATTTATTAATTAAGCTACGACAACTTTGTCTTCAGCTAAAGTGGTGTCACGTTTTTCAACAGTTTGTGAAGAAATTTGGTCACATCTATATATCAAAAGTTTGGTGTAATTATGCTAAAGTTGAATATGTAAGGGAGCCTTAAATAAATAAGGATAAAATTATCGAAATTAATAAATGATTTTCTAATAATCATAACCTTGACATTCAATTATGTATGGCTTGCTCTTTACTTACCTTTGTTATTTATTGTTTGTATTTAAAAGGATAATAGTATTAGATAGTATTTAATTTTGAGGGGATAAAATTATTTAAGTATAATGTTGCGAATGTTTTTTGGGTTATGTTAAACGTTGATCCTCTATTGTAATAGTTGTTTTTTTTTTTAGTTGCCTATGTTTTGTAATTAACTTGGTAATATAGTAAGAGAAAAACAATTTAAGGTAATACTACTATAGACTCAATTTAGATTTACTAAAATTGCTAACCTTCTGTGTAAATAATATTCATGTTAAGAATAATATTAACTAATTGATTAAAATATAATTATATAGCGTTCATCATTTGTTGTCTATACGAATTAAAAAAAATTCATCTATAATTTTTTCACTATTATAGGTGTGTTTAAATATTTGATCATATATATATCATCGTAACATTTTGATGGAAATTTATGATGCATGAAATTTTGCGAAACAAAATGAAAAATCATTCTATTTCTTTTAAAGTTTCTATTAATAAAATACCATCAAATTACATAATGTAAAACTCATAGTCATGCATTTATTTACAACCTTTATAAGTCCATACATATGACAAAAAGATGACTAACATTACATATATGATGATGCAACAACTAAATAGTTTGGAAACTTATAACATATATAAACAAAATGAACAACTGGTCAAAGTCAAAGTCATTACATGTGTTGAGTTTATTTGTTTTTCTTCTGCTTCTTCTTCTTTTCTTCTTCTTCTTCTTTGCTGCAAACAATTCAATTTTTATATAACTGGTAAGAAACAAAATGTCAGATCGGCAAACTATTATAAAAAATGAATCCACTTACATTTCCAAACAATTTTTTTTTTATCCGCTTTCGTAATTTTCAGTGCTTCGTCTTGGTGAGGTGACGTCCTCTAACTTGTCGTGTAACATACTCGAGACGGCATAATTTTCATTGCCATCTATTAGGTTATAGCGGTTAAGTCTTACCTTGAAGATATAACTTTGCCCAATCAATGGTTCACAGGATGCAAGCAATTCTTTCTGTATATCATCCTGTTAGTATTGAAAATAATTAAATAAGTAATACTTTGATAGCAGAATTGTAAGGGTCATAGATATATAAAATATTATGTGAACCCTTTATGTACCTGATTGAGATCATTATAATCTTTTGAAAGAGGCTTTTGTAATATATTCTCTGCAACTCTATCGAAAATAACAAATGTCGTAGACGTAGAACTATCTTCAACTTGAACTTGCAACTTATATCTTGGTTAATGATAGTAAAATAGTTAGGCTTAATTTTTTTTGGGTTATTTTATTATATATTGAATGAATTGAAGAAATAGTATTTAGATATTATGTTTACCTCGGTTTTGGAAATTGAACTTCGACATTGCATTTCTCACACCAAAAAGTATGATCTAAACGGATCAATTTCTTTGAGCATTGATTGCAAGATATATAGTTCCAACCACGGTCGACATTTATAGAAGTGATTATAGCTTTGCATGCAACTGATATGACCTGAATGCATAAATGGTTATTTTGACAATATTATTGTAATGTAGATACACAAACTATTATTATATATAGAAACAAATACAGCTAAAAAGTGAGATACTTACCTCTGTTTCATTTTCTGATCTTATGGTTTTAATTTCTGCTAAAGCTTTGCGATCAGATGAAACAATGTCAATATCCTTTTTCGCTACTGGTGGTAGTTGTAGCAGACGTATTTTTCCCTTTTCCCTTGCAGTAGTTGTTTTGTAGGTAATTAACACAAATACAATTCAATGCAACTATAAGATATGTCGAACTGTCAACATACCTGTTAACAATGAACTCTTTGACTTCTGGAACATCAAGATTGAAGTATATCTTACTTGAACTGGTTATACCAAAAGAGAGCTCATCTACAGTTAATAAGAAATATTTTTGGTTAGTTTGGATTTCAAACTGGCTATACCATTTTGTAAGAGCAAGATTATTAATTATGAAAATATAGGTTGTTACCTTTGAAACGTTTCATTGTTGTTGATGTTAAAATGACAACTAATGGCACATGACTTTGCATCAAAGCTTGGTGATCTATACATTCAGTTTTATCGCCCCAAAAAGTGACGTTACCTTTTTCACCCCTGTGATACAATGAAATCCAATTGTTATTCTAAAATTGATTTTGAACGTTATATAAAACATCATGCAAGTATGATTTAATTTTGATATATAAGTAACTACCATGTAGTAAGAAGCTCCATATTTCTTTTTTTCACCATTCTTCCATCAACATTTTGATCAATAATAGTACTGACTGCAGTAACTTGTCCTATTATATCTATTTTTTTTTTAACAAAATAAAAATGTCACATGGGATTAGTCTGCAACAATGTTTATAAATAATAATAAATATAAAATAATGGATTATTTTTTACCTGAAAGTTGATTGTTGTTGTTCATGCGAGAGTCGATGTCATCAAGTTGCACATAGTCAAAACGATGACTCCTTATTATACAATCAACACTTGATAGTTCTATTATTGAAGTTGATAAGAGAAATTCTATCATGTATTCATGAGGTACAACCCTATATGTGGGCTTGTTGGCAGTTACTTTGAAATTTGAGATTTTGTAGACTTTCCCTTCTTCAATTATAGATCTAAATCTTGGAACCAATGTTTTATTAATTGATGCATGGATGTGATCATTCTGGAAAAAAAACGTTATCGCAATACTTTTTAATATAAACAAATGCAAGCAGTACGTAATAATATTAATAATGGTACTTTTATGCTTACTTGTTCGTCGAGTAAGATGATGTCTAATGAAATGAGTTCATTATTGCTTCTGATATTTCTTGACTCCCACTGTCTTGTAACTCTTACTCTAATGTGCAAATCAATTTTGTCATTCTTGATGTCTTTGAGGAATGTATAGATTATTGGCTTCTTATTCATCTGCATAAAATGACATGTTTGTTACGTAACCATACTCATACGCAACATGTTGATAATGCAAGTTATCATATAGGTGTAGGTTACCTTTTAGGTCATGACAACAATAGTTCTTCATAGACAATATTTTTTGTGTAGCCGTCAACTTCGGGGTTGTTATTATTTATTAGTATTTTTAACCCCCCTCGTGATGTAACTCTTGAGACAGCAACATATAATTGCCCATGACTAAATACAGGCTTTGGTAAATATATGCCCGCATGCTCAAATGTTTGACCTTTGCTTTTATTGATTGTCATGGAGAATGCAACACGTAGTGGAAACTGGCGACGTTTCAAAATAAAAGGCCATTTTGATTCTGTTGCAGACATCATAATTCTTGGGATAAAAACTTTTGCACCGATGTTTGATCCAGTCATTACTTTTGCTTCAATTACCTAGGGTGCTAATTGAGTGATAATTAATCGCGTTCCATTGCACAGGCTTACACTCTGGTTAATATTCCTCAACAACATTACAGGAACACCAATTTTTAAATCTAATGAATGATTTGGAAGACCAGGGAATTTCAAACTGTTTAAGAACTCAACCAGAAATAATGTATCTTGGTCGTGAATGTGTCTTAAAGACTTGCAAATAGTATCAGAGCTCAAATAAGTTACTTGTTCTCCTAGAAGAGATTTCATTACAAAACAGTTAATTTCATCAACCATGTCATTTGTTAGGGTTAGTATTCCCCTGGATATTAAATATGTTGGATCTTTGAGATGTCTCAATAAATCAGGATAAGTACTTGTGACAATAGCTGCAATTGGATCATCTCCACCAGTTATAAGCAGATCTGTAGGTATTTTAATCCAGGTTGGTTCTTGTTTATTACCTAAGGCAACCTTTGGCAATGTTCCATCTCCGATTGAAAGCACCCACTCTGTAAAGGTTGATTTATCTCTAATTCTCATATTTTCAGTAAGAACTGTCACGACGCCCCTGACGTAGGCTGACGTCATGACCGGCACAGCATACTATACACTGTACATACTCATATACAGTATATAATATACTGTCAGCCTTCACGTACTCTCACAAACCTTCCCAAAATGTACATATTAATTTTTTTTTCCTATACCACAAATCAAATCCAATATAGATAATCATTCCACTCACATTCATTCCAGTCATTCCACAAATTAAATTCTCACCTGATAAATATCTATGATCATCTCATTTTCTCATATAATATTATCACACAACCCATCTAGATGGTATTACATATATATATACTGTGTGATAAGTATACATATCAAAATAACAAAAATATAATCTATTTCCTCCAAGCATACATACACATACCAGACAAGTTCCTTTTTCCCTTCGACTTAATACCTGAAATGTTGGAGTAAATGGGGTGAGCAATCAACAGCTCAGTGAATATAGCTCTTGAGATGGCAATTATATACATTTATAGAAATATGACATTTAAAATCATTTCAAACACTTATTCAACACATGCATCATTCAATGAATATATTGTACATGTCAACATCATAAATTTCATGATTTTCAATAACATAATGCACAATCTCCCTCCTCCGCAAGGCAAGAGAGCGGGTCTAACCCTTGTATGGTCGTACAAGGTAGACACAACTTCTCATGACCCAATTCAATAACACCATGCACAATCTCCTTCCTCCGCAAGGCACGAGAGCGGGTCTAACCCTTGTATGGCCGTTACAAGGTAGCCACAACATCTCATTACCCAAGTAACAGTCATTTCAAGGATCGCAACCCTTGTTAGGACAGACCTAACGAAATGACAATGAGGAATCGTAAAGCCTCATCATTACAAACTCCAATGCTAAAATCAGTTTGCATGATCCATAAAACTCAATGCCTTATATATAATATCACATGCGTACAATCAAACAGTTTATATGCGTACAATGCCATACAAGAACCAAATCAAGAAAATTATACTCACAGTGGTTACACGGGTTTTTTAATTCAACTGCTAAAATCGAGCAACAATAGGGCTTCCTCAAGAGCGTTTATCCATGCCCTTAAGCTCTCAATTTAAACACTGAAATGACCATAGATTATCATGAGAATCATCATTTACCATTTCGGTAGCTACTAAAATATCAACTCACTGTTCACAAGACTATTCATTTTTTTACTATTCACTTTTTACTATTCACTATTACTATTTACATTTACTATTCACTATTCACATTTACTATTCACTATTCACTATTCACTATTCACTTTTACTATTCATCCGAAAGATGTAAATTGTATTAAAATTGTCCAACGGCTCCAAAAATCATAAAATTGAGTCTAACAACATATTCGGGTTTCTAACAGTCCAGGAAGCATTTTTCTAGCTTCCTAGCGGGTTTTCATTCACGTTGGGGTCAAAACCCCAATTTGTCAAAACGCCGTAAAACGGCTCCCACAGTCAAAATTAGTCCGCTAGAATCGTTACATCTAGCTTAGATAATAATTTCACGAAGAAAGGAAGTGAAAATCACTTACCGCGATGTCCGATTGGACGCGAGTCTCACGTTCTCCTTTTTTTCTTCTTCTTCTTCTCCGCCGTTCTTCCTCTGCTTCTTTCTTTCGCTCTCTGGATTATTCCTCTTGTTGTAACACGTTGGAACGAAATAAGCTTTCTTTTATTATTATTTTTTGTATTCAACATTCAACAACTTCTATCTTCTTTTATTCTTATTGTTTTTTATTCATTTGTTTGGACGTGCAACATCTTTAAGGTGTTGTTTTATTATTATTATTTTTTATTCATTTCTTTTACAACTCCACTCATCTCTCTTCTTTTCTTTTTTTTAACTCATTTCCTTATCTCTCTTTTATTTTATTTTGTATTTTTTTTTATTCTTTTCTTTTTCAACGTTAGTGGGGGAAAGAGATTGAAATGAGAGAGTATCCCATACTCCTCCTCTAACTTAATAAAACAACTTTTCCCCATTTTAATATTTAACTTTCATTCATTAAATCATTTAATAATTCAATTTAATTCAATTCAATTCAACTAATACAACTCATATTCTTTATTTAATAATTTTATTTATTTGCTCACATTCCGTAATTATAGCATGTATTTCATATACGCGTATATTTAGCTAAATACGTATCAACTACGTGTATTATCACGTGTATATTTAGTTCATACGTATAAAATACGTGTATTATATATCTTCATATACGCTTAATTAAATTTACGGGGTGTTACAAGAACAATGACATTACATTGGTTCCACAAATACGATCTTTTAATTGAGACAGCCATAACATCTTCTTTACTACCATTTTTTATAACTGGTAGTATTTGGCTAAAGTCGCCTCCTAAGAGAACAGTTTTTCCCCCAAAAGGTTTCTCAGACGAATAACCATCATCAAACCGAAGAATATCTTTTAATGTTCTATCAACAACTTCAAAAATATATCGATGGTCCATAGGTGCCTCATCCCAAATAATCAAGCTTGTTTTTTTCATTAAATTTGCCAATTGTGTTCCTTGACGAATTTCACATGTTGATGTCTCAGTGATATCAATTGGAATTGCAAACCTTGAATGAGCAGTTCTTCCACCAGGTAGTAATAACGCGGCAATGCCCGAAGATGCAACCGCTAGTACAATGTTTCCTTCTGCTCTTATACGTCCAATGATGGTCTTGTATAAATATGTCTTGCCAGTTCCTCCTGCACCTGACACAAAATAGAGCTCACCACGTTTTTGTTCAACAGAGTGGATAATAGCATCATGCACTTTTTTTTGCTTTTCATTTAATCCTCCATGCATTTGTAGGTATTCCTCTTTCAATTTTGCTCTATCATATGATAGTTCTTCTGTGATCAACCTGTTACTCAAGTCGTGAATCAATGTAGTAACTGGTATAGGCAACGGCGGGAACTCTTTAAGAGATCTATTGTTTCTTTCTAGAATCTTCTCAATCTCATAAAGAGTATAGTTCTTCAATTGTAAGTCTGTTAACTGCAAATCTTCAAACCCTAAAATATTCTTTTGGCGAAACAAAATATCTTCGCCTAATAAATTCCAATTTTCGTCCCATAGTTTTAATGGCTCAGAAACATCACAAAATAATAATAGGGTCACGAATAATTCCCTCAACTGATTGCCTGTTGACCACTGTGCTGCTTGAAGAATTGCATCATGCCATTCTTTGTCTCCATCTAATAGGCCAAGTGAATAGCATATAGCTTTATATGTTGGATAGGTTACCCCAACAATTGTTCTTATTTCTTCAAAACTACATGCTCCTTTAATAGCATTAAGCAGCATTCTAAGGTAAAATTTCTCACCTGACGTGGGATGGGCATAAAAGATGCGCCCAACACATTTTCCTTGTTTTCTTCTTCGCCATTCTTTGCATGTTTGATGCCATACCCATTTTGTTGGAAAGTCTCCATAAGTCAACTCTCTAGCATCATCATACATTTCATTTGTTTTCATCCACTGAGTAAACATAGTCTTATCTACACCATTTCGATTAACAACATTATCTAGGCAGTCATTATCTGTAAAAGTCACGGCATGTTCATCTGGTAGATGGAAAGCCAATCTTTCAATACCAGGGCTTCGATGATGAATGTCAAATTTATATATTCGCCAACATGCTTCGGATGCAGAAACATAACGACAATTCATAAATGACTTTATTTCATCGGTTTTCTGAATATCGGTTATGTTATCTCCATTATTATGTACATTCTCTTGTAAGACTACTCTAGCTTGATCAGGCCCTTTGTTTATGTATTTAAATAAATACTTAATTGACCTTGATCTATTACACCATTCAACATTTATATGTGCTTGGTACTTTACCACCAAATCAATATTGTGTGGTACTACAAATCTATTATCAAGTTTTAAGCGATTCCTCACAACAAATCTTGAATCATCTCTTCTACGGTATATTGGAAAGCCGTTTTCATCCATTGTAGTTTCACTTTGAAACTTCTCAGGAAAGTGTTTAGAACATCCATTTTTTGTCATACACGATGCATTAATGTGTGCTCGTCCACATGGACCATGCATCATAAATTGTGCAACAGCATTGTATCCTATAAGATCTATTTCATTATTAGGGATTTCAGCCGAGATTATTTTGTCAATTTCAATTGGGTTAGGATACTTGTCAGCAGCATTCAGAAAAAGTAGTATATGAGCATGAGGTAGCCCTCTTTTCTGAAACTCTATTGTGTAGATAACTGCAATAACAAATCTGTATTAGATTTTTTTTTGCAAAAAAACTTACAATTAAGATAAAGCATTTAAAAAATTAAGTTAATATATTTACTTGTAACGTACCTGCTGCAACTTTTCCGAAATGACTATCTTGCCCCAGATCTTTCAATAATTGGTCAAGTTTGATCTTGAATACTCTTGAAATAATATCTGGCCTTTCTTCAGGCTTTTGACCGGGTATTAATTCCAAAATACTTTGTATCTCAGCCCATTTTGGATTAGATGTGAATGTAATAAATAAATCTGGATTCCCAGCCCATCTACAAATAGCTATTGCATCTTGAAAATTTTGTGCCATGTACCGTGGCCCGCCTGTAAAACTCGATGGCAGTATAATACATTGTCCAATAGACGATGGTATGGTGTCTCCTCGTAATACTGCATCGCATAATCCTTTATACAATTCTACCCTTAATTGTCGTTGGTTATCACGAACCCATTTCAACCTACCATCTTCAATACATGTATATGCATCAACTATGTATTGTTGGAACAACCTGCCTGAACATATAATTGTTTGAGCTTGATTAAGTCTTTGTTGTATTCTATAGGCGTAATATTCTCTCATCGTTATATGTTTTCTCTTCGTTTGGCGTTTCCCATCATTACGACTATACGTAAGTTCCGTATAGAAGCCATCTTCACCATAAGGAAATAATAATGGGTATTGCATAGCCATAAAAGATGGATGTAGTTCACTGATCCTTTGTAATCCATTGGATTTATGATCAACAATTATATCTCTTGAACCATTAGTATCATTATGATCAATGAGAGCGGCAATTTCTGACGCAGATGGTAAATTATATTCTCTTTGATCATTTGTCCGATTTGAAATCAATCTTATTCGAACGGACACATAGTCTGATTCTCGAAAACGATCGCGGGCCGACCTAAAAACTTTTGCCAATGGATTGTATTCATCAACCATTTTCAACAGTTCCCCAACTATCTGAGCATCTAATCTTGATTGACTACTATCTCCACCAAATGTACTCATTCTATTTGATACTTCGTTTTCCGTATCAAAAATATATAACTGCGCGAATTTTGGTTTATCGCCACTCATAGGTAGAAATGACCCGATTTTATGATGATTCTGTCCACTTAGTCGGAAAACATATGGACCACTTCCATTATTTATGCGATTGTCAATATTACCACCAATCGAAGTGAAGGCAAATATAGAATTGTAACTCCTAATATTTTCCTTAAAGTGGGTTGATCTCTTTTCACCATCAAAACGTAATAGATTTTGAAGAAATTTGGGTGCTTCTTTCAAAAGAGCCAAACGTATTTTCCCTTCTTGACAACAAAGTGAAAATTGTGGATTTCGTGAAGTCTTGTGTTTGTCAACGCGTTCTTCATACCATAGAACTGCACCACAATATTGACATATATGTGTTGGTTTCCCAAAATCCTAAGGCTCAAAAACTCTTCCTATGAGGAACAAATGCTTGTTAGTTTTTATTCTTAATATATTTATAAACTATGAATAGTTAAAAAATAAAAAATGTTTGTATAACTATTCTTACTTGTAGTAGAGGTATTGTCTGAATCACTTCTATTTGTAGAAGGACTTTTTCTTGATGTATGATATGGAGCAAATCTACTCCTAGGTAATTGTCTTCTTCCATCACCCCTATGACAAACTCTTTGATGCAATTGTATTCTTTTTTCTTTCATAATGGTTCTTCTATGTAATCTTGCAATTCTACATCTTTCAATGTCATCCATCTAAAATAGTAAATTAGTAATTATCAGCAACATATAATATATTAAAATATTTTGTTGTATAGCTTATCAAAAATCCGAAATCTCGTTATAGTTCTCAAGTGATTTATTATTAGAACCAAAATTTTATATAAGTAAAGTATGCTACATATTATTGCTACAAAGGTGCCACTTCTTCAGTACTAATTGAGATCCAAATTCAAATAATAAATGGAAGCAATCTGTTATGGAAATTATACGATTAATTGATGATATTTATACAGACACTAAACGGATCAAAATCCAGTTCAATATATTTCTCTTTACTTTCTGCTTTCTACATAGTCTATTGATTTTTTTTTCTTGAACTGTATACAAAGGGGACAACGATTTCTAATAAATGACTAAAAAATGAATGCAACGATACAAAAATTAGTAAACAAATGCAATGCTCAATAGTGATCTTTAAATCTTACAGTTGATTGTTTGGTTTGACGTCGTTGGAAGACTTGCAAGAATCAACCTGAAAATCAAAATTGCATGGTACTTGTCAATACAAAGACTAAATTAGTTTAGTACTTTGTTCATAAAAATCTAAAATTCTTTGTCAATTCTAATAAGTTTCCAATTACCTGTACAATTTTATTTCTTCTCCTTTATCTATTTTTTTTTATGGAAATAAATTTTGTAGTTATTTATGACCTTGTCTCTTTGCTTTGAAGTAAACACGGGGATTGTCAAAACAAAGACGACATTAGTTTAGTACTTTGTCCATTAAAATGTAAACCTTTCGTCAATGTCTAATAAATTTCATATCATCTTGACAATTTTATTTCTTCTCCTTAATCTTTATTTTTTTTGTCAAAAATAAATTTTGTTGTTATTTATAACCTTGACTCTTTACTTTGAATTAAAACATAAAAGTAAGTATATAATCTTTATAGCTGAATCCATACATGTCCTCACTAATATCATAAGAAGAAAGTGATTAAATTGTATATGTAGAATTCAACAAAATTATGTACATTAACATTTAATTGATAAACAATTTTCTATGTACATTTCGCAAAATAGCCATTATTTACAATAGTAAGGGTTGCATTCAATAATAATTGGTATGATCTGATATACATCATTAATAACTCTTTCATAAAGTTCATTCGACAAAACACTCAATCTTTGTACCCTTGTTTTCACAATTTTTTCGAGTTCTTTAAAGAGTTTCAATGAGGAGTTTAAGCATTTAATTATCAATTTAATCGTCAATTATTGTTCTCGATCTCTGGGAGTAATTAATTTCAGTTTCTATTTCTTTTTTTTTGCAGTTTTTATTGAATTCATTTATTCAAATAGCCTTCCACTATGTTAGATTTTCTACTCGAAAAGGCCACCATTAACTTGAAATATTTCTTTAATAATACAATACTTCAAACGCGAGGCAAATTGGATCAATATAATTGCTAAAGTTGACCAAATTATCAAAATGAATTTGGTAGATGACCATTACCAATTAACTAATAAGAGGTCAATTACTTGAGAAAAAACATTTATAACGTCCAGTAACAACTATATAAATCACAATAAATTACCATACATGTCATCACTATTATAATCGGAAGAAATTGATTAAATTGTATATGAAAAATTCAACAAAATTATGTACATTAACATGTAATTGATAGACAATTTTATATGTACATTTCGCCAAACCTCCAGTATTTACAATAGTAAGGGTTGCATTCAATAATAATTGGTAAGTTTTGACATACATCATTAATAACTCTTTCATAGAGTTCCATCGACAAAGCGTCCAATCTTTGTATCTTTGTTTTCACTTCTTTTTCGAGTTTTTTTTTATAGTAGCTGTAATTCGTCTTCTTTGACAGTTTTTTTTTACATACAGCTGAATCTTGTATAAATAACTTCCTATGCGTAACTTTTTTCTCGCCGTGAAATTAAATCGCCAACATAAGTTTAGAATCCAACAATTTTGACTAATGTTCTCCAAGTGACCCTCATATCTACAACGTATTGGAATCAACATCCCGTCCGTAAAAAAACTTGTCCATCTTGGATTGTAGATCCCCGAACACATTTCTTCACGAATTAGTTTTTTTTGGTTTATAATTTGTACCTGAAAATCATTCATTAATTATATAATTTTCCATTATGACTAACTATCATGTACTAAAGTACATATTGGATTATATAATTATTGACAGAATATACTTTAAAAATAGAGATAAAAATCTTAAATATTTATTTACATAATCAAAGTCATTCCCCTCTTGCCCAACTTGGGGGGAACAGTGTTATATACCATCTCTATCTCAGAAAAGGTTTCTCCATATTTGATGACTAACATTTATCATTTAAAAAACTACTTGAGTGAAGAGAGATTATTTACATGATGCCATGTAATTAGCGAAAAGCTATTTTGAGATGATGAGTTGATAATTTGAATATTAATATGATACATCTTTCACTTGCAGTACAAATAAATATCAAGAATTTATATGTAGTAGGGGAGTGACTATTCACAACTTACAAAAACATCCACACTATGGTAGCAAAGAAAAATAATTAAGTGATATACTCAAGGAAGACATGCATTTCTTGAAAACCATATGATCATCTACGTTATATGTGATTTAAGAAAGTAAAATGTGACACAATGGTCATCAAATGTTTTTATCCTCTTTTTTAACTCTCGATGAGAAAGTAGGAAAATATTTGTGTTTCTTTTGAAAGTAATTTATGAATAATATTATATTAATTAGAGTATTGTACTACAAAATTCTTTACCTTTGAATTACATAATTGTACTGAATCATGCATTGACACATGATTAGATGAAATTTAATAGTATTAGAGTGATATAGTGTGTATTATTATGATAATTATATGTTTTTAAATTTGGTAATTTTTTTATGCATGTGACAGAGGCATAGATCACAATATTAATCATGTTTATTAATTGTCAATAATCATGATTTAGATGAACTTAATACTTAGCAGGTCATAATGCTGCTAATTAATTGGGAGCTTGCTTTGAAAGAATTATAACATAAACAATATGAAAAAAGACAGAAAATAGTGCCTTACCAGTGCTATAAGCAGCTCCTTTGATCATCTAATTGAGAAGAAGATAAAATAAAAGGAATATATCTAAAGAAGTAATTGGCCCCACATCACCACCCTACTTTTATTTTTCATCAAGAATCTCTTACATTTAAACATCTCTCAACCTTTTCAAGGTGGAAAAGGCAACACTCCTACCAAAATAAATAGACTTTTTCTACTTTTAGTGGCTTAGGTGAAAAGCAAAGCAAGATAGATACATTTATTAGGATTATCATTATTTCTTCTTTCTTTATTTTTTGTTTTTACATGATTTTAAACATACCCTCTTCATTGATTAGGGATATTAAGCTGCCCTCCCTATTTTAACAGGATAAACTTGTCTTTTTCCTTTTTATTATTTGATTTTTTTTTCATTTATTCGATCATCACTATTATTATGAGATTAACCTTTTTCAAAATCTTTCCATCATTCAATAATCCAATAATTGCATTTTCATATATGACATTAGACAATCATATAACTAACCCTATCAATAAATCAAACTTCCAATTAATTACTTGTAGTTTAAGTGGCAATGCACCTCTTAGAGAATATAAGAGTTCCTTATAATCCCTGATAGCAAATTCATAAAAAATAAATTAAAAATTAAAAATCTTCCTAATCATAGCATACCAAATATTTTAATTTAAATAAAAGCCTTATTTTTAGTAAATCATATATATGTTTAATTATGTTAAACTTTATGGTTTGGGACGCGTGGATAGAGAGGTATTGAAAGACACGTGCTTTATGTCTCCTCTCTTTTTCTTCTTTCTCTCGTAACACCCACCCACTTGTTTTTTATGTACCCCTTTTGCCCGTTATTAGCGCTATATTTTATTATACTGTTTTTAAAATTCACTACCCGCCAAACCCTAATGGCCCCCCATTAATATAAATCTTTGCAGAAAATTAGGGTCCAATCTGAAAAAGAGGAAGAAAAACTGTTTTAATTACTTTAGAAATCAATTATTAACCCTTCTTACCACTTCAGATTCTGAACTCTTTGGGGCCCTTTTGCACTCTATATTCTAAGTACAGTGTACTACGTTTCTGCCATTTTTAACACCTTCTGTCTCACTGTCTTTACTTTTTATTTTAATATTACTTTAATATAAAGGCAGACAAAATAATATCAAGGTCTTCGTGGATCCCACCTCCCCGAACCTAATTATTAAAGCGTTACTGAAGAAAGCTAACCTATTATACTAAAGCGAGAGCGAAGCGGAGGCGAGGAGCGAATAAAGGTTAGGGTTTGCAGGATCTTTTCCTGCAATCCTCACAACCCCTTCTCATCCCCTTCTTCTTTCATCACAACGTCCGATAGATCGATTGATCTACCGAGTTGTCGTCGTTCATGGCGAAGATAGAAATGGTGATCGAAACTCCGGAATTCACGCGTAAAGACGACGCCGGTGATGCAGGCGACATGGAAGAGATGGAGTTTGGAAAGAGGAGAGGATGTTGTTTCTGGATTCCGTGTTTCGATTCGGATCGGACGAAGAGCAGCGGTGGTGGATCGGTGTGGTGGGAGAGGATCAGTATGTCGGAGAATAAAGAGCGGTGGTGGAGCGGAGGCTGGAAGAAGGTGAGAGAGTGGTCGGAGATCGTCGCCGGACCGAAATGGAAGACGTTCATCCGGCGGTTCAACGGGAATAACAAAGGCGGTGGTGCGGTAGGCGGTGGCAGAGGGAAATTCCAATACGCACGTGATGCAGGCGACATGGAAGAGATGGAGTTTGGAAAGAGGAGAGGATGTTGTTTCTGGATTCTGTGTTTCGATTCGGATCGGACGAAGAGCAGCGGTGGTGGATCGGTGTGGTGGGAGAGGATCAGTATGTCGGAGAATAAAGAGCGGTGGTGGAACAGAGGCTGGAAGAAGGTGAGAGAGTGGTCGGAGATTGCCGCCGGACCGAAATGGAAGACGTTCATCCGGCGGTTCAACCGGAATAACAAAGGCGGTGGTGCGGTAGGCGATGGCAGAGGGAAATTCCAATACGATCCTTTGAGTTATCCTCTGAACTTCGATCATGGACCGGGGCAGAACGGGAATCCCGAGCTACTCTGCAATGAAATCGGTGCTCGGTGGAATCCGAGTGGCTGCTTCTTCTAGGACTTTCGGTTCGCTCTCGGTCGGGACCGATTTGGTCTCGGTGGCTCCTGGCGTCTCGCTTCAGAAGGCTCGAACCTGGGATGAAGGTGTCTCCTCCGAGTTCTCCACTACCTCTCTCGAACAAATCTTTAGGGTTTTCTTAAATCTCCCTTTCTCTCGTAATTATGTTTTTATTTTTTATTTTTAACAACTATAATCAGTTTTTTGTTTTTTCGTTATGGGTTTCTAATATAATAATTCTGCAATTTTTTTATTTTTTATTTTTGGATTCAGGGCAAGAAAGTCGTGATTTTTGGTCTCCCTGGAAGTCTTATTTCCCTCCATCTTTATTCGTTCATGCTATTGAAGAAGTATAATGTCAAAAGGCTGAGCTGATGGTCATTCATCGCAGATGCTCAACCGCCAGGTTGTGAAATCTGGATCTGCTTCCATAAAGGTAATTAGTCGCTTTACAGCTTGAAGCTTGAATTCTGGGTTGACTCATTTCTCTCCTCTTATTTGCAACATCTCGTGGCATAAAAAGAGTTCCACTTCTGTTCTTCTGATTTGCAACTTTTTAAAGAAGTTCCTGCCTCTTATTTGGTGTTAACTTATTATATCTCTATATCTATATTTTATTGTTTTTGGTGTTTGTTTGGTTTTAGTTTCGGATCTTGAGACTCCGAAGTTGACGATGTTCGGGACCGATCAACCCGAGATAAGAGAGGTTGAGGTACGGATTTGTGTCTTTGAGGTATCTACTCTTTATAACAATAAAGCTTATCCTTCATATGCTTGGCAAGAGAATCAGAAAAAAAAAATTCATAAAGGTTAGCTATGAATGAAAACAGAAAATTTATTAAGCTGATAGGATGATACCTTAGTAGTTTCGTAGCGTCTTGATTTGTTGAAAAATTTTCGTCATACAAATGGGAAGAACGTCCTAAACTTTATTTATAGTGAGTTTCAAGAAAAAGATAACACCTACTTCATGGGCAATAGTCAAGAAAGGCTGCTGACAAAATTAGGCAGAGAAGGCTGCGGCATCTCTCAACAAAATAACAAAATTAGGCAGAAGACATCTCTCAGAGGACAAAATTAGGCAGAATTGTTGTTTGTATGGGAAGATGAAAATGGTTTTTTGGCTGAATGTAACTATCAGAGATTTGAGGTAATTTCATGAATATATGGAATAGCCATGGAAGTGATAATGTAGAAAGTGATACCGTATAATGTAATTTAGATTATATAAATTTGGCAGACAAATAAGCTTGTATTATATTATTTCATTAATTTAGTTGTTCTTCTTGGTACTAATTATAATTAGAAGTAATTATTGTAAGAATAGTTCTGGATCAGTTATATTATTTAATTAATTCAGTTGTTCTTCTTGGTACTAATTATAATTAGAAGAAGTTATTGTAAGAATAGTTGTGGATCAGTTTTGATATATTTGTGGTTCAATGATTTGACATATAACATCAAAGTGCAATGTACATAACTTCATGATTTAAAGAAAAAGTTCTGAATTTTTGTTTTCTTATTGGTAGCTTTGGAGTTTGGCTTGGATCAAAGAGTTTGGCTTGGATCAAATATTGATTATTCTTAAAATGTGACAATGACGTTTTGTTGCTGAGGTGGCGTGCTGAAGAGCCTCCGTTGGAGTGAATTATTAAGTATATAGTATAGATTAGGGGAATTAATAAAGTTGTGAAGCTTACCTGGGGAAAGAAATGACCCATTTAAATTATTCCCGCTAAGAGACAGAGACTTAAGGGACGTGAAAGCATCTAAAGATGTTAGGATGTTGTTGGTGTATCCATTGCTACTAAAGTCAAGGGTCTCCAGCTTATTCCATCTAGATAATCTCATAAAACCTGCAGTAAGTGAGATTTTAATTTTGGAAGATATTAAATTAGAAGTTATTAATTAATTAAATATCCCATGCATATGTATGTATGATAATTGACAGTATATATACCGCTAGATATATGAGTGTGTATATATGTAAACGCTTGGTTGTTGGCAAACATATAATGGTTATTAGGAAAGAGACAGAGGAACTAATGAAGTTATTTGAATGATGAGAACCCATCAGCCGGGTGACACTTCTGGCGATTTTATGTATATTGTTGTGGAGAAGAACAAAATCTGTGAAATTTATTTCCTTTAAGAATTTATTTCCTTTAATAAAAGATGATAATTTTAGTAGTCGTTTTATTTAGCAGTTACTAAAATTGTAATTATAACTATATGTGTGCATATCTATGTATGTCTATATATATAGTATCCCTCCATTAAGACATAAAACAAGAATAAAAAAATATCCTTTTTCTTCTCCCGTGGATGTAGGCCAGAGAGCCAAATCACGTTACATCTTTGTGTCTTTTATTAGTATTTAACATGGTATCAGAGCTTTAGGCTCGTACAACTGAAAATACTTTTTTCGGCCTTCATCGCCGAAATTTTTTGTGTCGGTCTTCATCGCCGAATCTTTGTGGTCGGCCTTCATCGCCTCGCTGTGTCCGACTTACATCATCTTGTTGGAACAACTGAGAAATTTTTCTTTTCTTCCGACCTTTATCGTCGAAATTATTTTATTTTGGCCTTCATTGCTGAAACCTTCCTCGTTGGCCTTCATCGTCATTATTCGTGTTGCTGATTGGTGCATACGTCTTTATCACTGCTACTATATCACCATCCACTACTGCGTTTTCCTCATCGGCACTGCTGATATCCTAATCGTAGTCGACGCCTTCGTCTCCATTGCTACTGTATTTCAGTCGTCGCTACTCGAACCCACCATTGCTGATCTTTGTCGTCTCTCGCGCATCTCTCTCACATATCTCTCTTGAGCATCACTGCATCACCTCTAAAAGAATGGCAGTTCTCGGTCTTTAACTTCTTCGGAGGTTTATATCATCTTGAAATAAATCCATGTTTTGTAAAAAAAAAAAAAGAAATAAAAAACCCTAGATCCGTAACGCTGGCCACAAAGCTTCAACTCTGAAGCAAGGCAGGAAACTCCGAAAGCTACGAAAAATTTTAGGGTTTTAATTTCGCGATTTTAAGCAGCTTTGAAAAGTTCTTCGAGACCGTAATAATTTTCACGGATCATAGTGAAGAAGATCGATCGATCGAGAGGTATCGATGGGGGACAAGAAACTCTGGTCCAATGATGAAGAAAAGGCGATGGTAGAATCAGTTCTTAGTGCTGAATGTTGCGATTTCTTGATCTCATCGGCTTCGAACAACATTTTCGCGAATCCAGTGACGCCGGCAGGTCAGCCGAAGCAGCTCTGTCAGCTCGTTGAATGGTTAGATTGGAGTTATGCGATTTTCTGGCGAATCTCGAGGTCGAAATCTGGTGAGGTTAGTTTAATCTGGGGAGATGGTCACTGCAAAGATGTTAATGGAGGAGGTGTGGAAGAAAATGAAGGAAGTGAGATTGAAGGTTCGTCGACGGCGATGAGAAAATGAGTGATTCAGAAGCTTCATGCGTTATTCGGAGGAGTAGAAGACGAAAATTTCGTTGCGAGGTTATGTCACGACGCCCCTGACGTAGGCTGACGTCATGACCGGCACAGCGTACTATACACTGTACATACTCATATACAGTATATAATATAATGTCAGCCTTCACGTACTCTCACAATCCTTCCTAAAATGTACATAATTTTTTTTTTCATATACCACAAATCAAATCCAATATAGATATCTATAATCATTCCATTCATTCACACATCACATTTTCATTTCATCATCCAATATATTAAGTTATCTATGCCTACACATCCCATCTAGATAATAATACATACATACATATACATACATATATATATATATATATATATATATATATATATATATAAAAGGAAGTTGCAGAACGAAAAAAAAAAAAAAGAAAGAGAGGAAGAACGACAGAGAAGAAGAAGAAGAAAAAGGGGAGAACGGGCGATTCGCGTCAAATTCGGACCCGCGGTAAGTGATTTTCACCTTCTTTCTTCGTGAAATTATTATCTAAGCTAGATGTAAACTTACACACGTATATTGGGCTCCTACGTATAAAATACGTGTATTATATATCTCGATATACGTGTATTTTAACGTATGTATTTAATTAAAATTACGGGGTGTTACATTGTAACACCCCGTAAATTTAATTAAATACATAAGTTGACGTACATGTATATCGAGATATATAACACATGTATTTTATACGTATACACATGATAATATACGTATTGGATATGTATGCGCTAAATATACGCGTGTATGATTTAATTAAAAATGTGGATTGGCGTATGATTTAATGAATTAATGAATAGTATGATTGAATGAATGAAAGTGAAATATTAAGATGCTGAGTTGGTTAATTATTGAGCATGAGGTGCATTGGATCTTTTTAGATATAAAATTATCATCTCTCATGTCTAATCTCACACTTTCTCAAATGTTTAAATAATAAAAAAAAAAACAAAAGAAGTCACTCTCAATCTCTCTCACCAACGTCCAAACAAAAAGAAATAAAAATAAAAAAAATAAAAGAAGAGAGAGAAGCAATGAGTTGCTGAATGAAGGAAAGAAAGAAATAAAAAAACAGAGAGAAGAACGGACGGAACGAAGGAAGGAGAAGAAGAAAAAGGGGAGGGATTCGCGCGAAATCAGGACCTACGGTAAGTAATTTTTCCTCTATTTCTTCGTGAAATTACTATCTAAGCCAGATGTAACGATTCTAGTGGACTAATTTTGACTGTGGGAGCCGTTTTACGACGTTTTTCAAAAATTGGGGTTTTGACCCAACATTAATGGAAAATCCGCTAGGAAGGTAGAAAAACACTCTCTGAACTGTCGGGACTCCGAATATGTGGTCAGATTCTATTTCATGCGTTTTGGAGACCGTTTGACAATTTTAATACAATTTACATCTTTCGGATGAATAGTGATAAATAGTGAAGAGTGAATAGTGTATAGTGAACAGTGATGTGAACAGTGATGTGCATCCAATGAAACTCCGGTTTGAGATCATAGAATCGTAGAGAACTGAATTCCGGACGTTTCGATGCTAGGATTGTGATTTTTGGATATGATTTGATATTTTTAGTAGCTAACGATATGATAAATGGTGCTTCTCATGATAAGCTCTGGTTCATTTCAGTTGAGAGCTTGCGTACATGGATAAACGCTCTTGAGGAAGCAATGACGTTTATGGTGCTCGCTTTTAAAGGATATATTGGATTAGAAACCCGTGTAACCACTGTGAGTATAGTTTTCTTGATTTGGTTCTTGTATGGCATTGTACGCATATAAACTGTTTGATTGTATGCATGTGATATTATATATAAGGCATTGAGTTTTATGGATCATGCAAACTGATTTTAGCATTGGAGTTTCTAACGATGAGACTTTGCGAATCCTCATTGTCATTTAGTTAGGAATTAGACCCGGATGAGGTTTTGCGAGTCCTCATTGTCAGTAGGTCTGTCCTAACAAGGGTTGCGATCCTTGAAATGACTGTGAATTGGGTAATGAGAGACTGTGTCTACCTTGTACGGCCATACAAGGGTTAGACCCGCTCTCTTGCCTTGCGGAGGAGGGAGATTTTGCATTGTATTATGGAAAACTCATGAAATTTATGTTGTTGACATGTATAATATATTCGTTGAATGATACATGTGTTGCATAAGTGTTTGAAATGATTTTAAATGTCATATTTCTCTAAATGTATATAATTACCATATCAAGAACTATATTCACTGAGCTGTTGTTTGCTCACCCCATTTCCTCCAATATTTCAGGTATTGAGTCGAAGGGAAAAGGAAACTCCGTGAGTGATAATCACGTGAGCCTTCGTCTGGTATGTGTATGTATGCTTGGAGGAAATATATTATATTTATGTTATTTTGATATGTATAATTGTCACACACGATATATATGTAATATGACCTAGATGGGTTGTGTAGTAATATTATATAATGCTTGGGATGATGAAATGAGCTGATCATAGATACGTATCAGGTGAGAATTTATTTTGTGGAATGAATGGAATGATTATAGAGATCTATATTGGATTTGATTTGTGGTATAGGAAAAAAATTTCTGTACATTTTGAAAAGTATTGTGAGAGTACGTGAAGGCTGACAGTATATTATATACTATATATGGGTATGTACAGTGTATAGTACGCTGTGCCGGTCATGACGTCAGCCTACGTCAGGGGCGTCGTGACAATATTGGTATCAGAGCCTGAGTTTAAAATTCGTAAAAAGATAAAAGCTTTATGATATTATGATTGTTTGTATGGGTATACATATGGGTAGTCCTATTATGTTGAGCCTAATGAAATATGTTATCTTGCCTGAGAATCACCTGTGTCGGTGAACTCTAGATGTGGAAAAGACCAGTCAAGATTAACAATGGAAATTGCTGATCAAGAAAGGATCAGAAGGCTGAAAGAAAAAGAACTAGATGTAATCCAGTGATAATAACTAGTAACTACCCAATAACAACGAAATGCATAGCTTATGAGCTTGTGGCAAAGTTGTAATGTGAGAAAGACAGAGGCTTGAACCATTGATAGCTCCAGATGTGGGTGTCAATGGTGTGGGTACTTCTGTAAAAACATATATAGTTAAGACTGAAGTCAACATAAAATACATAGAAGGTCTCAATGATAAGCCAGATGAAATACAAAGAGATGTGAAAGTTATGGAAACTTTCAAGAGAAGAGACTCAATTTTAAATGACAGTCTGATAGTAGACGTAGTAAAGAATTTGAAACTCTGAGTGGAGACTATCTTCGAGAATGATTAAGTCTCTGAACATGATAAAGCAAGTTAGTTACGTTTAAGCTAACTGATGATAAGAGATGATAGAAAATTGGGTTAAGGACTTCTGAGATGATTAAGGCATGTGATTAATTAAAGAAGCTAGTTTAGGAGGGCTTCTATCATCATGCTAAAATTGACTGAAGGCATGAAAAAGTTTATCTTGTTCAAATGTAGTGCCATGCCTAACCATAAATACAAACATGAATGAAATAGACTGGTATAGTTTATTTTTGGACTGATCACAATGGATACTCTGAGAATGATAAAGATCTAGAATACATGTTGGGATCCTATAGGGCAGGTTTGATAATTGTTGGGTTATAAATATATACGCAAGTTGTGAGACAGACTATAAATTTTGGGTCAGCCAAAGCTGCGGTGAAATTTTTAACATCAGTAATAGTGAGATAGTTTTCACTGCCGTTTGAAGTCGAGTCGTCAACACCAGTGTTAAGTAAAAGGTGAACTAAGTAATGTAAGGAAATGTTGGGGCAAGAATATGAAATTCAAGATAAGCGAAACATTGAGTAAGGTTGAGATTGTGGCAGTATTTGTGACTTTAATTTTTTTAGTACCAAACCCAATGAGAATGGGAAAAAGGGAAGTGATGTTAACGAATTATGAAAACCAAAAGTGGTTTCCATTGCCTGAGCAGGAGTCACAGACTGAGTACATTGTATCTCGACCTATAATTGTCTATTATCAATCTAAACAAAAAAACACACAGGAGGTATTAGTCTCCAGTTAGTCGATATGGAATGCCCCAATCTTTTTATCAAAAAAAAGTACAGTAAATGAAAGACCAGATCCAAAGATTAGTAAGACGTTGATAACATGTATGATCAAGATTTTGTTATTGTGTATATTCTGATGTATTGTTGGATCTACTTGGTCTTGTACCTCTAGTGATATGGTAGATAGATTGTATTATCTTTTGTTATCATAGTAGATCATTGATTGTGAGCATGTCTACAGGAGAAAGAATCTACCTTGATATGGTTAGCAAATAATAGATGGCATAAATATGAGGGTCATCACGTATTTATAGACTTTAAAATATGAAATTTTTGGAATTGGATGCTTGGTGGGTATGATTGGCTGGTCACCTCTCATGCCAGGTGGACCATCTCTCCGAAAAGGAGTAATATTCTGAATAAGTGGAAAATTCTCATTTTGAATATCGAGAAATTTATACCCTCAAAATCTTGTATCTAAGATAAGATAGTTATTGACGAGGAAATGGAGAATATGGCTAGTACAAAGCCATTTAGAGTAACGTAATAAGGCATGCAGTTGATTAAAATTCCTGTGGTGAGCTGGTATCTTGGAGTATTCTCTGATGAAGTATTAAAATGGCTACCTGGACAGGAGATTGATAGCATATAAAAATGATATCAGTATAATATGTATCTCTATTCCTTCATATGAAGAGTACTTGAGAAAATGTGAGAATTTAAGGTGTAGGTAAGTGTGTTAATGAGCAAAAGATTTATTATCCTTGATCTGCCACTTTGGAGAGCATTTGTGATAATATGAAAAGAAGGTATAGTGAAATATGTTTAAGTATGAATTACTGTTAACTGAGCATGATAACAATAAATAATGAATATCCTTTACCATGGATAGCTGGTCACATTCGATTAACTACATGGAGCCAAAATTTCTTTACGATCATTTTGAGATCTAGGCACCATCAGTTAAGAATTTAAGAAAAGAATGTCATGCAGATTATTTTAAGACAAAATATGGATATTATGAAATTTTGGTAACCTTGATTAATGTGTCAATCACGTTTATAGGATTGATACAGTGGGTATATGAACCATATCTTGATTATCACATAGTCTTCGCTGAGGATATATGAAATTGTCCCAAGAAATGAGAGGAGCATGAATAACACCTCAGAATTATCTTGTAGTCACTAAGAGAGCACCGATTGAGTGCCAAGCTCGGTGAATATGAGTTTTGAATATAATTAAGATGAGAATTTTTGGATCACATGACCAGTTTAAATAGTATCTTTAAGGATGCTGTGAAGGTCAACGTGATTTTAATGATGGAAATCAGAAGTTTCTGGTAGTAGTTGTATGTTATAGAACGTGCGTGGAAAGATCCTTG
The DNA here is from genome assembly GCA_035771175.1 of Paratinospora sagittata. NCBI lineage: Eukaryota > Viridiplantae > Streptophyta > Magnoliopsida > Ranunculales > Menispermaceae > Paratinospora > Paratinospora sagittata. The sequence goes on from CM069599.1 coordinate 30,929,519, forward strand.
AAGCTTTCTGTTCCACTCACGAAACTAAGCCAGATAAATGCTATAAAATGTGTGGACCGTTGTGCATGGGGAAGCTCTCACCGTATTAAATGTTGTCACTAGTTTCAGAACCTGGAAGTAATTGTGATTGATGAATATCACGTCCAGATCTGGATTTTGTACTGATACAAAAGGATAGGTTAATTACTTGTGCCTTCAGGTATTTGGTAGTGCACGAGAATAACTATCGTAAGAGTGAAGAGAAATTTGTTGGTAGTTATTTTGAAATGATGAGAGCCTTGCCTCTATAATAAAATTGTCACATTAGTTTCAGATTTTTAGTCTGAAGTAATTATTTGAACGAAAAAAAAAAAGAGAAAACTGAATATGAGGTAATAAATGTGACAAGAATTCCCGAAGGATTTGATTTTATATTGAATTATTATCCTAGGAAAGACCAATATGTTTTTGAGGCATTGAGCAGGAAACAGGCTGAAACTGGACTAGTAACTATCAGTTAGCCATAAATGGAGATTGTTTGTGAGTGAGAGTTACAGTTATGAGTGTACTCTCTGTTACTCCATGTGTTGATATTTGTGCTCGAATGCATGTTCAGCTGATTGATACTCATATTCAGAGAGTAAGATTTATGATGAGACGAGTATGATATCAGTATGAAAGATTATGGACTTGGAAAGATAAATTGTGTCAAATGAATATGGGATTCCAATGGTATCGTATGGGTTATGGGTAGAAATGATACCATCTGGATGACCATTAGTGGACTGCTAAGTCTATGTATTCTTCCAATGAATACCAGAATTCTATTGATAGACTGAGCAAATTGTATATGTGTGCGATATGGAGATTTGTGGGAGTACTCAGATATTTGTCATGTCGGATTAAGATCCGAAGCTTGTGTCGAGATCTGATATATGATGCAGACTCGATTTGGTACTCATCTCCTTCTCAATGTGATATTGTACTCTCAGACTGGTTGACAGACTGAGAGAGTGACTTTGATGCTTGCGAGCATGCTCGGGTCTAGTATACTTGAATTTTGGTGGAAGTTGGAAGGAATATTTTATGTGTGTAAACGTATGTGTATAAACAACTATTATCATAGCATAATGATGGCACTCTAAAGGTTTTATAATAAGCCTTATAGATCTCCAACTTGTTGAATTGAAAGTGTGGTGTTATTGTTATTGGTGCCAGATGATAGTATTAAATACACAAGGTTGGTATATAGGCCTTGAAATTTAGTGTGGCTGACCCAAGTTTGCTAAGGGTCTTACCACAGAAAGGCCAAAATGAGATTTGGAATGAAAAGAAAGCTCGCGCCGCGATTTGTTGGACCAGTGGGGATCCTTGATAGGATAGGTCCATTGGCTTACCAATTTGCTCTACTGTCACAGTTGATAAGTGTCCGGAATAGTTTCTATATATGGATGTGGAGGCAATATCATTCGAATTCCATCTATGTTATGGATATAACTCACCACTAAGTTGGGGAGGATACTACGTATCAAGAAGAGCAAACATGGAAGCGAAATATAAAATGCGGGAGTAGTTTTCTGGGATTGAGTATCACTTGAGGAATAGTCCTTGATTCTAAATTTCGAGGACGAAATTCCTTAAGTTGGGGAGATTGTAACACCCCGTAAATTTAATTAAATACATAAGTTGATGTACACATATATCGAGATATATAATACATTTATTTTATACGTATACACATGATAATATATGTATTTGATACGTATGCGCTAAATATACGCGTGTATGATTTAATTAAAAATGTGGATTGGCGTATGATTTAATGAATTAATGAATAGTATGATTGAATGAATGAAAGTGAAATATTAAGATGCTGAGTTGGTTAATTATTGAGCATGAGGTGCATTAGATCTTTTTAGATATAAAATTATCATCTCTCATGTCTAATCTCACACTTTCTCAAATGTTTAAATAATAAAAAAAAAACAAAAGAAGTCACTCTCAATCTCTCTCACCAACGTCCAAACAAAAAGAAATAAAAATAAAAAAAATAAAAGAAGAGAGAGAAGCAATGAGTTGCTGAATGAAGGAAAGAAAAATAAACAGAGAGAAGAACGGACGGAACGAAGGAAGGAGAAGAAGAAAAAGGGGAGGGATTCGCGCGAAATCAGGACCTGCGGTAAGTGATATTTCCTCTATTTCTTCGTAAAATTACTATCTACGCTAGATGTAACGATTCTAGCGGACTAATTTTGACTGTGGGAGCCGTATTACGACGTTTTCAAAAATTGGGGTTTTGACCCAACGTTAACGGAAAATCCGCTAGGAAGGTAGAAAAACACTCTGAACTGTCGGGACTCCGAATCTGAGGTCAGATTCTATTTCATGCGTTTTGGAGACCGCTTGACAATTTAATACAATTTACATCTTTCGGATGAATAGTGATGAATAGTGAAAAGTGAATAGTCCATAGTGAATGGTGCATAGTGAACAGTGATGTGAAAAGTGATGTGAACAGTGATGTGCATCCAATGAAACTCAGGTTTGAGATCATAGAATCGTAGAGAACTGAATTCTGGACGTTTCGATGCTAAGATTGTGATTTTTGGATATGATTTGGTATTTTTAGTAGCTAACGATATGATAAATGGTGCTTCTCATGATAAGCTCTGGTTCATTTCAGTTGAGAGCTTGCGTACATGGATAAACGCTCTTGAGGAAGCAATGACGTTTACAGTGCTCTCTTTTAAAGGATATATTGGATTAGAAACCCGTGTAACCACTGTGTGTATAGTTTTCTTGATTTGGTTCACATTGTACGCATATAAACTGTTTGATTGTATGCATGTAATATTATATATAAGGCATTGAGTTTTATGGATCATGCAAACTGATTTTAGCATTGGAGTTTGTAACGATGAGGCTTTACGAATCCTCATTGTCATTTCATTAGGAATTAGACCCGGATGAGGTTTTGCGAGTCCTCATTGTCAGTAGGTCTGTCCTAACAAGGGTTGTGATCCTTGAAATGACTGTGAATTGGGTAATGAGAGACTGTGTCTACCTTGTACGGCCATACAATGGTTAGACCCGCTCTCTTGCCTTGCGGAGGAGGGAGATTTTGCATTGTATTATGGAAAACTCATGAAATTTATGTTGTTGACATGTATAATATATTCGTTGAATGATGCATGTGTTGCATAAGTGTTTGAAATGATTTTAAATGTCATATTTCTCTAAATGTATATAATTGCCATATCAAGAACTATATTCACTGAGATGTTGTTTTCTCACCCCATTTCCTCCAATATTTCAGGCATTGAGTCGAAGGGAAAAGGAAACTCCGTGAGTGATAATCACGTGAGCCTTCGCCTGGTATGTATATGTATGCTTGGAGGAAATAGATTATATTTATGTTATTTTGATATGTATAATTGTCACACACGATATATATGTAATATCACCTAGATGGGTTGTGTGGTAATATTATATAATGCTTGGGATGATGAAATGAGCTGATCATAGATACGTATCAGGTGAGAATTTATTTTGTGGAATGAATGGAATGATTATAGAGATCTATATTGGATTTGATTTGTGGTATAGGAAAAAAAAATTTGTACATTTTGGGAAGGATTGTGAGAGTACGTGAAGGCTGACAGTGTATTATATACTGTATATGAGTATGTAGAGTGTATAGTATGCTGTGCCGGTCATGACGTCAGCCTACGTCAGGGGCGTAGTGACAATATTGGTATCAAAGCCAAGTTTAGGATTAAAAGCCTAAAAGATTAAAAGTTGTATGATATTATGATTGTTTGTATGGGTATACATATGGGTAGTCCTATTATGTTGACCCTAATCCAATATATTATCTTTTCTGGGAATCACCTGTGTCGGTGAATTTCAGATTTGGAAACGAATAGTCAAGATTAACAATGGAAATTGTTGATCAAAAAAGGATCAGAAGGCTGAAAGAAAAAGAACTGGATGTAATCTAGTGAGAATAAATTATATAGCTTATATATGGCTAGTAACTACCCAATAACAATGAAATGCACAGCTTATGAGCTTGTGGCAAAGTTGTAATGTGAGTGAATATAGTTCTTAAGATGTCAATTATATACATTTAGAGAAATATGACATTTAAATTGTAACACCCCGTAATTTTAATTAAATACATACATTGAAGTACGCGTATATCGAGATGTATAATACATGCATTTTATACGTATGAGCTAAATATGCATGTGATAATACACGTATTTGATACGTATGCGCTAAATATACGCGTGTATGAATAGTAAATAAATAAAATTATGAAATGAAGATGATACATGTGAATTAAATTGATTAATTTATGGGATTGGTTAATGAAAAATGTGGATTTGAATATGATTGAATGAATTTAATGAAATTTGATGGAGGAGTTAGTTAATAAAGGGAGTCAAGGTGCATGGAATCATTTGTATATATAAATCTAAATAAAAATAAAATAAAAAATAAATAAATAAAATGTCCTTAGTTGCTTCCAACGTGTGCAACAAGGAATAAAAAAATATAAAAATAAAAAAATAAAAAAAATGAAATGAAATGAAATGAAACAGAAAGGAAGAAGTTGCAGAACGAGCAGACAGAGAGAAAGGAAAGGAAGGAAGGAAGAAAGAAGGGGAAACGAAGGGAGATCCGAATCTGTGGTAAGCTATTTTTGTTATTTTTCGTCGTAAAATTACTATCTAAGCTAGATGTAACATTTCTAGCGGAGTAATTTTTGTTGTAGGAGCCGTTTTACGGCGTTTTAAAAAAAATGGGGTTTTGACCCAACGTGAATGAAACTCCGCTAGAAAGGTAGAAAAATGCTCCCTGGACTGTAGAACCCCGAATATGTGATTAGATTCAATTTCATAATGTTTGGAGACCAATTGACAATTTTAATACAATTTACATCTTTCGGATGAATAGTAAAAATAAATGGTAAATAGTGAATAGTAAAAAGTGAATAGTAAAAAGTGAATAGTACTGTGAACAGTGAGTCGATATTTTAGTAGCTACCGAAATGGTAAATGATGATTCTCATGATAATCTATGGTCATTTCAGTGTTTAAATTGAGAGCTTAAGGGCATGGATAAACGCTCTTGAGGAAGCAACATTGTTGCTTGATTTTAGAGAAACCCCGTGTAACCACTGTGAGTATAGTTTTCTTGATTTGGTTCTTGTATGACATTATATATACACAAAATGGTTGATTGTATGCATGTTATCTTTATATATAATGCATTGAGTTTTATGGATCATGCAAACTGATTTTAGCAATTGGTGTTTGTAATGATGAGGCTTTGCGATTCCTCATTGTCATTTCGTTAGGACTTAGACCCAAATGAGGTTTTGCGAGTCCTCATTGTCAGTAGGTCTGTCCTAACAAGGGTTGCGATCCTTGAAATGACTGTGAATTGGGTGATAAGAAGCTGTGTCTACCTTGTACGGCCATACAAGGGTTAGACCCGCTCTCTTGCCTTGCGGAGGAGGGGGATTGTGCATTATGTTATTGAAAACTCATGAAATTTATGATGTTGACATGTACAATATATATTCATTGAATGATGCATGTGTTGAATAAGTGTTTTAAATGATTTTAAATGTCATATTTCTATAAATGTATATAATTGCCATCTCAAGAACTATATTCACTGAGCTGTTGATTGCTCACCCCATTTCCTCCAATATTTCAGGTATTAAGTCAAAGGGAAAAGGAAAACTCCGTGAGTAATAATCACGTGAACCTTCGTCTGGTACGTGTACGTATGCTTGGAGAACATAGATTATATTTTTGTTATTTTGATATGTATAATTATCACATACTATAAATATACTATCACCTAGATGGGTTGTGTGGTAATAATGCTTGGGATGATGAAATGTATTTATCAGTTGGGAATTTAATTTGTGGAATGATCATCTATATAGTTAGTTGATTGTATTTGATTTGTGGTACAAAAAAAAAATTCTTTAAGTTTGGGATGAATTGTGAGAGTACGTGAAGGCTTACAGTGTATTGTATACTGTATACGGGTATGTACAGTGTATAGTACATTGTGCCGGTCATGACGTCAACCTACGTCAGGGGCGTCGTGACATAAAATCATTTCAAACACTTATTCAACACATGCATCATTCAACGAATATATCATACATGTCAACAACATAAATTGCATGAGTTTTCAATAACACAATGCACAATCTCCCTCCTCCGCAAGGCAAGAGAGCTGGTCTAACCCTTGTATGGTCGTACAAGGTAGACACAGCTTCTCATCACCCAATTCACAATCATTTCAAGTATTGCAACCCTTGTTAGGACAGACCGACTGACAATGAAGACTCGCAAAACCTTATCCGGGTCTAATTCTTAACGAAATGACAATGAGAACTCGCAAAACCTCATTATTACAAACTCTAAGTGCTAAAATCAGTTTGCATGATCCAAAATCACAATCTTAGCATCGAAACGTCCGAAATTCAGTTCTCTACGATTCTATGATTTCAAATTACTATTCATACAGTTCATAGCACTGTTCACATCGCTTTCACATCACTATTTACTATGCACTATTCGTTTCACTGTTTATAGTACTATTTGTCACTATTTATTCAGAACATGTAAATTGTATTAAAATTGTCAAACGGTCTCCAAAACTCCTAAAATGAAATCTAACCACATATTCGGGGTCCCGACCGTCTAAGGAGTGTTTTTCTACCTTTCTAGCGGATTTTCATTCACATTGGGTCAAAACCTCCAATTTATCAAAACGCCGTAAAACAGCTCCCACAGTAAAAATTACTCCGCTAGAAAGTTTATATCTAGCTTAGATAGTAATTTCACGAAGAAAGAGAGTGAAAATCACTTACCGCGAGTCCGAATTTGACGCGATTTGCCCGTTCTCCCCTTTTTTTTCTTCTTCTTCTCTGTCGTTCTTCCTCTCTTTCTGTTTTTTTTTTCGTTCTGCAACTTCCTTTCTTATCTTTTAAAGTTTATTTATTTTTTATTTTTATTTTTATTTTGTCTTCTTTCCAGTACTATGTCACGGTACTGTTCGGTGAACAGTACCCGCAAATGAACAGTAACTTTATTCATTTTTTCTTCTTCGATACACTCAATCCACATAATTCAACTCTCATTTTTAACTTGTAAGCACCCATAGAAGATGATCCCATAGGTATCATCTTCTTTCTGTACATACACACGTATATTGGGCTCCTACGTATAAAATATGTATATTATATATCTCGATATACGTGTATTTCAACGTATGTATTTAATTAAAATTACGGGGTGTTACAGGTTAAGTTATGTTTCTGATGTCTAGATGCTTTATCTCGTTTCCAGGTATTACTCATTTCGATATGATGCTCCGTTTGGTCCTGCAAAATCGTTTTCTTTGAATCTACTAATATGGTCTGCGGATCCGAAGAGTTGTTTAGATCATTACGGTTCGAGATCGTTTCTAGCAAGATCAGCGGTATTTCGGACGGTTGTCTGTGTTCCGGTAGAGTCAGGTGTGGTGGAGATTAGCTCTGTGAAACCATTTCCAGAAGATCAAAATGTAGTGAAGATGATCAGAACGGTGTTTGGTGTGTCACATTCTGTTCCAACGACACCGGTGACTAGCGTACCAACGAAGATATTCTGGTAGGATCTCACTCTTGGTAACGTGAAACCTCGTTCTGTTACGATTAATTTCTCGCCGAAGGTGGAAGAAGATGCGAGTTTTGCTTTGGAATCGTTTAAAGTGCATGGAGTAGTTCCTGGGCACGGTAGTAATGCATTGGTGGAACAGAATTTTGGAGCGTTTTTCTAATGGGTGTAGCAGCGAAGAAAACAATGAAGGGAAGTTGTTTCCAAAGCCTTACCAAATTCTTGTGGGTGGTTTGAATCCTCATTCTAGAGGTTTGAGCACAGAAATTCCTATTGATGACTCGTTGCCCAAGCCCGACGAAAGGAAACAGAGAAAAGCCGTTAAACCATGTAGAAGCAGAGCGTCAGCGGCGTGAGAAGCTTAACCAAAGGTTTTATGCTTCGAGAGCTATAATTTCAAAACAATACAACAGTAAAGAAACTGTGGGTGCCAGAGACATGTATGATTCACTGGTAGACTTGTTTGAGTATCACCTTAGGTGCTCCTGGAAATGACAATCTTGCACTAGCTCACGGAGGAACTATTATTGGAGGGGAACATAGCAAGACAACATCTTCATTAGAACAAGGTCATAAGTCCCGCCATCTTATGCCCAAGCCCCTGAAAATGAGTCACAGTATAGGTTCAAATGCACCAAAAGAATTGCTTCCGCAGATACGTGTTACCAGGCCCCCTGTTAAAGGTCGAGGATGAAACCAATTGCTTCCACGCTATTGGCCAAGGTTAACAGATCAAAAACTGCAGCAAATATCTGGAGATTCAAATTCAACAATTGTGAAAAGGTGTTGAGTGCCAGTGACGCAGGTCGAATTGGTCGATTAGTTCTCCCAAAAGCATGTGCAGAGGCATATTTTCCCCCTATATCTCAACCGGAAGGGCTTCAATTAAGGATTCAAGATGTGAAAGGGAAAGACTGGGTGTTTCAGTTCAAATCTTGGCCTAATAACAACAGCAGGATGTATGTATTAGAGGGAGTAACACCTTGCATAGAATCCATGCATTTACAAACTGGTGATACAGTAACATTCAGCCACTTAGATCCTGAAGGAAAACTTGTTATGGGGTTTCGGAAGGCATCAAACTGTGTGACTCTGCAGTCAATGAAGGGAAGCACTGATCCCCACCTAAATGCTCTATCTGAAAATTTCCATGTGGTTGACGGGGATCTTAGCTGGCGTAGAATGGCGAACCATGGAGGAAGGCCAAATGAAGGGTTACCACTATAGCCACTGCTGGTTCCCGAGAAGAAAAAAAGTTGAAACATTGGTTCCAAAAGCAAGAGGTTGCTCATAGACAGTGAAGATGTTCTGGAGCTGAAGCTTCCTCCAAGTGTCAAGCCTATCATAGTTATGATAGAGGACCATGAATTTGAAGAATACGATGAACCTCCAGTTTTTGGGAAGAAAACTATTTTTACGGCCAGGTCATCTAGTGGACATGATTAATGGGTTCAATGTGACAGTTTCAAGCAAATGTGTCCAAGCTGAAAATGGTAAACCTTTATTCACCAGCATAAGGGGGAGTGTTGTGAAGAAGAGCAAAATCTGTGAGATTTATTTTCTTTAAGAAAATATGATAATTTTAGTAGTCGTTTTATTTAGCAGTTACTAAAATTGTAATTATAGCTATATATGTGGATATCCATGTATGTCTATATATATGGTGTCCCTCCATTAAGACATAAAACAAGAATAAGAAAATATTCTTTCTCTTCTCCCGTTGATGTAGGCCATAGAGCCGAACCACGTTACATCTTTGTGTCTATTATTAGTATTTAACATATATATATCTATATATATCAGAGACAAAACTGCTATATATCAGAGACAAACTGTTGAACCAAATGTTAATTAAAAACTCAATTCCAAATTAGTGTCTTTAATATATAATAAAAACATTTACAAAAGCAAATATATAATTCCTTGCAAATATTATATGCATTAATATTTTGTTCTACTGCTAGTTGAATTGCAATTTCTCCTATATATGGGAAAGGGATTAAGCGGTGCTTTTTTTTAACCTTTTTTTTGTATATTTATTATTTTGCATGATGCTATTATGACTTATTTTTAGTACTTGAAAATGATTACAAGGCCTTTGATTACCTCGAATAACACATTGACAATATATCGAACTTCTTTCTTTTATAAGTAAAAAGATATTCTAGTGTATTTAATCAGAATCACCCATTATTTTAACTATAGTTTCTCCTACCATAAATGCATGCAAAATCCCCATTTTCCTTTTAACTAACTCCCTTCTTGTTAGCGTTGAATTAATTCTTTATATTTTTAATCTCCTTAATTGATACTTTGAATGTACATTTTACTTTATATATATTTTTTCTTTTTTGGCTTTTCTTTTGGTAGAAAAAACAAGAATATGGTTGTATATATATAAATATATATATATATATATATATATATATATATATATATATATATATATATATATATATATATATACCTGGGAGAAGTGATGATCCATTTAAATAATTGTCCCTGAGATTTAGTTCCTTAAGGGATGTGAGTGCACCCAAAGGGGGCATAATGATATTGTCTAAGTAATTTTCACTAAGGTCCAGCACCTTTAGTTTTTTCAACTTTGGCAAAAGATCTAACCCTGCAATAAGAAGAACACGAAAAAAAAAAGGACAAAAAGAAAGATATGTAAAAAAAAAAACAAGGGTAATTCTGCATTCATTTCTATAATAATTTTATAATAATATACAACTCCTCAAATCAAATAGAGAGAGAAGGAAGCTGCCGGTACGTATTGTAGTTCATGTGCATTTTTTTTTCACTGCCAACGAAAATGCTGAAAAGGCACTCATGGTCTACGTTGATAGAAATATTTTCATTAAAAAAAATATTTTTTAATTACAAAAAATATAACTATATAAGTTCAACTACATCTTCATAATTATTGGTCACGAGTGTTTTACATATCTTAAGGTACATAATAAATAATCGGATGACTACGAAGGTAGGTAGTTGTACTTATAGTTATAAATGTTTATAGTTAAAATAGCATTGTTCATTTATTAATGCGCCATTGGATTGTCTCCGGTTATGTACCAACACATAACTCAAGACAGATCGTCCATGTATTAAAGGTGATGTTTCTATAAATTTACATAATGGATGTTAATGTGATACCACTCACCTACTAAATACACATAAAAGTCGACCAAATTAATTGAGCAAGGTATTAATTAATTTATATAGTTGCTAACCCCTGTTCTCCCATCTCCATTTGAAGTTATGATTTTGAAAATCTAGATTTGATATGCTTTGTCATCATAAAGTCTTTAGGCTAGATAGTGAATATACAATAATCAAAAAATTGAATTTGCCGAAATAAGAGATTTGTGAATCGATTACATAGTATTCGGATTTTTAAGCTCTTGTCTGGATCCGGTCTGGTATTAAAAACAGACATAATTTTTGTTCGTATTCTTTTTGAAATGGGGCGGACGAAAGTGGACAAACGGTCCAGGCCTATTTTGCCACCCCTAGTGTTTATGATATATACCTCAATTATATATATATATATATATATAATTAATTTGAAAAAATATCAACTCAGCCCCTCTAATAACTAATTTGTATACTCTTCAACAATAATAAATTAGTAAAATTTTGTAAGTAATTAGTATATTTTAGTTTATATATATTGATTTTTAATTTTTTTTTTTTCAGTGATGTGCCACACATTAAAAACACTTTGAAGTATAGAAGACTGATTTTAAAAAAAAAAATAGTATAATAATAATTCATCAAGTTTTATTTTTTATTTAAACATTATTGTTAGAGGGCAGCAGCTAAATAGACTTCATTAATGAACTATTTACACTCTAATCACTAACACAATCTTACCCTAACATACATACACTCTTTCCACCCAGACAAAAACTAAAAAATTTCTAAACTACCTTCCCCCAATCTATCTCACCCTCCGTTCTTCTTCTTCTTCTTCTCCTCCTCCATTTCTTCTTTTTCAAAACTCCTTCAAAACCTTATCTTCTAACTTTAAAGCCCACTATTTTCATCTTCTAGACTCTATTTAGAGCGAATCGTCACTCGTCGTCTTCAAAAAAATTTTGACATTTGATCATTTAAATCGGTAAAAAATATATGTTTTAATGATTTTTTTATATTTCTATTCACTTTTATTCATGAAATGGAATATTTATGAGTGTTTTTTAATGTATTTTATGCAAAAAATAAACAAGAACGAAACTCGTCCTTAGGGTCGGCCACGCAGGGCCAACCGACCCTCTTTTGTAAGGGTCGGTCCTGTTCGGCCGACCCTCTTATTTCTTTTTTTTATTATTATCACATACCATATAATATTAAGATGCATTTCGTCACAATTTTGACATGTATTTCACCCATTCTGGACTGATTTGGACAAAGGAGACTGTTCCCCACTCGTTACTCTCGTATGCGGTATAACAGCCCATGGCTCAAATAAGCTCGAACTTAGTGTAAACATAACAAAATTGCTATGAAATGCATCCCGATGCAATATGATATATAAAAATAAAAAAAAAGGAAAATAGCAGGGTCGGTCGTACATGGCCAACCCTTACAAAGAAGGGACGGTCGACCATAGCTAACCCTCCTGTACAAGGGTCGGCCTCGTAAGGCCAACCTCTTCATGATTCTTTAAAAAAAAAAAATTATTTTAGTAATTCCAGTTAAAGATATTTAAAAAATTATATAAAATAAGTGAAGTGAGGTGTGATAATCCATTAATAAAGTCTCTATTATTATTATTATTATTATTATTATTATTATTTAATGATATGATAATATTTCTTTTTCCAGGTGTCCGTAAGTGTGGGAAAATTAACATACGGTGATAGATTATAATTTTCTTTTGTCACTATGCGCTTCATCTATTTATAATATATCTTAATTAGTTAATGATAATTATTTGACATATAGTAATTTTTAATTAAAGTATTATATATTGATAATTTATAAACTTGATCTCTTCCATTTTTTTTTTATTTTTTTTATTACCGATTTTCCGACCCCATAGAGGTGTGTCCTCCTACTCTTTGGATCGAGACTAATCATCTTGGAGTTCAGACAAATTATAGGATATTTTTGACTGCCCTCTCCAAAATAGATATAACTCCACAAGAAAAGAGAAAGTTTAAATTCACGACTTTAATGATCATCCACTTTGAAGACTTGCGCATCATTATTCGGTATTTTCTCATGAAACATTCATAATTTTTTTTGGTTACATTTGGGTTCATGATCCAAAATCTTAAAATACAATTCAAAAACTAAAAATTTGACAAAAAACTAACTTTTTAAGAAAAAATTTCGCCCCTCCTTAAACATTTTAAAAAAAAAAGAAAAAAAACTTATCAAGAAAAGCTGTTACTTCTAATATATATCATTCAATCTCTTTGGAGTAGAGAGCCCATTGGGTCTTGGTGCAACATTTGATTCCCGTATTACTAGTTAAACACCAAACCAGCGTAGCACACCGGGTCCCTTGAATTATTATTTTTCTATGCTAAATAGGATTTATTTTTAAAGTTAAAATGTTGTCGTCATGGACAGCTTGTGAGGAGAGAAATGTGGATGTAGTTGACTACGACTTGATCCTATTGAGTCTTTAGTGCGCCACCAATTGAGTTGGCCCCATAATTATACCCCTAATTATAACTAAGGCTGCTAAATTTCATCAAATTCAAATGGTATCCAAGGAAGGTAATGACGGGTTCCTGTAATGAAAGCTGAGGTTGAGTTCTAATGGCAAAAGATGGTGTCATAAGAATTATTAAAAAACAAAAATAAAAATAAGAAAAATATGTCGTTTTACCATTTGTTTATGACATATTTCCAGCATGGGGCCTTGGGCTATCTTTGCATGAACTTATTAAAAAATATTATTACTAAACAAGCAGCGCATGATCACATATCTTTCGTCACCAAGTCTCTATGGAATATTTGCTAGAACTTGTAGAGATTCTTTTTGAAAAAAAAAAAGAATTAAACCCAAATTGAGTTGATTAATTTACAACCGTTTGGGATAGTGATGTCTCAATAAATTAAGGCAAGAAAGTCTCGTTTGTAAAGAAAATCTCTTTCAGCGTTAATTTTAATTAGCTTTGAAATCTCATCATCAATATATATATATATATACATACAGAAACAGCGAGAGAGGGAGTGAGAGGGAGAGAGAATATATATATATATATATATATATTGAAAGAGAGAGACTGGGAGAGAGGGGAGAAACAATCATCTTCAAGAAAGAAACAAAATAGAGCAAAATATTTTCACGTTCTTCGTCACTATATATTTACTTGCATTTCATTTAATAAAAAATCTTCTCATCATATTCATATAAACAAACTAGTTCAAATCAAACAATAAAGTAGCAAAGATGCTTCAAAAAACAAAAACAAAAAAACCCTTAAAATGGCGTTAAGGGTTACATAGAAAGACGAAAATACAGAGAAAAAAGAAAAAAAAATAAAGCAAAAATAAAATACCTCCACGCTTAGGGGCGTAGCTAGGAATTTTATTTAGGGTGGGCTAAAAAAATTTTTTAGACAAACTTTGACGGTATAAGAAAAATTTATTGATTGAAATATATAAATCACTAATATCCAAAGTATAGACATGTGTAGTTCGCACATGTAGTTATAATTTTTACAATTAAATTATCATTTCTTTTTTAGTAAGGAAAATACTAATCTAACTACAAAAATTTATAACTATATGTGCAACTACACATGTGTATCTATTAAATTATTTATTATATATTTTAAAATATGTAAATTACTAATATTTAAAAGATAAAAATATATAATTATTCTGAATCTAACTAAGCATTATTACAAAAAAAGGTTTAATTAAACTTTTTAAAAATCATTTGACAACCTTATTTTAATACTAAAAATTGATACTTGAGTGACAAATTCAGAGGAGTAGGTTTTCAAGTACGTTTAGATGTAAATTTTTTAATTGATTGTGATTATAATTTGTTGGATAGGTTTTCAGGTAAGCCCCAAGGTGGCTCCGTCCCTGTCCACGCTGGTGAGCTATTCCCTTCAACGCCGGCAAGCTATTCCCTTCGACGCTAGCTAGTTGTTCCCCCTTGACACCGGCGAGGTATTCTCCTTGACGCGATGCCGTAAAATTGTGAAAAGTAAAAATACGATGAAGTGAAAAGAGAAGATAGAAAGGTTTAGGGCAGAATTTTTTTTGTCAGGAGGAAAAAAAAATTTCGCCATTTTCGGAAACATGTTTCGTTGCAGTATTTTTGTCGATATATAAAGGTTTAGGGCCAGTAAAAGTAAGAGGTAAAAATTTAAGTAAGAAAATTAAAAAGAGGGAAAGGCGTGCAGATTTTTTTTTTTGCCCTTTTCAGCAATCACAAGTTTCGTCGTGGTATTTTTTGTCGCTTAAATATGTATTCGGCAAGGAATCTTTGGTCGTTAACACGGTGAAAAAACATGTTCAGTCTCAACTATATATGTTTTTACAGAAGTACCCACACCATTGGCACCCAAATCGAGAGCTATCAATGGTTCAAGCATCTGTCTTTCTCACATTACAATTTTGCCACAAGCTCATAAATTGTGCATTTCGTTGTTGTTGGGTAGTTACTAGTCATATATAAGCTATATAATTTATTATCACTGGATTACATCCAGTTCTTTTTTTTCAGCCTTCTGATCCTTTCGTGATCAACAATTTCCATTGTTAATCTTGACTGGTCTTTTCCAAATCTGGAATTCACCCTTGCAGGTGATTCTTAGTCAAGATAACATATTGAATTAGGCTTAACATAATAGTACTACCCATATGTATACCCATACAATCAATCATAATATCATAAAACTTTTATCTTTTTAAGAATTTTAAACCTAGGCTCTGATACCAATATTGTCACGACGCCCCTGACGTAGGCTGACGTCATGACCTGCACAGTATACTATGCACTGTACATACTCATATACAGTATATAATACACTGTCAGCCTCAACGGACATTCACAAAAATTTTGACAGCACCTCCCCATAAAATGGATAATTCACATTTTTTTTCCTGATATACCACAAATCAAATCCAATATATATATAAACATTCTATTCATGCCACAAATTAAATTTCCACCTACTAAATATATATGATCATCTCATTTCATCATCACACGCATTGTATAACCCAAAATATCAAATCAAAATCTAAGTTTTCTTACAACCCATCTATGTGATAATATAGATATAGTATGCGATAATTATACTTATCAAAATAAAGAAAAATAACTCATATCCTCCAATGCATATATACACATACCAGACGAAGGCTCACGTGATAATCACTCACGGATTTTTCATTTTCCCTTCGACTTAATACCTGAAATATGAAAGGAAATGGAGTGAGCATCAACAACTCAGTGAATATATCTCTTGATATAGCAATTTTATGCATTTAGGGAAACATGACATTTAAAATTATTTCAAAAGCACATATACAATATTCATCAAAATAAGATACATGCACATAAGATATAGTTATGCTCATTCAATAAACCAATGCACAGTTTTATAAAACAAATTTACCATCTCTCTCCTTCAAGGCAAGAGAGCAGGTCTAACCCTTGTATGACCGTTACAAGGTAGTTACAGCCTCTCATTACCAATTCAAGTCATTTCAAGGATCTCAACCCTTGTTAGGACATGCCTACTAACAATGAGGTTTCGCAAAATCTCATTCGGGTCTAATTTCTAACGAAATGACATCATTACAAGTTCCAATTGCTAAAATCAGTTTGCATGATCCATAAAACTCAATGCATTATATATAAATATAACATGCATACAATCAAACATTTTATATGTATACAATGTTATACAAGAACCATATCAAGAAAATTATACTTACAGTACATGACTTTTTAACTTAAATACCATCACCGTCGCTTTCGAGTCCAGCTCAAATTTAAATCCAACTAACTCAACCTATCACAACCACTCTATAATTCAATTTCATTTATTCATATCTATTTACATATTTAATTTCTCAACTCACTTCAAATCACTAATAATAAAGATCCACCTGAAAAATATTATATCTATGAATTTAGATTTCAACTCCATTTAGGACTCATAAGCAGTTGAAGAAACTACTAGCTCATTTCTGTGGTCAATCTAGATATTTCCACAAGAAAGAACAGTGAAAATAGAGTTTCAATTTATATTTTCACTAATTCTCAGTTTATTTTTCTACTGGAACATATATCAATTTTATTAAAAATCTAGAACATTCCTAAAATTATTATGTTCACATCGACACATGTAAAATCAGTCATTCTATCATTCTACTACCTTCAACAGGTATTTTACTAAGATTTTACACGTTCGCGAAGGTCACGAAAGTCAATTTTACTCACCAAAATCATATATTTAGTTACTAAAAATATCAAATCATATCCAAAAATCACAATCTTAGCGTCGAAACGTCCGAAATTTAGTTATCTACGATTCTATGATCTCAAACCGGAGTTTCAGTGGAGTCCAAGTCCATTCTATTCACCGGATATAATCACGGTACTGTTCACATCGTCACTATTCATTAGAAAGATGTAAATTTTTACTAAAATTGTCAAAAGGTCTCCAAAAATCATGAAATTAGCATCGATGAACTCACAACAGTTCATTCTACCATTCTATAGCCTTTAACTGGAGTTTCATTAGGTTTTAATATGATCCGAAAGGTTTCTAATATAACTCTAACTTGCAACAAACTTCCAACGGCTATAAAAATTTCAAATGAACACATAATTGAAATCGAACCACATATTCGGGGCTCCTACAGTCTAGGGAGTGTTTTTCCACGGTAAAAATTCCAATTTTAAAAACACTGTAAAACAACTCTCATAGCTAATATTACTCCGCTAGAATCGTTACATTTAGGTTAGATATCAATTTTACGAAGAACTAAAATGAAAATCACTTACCGCGAGTCCCGATTTGACGTGAATCCCGCGTTCTCCCTCCGTTCTTCTTTCTTCCTTCTTTCGTTCATTTTCTCTCCTTCCTTCTGCTTCTTTTGTTCCAGCAACTTCTTTTCATTTCATTTTTTTTAAACAAAATCAAATTTACTATGATCTCAGGCTCCTAGGCTCCCCTTAATAACCAACTCCTATATCAAATTTCATTAAATTCAATTCATCTCATTTATATAAGTCATTTAATAATTTAATTTCAATCTACACCATTTAATAATTCACTTATTTCACATGTATTCATATACCCACATTGTCACGACGCCCCTGACGTAGGTTGACGTCATGATCGGCACAATGTACTATACACTGTACATACTCATATACAGTATACAATACACTGTCAGCCTTCACGTAGTCTAACAATAAGACCCAAAAGTTACAGTAAATTTTTTTTTTTTACCACAAATCAAAATAGATCTCTATCATCATTTCATTCATTCCACAAATTAAAGTCTCATCTGATAAATATCTATGATCATCTCATTTCATCATCCCCAAGCAGTATATAATATTACCACACAACCCATCTAGGTGATATTACATATATATAGTGTGTGATAAATATACATATCAAAATAACAAAAATATAATTTATTTCCTCCAAGTGTACATACACGTACCAGACGAAGGTTCACGTGATTATCACTCACGAAGTTTTCCTTTTCCTTTTGACTCAATACCTGAAATATTGGAGGAAATGAGGTGAGCAATCAACAGCTCAGTGAATATAGTTCTTGAGATGGCAATTATATACATTTATAGAAATATGACATTTAAAAGCATTTCAAACACTTATTCAAGACATGCATCATTCAACGAATATATTGTACATGTCAACAACATAAATTGCATGATTTTCAATAACACAATGCACAATCTCCCTCCTCCGCAAGGCAAGAGAGCGGGTCTATCCCTTGTATGGCCGTACAAGGTAGACACAGCTTCTTATTACCCAATTTACAGTCATTTCAAGGATCGCAACCCTTGTTAGGATAGACCTATTGATAATGAGGACTCGCAAAACCTCATTCGGGTCTAATTCCTAACGAAATGACAATAAGGATTCGCAAAGCCTCATCATTACAAACTCCGATGCTAAAATCAGTTTGCATGATCCATAAAACTCAATGTATATGTAAATATACCATGCATACAATCAAACATTTTATATATGTATAATGTCATACAAGAACCAAATCAATGAAACTATACTCACAGTGGTTACACGGGTTTTCTAAGCCAACCTCTAAAATCAAGCAACAATGTTGCTTCCTCAAGAGCGTTTATCCATGCCCTTAAGCTCTCAATTTAAACACTAAAATTACCCAAAGAATATCATGAGAATCATCATTTACCATATCGGTAGCTACTAAAATATCAAATCACTGTTCACAGTACTATACACTATTCACTATTCACAATTTACTATTTACTTTTACTATTTATTTTTACTATTCACCAGAAAGATGCAAATTGTATTCAAATTGTCAATTGGTCTCCAAAACTTATGAAATTGAATCTAACAACATATTCGGGGTTCTAACAGTCTAGGGAGCATTTTTCTACCTTTCTCGCGTATTTTTATTCATGTTGGGTCAAAACCCCAATTTTTGAAAACGCCGTAAAACGGCTCCCACAACAAAATTTACTCCGCTAGAAAGGTTACATCTAGCTTAGATAGTAATTTTACGATGAAAAATAGCAAAAATAGCTTACCGGCACGTCGAATTTGGCGCGAATCCCGCGTTTTCTCTTTTTCTTCTTCTCCTTCTTCTCTCTGTTTCTCTCCTTTCGTCTCTTTCTGCTTCTGCAACTCCTTCCTCTTCCTTCCTATTTCATTTTATTTTTTTATTCTAGTTGCATACGTATAAAATACGTGTATTATACATCTCGATATACGCGTACTTCAACGTATGTATTTAATTAAAATTACGGGGTGTTACAATCTCCCCAACTTAAGGAATTTCGTCCTCAAAATTTAACAGATAAGGAGAAATGTACCTCAAGTGGTAAAGAGATCAGGAAATGTCTCCCTCATCCAGTCCTCGCGTTCCCAAGTCTGTTCCTCATTATCATGAAACTGCCATTTGACTCTGACCAAAGGAATTGCTTTATTTCGCAATTGTTGAACCTTCCTATCAAGAATCTGAATGGGCTTCTCTTCATATGTAGCATCCTCCCCAACTTGTAATCGGGTCTGTATGATATTTTCTCAACATAGAAATATGAAACACATCATGAACACCTACTAACTGAGGAGGCAAAGCAATCCGGTATGCTAATGGACCAATCCTCTCTGTGATTTTAAACGGTCCAATAAAGCAAGGAGATAATTTTCCTTTCACCCAAACCGCATCTGACCTTTCCGTGGCGAGACTTTAAGCAACACGAGGTCATCTACTGCAAACTCTAAAGGTCTGTGGCGACTATCAAAATAACTCTTCTGTCGGTCTTGGGCAGCTTTCAGTCTCTGTCTGATTTGTTTAACCTGCTCAGTGTGATCAATAACAACTTTCGGTCCCAACAACTGTGATTCTCCAACCTCATACCAACAAGTCGGAGATCTGCACGGCCTACCATACAAAGCTTCATAAGGTGCCATGCCAATACTGGCCTGATAGCTGTTATTATAAGCAAACTCACACAATGGTAAACTTTCACTCCAAGTCCCACCAAACTCTAAAATACACGATCTGAGCATGTCTTCCAGCATCTGAATCACCCTCTCAGTCTGGCCATCCGTGTGGCGGCCCCGCACCCCAGACCACCAACCCCGCAGGGAATGGCGTGCGGAATGCCGGGGCGGGACGCTCGGCGTAGGCATCTCCGACCACACCTCAACTCCCGTGAGGTGGTTGAGGCCCTACAAGCCTTATCCCAAACAACGATATGATATCAAAAGGTATTAAACAAAACTACCCACCGTATTAATCATCCAAGACAAGAGATAATCCATAAAAAAATGAACCATAAATAATAATCATAATCTCTACAGTCCATTAAAATTGACATACTCATAAAGTCCAAAATTGTGGGTACAAATAAAACCGTCATATGCCCACATAGTCTATCTAACAAGTCCCAACTCACCCATACTACAATGTGGTAAGTGTTATAATTACATAATCCAAAATATAGTACTTCATAATTTACAACACAATTCAATCAAAATGCCTCTCAACTCACATCGAGGCCTTGGATTCTCTCGCAGGCAAGGCCCTCAAGATATGACAACTCATTTGCCCTTATTCGGGACAGAAGGACCTGAAAGAGGAAAATGAGAGTGAGCCAACGATGCCTAGTGAATAGAATTCAAATATGCTATCAATACTCATCAATAAAAACCATGTATGCATGTCAATGTGTAGCATGATTAAAAGCTCATAACATATAGATATCAACTATTTATAATAAGTTCGATGCAAGTAAAAGTTTATCAATTTGGATCCACATTCCACATGCCTTGGGTTACTAGTACACGTCTATTTCACCATGCCGTTGATCCCAATCATGTTTATTTGGGTTACTAGTACACGTTTATTTCACCGTGCCGTTGATCCCAATCATTTTCTTTTCCTAAAACCCTCTTATGACAAGGTTAAGCCCCCCTATTAGCCAGATAGATGGGTCCAACCAAAGTTATAAGGTTTTCTCAAATCAATGCATCATTCAAAACATTAGAACACATTCATGCTTTCAAGATACAATATATATAAGTGATATGATGACATAAAAGATATAATCATAAATGAAGTCTACTCACAACCAAGCCTCGCGAGAGTATTTAACCACACACAACCACCAAACTGAATCAACCCAATCAAGATCCTGAAACATACATCAATATCCTACCATACATCAATTCCTATGCTCAATCACATAGACATTACACATCAACCCTAAATCAGCCCACATATAAACAATAGGCCTAAATCCCATCTAATCCCATCATTCAACTCAAATCACATGACTTAGGCCTTTAATACATAGTTCTCATTCATAAACCATTCTATTAATCAAAAGATACTGATTTTCAATTCCTTAGGCATAAACATGCCCAAATTGGGTCACTTGATCACAAGTAGGCCTAACCCATGATATGGTCACAACCACCAAATCAGTAGCATAATCAACCCTAATCATGCTTAATTAAACATAAGTTGCATCAATTCAATGATTCTAGGCCAAAAGCATCAAAAGCCCTAAAATATGAAAATTTTCATACTTAGGCCATATTGCCGATTTACACTAGGTCACCATGTTCAGCCATGTATATCACTGATTTTGCATCATAGGTTCATCAACAATGGAAACTAGGTCAACATAGTTGACATGCAAGCTATTTGGAAATGTCTAAGTTCATATTCTAAATTTAGGTCTAATACAAGCACCTTACCAATTCTTCATTTAATATTCTGTTCAGATGTGTTAATCTACCAATAGAAATATGCAATCTCAAAATCAACCGTACATATTGAATTATGTAAAGAAACAAACCTTCTGTCCAAATATCAGCCCAATCCAACGGTGGACCGAAACGATATGTATCTTTGATGAACAAGTATCTAATCAGACAGTTTCTCCTTTCCTGCTGCAAATACCCAAACTCAGATGGCTATATCACACAAACTACTAAATGTATAAACATCTTCACCCTTTCGAATACAGAAATATCTGTTGTAAACCACATACCCAAATTTGATATCCATCCAACGGTAGATTGAGGAGATCTACAAGTTTGACCGAAACGGCACGAGAAACCCAAAAATTCCGACCAGCTTTGTTTGAGAGGTTATATCTCTTAGAAAAAGCATCTAAGTAAGATCTTCACCGTTCAGAATGTAGAAATAGCAGTTTTAAACTATATACCCAAATTTGATAACCATCTAACGGTAGATTTATGCGATCTATAAGTTTGAGCGAAACGATGCGAGAAATCCAAGCTTTCCGACCAGGTTTGTTTGAGAGGTTAGATCTCTTAGACGAAACCTTTGCTCAAGATCTCCACCCGAGAATGAAGACCCATAAGCTAGGAACGTGCTGACAAAATTTGAGCTCAATCTGACCGTATATTCCAAATATCCGGCTCTTTGATGGAAACGTCGCAGGGATCTTCCTCCTGCAACTCTCTCATTCCTTCTCTTCTTCTTTCCTTTCTCTTCTTTTCTTTCTCTCCACTCACCTCTTTCTAGCACTTCCTTGATTCCCTCCTTGATTCTCTCCTTAATCCTCTCCTTGATTCTCTCCTTGATTCCCTCCACTCATTCTAGCACTTCCTTGAAGAAGAGAAGTGGGCATTGAACACTTGTCCACTTTCATGCACCAGCCTTTACATGTGTTGGTCTCATACTACCCATACCAACTACATGTATTTTAAATGTCCAATCCATTTAATACACCAAATTTTCAATTTCATTTATCCTTTTATTGAATCAATCCTAACCCATATCAATTCATAGTTTAATGAGCCCATGCATAAATCATAACATATGCATTATACTTTAATTTAACATAGCTCATATACAATTTATGATACATATATTTATATACATTATCAACCATCAACTATACAAACATTAAACAATCATCAAACAAACACCAAACATATCAAGACAACACATAGAGTTTGGGCAAAAATGCAATTGGGTTATGGGCTAGATGAAATAATTTTCAGGCGTCACACTATCTAACAAGTCCCAACTCACCCATACTACAATGTGGTAAGTGTTATAATTATATAATCCAAAATATAGTACTTCATAATTTAAAACACAATTCAATCAAAATGCCTCTCTACTCACATCGAGGCTTTGGATTCTCTCGCAGGCAAGGCCCTCTAGATATAACTACTCCTTTGCCCTTATTCGGGACAGAAAGACCTAAAAGAGGAAAATGAAGGTGAGCCAACGGTGCCCAGTGAATAGAATTCAAATATGCTATCAATACTCATCAATGAATATCATGTATGCATGTCAATGTGAAGCATGATTAAAAACTCATAACATATAAATATCAAGCATTTATAATAAGTTTGATGCAAGTAAAAGCTTATCAATTTGGATCCACATTCCACATGCATTGGGTTACTAGTGCACGTCTATTTCACCGTACCGTTGATCCCAATCAAGTTTATTTTGGGTTACTAGTGCACGTCTATTTCACCGTACCGTTGACCCCAATCTCTTCCTTTTCTAAAACCCTCCTATGACAAGGTTAAGTCCCCCTATTAGCCAGATAGATGGGCCCAACCAAAGTCATAAGGTTTTCTCAAATCAATGCATCATTCAAAACATTAGAACACATTCATGCTTTCAACATACAATATCTAAGTGATATGATGACATAAAAGATATAATCATAAATGAAGTCTACTCACAACCAAGCCTCGCGAGAGTACTTAACCACACACGATCACCAAACCGAATCAACCCAAATCAAGATCCTGAAACATTCATCAATATCCTACCATACATCAATTTCTATGCTCAATCACATAGACATTACACATCAACCCTAAATCAGCCCACATATAAACACCCTAAATCTCATCTAATCCCATCATTCAACTCAAATCACATGACTTAGGCCTCTAATGCATAGTTCTCATACATAAACTATTCTAATAATCAAAAATACTGATTTTCAATTCCTTTAGGCATAAACATGCCCAAATTGGGTCACTTGATCACAAGTAGGCCTAACCCATGATATGGTCACAACCACAAAATCAGTAGCATAGTCAACTCTAATCATGCTTAATTAAACATAAGTTGCATCAATTCAATGATTCTAGGCCAAAAGCATCAAAAGCCCTAAAATATGAAATTTTCCATACTTAGGCCATATTGTCGATTTACACTAGGTCACCATGTTCAGCCATGTATATCACTGATTTTGCATCATGGGTTCATCAACAATGGCAACTAGGTCAACATAGTTGACATACAAGCTATTTGGAAAGGTCTAAGTTCATATTCTAAATTTAGGTCTAATACAAGCAACCCCACCAATTCTTCATTTACTATTCTGTTCAGATGTATCAATATACCAACAGAAGTATGTAATCACAAAATCAACCGTACAGATTGAATTATGTGCAGAAACAAACCTTCTGTCCAAATATCAGCCCAATCCAACGGTGGACCGAAAAGATATGTATCTTTGATGAACAAGTCTCTAATCAGACAATTTCTCCTTTCCTGCTGCAAATACTCAAACTCAGATGACTATATCACACACAATACTAAACTTCTAAACATCTTCACCGGTCATAATATAGACATATCCGTTCTAAACTACATACCCAAATTTGATATCCATCCAACGGTACATTTAGGAGATCTACAAGTTTGAGCGAAACGCCACGAGAAATTCAGAATCTCCGACTAGCTTTGTTTGAGAGGTTAGATCTCTTAGACGAAACCTTTAATCAAGATCTCCACCGTTCATAATTCAGAAATATCAGTTGTACACTACGTAACCAAAGTTTATATCCATCCAAGGGTAGATTAAGGAGATGTAGAAGTTTTACCAGAACGGCGCGAGAATTCTAGACTTTCCGACCAGCTTTGTTTGAGAGGTTAGATCTCTTAGAAGAAACCTCTGATCAAGATCTTCACCGTCCAGAATGAATAACCATAGGCTACGAACTTGCTGACAAATTTTGACCTCAATCTGACCATGTATTCGTAAGATCCACATCTTTGATGAAAATGTCGCAGGGATCTTCCTCCTGCGACTCTCTCCTTCTTTCTCTTCTTCTTTCCTTTCTCTTCTTTTCTTTCTCTTCTTCTTTCCTTTCTCTCCACTCACCACCTCTTTCTAGCACTTCCTTGATTCCCTCCTCCACTCACCTCACTTTCTAGCACAATTTTGGATTCTCTCCTCCACTCACCTCATTTTCTTGCACATTCTTGGATTCTCTCCTCTACTCACCTTATTTTCTAGCACATTCTTGGATTCTAGAAGTGGGCATGGGACACTTGTCCACTTTCATGCACCAACCTTCACATGTGTTGGTCTCATACTACCCATACCAACCACATGTACTTTAACCAATCTCATGCTTCCATGTATTTTAAATGTTAAATCCATTTAATACACCAAATTTTCATTCTCATTTATCCTTTTATTCAATCAATCCTAACCCATATCAATTCATGGTTTAATGGGCTCATGCATAAATAATAACATATGCATTATACTTTAATTTAACATGACCCATATACAATTTATGATACACATATTTATATACATTATCAAGCATCAACTATACAAACATTAAGCAACCATCAAACATACACCAAGCATATCAAGGCAACACATAGAGTTTGGGCAAAATGCAATTGGGTTATGGGCTAGATGAAATAATTTTCGGGGCGTCACATCACACCCACCTTAGAATGAACTTCGTCCTCGAAGTTTTAAGGTTAAGAAATTACCTAAGCCCATGAACTCGGCAAAGTGCTCCATCATGTAGTCCTCACGCTCCCAAGTAACCTGCTCATCGCCATGGAACTGCCATCTCACCTTGACCATCGGAATCTCGCGGTTACGTAACCTCTGGACCTTCCGGTCAAGTATCTGAATAGGTTCCTCATCATAAGTCCCATCCTACCTCAGTTCAATGTTCCTCCAGTCCAAGACGTGGTCAAAATCACTCTTGTACACTCTCAACATTGACACATGAAAGACATTGTGGACTGCTGCTAACTGAGGTGGCAAGGCTAATCGGTAAGCGACGGGGCCAATTCGTTCTAAAACCTCGAACGGCCCAATAAATCTTGGAGCGAGCTTGCCTTTTATCCCAAATCTAGTTTGGCCCTTCTTAGGTGAGACCTTCAATAAAACTTGGTCACCCACCTCGAACTCTACGGTCTTCCGCTTGGCATCAGTGTAACTCTTCTGCCTGTCTTGGGCTACCTTCATATTATGCTTGATCCTCTTAATCTTCTCTGTGTGTTCATGTACAAACACTGGTCCCATCACCACAACATCCCCTACCTCCGTCCAACAGATCGGAGATCTACAGGGTCGACCATACAATGCCTCAAAAGGAGCCATGTCAATACTGGACTGATAGCTGTTGTTGTACGCGAACTCACACAGATGTATGTACTCCTCCCAGTTACCATTGGACTCAAGGACACAAGCTCGAAGCATATCCTCTAAAATAGATATCAACCTGTGACGCCCCTAAAATTATTTCATCTAGCCCATAACCCAATTGCATTTTTGCCCAAACTCTATGTGTTGTCTTGATATGTTTGGTGTTTGTTTGATGATTGTTTAATGTTTGTATAGTTGATGCTTAATAATGTATATAAATATATGTATCATAAATTGTATATGAGTCATGTTAAATTAAAGTATAATGCATATGTTATGATTTATGCATGGGCTCATTAAACCATGAATTGATATGGGTTAGGATTGATTGAATAAAAGGATAAATGAAATTGAAAATTTGGTGTATTAAATGGATTGGACATTTAAAATACATGTGGTTGGTATGGGTAGTATGAGACCACACATGTGAAGGTTGGTGCATGAAAATGGACAAGTGTCCCATGCCCTCAAGAAAGTGCTAGAATGAGTGGAGGGAATCAAGGAGAGAATCAATGAGAGAATCAAGGAGGAAAACAAGGAGAGAATCAAGGAGAGAATCAAGGAGGAAAACAAGGAGAGAATCAAGGAAGGAATCAAGGAATTGCTAGAAAGAGGTGAGTGGAGAGAAAGGAAAGAAGAAGAGAAAGAAAAGAAGAGAAAGGAAAGAAGAAGAGAAAGGAAAGAAGAAGAGAAAGAAGGAGAGAGTTGCAGGAGGAAGATCCCTGCGACGTTTTCATCAAAGAGGTGGATCTTTGGAATATACAGTCAGATTGAGCTCAAATTTTATCAGAACGTTCGTATCTTATGGTTCTTCATTCTGGTCGGTGGAGATCTTGATCAGAGGTTTCGTCTAAGAAATCTAACCTCTCAAACAAAGCTGGTCGGAAAGTCTGGATTTCTCGCACCGTTTCGCTCAAACTTATAGATCTCCTAAATGTACCGTTAGATGGTTATCAAATTTGGGTATGTAGTGTAAAACTGATATTTCTACATTCTGAACGGTGGAGATCTTAATTCGAAGCTTTTTCTAAGAGATATAACCTCTCAAACGAAGCTGGTCGGAATTTCTGGGTTTCTCGTACCGTTTCGGTAAAACTTGCAGATCTCCTTAATCTACCGTTGGATGGATATCAAATTTTGGTATGTCGTTTATAACAGATATTTCTGTATTCTGAACGGTGAAGATGTTTATAAATTTAGTATTTTGTGTGATATAGCCATCTGAGTTTGGGTATTTGCAGCAGGAAAGGAGAAACTGTCTGATTAGATACTTGTTCATCAAAGATACATATCTTTTAGGTCCACCGTTGGATTGGGCTGATATTTGGACAGAAGGTTTGTTTCTTCACATACTTCAATATGTACGGTTGATTTTGTGATTACATATTTCTATTGGTAGATTAATACATCTGAACAGAATATTAAATGAAGAATTGGTAAGGTGCTTGTATTGGACCTAAATTTAGAATATGAACTTAGACATTTCCAAATAGCTTGCATGTCGACTATGTTGACCTAGTTGCCATTGTTGATGAACCTATGATGCAAAATCAGTGATATACATGGCTGAACATGGTGACCTAGTGTAAATCGACAATATGGCCTAAGTATGGAAAATTTCATATTTTAGGGCTTTTGATGCTTTTGGCCTAGAATCATTGAATTGATGCAACTTATGTTTAATTAAGCATGATTAGAGTTGATTATGCTACTGATTTGGTGGTTGTGACCATATCATGGGTTAGGCCTACTTGAGATCAAGTGACCCAATTTGGGCATGTTTATGCCTAAGGAATTGAAAATCAGTATCTTTTGATTAATAGAATGGTTTATGAATGAGAACTATGCATTAGAGGCCTAAGTCATGTGATTTGAGTTGAATGATGGGATTAGATGAGATTTAGGCCTATTGTCTATATGTGGGATGATTTAGGGTTGATGTGTCATGTCTATGTGATTGAGCATAGAAATTGATGTATGTTTCAGGATCTTGATTGGGTTGATTCGGTTTGGTGGTCGTGTGTGGTTAAATACTCTCGCGAGGCTTGGTTGTGAGTAGACTTCATTTATGATTATATCTTTTATGTCATCATATCACTTATATATATTGTATCTTGAAAGCATGAATGTGTTCTAATGTTTTGAATGATGCATTGATTTGAGAAAACCTTATGACTTTGGTTGGACTCATCTATCTGGCTAATAGGGGGACTTAACCTTGTCATAAGAGGGTTTTAGGAAAGGAAATGATTAGGATCAACGACACGGTGAAATAGACGTGTACTAGTAACCCAAATAAAAATGATTGGGATCAACGGCACGGTGAAATAGACGTGTACTAGTAACCCAAATAAACATGATTGGGATCAACGGCACGGTGAAATAGACGTGTACTAGTAACCCAAGGCATGTGGAATGTGGATCCAAATTGATAAACTTTTACTTGCATCGAACTTATTATAAATGCTTGATATCTATATGTTATGAGCTTTTAATCATGCTACACATTGACATGCATACATGGTTTTTATTGATGAGTATTGATAGCATATTTGAATTCTATTCACTGGGCATCGTTGGCTCACCCTCATTTTCCTCTTTCAGGTCCTCCTGTCCCGAATAAGGGCAAAGGAGTAGTCATATCTTGAGGGCCTTGCCTGCGAGAGAATCCAAGGCCTCGATGTGAGTTGAGAGGCATTTTGATTGAATTGTGTTTAAATTATGAAGTACTATATTTTGGATTACGTAATTATAACACTTACCACATTGTAGTATGGGTGAGTTGAGACTTGTTAGATAGACTATGTGGGCATATGACGGCTTTATTTGTACCCACAATTTTGGACTATATGAGTATGTCAATTTTAATGGACTGTAGGGATTATGATTATTATTTATGGTTCATTTTTTTATGGATTATCTCTTGTCTTGGATGATTAATACGGTGGGTAGTTTTGTTTAATACCTTTTGATATCATATCGTTGTTTGGGATAAGGCTTGTAGGGTCTCAACCACCTCACGGGAGTTGAGGAGTGGTCGGAGATGCCTACGCCGGGCGTCCCGCCCCGGCATTCCGCACTCCATTTCCTGCAGGGTTGGTGGTCTGGGGTGCGGGTCGCCACACAACCTCTCAGGCTGGCCATCCGTCTGGGGGTGAAAAGCGGTACTGAGATCTAGTCTAGTGCCGAGTTGCCTCTGCAACCCCTGC
The DNA here is from genome assembly GCA_035771175.1 of Paratinospora sagittata. Taxonomy (NCBI): domain Eukaryota; kingdom Viridiplantae; phylum Streptophyta; class Magnoliopsida; order Ranunculales; family Menispermaceae; genus Paratinospora; species Paratinospora sagittata. Next base: position 30,959,557 of record CM069599.1, read on the forward strand.
CAGAATACCGATGTAAACCTCGGATCCCTATCTGACACAATCGAAACAGGCACTCCATGTAATCTGACTATCTCCCGCATATAGAGTCTGCTCAGCTTGTCCATAGAATCCCTAGTGTTCACCGGTAGAAAGTGAGCGGACTTGGTCAAGCGATCAATAATAACCCAAACAGCATTATGTCTCCTCGGGGTGTTGGGTAATCCCACAATAAAGTCCATAGTGACATGCTCCCATTTCCACTCAGGAATGGCAAGCGGTTGCATCTGCCCTCCAGGCCTCTGATGCTCAACTTTGACTCTTTGACAGATCTCACACCTCTGAATGAACTGAGCTATTTCTCTCTTCATGTTGGGCCACCAATACATTCTTTTCATATCATGATACATCTTGGTTCCGCTAGGATGAATAGCATAATGAGATCTGTGAGCCTCTTGGAGAACACTGTCTAAGTCGTGGATCTGCAGGAACCCATAAACGTCCCCTAAATCTCAAGGCACCATCAGATGACAAGTGCCAATCAGTAAAATCACTGCTCTCAGCCCAAGACTTGTATATCCCATAATCAACGTCAAGTCTCTGTTGGTCAATAACCTCCTGGACTTGTGTAGGCTGAGCTCTCATTTGAGCACATATCACAATCTGATCTGAAGGGGTAGCACATATACTCATAACCGTAGCCGCCTCAAGTAGTCTCCACTCATGAGACATCTGGCGTGCTACCATAACTGTCTCTACCCGCTTTCTGCTCAACGCATCAGCCACTACATTGGCTTTACCTGGGTGGTATTCCAATGTAAAATTATAGTCTTTGAGGAGCACTAACCACCTTCTCTGCCTCATGTTCAATTCCTTCTGAGAGAACAAGTACTTGAGGCTCTTATGGTCAGAATACAAAGTGAATCTCTCACCATAGAGATAATGCCTCCAAATCTTCAAAGCAAAAACCACTGCGGCCAGTTATAAGTCATGAACAGGGTAGTTTTTTTCATGCACCTTCAACTGCCTCGATGCATAAGCAATGACCCTATCCTTTTGCATCAACACGCAACCTAAGCCGATGCGAGAGGCATCAGTATAGATAACCAACTCCTGATCAGGCTCTGGCAAAATCAACACTGCGTAGATGTCAATCTTTTCTTCAGCTCTAAAAAGGCATTCTCACACTCCTCGGTCCATACAAAGGACACATCTTTCTGGGTGAGCCTAGTCATAGGCGTAGCTATCTTGGAGAATCCCTGAACGAATCTCCTATAGTAACCAGCTAACCCAAGAAAGCTTCTGATCTCGGTCACTGTCGTAGGCCTAGGCCAACTGATAATGGCTTCAACCTTAGACGGATCAACTGAAATCCCCTCAGAACTCACCACATGACCTAAGAACTTCACTTCGGTGATCCAAAACTCACACTTGCTCAGCTTTGCATATAGCCTATGCTCTCTCAGAGTTTGCAAGATCACTCTAAGGTGTTCCTCATGCTCAGCCCGAGTCTTGGAATACACCAATATGTCATCAATGAAGACGATGACAAACTTATCCAGATACTGCCTAAAGGCCCTCTGCATCAGGTCCATGAACATCGCCGGTGCATTAGTCACAAGGAACTCATAATGTCCATAGCGGGTTCTGAATGCTGTCTTAGGCACATCCTCCTCCCTGATCCTCAGTTGATGATACCCGGAGCGCAAATCAATCTTCGAAAAATACCTCGCTCCCCTCAACTGATCAAACAAGTCATCAATCCTTGGGAGAGGATACTTGTTCTTGATGGTCATCCTGTTCAATTGGCGATAGTCGATGCACAACCGCAAGCTCCCATCTTTCTTTTTCACAAAAAGAACTGGAGCTCCCCAGGGTGACCCGCTCGGGAAAATAAAACCCTTAGCCAATAACTCCTCGAGCTGTTTCTGCAATTCTCTCAACTCGGCTGGCGCCATTCTATATGGTGCCATGGAGATAGGCTTCGTGCCAGGGACTAGTTCAATAATGAAATCGATTTCTCGCTTCGGTGGTAATCCTGGAAGATCCGCAGGGAACACATCTGGAAAGTCCCTAACAATGGCAATATCCTCGAGTATCACCTTACTAGTCTCTTCTTCATCAGGCACTAACCCAGCCAAAATCTCCCTATCTCCATCAGTCACAAATCTACCCCTTGTGACTGTCTGGTCTGAAGCTCTACCCTGTAGTGTAAACACTGGGTGTCCGGGGATCTGAAAAATGATTCTCTTCCCGAAACAGTTGACAACTGCATGATAAGCCGCGAGCCAATCCATCCCTAAAATTGCATCAAACTCTAAAAACTCTAAGACTCGAAAGTCAATAGGCATCTCAACATCACCAATCTGAACCACACACTGGCTACAAATCATGTTCGGGTAGATCCTTTCCCCAGCTACAGTACTCACCACTAACCATGTACTAGCCCTAATGGGAGTCAAATGCAAACTATCTACCATACGTCCAGATATGAATGATAATGTAGACCCAACATCAAATAATACATGCATAGAAGTACCACAAGTAATAAGAGTACCTTCCACCAAAGTCCTGGATGCTGTCGGGTCAGGCTCAGTAGCTGCCTTCGTTGTCTCTCTGGCACTGGACTGCTGCACAAATCCCTGAGCTCTCTGAAAATTCGGACACTCAGACTTCCTATGCCCAGCCTGCCCACATTGAAAACATAAGAACGGAGCCCTGGGCGCAAATGACCCAGTATGATATGTCGTCACATAACTTCCTCGGCCTCTACCTCTGCCTCGGCCTCTACCTCTGCCTCGGCCAGCAGCCTGTGGGAATGGGGGTCTCGGTGCACTCGGTGCCTGAATATGACTTGGGACAGGAGAGGAAACCACTGGTGAGGCCATCATACCAGTCTGAACCTGTGATGCCTTACTCTGAACACCATCAGACTGTGCTCTTCCATAAAACTTTCTTTTCTTTTCCCACCTTCCCTTCTTCCACGGAGTCTGGAACTGTCCCCCAGACTCGGGTTGTGAAGTCTGTTCACCTGGAGTTGCCCGTGTAGACATACCATCAACCCGCTCAGCCAACTCATACTGTTTGGCCCTCTGGACCACTGTGGTAAAATCAGTCATCTTCGTCACAGACAAGGCATGTCGGATCGCAGGCCTTAAGTTCAAAGAAAACCTCATAATCTTGTCACTCGGCGTCTGAACTAACCCAGGGGCATAAACTGCGAGCTGCCTAAATTTGAGCTCGTACTCCCTGACTGACATGGTGCCCTGTGCGAGATTCAAAAACTCGAGTTGTTTAGCCTGTCTCTCAGTCTCTGGAACGTAAGCCTGTAAGAACAACCGTTTGAAGGTGTCCCAGCTCTTCACTGCCCCCTGTGTATCAAACACTGAAAGCCACCAGTCCTCTGCATCACTCTCCAGTGTGTGAGCAGCACATAGGACCTGAGACTCCTCATCAACCTCTAAGGAGCGACTGATCTTCTCGACATTCTTCAGCCAATCTTCGGCCTTTTTCAAGTCAACCCTACCAGTGAATTCCTTAGGCTTTAGCTTCATAAACTTCTCTAGCAGCCGATCAGTGGGGTTCTCCACAACAATAGGAGCAGGTGTAGGCATAGGCTGAGGTACAGCCATTTGAGGTCCTGCTGCCCCTGCAGCTCCACTAGCCTCGGCCCCACTAGTACCCGCCTCCTGAGGAATTGTTTGAGGTGACTGTCGAGCAATAACCTCAACCTGCTGCACTAACGCCTGTATTTGTGAAGTCTGGGTTGCCATCAAGCGGCCCTGTGCCTGGATGATCTCCTCCATCCTTCCCATCCGATCATCATCGGATGGCCCTGTACGTGGCTGTCCCAATCTCTCTCTCCTCCTCATGACACTAAGAAGTAGACATACGAACAACCATCACACATTTAAAACATTAACAAAGCCTCATAACTACCCATATCATATAATACACACAGAAAATATGATCGTAAGGCTTTTAAGTTAGTTCCTTTAAGCTTTTTAATCACCTAAATCTCTCACCCAATTCCTAGGTCAAAGTCATCTAAGTCCAATACATAAACCAAACCTAGTAAAATCAGGCTCTGATACCAACTGTGGTGGCCCCGCACCCCGGACCACCAACCCCTCAGGGAATGGCGTGCGGAATGCCGAGACGGGACGCCCGGCGTAGGCATCTCCGACCACCCCTCAACTCCCATGAGGTGGTCGAGACCCTACAAGCCTTATCCCAAACAACGATATGATATCAAAAGGTATTAAACAAAACTACCCACCGTATTAATCATCCAAGACAAGAGATAATCCATAAAAAAATGAACCATAAATAATAATCATAATCCCTACAGTCCATTAAAATTGACATACTCATAAAGTCCAAAATTGTGGGTACAAATAAAACCGTCATATGCCCACATAGTCTATCTAACAAGTCCCAACTCACCCATACTACAATGTGGTAAGTGTTATAATTACATAATCCAAAATATAGTACTTCATAATTTAAAACACAATTCAATCAAAATGCCTCTCTACTCACATCGAGGCTTTGGATTCTCTCGCAGGCAAGGCCCTCAAGATATAACTACTCCTTTGCCCTTATTCGGGACAGAAGGACCTGAAAGAGGAAAATGAGGGTGAGCCAACGGTGCCCAGTGAATAGAATTCAAATATGCTATCAATACTCATCAATAAATATCATGTATGCATGTCAATGTGAAGCATGATTAAAAACTCATAACATATAAATATCAAGCATTTATAATAAGTTTGATGCAAGTAAAAGCTTATCAATTTGGATCCACATTCCACATGCATTGGGTTACTAGTGCACGTCTATTTCACCGTACCGTTGATCCCAATCATGTTTATTTTGGGTTACTAGTGCACGTCTATTTCACCGTACCGTTGACCCCAATCTCTTCCTTTTCTAAAACCCTCCTATGACAAGGTTAAGTCCCCCTATTAGCCAGATAGATGGGCCCAACCAAAGTCATAAGGTTTTCTCAAATCAATGCATCATTCAAAACATTAGAACACATTCATGCTTTCAACATACAATATCTAAGTGATATGATGACATAAAAGATATAATCATAAATGAAGTCTACTCACAACCAAGCCTCGCGAGAGTACTTAACCACACACGATCACCAAACCGAATCAACCCAAATAAAGATCCTGAAACATTCATCAATATCCTACCATACATCAATTTCTATGCTCAATCACATAGACATTACACATCAACCCTAAATCAGCCCACATATAAACAATAGGCTTAAATCTCATCTAATCCCATCATTCAACTCAAATCACATGACTTAGGCTTCTAATGCATAGTTCTCATACATAAACCACTCTATTAATCAAAAATACTGATTTTCAATTCCTTTAGGCATAAACATGCCCAAATTGGGTCACTTGATCACAAGTAGGCCTAACCCATGATATGGTCACAACCACAAAATCAGTAGCATAATCAACTTTAATCATGCTTAATTAAACATAAGTTGCATCGATTCAATGATTCTAGGCCAAAAGCATCAAAAGCCCTAAAATATGAAATTTTCCATACTTAGGCCATATTGTCGATTTACACTAGGTCACCATGTTCAGCCATGTATATCACTGATTTTTCATCATGGGTTCATCAACAATGGCAACTAGGTCAACATAGTTGACCTACAAGCTATTTGGAAAGGTCTAAGTTCATATTCTAAATTTAGGTCTAATACAAGCAACCCACCAATTCTTCATTTACTATTCTGTTCAGATGTATCAATATACCAACAGAAGTATGTAATCACAATATCAACCGTACAGATTGAAGTATGTGAAGAAACAAACCTTCTGTCCAAATATCAGCCCAATCCAACGGTGGATCGAAAAGATATGTATCTTTGATGAACAAGTATCTAATCAGACAATTTTTCCTTTCCTGTTGCAAATACTCAAACTCAGATGACTATATCACACACATTACTAAACATATAAACATCTTCACCGGTCATAATATAGAAATATCAGTTATAAACTACATACCCAAATTCGATATCCATCCAACGGTACATTTAGGAGATCTACAAGTTTGAGCGAAACGTCATGAGAAATCCAGAATCTCCGAACAGCTTTGTTTGAGAGGTTAGATCTCTCAGAAGAAACCTTAACCAAGATCTCGACCGGTCAGAATTCAGAACTATAAGTTGTACACTACGTAACCAAATTTTATATCCATCCAATGGTAGATTAAGGAGATCTAGAAGTATTACCAGAACGGCGCGAGAATTCTAGACTTTCCGACCAGCTTTGTTTGAGAGGTTAGATCTCTTAGAAGAAACCTCTGATCAAGATCTTCACCGTCCAGAATGAATAACCATAGGCTACGAACTTGCTAACATATTGTGAGCTCAATCTGACCATGTATTCGTAAGATCCACATCTTTGATGAAAATGTCGCAGGGATCTTCCTCCTGCAACTCTCTCCTTCTTTCTCTTCTTCTTTCCTTTCTCTTCTTTTCTTTCTCTTCTTCTTTCCTTTCTCTCCACTCACCTCTTTCTAGCACATTCTTGGATTCTCTCCTCCACTCACCTCATTTTCTTGCACATTCTTGGATTCTCTCCTCCACTCACCTCATTTTCTTGCACATTCTTGGATTCTCTCCTCCACTCACCTTATTTTCTAGCACATTCTTGGATTCTTTCCTCCACTCACCTTATTTTCTAGCACATTCTTGGATTCTAGAAGTGGGCATGGGACACTTGTCCACTTTCATGCACCAACCTTCACATGTGTTGGTCTCATACTACCCATACCAACCACATGTACTTTAACCAATCTCATGCTTCCATGTATTTTAAATGTTCAATCCATTTAATACACCAAATTTTCATTCTCATTTATCCTTTTATTCAATCAATCCTAACCCATATCAATTCATGGTTTAATGGGCTCATGCATAAATAATAACATATGCATTATACTTTAATTTAACATGACCCATATACAATTTATGATACACATATTTATATACATTATCAAGCATCAACTATACAAACATTAAACAACCATCAAACAAACACCAAACATATCAAGGCAACACATAGAGTTTGGGCAAAATGCAATTGGGTTATGGGCTAGATGAAATAATTTTCGGAGAGTCACAATCAATCTGAGGATGAAATGCTGTACTAAAACGGAGATGAGTACCAAATCGGGCCTGCATAGCCTGCCAAAAGCTCGATGTGAACCGCGGATCTCTATCCGACACAATAGAAATAGGTATACCATGCAACCTGACAATCTCCCGAACATACAATCTGCTCAGTCTATCAATCGAGTCTTTAGTGGTCATTGGAAGAAAGTGTGCAGATTTAGTCAATCTGTCAACTATTACCCAGATGGCGTCAAATCTACCCTGGGATCTGGGCAGTCCTGTGATAAAGTCCATCGTGATATGCTCCCATTTCCATTCTGGAATAGATAATGGTTGCATCTGACCTCCTGGTCTCTGATGTTCAGCTTTCACTTGCTGACACACCTCACAATTTCGCACATACTCAGCTATATCTTTCTTCATCCCATGCCACCATACTGTTCTCTTCATATCATGATACATTTTTGTAGATCCTGGGTGAATGGTATACTAAGATCTGCGTGCTTTTTCTAATAACTCAGCCCTCAATGCCTTATCCACGGGTACCCATAATCTCCCCTGATAACGCAGGACACCATCTGGACCTCTCTGCCAATCTGCCCTGCCAGCACTATCTGCCCACGACTCATACATACCAAGATCAGGATCATGCTGCTGCATATCCTTAATCTTTTGAATAGACGAATCTGTCACCTGTATATGCATCTGAGCACAAATGTCAACGTGTGGAGCCATGGAGAGAACACTCATCATAGTCGCTATCTCTAAAAGTCGCCACTCTTGGGCCATCTGACAAGCTACCACCTGGGTCTCAACCCGTTTTCGACTCAATGCATCAGCTACGACGTTGGCCTTTCCAGGATGATATTTTAACGTGAAATCATAATCTTTTAGGAATTCCAACCATCTACGCTGTCTTATATTCAACTCTTTCTGGTCAAACAAATATTTCAGACTTTTGTGATCTGAGTACAGTGTGAACTTTTCCCCATAGAGGTAATGTCTCCACAATTTCAATGCAAATACCACAGCTGCTAGTTCTAAATCATGCACAGGGTAATTCTTCTCATGTATCTTCAGCTGTCTGGATGCATAAGCAATCACTCTACCCTCTTGCATCAATACACATCCCAAACCTAAATGTGATGCATCTGTGTAAATTACCAACTCTTTTCCAGGTTCTGGGAGTACTAAAACTGGGGTAGTAGTTAGTTTCTTCTTCAACTCAGTGAAAGCATCTTCACATGCAGAAGTCCACACAAATGATACATTTTTCTGAGTCAGCCGTGTAAGTGGGGAAGCCAATCGGGAAAAACCTTCCACAAATCTTCGGTAATAACCAGCGAGACCCAGAAAACTACGGATTTCAATCACTGTGGTTGGTCTTAGCCAATTTATGATTGACTCAACCTTTAGCAGAATCAACAGAAATACCTTTTGCACTAACCACATGACCTAAAAATCTCACCTCATGTATCCAAAACTCGCATTCACTGAATTTAGCATACAACCAATGCTCTCTCAGTGTTTGCAATGTGATGCGGAGGTGCTGCTCATGATCCTCCTGAGTCTTGGAATAAATGAGTATATCATCAATAAACACAATAATGAACTGATCCAGATATGGTCTGAATACCCTTTGCATCAAATCCATAAACATGGCTGGGGCATTGGTCAGTCCAAAGGGCATAACAAGAAACTCATAGTGACCATACCATGTTCTAAACGTAGTCTTTGGTACATCTTCTTCCCGTATTCTTAGCTGATGGTATCCAGATCTTAAATCAATTTTAGAGAAAAATTTAGCACCGTTCAACTGTCTATAATCAATGCATAACCTCAAGCTGCCATCCTTCTTCTTCACAAACAGGACAGGCGCGCCCCATGGTGACATACTCGGGGTGATAAACCCTTTTGCTATCAACTCCTCTAATTGCACCTTGAGTTCCTGTAACTCCTTTGGCGCCATTCGATAGGGTGGAATTGAAATAGGCTTTGTAGCAGGTATCAGTTCAATAATAAAATCAATTTCCCATACTGGTGGTAATCCTGGTAAATCCTCTGGAAAAACATCTGGGTACTCACATACTATAGGAATATCTAGTATCTGAACGCCTAAGTCCTTTTCATTTACTGGTTTTATGCTAGCCAACATCCCTATATCTGCATTAGTGGCCATCCTGCCTCGAGTGGGAGAGTTTAAAGACGTCTTGCCACTATAAATAAATGCGGGTTGTGCTGGTATTTGAAAGACGACTTTCTTCTCAAAGCAGTCCACATGGGCATGATAGGCAGCCAACCAATCCATACCCAGTATAGCATCGAATTCCAGGAATTCTAAAACCCTAAGATTCACAATCATTTCATGATCCGCATATTTGACTACACACTTTTCGCACAACATATTTGGGTAGATTCGGTCTCCTGCTGCAGTACTCAGAACCAACGGTGTGCTAATCCTAACAGGAGTTAAATGCAATCTATCTACCATGTGGCCAGCAATAAATGACAAGGTGGATCCAGCATCAATTAACACATACATCATAGTGTCGCAAATAGAAAGCATACCTTCCACCAAGTTCTTGTTCGCCTTTGGATCTGGCTCTGTAACAGCCCTGGCTTGCTCTCTGACAGGTGTGGAAATAGGAACAGTAGCAGATGGATTTGTTAGAGTCCGTGGGGCTAACTACAAAGGACACTGGTACGCTTTATGTCCCTTGTTCCCACATCGAAAGCATGTGAAAAGAGGACGATATGCAGATGAAGCTGTCTGCGACGCAGTGCCTGGCATGGAACACCAACCACTCTGACTGCCTGGTCCCCTACGCGGCCATGGTGCCCGAACCGACGATCCCTGTGTCGGTGGCCTCGTAACAAACTGTGATATTCTGCCTGCCGATGGTGGTAGCGTTGCTGCTGGAGGTGTAACTGGAATCTCCATAGCAGTAGGCCTCTCAACTATCTTTGCCTTTTTCTGTTCACCCCACCATTTTCTGTCCCATCTCTGCCTTCTCGGACCCTGATAAGGTACCTGCTGCTCTATACCTGCCTATGATGTGGGCGTTGCCCGTGGTGGCCTATTTTTCATCTCAACTGTCTCATAATCCAGTGCCTGTCGCACTGCCTGATCATAAGTCTGAACACCAGCAAGAGCTAAACCTTTCTGGATTGGGTCATTAAATCCTTCCCTGAGCCTCTTCATTCGCAGCAGATCTGTTTGTACCATCTCAAGGGCAAACAAGGCTAGCCTATTGAACTTATATTCATATTCTCTCACAGACATGTTCCCTTGCTGTAATTCTATAAATTGCTTATGCCTTTTATCAACCTCAGACGGGGGATAGTACGTCTTGTAGAATACTTCTTTAAATTTATCCCAAGTATCTATGGGTCCCTGAGCTCGGCTTATTGTTTGCCACCATCTCTCAACCTTACTCGAAAATTTAAATCGAGCAAGTTTAATCTTGTCCCTATCCAGTGCATGCATGTCCTCAAATATAACTTCTATCCACAGAAGCCAATCCTCAGCAACCTCTAACTCTAGACTGCCATCAAATATAGGCGGCTCACGTCTTTTAAATGCTTTCATCACATCTTCATATCTGCGAGTCTCATCTATATCCTCATGAGTCTCTACTGTCTCATGTACTGGCACAGGTTGTTCTGCAGATGCACCCGCACTACTGGCGCCAACCTCGGGTACTACAGGTGCTGGAGGCCCTTGATTATCCTGAAGGCGTGTCAACATACGCATCATCTCAGCATTTTGTCTCTGCTGAGCTATCATCATTTCTTCCAGTTTCGTCAACCTTTCTTCTTGTGGATCCATGATTGCCTGATACTTCCCTTTCAATCTGCCATTCACAGAGATAAAGGAGCATATAAGTCAGACAATCCGATTACTCAATCTTTATAGATACGTAATTTTACTCCGCTAGAAAGGTTACATCTAGCTTAGATAGTAATTTTACGATGAAAAATAGCAAAAATAGCTTACCGGCACGTCGAATTTGGCGCGAATCCCGCGTTTTCTCTTTTTCTTCTTCTCCTTCTTCTCCTTCTTCTCTCTGTTTCTCTCCTTCCGTCTCTTTCTGCTTCTGCAACTCCTTCCTCTTCCTTCCTATTTCATTTCATTTTTTTTATTTTTTTATTTTTTTATTCTAGTTGCATACGTATAAAATACGTATATTATACATCTCGATATACGCATACTTCAACGTATGTATTTAATTAAAATTACGGGGTGTTACACACATGCATTAAATCATACTCCAATCCACCTATTTAATTAACCAACCCCATAAATTATTAATTCATCTCAATTCTTTTACTTGTAAGCACTCACATTGGATGATCTCATATATATCATCTTCATTTAATAATTTTATTTATTTACTAATACCCCTTAAATATTGCATGTAGTTTCATGCACGCGTATATTTAGCTCTTACGTATAAAATATGTATATTATATAGCTCGATATATACGTACTTTAACGTATTATTTTATTAAAACTACGGGGTGTTACAACTTTAGTCAGTTAACTAATCAAGGTTGGTTCGTTAGTAATGGGAGCGAGTCTTAGAGTGGTTGATGGACTTATTATGAGTTCAAACCCTACTCTAGATATATACTAGTTGAGAAAGAAAAATCCGTTAAACGTCCATTGATGATCATTCAATCTTTTTAAAGTAGAGAGCCCATTGGGCCTTGGTTCAGACATTTGATTCCTGTATTAGTAGTTAACTACATCTGTCTTTAATTTTTTTAATTTAAAATAATTTATATGTAAAAATATACACCATTTTGTTTTTTCGAAGACACCAAACTAGCGTGCACACGGGGTCCCTTGAATTATTTTTTTTCTATGATAAATAGGATTTTTTTTTAAAGTTAAAATGTTGTCGTCATGGACGGCTTGTGAGGAGAGAATTGTGGATGTAGTTGACGACGACTTGACCCTATTGAGTCTTTAGTGCGACACCATTAGATTTTAGTGCGCCACCAATTGAGTTGGCCCCATAATTATACTCCTAATTATAACTAAGGCTGCTAAATTTCATCAAATTCAAATGGTATCCAAGGAATCTAATGACGGGTTCCTGTAATGAAAGCTGAGGTTGAGTTCTAATGGCAAAAGATGGTGTCATAAGAATTATTATAAAAAAAATAAGATAAATATGTTGTTTTGCCATTTGTTTATGACATATTTCCAAATATTATTACTAAACAAGCAGTGCATGATCACATATCTTTCTCGTCACCAAGTCTCTCTATTGAATATTTGCTAGAACTTGCGGAGATTCTTTTTGAAAAAAAAAAAAAACAATTAAACCCAAATTGAGTTGGTTAATTTACAACCATTTGGGATAGTGATGTCTCAATAAATTAAGGCAAGAAAGTTATATATAGAAAGAGAGAGAGAGAGGGTGAGAGGGGAGAAACAATCATCTTCACGAAAGAAACAAAATAGAGCAAAATATTTTCACGTTCTTCATCACTATATATTTACTTGCATTTTATTTAATAAAAGATCTTCTCATCATATTCATACAAACAAACTAGTTTAAATCAAACAATAAAGTAGCAAAGCTCCAAAAAATAAAAACAAAAAAACCATTAAAAAATAAAAAACAAAAAAAACCCTTAAAATGGCGTTAAGGGTTACATAGAAAGACGAAAATACAGAGCAAAGGTGGAAAAAAATAAAGCAAAAATAAAATACCTCCACGCTTAGGGGGAAATTTTATTTAGGGTGGGCTAAAAAAATTTCTTAGACAAACCTTGATGGTATAAAAAAAAATTATTGATTAAGATATGTAAATCACTAATATCCAAAGTATAGGCATGTGTAGTTCACATATGTAGTTGTAATTTTTACAGTTAAATTATTATTTCTTTTTTAGTAAGGAAAATATTAATCTAATTACAAAAATTTGTAACTATATTTGCAACTATATGTGCAACTACACATGTGCATCTATTAGATTATTTATTGTATATTTTAAAATATATAAATCGCTAATATCTAAAAGATAAACATGTATAGTTATTTTGAATCTAACTAAACATTATCACAAAAAAAGGGTCTAATTAAACTTTTTGAAAATCATTTGACAACTTTATTTTAACATTAAAAATTAATACTTGAGTGACAAATTCAGAGGAGTAGGTTTTCAAGTACGTTTAGATGTAAATTTTTTAATTGATTGTGATTATAATTTGTTGAATTTTATTATTTAATATATTAATATACTTTATATTAAAAAAATATAAGAAAACTTAATATATATATATATGCTACCTTGGGGCCTACCTGGGCTACAACCCATTAAGCCCCAAGGTGGCTCCGCCCCTGTCCACGCTGGTGAGCTATTTCCTTCAACACCAGCAAGCTATTCCCTTTGACGTTGGCTAGTTGTTCCCCCTTGACACCGACGAGGTATTCTCCTTGACGCGAAAGCCGTAAAATGGTGAAAAGTGAAAATACGATGAAGTGAAAAGAGAAGATAGAAAGGTTTAGGGCACAATTTTTTTTGTCAAGAGGAAAAAAAATTTCGCCCTTTTTCGCAACGACATGTTTCGTTGCAGTATTTTTGTCGATATATAAAGGTTTAGGGCGAATAAAAGTAAGAGGTAAAAACTTAAGTAAGAAAAAAAAAGAGGAAAAGGCGTTCAGATTTGTTTTTTGCCCTTTTCAGTGATCACATGTTTCGTCATGGTATTTTCTGTCGCTTAAAGATGTATTCGGCAAGGGGACTTTAGTCGTTGTTAACATGGTGAAAAAACATCATTTTTCGGGACCAAAATTTCACTTTAACGACAAAAAAAAATTCGCCGCTAATTTGTTTATCACTTGTTAACATCCGCAACCATAGCATAACTTTCGTCATTGTTTGTAATATTTGGCGACAAAAATAAGCGCATCGTTAAAACTTTCTTCGCCAAATGTCCATTCTCTTGTAGTGATTTATCATTCTTTTATCATCTCCATGTCAACATAATAATGTACTTAGAGCAACATATGCTCACTTTTGTTATGTTTTTAATAATAACAAAACAAAGTTTATAACTATTTTTAGATTTTTTTAAAAATATGTAGTTTCAAAAGTTAGATAGCCATATCTAACTTCAATCTTTCTCGCCATTAGCTCTGCATAACATCTTTGTCACTTCAGCATACATCTTTTATATATAAAATAACAACTTATGAACAAATCCCCAGTATATTTAATAACTTGTTAAAACAAAGTAGCAAAATTTATCTATCTAAAAAATCCCAAAATATTCAAATTCAATTAATCTTATTGTTTCTCTATCATCTTATACTAAAATGAAATATTTTCAAAATTTGACGTTGAGACTACAATATTTTTATAAATTAATTTCATATATGGTTAATAGGATTCAATTTTAATTTCATTGTTAGTTGCATGGGTAGAAATATAATAGTAAATAAAAAGATGAGTTAGTATAATTTTAAGTAATTTCATGAGTTAATTAGCATTAAGTATCGTCAAAATGTCTATTATACCCTCATTAATTTAAATAGCATCCTACTTCATATAGACTTTTTATTAACTTCAGAACAAGATCTTGGAGATTGCTCCTGTTGTTGCCGAATATATGTTCTCTTTTCTGAAGCGATCCAAATGAGATCGCTCAAAATAATCCCAAAGGTAAGGCATAGCATCAATTTTGTATTATATATTATTCTATCTATGCTTCTACACTTTTAATTTTGTTTTCGTGAACTAGTCTACGTCCAATCTCTTAGATGCAAGCTAGGCAAGCAAAGTCATCTTTAAGATATGCTTGGTCATTAAAAGGCCCCTTTCCCTTTTTTGTTATTGAGAGATGTCCTACTCCTGTTTTTTTAGTTTTACTATTGAGCGGTACTTAGATAATATTCTTCTCTGTTTTACGGCAAGACTAATTTATATAAATTTTATTCGGGTTAGATCACAAAAGTACAAAGGTCTCCTAGTAAATAATAGCTCTATATACGAAGGAGGTTTTGAACTTACGTCATCCCTTAAGAGGAATGGATGTCAAGTCATCCGAATCAACTAAATATTAATTAAGATATGCCATACTTCTTTTATATGCGGATTTGAGCTAGTACCCCTCCTTTTTGAGAATAATATTGTATAGGGGGAGAATATTACGGAAACACCATTATACTACAAGAGAAGCTTATTTGGCAACAACAATTTTAGCAAGGATGCAGATTTCGAGTTAATCTTTCTCTACAATGACAAAATTGTTATGCGAAATTATAGTAAAATATGAAAAAAAAAATAAGACAGTAATATTTAACGTAGTTCGATAAATTGCCTACGTTCACGAAAGATAATAAAATTTGTATTACTTCATCCTTTAGGTGAATCTTACATATTAGATCTCTCATAATAGATCTCAAAAATGAATTTCAAGAATGAAATTAGACTCTGTTTATAAGTGTATTTACAGACATTTTTATAATTATAAATATATAATATTATATATATTTAATAATTTAATACCCTTTCGACGCTGTATTACTCAGCCGCCCCAGATATGATGGTCCCCATAAAAATAAGGTGTCGTCGCTAAGGAGAACGAAGATTCTGTTGCTCAATAGGAAATTAGCGACAAAGGGCTACGCGACGGAGCGTCTCTGTTGCGAAGAGTGGTGCGAGCTCGCACAAATCATTTAAACCCATCCTCGTCATCAGAACGCTCAACTATCACCATCGAAGAGGAAAAACAATGCAGTTGATTCGCAGATTTGCGCACCAAACACCCACCCTAACTCCTGGATTGCATTACGAAGCTTTTCGACTTCCGATTCTTCGTCTCTGAGGAAGAATGTCGCGTCTCTTCTCGATTCCCTTTACCTCTAACCAGGTGCGCTACCTTTTATATAACCTAGCTCTTAAATTTGCCTTCATTTCTTACTTTCTATTCATCAAATTCAATGTCTAAGCTCGTCTGATCTTCTTTTTTAAATGAGTGAAATCGTATGATTAATTTGATCCTCCTTTTTCTTTCTTAATATGATTTTCTTATAGTTTTTTGGTCGATTGGAGATGGCTTCGTTGAATTGGCGACAACGCTTCTCTTCTTTATTTAAGACTTCGAATCATTTGAGCCCAAGGTTTTATGGATTTTCTTTCTTCATCTTTTTTATAAGTTCTTTTTTTGGTTTTGTTGAATTTCGATTTATGATTTGGTGAAGCATCAATTGGATTCTGTAGATTCTTACATTTTTAGTTTGAGATTAATTCTAATAGCCGGAAAAGGTGATTCCACACTTCCACTTTGAAATCTAGAATAGGGTATTAGAATTAGAATACCCAAGATCAAATTAGTGTACTCTTTATTCATAAAGTAATTATTAAAAACATCCACACTTCTATGAAAAAAAATAAAATACACACAACATACTACTCATGCATCTTCCAGTTTTATTATTGCAAATTAAATAAGATGAAAATGAAAGTACCATAATGCTGACCATGCGTCTACATAAAAGGATGAACGAATACCTTGTAGTATACGCCAATTAAGAAGTATTGACAGAATCAATAATCCTTCCTTCAATGAAATGAAACCATCTTGGTCGCCAATGTGGGTTGACATAGAGAACAGCAAAGAAGCTCAGCAAACACACGACATATGAGACAATAAAACTTACAAAGAAAGTTTCCGTGTCGATGCCATATTTAACCCCCCAGTTTGTAGGTGATGATGATCTCATTGTTGGATTCTCTTCAGCTGATGACGAGCAGTTCTTTGCCAATATTAATGGTGGTGCACCGCAAAGAAGTGGATTTCCGTCGTAGCAAGATTCATTGAATGTTCCGAACTGTCCTCCAACGGGTGTTCTTCCTGATAAGTTGTTGTAAGCCACAGAAAACACCTGAAGAAAATTCAGCTTAATCAAACTTGATGGGATTTCTCCAGTCAACTTGTTGTGCGAAAGGTCTAAGCTCTCCAATTGCTTCATATTCGAAAAGGCAGCTGGGATCTTTCCACTTAATCGGTTATGAGACAAGTTCAGTCCACGCAAATCACTTAGCTCTCCAATTTCATGGGGGATTTCCCCTGTTAATTTGTTGCATGACAAATCCATTGCAGACATGGTATTGAGCATACTTCCCTTGTAAGAGTTGGATCTACTCTTGGTTATTAACTCCACTTCTACTGGTTCCATGAATTCTAGTTCAAACCTTTCATCATCTTCAGTTAACATATTATTCAAGCGAGGTACCATAATTAGAGAAACAAAATGTAAATCAAAAACATGGCTAGGAATACTTCCAAATGTGATGTTTATTAAGCACGGGGGTATTGATCCCAACAACTTGTTACTGGAAAGGTCGAGTATCCCTATTTGGTTCAATTGGCATAACTGATAAGGAATTGAACCACTCAAATGGTTGCCTTTCAAACTGAGAATTTTCAAATGGACAAGTCCACCAATCCAACTAGGAATACTTCCTGAGAAGTTGTTGTCTCCTAGCTTCAACGTCACCAATGATGTTTTACTAGATTGGAGAAGACTAATATCTTGAATCAATCCCGTAAATCTATTTCCTTGCAAATGTAGGTATTGAAGTTTGGGTAACTTCAAACAAGATGGCATAGATCCTGAAAGATCATGGTTTTGAGAGAGATCCAAATATACAAGTAAAACCAATCCACAAAACTCATGGGGAATAAATCCGTCAAATGAATTCTCTCTCAAGACAAGTATTCTTAAAAATCCCAAGTTACCCATCCAAGCAGGAATCGTACCTGAGAAATTATTCTTGCCAACATTGAGTACTCGTAACTCTAAACAATTGGAAACTCCAATTGGAATGCCGCCGATGAATTTATTGTTATCCAAATGTAGAAACTCCAAGTCATTCAAGTTAAAGTAACCTCTTGGAAATACTGGACCATGAAGACTATTACTTGATAACTTCAAACTAGGCAAAGAAACGCAACCAATGGCCAAACTCTCTGGTAATTCTCCTGAAAAGTGGTTACTGGACAAATCTAAATATTCTAGCTTTCTCATTGCACCAATTGAAGAAGGAATGTTCACTCCAAAGTCATTTTTTGACAAATTTAGATGTATTAGGTTCGGTAGAATCTCACCAATATTCTCTTGAAGAGTCCCTTGAATGCGATTGTTAGATATGTCTAACACAGTCAAACTCATATTAGAATGACTTGGAAGAAGAAAAGGACCTTCCAAAGAGTTGTTTCTTAATTTTAGAACTTTCAAGTTGGTATTGTTCTCCATCAACCAAGTAGGGAAATTTCCTTGTAAGCCGGCATGGGAGAGATATAGTTCTTCCAAGTTATATTGACCATAGAGGAACTCGAGAATAACATCTGTCATGTGCTTGCTGAAATTGCAATTTTGCAAGGCCAGAATCTTCAACTGAAACTTGTAAAGCCATTTATGCTGTGGATATTCATGATGATCAGTTTCTACCTCTAAATACTTGGAGCCAGAGTAACTATGAAGGTAGACTTCCACAAGTTTGGAATGGTTGGCAAGTGAGATGAGGGGGAATATTGTAGCCTCAAAATTATTGTAAGCAAGTGAGATGCGCTCCAATGATATCATGGAAGTTATTGGAGATGAAGACGAAATATTTCCTGTAAATTGATTTTGGGAGAGGTCAAGCACTCTAAGAGATGTCAAGTTACCAAGACACGTTGGAAGGCTTCCGTGGAATTTGTTGAGATTTACACGTAGTTCTTGAAGTTTCTTCAGATTGCACAAGCCTGTAATATTGAATATTTGAAAAAATCTCCATTACATTCATATATGAAAGTGTAAATTTTATTATAATATACAAAAGTGAGATCTTGAAAGAAATTGGTTTGAATTATATATATATATATATATATATATATATATATATATATATATATATATATACATACATATTTGTAGGTAAAACCGCAACCCAATAATGCATAGAAAAATGACATTAACATATATCAATTAATTAAAGTGCTAATAAAATAAAATATTAAAAAAGTTGTTAATGGACTTATGTTATATGTGTATAGCAAGTGTAGTGTGAAGTATGTACCTTTTGGAAATGTTCCATTTAAATCATTGTAACCAAGATCCAGTTTCTCAAGAGACGTGAGTGTTCCTAGAGATTGCAACAACCTATTGCTGCATCCACTACCGGAAAGATCGAGTTCTTGCAACTTTTTCAATCCAGAAAAAATATACTCGTGAGGTCCTTCTGCGGCTGCAGTTTTACCAATAAGGTTCGTTATCAAAGATTATTTTAATAGTAATAAATTGCTAATTATGGATTTTCTTATTAGTTAATGAAAAACTTCTCAAAAGAGCCAATCTCAAAGAGCCAATCTCAAAGAGCCAATGGTTCATCATTGTTTGACTTTTAAATTATAAGTTTGGCTTTACAATTAAGGAGACAAATTAGTAATCGAGCTTACCTTGGGGAGGAAATGAAGGCACATTCCCGCTAAGTGATAGAGACTTTAGGGACGTGAAAGTAGACAGTGATGGTAGGATGTTGTCGGTCATGAGTTCATTGTTACTTAGGTCAAGGATCTCCAGCTTATTCCATCTAGATAATCTCAAAAATCCTGCAGTGACAAAGAATATATACATATTTTGAGGCGTTAATTTAACAAGTAATTAAATATCCCATGTATATATATATGATAATTGATGAGTGCCACACCACTAGATACTCAAGAAAGAAACAGAGGAAATAATAAAGTGACGATTGAATGTTGAGAGCCCATCAGCCGGGAGGACATTTTCTGTTAAGATTATATGTATATACATATATACATATATACATACATACATATATATATATAATCATACATGTACTACATATACATATACATATCTGTGTTGCAATGTTAGAGATAAATTACTGACAAAGTTTAATAACGTACAGATATAATAAGAATTTGGTTATGTATATATGTCATACCCCAGTACACAGCACACCGCAGTGTCTAGTACCCCGGGATCATTTGTCCATACTATTCACTATTTATAAATAGTGCAGGGCCTCCCCCAGATTCGAACTCACAACCTATAGTTTGAATCCGAACTCTGAGTAACCACTGAGTGCTTCTTTCTTTCCCGAAACTTCTGCACCTCCTTTCTTATCTTTTCAATTTTTATTTTTTTTATTCCATACAAAATGCTGTTCATTTGGTACTGTTCACTGAATAGTACCAAATGAACAGTAACTTTAATCTTATTTTAAATTTTCTTCCTTTATTCATATTTTTCTTCTTCTATACACTTAATCCACATAATTCAACTCCAAACTAAGCACCATACACACGTATATTTGGCTCATACGTCTAAACTACGTGTATTATCACGCGTATATTTAGCTCTTACGTATAAAATACGTGTATTAACAAACATATAACAAACATATAATGAGCTCCAATACATAAAATACGTGTATTAACAAACGTATATTGAGCTCCTATATATAAAATATGTGTATTATTCATCTCGATATACGTGTATGTCAACGTATGTATTTACGTAAATTTACGGGGTGTTACAATATATGTGAAGGAAGGGTTCCATTAACTTGATTGTAACTAATATCCAACTTCTTAAGAGATGTGAGTGCACCCAAACAGGCCAAAACCCTGTTGTCAAATCCACTGGAATTGAGATCTAGTGTCTCATGCTTATTGAATCGACATAAGGTATCTGCACATTCATGAATTAATAATTATAATATATAGATATTTTTGTTTTATTATTTTATTTGATTTCACTATTTAAAAGTTTTTTTTTTTATATTTCTTTTCTAAAAGCAATTGCGCATAGCCCAGGATGAATATTTGTATTAATTAAAAAGTATATGATATTATCAAGTTATTTGTTGTATAATTTTTATTTATTTTTTTTTTTTTAAAAAGAAATTTCAAGAAATGTATTGGTAGTAATAGTCTAATTATATCCAAGTGTTTAAAATAATACAAGGTACCCTTCGAAAAATAAAAATTACTTTAGGGGGGAACTCATGTATTTTGTTTAATGAAATTCATTAGTTTTGTTTAACTAAATGCACAAAAAGTTTTTATTTGATTTATGTTATTTCAAGTAATTTGAATAATTTTCTATCTTCTTTTCCAAAGGGTTTAGATAATAATCTTATATTTTAGCTGCTGATTAATTTTTAAATTAATCATTGATACTATTTTATTTACATAAAAACCGCCAATTTAATCAGAAAAATTTACATAATAAAGTGTGGTTTACAGAAAAAAATGTTATTCTTACCTAATAATCTTTTTAATATATGTACTTATTAAATTAAAAATTATTTTGACATATGCCACTAACTCTCTTCCTCTTCCATGTTTTCTTCTACAACTATATATCCCGTTTCCGATCTCGGCAATCTCCTAGATCACGTCTTACAAAATTATATACAAATTTATGCATAAGGCTTATTTTAAACATGGTACTTTCATTTTCACTTTTTCCATCTAATAATGTATTTCTTATTTATATATGTTTATGTTGATAAAGAGATATTTATCGCTGGATGGTCTCCTCAGTATGAGCTGACCTGAATATTAGTAGAGCTAACTTGATACTGTAAGCAAACGAAGCTGCGTGAAAAATCCTCCGAGCTGAGGTGGCGGGACGAGAATTGCGTACAAATTACATGATGCATATGCCAGATCAGCTCGGATCACCTAATAGGAGCCTTTCGAGCCAAGCTAGCGAGAGGATTCTTACGAAAATCCCGAAAATACAATGATGATGATAGCTCGGCCTTGCTCGGTGAGTGTTGCTCAAGATTGTTAGCTCGGCTTAAGCCAAGCTGATTATTCCAAACGAGATACAGAAGATAAGGAAGTCATTCCTAGCACGTCATATCCCGAAAAATTTAGAATAGTTATATGTATCAAATACAAATTTCGACATAGAGATGGAATGATACTCCTTCTCCAAGACGAAATAGAAAGATAAGGATCATCATATCCAACTAACCCGAAATAGATGATCTCATCTAATTCATCTCGACCAACGACAAGATGACATGTAGCACCTGCCTACTGGGCAAATGATCTTATTTATAAATAAAACTTACAACCCTCCTCATAAGGTACGAATAATTTTCTACAAGAGTTAATGTTATAGTCTTAAATAAGCTCTAACTTACGAGGGTCTTTGGGTGGTACCACACCGGTGTTCCTTACGATGATCCTATTTCTCTTTGATAAACCCTCGTTGGAGCCGGAGAGCTTGCACTTCTAGATTATATTACCTCCTCCACGCGTTCATCTATTTAGTGTTTATCAAATTTTGTATCAATATTTATCGATATCATTCTAATTATGTTTATAATCATTAAGTTTTTCTCGGTTAAAATTTATGTTTTTATTTCCTAAGTGAATACAAAGGATCGTTTGCTTTTCTTTTGATAGTTATGAAGATATCAGCATCTTATAATTTAATAACACCAATTTTTTTAAAAAATAAATGACAGTTTCACAAAATATTTTTTTAATAAAAGGCTTTCTGTTGTTCAAATTTATTTACTTTTATTCTTTTGAGTTAATTATATAAAATGTACATGCATTGCATGGGTTTACAAACTTGCTTTAAATAATAATTAATAAAGCTATTAAGTAACTAATTTTTGTTAGATATGGAACGGTAGAGGAAAGAAACTCATCAATGACGAAGTTTAGTAATGTACAATAAAAAAATAAAAAAAAATTGGCCGCAGATGTTCGTATCTTTATCTGTATCTATGTTATTATAATAAGAATACTTTAAATAGTTAAGGATGAGACATTTTTTTTTAACAAAGTATCCTTAAAAAGTTTATTTTATTTTTATTAAAAATAATAATAACTTTATTGTTAATAAGGTTAAAATAATAATTTTATAATTAACTAATTTTAAGTTTTTTCGGACGCCCTACATTTTAGGCCTTTTTTTTAATTTTTTTTTAATTTACTCTTCTAACTTTTAATTTTACTCTTAATTGCCGTCATTAATATTTTTGAACTATTTTAGTTATTTGGATCATATTAAAAGATAAAACATATATAATTCTTTTTTAAGAAAAAATTATTTTGTTTTAATTATTTTTTAGTAAAAATTATGTGCAATGCACGTATACAAACACTAATACTATTATAATTATAATAAGAATATTTGATACAATTGAAGGTAAAGTCTTTTCTTACTCAAAATATCCTTAAAAGGTTTATTTTATTTTTAAATTAATTTTATTATCAATAATTTTATAATTAACTAATTTTTAATCTTTTTTGTACCCTACATTTTAAGCTTTTAACTTCTTTTGTTTCCTAATTAACCCTTTGAACTACTAAGTTTTACTTCTAATTACCCTTATCTATATTTTTAAATAATTTTAGTCATTTTGATCATATTAAAAAACAAAACATACATAATATTTTTTTAATAAAAAGCTATTTTATTATAATTAATTTAAAATTAATGTGCAAATATGTATCACACTTGAGGGATATATATACTATACCTGAGGGAAGTGATGATCCATTTAATTGATTGGACCTAAGATATAGTTCTTTAAGGGATGCGAGTGCACCCATAGATGACAGAATGGTAGTGTCAAAGTTATTGACACTAATGTCTAGTACCTCAAGCTTTTTCAACCTAGACAAAATATCTGACCCTGCATTAATAAGAAAAAGAACAAGGTTAATTCTGTAGTAATGTCTATTATAACAAAAATACTTTAAATAGTGACGATAAATTTTTTTTTTTACTCAAAATATCTTTGAAAAGTTTATTTTATTTTAATTTTTTTCTCTACCTTACATTTGAGATTTCTTTTCGTAATTAGCTGTATTTTAAAATTAAACACATGACTCATGTGTTTGACCAGAGAGTATGCAATAATAGTTAAAAAAGGATGGGAGTTAGCTCTTCAAATCGACGAACCAGTCCTTTGTTGGTTGCTTAATACTTTGCTCTCTGTTTCTCGTCACGTTACGTTTTTTCGTCAACACTTGACATCAATTTTCTTTTCCTTTTTTTTCTTTTTTTTTCCATATTTTTTTTTTTTAAAGAAGAAACAATTCTGATCTGCGTCCTCAGCTGACATTAGGCTCCAAAGCATTTATAAAATGTTTATCTCTTTCTTTACACGTGGCAATCGACGTTTTTATTTCCTAAGTAAATACGAACGGTCATTTGCTTTTCTTTTAATAGTTATGAAGATATTAGCATCTTGCAATTTAATAACACAATTTTTTTAAAAAATAAATGAAAGTTTCACAAAATATTTTTTCAATAAAAGGCTTTTTGTTGTTCAAATTTATTCTTTTGAGTTAATTTATATAAAATGCCCATGAAACGCATGTGTTTACAAACTTGTTTTAAATAATAATTAATAAATCTAGAGAGGAAAAAAACTTATCTAATTCATTACGACCAACGACGAGATGACATGTGACACCTGCCTACTAAGATATTTTTTATAAATAAAATTTACAACCCTTCTCATAAGGTACGAACAATTTTCTTTACGTATTAATGTTATAGTCTTAAACAAGCTCTAACTTAAGCATCAGAGAGTTTTTGGTCGGCACCACACCGGTATTCTTTACGATAGCCATATTTTTCTATTCTTCTCAGATTTAGTTGATAAACCCTCGTCGGAGCCAGAAAGTTCACACTTCTAGATTATATTACCTCCTCCACGCATTCACCTATTTAGTGTTGGTCAAATTTTGTATCAACATTTATAGATATTATTCTGATTATGTTTATAATCATTAAGTTTTTTTTGATTAAAATCTATGTTTTTATTTCCTAAGTAAATACGAATGATCATTTGCTTTTCTTTTAATAGTTATGAAGATATTAGAATCTTACAATTTAATAACACAAATTTTTTTAAAAATAAATGAAAGTTTCACAAAATATTTTTTTAATAAAAGGCTTTCTGTTGTTCAAATTTATTTACTTTTATTCTTTTGAGTTAATTATATAAAATGTCCATGCAATGCATTGGTTTACAAACTTGTTTTAAATAATAATTAATAAAGCTATTAAGTAACTAATTTTTGTTAGATACGTAACGGTTGCACAGAGAGGAAAGAAATGAGGGGACCACGCCCATGTGGGCAGTCCACTTTCATAGACGGCTCATGCGCGAAAAAAAAGTGGACGGCACATGCCCCTCTTTCGGCGCATGCGCCGAATGTATTTTTTTTATTTTAAATATAAATATATTAAAATAATATATTTATAATTACGTTATTACCCCTGATTACACCTATAAATAGAGCTCAACTTCAGTTTTCAAAATTCATTCCTGAGAGTCAGAGAGTTCTATTCTGAGAGATCTATTTAAGAGATTCAATCTGTAAGATTCACCTAAGGGTGTAGTTTGTATTCTCTGATAATACAAGTTTGATGTCTCCCGTGAACGTAGGCAATTTGCCGAACCACGTTAAATTTGTTGTCTTATTTTTTCTTTCAAGTTTTACCACGACTCCGCACAACAAATTGGTATTAGAGCCAAGGTGAGGCTTTGGAAGAAAAACGGGCACTGTCGAATTTTTTGAGACTGCGTCGAAATTTTGAGTTTCTGTAAAAGTGATCGGAACTGTTTTCTGATCACCCGTGGAGGTAGCTCTTGTTTCCAGGAGTCCAACGCAACAAACGGCGAGAAAAACGGACAAGAAAAGAGTCCGCAGGAGCCGATTAAAGTTTGATCCCTGTACCGCATTCGCTGATACTGTTCATACCGGCCTGTTCATCCGACCCAGATCGGGCACTGTTCATCCGACCCAAACATCCAGATCCGGCATTGTTCATCCTGCAGTCCAGCCACACCAGTTTCACTGTTTATCTAGAGGCCCAACCCAAAGTCCATTCTGTTTATACGTGGTCTAGCCCACATAGTTTCACTGTTCATCCTGCGGCCCGGCCCCTGTTTCGGCCCGCACTGTTCACAAGCCAAGACACTGTTTCGTCTAGTCACTGTTCACGGCCCAGTCCTGTTTCAGCCCATCACTATTCGCAGGCCCTACACTGTTCCAACCCGTACTGTTCACCGGCCCAGACTCTGTTTTGGCCCGTCCTGTTCACCGGCCCAGCCCCCTGTTTCGGCCCGCCACTGTTCCTCAGGCCCAGTCTGTGTTCAGCCCGATACTATTCATCAATTCCTGTTGACCAACTATATCCGGCTCATTTTTCGTCTGATTTCAGTAAAGTCAGACTCGCTTCCACCATTTTCGATTGTTCCGGACGCAACCGTGCAATCAGTTTCTGCAGATTCAGCTGCTAAGTTATTGATATAGCTTAGTTGGAGTTGTTTATCATTTTTCAAGCACTTTTCGGCATCATACATATCTTTCGTCTAAATGGCGGAGGAAATCCCAAGCACAAGCAGGCCTTGGCAAAGAAGTTCGATGTCCAACGCAAAGTTCAAGGTGGAGAAATTCAACGGCACCAACAACTTTGGCATGTGGCAATGCGAAGTTCAAGATCTCTTATTCCGGGAAGGATCACATATCGCCTTGGAAACCAAGCCCAAGGATATGTCCGATGATGATTAGTATTTCGTCAATCGTCAAGCTTGTGAAACAATCAGACTCTGTTTGGCCAAAGATCAGAAGTACTTTGTCATGAAAGAGACTATGGCAAAAAGTCTCTGGAAGAAACTGGAGGACAAGTACATGACGAAAAGCGTAGAGAACCGCCTCTACCTGAAGAAAAAGCTCTTTTGTTTTCAGTACAAGCAAGGTACTCCCATGATTCAACATCTTGATAATTTCAACAAGATTCTCGCTGATCTTCTGAATCTTGATGTTAACCCTCTTGATGAGGATAAGGCACTATTGTTGTTAAACTATTTGCCTGAAAGTTATGAACATTTAACAACAACTTTGCTTTATGGTAAAGATGAGGTTAAATTCAGTGATGTTTCAAATGCTTTGGTGAACAACGAGTACCGAAGGAAGGACCAGCGCGATCACAAGGAAGCATCACCAGCAGCCTTGACGGTATCCAGAGGAAGGGCTAACAACAAATCTGATAGATCTAGTGGGCGAGGCCGATCTCGCTCAAAGTCAAAAGGACCTTCATCACGTCAACGTCTTGGAAAGGATGAATGTGCCTATTGTCACCAAAAGGGGCACTGGAAGAAAGATTGTCCAAATAAGGGCAAAACAGATGCAAATGTAGCACAGAAAGCTGAAGAAGATTTTGCGTTCTCAGTTTCATCTATAGACATTCAGTCTGATAGATGGATATTAGATTCCGGATGTTCATATCATATGTGTCCGAATCGCCATTGGTTCTCAAAATTGGATGAGTTCGATGGAGGGGTCGTGGTTATGGGCAACAACAATACCTGCCACACAAAAGGTATTGGAACTATACGCCTAAAGATGCACGACGGTACAACAAGACGGCTCACGGAAGTCAGATATGTCCCAGATCTGAAGAAAAATCTGATCTCACTAGGAGTCCTTGATTCCAGCGGTTACAAGGTAACCATTGAAGGTGGAGTCCTGAAGGTTGTACGTGGAGCACTCTTGGCCATGAAGGGTACTCAGAAAGGAAATCTTTATTTCCTTGACGGACACACAGTAACCGGAAGTGTATCAGCTTGCACCAGTTCTAATGATGTATCATCGGACACTTCCAGACTTTGGCACATGCGGCTCGGACATATTGGAGAGAAGGCTCTTCAAACCTTGATAAAGCAAGGCTCTCTGAAAGGTGCAAAAACCGAAAAACTTGACTTATGCGAGCACTGTATCTTAGGCAAGCAGACGAGAGTCAAGTTTGGAACTGCAATCCACCGCACAAAAGGAACATTGGATTATGTTCATACTGACGTTTGGGGACCCTCTCAAAATGCTTCATTGGGAGGTAAACGTTGGTTTGTTACTTTTATTGCTGATTTCTTTCGCTATGTTTGGGTTTATACCATGAAGCATAAAGAAGAAGTGCTAGATATCTTTCTTAAATGGAAGAAAATGGTAGAAACCCAAACGGGAAGGAAAATTAAGAGGCTCAGATCTGATAATGGAGGAGAATACAAGTCAGACCCATTTCAGAAATTTTGTGAGAATGAAGGGATTGTCAGACATTTTACAGTCCCAGGCACGCCACAACAAAACGGTGTTGCTGAACGCATAAATCGTACTTTGGTAGATAAAGTTCGTTGCATGCTATCTCATTCTGGACTGAGCAAGGCATTTTCGGCCGAAGCTTTATCATATGCCTCTCATATCATCAATAGACTTCCTGCAACAGCACTAGATGGCAAAACTCCTAAGGAGGTATGGTCTGGACACCCCGTTTCAGATTATGATTCTCTGCGTATTTTTGGATGCACTGCATATTTCCATGTGAAGGAATCCAAACTGGATCCTAGGTCCAAGAAAGCGATTTTCATGGGCTTTAGTGAAGGAGTTAAGGCTTTCCGACTATGGACCCTGAGACAAAGACGATTGTAAAAAGTCGAGATGTAACTTTTGATGAATCTGTGATGTTAAAGCATACAGTTTCTGATAAAGAAAATCGAGATCCAGATTTGCCTCAGCAGGTGGAGTTAGATATTCCAGTAACTCCTAGCAAGTCAGCAGAGATATCCAACCATCCTGAAGAAGAGGAAGAAATCTCAGCTGAGGTGGAGGCTCCAGGACCAGACATCAGTCAAGAATCAGAATCAATTGCCACTAGTCGACCACGAAGAGAAATCCGCAAACCTGCTCGGTACACTGACATGGTTGCATATGCATTTCTAGCCACAGGAGATGATATTCCATACAATTACAAAGATGCTATTCAGAGTATGGAAAGTGATAAGTGGAAAATGGCAATGAATGAGGAGATGACATCACTCCATCAGAATCAGACTTGGAAGTTGGTTCCACTTCCGGAAGGAAAGAAACCAATTGGCTGCAAATGGGTTTTCGCTAAGAAGGAAGGCTCTCCCAGCACAGATGATATCCGATACAAAGCCAGACTGGTAGCAAAAGGCTACGCTCAGAGGGAAGGAATTGACTACAACGAGGTATTCTCTCCAGTTGTTAAGCATTCGTCAATTCGAATATTATTGGCTTTGGTTGCACAATTTGATCTCGAGTTAGCCCAACTCGATGTCAAAACTGCTTTTCTGCATGGTAATTTGGAAGATGAGATATATATGTCTCAACCAGATGGATTCAAAGTACCAGGAAGAGAGAATTGGGCTTGCAAGTTGAGCAAGTCACTGTATGGCCTGAAGCAGTCACCGAGACAGTGGTACAAGCGATTTGACAGCTTCATCCAAGGGCAAAAATATACTCGGAGTCAGTTTGATCATTGTGTCTACTATCGCAAACTTCAAGATGGTACATTTATCTACTTACTTTTATATGTAGATGATATGTTAATCGCATCTAAAAGCAAGGTGGAGATTAACAAACTGAAGGCTCAATTGAGCTCAGAGTTTGAAATGAAGGATCTTGGAGAGGCCAGAAAAATTCTCGGGATGGAGATAACTCGAGACAGGGCCAAGGGCACAATCTGTTTGACTCAGACTCAGTATTTAAAGAAAGTTCTTCAAACTTTTGGCATTGGCAATGACACAAAACTTGTGAACACACCATTGGCACCACATTTCAAGCTAAGTTCATCAATGTCACCAAATTCCGAAGATCAGAAGAAGCAAATGGAGAATATTCCATATGCAAATGCAGTTGGTGCCTTGATGTATGCTATGGTATGTACCAGACCTGATATTTCACATGCTGTAAGTATGGTAAGTCGTTACATGCACAACCCCGGTAAAGGCCACTGGCAAGCAGTGAAGTGGATTCTACGGTATATTCATGGTACTGTGGATAATGGTTTAAAGTTCGAGAGAGATATGAAAAGTTGTAAGCATCTAGTCGGATATGTGGATTCGGACTATGCTGGAGATCTTGACAAGCGTAGATCTACTACTGGTTATGTTTTCACTATGGCAGGAGGACCAGTGAGTTGGAGATCAACACTACAGTCAACAGTTGCTTTGTCTACTACAGAGGCAGAGTACATGGCAGTAACAGAAGCTTTCAAGAAAGCAATCTGGTTTCATGGATTGACTAAAGACTTGGGAATTGTGCAGAAGAATGTTGAAGTTTTTTGCGACAGCCAGAGTGCCATTTGTTTGGCAAAGAACCAAATTCATCACAGTCGAACGAAGCATATTGATGTTCGTTTTCATTTTGTTTGAGAAATAGTAGAAGAAGGGAGTATTCTTCTGCAAAAGATCAAGACTGCAGATAACCCCGCAGATATGCTTACAAAGATGGTTACAGGGATCAAGTTCTAACATTGTTTGGACTTGATCAACATCTCACGAGCTCGGAGTGCCTAAGGGCACTAATGGAGGCAGCAACAGTTTTTTGAAGGAAGCTTGCTATCTGTAGAGAGATTGCAGGTGTGGAGGAGTCCTGTTCCACATGACGTGGAGGTGGAGATTTGAGGGGACCACGC
Source organism: Paratinospora sagittata (assembly GCA_035771175.1). Classification (NCBI taxonomy): domain Eukaryota; kingdom Viridiplantae; phylum Streptophyta; class Magnoliopsida; order Ranunculales; family Menispermaceae; genus Paratinospora; species Paratinospora sagittata. The sequence goes on from CM069599.1 coordinate 30,990,207, forward strand.
CCATGTGGGCAGTCCACTTTCATGGACGGCGCATGCGCTGAAAGAAAGTGGACGGCGCATGCCCCTCTTTCGGCGCATGCGCCGAATGTTTTTTTTATTTTAAATATAAATATATTAAAATAATATATTTATAATTACATTATTACCCCTGATTACACCTATAAATAGAGCTCAACTTCAGTTTTCAAAATTCAATCCTGAGAGTCAAAGAGTTCTATTCTGAGAGATCTATTTAAGAGATCCAATCTGTAAGATTTACCTAAGGGTGTAGTTTGTATTCTCTGATAATACAAGTTTGCTGTCTCCCGTGGACGTAGACAATTTGCCGAACTACGTTAAATTTGTTGTCTTGTTTTTTCTTTCAAGTTTTATCGCGATTCCGCACAACAAGAAACTCATCAATGACGAAGTTTAATAACGTACAATAAAAAAATAAAAAAAAATTGGCTGCAGATATTCATATCTGTATCTATATTTATACTATTATAATAAGAATATTTTGGATAGTTAAGGATGAAACTTTTTTTTTCTACCCAAAGTATCCCTGAAAAGTTTATTTTATTTTTATTTTTTAAAAAAAATATTTATTATTAATAGGGTTCAAATAGTAATTTTATAATTAAAATTTTAAGTTTTTTCCTACACCCTGGCTATTTTTAAATTTTTTTTTTCTAATTTACCCTTCTAACTTTTAATTTCTAATTTTACTCCTAATTGCCGTCATTAATATTTTTGCATAATTTTAATTATTTGGATCATATTAAAAGACAAAACATATATAATTCTTTTTTCAGAAAAAATTATTTTGTTTTAATTATTTTTTAGTAAAAACTATGTACAACCCACCTGCAGAAACACTAATATTATTATAATTATAATAAGAATATTTGGGGTAATTGACGGTAAAATCTTTTTCTTACTCAAAATATTCTTGAAAAGTCTATTTTATTTTTTAAAAAAATTAATTTCATTATCAATAATTTTATAATTAACTAATTTTTAATTTTTCTTTGTACCCTACATTTTAGGCTTTTAAGTTCTTTTGTTTCCTAATTAACCCATTGAACTACTAAGTTTTACTTCTAATTACCCTTATCCATATTTTTGAATAATTTTAATCATTTTGATCATATTAAAAAATAACACATACATAATGTTTTTTTTAATAAAAAGTTATTTTATTATAATTAATTTAAAATTAAAACAGTGTGCTACGCACGTGTGCAAATATGTATCACACCTGAGAGATATATATATTATACCTGAGGGAAGTGATGATCCATTTAATTGATTAGAGCCAAGATATAGTTCCTTAAGGGATGTGAGTGCACCCAAAGATGACAGAATGGTAATGTCAAAGTTATTGACACTAATGTCTAGTACCTCAAGCTTTTCCAACTTAGACAAAATATTTAACCCTGCAGTAATAAGAAAAAGAACAAGGTTAAATCTGCAGTCATGTCTATTATAACAAGAATACTTTAAGTACTGACGGTAAATTTTTTTTTTTACTCAAAGTACATTTAAAAAATTTATCTTATTTTAATTTTAAAAAAATTAATTTTATTGTTAATAAGGCTAAAATAAAAATTTTGTAATTAACTAATTTTTAATTTTTTTCTCTACCCTACATTTTAGATTTTCTTTTTTAATTTTCTTTTCTAATTTACCTTTCCAACGCCTTATACGGCTATACTAATATACTTGTTATGTTTAGATTCAGCTGTATTTTAAGATTAAACACATGACTCATGTGTTTGACCAGAGAGTATGCAATAATAGTTAAAAAAGGATGGGAGTTAGCTCTTCAAATCGACGAACCAGTCCTTTGTTGGTTGCTTAATACTTTGCTCTTTGTTTCTCATCCGTTACGTTTTTTCGTCAACACTTAACATCAATTTTCTTTTCTTTTTTTCTTTTGTTTTTTTATTTTTATTTTATAAGAAGAAACAATTCTAATTCCAATCCTACTCTAAACGAATTCTTAGAAGGTGGGCCCCACCTTAATGGGACAGGCCCACGTGCCTCCACCTGCAACCACTTGACCAACGTGTTGTCAAATGACAACGTAACTAATTTTTGTTAGATATGCAACGGTTGCATATAGAGGAGAGAAACTTATCAATGACAAAGTTTAATAATGTAAAAAATAAAAAAGGCTGCAAATATACATATTTATACTATTATAATAAGAATATTTTAGATAGTTGAGGGTGAAACTTTTTTTTTACCTAAATACCTTTAAAAAGTTTATTTTATTTTTATTTTTAAAAAATTAATTTTGTTGTTAATAGGATTAAAATATTAATTTTATAATTATTTAATTTTTAATTTTTTCTTCCGCCCTACATTTTAGGCTTTTTTTAATTTTTTTTTCTAATTTATCTTTCTAACTTCTAATTTTACTCCTGTTTGCCCTTATTAATATTTTTAAATAATTTTAGTTATTTGGATCATATTAAAAGACAAAGCATATATAATTCTTTTTTAAGAAAAAATATTTTGTTCTAATTGTTTTTTAGTAAAAACCGCATGCAACCCACTTGCACAAACACTAGTAATATACATTGGGTAAGTGATAGTGAAGTTTTTTTTTTCTATCCAAAGTATCGTTTAAAAGTTTATCTTATTTTTATTTAAAAAAATTAATTTTATTGTTAATAAGGCTAAAATAGTAATTGTAACCTCCCGTAGTTTTAAGTAAATACTTACATTGACTTATACAGATACTGAGTGTATAGTATACATATAAATACGGGAAGACCACTAGTACATATATCAAATGGACTTGAAAATGTTAAAAATTAGTTCGGGGCATGTTTTTATATAAAAATCGATAAATAATAAATGTATTTCCGATGTGAATTAAGTGTCTGGTGGAAGAAGAATGAATGGGATAAAAAAAAAGAATTACTGTTCATTTGCGGCTATTGTTTATAGAACAGTACCGTCAACTGTAACTGGGAGGGAATTCAAAAAAAAAAAAAGACGTTTGGCCAACAAGTTGCATAACGAAGAGAAGAGAGAAGGGAAAAGAAGAATGAGAAGAAGAGAAAGGAGGAAGCGCCAAATCAAACCCGAATAAGTGATTTTTCACCATTTTTTTTCGTGAAATTTCTGTTGGAATTAAGTGTGAGCTTCCTCTCGGTATAATTATTGTTATAAGAGGTATTTATAGTATTTCAAAAAAAATAGGGTTTTGACCCACTTTAAGTGAAAACATGAAGAAATGATTTATATGACTCTTATAGTTATGTAGACCCCTAATACGTGACTTGTTTGGGTTAATTTGCAAAATTAGAATTTATATAGCTTTTGATGTTAAAGTTGACATTGGAGGTCTTTGAAACCCTGTACAAGTCTATTGAAATTGTGGTTTGAGACAGTAGAAAGATAGATCGATTAATTTTGAACGTTTTAATATAAGTTTCTAGATATTTAGTAGTATGTGTAAAAATCGAAATTGGGCTTTGGTGGATAGTGAATATAACAATCAAAAGTGAATAGTGAATATTGAACAATCAAAAGTGAATAGTGAATATTGATTTTCACTATTCTTCATCATGGAACTATTTAGATTGACTGTAGAAACAATGTTAGAGAGTTCTCAACGAGACTCGTTTTGGAATGGAAAATTAGATATGTGAATTGGGAATAAATATTGATTTGTGAAATGAATAGAAATATATGAAATTGATATATATATATATATTATTATATAGAATGAATGTGACAAGTTGAAACAATAAGATTTGGATCGTAGCGAGGGTAATATGACTTAGGTTTGGAAAGTCTTGTACTGTGAGTATTTCTTTACTTTAGTCTTCTTATATGGGATTGTATTATATGAAATGGATTTAAAATAATTTGCATGTTATGATATATTTATTTGATTCAAAATCATGAAATGGTTTTGATGCATAGGAGCATGTCAATGGGCGTACCAAAATAAGTCATTGACATGGAAAGCATTTCTATAGGTCTAAATCTTAGGGACATACTCACGAGATTGATGGTTTTAGTAATCTTGGTCAATGCATTCTTGGCATGAGAAAAAAGACATAGAAATGATGTAATTGATAAATGAGTAATTTAAGGTCGGTGCGCTCCTCATTGGTGCACATGCGGAGCAGACTCATTTAATTACTTAGAAGGAGGGAGATTGATATGCTTTTCAAGTTATATTGCATTTTTTTGAAAAGAAATTGTATTGAATTATTATATGTTGAGCATGTATTATATTATTTGATCACTGCAAATATTTATTTTTAATTGATTGAAATAAACATGTTCTTTATAGATGCATATATGTTGTCATAATAAGAAATATTCACTAAGCTTGTGGTTGCTCACTTTATCTTCTTCAATATTTCAGGTAAAAATTCTAAGTGAAAGAATAAGGTTCGTGAGAAATTGCAAACTTCTATATATTATTGGTTGTATGTTTTCTTGGAGAAGTTAGAAATTTTGTATTTTGATAAATATATTTATACTATTAACATCTTATTTATATTTTATTATCTAGATGAGTAATTTGGTTGAATGTGTAATTATGAGATTAAAATTATGTGAGTAATTCTGAATAGAAAATCTTGATATGGATATGTGATGGTATGTGAGATGATCATGAATGTTATATCAGATCTGAAGATTACTATAAGTTATGTGAATGTGTATGCTATGGAAATGACATGATAAGTTATGGAAATTGATTTTTGGTTAATCAGGTGACATTTGGAGTTGTGATTGTATTAAAAAGCCGACAGAGTATCATGTACGTCTGTATATGGCATATGTGGTATTCTGGGCCGGTCATGATGTCACCCGAAAAAAGGTCACAATAGTATTTTTGTAATTAACTAATTTTTAATTTTTTCGTACACCCTACATTTTAGTCTTTTTTTTATTTTTCTTTTCTAATATACCCTTCTAATTTCTAATTTTACCCTACTTGCCCTCATTAATATTTTTGAGTGATTTTAGTTATTTGGAACATACTTAAAGACAAAACGTATATAATTCTTTTTTATGAAAAATTTATATTGTTTTAATTATTTTTTAGTAAAAACTACGTGCAACGCACATGCAGAAATGCTAGTACTATTATAATAATAATAAGAATACTTGGAGTAGTTGACGATAATTAAAGTCTTTTTCTTATTCAAAATACTCTTGAAAAGTTTATTTTATTTTAAAAAATAATAATTTCATTGTCCAATAGGGCTAAAATACTAATTTTATAATTAACTAATTTTTAATTTTTTTTTGTAACTACATTTTAAGCTTTTTAAGTTTTTTTTGTGTCCTAATTTACCCTTTGAACTACTAATTAAGATTTACTTCTAATTACCTTCATTCATATTTTTAAATAATTTTAGTCATTTTGATCATATCAAAAGGTAAAACATACATAATTTTTTTAATAAAAAGTTAATTTATTATAATTAATCTATAATTAAAATTGTGCAATGCACGTGTGCAAATATTAGTGCGTGTGTATCACACCTGAGGAATATATATATATATATATATATATTATATTATATTATACCTGAGGTAAGTGATGATCCACTTAATTGATTGGAGCCAAGATATAATTCCTTAAGGGATGTGAGTGTACCCAAAGATGGAGAAATGGTAATGTTTAAGTAATTGTCCTTAAGGTTTAGTATTTCAAGCTTTTTCAACCCAAATAGAATATTTGACCCTGCAATAAGAAGATGAAATAAGGTTAATTCTATAGTTATGCCTATTATAAGTTTATAATAATACAGCTCCTTACATCAAATAGAGATATTAGAATAGGAGAAGGAAGACGCAACAAAAAATATTGTAGTTCAGATTGCAACTGTTTTCCTTTTCTTTTTGGCTAAAATGGGTGAAATTAAGAAGATGATTTGATATAAATCTATTGTAATATAACCTTAATCCATTTTTTTTTCAAAAAAGACAAAGTATTGTATTTTTTAAGTATTTAATTAGTTCTAAAGTCCAATCATGAGTCAAACTATACATGTACATCAATTGCTAACAGCCGCTCCCTTCTCTCCATTTAAAATTAATGTTTTAAAAAGAGCAATATAGAGAGATTAAAAATAGAGTAAAGTTGTGTTTGATAGTATGCTTTGAATTAAAACAAAAAATAAAATAAAATATTCAATTAAATTAAAAAAAAAGTTGAGATTTCACAAATAAAAATAAAAAATCTGATCGCAAAATTTGGAGTGAGGATGGAGTTGCAGCCAATAAAAAAAAAAGTTGAGGAGGATAAAATAATTGTTTTATCCTACAGAGATAAAATGGTGAGTTGAAATAAAAATAATTTCATCCGACCTCACATTCAAATATAAGATTGAGACTAAAAATAGTCTAATTTCACCTATGCCCCAAATACCCACTAATAATTTCAGCTCAGGTGAATATGTCTGGCAACCGCGGATTTCAATATCCTTCACATTTTTCTTTTAATACGTACCCATCCGGCCTACCTCTTTTCCTCATGCTTCAACGCTTTTAAGCTTTTGCCATCATAAAATAATTATTAAGAGCTAGGTAGAGTATGTGATAATACTACATGTAGGTACGTACCTTGTGAAAGAAAATTTGGTCTATCATCCGCCATCATGAAGTTACGATCGAGATAGAGTTTCTTAAGAGATAGGAATGCATTCAAGGATGCCAGGATGCCATTGTTGAATCTATTCCAAGAGAGGTCAAGGACCTCCAGCTTTGTCAAGATAGACAATCTCTCCAAACCTGTTACATATAATAATATGAGTTTCTAAAATTAACGGTACTGATCAGTAAATAAAATTTTATCTGTAAACCCATCCTGTCATATATACATGCTTGCTGTTTTCATAATAATTTTCCCATAAATTAATTATTTAATCCACATACATACATACATACATATATATATATATATATATAAAATAAGTGGTTGCACATATGTATGTACGTACCTTCATTCTCAAGCCAACCAGTTATGTAATTGTAAGATAAGTTGAGATGTTGCAATTCCTTAAAGGGAAGGAACATTGTGGCATTCAGGTTCCAATTGAACATGTTTAAATCATCATGAAGAGAATGAAAGTGCCTTAAGGAATGGAGGGAGAGCCGGATGACACGAGCAGTGGTAAGATTACATTCCACTCTCTCCCAATCACAACATGATGATGACTCACTTTCGCTACCACCAACCCAAGAAGACAGAGCTGCAGAGGCTTCATCAGTACTATTTGGATTTTTCAGTACAAAGGCCTTGAATTGCAAGAGAGCAACCTTTTCTTCCTCCAAACACCCTTTGCTGTACTGAAACACCACCACCATCACCAACACCAAACTCAGATTATTCCTCATCATCAACCATCGCCACTCCATTTTTTTATTTAGCTTATGTGCGATACTATACTGCAATTCTCTCTTCATCTCTCTCCGTCTCTATATATAGGAAGAAATTTCATCCTAATTACATAATTTACTAAGATTTAGAGTCTTGATCCAGTATACCTGCAGATAATTACAAGCCCCGGTACTACTACATCACCATCATATTAATGTTTGATGGAATTGCTTATTATTTGTTTCTCATTCTCACTAATTAATTTGTGTGGAAAATGTGACACTTTTTTCTTTGATAAATATGGCCGTGTTTGAGAGCGTAGTGAAAATTGCGTTTAACCAGACACGTGATCAAACGCACCGTAAATAGATGTTTGTGAGATATTACAACTTCATCCCTATCAACTTTTCAAAATACCAAGACTGACCTTATTTTATTTTAAAACATATAAGTAGTGCTCCGTGACTCTATGCCCAGATTTTCTCTTGCTGCAACTTTGTAAAGGGTCATTTCAATCTCCATGAAATGCACATTTCATACTTTTGCATGACTTAAGTCTTTTATTCATATGCTAAAAAAAAAAATAATTTATCTTTCTAAATAAGGCTATATATTAAGTAAACTGCATCAAGAAAAGAGTACTATATATGCATAGAATGCCAAGCTGTCAAGTTGTCGCCTGCCTGCCATAGGTAAAAATAGGTTAATTATAAAAGGAATAATAATTGTAACTATTTTATTGGGCCATTTAACTTAAAAATAGGGAAGAATCTTTAATTAGGGTGGTTATCCTCCATGGCGTATGAGAAGGGGCAAGAATTTAAGTGACGACTTGACTCTATGGGTGTGGACTTAAACTTTATATGACTATTTTAGCATGATACTATTATTATTAATTAGTGGTGTTTTAATGAAAAATTGGTCATAATTAACAAGACTTATCTTGATGAAAATATTTTGGACATGAGTCACTTGACTTGAAAATTTAATAGGCAACTGTTGGTCACATAATTATAAATTAGTAAATAAATAAATAAATAACTTAGTTCTCCTAATATTTATTTTTTAAATTGGATGAGATTAATATTTATTTGTTTTACTTTTTCTTTCCCTATATAGGAAAGACTTGAGATCATGTAATGTCAAATAATCTGAGTCATCATCATCCGTAACGTGTAATTGGGGGTATGATCAATTCAGTTGACCAATGACCATGCAAATGAAAGACTTATTAGATATACACCACGTCAATATGTGTATATATTGACTCATAAGCAATAATTTATTTACATGCGCCGTGGACTAGATTTATGATAGAGAAAATATATAAGACAAATAAATTAACAATCTCTCCAAACCTGTTACATATAATAATATGAGTTTCTAAAATTAACGGTACTGATCAGTAAATAAAATTTTATTTGTAAACCCATCCTGTCATATATACATGCTTGCTGTTTTCATAATAATTTTCCCATAAATTAATTATTTAACCCACATACATACATACATACATATATATATATATATATATATATATATATATATATATATATATATATATATATATATATATATATATATATATATATATAAAATAAGTGGTTGCACATATGTATGTACGTACCTTCATTCTCAAGCCAACCAGTTATGTAATTGTAAGATAAGTTGAGATGTTGCAATTCCTTAAAGGGAAGGAACATTGTGGCATTCAGGTTCCAATTTAACATGTTTAAATAATCATAACGAGAATGAAAGTCCCTTAAGGAATGGAGGGAGAGCCGGATGACACGAGCAGTGGTGAGATTACATTCCACTCTCTCCCAATCACAACATGATGATGACTCACTTTCGCTACCACCAACCCAAGAAGACACAGCTGCAGAGGCTTCATCAGTACTATTTGGATTTTTCAGTACAAAGGCCTTGAATTGCAAGAGAGCAGCCCTTTCTTCCTCCAAACACCCTTTGCTGTACTGAAACATCACCACCATCACCAACACCAAACTCAGATTATTCCTCATCATCAACCATCGCCACTCCATTTTTTTATTTAGTTTATGTGCGATACTATACTGCAATTCTCTCTTCATCTCTATATATAGGAAGAAATTTCATCCTAATTACATAATTTACTAAGATTTAGAGTCTTGATCCAGTATACCTGCAGATAATTACAAGCCCCGGTACTACTACATCACCATCATATTAATGTTTGATGGAATTGCTTATTATTTGTTTCTCATTCTCACTAATTAATTTGTGTGGAAAATGTGACACTTTTTTCTTTGATCAATATGGCCGTGTTTGAGAGCCTAGTAAAAATTGCGTTTAACCAGACACGTGATCAAACGCACCGTAAATAGATGTTTGTGAGATATTACAACTTCATCCCTATCAACTTTTCAAAATACCAAGACTGACCTTATTTTATTTTAAAACATATAAGTAGTGGTCCGTGACTCTATGCCCAGATTTTCTCTTGCTGCAACTTTGTAAAGGGTCATTTCAATCTTCATGAAATGCACATTTCATACTTTTGCATGACTTAAGTCTTTTATTCATATGCTAAAAAAAATTTAATTTATCTTTCTAAATAAGGCTATATATTAAGTAAATTGCATCAAGAAAAGAGTACTATATATATGCATAGAATGCCAAGCTGTCAAGTTGTCGCCTGCCTGTCATAGGTAAAAATAGGTTAATTATAAAAGGAATAACTATTTTATTGGGCCATTTAACTTAAAAATAGGGAAGAATCTTTAATTAGGGTGGTTATCCTCCATGGCTAATGAGGAGGGGCAAGAATTTAAGTGACGACTTGACTCTATGGGTGTGGCATATGAAGAGGGGCAAGGATTTATGCAACGACTTAACTTTATATGACTATTTTAGCATGATACTATTATTATTAATTAGTGGTGTTTTAATGAAAAATTGGTCATAACTAACAAGACTTATCTTGATGAAAATATTTTGGACATGAGTCACTTGACTTGAAAATTTAATAGGCATGTAACACCCCGTAAATTTAAGTAAAAACATACGTTGACGTACACGTATATCAAAATATCTAATACACGTATTTTATACGTAAGAGTTAAATATACACTTGAGAATATACGTATGTTATACGTATGAGCCAAATATACGTGTGTGTGATTGCGGGTATGAAGCAAAACGAATAAAAAGATAAAATAAAAGAAAATAATAAACAGTACTTGCATAGTAAGTTACTGTTCATTAAATAGTATGATGAATAGTATTAAATAGTAAGTTTACTGTTTATAAGAGGGGGTACTGTTCATCAAATAGTATCGTGAATAGCATTCATAAGAAGACAAATTAGGTACTGTTCATGTTCTGTTCACGGAACAGTAACTCAAATAAGTTGCTGAATGAAAAAAAAAACGACCAAAAAAAAATATCAAACGAAGTTTCTAGAGAAAGAAACCGAGAGAAGAAGGAGAAGAGAGAAAAGGGAGAAAGCGCGATTCGGGTGAAATCCGGACTCACGGTAAGCGATTTTTACTCTCTTTCTTCGTGAAATTACTATCTACGCTAGAGGTAACCGTTCTAGCGGACTAATTTTGACTGTGGGAGCCGTTTTACGGCGTTTTTACAAATTGGGGTTTTGACCCCAACGTGAATGGAAAACCCTCTAGGAAGGTAGAAAAATGCTCCCTGGACTGTCGGGATTCCGAATCTGTGGTTAGATTCGATTTCATGCGTTTTGGAGACCGTTTGACAATTTTAATACAATTTACATCTTTCGGACGAATAGTAATGAATAGTGAACAGTGAACAGTGCACAGTGAATAGTGTACAGTGAATAGTGCACAGTGAATAGAACACAGTAAATAATAAATAGTGAATAGTAAATAGTGAAATAAATAGTATTATAAATAGTGAAAGGAATAGTATTGTGAACAGTGATTTGAAATCATAGATTCATAGAGAACAGAATTCCGGACGTTTACTACTACGATCGTGATTTTTGGATAATTTGATATTTTTAGTAGCTACCGATATGATAAATGATGATTCTCATGATAATCTATGATTAATTTCAGTGTTTAAATTGAGAGCTTAAGGGCATGGATAAACGCTCTTGAGGAAGCCCTATTGTTGAGGTTGACTTAGAAAACCCGTGTAACCACTGTGAGTATAGTTTTCTTGATTTGGTTCTTGTATGGCATTGTACGCATATAAACTGTTTGATTGTACGCATGTGATAGTATATATAAGGCATTGAGTTTTATGGATCATGCAAACTGATTTTAGCATTGGAGTTTGTAATGATGAGGCTTTGCGATTCCTCATTGTCATTTCGTTAGGTTTATCCTAACAAGGGTTGCGATCCTTGAAATGACTGTTAATTGGGTAATGAGATGTTGTGGCTACCTTGTAACGGCCATACAATGGTTAGACTCGCTCTTTTGCCTTGCGGAGGAGGGAGATTGTGCATTGTGTTTTGAACTTGGGTAATGAGAGGCTGTGTCTACCTTGTACGACCATACAAGGTTAGACCCGCTCTCTTGCCTTGCGGAGGAGGAAAATTGTGCATTGTATTATTGAAAAACATGAAATTTATGTTGTTGACATGTATGTTATATTCGTTGAATGATGCATGTGTTGCATAAGTGTTTGAAATGATTTTACATGTCATATTTCTCTAAATGTATATAATTGTCATCTCAAGAACTATATTCACTGAGCTGTTGTTTGCTCACCCCATTTCCTCCAATCTTTCAGGTATTGAGTCGAAGAGAAAAGGAACTTGTCTGGTATGTGTATGTATGTTTGGAGGAAATAAATTCTATTTACGTTATTTTGATATGTATAATTATCCCACACTATATATATGTAATATCACCTAGATGGGTTGTGTGGTTATATAATGCTTGGGATGATGAAATGAGATGATCATAGATATTTATCTGGTGAGAATTTAATTTGTGGAATGAATGGAATCAATGTGAATGGAATAATCATCTATATATATGGGATTTGATTTGATGTGTGGTATATAAAAAAAAAAAATATTCTGTACAATTTAGGAAGGTTTGTGAGAGTACGTGAAGGCTGACAATGTATTATACACTGTATATGAGGATGTACAGTGTATAGTACGCTGTGCCGGTCATGACGTCAGCCTACGTCAGGGGCGTCGTGACAAGGCAACTGTTGGTCACATAATTATAAATTAGTAAATAAATAAATAAATAACTTAGTTCTCATAATATTTATTTTTTAAATTGGATGAGATTAATATTTATTTGTTTTACGTTTTCTTTCCCTATATAGGAAAGACTTGAGATCATGTAATGTCAAATAATCTATGAGTCATCATCATCCGTAACGTGTAATTGGGGGTATGATCAATTCAGTTGACCAATGACCATGCAAATGAAAGACTTATTAGATATACATCACGTCAATATGTCTGTATATAGAATGCACTTGACTCATAAGCAATAATTTATTTACATGCGTCGTGGACTAGATTTATGATAGAGAAAAAATATAAGACAAATAAATTAACAAGCAAATGCTTATATGAAGATTTGAACATACAACCAAAGCTCTAAAATTAAGTTAGAAACTACTTAACCTAAAAAATATAACTAATATATAAATATATCAAAAAATGTAAATATTTACATTGTATTTCTCCTTAAATACTGATAATTTTCTTAGTTTATGTTTGGTTCATTATTTAAATTTTGGAAATATAACTAAAAAAGTAAAGAGATTTAGATTGCATTCCAATCTTCATAACCTTTACAAAAATAAAAATAAAATAAAACACTTATAACATGCAATTAATTAATTAATTATCTATTTATAAAACTTGACTAACTTATTTTAATTTTCTTTTCTTGCATTAATAAGGACGGACCCATGATCTTTTAATTTTGTGTCTCTTATCAAATCAGATAATCCATGAATTCTAAGTGGGGGGGCATGAATTTAGTGGACAAATTGACGTTCTTGGCACCAATGTCTATGCACATGGGAGACTTTTGAATTAGAGTTGATATATTTGTGTTTTTAAGTAGATTGCGTTTTCATTATGATTTAAATATATAGTAGAATACAATTCAAAAAATAAAACCTTAAAAACTATTTTTTATCACTTTTTTTTATTAAAAAATATTTGTTTATTGAGTAAAATTTTAATTTTCAAGTTTGAATAGCCAATATATATATATATATATATATATATATATATATATATATATATATATTCCTTTTTCTTTCAAGAAAAAAGAAAAAAGAGGAGAGGATAACCAACATAAATATGAAAATCTAATTAGAAAAAAGTGTAATTAGAGGTGTAAGTACATCTTTATATTTATTGGATCATTTGTAACACACATTAAGATACATAAAATATACATATCCAACAAATATAATTATATAATTGCACTTGTCACTTGTACATATTTATATTTTATTGTCCAATTAGATTAACATTTACATTTTTTTTTTGATAACGGTCATTAATATATACTTTTGAATTGGCCCGTCACCCGTTCACTTGCTAATAATTTTAAGAAATAAAAAAAAAATTATCTTCAAGGGTCTAATATATACTATTCTAAATAAGGCTATATATTAAGAAAAGAGCAATAATTGTAACTATTTCAATGGGTCCATTAAGCATGAAATAAGGAAGAATCTTTTCCACGGTAGTTATCTTCCACAGCGTATTTAACAAGCAAAGAATCTATAGGTCTATTTTAGGCAACGACTTTAACTATTGATTAGCCGACCTGACTTTGACTAGTGGGGTTTTGATGAAAACGTTGGTCGTAATTAACAAGACTTGTAGACTGTCGTAATGGCGACATTGAGAATGTGATAGGTAACATTTGGTCTCAAAATCACAAATCAATAAATAAATAAATAATTTATTTTTTTCTATATTTATTTTTAAGAATAAATTTAGGAGAACATATAATTAGAGATATATAAGAACTAGACCAAACCTTGGCACTCCAAACTAATTGTGTGAAAAAGAACACTGCTACTGCCATCTAAGCAAGGGATGATCAACTTATTTGCATTTATATACTGTCATCTAAGCAAGGATGATCAACTTGTTTGCATTTATAATAAATGGATCAGTTTTCTCATTCAAAAAAATTTGTTATTTTTTTGCTTGTGATTAGAGGAGAAGTGTTTTTTTTTTTTCAAGTGTAACTGTCAATCAGAGAAGTTGGTTAGAAAGTGTTTTGTTAAAATGCAAAAAATCATGTTTTCTCGTCACAAACGTTGGTTGACCAAACACTATAGTTTCTACGCTATGCAAAAGTCTTTATTGCACAGTTGATGAATCACGTAACCGCATGCCATACTCGTATGTAAGAAATATGTACTTTCTTTCTTTGTTATAAGCATCTTTTTTTATTATGAAATTGTTTAATTAGTTAATTAATTATTATTCATTATTTTTCATTTTGTATTGACAGCCTAGTAATTATTCTTTTCAATCATAAAATTATTTTGTTTATTATTTTTCTAATGGCTACTCAAATTAATATCTAATTCATAAGTTAGTAACCGTTATGAATGAGAAATAAATAAAAAATGAAAAAAATGACTTTACCCAATAAAAAATGATAAAAAATAAAGAGAGGATGAAAAATAATAAATAAATTGGGAACGAGACTTTTCCTAGAAAATAAATAAAGGATAAAGATAAATAGAGAAATTTTTTTAAGTGTCTAATAAATTTTATATTATATGTATATATTAACATAACATAATAGAAAATAAAATAGTTAGCAACAATACTCACTATTCTTAATATTTTCCTAAAGAGGAACGTACAATGAGAACCTGAGTATACCTGGGAAGGAACATCTATACGTGAATCCAAGGCGGCAACCTTGGGGAGAGACTTACAATATGAACCTGAGTTTACCTAGGGATGGACATGTGTACGTGAACTCAAGGTGATGCAAAATTATGAAACTATTACGAGACGATGTCAAGCATATATACATGTTGTACTGCTTATGATGCAAAGATGTGTATATTTGATGTTCGATTATGAAGTTTTCTTTATTAATTGTCACATTCACGCACTATTTTATTCATTGGGCATTAGCTCATTCCTTTTGTTATCCATTTTTACAGGAAATTAGGGTGGCTTGGGTGGAGATTTTTAGGCCCACATGTTGTACCCCTTGTTAATTCATAGGAAGATTTTAGGAGGATATTCCCTTCACTACTTTTTGTACAAATTACATTTTTAAATTTATAAAATCAGATTTGTACTAAATTGTGTACCTGCGCACTTTGTGACTATTATAATGTATTCGCACCCGTCCACATTAAATGATATCAAAGCGAGAGGTTCAACGACTTGCCCAAAGCCACAATTAGGAGGAACAGAAAACAAGTATGTATGTATGTATATATATATATATATATATATATATATATATATATATATATAATTCAGAAATTCTGATGAAATATTAGCATAAACATCAAGTGGAAAATAGAAAAAAAATTGTCCAATGGACAAAACATAAAACTTAAAAATCTAGGGATAATATTTTTGTGTACTTCACAAGTTTTATCTCTATTTCTGCAAAGCAATAACCACTATTGATGAAAGAACATCTAGTAGTTAAGTTTCCACATGACTTGTAGATCTTTACAATTGGACCGTTGTTTTAATGAGAAACATAGACAAGAGGGATCCTTGCCTCTGTCCAGTCCTCCACGATAAGCTTGCAAAGCTGGGGTGGTTGAACATAACCAATGTTGAGGGTTATGTTTCCCTCAAATTAGTGAGATTGTTTTATGAAAACATGACTGTAGTGGGACACCAAGAGGAGAGAATCAACCCTAATTTACAGACAATGGTCAAGGGAGTAAAAATTTCTGTCAGTGCCAAAATTATCTCTCGAATAATGGCAATACCGATTGGAGAAAAGATCATTGTTCCATATGAACCCAAAACCGTCATTGAAATTACTGAATTTAGGGAACGACTATTCAACTCCCTCACCACGAATCCTTACACAGAAAAGAATTACGCCCACCTCCCAAATAAAATTTTAATACCGAAACTTGTAGGTCTTGGGAAGGTTATAGTAGAAAATATCCTACTTGAGATGGTGACAAGAGCAGTAATGTCAAAAGCTCAACTCCTTATTTTATATGAGGAGATGTTTGGTAATACTTCTGAGGATAATAGCAAGAGATCTAGTGATAACTCTAGGTGTAGCCGACAAAGAAGTTAACACAAGATTCCAATTAGAGAAAATCGAAATGATGAATCAAATCAGAGGACTGAAGGAAACCTAGACCAAGGCAATGATCAAACCACTCAGCATTGGTTCATTGAGGAAGAACTTTTTGGAAATCCAGTAAATCCATCTTCCTGGAACCCTCCGACCCAAGGGAATACAAAGTGTCAGGAAATTCTGACTCAATAAGTACCCTATTAGCCAGCTCAACAAGTTCCTATGTACCAACATAATCAATTTCAGACTGCACCAAATTATGGAGGACAAACTGCACCAAATTTGGTGGGCCAACTTGCAACCTTTTTTTTCTTTTGTATCACTAACTTTGTAGTGGTATGGGACATAACAAAATTAGAAGATACTAAATAAAATGTCGAGATAAGAAAACTCACGACCTTGTGTGAAAAGAAACATCTAAGGAAAGTTGAATTACTAACATTATCACTAAGTTTACACGGTATGGGACGAGTAAACTTGGACGATACTATTAGTGAACTACTCTCCAGCCGATGTTCATTCAACTTAACTTGGTTGAATCCCTTATTACCAAATTCATGTGGTATGAGACACAAAAGTTTGGATAATAACTGAAACGACTGAGAAAAAGAGTTTGAACACATAAGATTGCGATAGAACGTTAGATTAGGATATTTACCGAGGATAATCTTAGAATTTTTATGACTCATATGAATTTTCAAAAAAATGTATGTATGTTTACAAAAACCAAGAACCAAAATATTTAAAATACTTGCAAAGTTTTATACTTATTATATAAACACTCTAACCTTGTTTTACAACATGGCTAAACATACGAGGAACATAAATTTTTTTTATTCCTTACCAAAAACTTTACTCTATACCTAGAAAAATACATGGTTTTTGCAGAACTCTTACTTTTATGAATTGTTGAGAATATCATATCATAATTCTTGGCCACACATCTTGAGAAAATTCCTAAAAGAAGAGTCATATTCTTCTTGCTAGTGAGAAAATACAAACAAGAAAGCAAGGAAGGCCACACACTGTTTGTCCAGCAGAGGAGGCACCTCCTGAGACAGCAAATCAGGAACCGCAGCCTCAAAGAATGGATCAGGTCGCACAGGATACTGCCACTACTTTTTGGCAGGTTGTGCCACCTCAACTCACATGCTTTGTCATGCCTTCGGGCATGAAACACTTTTTCGCCGGATTTATTGAAGCGATGAAAGTGACTGTTCAGACGACCGTTCTTTAGACCTCTGTACGATCTGGGTCGGAGAGCCAAACCGACCAGATCACGAAATACAAGAGGCTACAACCTCTTGCTTTCGCTGGCACCATTGATGCGAACGAAGAACAAAAATGGTTAAATGAGTCGAAGAAGGCCCTTGAAGCCATGAAAGTCAACGAGGCTTGTAAGATTCCACTAACTTCCTACCAACTTCGTTGGTGGAGCTAACGCCTGATGGATTACTGTAAGGGAAGACCCAAGGGGTCAATACAACGGACGTGGCTTGAACAAAATTTGAGTCATTGTTCATCGACGAGTACTTCTCGGGCGTAGTGAGAGGCCAAGGCGCCAAGAGCTTGGTAGGTTGTACCAGGACAGCATGATAGTTCGCGAGTATGTTGTCAAGTTCAAAGAACTATCGGTCTTATCTCTCTCCACCATCTCTATGGAGCGAGATAAGGCTGATAAGTTCTATAATGGCATTCGTCCTGACATCCAACAGGCCCTGCCGATCTTGGATCTCAAGAATTACAGGGAGCTAGTCAACATGGTCATGAACTTTGAACAGGAAAAGACTGAGCAGAAGCAAAGAAAGAATAGGGGAAAACGGCCAGCAACGTTTTCCCAACAGGGCAACAAGAAGAAGCCCTACTTCAATCAAAACCCAGCCCTCCCAGCCATTGTTCAAAAACATGAGGCCACGACACCTGTAACTGAAACATCTAACCCTGGCCATCAAGGTTATCATAATCATAATCGAGGAGGCCGAAATGGTAGGGGTGACCGTTGAAATGACAATGGCAGGAGTGGTGGTCAGCAACACCACAATTGTAACACCCCGATTTTTAAAACTTAAATTTTTTGTAAAATAATGAATATTTTAATTTTATATAACAATATCACTGAAAATTGAGATGTTATTCGTATCCGTCTATCTTAACCCATAATCATTATATGGATAGTAAAATTTGCAAAACTATGAGTTTATATTCTTATAACCAACTTACTGGTCAAGATAAACAAATACCCTTTTTTCTTCATACCAAGGACCACATAATTCCACTATACAAATTTCTATAGTGAATTATGATAGTACTTGCCCTTGTCCATCCATTATGGACACAATATTTTAAATACATTCATTAAATAGAATTAATGAATTCAAGTCCATAGTACATATATTCGAAGTAAATCATGATCCCTTCAATAATCATAAAAAAAATTTATCAAAATTTCTAATGTCAATACAACCCTTACTAAATAAAAGTTCACGAAATTAAACAAGCAATTAACTCATTCACTAATTAAAGCATTGTCCAGATTTCCATCCTACCCCTATCACTGAACCACGTCACAACTTGCTACTTTATTTTCTAAGTACCTGCATGTAAAAAATAGGGGTAAGCTTGAAAGCCCAGTGGGTCATCTAGAAAATTCACAATATTTTATTATGATACACACACAAGAACGTTACAAACAAGTTTCACACATTAATCGTTGCAACATTAGATTGTTTGAGTCGAGAATTTTACCACGTTCTAAATCACGTACCTTTAATAAATCAAACACAGGGTGGCACTACCCAAAAATTAGAACTTCGTTGGCGATATTCATCATGAATAACTGCCCCATAATAAACATTGGCAATATTCCTTAGAATAACTGCCCCATAATAATCAATGGCGATATTCCTTAGAATAACTGCCCCATATGTGTGATTCTTATCTTAATTGTGTTATTTAATGATGTCACACCATAAATAAAACATAAGTATGCTATTAATTGTATTCACAAACCATATTTAAATTTCATTACACATAGTATCATATCACAATACCCAATATAATAGTCTTAACACATGAACCTTACTATACTAATATTCCAAGTCATACGTTTCATTATCAGACATTATAATTTATAAATGAGTCTCAAATATCACATGAATTGCATGCATCCAATTATCATCTAATCAAAACAAGAAGTCATGTTGACACACATATTATTATGGCTATCAATCAGAGCATGGTATAAATAAAATCATGTGCAATAGGCATGCATAAGCAATCTAATGACATTATAAACCTAATTAATTTAACATTCCTATCTATATATCCAAATAAAATATTATGAAGGCCTAGAATCATCCCAATCTGAATCGCTAAATTCCAAAAGTGTTGAGATTCCTTGACGTTGGGCGTTATCAACCTATCCACGCATAAATTACACGTTAATCACTTGTTTTGTATTATATTATATTAATATAATGTGCATACATGTCTATGTTGTATGGTGGTGGTCACATTATACATATAATATAACTTAGCTAATAAACTTCCACCTGATATACATATAATATGATGATAACTTAGCTAATATTATACATATAATATGATGATCTAGATAGTAAACACGTATAATATGATATACTATAATCTAATATATTATATGTGGTATTGTATGTATGATATGTATAAATATATTATATAACTTCTTGGTTGCTTAAAAGAAAATAAAAAAAAGAAAAAAATAAATAAATAACACTTGAGTTGCAGATTAAATGGCGGAAGGAAGAAAACAGGGGAGAGAGAGAAAAAAAGGGAAAGAAAAGAGGATGAGGAAAAAGGAGAAGAAGAAGAAGAGAGTGAGGGCGACGAGATCAAGGGGGAATGACGGAGGAGAGAAGAGAGAGAGAGTGGCGAGATCAGGGAGTAGAGGGAGATGGCGGAGCTCAAAGCGACGTTACTAGCAGTGGTGGTGGCGCCGGTGGCTGTGTAAGTGGAGGCGAAACTGCCGGAGTGGAAGAAAGAAAGAGAAAAGAGAAAAAGAAACGAAGAAGAGAAGTTGCTCACAGTGGTTACTGCTGCGAATTCTTGCTCGCGTGCTTCAGTCACCGGTTCGTGAGAGAAGAGAGACAGAGAAGAGAGCGGAGAAAGAAGAGAGAAGCGAGAGGGTTTCGAGAGAAAGAGGGAGGTGAGAGCGATTGAGTTTTGAGGTTTCAGATGAGTTGCGATTTGGGTTTTGAAAGAGAGGGTTGGGTTTTGTGTGATTGGTTTCGGGTGAGAGGGGCGAGATTGTAGCGGGATTTCAGCGAGAGATCAGAGATTTGCAGCCGTAGAGGGCGAGGTTTCAATGAAAGAGGTGCGATTGGGTTTTGAAAGAAAGGCGATTTTGCAGGATCGCAGTGCGAGATTTCAGCGGAGAGGGTGAGGTTGCGGGTTGAAGAGCGAGATTGCAGCAAGATTGGCGCGATTGCAAGATAGCAATGCAATGTTGTCGGAGGCGGCGAAAAAGGTGAGAGATTTCAGGCGTTTATTTTTTATTTTTATTTTTTTTTCTTCAGGGGGGTTATAACAATCAGCATGGCCAGCAGAACCATCAACAGACACCTCGGTAGCAAAGGCAGACTTGTTACAATTGCGGCCGACAAGGCCATGTAAAAAATACCTGTCCCCACCCTTAACAACCACGACAACCTCTTCCCGCAATTCCAGTCCAACAAGCCTCACTTGCTGCTATCGCCCAACACAGGCAGAACCAACAGAACCAGGGGCAACGGGAATAGGGCAGAGCGTTTGTGATGTGAGTTTTTTTTTTAATAAAATATATCACGTTATATACTTGCAAGCGCACAAGGTGAGTTGTAGCACTAGATAAGATCAATCCACAAGGATTGGGCTAATCACTCCATAATTTTTTTTTAAAAAAAAATTAAAACATTATATGCTATATAAGTCAAAGAAAAAACAATAATATGATTTTTAACATCCTAGACATGAAATCAATTAATAAATAAATAAATAAATAAAGGAATAAACTAGAACTGAATTTAAATTAACTTAAAAATAAATAAAGTAAAGATATAAAGAAAGAAAGCATTAAATATCAAGTAATAAAAGAAAGAAATAGATAAAGAAACAAGATATACTAGAAACAGAAGAACTTCATTAAAAAAATAAAGAAAAACTTACAGCACTCCAAATCCTTGGACAATGTCACCTTGCCCAAGACTTGAATGAACAACTTAAAGTAAATCTAACCTAAAAAATAAAAATGAAAACGAGAGTAGAGATGAGATTCATTCTCTTGAAATTTAACCCTATTTATAGATGTGCCCACCTCTTGATTTTCAAAAACAAAAATACATATACCACCTATTATTCTCTAAAAAAGTATCCTCTAAAAATGATCATTTTCTAAATTACATAAAGATGTTTGCAATCAAGAAAATAAGAAGATTGTGCCCATATGTGTTATTCTTTTTTACATGTGTGAAATCTTTTTCTAAAATAAATGGGTTGATATGAGCTCAATTAGATCTTCATTAAAGATTGTAACTATATCCAAACCAGGCTTCTCTCTCTTACTGGAACCAAGATAATCCAAGCCTAAATAAACATGGATCAGTTCTGATGGGTGAGACTTAAAAAGGGGGGAGCCATATGCCTATATCTCACCATCAGATACATTAGAAATTGGTGAGAGTTATGCATGGTTCTAGAAGTACAGTTGTTCCAACTTTCCAATCTTTTCGAAGTAAACGACCATTAGAAATGGTGGCATTAGAAGTTGAACCAAATTCCAAAAGACTCAAATCTTTCCCTTCTTCCCAGATTGATGAAGTTTTGGTATCGGCAGGGTCTGCTCAGCAACCCTACCGGTCACCATGAAAATCATAAGCTAGAATGTTCGGGGGCTTGGGAACCCTCGAACATTCCGTAATATAAGCGATTTAGTTCGCATTCAAGATCCCGAAGTACTTATATTAATAGAATCAAGGATTGTTGCGGCCAAGATTGATCTTTTGAAATCGAAGTTGGGCTTTAATGGAGGCTTATGGAGCAACTATAAAGGAAAAATGGGTGGGTTGGTGTTCTTGTGGAAGGATTCAGTGCAAATTAACCTTCGGTTTCTCTCTGATGGGCATATTGATGTTCAAATTCAAGAAGAAGATGGAGACTGCTGGCAATTAACTGGGTTTTATGGTAAACCGAAAACTCACCTAAGATCGATTGTATGCAGAAGCAAGTTCAGTTAACTTTGCCCACAGGGGAGTTTGTCAAGATTCAGGAAACAATGAAATGGATACACAACTCGATTGTTGCACTTCTCAAGGCACAGCTTCGAGCACTATCCCTTGGTGATGAAAATGAATCACCAGCATTGTACCCTCTCGAAGTACACAATGTCCCGGTAATATCTGAATTCCCAACAGTTTTTTTAAATGACCTTCATGGTCTACCTCCGGTTAGGGAATTCGATTTTGAAATCAATCTCATACCTGAGACCGAGCCTATCTCAATTTCACCATACAGAATGTCAAATGTCGAGCTAATCGAATTGGACAAACAACCGAAGGAATTAGAGAGTAATGGCTTCATCAGGAAAAATTCATCACCCAGTGGCGCTCCAATTCTGTTTGTTCGCAAAAATGATGGTTTGTTACGACTTTGCATCGACTATAGCAAGCTAAATAACGTCACCATCAAGAACAGATACCCGTTGCCCAGGATCGATGACTTGTTCGACCAACTTAGATATGCCAAGTACGACTCTAAAATTGATTTACGATCCGGTTATCACCAACTCCGGATCCGAGAGTCAAACATTACCAAGACGACATTTAGAACTCGGTACGATTACTACGAGTTCTTGGTCATGTCGTTCGATCTAACAAATGCACCTACTGCATTCATGGATTTGATGAACCGCATCTTTAAGCTATACTTAGACCGATTTGTGGTGATTTTTGTGGACGACATCTTGATATATTCCTTAACCGAGAAAGACCATAAGATACATCTGAAGATAGTCCTCCAGACCTTGAGAAGCCACCAGTTGTATGCAAAGTTGAGTAAGTGCGAATTTTGGGCGAATCGAGTTCAATTCTTAGGCCATGTGGTTTCAGGCAATGGCATTAAGGTAGATCCTTTTAAGGTTGAAGCGATTTTAAACTGGAAGCAGCCTGCCACTGTTACTCAGATTAAGAATTTTTTTTGGTTTGGTTGGCTATTACAAACGCTTCATCAAGGACTTCTCAAAGATTGCTGAACCTATGACAAAGCTCACTCGGAAAGACGTGCGATTTATCTGAAATTCTGCCTGTGAAACATCATTTCAGGAATTGAAGAAACGCCTCATGACAGCACCCGTACTAATCACTCTAAGAAATAAACTTGGATTTTCACTATACACCGACTTCTCTCTCCAAGGCTTAGGTGTCGTACTAATGCAAGAAGGCCAAGTTGTTGCGTATGCCTCGAGACAACTGAAGATTCATTAGGGTAATTACCCAACACATGATTTGAAACTTGCAACTGTCGTATTTGCACTGAAATTATGGCGTCACTACCTATACGGTGAACGGTTTGAGGTGTTCTCGGATCACAAAAGTCGTAAGTACATCTACACCGAAAGAGACCTAAACCTCCACCAAAAACGATGGTTGAAATTCTTGAAAGATTATCACTTACAACTCCAGTACCATCCCGGTAAGGCCAATGTTGTGGCTAATGCCCTGAGTAGAAAATCTTATGTTGCTTGCACTCTTAACTTCGAAACGGGGAAGTTGGCTACAGAGATGGAGAATTTTAACTTCCAACTGATCGAGGAGGGACCAAGATCACGACTTTCTCAATTATCAGCCAACTCTGAGCTAGTTCGAAAGATTTCAGCAGCTCAAGCCAAGGACCATATGTTAATGGAGAAACGAAAACTTATACTAAGCGGACAAGACCTTCCTCACTAGTCGGTCTCTGAAGACGGAGCCGTTTTCTATAAAAAAAAAAGTCTCTGTCTACCGAACGATCTTGAGGTTCGAAAAGAAGTGCTCACTGAGATGCACTGTTCAAGGTTCGTTATGCATCCAGGGGATGACAAGATGTATAAGGACGTCAAGCGACAATTCTTATTTTCTGAAATAAAGAAGGCGATTGCAGACTTCGTTGCTCGATGTCTCATTTGCCAGCAAGTTAAGGGAGAACGAAAACTTCCCTCTGAACTTCTCCAGCCGTTACCTATTGGAGAATGGAAGTAGGAGAACATCGCAATGAATTTTGTTACGGCCTTGCCTCGAAATAATAAATGGCAATATGCTATATGGGTTATCATTGACAGACTTAGAAAGTCTGCGCACTTTTTGCCAATAAAGTTCACGGATAACCCCGCCAAGCTTGCTGAATTATATGAAAGAGATATCGTACGCCTCTTTGGCATACCACTCACGATCGTCTCTGATCGAGACCCTCGATTCACATCAAAGTTTTGACAAAGCTTACATAGTACAATGGGCTCTAAGATCACCATGAGCACAGCCTTTTCACCCTCAGACTGATGGGCAGTTAGACCGTTTTATCCAAATCATAGAAGACATGCTATGATGTTGTATTTTGGACTTTAGTGACGGATGGGCAAAGTACTTACATTTAGCCGAGTTTGCATACAACAACAGCTACCAAACTACTATCGGCATGGTACCGTACGAGGCTCTCTATGGTCACCCTTGCAGATCTCCAGTATGTTAGTTAGATATGGCAGATCGACCACAATTGGGCCCTGAACTAGTTTAAGAGACTTCTGAGAATATCACACTAGTAAATGAACGACATCGTGTTGCACAAAGTCGACAGAAGAGCTATGCGAGGTAACCTCTAGAATTTGATAAGGGGACCTGATTTTTCTAAAAGTTCAGCCCACAAGAGGTGTCAAACGCTTTGGGATCAAAGGAAAACTCTCCCCACGGTGTATCGGCCCATTTCAGATCATTGAACGTATTGACAAACTTGTTTATCGTCTGTCCCTTCTATCGTCCATGCCTAAGGTTCATTACGTTTTTCACATATCTATGCTTCGAAAGTATCGTCTTGATCCTTCGCATGTCATCCCTCTAGTCGAGGTTCGGGTTGAAGAAGGATATATGTATCAGGAGAAAACGATACAGATTTTGGATAGAAAAACTCAAGAACTACGGCGACGTAGCATACCACTTGTGAAAGTGCTCTTAGATCACGACGGAGTAGAAGAATCAACATGAGAGCTAGAAGCAACAATTAAACAGAAATACACTAAATTATTTTCTAGTACTAATTGATGATGTGATAACTTGTACTATTTCACTTATCAATAAAATGATAACACTTTGTTTACTAATATATTAATACATCGTTTCACTTCAATAACTATGCAGATGTCTGAAAATAATATCAATGGATATAGTGATGCACACACGGAGTGGCCTCCTTGGCAACCTGTGGCTATTCCTTAAGGATCAGAGTCAAGTCACAACTACTTTGCATCGCCAACTCCATCACCACACAGACAACGATCCTTATCGTCAGGGCGTGCATGGCTTTTTTGTAACAATCTTGCTCAAAACAATCTCGTGCCCTCATCTTGGCAGAACCTTCTACCAAAATTGTCAAGCGGCCGGATTCGAGGTACAGCACGAAAAAACATCCCACCGCTCAACCTACCTCCCCTCAAACGATGTAACCAACGCCCTACACCACCATCTGTTAAGCAAAGGTTCGAATCTTCTGAGGATGAATCTGACTCTATTTGCCCTCCATTATTTCATGATGTTGAGGATTCCACCGGCCACAGTGCCATTCAAGGACCATACAGGCCCTACCTTGAACTAGCAAACGATGACGCCGGCAGTGAATCTCAAGCAGATAACCATCATGACTACTTGAATTGATTTCGAGGGCGAAATCCTTTTCAGGCGCAACGCCCAAACGTTTAGGCACCAAAAATCTCTATATAAACAACCCCTCTCCTCATTTCTCACACCAAATCACCTCTCCTTGTGATTTTTCCTCCTCTTTCTCACTCATTTGGAGCTTTAGTCTTTTGAGACTCTCTGTCTGAGACTCTCTGTGCGGTGCAACGCAGTTCTGTCAGGGAAAAAACGTCAGTTGTGAAAGAAGTTCTTATCTGAAGGTGGAGAACGAAACATAAATTTGCGTGTCTTATAACTTTTATTAAAATTTACGTTCATTTATTATTATGTCTACCATTCATTTACACTGCATTATATCATATAATGTTTATACTGTCATACAGGCCCTACCTTGAACTAGCAAACGATGACGCCGGCAGTGAATCTCAAGCAGATAACCATCATGACTACTTGAATTGATTTCGAGGGCGAAATCCTTTTCAGGCGTAACGCCCAAACGTTTAGGCACCAAAAATCTTTATATAAACAACCCCCTCCTCATTTCTCACACCAAATCACCTCTCATTGTGATTTTTCCTCCTCTTTCTCACTCATTTGGAGCTTTAGTCTTTTGAGACTCTCTGTGCGGTGCAACACAGTTCTGTCAGGGAAAAAACGCCAATTGTGAATGAAATTCTTATCTGAAGGTGGGGAACGAAACATAGATTTGCGTGTCTTATAACTTTTATTAAAATTTACATTCATTTATTATTATGTCTACAATTCATTTACACTGCATTATATCATATAATGTTTATACTGTCATACTTATGCCTGCATATTTGAAATTCATGTATTACACCATTGGTATGCCGAATTAGTGGTCAATCTGGCTCAATCAGACTCAGTCTTGTCCTTAGTAACTTTAAACAGTGAATGGGAGGCAACGTGCTACTTTAGACGATTCGTATTTAAGTAGACCTCGTGTCTCACCTCTTAACTGGAGACTGATTTAGTTGGCCTTATTGAAAGCTATCAGCTTATACATATAATATTGAATGTCCTAACCTTGCACGTAGTGATACCGACCCTGATAAGGATCACGAGATATTGTCAAACCCTGTCTAAATGTTAAGTAGAGACCGGACCAGTTCATTCATTAGCATCATACATATCACAACCCAGGGACGTATGTGGTTTATGATTCAGAGAATAGTTAGGAGCAATGCTCGCTATTCATTATATTTCTGTGGAGAGGGACGTACAATGAGAACTTGGCTACGCCTGAGGAAGGACATTTGTACGTAAATGCAGAACATCGTTCCTGATGAGAGACGTACAATGGGAACCTGGCTACGCCTGGGGAAGGACATCTATACGTGAACTTAGGCGTTGTACAATCATCAAATCAATACAAGACAGTGTCATTCATACATACATATTGATTGATTATGATGCTCTGATGTGTATTTAAGGTATATAATTATGAAATTTACTTTATTAATTGTTATATTCACGAACTATTTTACCCATTGAGCGCGTAGCTCACCTAGTTGTTATCCAATTTTTCATAGGAAGTTAGGGTGGACTGGGTGTAGGTTTTGGGCCAACATTTTGTACCTTTTGTATTATTCATTGGGGATGTTAGGGAGAATGTTCCCTTGACTATATTCATGTACAATCATATTCTGAAATAAATGAAATCAGACTTGTACTATATTATATTTCTGTTGCGTACTCTACTGGCATTATTATAATTCCAAATGCGTGTCCCGTCCATGAGTATATTGTTTGTTTAGGCGCGTCCGGGAGGAGTGTGACACAAAGTGCACAAGGACACAATTGAGTACAAATATGATTTTATTAATTTTAGAATGTATTTTCGTACAAAATATAATAGAAAGAACATCTTCCCAAAATTCCCCTATGAATAAACAAGGGGTACAAAATGTAAACCCCAAAACCTTCACCTAGTCCACCCTAAACTCTTGAAAAATTGATTAACAACGGGGTGAGCTATTTGCCCAATGGGTAAAATAGTTCGTGAATATGACAATTAATAAATGAGACTTCATAATCAAATATTACATATGCACAACATAGCATCATAATCAGTACAACATGTATGTATGCATGACACCGCCTTGTAATGGTTCCGTGATTGTACGACGCCCTGAGTTCACATACAGATGTCCATTCACAGGTAAACCCGGGTTCTCATTATACGTCTCTCCCCAAGGACGTCGCCCTTGATTCACGTACAAATGTCCATCCTTAGGTAATCTCGTGTTCTCATTGTACATCCCTCTCCAGGGAAATATCAAGAATAGTAAGCATTACTCCAAACTATTTTGTGGATCACGAACCACTTACGTTCCTAGGTGATTATGTATGATGACTATGCATAAGTAGTCTTTGCTAATATTAGACAGGATTTGGCAACGTCTGATGATCCTTATCAGGGTCAGTATCACCATGTGCAAGGTTAGGATGTCTAGTATCACTTGTACAAGCTGATAGCTTTCAAATAAGGCAAACCAGACCAGTCTCCAGTTAAGATATGGGATACGAGGTCTACTTAAATACCAATTTTTTAGAGCAGCACGTTGCCTCATGTTTACTATTCAAAGTTACTGAGGACAAAACTAAGTCTGATTGACTACTAATCCGACGTAACAGTGTAATTCATGAACTCCAAATGTACAAACATAAGTATGACAAGTATGAACATTATATGCAATAATGCAGTGTAAATGAATAGTAAACATAATAATAAATGAATGAAAACTTTAATAAAAGTCATAAGATACGCAAACTCATGTTTCGTTCCACACCTTCGAATAAAACTTTTTTCTGGAACTGGTGCATTCTCCCTAGTAGAACTTCACCGCGAACAGAGTCTCAAAAAGAGAAGAGAGAAAAAAATAAAAGGGGGGGGGGAGGGGTTATAGCAAAAAAAAAAGTGTCAGAAGTTTCAATTTTTTTTTTTTTTTGTCTAAACCGAGGTATTAAATGCAAGGACACAAAACCTCTAACATAAGTATGACCATGCCTATAAACACAAGTGGAACTAAGCCTACAAACCCAAACGAGACAGCTAACTCGAAATTTCACTAAACTCTTACTTTATGGGCTTTGAATCCTCGTCAAGCCATCAAAAACCTATAAAGTTAGATATTTTTTTGTGACATTTCAAAAACCTGTAAAGCCTTTACCTGATAGTTTCTGTGATTGGAGCGAGAAGCGCTTTTTTCAAAGCAGCTAGTGAGAAGGTGCTTTGTTAAAATGCCGAAAATCATGCTTCCTCATTGCAAACATTAGTTGCCCAAATGCCCTAGTTACTACGGTTTGCTAAAATCTTCGTTGCATCGTTGTTGAATTGCGTAACCAAAACAAGGCCATACTCATATGTATAAAATATGTCATTTCTTTTCTTCTTTCTTACTTATAAGCATCATTTTTTAGATTATGAAATTGTTTAATTAATTAATTATTTTTTATTTTTTATTATTTTTTATGGATAGCCTAGTAATTATTCTTTTGAATCATAAAATTATTTTGTTTATTATTTTTCTAATATTATCCTATCATAAGTCATTTAACAATTCAATGATTCATAATATTATCCAATCCTTTCTTACTTGAATTCATTAATAATTTTGTTTATTTTCATGTGCAGGAATTCCAGGAAATAGAGAAAAGGAAGAGGAGGAGAATAGGGGGTGGGGGAAGAAGCAGCAGCAGCAGCCGAGACTTGCCGTTGCTTCCCCCCGCCCCCTCCCCCAATCATCCTGCCCTCCTCTCTCGTCCTCTTTGTTATAACAATAATAGCAGCAGCTTGCTGCTGTTGCAGTCCAGGAAAATGAGAGAGAGAGAGAGAGAGAGAGAGAGAGAGAGAGAGAGAGAGAGAGAATAGCAGCAGGGGAGGAAGAAGATGAAGAAAGATAGAGAGAAAAAAAACAGTAGGGTATGAAGAAGAAGAAAGAACAAGAGGATGTGAAGAAGAAGAAGAAGTTGCAAAAGTGCAAAAACAAAAGGTTGCAGGACGTGAAGAGGAAAGGAGGAAAAGAAGAAGAAGAAAGAAAGAAAGAAATTACAGAATCGTAAAAAATAAAAACAAAAAAAGGACTGCGGTTGCAAAACACGAAAAAGAAAGGTCTCCCCGTTGTTGTTGTTGCCGTTGAAACAAAAAACTAAAAGAAGAAGGCCGTGCTTTCGTTTTTAGATTAGGGCAAGCAAGCAATTATATTTTGTTTTTGTATTTTAAGATATAATAATAATATTATTAAATCATATTTTATCAGTTTTTATAATATTATTATTAACTAAAATAAAAAAATTAATTAATCAAACAATTAAAAATAAAAAAGAAAAATATCAGTGAAGCGCAAAAAAGCAAACCAAGGTGCAAAATGGCGCCGCCTCACTGATGTGCCTGCGCCTGAACTATTTCTAGGAACAGGGGGTTGCACCCCGCCGGAGGCGCGCACCTCTTAATAACACTGGTTTAAAGAAATTTATTTATCATCAGCTCATCTTTAAAAAAATTTAGTCAACCTCAAGGTTTAACATTTCTTATAAGAAAGTGCAAAATCAACCACCTGGTGGACAAGAATGATGGCAGCTGCATTCTCAGGTTTACCTTCAAGGAGAAAAACCTGCAGAGATTAACTTTAACTTAGAAAACATGATCTTGAACTTGGTGTTTCCACTTTCAACCTTCCCACCCAAATATAGCGTTTCACCATTTTAAAAAATCCAATGGAAAAAAAAGGAAGAAAATAAGAGCAGGATCCTTGGCAGGCAAATAAAATAATTTCATAAATCAACTCACTTCCTCATATATTTAATTAAGAGCTCACTAACTATAGTACTAATTTTTTCTTGTAGTGAATCTTTAAATTAATTGAGAGAGAGCCAAATTAAGTGAGCAAATGGATTGCAAATCCAAAACAGGGGAAAGAGAAAGAAGATGACATAAGAAGATGAATCCTAATTTCAAATCTCACTAAACCATTTTTCAGAGCACTTTTACTATAGTTCTCAGTTCTTGTTCTGGACTAGAGGCTCACTAGGATGATGATCAAATCCCTTATAAAGATTTAATTTTAGAAAAAGAAAGGAAGAAGAACAGATAATCTAAATGCTGAAATACCTGGGGAGTAGTACACACGGAGCCGTTAAAAGTCACACAACCTTCAAAAATAAGCTCCTCGCTCCCTCGTCTCGATGCCACTGAAATGAATGAACAATAATTGAAAAATCCAAAAAGAAAGAAAGAGAAGAAAAAAATTTAAAGGGAACAAGAGCTTGCGACAGTTTCAGCCCCTTACTGATTTTCTCTCTTCTAATCTAAAATCCCCAGTTAGAGAAGAGTGTAAAATATTATGTATTGATAGTAAAGTACTAAAGAAGATAACTAAATTATCATTCGCCCAGCCAGAACCACAAGTCACAAATGACAAGTCTATCATGATAGATAAATAGAATATATTCAACACCAACTCAATAGAACCAAAAAGGAAAAAAAAAAGTAAATAATTAATTGTAGCTATTTTACCTGGCACCAATCTATAAGCATCAGCCACTGGAAGATAGAAAAGGAATTAAATTAGATGTCTTCGAAACTGAAGAAATTGAGGGCATAGCATATAGAAAAGGAATTCTATATGCTAATATTAAGAGGTGACGGAGAACAAGGCTTAGGAAGTGAGCATTGCACAAAATTTACAAGCATGCGAGTAGTATTAACCTAATTTCGAAGGAAGAACACAAAAGAGTAAGTATTTTGACTGCCGAATCGAGCAACACACAAAATTTTCTATCATCATTCATTCATTTCTCACAGAAAACTCCAAAAGCACCTTATTATCAAAAATTTTGAATGCCAAAATTGTTGCTTAGAGATTAAATTAATACATCTAAAAATTACACCAATATCAAGTAGTTCTTTTTTTTTTTTTTTTTTTTTTCTGTTTCTGAATAAAAAACTGTTACTTAGAGTCTTAGAGATTATTAAACTATCACATCTAAACTCCACCCATTTTCAAGTATACAAATAAGAAAATTGTTTCTAAATAAGAAAATTGTTATTAATATCACATTCATTTTCTAGATTATTACTTAGAGTCTCAGAGTCTTTGTTTCTAAATAAGAAAATTGTTTCTTAGAGATTAAGAACCCCATACATTTCCAAGTATACTCATTGCTCAAACTAGCACCTTTGTTTATGAACACTAAATTTGTTGCTTAGAGATTATTAAACTATTATGGATAAATTCTCTACCTTTTTCCCTTTCATTCACAACCATCAAATATATATATCTTACAAAAACTAAAGTAAGGGTAATATCGTAATACCCCCCTCAAGTTGGAGCGTGAAGATCTCGAACGCTCAACTTGCAGAGTAGAAACTCAAATTGCGCTACATCGAAACGATTATTTGTTTGCTACTATTCATGAAACGATTATTTGTCTGTCACTATTCATGAATAGTACAAGACCTCCCCCATAATCGAACTCGAGACCTCCCTTAAGGAGTCTAATTTCGCATTCTGAGTAACCACTGAGCCAATGGTTCAGTGGCTACCCAGGATGCGAATTCAGACTCCTTGAAGGGGAGGTCTCGAGTTCGATTCCGGGGAGGCCCCCTTTGTGGACAAATAATCCTGGGTACAAGAGACGTCTTTGTGTGGCGGTGGCTATACCAGGATAGGACAATATTATGTGGTACTATGGCTAGGCGTTCGCCCCGATGGGGTGCGCCCGCACCTGGGTAAGGGGCACGCTGTGCAACCCAGGGTGTGACAGCTTTCCCCAACGCTTTTGTAAAGATGTCGGCCAATTAAACACTAGTGGTAACATATGACGGACAAATCATCCCTTCAGTCACCGCATCTCGAACAAAATGACAGTCAACCTCTATATGTTTTGTTCTTTCGTGAAAAATCGAATTTTGAGTAATGTACAACGCCGACTGACTATCACAAAACAACTTCATACCTTTCGGATGTCGCACACCTAAGTCGCTTAAAAGTTGGTGAAGCCACTTTAGGTCACACACTGTTGCCGCCATTGATCTATACTCAGCCTCCGCAGACGATCTAGAAACTGTTTGTTGCTTCTTGGTCTTCCACGACACAGGAGAACAACCAAGTAACACGAACCATCCTGTCAAGGAACGCCACGTAAGTAGACAACTAGCCCAATCCGAATCACACCACCTTTCTAGACGTAGGTCACTATCAGCACAAAGCAAAATCCCTTGCCCCGGACTCTTCTTCAAATATCGCACGACCCTGAGAGCTGCCTCCCAATGATCCTCACGAGGTTGTTGCATAAATTGGGACAAAATATGAACCGAATATGCAAGACCAGGTCTCGTCACAGACAAGTAAATCAATCTCCCTACAAATCGCCTATACGGCGCCAGATCCGCAAGGAATTCGCCTTTTGTAAGGGCCAAATTGTAATTTTGTTCCATAAGAAATGCCGCAGGCTTTGCTCCCAATAAACCCATTTCAGAAATTATCTCGAGTGTGTATTTTCTTTGGCAAAGAAAAATTCCTTCTGGATTACGGGCTACCTTTAGCCTTAAGAAATACTTCAAAACTCCCAAATCCTTCATATGAAAGCACCTGCCAAAGTAATCTTTAAAAGTTGTCAATGCATCCTTATCATTCCCTGCAATAATCAAGTCATCAACATAAACTAACACGTTGATCTGAGTTCTGCCCCTGCACAACCCAAATAAGGAATAATCTGAATAGGATTGCACAAAACCATAATTCTTCAACGTTGTTGACAGTTTTGCAAACCAACATCGTGGAGCTTGTTTCAGACCATACAACGACTTTTTCAACCTGCAAACCATGTTAGGATTTGTATTTTTGAAACCTGGAGGAACCTTCACATAAACCTCCTCACTTAAGTCATCGTGAAGGAAAGCATTATGCACATCCATTTGATGTACCTCCCAATTTTTAACAGCAGTAATTGCAAGAAAAATACGAACCGTCACCATTTTTGCCACAGGAGCAAATGTCTCATTATAGTCAATTCCTTCCACTTGATGATTGCCATAGATCACAAGTATTGCTTTGAGTCGCTCTATGCTGCCATCGGACTTATACTTAATTTTATATATCCACTGGCTCCCTAGTCCTTTCTTTCCGGGTGGAAGAGTCTCCATTACCCAAGTCTCATTGTCTTCAAGGGCTCGTATCTCCTTACCCATCGCATCTCGCCATCCCGAGTCTTTCATCGCTTCTTTAAAATGCTTTGGCTCATACCCCGCTGTCACGGCTGCAAGAAAATTCCTATGTCTCATAGAAAAACGTTCACAATTCATAAAATATGTTATAGGATAGGGCGTACCTGAGGAAGAGGAAGTAGCGGATGAATTCTCAGATGGACTTATTTTCCGTATAGTATGAGTAACAAAATCACGATACCGTGTTGAAGGAGTTTTGGCTCGTTTTCCTCGCCTTAGCTCACCGTCAACTTCCACACCTTGCTCCCCCACCGTATTCTCCAGCCCCTCATCTCGTACATCCTCATGTGCGGGTTGTTGCTCGGGCAGCACCGCAGCACCAGACCCCCCTAGAGGGTGGACGCTGCTTCCAACCCCCCCTTAATGCACGCAACACACTCATCGACACCCTCATCCTCACTCCATGCCCCATCCTCATTGTTTGCCAGCATAGGAGTCACCACATTCCTTGGTTGGTTTGGCGCAAAAGGAAATTCTTTCTCAAAGAACTTCACATCTCTCGATACAAAGTACTCATGTGTTTCTAAATCATACAATTTCCAACCTTTCTTCCCAAAAAAATAGCCAACAAAGATACATTTACGGCTCCTACTTGCAAATTTATCACCTTTGTGTCGTTGATTATGAGCATAGCAAAGACAACCAAATACACGAATAACATCATAAGAAGGCACTTTCCCAAACAACATTTCATATGGCGATTTAGTCTTAAGTAAAGTAGAGGGTGTCCTATTAATCAAGTGACACGCTGCCAACACACATTCACCCCAAAATTTGATTGGTAAATTCCCTTAAAATCTTAGGGCTCTAGCCACATTTAAAATGTGTTGATGCTTTCTCTCAACTTTCCCATTTTGTTGAGGAGTGCCAACACAAGAAGTCTAAAAAATAATCCCATTATTTTGAAAATAATCATGCAAACAATTAAATTCGGTCTCATTGTCACTTCTCACACGTTTTATCACTTGTTCAAATTGACGTTCAACCATAGCAACAAAATTAAGAAACATATATTCAACTTCCATTTTATTGCAAAGTAAATAGACTCAAACTCCTCTTGAAAAATCATATACTATTGTCAAAAAATAGGTAGCTCCACACGAAGAACGAGCCTTGTAAGGCCCCCACAAATCCAAATGAACAAGTTAAAAAATCCTACAAGCTTTATTCGTACTAATTGGAAAACTAGATCTAGGTTGCTTTGCACGCGGACACATATCACAAGCTTTATTATTTGTCCGACAAGAATGACTTACAACCGGAATCATCTTCAATATTTTCTCCGACGGATGCCCCATTCGTTGATGCCATAACTCGAACGACGAATCACCATCCACTGTCAAGACCGTCACTTGAGGAACACCACGAAAAAAATAAAGTCCATCCAATCTTTCACCCGCTCAATCACCTTCCTCGTCGGTTGGTCCTGTATAACACAATTTGATTCATCGATTAATTGAGTAATAGAAATTAAATTGCATGTCAATTGTGGGACGTAAAGCACATTGTCAAGCTTCAATCCTCCTGGCAACACGACACTCCCCTCTTAGTTTGCTTCTGCCGTGTTTCCATCCGAAAAACCCACCAGGCAGTATTGCACCTTTCTCACATTCTTCAAAATAGACAAGTCGCACGTCACATGGTTCGACGCTCCTGTATCGATAATCCAACTAAAATGACTGTTCTTACCATGTAGTCGATCTTTTGTTTTGTCAAAGTTCAAAAATGCAAGAAGTTGCTGCAGTTGCGTTGCGGAAACACCTGCAAGAGCCGCAGCGTCGGTTGCACCCGCCAGCCCCTGCGTGTCACGCCCTGGGTTGCACAGCGTGCCCCCTACCCAGACGCGGGCGCACTCCCACCGCAGCGGGAGCGAACGCCTAGCCATTGTACCACATAATATTGTCTCCTGGCCACCCGGCGCACGGATCGCAACCACCCTTTGTCTGCCACTATTCACTCATGAATAGTGCAGGGCCTCCCCCAGAATCGAACTCGAGACCTCCCTTAAGGAGTCTAATTTCGCATTCTTACCAACTGTGGCGACCCCGCGCCCCGGACCACCAACCCCGCAGGGAATGGTGTGCGGAATGCCGGGGCGGGACACCCGGCGTAGGCATCTCCAACCACTCCATAACTCCCGTGAGGTAGTTGAGACCCTACAAGCCTTATCCCAAACAACGACATGATATCAAAATGTACTAAACAAAACTACCCACCGTATTAATCATCTAAGACAAGAGATAATCCATAAAAATGAACCATAAATAAAATCATAATCCCTACAGTCCATTAAAATTGACATAGACATAAAATCTAAAATTGTGGGTACAAATAAAAACCGTCATATGCCCACATAGTCTATCTAACAAGTCCCAACTCACCCATACTACAATGTGGTAAGTGTTATAATTACATAATCCAAAATATAATATTTCATAATATAAATCACAATTCAATCAAAATGCCTCTCAACTCACATCGAGGCGTTGGATTCTCTCGTAGGCAAGACCCTCAAGATATGACTATTCCTTTGCCCTTATTCGGGACAGAAGGACCTGAAAGAGGAAAATGAGGGTGAGCCAACGATGCCCAGTGAATAGAATTCAAATATGCTATCAATACTCATCAATAAAAACCATGTATGCATGTCAATGTGTAGCATGATTAAAAGCTCATAACATATAGATATCAAACATTTATAATAAGTTCGATGCAAGTAAAAGCTTATCAATTTGGATCCACATTCCACATGCCTTGGGTTACTAGTACACGTCTATTTCACCGTGCCGTTGATCACCAATCATGTTTATTTGGGTTACTAGTACACGTCTATTTCACCGTGCCGTTGATCCCAATCATTTCCTTCTTAAAACCCTCCTATGACAAGGTCAAGTCCCCCTATTAGCCAGATAGATGGGCCCAACCAAAGTCATAAGGTTTTCTCAAATCAATGCATCATTCAAAACATTGGAACACATTCATGCTTTCAACATACAATATATATAAGTGATATGATGACATAAATGATATAATCATAAGTGAAGTCTACTCACAACCAAGCCTCGCGAGAGTACTTAACCACACACGATCACCAAACCGAATCAACCCAAATCAAGATCCTGAAACATTCATCAATATCCTACCATACATCAATTTCTATGCTCAATCACATAGACATTACACATCAACCCTAAATCAGCCCACATATAAACAATAGGCCTAAATCCCATCTAATCTCATCATTCAACTCAAATCACATGACTTAGGCCTTTAATGCATAGTTCTCATACATAAACCATTATATTAATCAAAAATACTGATTCTCAATTCCTTTAGGCATAAACATGCCCAAATTGGGTCACTTGATCTCAAGTAGGCCTAACCCATGATATGGTCACAACCACCAAATCAGTAGCATAATCAACCCTAATCATGCTTAATTAAACATAAGTTGCATCAATTCAATGTTCTAGGCCAAAAGCATCAAAAGCCCTAAAATATGAAATTTTCCATACTTAGGCCATATTGTCGATTTACACTAGGTCACCATGTTCAGCCATGTATATCACTGATTTTGCATCATGGGTTCATCAACAATGGCAACTAGGTCAACATAGTTGACATGCAAGCTATTTGGAAAAGTCTAAGTTCATATTCCAAATGTAGGTCTAATACAAACAACCCTACCAATTCTTCACATGTATTATTCTGTTCAGATGTATCAATCTACCAACAGAAATATGAAATCACAAAATCAACCGTACAGATTGAAGTATGTGAAGAAACAAACCTTATGTCCAAATATCAGCCCAATCCAACGGTGGACCGAAAAGATATGTATCTTTGATGAACACGTATCTAATCAGACAGTTTCTCCTTTCCTGCTGCAATTACCCAAACTCAAATGTCTATATCACACAAAATACTAAATATATAAACATATCCACCGTTCAGAATACATAAATATCCGTTATAAACAACATAACCAAATTTGATATCCATCCAACGGTAGATTGAGGAGATCTACAAGTTTGACCGAAACGACATGAGAAACCCAGAAATTCCGACCAGCTTTGTTTGAGAAGTTATATCTCTTAGAAAAAGCGTCTAATTAAGATCTCCACCTTTCAGAATGTAGAAATATCAGTTTTAAACTACATAACCAAATTTAATAACCATCCAACGGTAGATTTTGGAGATCTATAAGTTTTAGCAAAACGGTGCGAGAAATCCAGACTTTCCGACCAGCTTTGTTTGAGAGGTTAGATCTCTTACCCGAAACCTCTGATCAAGATCTCCACCGACCAGAATGAAGAACCATAAGCTACGAACGTGCTGACAAAATATGAGCTCAATCTGACCGTATATTCCAAAGATCCACCTCTTTGATGAAGATGTCGCAGGGATCTTCCTCCTGCAACTCTCTCCTTCTTTCTCTTCTTCTTTCCTTTCTCTTCTTTTCTTTCTCTTCTTCTTTCCTTTCTCTCCACTCACCTCTTTCTAGCACTTCCTTGATTCCCTCCTCCACTCACCTCACTTTCTAGTACATTCTTGGATTCTCTCCTCCACTCACCTCATTTTCTAGCACATTCTTGGATTCTCTCCTCCACTCACCTCATTTGCTAGCACATTCTTGGATTCTCTCCTCCACTCACCTCATTTGCTAACACATTCTTGGATTCTAGAAGTGGGCATGGGACACTTGTCCACTTTCATGCACCAACCTTCACATGTGTTGGTCTCATACTACCCATACCAACCACATGTATTTTAACCAATCTCATGCTTCCATGTATTTTAAATGTTCAATCCATTTAATACACCAAATTTTCATTCTCATTTATCCTTTTATTCAATCAATCCTAACCCATATCAATTAATGGTTTAATGAGCCCATGCATAAATAATAACATATGCATTATAATTTAATTTAACATGACCCATATACAATTTATGATACACATATTTATATACATTATCAAGCATAAACTATACAAACATTAAACAACCATCAAACAAACACTAAACATATCAAGACAACACATAGAGTTTGGGCAAAAATGCAATTGGGTTATGGGCTAGATGAAATAATTTTCGGGGCGTCACATCACACCCACCTTAGAATGAACTTCGTCCTCGAAGTTTTAAGGTTAAGAATTACCTAAGCCCATGAACTCGGCAAAGTGCTCCATCATGTAGTCCTCACGCTCCCAAGTAACCTGTTCCTCGCCATGAAACTGCCATCTCACCTTAACCATCGGAATCTCGCGGTTACGTAACCTCTGGACCTTCCGGTCGAGTATCTGAATAGGTTTCTCATCATAAGTCCCATCCTGCCTTAGTTCAATGTTCCTCCAGTCCAAGACATGATCAAAATCACTCTTGTACACTCTCAACATTGACACATGAAAGACATTGTGGACTGCTGCTAACTGAGGTGGCAAGGCTAATCGGTAAGCGACGGGGCCAATTCGTTCTAAAACTTCGAACGGCCCAATAAATCTCGGAGCGAGCTTGCCTTTTATCCCAAATCTAGTTTGGCCCTTTTGAGGTGAGACCTTCAATAAAACTTGGTCACCCACCTCGAACTCTA
The DNA here is from genome assembly GCA_035771175.1 of Paratinospora sagittata. Lineage (NCBI taxonomy): Eukaryota > Viridiplantae > Streptophyta > Magnoliopsida > Ranunculales > Menispermaceae > Paratinospora > Paratinospora sagittata. Next base: position 31,030,555 of record CM069599.1, read on the forward strand.
CGGTCTTCCGCTTGGCATCAGTGTAACTCTTCTGCCTGTCTTGGGCTACTTTCATATTATGCTTGATCCTCTTAATATTCTCTGTGTGTTCTTGTACAAACTCTGGTCCCATCATCGCAACATCCCCTACCTCCGTCCAACAGATCGGAGATCTACAGGGTCGACCATACAATGCCTCAAAAGGAGCCATGCCAATACTGGACTGATAGCTGTTGTTGTACGCAAACTCACACAGATGTATGTACTCCTCCCAGTTACCACTGGACCCAAGGACACAAGCTCGAAGCATATCCTCTAAAATCGATATCAACCTCTCAGACTGGCCATCCGTCTGGGGATGAAAAGCGGTACTGAGATCTAGTCTAGTGCCGAGCTGCCTCTGCAACCCCTGCCAGAATACCGATGTAAACCTCGGATCCCTATCTGACACAATCGAAACTGGCACTCCATGTAATTTGACTATCTCCCGCATATAGAGTCTGCTCAGCTTGCCCATAGAATCCCTAGTGTTCACCGGTAGAAATTGAGCGGACTTGGTCAAGCGATCAATAATAACCCAAACAACATTATGTCTCCTCGGGAAGGAACGTACTGATAAACTGTTCAAAAGTCCTGATAAACTGTTCAAACGTACTGATATACTGTTCCAAGGTACTGATAGCTGTTCAAAAGTACTGATAGGAATAGGCCCTTTTTATTAAAGGAAAATGGAGAATTTCAATATGAAGACATTTGTTATTCGGTCTAATGTTAATTTAAGACAAACTGTTATCAGTTGCTCCACATCATAAACTTAAGTCCCCTACTTTTAATTTAGGTATAGAAGTGTAGTAACACATTGATCATCTGACATGATATGAAACCTTCATGATTGGCCATCATTTTAGGGTTTAGGGGACTTGATAAATTTAGTTACTCTAGCATCTACTCATAAAACAGCTTAATCAGTATCTCTTAAGACCAATGATCACAAGATCTACTTAAGTTGACACTTTATTCAGCCAAGTTTGTGAAAATCACTACTCATTTCATACATGATAAACTGTTAATTTAAACGAGAAATAGCAACTGGGTGCCACTCTTGCGTCATGTCCTTTCTTTTCTTGCCGTTGGTTTCCTTTCTTTTCATGCAGTTGGCCTTGAACCAAGCCTGCCTTAGTTTCTTTGTTTTCTCCTGAAGACCCACCTCTGGCATCTCTTCCATCAACTTTCTTTCTTCTTCCAATAAACTCAAAGCATATTTTATCTTCATATCTCCACCAAGCCTTTCTCCTTCCCCCATTTCCTGTAGTACATAATTAATTAACAAGTAATTATCTTACTCAGAACATCCCCAAGTTGAGATATCAAAATACTTATACAGATCAATATATAATGGTGATAAATACCTCAACATTTGCCATAACGGTCTGCAAGGTCATCACCTTTCTCTGAGTCCATTTCCTTTGTTCCTCCAATAAACTCAACCTGTCTCTTATCTTCATATCTCTACCAAGCCTTTCTCCTTCCCCCATTTCCTGCAGTGCATTTCTGTGACGCCATTTCCTTTGTTCCTCCAATAACCTCAACGCTTCTCTTATCTTCATATCTCCACAAACACCTTCTCCTTCCACCAATTCCTGAACATTTTTTATAACGGCCTGCAAGCTCATCAACTTTCTGTAAGGCCATCTAGGGATGCCCAATTCCCTGCACCTCCTCTTCAGCTGCGTTAAGCCCACCTTAAGTTCTTTTGCAGCTTCTGATATGCTCATGTAGAAGTAGCGTGAGAGGTTCGTGCGTGATAGAGTCTTCACCCTCTTCAGTTTCGTCATCGATTCCTCATGATCACTACCAGTACTACTAATACTCCTACTGCAGCAGCTAATCATCCCCTCTCCCTTTTCATTCATCCCAATTTGTTGTTTCTCCCCTTCTAATCCAATTCTCATTTGATTCAAACCTCCAAAGTCCACATGATCAGTACCAGTACTACTCATCCCCTCTCCATTTTCATGCATCACAATCTGTTGTTTCTCCGCTTCTAATTCCAATAGCAAATTAATCAAGTTTATTAAATTGCCACTCTGTTAATAATAAAGTACAATCTAAAGTGGATTGAGCAGTGATACTCACCTTCAAGTTTATTAAGTTGGCTTAGAAAGTCATCTTCATCCATTGAAGAATTCATGAAGGGTGGTACCACTGCCTCGCGTAAACCATATTCTAGAAGAGGCTCCCACGTATACGGGCTGCTACCAAAACTTGAACAGCTGAAATCAAGTGGGTGGAATTGGTTTGAGAAGAGAAATGGGTCTTCTCCAATATCCACCATGTCTCTGTTAGCTGTGAAGTTCATCATCGTCATCAGTGACCACAAAATCACAATAAAAGACCAGCATAATTGGGAGATTTCTCTTAAAAGCCAAACCAGAACGTTAAAAAGAAATTACGAAAAACAAAATAAAAAGAAAGAGGTGAGGAACTGACGCCATGGTGGAGGGCTGGTAATGCAGTAAGAAATGTCGGGCAGCTGCTCCTTCGTCGGATGTGGCTGCAACTCATCCTGTTTCGGCGCCGGAGTTGTTCCTCCTTCTCCTCCTGCCATAATATTTCTTCTCTTCTTTCTCTCTTCCTTTACTACCTTCTTCTTTTAATGCCCAGAAAATTTCAGCCCCCAACAAACTCAATCACCAACTCCACCACCCCCAGAAAACCAGACTAGCAGTAGTATAACTTACCAAAAAGAACTGACAAGGGTGTTGATGAACCGACAAGTATGAGGCTGAACAGGCGAGCGTGCGGCTCAAGAATGGCGTGCGATGAGCAGGCTGACTGCAGGCGTGCAAATGCATAGGACTCCGACAGACTTGTTGACCAAAAGTAACTCCGACTCCAACGTCAACAAGTGCTGGCTGCATGTGACAGGCGTGCTGATACGTCGGCACGTGCTGGCTGTAGGCGCCTCCGGCGTGCTGGAGCTGCCCGTGTAGACATTCCATCTCTATAAGTTAATCAATTTTATCCCTAAGCAAGTTACCTAAGCATTCTTCAAATGCTCTAACATTTCCAGCACTAAATTTTCAGCCAATTACCCATCAACTTGATCAAAATCTATCATTGAACAACTTACCAATGTATTGCCATTGCCCAATTTTTAAATTTCCAGCACATGAATTTATCAACTAAAGCATCAATTAATCATTAATTCAACCTAAATGTACTGGTAAGCATCTTACCAAATCAGTCTCAAATCTGAAATTTTTTTCCAGCAACTTGTATACATCCTTAAACTCAGAATTTCACATACTTTGCACTCCAATCTTTGTAATTTATCATCACAGAATAGTCAAGACCAATTTCCAATCAATACACATGATAAAAGACCACAAATGGTCACTCAAATTGGGTTCCAAAAACCCTGTTTTAACATGGCTGGAACACCATGTTCTACCCATAAAAAAATCAGTGTTTTTAATCATCAAAATGGTCACCAAATATTCAAGACTAAATTCCAGCAAATAACTTTATCAAAATAGCAGAATTCAGTTATTAAAATCAGGTTTGAAATCTGTAAATTCAGCCATGAAAATTTTCCATTTTCATTACCATTTTAATCTCTGAAAATTAGTGTTTTAAACATCACCACACTCACCAATTGTCTAGTGATAAATCTCTAGTAGTCTGATCCGCCGATCAGTGGGGTTCTCCACAACAATAGGAGCAGGTGTAGGCATAGGCTGAGGTACAGCCATTTGAGGTCCTGCTGCCCCTGCAGCTCTACTAGCCTCGGCCCCACTAGTGCCCGCCTCATAACTACCCATATCATATAATACACACAGAAAATATGATAGTAAGGCTTTTAAGTTAGTTCCTTTAAACTTTTTAATCACCTAAATCTCTCACCCAATTCCTAGGTCAAAGTCATCTAAGTCTAACATAGACCAAACCTAGTAAAATCAGGCTCTGATACCAACTGTGGCGACCCCGCGCCCCGGACCACCATTCCCTGCGGGGTTGGTGGTCCGGGGCGCGGGGTCGCCACAGTATACCTAAGGCCTTTTTGTCACGCCCTGGGTTGCACAGCGTGCCCCCTACCCAGACGCGGGCGCACCACCACGACCGCAGCCGTGTGGCGAACGCCTAGCCATTGTACCACATAATATTGTCTCCTGGCCACCCGGCGCACGGATCGCAACCACCCTTTGCCTGCCACTATTCACTCATGAATAGTGGCAGACAAAGGGTGGTTGCGATCCGTGCGCCGGGTGGCCAGGAGACAATATTATGTGGTACAATGGCTAGGCGTTCGCCACACGGCTGCGGTCGTGGTGGTGCGCCCGCGTCTGGGTAGGGGGCACGCTGTGCAACCCAGGGCGTGACACTGCGAGTTCCCTGCGTGCTGCCCAGATGAAGTTCCAGCCACGCCAGTTTTATGTGCGCGGACAGACGATGCACCATGCCCTCTGCCACAGCCAGAACCTGCACGCCCACCTCCTCTTCCTGTCCGTCCTCCACCACGACCCAGTCTTTTTCCTCTGCGAGGTCGGTCCCCCCACCATTCGGGGAACCCGTGTAATTGAAGGCAAGAGGATTCGACGTGGCCTTCTCTATTACAATGATTGCAAAACTTGTCAGTAGTATCCACAAAACGAGACTTACCACGCGTATCAGGCTGAATTGCGAAGGCAATGATACTATCTCGTCCATTCTTGGATAACTCTCCACCACGCAGTCGTTTCGCTTGAATCACTTGTTGATATGCTCGATCAAGCGTCGGCAATGACTCTTGTCCAAGCAAATTTGCTCGAATTGAAGCATATGCTCCATCTAGGTAGATAAAAAAGTGATGTAGATAGTCCTCTTCTCTCAGTTTTTCTACCTGTGTGACTATGCTACACGTGCAACCTCCACACTTACAAATCGGCACTTTCACATATGTGATCAGTTCGTCCCAGATTTTTGACAAACGACCAAAATAAATTGTCACAGTCTCGGCTTTTTCTTGCTTGCACTTTCCTAAGGACGTTTTTAATTGACATATATGAGTACCGCTGACCACACAAAATCTATTTTTGAGATTGTTCCACAGGAGTTGTGCATCATCATATTCTCCAAGTGTCGACCGAACGGACGACTCAATGGTATTGGTCAGCCATGACACCAACATCGAATGCACAGCTATCCAATCCTCAAGTTTCTCCTCTGTTGTTGGCTTCGGAACCTTCCCGTCCACAAAGCCAAATTTCTTCTTTGCCTTAAGCGAGGTTCGAATTGCCCTCGCCCATTCATCGTAGTTCTCACCACGTAATTGAATCGGGGTAATGATGTTTCCCGGAGCGTCACTCGATCCAAGATGATACGTCATATCCACCATTTTGTCACCCTCTCCGCCAGCCATGATCTCACGTTGAGGTTAAAGTACTAATCCAAGTGGCTCGCGAACCGAACAGAATAGCGACAGTGACGATAAACCAACCGAAATCACGGTTCACGGTTTACTGTTCACGGTGATGAAAACACTGTTCACAAAAGGATAGTCTACATAAAAGAATGAATGAATACCTTATAGTGCATGTGGATGAAAAAGTATAGACATGAATCAATCCTTGCTTCTATCATATAAAACCATCTTCGTCGCCAGTATGGATTGATGTAAAGAACAATAAAAAAGCTCAGCAAACACATGACATATGAGACGGCGCAACTTACAAAGAAGCTAACAGGGTTGATGCCATATCTATCCTCCCATTGATTTGATGATGAGTCGTCTGAAGGTGATGATCTCATTGTTGGATTCTCTTCTGTTGTTGATGAGAAGCACTTTTTTGCCAATGGTGGTCCGCCGCAAAGAAGTAGATTTCCCTGGTAGCTAGATTCATCGAATGTTCCGAATTGTCTTTCGCTTGGTATTCTTCCTGATAAGTTGTTGTAAGCTACAAGGAACACCGCAAGAGCATTCAACTCAGTTAACTTTGATGGGATTTCGCCAATTAATTGGTTGTGTGAAACATCTAAACTCTCCAAGTGCTCCATATTCGACAAGGCACCGGGGATTTTTCCGCTTAATCGATTATGAGACAAGTTTAGTCCATGTAGTTGATTTAGCTCTCCAATTTCATGGGGAATTTCTCCTGTTAAGTTGTTGCATGACAAATCCATTAAAGACATGAGGTTAAGAATCTTTCCCTTGTAAGTGATGGATATACTTTTGGTTGTGAACTCCACTTCTTGTTGCTCCATGTATCCAAATCCCATAATATCTTCATAATTTATAATGTTTATTCCATAAGACGAATCAGAGGAAACAGTTCCCTGTGTAAACTGTAGATCAAAGGCGTCCGCATCATGAATGGCTCCTAGCTTCCCAAATGCAATGCTTCCAAAGCATGGGGGTATTGAATCGAAAAGATTATTACGGGAAAGGTCGAGTACCCCTATTTTATTCAATAGGCATAACCGATGAGGAACTGAACCATTCAAATTATTGCCTTTCAAAACGAGAACCTTCAAGTTGATAAGCGCATCAATCCAACTAGGTATACTTCCTGAGAAGAAGTTGTCTCCAAGATTCAACGTCACTAGTGATGGTATACTATAGTGTAGAAAATCAATGTCTTGAACATATTTAAGTAATTGAAACTTAGAACAAGATGGTATTGATCCAGAAAGACGGTTTTGAGAAAGGTCCAATTGTTCAACTCCATCTAATTTACAAAACTCATGGGGAATGAATCCTTCAAATGAATTATCTCGCAAGACAAGTATCGATAACCCTTTTAAGTTACCTATCCAAGTAGGAATAGTACCTGATAGCTTATTCTTGCCCACATTAAGTGCGAATAAGTATAAACATTTGGAAATTGCAATCGGTAGGCCGCCTGTAAATTGATTTTCATCCAGATATAAAGAATTCAACCGAGTTAAGTTGAAATATTCACCATTTGGAAAAATCTGACCCTGTAGACGATTATTCGACAACTTCAAAATTCCCAATGCATTGCAACCAATGGTCAGATTGTTTGGTATTTCTCCTGAAAAGTTGTTATGTGACATATCTAGCATATCTAATTGTCTTATTGCACCAATTGAAGAAGGAATGTTACCTCCAAAGTCATTTCTTGACATATTCAAATATCTTAGGTTTGGTAGAATCTCGCCGATATTCTCTTGAACATCTCCTTGAATGCGATTGGTAGATATGTCCAACTCCATCAAACTCATACGAGAGTGACTTGGCAGAAGAAAGGGACCTATCAAAGAGTTGTTTTGCAAATCTAAATTTTTTTTTTTTTCTGTGCTATAAAAATGGATACTCACTAAAGGCTATCTATAACTTTTATTATTGATGCTACATTAATATTCAAAATGTACATTTAAAGTATACACATTTTAGACGTACCTTTATAGAAGCCCCATATAGCTAGAAAGAAAGTGATTTGAATTCAGTGATGCTTAATTACATTTATCAAAATCTAGCAGTACTAATGCAAAATTAATAACAAGTGTGGTGTACGTACTTATTGGAAATGTTCCACTTAAATCATTGGAACCAAGATGCAATTTCTTAAGGGTCGTGAGTCTTCCTATAGATTGCAACAATATATTACTGTTCAATTCACTCCAGCTGAAGTCGAGTTCTTGTATGTTTTTCAATCGAGAGAAAATGTCCTCGTGAGGACCACCTCCTACAGCTGCAACTGCAATCATAGATGAGGAATATTTCTTCAAGTACAGTATAAAGTTGAAGGAAGAAAAAAAAAAAAAAACCCAAAGAATAATGCATAGTCGCATGACACCGAGGTTTTGAGCCACCCCATTTCACTAGGTGCTTCTAATGTTGCACATAATTTTTATTATGAAATTAATTAAAAGTATAAATTTTATATAAAAGGTATTAGGTATAGTTAAATACTAAATTACTGTTTTACCCCTATCAATTATAAAAGTAAATATGTTTAATAAAAATTTAAGATATGCTTTTAAAAGTATTTTAGAAATTAAGAAAAAAAGCTTGGGGGTGAAAAGTCAAAAATATTCTCATTATATATAATTAGGGGAATTAATAAAGTTGTGAAGCTTACCTGGGGAAAGAAATGATTCATTTAAATTATTCCCGCTAAGAGACAGAGACTTAAGGGACGTGAAAGCGTCTAAAGATGTTAGGATGCTGTTGGTGTACCCATTGTTACTAAAGTCAAGGATCTCCAGCTTATTCCATCTAGATAATCTCATAAAACCTGCAGTAAGTGAGATTTTAATTTTGGAAGATATTAAATTAGAAGTTATTAATTAATTAAATATCCCATGCATATGTATGTATGATAATTGACAGTATATATACCGCTAGATATATGAGTGTATATATATAAATGCTTGGTTGTTGGCAAACATATAATGTTTATTAGGAAAGAGACAGAGGAACTGATGAAGTTATTTGAATGATGAGAACCCATCGGCCGGGTGACACTTCTGGTGATTTTATGTACATTTATATATATATACATAAAATCATGTTTAAGAACATGGAACAGTGCTATATATCAGAGACAAACTGCTGAACCAAATGTTAATTAAAAACTCAATTCCAAATTAGTCTCTTTAATATAATAAAAACATGTCCATAAAGCAAATATATAATTCCTTGCAAATATTATATGCATTAATATTTGGTTCTACTGCTAGTTGAATTGCAATTTCTCCTAGGTATTATATATATGGGAAAGGGATTAAGCGGTGCTTTTTTTAACCTTTTTTTTATATATCTATTATTTTGCGTTATGCTATTATGACTTATTTTTAGTATTTGAAAATGATTACAAGGCCATTTGATTACCTCGAATAACACATTGACGATATATAGAACTTCTTTCTTTTATAAATGCATGCAAAATCCCCATTTTCCTTTTAATTAACTCCCTTCTTGTTAGCTTTGAATTAATTCTTTATATTTTTAATCTCCTTAATTGATACTTTGAAGGTACATTTTACTTTATATTTTTTCTTTCTTTTTTGGCTTTTCTTTTGGTAGAAAATACAAGAAATTGGTTGTATATATATGAATGTGGGTATGTATGTGTGTGTATATATGTTTATATATATATCTAAAAAGTGATGATCCATTTAAATAATTGCCCCTGAGATTCAGTTCCGAGTTGTCCAAGTAATTTTCACTAAGGTCCAGTACCTCTAGCTTTTTCAACTCTCACAAAAGATCTAACCCTGCAATAAGAAGATGAACAAGAAAAAAAAAAAAAAAGGAAAAAAAGAAAGATATGTAAAAAAAAAGAACAAGGTTAATTCTGCATTCATTTCTATAGTATTTTTATAATAATATACAACTCCTCAAATCAAATAGAGAGAGAAGGAAGCTGCCGGTACGTATTGTAGTTCAAGTGCATTTTTTTTTTCACTGCCAAGGAAAATGCTAAAATGGCACTCATGGTGTACATATATAGAAATATTTTCATTAAAGAAAATATTTTAAAGAACATATAATAATAATACTTCACAATCATGCCATTGTTAATTTAAAGAATAAGCTTGTACCAATATTAAGTTGAGAAGTTGAGAAATAACATAAAATACTTCGTTCTCAAGCCAACCAGTCCAAGAATTGTTAGGTAAGGTGAATAAGTGAGCAAAGCAGGCTTTATAGATATAGATATATATAGTAATCTCATCTTGATCCATTATACCTGCCGCATCATAATTGATTTCGTCGTGTACTCTGACTTCATCATGTACTATTAATTAAAAAAATATTAATTTAATCGTAAAAAGTTATTATTATAATATAATTATATATTCATATTTATAAAATGTATATAGTTTGCACATCTTAATATGAGATGTGTAATAAATAATTCAATGAATATTAAAAAAAGTAGTTATAACTTTTTATAATTAAATTAATATTCTTTATTAATTAATATAAAAAAAAAATTGGTACTATAATCGAATGTGTGAAGTGTTTAAATCAGATTTGTGGGGCAAGAAAGTCATATTTTCTTTTTTTTATTTTTTATTTTTTTATTCTAATTTTTAATTTCTTTTCTCTTCGAGCCGGAAAGAAGAGAAAGAGAAAGAAGAAAGAGAGTGCAAAAGTGAGACAGAAGAAGGAACAAAAGATTTGAAGAAGAAAAAAGAAGAAGAAGAAAGGGATGAGCGTGGAAATGAGAAAGACAATTAGAAAGAGCAAAATTAAGATGCATGCATGTGTAGAAAGAATAAAAAAGCAAAAGAAAATACTGAATGACTCCCTATCCAGCCACCCACCCCACGAGTCAATCTGCATCTAAGAATGGGATTTATTTCAACATTCCCAGAAAGGAAAAATATAAATTTTATATTTTATATCGTTGTATTTTTATGACCAACAACTAAACTTCAATAAAATTAAAATAATCTAATTAATTAATTGAATTGATCAGTTTTAAATTATGAACTATTACTTTTCACATTGAAGATTGAGAGAGAAGTTTTTGATGAATTATCAATAAATAACAACAAGCATCAAACATAAATCCTTTTACTCGGGTATTTGTCAATAATAAGTAGATAAAACATATATTGGTTTTTAATATATATTGTTTTAGTTTTATATATATTGGTTTTTAATAATTTTTTTCAGTGGTCTTCAATGCACAGAAAACACTTTGAAGGATATACAGTAGGCTTTTTTTTTTTCAAATATGGTAAAATAATAATTCGTCAAGTTTTATTTATTTTTATGTAAACATTTTTATATTTCTTTTTTCCAGGTGTCCACATGGGAAAATTAAGATACGATAACGAATTATAATTTTCTTTTTTCATTATGCGCTTCATCTATTTATAATAGATCTTATTTAATTATTATTATTTGACAGATTGTAATTTATACACGTTTTTTCTTTTCTTTTTTTTTATTACCTCTATTTTTACCTACCATATAATGTTAGTGTATCACTCTTTCTAATTAGTATATTCAAAGGTCTACATTTGTATGTATTCAAATCACTTTAGTCAGTTAACTAACCAAGAGTTGGTTCGTTAGTAATGGAAGCAAGCTTTAGGGTGGATTTAAGAACTCATTATGAGTTTGAACTCCACCCTGAACATTTTTTTATTGAGAGAGAAAAACTCGTTAAACGTTCATCATTCAACCTTTTTAAAATAGAGAGCCCATTGGGGGTTGGTGCCGACATTTGATTCCCGTATTAGTAGTTGAACTATTTCTATCTTTAATTTTTTAATCTAAAATGATTTATATGTAAAAATATACACCATTCTTTTTTTCGAAGACACCAAATTCACCGGGTCCCTTGAATTATTATTTTTATATGCTAAATATGATTTTGTTTTTTAAGTTAAAATATTGTCGTCATGGACGGCTTGTGAGGAGAGAAATGTGAATGTAGTTGACGACGACTTGACCCTATTGAGTCTTTAGTGAGACACCTTTAGATTTTAGTGCGCCACCAATGAGTTGGCCCCATAATTATACTCCTAGTTATAACTAAGGCTGCTAAATTTCATCAAATTCAAATGGTATCCAAGGAAGCTAATTACCGGTTCCTGTAATGAAAGCTGAGGTTGAGTTCTAATGACAAAAGATGGTGTCATAAGAATTATTAAAAAAATAAAAATAAAAATAAGAAAAATATGTCGTTTTGCCATTTGTTTATGACATATTTCCAGCATGGGGCCTTTGGGCTAAAAAAAATATTATTACAAAACAAGCAGCGCATGATCACATATCTTTCTCGTCACCGAGTCTCTCTAATGAATATTTGTTAGAACTTGCAGAGATTCTTTTTGAAAAAAAAAAAGAATTAAACCCAAATTAAGTTGATTAATTTACAACCGTTTAGGATAATGATGTCTCAATAAATTAAGGCAAGAAAGTCTTGTTTGGAAAAAAAATCTTTTCAGCTTTAATTTTAATTAACTTTGAAATCTCACCATCAATATATATATATATATATATATATATATATATATATATATATATATATATATATTTAGAAAGAGAGAGAGAGGGAGAGCGGGGAGAAACAATCATTTTTCGAAAGAAACAAAATGAAACAATCATTTTTTGAAAGAAACAAAATAGAGAAAAATATTTTCACGTTCTTCATCACAATATATTTACTTGCATTTCATTTAATAAAAAATCTTCTCATCATATTCATACAAACAAACTAGTTCAAATCAAACAATAAAGTAGCAAAGATGCTCCAAAACACAAAAACAAAAAAACCCTTAAAATGGCGTTAAGGGTTACATAGAAAGAAGAAAATACAGAGAAAAGGGGAAAAAAAAAAAGCAAAAATAAAATACCTCCATGCTTAGGGGCTTAGCCATAAATTTTATTTAAGGTGGGCTAAAAAAATTTTTTAGACAAATTTCGACAGTACAAAAAAAATTTATTGATTGAGATATATAAATCACTAATATCCAAAGTATAGGCATGTATAGTTAACACGTGTAGTTACAATTTTTACAGTTAAATTATTATTTCTTTTTTAATAAGAAAAATACTAATTTAACTACAAAAATTTGTAACTATATGTGCAACTACACATGTGTATCTATTAGATTATTTATTGCATACTTAAAAATATGTAAATCGCTAATATCTAAAAGATAAACATGTATAGTTATTTTGAATCTAACTAAACATTATTACAAAAAATGATTTAACTAAACCTTTTAAAAATCATTTGACAACCTTATTTTAACACTAAAAATTGATACTTGAGTGACAAATTTAGATGAGTAGGTTTTCAAGTACGTTTAGATATAAACTTTTTAATTGATTGTGATTATAATTTGTTGAAAATTATTATTTAATATATTAATATTAAAAAATATATAAGAAAACTTAATATATATATATATATATATATATATATATATATATATATATATATATGCATATGCTACCTTGGGGCTTACCAGGGTACAACCATGGTAAGCCCCAAGGTGGCCCTGCCCCTGTCCACGTTGGCAAGTTATTCCCTTCGACGCTGGCTAGTTGTTCCTCCTTGACACCTGTGAGATATTCTCGTTGACGCGATGCCGTAAAATGGTGAAAAGTGAAAATACAATGAAGTGTAAAGAGAAGATAGAAAGGTTTAGGGCATAATTTTGTTTGTCAGGAGAAAAAAAAAAATTTCGCCCTTTTTGGCAACGACATGTTTCTTCGCAGTATTTTTGTATAAAGGTTTAGGGCCAGTAAAAGTAAGAGGTAAAAATTTAAGTAAGAAAAAAAAAAAAGAGGGAAAGGCGTGCAGATTTGTTTTTTGTCCTTTTCAGCGATCACATGTTTTGTCGTGGTATTTTTTTGTCGCTTAAAGATGTATTCGGCAAGGAAACTTTGGTCGTTGTTAACGCGGTGAAAATACATCATTTTTCGGGATCAAATTTTCACTTTAACGACAAAAAAAAATTTGCTGCTAATTTTTTTGTCACTTGTTAACATCCGCAGCTATACCATAACTTTCGTCGTTGTATGTAATATTTGGTGACGAAAATAAGCGGGTTGCTAAAACTTTGTCGCCAAATATCCATTCTCTTGTAGTGATTTATCATTCTTTTATCATCTCCATATCAACATAATAATGTAATTAGAGCAACATATGCTCACTTTTTGTTATGTTTTTAATAATAACAAAACAAAGTTTATAACTATTTTTAGATTTTTTAAAAAATATGTAGTTTCAAAAGTTAGATAGCTATATCTAACTTCAATCTGTCTCGCCATTAGTTCTGTATAACATCTTTGTCACTTCAGCATGCATCTTTTATATATAAAACAACAACTTATGAATAAATCCCCGGTATATTTAATAACTTGTTAAAACAAAGTAGCAAAAATTATCTATCTAAAAAATCCCAAAATATTCAAATTCAATATTATATTTAATTAATCTTATTGTTTCTCTATCATCTTATACTAAAATGAAATATTTTCAAAATTTGATCAATAAACGTTGAGACTACAATATTTTTATAAATTAATTTCATATATGGTTAATAGGATTCAATTTTAATTTCATTGTTAGTTGCATGGGTAGAAAAATAATAATAAATAAAAAGATGAGTAAGTATAATCTTAAGTAATTTCATGAGTTAATTAGCATTAAGCATTGTCAAAATGTCTATTATACCCTCATTAATTTAAATAGCATTCTACTTCCTTCATATAAGTAGGATGATGATTAATTCTTTTATGAAGCGATCCAAATGAGATCGCTCAAAATAATCCCAAAGTTAAGGCATAGCATCAAATTTGTATTATATTATGTCCTATCTATGCTTCTACGCTTCTAATTTTGTTTTCGTGTCTACGTCCAATCTCTTAGATGGAAGCTAGGAAGGCAAAGTCATCCTTAAGATATGCTTAGTCAAAAGGCTCCTTTCTCTTTTTGTTTTTGAGATATGTCCAACTTCTATTTTTTGGTTTTAAGGAGCACTTTAGGTGGTGTCATCTTCTATTTTAATGTTAGATTACAAAGGTATAAAGGTCTTTTAGTAAATGGTAACTCCATACACGAAAAAAGTTTTAAACTTACGTCATCATTTAAGAAGAATGAATATTAAATTATCCGAATCAACTAAATCCTGGTTGAAAATAATATTGAATATGGGGAGAATATTACTTGCAACTGAAACACCATTGTACTACAACAGAAGCTTATTTGGCAACAACAATTTTAGCGAGGAAGCAGATTTCGCAGTTAATCGGTCTTTACAATGACAAAATAAGGTGTCGTCGCTAAGGAGAATGAAGATTCTGTCGCTCAATAGGAAATTAGCGAGAAAGGGCTACGCGACGGAGCATCTCTGTTGCGAAGACTGGTGCGAGCTCTTACAAATCATTTAAACCCATCCTCGTCATCAGAACGCTCAACTATCACCATCGAAGAGGAAAAACAATGCTGTTGATTCGCAGATTTGCGCACCAAAAACCCACCCTAACTCCTGGATTGCATTACGAAGCTTTTCGACTTCCGATTCTTCGTCTCTGAGGAAGAACGTCGCGTCTCTTCTCGATTCCCTTTACCTCTAACCAGGTGCGCTAGCTTTTATATAACCTATCTCTTAAATTTGCCTTCATTTCTTACTTTCTATTCATCAAATTCAATGTTCAAGCTCGTTCTGATCTTCTTTTTTATTGGATTTTATCGATAGATCGCAATTTCTGAATTCGATCAATCTGTACATGTTAATACTTCATTTTTTTCATGTCAAGCATGTTCTTCTTGTTCGTATCTTTTGCACAATAATGTCTCCAAGTTGTTGGTTACATCAAGCTCGTTAATTAATTCTCTATTGGCCTATTTGATTAACCTCCTCAAATTAGATCAGAATGGGGGCTAGCAGAAATTGAAGGCTCTATTACAACGAAAGTCCTAATTTTGTTTACTAATCAACATTATTGTTTTAGAAGATTGTGTCAAGGCTTTTTGTTGATTTTTATGTGATAGCAACGATGGGAAGAGAATGAAACTAGTATTGATCTTGTTTTCCTCGTAACTATAACATTAGTTAACCTTACTATGTTAAAAACTAATTTTCTGCTAATGCTGAACTTGGATCAATCACATGACAATATGTAAGTATGATGAACATTTACAATCTTAGAATTTGATTTTTAGGGCCTTTTTTTAATAAAAATTAAAAGTGCTTTGGCGTTGTTGAGCAGAGTTGTGTTTTTGCTAGGAATTCATAATCTTGTTTGGATGCCACGAATTCTACAACTAGATTTTCTTGACTGATTCTATTTAAATAATGCGAATGAATTTACCTCATATTCAACTGTCAAATTGCAAATAAAATATTCATATAAACACCCCAAATGATAGGAAAATTAGATATTGGCTTTTTCAGATTTTTATGGCGTTTTTATTGTTACTATTGGAGTTTATGCTCTTGCCCATGACCTCTTCCACAGTTCCACTTTGAAATCTAGAATTGGGTATTAGAATTAGAATACCCAAGATCAAATTAATGTACTCTTTATTCATAAAGTAATTATTCAAAACATCCACACTTTTATTAAAAAAAAAAAAATACACACAACACACTACTCATGCATCTTCTAGTTTTATTATTGCAAATTAAATAAGATGAAAATGAAAGTACCATAATGCTGACCATGCGTCTACATAAAAGGATGAACGAATACCTTGTAGTATACGTCAATTAAGAAGTATTGACATGAATCAATTATCCTCCCTTCAATGAAATGAAACCATCTTCATCGCCAATGTGGGTTGACGTAGAGAACAGCAAAGAAGCTCAGCAAACACATGACATATGAGACAATAAAACTTACTAAGAAAGTTTCGGTGTCGATGCCATATTTAACCCCCCAGTTTGTAGGTGATGATGATCTCATTGTTGGATTCTCTTCAGCTGATGACGAGCAGTTCTTTGCCAATATTAATGGTGGTGCTCCGCAAAGAAGTGGATTTCCGTCGTAGCAAGATTCATTGAATGTTCCAAACTGTCCTCCAACGGGTGTTCTTCCTGATAAGTTGTTGTAAGCCACAGAAAACACCTGAAGAAAATTCAGCTTAATCAAACTTGATGGGATTTCTCCAGTCAACTTGTTGTGCGAAAGGTCTAAGCTCTCCAATTGCTTCATATTCGAAAAGGCAGCTGGGATCTTTCCACTTAATCGGTTATGAGACAAGTTCAGTCCACGCAAATCACTTAGCTCTCCAATTTCATGGGGGATTTCCCCTGTTAATTTGTTGCATGACAAATCCATTGCAGACATGGTATTGAGCATACTTCCCTTGTAAGAGTTGGATCTACTCTTGGTTATTAACTCCACTTCTACTGGTTCCATGAATTCTCGTTCAAACCTTTCATCATCTTCAGTTAACATATTATTCAAGCGAGGTACCATAATTTCAGAAAAAAAATGTAAATCAAAATCATGGCTAGGAATACTTCCAAATGTGATGTTTATTAAGCACGGGGGTATTGATCCCAACAACTTGTTACTGGAAAGGTCGAGTATCCCTATTTGGTTCAATTGGCATAACTGATAAGGAATTGAACCACTCAAATGGTTGCCTTTCAAACTGAGAATTTTCAATTTGACAAGTCCACCAATCCAACTAGGAATACTTCCTGAGAAGTTGTTGTCTCCTAGCTTCAACGTCACCAATGATGTTTTCCTAGATTGGAGAAGACTAATATCTTGAATCAATCCCGTAAATCTATTTCCTTGCAAATGTAGGTATTTAAGTTTGGGTAACTTCAAACAAGATGGCATAGATCCTGAAAGATCTTGGTTTTGAGAGAGATCCAAATATACAAGTAAAACCAATCCACAAAACTCATGGGGAATAAATCCGTCAAATGAATTCTCTCTCAAGACAAGTATTCTTAAAAATCCTAAGTTACCCATCCAAGCAGGAATCGTACCTGAGAAATTATTCTTGCCAACATTGAGTACTCGTAACTCTAAACAATTGGAAACTCCAATTGGAATGCCGCCGATGAATTTATTGTTATCCAAATGTAGAAACATCAAATTATTCAAGTTAAAGTAACCTCTTGGAAATACTGGACCATGAAGACTATTACTTGATAACTTCAAACTAGTCAAAGAAACGCAACCAATGGCCAAACTCTCTGGTAATTCTCCTGAAAAGTGGTTACTGGACAAATCTAAATATTCTAGCTTTCTCATTGCACCAATTGAAGAAGGAATGTTCACTCCAAAGTCATTTTTTGACAAATTTAGATGTATTAGGTTCGGTAGAATCTCACCAATATTCTCTTGAAGAGTCCCTTGAATGCGATTGTTAGATATGTCTAACACAGTCAAACTCATATTAGAATGACTTGGCAGAAGAAAAGGACCTTCCAAAGAGTTGTTTCTTAATTTTAGAACTTTCAAGTTGGTATTGTTCTCCATCAACCAAGTAGGGAAATTTCCTTGTAAGCCGGCATGGGAGAGATATAGTTCTTCCAAGTTATATTGACCATAGAGGAACTCGAGAATAACATCTGTCATGTGCTTGCTGAAATTGCAATTTGACAAGGCCAGAATCTTCAACTGAAACTTGTAAAGCCATTTGTGCTGTGGATATTCATGATGATCAGTTTCTACCTTTAAATAATTGGAGCCAGAGTAACTATGAAGGTAGACTTCCACAAGTTTGGAATGGTTGGCAAGTGAGATGAGTGGGAATATTGTAGCCTCAAAATTATTGTGGGCAAGTGAGATGAGCTCCAATGATGTCATGAAAGTTATTGGAGATGAAGACGAAATATTTCCTGTAAATTGATTTTGGGAGAGATCAAGCACTCTAAGAGATGTCAAGTTACCAAGACACGTTGGAAGGCTTCCGTGGAATTTGTTGAGATTTACACGTAGTTCTTGAAGTTTCTTCAGATTGCACAAGCCTGTAATATTGAATATTTGAAAAAATCTCCATTACATTCATATATGAAAGTGTAAATTTTATTATAATATACAAAAGTGACATCTTGAAAGAAATTGGTTTGAATTATATATATATATTATACATATGTGTAGGTTAAACGGCAACCCAATAATGCATAGAAAAATGACATTAACATATATCAATTAATTAAAGTGCTAATAAAATAAAATATTAAAAAAGTTGTTAATGGACTTATGTTATATGTGTATAGCAAGCGTAGTGTGAAGTATGTACCTCTTGGAAATGTTCCATTTAAATCATTGCCACCAAGATCCAGTTTCTCAAGAGACGTGAGTGTTCCTAGAGATTGCAACAACCTATTGCTGTATCCACTATGGGAAAGATCGAGTTCTTGCAACTTTTTCAATCCAGAAAAAATATACTCGTGAGGTCCTTCTGCTGCTGCAGTTTGACCAATAAGGTTCGTTATCAAAGATTATTTTAATATATCTAGCTTGTTTAAATAATAAGTTTGGCTTTACAATTAAGGAGACAAATTAGTAATCGAGCTTACCTTGGGGAGGAAATGAAGGCACATTCCCGCGAAGTGATAGAGACTTTAGGGACGTGAAAGTAGACAGCGATGGTAGGATGTTGTCGGTCATGAGATCATTGTAACTAAGGTCAAGGATCTCCAGCTTATTCCATCTAGATAATCTCAAAAATCCTGCAGTGACAAAGAATATATACATATTTTGAGGCGTTAATTTAACAAGTAATTAAATATCCCATGTATATATATATGATAATTGATGAGTGCCACACCACTAGATACTCAAGAAAGAAACAGAGGAAATAATAAAGTGACGATTGAATGTTGAGAGCCCATCAGCCGGGAGGACATTTTCTGTTAAGATTATATGTATATACATACATATATATATATATATATAATCATACATGTACTACATATACATATCTGTGTTGCAATGTTAGAGATAAATTACTGACAAAGTTTAATAACGTACAGATATAATAAGAATTTGGTTATGTATATATGTGAAGGAAGGGTTCCATTAAATTGATTGTAACTAATATCCAACTTCTTAAGAGATGTGAGTGCACCCAAACAGGCCAAAACCCTGTTGTCAAATCCACTGGAATTGAGATCTAGTGTCTCATGCTTATTGAATCGACATAAGGTATCTGCACATTCATGAATTAATAATTATAATATATAGATATTTTTGTTTTATTATTTTATTTGATTTCACTATTTAAATATTTGATTTCACTATTTTTAAATTTCTTTTCTAAAAGCAATTGCGCATAGCCCAGGATGAATATTTGTATTAATTAAAAAGTATATGATATTAGCAAGTTATTTGTTGTATAATTTTTATTTATTTATTTTTTTTTAAAAAGAAATTTCAAGAAATGTATTGGTAGTAATAGTCTAATTATGTCCAAGTGTTTAAAATAATACAAGGTACCCTTCGAAAAATAAAAATTACTTTAGGGGGGAACTCATGTATTTTGTTTAATGAAATTCATTAGTTTTGTTTAACTAAATGCACAAAAAGTTTTTATTTGATTTATGTTATTTCAAGTAATTTGAATAATTTTCTATCTTCTTTTCCAAAGGGTTTAGATAATAATCTTTATTTTAGCTGCTGATAAATTTTTAAATTAATCATTGATATTATATTATTTACATAAAAACCGCTAATTTAATCAGAAAAATTTACATAATAAAGTGTGGTTTACAGAAAAAAATGTTATTCTTACCTAATAATCTTTTTAATATATGTACTTATTAAATTAAAAATTATTTTGACATATGCCTCTAACTCTCTTCCTCTTCCATGTTTTCTTCTACATCTATATATCCCGTTTCCGATCTCGGCAAACTCCTAGATCGTCTTACAAAATTATATAAAAATTTATGCATAAGGCTTATTTTAAACACGGTACTTTCATTTTCACTTTTTCCATCTAATAATGTATTTCTTATTTATATATGTTTATGTTGATAAAGAGATATTTATCGCTGGATGGTCTCCACATAATGAGCTGACCTGAATATTAGTTAACTTGATACTGTAAGCAAACGAAGCTGCGTGAAAAATCCTCCGAGCTGAGATGGCGGGACGAGAATTGCGTACAAATTACATGATGCATATGACAGATCAGCTCGGATCACCTAATAGGAGCCTTTCGAGCCAAGCTAGCGAGAGGATTCTTACGAAAATCCCGAAAATACAATGATGACGATAGCTCGGCCTTGCTCGGTGAGTGTTGCTCAAGATTGTTAGCTCGGCTTTAAGCCAAGCTGATTATTCCAAACGAGATACAGAAGATAAGGAAGTCATTCCTAGCACGTCACATCCCGAAAAATTTAGAATAGCTATATGTATCAAATACAAATTTCGACATAGAGATGGAATGATACTCCTTCTCCAAGACGAAACAGAAAGATAAGGATCATCATATCCAACTAACCCGAAATAGATGATCTCATCTAATTCATCTCGACCAACGACAAGATGACATGTAGCACCTGCCTACTGGGCAAATGATCTTATTTATAAATAAAACTTACAACCCTCCTCATAAGGTACGAATAATTTTCTACAAGAGTTAATATTATAGTCTTAAATAAGCTCTAACTTACGAGGGTCTTTGGGCGGTATCACCGGTGTTCCTTACGATGATCCTATTTCTCTTTGATAAACCCTCGTTGGAGCCGAAGAGCTTGCACTTCTAGATTATATTACCTCCTCCACGCGTTCATCTATTTAGTGTTTATCAAATTTTGTATCAATATTTATCGATATCATTCTAATTATGTTTATAATCATTAAGTTTTTCTCGGTTAAAATTTATGTTTTTATTTCCTAAGTGAATACAAAGGATCGTTTGCTTTTCTTTTGATAGTTATGAAGATGTCAGCATCTTATAATTTAATAACACCAATTTTTTTAAAAATAAATCAGTTTCACAAAATATTTTTTAAATAAAAGGCTTTCTGTTGTTCAAATTTATTTACTTTTATTCTTTTAAGTTAATTATATAAAATGTACATGCATTGCATGGGTTTACAAACTTGCTTTAAATAATAATTAATAAAGCTATTAAGTAACTAATTTTTGTTAGATATGGAACGCTAGAGGAAAGAAACTCATCAATGACGAAGTTTAGTAATGTACAATAAAAAAAATAAAAAAAAATTGGCCGCAGATGTTCATATCTTTATCTGTATCTATGTTATTATAATAAGAGTACTTTGAATAGTTAAGGACGAGACATTTTTTTTTAACAAAGTATCCTTGAAAAGTTTATTTTATTTTTATTAAAAATAATAATAACTTTATTGTTAATAAGGTTAAAATAATAATTTTATAATTAACTAATTTTAAGTTTTTTCGGACGCCATACATTTTAGGCCTTTTTTTTAATTTTTTTTTAATTTACTCTTCTAACTTTTAATTTTACTCTTAATTGCCGTCATTAATATTTTTGAATTATTTTAGTTATTTGGATCATATTAAAAGATAAAACATATATAATTCTTTTTTAAAAAAAATTATTTTGTTTTAATTATTTTTTAGTAAAAATTATGTGCAATTATAATAAAAATATTTGGGACAATTGAAGGTAAAGTCTTTTCTTACTCAAAATATCCTTAAAAGGTTTATTTTATTTTATTTTTAAATTAATTTTATTATCAATAATTTTATAATTAACTAATTTTTAATCTTTTTTGTACCCTACATTTTAAGCTTTTTACTTCTTTTGTTTCCTAATTAACCCTTTGAACTACTAAGTTTTACTTCTAATTACCCTTATCTATATTTTTAAATAATTTTAGTCATTTTAATCATATTAAAAAACAAAACATACATAATATTTTTTTAATAAAAAGTTATTTTATTATAATTAATTTAAAATTAATGTGCAAATATGTATCACACTTGAGGGATATATATACTATACCTGAGGAAAGTGATGATCCATTTAATTGATTGGAGCTAAGATATAGTTCTTTAAGGGATGCGAGTGCACCCAAAGATAACAGAATGGTAGTGTCAAAGTTATTGGCACTAACATCTAATACCTCAAGCTTTTTCAACCTAGACAAAATATCTGACCCTGCGGTAATAAGAAAAAGAACAAGGTTAATTCTAATCATGTTTATTATAACAATAATACTTTAAGTAGTGACGATAAATTTATTTTTTAATCTAAATATCTTTGAAAAATTTATCTTATTTTAATTTTTTTCTCTGCCTTACATTTGAGATTTCTTTTTGTAATTAGTTGTATTTTAAAATTAAACACATGACTCATGTGTTTGACCAGAGTGTATGCAATAATAGTTAAAAAAGGATGGGAGTTAGCTCTTCAAATCGACGAACCAGTCCTTTGTTGGATGCTTAATACTTTGCTCTCTGTTTCTCGTCACGTTACGTTTTTTCGTCAACACTTGACATCAATTTTCTTTTCCTTTTTTCTTTTTTTTTGTCATATTTTTTTTTTAAAGAAGAAACAATTCTGATCTGCGTCCTCAGCTGACATTAGGCTCCAAAGCATTTATAAAATGTTTATCTCTTTCTTTACACGTGGCAATCTATGTTTTTATTTCCTAAGTAAATACGAACGGTCATTTGGTTTTCTTTTAATAGTTATGAAGATATTAGCATCTTGCAATTTAATAACACAATTTTTTAAAAAAATAAATGAAAGTTTCACAAAATATTTTTTCAATAAAAGGCTTTTTGTTGTTCAAATTTATTCTTTTGAGTTAATTTATATAAAATGCCCATGCACGCATGGGTTTACAAACTTGTTTTAAATAATAATTAATAAATCTAGAGAGGAAAAAAACTTATCAATAGATGGGCTCATTTAATTCATTTCGTCCAACGATGAGACAACATGTGACACTTACCTATTAGAATATTTTTTATAAATAAAATTTACAACCCTCCTCATAAGGTACGAACAATTTTCTCCACGTATTAATGTTATGGTCTTAAACAAGCTTTAACTTAAACATCAGAGGGTTTTTGGCCGGCACCATACGATATTCTTTACGATAGCCATATTTTTCTATTATTCTCAGATTTAGTTGATAAACCCTTGTCGGAGCCAGAAAGTTCATACTTCTAGATTATATTACCTCCTCCACGCATTCACCTATTTAGTATTGGTCAAATTTTGTACCAATATTTATAAATATCATTCTGATTATGTTAATCATTAAGTTTTTTTCGATTAAAATCTATGTTTTTATTTCCTAAGTAAATACGAATGATCATTTGCTTTTCTTTTAATAGTTATGAAGATATTAGCATCTTACAATTTAATAACACAAATTTTTTTAAAAATAAATGAAAGTTTCACAAAATATTTTTTTAATAAAAGGCTTTCTGTTGTTCAAATTTATTTACGTTTATTCTTTTGAGTTAATTATATAAAATGTCCATGCAATGCATTGGTTTACAAACTTGTTTTAAATAATAATTAATAAAGCTATTAAGTAACTAATTTTTGTTAGATATGTAACGGTTGCACAGAGAGGAAAGAAACTCATCAATGACGAAGTTTAGTAATGTACAATAAAAAAATAAAAAAAAATTGGCTGCAGATATTCATATCTATATCTATATTTATACTATTATAATAAGAATATTTTGGATAGTTAAAGGATGAAACTTTTTTTTTCTACCCAAAGTATCCCTTAAAAGTTTATTTTATTTTTATTTTTTAAAAAAATATTAATAAGGTTAAAATAATAATTTTATAATTAAAATTTTAAGTTTTTTCCTACACCCTGGCTATTTTAAATTTTTTTTTTCTAATTTACCCTTCTAACTTCTAATTTCTAATTTTACTCCTAATTGCCGTCATTAATATTTTTGCATAATTTTAATTATTTGGATAATATTAAAAGACAAAACATATATAATTCTTTTTTCAGAAAAATATTTTGTTTTAATTATTTTTTAGTAAAAACCATGTACAACCCACGTGCAGAAACACTAATATTATTATAATTATAATAAGAATATTTGGGGGTAATTGACGGTAAAATCTTTTTCTTACTCAAAATATCCTTGAAAAGTCTATTTTATTTTTAAAAAAAATTAATTTCATTATCAATAATTTTATAATTAACTAATTTTTAATTTTTCTTTGTACCCTACATTTTAGGCTTTTAAGTTCTTTTGTTTCCTAATTAACCCATTGAACTACTAAGTTTTACTTCTAATTACCCTTATTCATATTTTTGAATAATTTTAATCATTTTGATCATATTAAAAAATAGCACATACATAATGTTTTTTTTAATAAAAATTATTTTATTATAATTAATTTAAAATTAAAACAGTGTACAACGTGTGCAAATATATATCACACCTGAGAGATATATATATTATACCTGAGGGAAGTGATGATCCATTTAATTGATTTGAGCCAAGATATAGTTTCTTAAGGGATGTGAGTGCACCCAAAGATGACAGAATGGTAATGTCAAAGTTATTGGCACTAATGTCTAGTACCTCAAGCTTTTTCAACTTAATATTTAACCCTGCAGTAATAAGAAAAAGAACAAGGTTAAATCTGCAGTCATGTCTATTATAACAAGAATACTTTAAGTAGTGACGGTAAATTTTTTTTTTACTCAAAGTACATTTAAAAAGTTTATCTTATTTTAATTTTAAAAAAAAATTAATTTTATTGTTAAAAAGGCTAAAATAAAAATTTTGTAATTAACTAATTTTTAATTTTTTTCTCTACCCTACATTTTAGATTTTTTTTTTAAATTTTCTTTTCTAATTTACCTTTCCAACGCCTTATACGGCTATACTAATATACTTATTATGTTTAGATTCAGCTGTATTTTAAGATTAAACACATGACTCATGTGTTTGACCAGAGAGTATGCAATAATAGTTGAAAAAGGATGGGAGTTAGCTCTTCAAATTGACGAACCAGTCCTTTGTTGGTTGCTTAATACTTTGCTCTTTGTTTCTCATCACGTTACGTTTTTTCGTCAACACATAACATCAATTTTCTTTTCTTTTTTTCTTTTGTGTTTTTTTTTAATTTTATAAGAAGAAACAATTCTAATTCCAATCCTACTCTAAACGAATTCTTAGAAGGTGGGCCCCACCTTAATGGGACAGGCCCACGTGCCTCCACCTGCAACCACTTGACCAACGTGTTGTTGGTACAAATGACAACGTAACTAATTTTTGTTAGATATGCAACGGTTGCATATAGAAGAGAGAAACTTATCAATGACAAAGTTTAATAATGTAAAAAATAAAAAAGGCTGCAAATATACATATTTATACTATTATAATAAGAATATTTTAGATAGTTGAGGGTGAAACTTCTGTTTTTACCTAAAGTACTTTTAAAAAGTTTATCTTATTTTTATTTTTAAAAAAATAATTTTATTATTAATAGGATTAAAATATTAATTTTATAATTAATTAATTTTCAATTTTTTCTTTCGCCTTACATTTTAGGCTTTTTTTAATTTTTTTTTTCTAATTTATCTTTTTAACTTCTAATTTTACTCCTGTTTGCCCTTATTAATATTTTTAAATAATTTTAGTTATTTGGATCATATTAAAAGACAAAGCATATATAATTCTTTTTTAAGAAAAAAATATTTTGTTCTAATTGTTTTTTAGTAAAAATCGCATGCAACCCATTTGCACAAACACTAGTAATATACATTGGGTAGTTGATAGTGAAGTTTTTTTTTTTTTTTTTTCTATCCAAAGTATTTATCTTATTTTTATTTAAAAAAATTAATTTTATTGTTAATAAGGCTAAAATAGTAATTGTAGCCTCCCGTAGCTTTAAGTAAATACTT
Source organism: Paratinospora sagittata (assembly GCA_035771175.1). NCBI lineage: Eukaryota > Viridiplantae > Streptophyta > Magnoliopsida > Ranunculales > Menispermaceae > Paratinospora > Paratinospora sagittata. The sequence continues at coordinate 31,056,826 of CM069599.1, forward strand.
ACATTGACTTATACAGATACTGAGTGTATAGTATATATATAAATACGGGAAGACCACTAGTACATATATCAAATGGACTTGAAAATGTTAAAAATTAGTTCGGAGCATGTTTTTATGTAAAAATCGATAAATAATAAATGTATTCCCGATGTGAATTAAGTGTCTGGTGGAAGAAGAATGAATGGGATAAAAAAAGAAATTACTGTTCATTTGCGGGTATTGTTTATAGAACAGTACCGTCAACACTAATTGGGAGGGAATTAAAAAAAAAAGACGTTGACCAACAAGTTGCATAACGAAGAGAAGAGAGAAGGGAAAAGAAGAATGAGAAGAAGAGAAAGGAGGAAGTGCCAAATCAAACCCGGGTAAGTGATTTTTCACCATTTTTTTTCGTGAAATTTCTGTTGGAATTAAGTGTGAGCTTCCTCTCGGTATAATTTTTGTTATAAGAGGTATTTTATAGTATTTCAAAAAAAATAGGGTTTTGACCCACTTTAAGTGAAAACATGAAGAAATGATTTATATGACTCTTATAGTTATGTAGACCCCTAATACGTGACTTGTTTGGGTTAACTTGCAAAATTAGAATTTATATAGCTTTTGATGTTAAAGTTGACATTGGAGGTCTTTGAAACCCTGTACAAGTCTATTGAAGTTGTGGTTTGAGACAGTAGAAAGATAGATCGATTAATTCTGAACGTTTTAATATAAGTTTCTAGATATTTAGTAGTATGTGTAAAAATCGAAATTAGGCTTTGGTGGATAGTGAATATTGAACAATCAAAAGTGAATAGTAAATATTGAACAGTCAACGGTGACGTGTACGTGAATACTATTTTCACTATTCTTCATCATGGAACTATTTAGATTGACTGTAGAAACAATGTTAGAGAGTTCTCAACGAGACTCGTTTTGGAATGAAAAATTAGATATGTGAATTGGGAATAAATATTGATTTGTGAAATGAATAAAAATATATGAAATTGATATATATATATTATATGGAATGAATGTGACAAGTTGAAACAATAAGATTTGGATAGTAGCGATGGTAATATGACTTAGGTTTGAAAAGTCTTGTACTGTGAGTATTTCTTTACTTTAGTTTTCTTATATGGGATTGTATTATATGAAATGGATTTAAAATAATTTGCATGTTATGATATATTTATTTGATTTAAAATCATGAAATGGTTTTGTTGCATAGGAGCATGTCAATGGGCGTACCAAAATAAGTCTTTGACATGGAAAGCATTTCTATAGGTCTAAATCTTAGGGACATACTCACGAGATTGATGGTTTTAGTAATCTTGGTCAATGCATTCTCGGCATGAGAAAAAAGACATAGAAATGATGTAACTGATAAATGAGTAATTTAAGGTCGGTGCACTCCTCATTGGTGCACATGAGGAGCAGACTCATTTAATTACTTAGAAGGAGGGAGATTGATATGCTTTTCAAGTTATATTGCATTTTTTTGGAAAGAAATTGCATTGAATTATTATATGTTAAGCATGTATTATATTATTTGATCACAGCAAATATTTATTTTTAATTGATTGAAATAAACATGTTCTTTATAGATGCATATATGTTGTCATAGTAGAAATATTCACTAAGCTTGTGGTTGCTCATTCCATCTTCTTCAATATTTCAGGAAAAAATTCTAAGTGAAAGAATAAGGCTCGTGAGAAATTGCAAACTCCTATATATTATTGGTTGTATGTTTTCTTGGAGAAGTAAGAAACTTTGCATTTTGATAAATATATTTATACTATTGACATCTTATTTATATTTTATTATCTAGATGAGTAATTTGGTTGAATGTGTAATTATGAGATTAAAATTATGTGAGTGATTCTGAATAGAAAATCTTGATATGGATATATGATGGGATGTGAGATGATCATGAATGTTATATCAGATCTGAAGATTACTATAAGTTATGTGAATGTGTATGCTATGGAAATGACATGATAAGTTATGGAAATTGATTTTTGGTTAATCAGGTGGCATTTGGAGTTGTGACTGTATTAAAAAGTCGACAGAGTATCATGTACGTCTGTGTATGGCGTATGTGGTATTTTGTGCCGGTCATGATGTCACCCGAAAAAAGGTCACAATAGTATTTTTGTAATTAACTAATTTTTAATTTTTTCGTACACCCTACATTTTAGTCTTTTCTTTTATTTTTCTTTTCTAATATACCCTTCTAATTTCTAATTTTACCCTACTTGCCCTCATTAATATTTTTGAGTGATTTTAGTTATTTGGAACATACTTAAAGACAAAACGTATATAATTCTTTTTTATGAAAAATTTATATTGTTTTAATTATTTTTTAGTAAAAACTACATGCAACGCACAAGCATAAATGCTAGTACTATTATAATAATAATAAGAATACTTGGAATAGTTGACGGTAATTAAAGTCTTTTTCTTATTCAAAATACTCTTGAAAAGTTTATTTTATTTAAAAAAATAATAATTTCATTGTCCAATAGGGCTAAAATACTAATTTTATAATTAACTAAGTTTTAATTTTTTTTTGTAACTACATTTTAAGCTTTTTAAGTTTTTTTGTGTCCTAATTTACCCTTTGAACTACTAATTAAATTTTACTTTTAATTACCTTCATTCATATTTTTAAATAATTTTAGTCATTTTGATCATATCAAAAGATAAAACATACATAATTTTTTTAATAAAAAGTTAATTTATTATAATTAATCTATAATTAAAATTGCGCAATGCACGTGTGCAAATATTAGTGCGTGTGTATCACACCTGAGGAATATATATATATATTATATTATATTATACCTGAGGTAAGTGATGATCCACTTAATTGATTGGAGCCAAGATATAATTCCTTAAGGGATGCGAGTGTACCCAAAGATGGAGAAATGGTAATGTTTAAGTAATTGTCCTTAAGGTTTAGTACTTCAAGCTTTTTCAACCCAAATAGAATATTTGACCCTGCAATAAGAAGATGAAATAAGGTTAATTCTGTAGTTATGTCTACTATAAGTTTATAATAATACAGCTCCTTACATCAAATAGAGATATTAGAATAGGAGAAGGAAGACGCAACAAAAAATATTGTAGTTCAGATTGCAACTGTTTTCCTTTTCTTTTTGGCTAAAATGGATGAAATTAAGAAGACGATTTGATATAAATCTATTGTAATATAACCTTAATCCATTTTTTTTTTCAAAAAAGACAAAGTATTGTATTTTTTAAGTATTTAATTAGTTCTAAAGTCCAATAACGAGTCAAACTATACATGTACATCAATTGCTAACAGCCGCTCCCTTCTCTCCATTTAAAATTAATGTTTTAAAAAGAGCAATATAGAGGGATTAAAAACATTACACTAAGAGTCCGTTTGGTGCGTGAGATAAGATAGAATTATTTTTATGATATTAGATTGGATAGAATATGATGAAATTAAAAATAGAGTAAAATTGTGTTTGATAGTGTGCTTTGAATTGAAACAAAAAATAAAATAAAATATTTAATTAAATTAAAAAAAAAGTTGAGATTTCACAAATAAAAATAAAAAATCTGATCACAAAATTTGGAGTGAGGATGGAGTTGCAGCCAATAAAAAAAAAGTTGAGGATAAAATAATTGTTTTATCCTACAGTAATGAGATAAAATGATGAGTTGAAATAAAAATAATTTCATCCCACCTCACCTTCAAATATAAGATTGAGACTAAAAATAGTCTAATTTCACTATGCCCCAAATACCACTAATAATTTCAGCTCAGGTGAATATGTCTCGCAACCGCGGATTTCAATATCCTTCACATTTTTCTTTTAATACGTACCCATCCCGCCTACCTCTTTTCCTCATTCTTCAACGCTTTTAAGCTTTTGCCATCATAAAATAATTATTAAGAGCTAAGTAGAGTATGTGATAATACTACATGTAGGTACGTACCTTGTGAAAGAAAATTTGGTCTATCATCCGCCATCATGAAGTTACGATCGAGATAGAGTTTCTTAAGAGATAGGAATGTATTCAAGGATGCCAGGATGCCATTGTTGAATCTATTCCAAGAGAGGTCAAGGACCTCCAGCTTTGTCAAGATAGACAATCTCTCAAAACCTGTTACATATAATAATATGAGTTTCTAAAATTAACGGTACTGATCAGTAAATAAAATTTTATTTGTAAACCCATCCTGTCATATATACATGCTTGCTGTTTTCATAATAATTTTCCCATAAATTAATTATTTAACCCACATACATACATACATATATATATATATATATAATAAGTGGTTGCACATATGTATGTACGTACCTTCATTCTCAAGCCAACCAGTTATGTAATTGTAAGATAAGTTGAGATGTTGCAATTCCTTAAAGGGAAGGAACATTGTGGCATTCAGGTTCCAATTGAACATGTTTAAATCATCATGACAAGAATGAAAGTGCCTTAAGGAATGGAGGGAGAGCCGGATGACACGAGCAGTGGTAAGATTACATTCCACTCTCTCCCAATCACAACATGATGATGACTCACTTTCGCTACCACCAACCCAAGAAGACAGAGCTGCAGAGGCTTCATCAGTACTATTTGGATTTTTCAGTACAAAGGCCTTGAATTGCAAGAGAGCAACCTTTTCTTCCTCCAAACACCCTTTGCTGTACTGAAACACCACCACCATCACCAACACCAAACTCAGATTATTCCTCATCATCAACCATCGCCACTCCATTTTTTTATTTAGTTTATGTGCGATACTATACTGCAATTCTCTCTTCATCTCTCTCCGTCTCTATGTATAGGAAGAAATTTCATCCTAATTACATAATTTACTAAGATTTAGAGTCTTGATCCAGTATACCTGCAGATAATTACAAGCCCCAGTACTACTACATCACCATCATATTAATGTTTGATGGAATTGCTTATTATTTGTTTCTCATTCTCACTAATTAATTTGTGTGGAAAATGTGACACTTTTTTCTTTGATCAATATGGCCGTGTTTGAGAGCGTAGTGAAAATTGCGTTTAACCAGACACGTGATCAAACGCACCGTAAATAGATGTTTGTGAGATATTACAACTTCATCCCTATCAACTTTTCAAAATACCAAGACTGACCTTATTTTATTTTAAAACATATAAGTAGTGCTCCGTGACTCTATGCCCAGATTTTCTCTTGCTGCAACTTTGTAAAGGGTCATTTCAATCTCCATGAAATGCACATTTCATACTTTTGCATGACTTAAGTCTTTTATTCATATGCTAAAAAAAAAATTAATTTATCTTTCTAAATAAGGCTATATATTAAGTAAATTGCATCAAGAAAAGAGTACTATATATATGCATAGAATGCCAAGCTGTCAAGTTGTCGTCTGCCTGCCATAGGTAAAAATAGGTTAATTATAAAAGGAATAATAATTGTAACTATTTTATTGGGCCATTTAACTTAAAAATAGGGAAGAATCTTTAATTAGGGTGGTTATCCTCCATGGCGTATGAGGAGGGGCAAGAATTTAAGTGACGACTTGACCCTATGGGTGTGGCATATGAAGAGGGGCAAGGATTTATGCAACGACTTAACTTTATATGACTATTTTAGCATGGTATTATTATTATTAATTAGTGGTGTTTTAATGAAAAATTGATCATAACTAACAAGACTTATCTTGATGAAAATATTTTGGGCATGAGTCACTTGACTTGAAAATTTAATAGGCAACTGTTGGTCACATAATTATAAATTAGTAAATAAATAAATAAATAACTTAGTTTTCCTAATATTTAATTTTTAAATTGGATGAGATTAATATTTATTTGTTTTACTTTTTCTTTCCCTATATAGGAAAGACTTGAGATCATGTAATGTCAAATAATCTATGAGTCATCATCATCCGTAACGTGTAATTGGGGGTATGATCAATTCAGTTGACCAATGACCATGCAAATGAAAGACTTATTAGATATACATCACGTCAATATGTCTGTATATATTGACTCATAAGCAATAATTTATTTACATGCGCCGTGGACTAGATTTATGATAGAGAAAAAATATAAGACAAATAAATTAACAAGCAAATGCTTATACAAAGATTTGAACATACAACCAAAGTTCTAAAATTAAGTTAGAAACTACTTAACCTAAAAAATATAGCTAATATATAAATATATCAAAAGATGTAAATATTTACATTGTATTTCTCCTTAAATACTGATAATTTTCTTAGTTTATGTTTGGTTCATTATTTAAATTTTGGAAATATAACTAAAAAAGTAAAGAGATTTAGATTGCATTCCAATCTTCATAACCTTTACAAAAATAAAAATAAAATAAAACACTTATAGCATCCAATTAATTAATTAATTATCTGTTTATAAAACTTGACTCTTTTAATTTTGTGTCTCTTATCAAATCAGATAATCCATGAATTCTAAGTGGGGGGCATGAATTTAGTGGACAAATTGACGTTCTTGGCACCTATGTCTATGCACATGGGAGACTTTTGAATTAGAGTTGATAAATTTGTGTTTTTAAGTAGATTGTGTTTTCATTATGATTTAAATATATAGTAGAATACAATTCAAAAAGTAAAACCTTAAAAACTATTTTTTATCTCTTTTTTTTATTAAAAAATATTTGTTTATTGTGTAAAATTTTAATTTTCAAGTTTGAATAGCCAATATATATATTCCTTTTTCTTTCAAGAAAAAAGAAAAAAGAGGAGAGGATAACCAACATAAATATGAAAATCTAATTAGAAAAAAGTGTAATTAGAGGTGTAAGTACATCTTTATATTTATTGAATCATTTGTAACACACATTAAGATGCATAAAATACATATATTCAACAAATATAATTATATAATTGCACTTGTTACTTGTTCATATTTATATTTTATTGTCCAATTAGATTAACATTTACATTTTTTTTTTGATAACGGTCATTAATATATACTTTTGAATTGGCCCGTCACCCGTTCACTTGCCAATAATTTTAAGAAATAAAAAAAAAAATTATCTTCAAGGGTCTAATATATACTGTTCTAAATAAGGCTATATATTAAGAAAAGAGCAATAATTGTAACTATTTCAATGGGCCCATTAAGCATGAAATAAAGAAGAATCTTTTCCACGGTAGTTATCTTCCACAGCGTATTTAACAAGCAAGAATCTATATGTCTATTTTAGGCAACGACTTTGACTATTGATTAGCCGACCTGACTTTGACTAGTGGGGTTTTGATGAAAACGTTGGTCGTAATTAACAAGACTTGTAGAGTGTCGTAATGGCCACATTGAGCATGCGATGGGTAACATTTGGTCTCAAAATGACAAATCAATAAATAAATAAATAATTTATTTTTTCCTATATTTATTTTTAAGAATAAATTTAGGAGAACATATAATTAGAGATATATACGAACTAGACCAAACCTTGGCACTCCTAACTAATTGTGTGAAAAAGAACACTGCTACTTGTTTGCATTTATTATAAATGGATCAGTTTTCTCATTCAAAAAAATTTGTTATTTTTTTTTCTTCTGTGATTAGAGAAGTGTTTTTTTTTTTTTCAAGTGTAACTGTCAATTAGAGAAGTTGGTTAAAAGGTGTTTTGTTAAAATGCAAAAAATCATATTTTCTCGTCACAAACGTTGGTTGACCAAACACTATAGTTTCCACGTTTTACAAAAGTCTTTATTGCACCGTTGATGAATCACGTAACCACATGCCATACTCGTATGTAAGAAATATGTACTTTATTTCTTTGTTATAAGCATCTTTTTTTATTATGAAATTGTTTAATTAGTTAATTAATTATTATTCATTATTTTTCATTTTGTATGGATAGCCTAGTAATTATTCTTTTCAATCATAAAATTATTTTGTTTATTATTTTTCTAATGGCTACTCAAATTAATATCTAATTCATAGGTTAGTAACCGTTATGAATGAGAAATAAATAAAAAATGAAAAAAAAATGACTTTACCCATTAAAAAATTATAAAAAATAAAGAGACGATGAAAAATAATAAATAAATTGGGTACGAGACTTTTCCTAGAAAATAAATAAAGGATAAAGATAAATAGAGAAAATTTTTTAAGTATCTAATAAATTTTATATTATATGTATATATTAACATAACATAATAGAAAATAAAATAGTTACCAGCAATACTCACCATTCTTGATATTTTTCTAAAGAAGGACGTACAATAAGAACCTGAGTATACTTGGGAAGGGACATCTATACGTGAATCCAAGGCGGCAACCTTGGGGAGGGACGTACAATAAGAACCTGAGTTTACCTAGAGATGGACATGTGTACGTGAACTCAAGGTGATGCAAAATTATGGAACTATTACGAGACGATGTCATGCATACATACATGTTGTACTGCTTATGATGCAAAGATGTGTATATTTGATGTTTGATTATGAAATTTTCTTTATTAATTGTCACATTCACGCACTATTTTATTCATTGGGCATTAGCTCATTCCTGTTGTTATCCATTTTTACAGGAAATTAGGGTGGCTTGGGTGGAGATTTTTGGGCTCACATGTTGTACCCCTTGTTAATTCATAGGAAAATTTTATGAGGATATTCCCTTCACTACTTTTTGTACAAATTACATTTTTAAATTTATAAAATTAGATTTGTACTAAATTGTATACCTGCGCACTTTGTGACTATTATAATGTATTCGCACCCCGTCCGCCAGTGTACTGTTGGTTTAGACGCATCCGGGCGGGATGTGACATTAAATGATATCAAAGCGAGAGGTCCAACGGCTTGCCCAAAGCCACAATTAGGAGGAACAGAAAACAAGTATGTATATATGTATATATAATTCTATAGTTCTACATATATATATATAATTCATAAATTATGATGAAATGTTAGCATAAACATAAGTGGAAAATAGAAAAAAATTTGTCCAATGGACAAAACATAAAACTTAAAAATCTAGGGATAATATTTTTATGCACTTCACAAGTTTTATCTCTATTTCTGCAAAGCAATGGCCACTATTGATGAAAGAACATCTAGTAGTTAAGTTTCCACATGACTTGCAGATCTTTACAATTGGACGGTTGTTTTAATGAGAAACATAGACAAGAGGGATCCTTGCCTCTGTCCAGTCCTCCACGATAAGCTTGCAAAGCTGGGGTGATTGAACATAACCAATGTTGAGGGTTATGTTTCCCTCAAATTAGTGAGATTGTTTTATGAAAACATGACTGTAGTGGGACACCAAGACGAGAGAATCAACCCTAATTTAGAGACAATGGTCAAGGGAGTAAAAATTTCTGTCAGTGCCGAAATTATCTCTCGAATAATGGCAATACCGATTGGAGAAAAGATCATTGTTCCATATGAACCCAAAACCGTCATTGAAATTGCGATAGAACGTTAGATTAGGATATTCACCGAGGATAATCTTAGAATTTTTATGACTCATGAATTTTCAAAAAAACGTATGTATGTTCACAAAAACCAAGAACCAAAATATTTAAAATACTTGCAAAGTTTTATACTTATTATATAAACACTATAACCTTGTTTTACAACATGGCCAAACATACGAGGAACATAAAATTTTTTTATTCCTTACCAAAAACTTTACTCTATACCTAGAAAAATAGATGGTTTTTGCAAAACTCTTACTTTTATGAATTGTTGAGAATATCATATCATAATTCTTGGCCACATATCTTGAGAAAATTCCTAAAAGAAGAGTCATATTTCTCCTTGCCAGTGAGAAAATACAAACAAGAAAGCGAGGAAGGCCACACACTGTTCGTCCAGCACATAAGGCACCTCCTGAGACAGCAAATCAGGAACCGCAGCCTCAAAGAATGGATCAGGTCGCACAGGATACTGCCACTACTTTTTGGCAGGTTGTGCCACCTCAACTCACACGCTTTGTCATGCCTTCGGGCATGTAACACTTTTTCGCCGAATTTATTGAAGCGATGAAAGTGACTGTTCAGACGACCGTTCTTTAGACTGCGGCCAACTAGGTGGTTACTGTTTAGGCCTCTGTACGATCTGGGTCAGAGAGCCAAACCGACCAGATCACGAAATACAAGAGGCTACAACCTCTTGCTTTTGCTGGCACCATTGATGCGAACGAAGAACATAAATGGTTAAATGAGTCGAAGAAGGCCCTTGAAGCCATGAGAGTCAACGAGGCTCGTAAGATTCCACTAACTTCCTACCAACTTCATTGGCGGAGCTAACACCTGGTGGATTACTATAAGGGAAGACCTAAGGGATCAATACAGCGGACGTGGCTTGGACAAAATTTGCTAGGTTGTACCAGGACAGCATGATAGCTCGCAAGTATGTTGTCAAGTTCAAAGAACTATCGGTCTTATCTCTTTCCACCATCTTTATGGAGCGAGATAAGGCTGAGAAGTTTTATAATGGCCTTCGTCCTGACATCCGACAGGCCCTGTCAATCTTGGATCTCAACAATTACAGGGAGCTGGTCAACATGGCCATGAACTTTGAACAGGAGAAGACTGAGCAGAAGCAAAGAAAGAATAAGGGAAAACGACCTGCAACGTTTTCCCAACAGGGCAACAAGAAGAAGCCCTACTTCAATCAAAACCCAGCCCTCTCAGCCCCTGTTCAAAAACATGAGGCCACGACACCTGTGACTGAAACATCTAACCCTGGCCATCAAGGTTATCATAATCATAACCGAGGAGGCCGAAATGGTAGGGTTGGCCGTTGAAATGACAATGGCAGGAGTGGTAGTCAGCAGCACCACAATTGTAACACCCCGATTTTTAAAACTTAATTTTTTTTGTAAAATAATGAATATTTTAATTTTATATAACAATATCACTGAAAATCGAGATGTTATTCGTATCCGTCTATCTTAATCCATAATCATTATATGGATAGTAAAATTTGCAAAACTATGAGTTTATATTCTTATAACCAACTTACTGGTCAAGATAAACGAATACCTTTTTTTCTTCATACCAAGGACCACATTATTCCACTATACAAAGTTCTATAGTGAATTATGATGGTACTTGCCCTTGTCCATCCATTATGGACATAATATTTTAAATACATTCATTAAATAAAATTAATGAATTCAAGTCCATAGCACATATATTCGAAGTAAATCATGATCCCTTCAATAATCATAAAAAGATTTTATCAAAATTTCTAATGTCAATACAACCCTTACTAAATAAAAGTTCACGAAATTAAACAAGTAATTAACTCATTCACTAATTAAAGCATTGTCCAGATTCCCATCCTACCCCTATCACTGAACCACGTTACAACTTGCTACTTTATTTTCAAAGTACTTGCATGTGAAAAATAGGGGTAAGCTTGAAAGCCCAGTGGGTCATCTAGATAATTCACAACATTTTATTATGATACACACACAAGAACGTTACAAACAAGTTTCACACATTAATCGTTGCAACATTAGATTGTTTGAGTCGAGAATTTTACCACGTTCTAAATCACGTACCTTTAATAAATCAAATACAGGGTGGCACTACCCAAAAATTAGAATTTCGTTGGCGATATTCATCATGAATAACTGCCCCATAATAAACATTGGCGATATTCCTTAGAATAACTGCCCCATAATAATCAATGGCAATATTCCTTAGAATAACTGCCCCATATGTTTGATTCTTATCTTAATTGTGTTCCTTAATGATGTCACACCATAAATACAACATAAGTATGCTATTAATTGTATTCACAAACCATATTTAAATTTCACTACACATAGTATCATATCACAATACCCAATATAATAGTCTTAACACATGAACCTTACTATACTAATATTCCAAGTCATACGTTTTATTATCAGACATTATAATTTATAAATGAGTCTCAAATATCACATGAATTGCATGCATCCAATTATCATCTACTCAAAACAAGAAGTCATGTTGACACACATTATTATGGCTATCAATCACAACATGGTATAAATAAAATCATGTGCAATTGGCATGCATAAGCAATCTAATGATATTATAGACCTAATTAATTTAAAATTTCTATCTATATATCAAAATAAAATATTATGAAGGCCTAGAATCATCCCAACCTGAATCGCTAAATTCCAAAAGTGTTGAGATTCCTTGACGTTGGGCGTTATCAACCTATCCACGCATAAATCACACATTAATCACTTGTTTTGTATTATATTATATTAATATAATGTGCATACATGTCTATATTGTATGGTGGTGGTCACATTATACATATAATATAACTTAGCTAATAAACTTCCACCTGATATACATATAATATGATGATACATAAAATATGATGATAACTTAGCTAATATTATACCATAATATAACTTAGATAATATTATACATATAATATGATGATCTAGATAGTAAAAACGTATAATATGATATACTATAATCTAATATATTATATGTGGTATTGTATGTATGATATGTATAAATATATTATATAACATCTTGGTTGCTTAAAAGAAAAGAAAAAAAAGAAAAAAAAAATTAATAACACTTGAGTTGCAGATTAAATGTCGGAAGGAAGAAAACAGGGGAGAGAGAGAAAAAAAAAAGGAAAGAAAAGAGGATGAGGAAAAAGGAGAAGAAGAAGAAGAAGAGAGTGAGGGCGGCGAGATCAGGGGGAATGGCGGAGGAGAGAAGAGAGAGAGAGCGGCGAGATCAGGGAGTAGAGGGAGATGGCGGAGTTCAAAGCGACGTTACTAGCGGTTGTGGTGGCGCCGGTTGCTGTGGAAGTGGTGGCGGAACTGCCGGAGTGGAAGAAAGAAAGAGAAAAGAGAAAAAGAAAGGAAGAAGAGAAGTTGCTCACCGTGGTTACTGCTGCAGATTCTTGCTCGCGTGCTTCAGTCGCCGGTTCGTGAGAGAAGAGAGACAGAGAAGGGAGCGGAGAAAGAAGAGAGAAGCGAGAGGGTTTCGAGAGAAAGAGGGAAGCGAGAGCGATTGAGTTTTGAGGTTTCAAATGAGTTGCGATTTGGGTTTTGAAAGAGAGGGTTGGGTTTTGTGTGATTGGTTTCGAGAGAGAGGGGCGAGATTGTAGCGGGATTTCAGCGAGAGATCAGATATTTGCAGCCGTAGAGGGCGAGGTTTCAATGAAAGAGGTGCGATTGGGTTTTGAAAGAGAGGCGATTTTGCAGGATCGCAGTGCGAGATTTCAGCGGAGAGGGTGAGGTTGCGGGTTGAAGAGCGAGATTGGCGCGATTGCAAGATAGCAATGCAATGCCGTCGGAGGCAGCAAAGAAGGGGAGAGATTTCAGGCGTTTATTTATTTATTTATTTTTTTTTCTTCAGGGAGGTTACAACAATCAGCATGGCCAGCAGAACCATCAACAGGTACCTCGGCAGCAAAGGCAGACTTGTTACAACTGCGGCCGACAAGGCCATGTAAGAAATACCTGTCCCCACCCTTAACAACCGCAACAACCTCTTCCCGCAATTCCAGTCCAACAAGCCTCACTTGCTGCTATCGCCCAACCCAGGCAGAACCAACAGAACCAGGGGCAACGGGAATAGGGCAAAGCGTTTGTGATGTGATTTCTTTTTTAATAAAATATATCACGTTATATACTTGCAAGCGCACAAGGTGAGTTGTAGCACTAGATAAAGTCAATCCACAAGGATTGGGCTACTCACTCCAGAATTTAAAAAAAAAAAAAATTAAAACATTATATGCTATATAAGTCAGAAAAAACAATAATATGATTTTTAACATCCTAGACATGAAATCAATTAATAAATAAATAAATAAATAAAGGAATAAACTAGAACTGAATTTAAATTAACTTAAAAATAAATAAAGTAAAGATATAAAGAAAGAAAGCATTAAATATCAAGTAATAAAAGAAAGAATAGATAAAGAAACAAGATATACTAGAAACAGAAGCACTTCATTAAAAAAAATAAAGAAAAACTTATAGAACTCCAAATCCTTGGACAATGTCACCTTACCCAAGACTTGAATGAACAACTTAAAATAAATCTAACCTAAAAAATAAAAATGAAAACAAGAGTAGAGATGAGATTCATTCTCTTGAAATTTAAGCCTATTTATAGATGTGCCCACCTTTTGATTTTCAAAAACAAAAATACATATACCACCTATTATTCTCTAAAAAATATCCTCTAAAAATGATCATTTTCTAAATTACATAAAGATGTTTGCAATCAAGAAAATAAGAAGATTGCGCCCATATGTGTTCTTCTTTTTGACATGTGTGACATTTTTCTAAAATAAATGGGTTGATATGAACTCAATTAGATCTTCATTAAAGATTGTAACTATATCCAAACCAGGCTTCTCTCTCTTACTGGAACCAAGATAATCCAAGCCTAAACAAACATGGATCAGTTTTGATGAGTGAGTCTTAAAAAGGGGGGAGCCTTATGCCTACATCTCACCATCAGATACGTTGGAAGAAATTGGTGAGAGTTATGCATGGTTCTAGAAGTACAGTTGTTCCAACTTTCCAATCTTTTCGAAGTAAACGACCATCAGAAATGGTGGCATTAGAAGTTGAACCAAATTCCAAAAGACTCAAATCTTTCCCTTCTTCCCAGATTGATGAAGCTTTGGTATCGGCAGGGTATGCTCAGCAACCCTACCGGTCACCATGAAAATCATAAGCTAGAATGTTCGGGGGCTTGGGAACCCTCGAACATTCCGTGATATAAGCGATTTAGTTCTCATTCAAGATCCCGAAGTACTTATATTAATAGAATCAAGGATTGTTGCGGCCAAGATTGATCTTTTGAAATCAAAGTTGGGCTTTAATGGAGGGCTTATGGAGCAACTATAAAGGAAAAATGGGTGGGTTGGTGTTCTTGTGGAAGGATTCAGTGCAAATTAACCTTCGGTCTCTCTCTGATGGGCATATTGATGTTCAAATTCAAGATGAAGATGGAGACTGTTGGCAATTAACTGGGTTTTATGGTAAATCGAAAACTCACCTAAGATCGATTGTATGCAGAAGCAAGTTCAGTTAACCTTGCCCACAGGGGAGTTTGTCAAAATTCAGGGAACAAGGAAATGGATACACAACTCGACTGTTGCACTTCTCAAAGCACAGCTTCGAGCTCTATCCCTTGGTGATGAAAATGAATCACCAGCATTATACCCTCTCGAAGTACACAATGTTCCGGTAGTATCTGAATTCCCAACAATTTTTCTAAATGACCTTCATGGTCTACCTCCGGTTAGGGAATTTGATTTTGAAATCAATCTCATACCTGGGACCGAGCCTATCTCAATTCCACCATACAGAATGTCAAATGTCGAGCTGATCGAATTGGACAAACAACCCAAGGAATTAGAGAGTAATGGCTTCATCAGAAAAAATTCATCACCCTGTGGCGCTCCAGTTCTGTTTGTTTGCAAAAATGATGGTTTGTTACGACTTTGCATCGACTATAGCAAGCTAAATAACGTCACCATCAAGAACAGATACCCGTTGCCCAGGATCGATGACTTGTTCGACCAACTTAGATATGCCAAGTACGTCTCTAAAATTAATTTACGATCCGGTTATCACCAACTTCGGATCCGAGAGTCAAACATTACCAAGACGACATTCAGAACTCGGTACGATTACTACGAGTTCTTGGTCATGTCGTTTGATCTAACAAATGCACCTGCTGCATTCATGGATTTGATAAACCGCATCTTTAAGTTATACTTAGACCGATTTGTGGTGATTTTTGTGGACGACATCTTGATATATTCCTCAACCGAGGAAGACCATAAGATACATCTGAAGATAGTCCTCCAGACCTTGAGAAGTCACCAGTTGTATACAAAGTTGAGTAAGTGCGAATTTTGGGCGAAACGTTCAATTCTTAGGCCATGTGGTTTCAGGCAATGGCATTAAGGTAGATCCTTTTAAGGTTGAAGCGATTTTAAACTGGAAGCAGCCTACCACTGTTACTCAGATTAAGAATTTTTTTTGGTTTGGTTGGCTATTACAAACGCTTCATCAAGGACTTCTCAAAGATTGTTGAACCAATGACAAAGCTCACTCTGAAAGACGTGCGATTTATCTAAAATTTTGCCTGTGAAACATCATTTCAAGAATTGAAGAAACGCCTCATGACAACACCCGTACTAATCACTCTAAGAAATATACTTGGATTTTCACTATACACCGACGTCTCTCTCCAAGGCTTAGGTGTCGTACTAATGCAAGAAGGTCAAGTTGTTGCGTATGCCTCGAGACAACTGAAGATTCATTAGGGTAATTACCTAACACATGATTTGGAACTTGCAACTGTCGTATTTGCATTGAAATTATGGTGTCACTACTTATACGGTGAACGGTTTGAGTTGTTTTCGGATCACAAGAGTCTTAAGTACATCTACACCCAAAGAGACCTAAACCTCCGCCAAAAATGATGGTTGAAATTCTTGAAAGATTATGACTTACAACTCCAGTACCATCCCTGTAAGGCCAATGTTGTGGCTAATGCCCTGAGTAGAAAATCTTATGTTGCTTGCACTCTTAACTTCGAAATGGGGAAGTTGGCTACAAAGATGGAGAATTTTAACTTCCAACTGATCGATGAGGGACCAAGATCACGACTTTCTCAATTATCCGCCAACTCTGAGCTAGTTTGAAAGATTTCAGCAGCTCAAGCCAAGGACCATATGTTAATGGAGAAACGAAAACTTATACTAAGCGGACAAGACCTTCCTCACTAGTCGGTCTCTAAAGACGGAGCTGTTTTCTATAAAAAAAAAAAAACGCCTCTGTCTACTGAACGATCTTGAGGTTCGAAAAGAAGTGCTCACTGAGATGCATTGTTCAAGGTTCGCTATGCATCCAGGGGGTGACAAGATGTATAAGGATGTCAAGCGACAATTCTGATTTTCTGAAATAAAGAAGGCAATTGCAGACTTCGTTGCTCGATGTCTCGTTTGCCAGCAAGTTAAGGGAGAACGAAGACTTCCCTCTGGACTTCACCAGCCGTTACCTATTGGAGAATGGAAGTAAGAGAACATCGCAATGGATTTTGTTACGGCCTTGCCTCGAAATAATAAATGGCAATATGCTATCTGGGTTATCATTGACAGACTTAGAAAGTCTGCGCACTTTTTGCCAATAAAGTTCACGGATAACCCTGCCAAGCTTGCTGAACTATATGAAAGAGAGATCGTACACCTCTATGGCATACCACTCACGATTGTCTCTGATCGAGACCCTCGATTCACATCAAAGTTTTGGCAAAGCTTACATAGTAGAATGGGCTCTAAGAACACCATGAGCACAACCTTTCACCCTCAAACTGATGGGCAGTTAGAACGTTTTATCCAAATCATAGAAGACATGTTACGATGTTGTATTTTGGACTTTAGTGACGGATGGGCAAAGTACTTACATTTAGCCGAGTTTGCATACAATAACAGCTACCAAACTAGTATCGGCATGGTACCGTACGAGGCTCTCTATGGTCGCCCTTGCAGATCTTCGATATGTTAGTTAGATATGGAAGATCGACCACAATTGGGCCCTGAACTAGTTTAAGAGACTTCTGAGAATATCACACTAGTACATGAACGACTTCGTGTTGCACAAAGTCCACAGAAGAGCTATGCGAGGTAACCTCTAGAATTTGATAAGGGGACCTGATTTTTCTAAAAGTTCAGCCCACAAGAGGTGTCAAACGCTTTGGGATCAAAGGAAAACTCTCCCCACGGTGTATCGGCCCATTTTAGATCATTGAACGTATTGGCAAACTTGCTTATCGTCTGTCCCTTCTATCGTTCATGCCTAAGGTTCATTACGTTTTTCACGTATCTATGCTTCGAAAGTATCGTCTTGATCCTTCGCATGTCATCCCTCTAGTCGAGGTTCGGGTTGAAGAAGGATATAGGTATCAAGAGAGAGCGATACAAATTTTGGATAGAAAAATTCAAGAACTACGGCGACGTAGCATACCACTTGTGAAAGTGCTCTGAGATCACGACGGAGTAGAAGAATCAACATGGGAGCTAGAAGCAACAATTAAACAGAAATACCCTGAATTATTTTCTTGTACTAATTGATGATGTGATAACTTGTACTATTTCACTTATCAATAAAATGATAACACTTTGTTTACTAATATATTAATACATTGTTTCACTTCAATAACTATGCAGATGTCTGAAACTAATATCAATGGATATAGTGATGCACACACGGAGTGGCCTCCTTGGCAACCTGTGGCTACTCCTTAAGGATCATAGTCAAGTCACAACTAATTTGCATCACCAACTCCATCACCACACAGACAGTGATCCTTATCGTCAGGGCGTGCATGGCTTTTTTGTAACAACTTTGCCCAAAACAATCTCGTGCCCTCATCTTGGCAGGACCTTCTACCAAAATTGTCAGGCGGCTGGATTCGAGGTACAACACGAAAAACATCGCTCAACCTACCTCTCCTCAAACGATGTAACCAGCGCCCTACACCACCATTTGTTAAGCAAAGGTTCGAATCTTCTGAGGACGAATCCGACTCCATTTGCTCTTCATTATTTCATGATGTTGAGGATTCCACCGGCCACAGTGCCATTCAGGGACCATACAGGCCCTACCTTGAACTAGCAAACGATGACGTCGGCAGTGAATCTCAAGCAGATAACCATCATGACTACTTGAATTGATTTCGAGGGCGAAATCTTTTTCAGGCGCAACGCCCAAACGTTTAGGCACCAAAAATCTCTATATAAACAACCCCCCTCCTCCTTTCTCACACCAAATCACCTCTCCTTGTGATTTTTCCTCCTCTTTCTCACTCATTTGGAGTTTTTGTCTTTTGAGATTCTCTGTGCGGTGCAACGCAGTTCTGTCAGAAAAAAAAATGCCAGTTGTGAATAAAGTTTCTTATCTGAAGGTGGGGAACGAAACATAGATTTGCGTGTCTTATAACTTTTATTAAAATTTACATTCATTTATTTATTATGTCTACCATTCGTTTACACTGCATTATATCATATAATGTTTATACTGTCATACTTATGCCTGCATATTTGAAATTCATGTATTACACCACTGGTGTGCCAAATTAGTGGTCAATCTGGCTCAATCGGACTTAGTCTTGTCCTCAATAACTTTAAATAGTGAATGGGAGGCAGCGTGCTGCTTTAGACGATTCGTATTTAAGTAGACCTCGTGTCTCACCTCTCAACTGGAGACTGATTTAGTTGGCCTTATTGAAAGCTATCAGCTTATATATGTAATATTGAATGTCCTAACCTTGCACGTAATGATACCGACCCTGATAAGGATCACGAGATATTGTCACACCCTGTCTAAATGTTAAGTAGAGACCGGACCAGTTCATGCATTAGCATCATACATATCACAACCCAGGGACGTATGTGGTTTATGATTCATAAAATAGTTATGAGCAATGCTCGCTATTCATTATATTTCTGTGGAGAGGGACGTATAATGAGAACATGGCTACGCCTGTGGAAGGACATTTGTACGTGAATGCAGAACATCGTTCATGATGAGGAACGTACAATGGGAACCCGGCTACGCCTGGGGAAGGACATCTATACGTGAACTTAGGCGTTGTACAATCATCAAATCAATACAGGACGGTGTCATTCATACATACATATTGATTGATTATGATGCTCTGATGTGTATTTAAGATATATAATTATGAAATTTACTTTATTAATTGTTATATTCACGAACTATTTTACCCATTGAGCGCGTAGCTCACCCCGTTGTTATCCAATTTTTCATAGGAAGTTAGGGTGGACTGGGTGCAGGTTTTGGGCCAACATTTTGTACCTTTTGTATTATTCATTGGGAATGTTAGGGAGAATGTTCCCTTGACTATATTCATGTACAATTATATTCTGAAATAAATAAAACCAGACTTGTACTATATTGTATTTCTGTTGCGTACTCTACTGGCATTGTTATAATTCCAAATGCGTGTCCCGTCCATGTGTACCGCCTATTTAGGCGCCGTCCGGGAGGAGTGTGACACAAAGTGCACAGGGACACAATTGAGTACAAATCTGATTTTATTAATTTTAGAATGTATTTTCGTACAAAATATAATAGAAAGAACATCTTCCCAAAATCCCCCTATGAATAAACAAGGGGTACAAAATGTAAACCCCAAAACCTTAACCTAGTCCACCCTAAACTCCTGAAAACTTGATTAACGGGGTGAGCTATTTGCCCAATGGGTAAAATAGTTCGTGAATATGACAATTAATAAAGGAGACTTCATAATCAAATATCACATATGCACAACATAGCATCATAATCAGTACAACATGTATGTATGCATGACACCGCCTTGTAATGGTTCTGTGATTGTACGACGCCCTGAGTTCACATACAGATGTCCATTCGCAGGTAAATCCGGGTTCTCATTATACGTCTCTCCCCAAGGACGTCGCCCTTGATTCACGTACAAATGTCCATCCTTAGGTAATCTTGTGTTCTCATTGTACATCCCTCTCCAAGGAAATATCAAGAATAGTGAGCATTACTCCAAACTATTTTGTGGATCACGAACCACTTACGTTCCTAGGTGATTATGTATGATGACTATGTATGAGCAGTCTTTGCTAATATTAGATAGGATTTGACAACGTCTGGTGATCTTTATCAGGGTCAATATCATCATGTGCAAAGTTAGGATGTCTAGAATCACTTGTACAAGCTGATAGCTTTCAAATAAGGCAAACCAGACCAGTCTCCAGTTAAGAGCAGCACGCTGCCTCCTGTTCACTATTCAAAGTTACTGAGGACAAGACTAAGTCTGATTGAGTTAGATTGACCACTAATCCGACGTAACAACAGCGTAATTCATAAACTTCAAATGTACAAACATAAGTATGACAGGTATGAACATTATACGCAATAATGCAGTGTAAATGAATAGTAGACATAATAATAAATGAATGAAAACTTTAATAAAAGTTATAAGATACGCAAACTCATGTTTCGTTCCGCACCTTCGAATAAAACTTTTTTCTGAAACTGGTGCATTCTCCCTAGTAGAACCTCACCGCGAACAAAGTCTCAAAAAGAGGAGAGAGAGAAAAAAAAAGGGGGGGGGGGGGGGAGGGGGGGCGGGGGAGAAGGGGGGGTTATAGCAAAAAAAAAGGTGTTCGAAGTTTCAATTTTTTTTTTGTCTAAACCGAGGTATTAAATGCAAGGACACAAAACCTCCAACATAAGTATGACCATGCCTATAAACACAAGTGGATCTAAGCCTACAAACCCAAACGAGACAGCTAACTCGAGATTTCACTAAACTCTTTCTTCATGGGCTTTGAATCCCCGTCAAGCCATCAAAAACCTATAAAGTTAGATATTTTTTTGTGACATTTCAAAAACCTGTAAAGCCTTTACCTGATAGTTTCTGTGATTGGAGCGAGAAGCGCTTTTTTCAAAGCAGCTAGTGAGAAGGTGCTTTGTTAAAATGCCGAAAATCATGTTTCCTCATTGCAAACATTAGTTGCCCAAATGCCCTAGTTACTACGGTTTGCTAAAATCTTCGTTGCATCGTTGGCCATACTCATATGTATAAAATATGTCATTTCTTTCTTCTTTCTTACTTATAAGCATCATTTTTAAGATTATGAAATTATTTAATTAGTTAATTAATTTTTATTTTTTTTTATTTTTTATGGATAGCCTAGTAATTATTCTTTTGAATCATAAAATTATTTTTTTTTTTTATTTTTTTAATATTATCCTATCATAAGTCATGTAACAATTCAATGATTCATAACATTATCCAATCCTTTCTTACTTTCTGGAATTCATTAATAATTTTGTTTATTTTCATGTGCAGGAATTCCAGGAAATAGAGAAAAGGAAGAGAAGGAGAATAGGGGGTGGGGGAAGAAGCAGCAGCAGCAGTCGAGAATTGCCGTTGCTTCCCCCCGCCCCCTCCCCCAATCATCCTGCCCTCCTCTCTCGTCCTCTTTGTTATAACAATAATAGCAGCAGCTTGCTGCTGTTGCAGTCCAGGAAAAGGAGAGAGAGAGAGAGAGAGAGAGAGAGAGAGAGAGAGAGAGAGAGAGAGAATAGCAACAGGGGAGGAAGAAGATGAAGAAAGATAGAGAGAAAAAAAACAGTAGGGGATGAAGAAGAAGAAAGAACAAGAGGATGTGAAGAAGAAGTTGCAAAAGTGTAAAACATGATCTTGAACTTGGTGTTTCAACTTTCAACCTTCCCACCCAAATATAACATTTCACCATTTTAAAAAATCCAATGGAATAAAAAGGAGGAAAATAAGAGCAGGATCCTTGGCAGGCAAATAAAATAATTTCATAAATCAACTCACTTCCTCATATATTTAATTAAGGACTCACTAGCTATAGTACTAATTTTTTCTTGTAGTGAACCTTTAAATTAATTGAGAGAGCCAAATTAAGTGAGCATTTGGATTGCAAATCCAAAACAGGGGAAAGAGAAAGAAGATGACATAAGAAGAGGAATCCTAATTTCAAATCTCACTAAACCATTTTTTTAGAGCACTTTAACTAGGATTCCAGCATACTATGGACTAGAGGCTCACTAGGATGATGATCAAATCCCTTATAAAGATTTAATTTTCGAAAAAAAAAGGAAGAAGAACAGATAATCCAAATGCTAAAAATTAAGGGTCTGTTTGGTATGAGATTTAAAAACTTTTTTTTTGTTTTGAAATTCAAGATTCTTTGAAAATGTGTTTGGTAGAGCTGCCTTTCCAAGATTTAAATATTGTTTTTAAATTCTAACTTTAAATTTGTGAAAGAAACAACAATACAATAAAAACTTCAAAAAGTCACACAACCTTCAAAAATAAGCTCCTCGCTCCCTCGTCTCGATGCCACTGAAATGAATGAACAATAATTGAAAAATCCAAAAAGAAAGAAAGAGAAGAAAAAAATTTAACGGGAACAAGAGCTTGCGACAGTTTCAGCCCCTTACTGATTTTCTCTCTTCTA
This sequence comes from Paratinospora sagittata, assembly GCA_035771175.1. Classification (NCBI taxonomy): domain Eukaryota; kingdom Viridiplantae; phylum Streptophyta; class Magnoliopsida; order Ranunculales; family Menispermaceae; genus Paratinospora; species Paratinospora sagittata. Next base: position 31,079,820 of record CM069599.1, read on the forward strand.
ACCTAAAATCCCCAGTTAGAGGAGTGTAAAATATTATGTATTGATAGTAGAGTACTAAAGAAGATAACTAAATTATCATTCGCCCAGTCAGAACCACAAGTCACAAATGACAAGTCTATCATGATAGATAAACAAAATATATTCAACACCAACTCAATAGAACCAAAAAGGAAAAAAAGAATGCAATAATAACTTGCCGTTGCTGCTTCCCCCCCCCCCCCCCCCCTCCAATCATCCTGCCCTCCTCTCTCGTCCTCTTTGTTGTAACAATAATAGCAGCAGCTTGCTGCTGTTGCAGCCAGGAAAATGAGAGAGAGAGAGAGAGAGAGAGCAGGGGAGGAAGAAGATGAAGAAAGAAAAAAAAAACAGCAGGGGATGAAGAAGAAGAAGAAAGAAGAAGAAGAGGACATGAAGAAGAAGAAGTTGCAAAAGTATAAAAACAAATGGTTGCAGGATGTGAAGAGGAAGGAGGAAAAGAAGAAGAAAGAAAGAAATTACAGAATCGTAAAAAACAAAAACAAAAAAAGGGTTGCGGTTGCAAGACATGAAGAAGAAAGAAGGTCTCCCCGTTGTTGTTGCCGTTGAAACAAAAAAAATAAAAGAAGAAGGCTGTGCTTTTGTTTTTAGATTAGGGCAAGCAAGCAATTATGTTTTGTTTTTATATTTTAAGATATAATAATAATATTATTAAATCATATTTTATCAGTTTTTATAATATTATTATTATCTAAAATAAAAAAAATCAATTAATCAAACAATTAAAAATATAAAAGGAAAATATCAGTGAAGAGCAAAAAACAAACCAAGGCGCAAAATGGCGCGCACCTCACTGATGTGCCTGCGCCTGGACTATTTCCAGGCACAGGGGGCTGCACCTCTTAATAACACTGGTTTAAAGAAATTTATTTATCATCAGCTCATCTTTAAAAAAATTTAGTCAACCTCAAGGTTTAACATTTCTTATAAGAAAGTGCAAAATCAACCACCTGGTGGACAAGAATGATCTGCATTCTCAGGTTTACCTTCAAGGAGAAAAACCTGCAGAGAGATCTTGAACTTGGTGTTTCAACTTTCAACCTTCCCACCCAAATATAACATTTCACCATTTTAAAAAATCCAATGGAAAAAAAACGAGGAAAATAAGAGCAGGATCCTTGGCAGGCAAATAAAATAATTTCATAAATCAACGCATTTCCTCATATATTTAATTAAGGGCTCACTAACTATAGTACTATTTTTTTCTTGTAGTGAACCTTTAAATTAATTGAGAGAGAGACAAATTAAATGAGCATTTGGATTACAAATCCAAAACAGGGGAAAGAGAAAGAAGATGACATAAGAAGAGGAATCCTAATTTCAAATCTCACTAAACCATTTTTTAGAGCATTTTAACTAGGATTCCAGCATACTATAGTACTATAGCATTTTCTTGTACTGTAAAGATTTAATTTTAGAAAAAGAAAGGAAGAAGAACAGATAATCTAAATGCTGAAATACCCGGGGAGTAGTACACACGGAGCCGTTAAAAGTCACACAACCTTCAAAAATAAGCTCCTCGCTCCCTCGTCTCGATGCCACTGACATGAATGAACAATAATTGAAAAATCCAAAAAGAAAGAAAGAGAAGAAAAAAATTTTAAGTGAACAAGAGCTTGCGACACTTTCAGCCCCTTACTGATTTTCTCTCTTCTAACCTAAAATCCCAAGTTAGAGAAGAGTGTAAAATATTATGTATTGATAGTAGAGTACTAAAGAAGATAACTAAATTATCATTCGCCCAGTCAGAACCACTAGTCACAAATGACAAGTCTATCATGATAGATAAACAGAATATATTCAACACCAACTCAATAGAACCAAAAAGGGAAAAAAGAAAAGAAAAGAAGAAATAAGTAAATAATTAATTGTAGCTATTTTACCTGGCACCAATCTATATAAGCATCATCCACTGGAAGATAGAAAAGGAATTAAGTTAGATGTCTTTGAAACTGAAGAAATTGAGGGCATAGCTATACCCTTCCAAAAAGAAAATAAACTTATTCCAAAATCACAAGGGAAAAGTTAGATAAAGGCTTGTAAAAAAAGAATTACAAAAGAGAAAAACTAAGAGCATTAAAAAAAAAAAAAGAGGACAAGCGCCATCACATCTTTCCATCTAAAGAGCATTAATATTAAGAGGTGACGGAGAACAAGGCTTAGGAAGTGAGCATTGCACAAAATTTACAAGCATGCGAGTAGTATTAACCTAATTTCAAAGGAAGCGCACAAAAGAGTAGGTATTTTGACTGCCAAATCGAGCAACACACAAAATTCTCTATCATCATTCATTCATTTCTCACAGAAAACTCCAAAAGCACCTCATTATCAAAATTTTTGAATGCCAATATTGTTGCTTAGAGATTAAATTAATTCATCTAAAAACTACACCAATTTCAAGTATAGCCATTCTCAAACTAGTAGTTTTTTCTTTCTGTTTCTGAATAAAAAACTGTTACTTAGAGTCTTAGAGATTATTAAACTATCACATCTAAACTCCACCCATTTTCAAGAATCATCATTTCTCAAACTAGCATCTTTGTTTCTAAATAAGAAAATTGTTTCTTAGAGATTAAGAACCCCATACATTTCCAAGTATACGCATTGCTCAAACTAGCACCTTTGTTTATGAACACTAAATTTGTTGCTTAGAGATTATTAAACTATTATTATGCTTAAAAACTAAATAAGCTTCTGCCAAGAAATCATATACAAGAGAACAGAACACTGAACCAAATATCGCGCCAACAAAGAGAACAATTTAATTCCCACTTCTATTAAAAGCTTCAAACAAACAGAGGAAGAATTAACCCAAAAAAAAAAAAAAGCCTTGGTGGTGTGAACTAAAAAACTACTTACAAGTGAAGAGGGCTGAGTTGGAGAAGACAAGAATCGGGTGAAGCGACGGAGGGAAGGGGTTTCTATTCGCCATTAGCACCTCATTATAAAAAATTCTGTACTCAACCATTTGTCTTGTATTAATCCACGAATCTAACCATTAAAATAATAACAATGAAGACAGAAAACCTCAAACTACTAACACTAAAACGAAATAGAGAACACCAAATCAGATCTGTCGGACTCGCGAGATCAGAGAGAACGAGATGTACTTACAGATCCATAGAGAACAACAATTGGTCGGACTTGCGAGAGAAGGAGATCGAGTCTCACTTACATAAAAATCACAGCTGAAATCAGCTAAAATCTTCAAGTTCTCATAAAAATCACGGCGGATGCACTCGTATATGCTCTTTTCCAAGTAATCTTAGGCAACTTAACCTCTCAATTTCTTCAACAATTCGGATTAGCCACGAAGCCTCAACTCGAGAAGCTCGAAAGCTCAAAGACGCCGCTAAGAAAATCAAGATCTTCAACACGAGTTCGCAACCGAAGCTCTTTCGCGCAGATCGCAGATTTTAGTCATACTGCCGACAATGCTAGTAATGCTTTCATTGAAAATATTTGAGAAACTCAAGCCTTAGTTTCACCCTTTTTTGAATTCATTGCTATATTCATTTCATGAGTTGTATGATTTTGATCACAAAGCCCCTTTTTCTGGAAAAAGATCTCCCACTTTCCTTAGATACTACCTATTCATGGCCTCTCAAGCAACAAAACTAACTAATCCATATTCATAGCCAAAATATAGGATTTTCAACTGAGATTATCATGCTTAATGTACTAATTAAAAGCTTTTTGTGGTTGAAGCCTAATTGACTAAAATAGTTCATTTTGATATTCACTAGATAAATTACTCGCCAGCCCATGCCGCAAGTCGTGGGTACCTCACCTCCCATCTACATGAAGATAGTAGAATATAATATAATTGTAGGTCATAGGCCATAGTTGAGAGCTTTAGCCTTTGTTGTTCGAGTTCATCCTAATCTTATATTGTAGTTATTATCGTATAGGTGGGCTTCTAATTGTTACGCTTTGGGCTAATTGTACTTGTACTTGACAAAAAAATTATATATTCACCTTATAAATTCTTTCAAATTAATGTTAGTAACATTTCAAAATGTTTTCTAATCATCAAAATTATATTATGACCCTCTTAAACATCACGATTTTATTAGTTGCTTATTCAATATTTAAACATGTTATTTTCAAATAAATTTAATAATATCTATGTAGTTTATCTATCCTAAGTTTGAGTCATTAATTTTATATGCTATTTATTGACAAAAGCAAGTAACTCGTCGTCACTACAGATTTTGAGTTTTTCACCTAATCTTCTTTAGCAACATACGTGAATGCCGTTGTACCAAGAACATGTCAAGATTATCTTGCAGACAAGATCTAAGACTTCAATAAGTTGTCTACATATTAACTCATGTATTATATATATATATTTACCTAAGCTCAAAATTAACTTGTATCAAAAAGTTGAAACCATCCATACGCATACTACTCATGTATCTTCTTGCAAGCTAGCTAGTTTCATTATTACAAAATACAAGATGAAAGTGGAGTATATATATATATCATGCATGTTGCTCTTCTAGTCTACATAAAAGGATGAATGAATACCTTATAGTACATGTGGATGAAGAAGTATAGACATGAATCAATCCTTGCTTCTATCATATAAAACCATCTACGTCGCCAGTATGGATTGATGTAAAGAACAATAAAAAAGCTCAGCAAACTCATGACATATGAGACGGCGCAACTTACAAAGAAGCTAACAGGGTTGATGCCATATCTATCCTCCCATTGATTTGATGATGAGTCGTCTGAAGGTGATGATCTCGTTGTTGGATTCTCTTCAGCTGATGATGAGAAGCACTTTTTTGCCAATGGTGGTCTGCCGTAAAGAAGTAGATTTCCCTGGTAGCTAGATTCATCGAATGTTCTGAACTGTCTTCTGCTTGGTATTCTTCCTGATAAGTTGTTGTAAGCTACAAGGAACACCGCAAGAGCATTCAACTCAGTTAACTTTGATGGGATTTCGCCAATTAATTGGTTGTGTGAAACATTGCTCCATATTTGACAAGGCACCGCGGATTTTTCCGCTTAATCGATTATGAGACAAGTTTAGTCCATGTAGTTGATTTAGCTCTCCAATTTCATGGGGGATTTCTCCTATTAAGTTGTTGCATGACAAATCCATTAAAGACATGAGGTTAAGAATCTTTCCCTTGTAAGTGATGGATATACTCTTGGTTGTGAACTCCACTTCTTGTTGCTCCACGTATCCAAATCCCGCAATATCTTCATAATTTATACTGTTTATTCCATAAGACGAATCAGAGGAAACAGTTCCCTGTGTAAACTGTAGATCAAAGGCGTCCGCATCATGAATGGCTCCTAGCTTCCCAAATGCAATGCTTCCAAAGCATGGGGGTATTGAACCAAAAAGATTATTACGGGAAAGGTCGAGTGCCCCTATTTTATACAATAGGCATAACTGATGAGGAACTGAACCATTCAAATTATTGCCTTTCAAAACGAGAACCTTCAAGTTGATAAGTGCATCAATCCAACTAGGTATACTTCCTGAGAAGAAGCTGTCTCCAAGATTCAACGTCACTAGTGATGGTGTACTATAGTGTACAAAATCAATGTCTTGAAATGATCTTGTTAATCTGTTCCCTTGCAAGTGTACATATTTAAGTAATTGAAACTTAGAACAAGACGGTATTGATCCTGAAAGACGATTTTGAGAAAGGTCCAATTGTTCAACTCCATCTAATTTACAAAACTAATGGGGAATGAATCCTTCAAATGAATTATCTCGCAAAACAAGTATCGATAACCCTTTTAAGTTACCTATCCAAGCAGGAATAGTACCTGATAACTTATTATTGCCCACATTAAGTGCGAATAAGTATAAACATTTGGAAATTGCAATCGGTAGGCCGCCTGTAAATTGATTTTCATCCAAATATAAAGAATTCAACCGAGTTAAGTTGAAATATTCACCATTTGGAAAAATCTGACCCTGTAGACGATTATTCGACAGCTTCAAAATTCCCAATGGTCAGATTGTTTGGTATTTCTCCTGAAAAGTTGTTATTTGACATATCTAGCTTATCTAATTGTCTTATTGCACCAATTGAAGAAGGAATGTTACCTCCAAAGTCATTTCTTGACATATTTAGATATCTTAGGTTTGGTATAATCTCGCTGATATTCTCTTGAACATCTCCTTGAATGCGACTGGTAGATATATCCAACTCCATCAAACTCATACGAGAGTGGCTTGGCAGAAGAAAGGGACCTATCAAAGAATTGTTTCGCAAATCTAAAATTTTCAACTTGGGATTGTTCCTCATCAACCAAGTTGGAAAATTCCCGTGTAAGCCGGCGTGGGAGAGATGTAGTACTTCTAACTCATATTGGTTACTGAGGAATTTGAGAGCAACATCTGTAATGGACTTGTTAAAATTGCAATATTTCAAGGTAAGAGTTTTCAACTTGAACTTGGGTGGAAACCGCTGTAGATATTCATGATGATCATTTGTTTCTACCTTTAATAAATGATTAGAATAGTAACTAGAAAGGTAGACTTCCACAAGTTTGGAATGGTTGGCAAGATGCATAAGAGGGAATGCAGGCCCAACGTTATTGTAAGCAAGCGAGATTGTAATACCCTGTATTTCAGAAAAAAAATAAAAAAAAATAAAAAAAAAATTACTATTTGGGGAATGCCCGAACGTTCAGGCGCATGCCAGAACGTTCAAGCACAAAAAAAATCTCTATATAAGGAACCCTCCTCATTCTCATTTCTCACACCAAAATCACTCTCCTTATGATTTTCTTTCTCTTTCCACTTATTCTAAGTTTTTAGTTTTTGAGACTCTCTGATCGAGACTCTCGGTGCGGTGCGACGAAGTTCTGTCCGGAGGAAAGCGCCAGATCGGAAAGAAGAAGTTTTTATCTGAAGATGGGGAACGAAACATAGGTTTGCGTGTTTCATAACTTTTATTAAAGTTTACATTCAATTACTATTATGTCTACTATTTATTTACACTGCATTATGTCATATACTGTTTATAATGCCGCACATATGCCTGTATATTTGGAATTCATGTATTGCATTGTTATAATGCCGGATTTGTAGTCAATCTGACTCAACTAGACTCGGTCTTGTCCTCAGTAACTTTAAATAGTGAACGGGAGGCAGCGGGCTGCTTTAGGCGATTGGTATTTAAGCAGACCTTGTGTCTCACCTCTCAACTGGGGACTGATCTAGTTGGTCTTATTGAAAGCTATCAGCTTATACAGTAATACTGAATGTCCTAATCTTGCACGTCGTGATACAGACCCTGATAAGGATCACCAGACGTTGCCAAAATCAGTCTAAATGTCAAAGAAAAGACCAGACCAGTAGACTAGACCAGTTCATGCATTGGCATCATACATATTACCACCTAGGGACGTATATGGTTTATGACTCATAGAATAATTAGAAGCATTGCTCACTATTCATTATATTTCTCTGGAGAAGGACGTACATGAGAACCCGGCTACACCCGGGGAGGGACATTAGTACGTGAATCCAAAGCATCGTTCCTGTACATGAATTCAGGCGATGTACGCTCATCAAACCATTAATACGTGACGGTGTCATGCATACATACATTTTGATTGATTATGATGCTCACATGTGTATTTTAAGATATTTGATATTGAAATATGCTTTATTAATTGTTATACTCATGCACTATTTACCCACTGAGCGCGTTAAGCTCACTCCATTATTATCCAATCTTACACAGGAAATTAGGGTGGACTGGGTGCAGGTTATGGGACCCACATTTTATACCCTTTGTATGATTCATTGGGAATTTTGGGAGTATGTTCCCTTGACCATTTTATGTACAAAAGTATTCTGAATTAAATGAAATCAGATTTGTACTGTATATTGTATTTCCGTTGCGCACTCTGTTATTACCATTATAATTGTTCCAAATGCGCGCCCCGTCCGATAGTGTACCGCCGGTTTAGGCGTGTCCGGGCGGGGTGTGACATTTAATAGTATCAGAGCGTACGTTCCACGGCCCGCCCAAGTCCACCAAATTAGGGGAAGAAAAAATTTATTAGATATATATATATCTCTAGAACTATATATACATATGTCAATTATATATATATATCTCTAAAACTATATGATTTTTATATAGTTTGATTTAAATATACATATAGTTTGATTTAAATATATGTATCTATACACCTTAGTGTATATGAGGTACGTATAAAATAATAATAAAAAAATTCGAAAAAATTTAATTTTTCCAAAAATATTTATTCGAATATTCGAAAAAAAAAAAATTCGAAAAAATTTTATTTTTCGAAAAATATTTATTCGAATATTAAAAAAAAAAATCATAAAAATTTCAAAAACAATTTATTTGATATATCTAAAACTATATATATATATATGAATTCTATATATAATTAAGATTTGGATAAAAAACAACTATATATGATTTTTATATCGTTTAAATTCAAATATATATATATATATATATATATATAGTTGATTTATGGGAACGATAGTTATCATTAAATATGTCTATACATTCATATGTGCATACGACATATATACATCAACTCACTCATGAAAAAAAAAAAATTCATGATGGCATAAACATCAAAAGAAAACTCGAAAATAATGTCTAGCAGACAAGGCATAAAACTTAAAAATGTTAGGAATATATTTTGTGTCTTTCACACAAATTATTTTCCTTTCAGCAAAAGAATGGCCTCAAGGGAAGGAACAACTTCCACTAGCAGGAAACCACTTCCCACTAGACTCAAAGAATTGTCCAAAAGAGAGGTTATGACTATGAGGAGCATCGACAATGGCGATCTCCGCCTCCGCCCAAATCCTTCACGACAAACTTGCAACATTGGATTGGTTAAATATAACCAAAATCGAGGGACAAGTCTCTTACAACTTGGTCAGATCCTTCTACGAAGCCATGAATTACGTAAGACTTCCAGAAGAGGGAATCAGCCCTGCATTGGAGACAACAGTTATGGGGATAAAATTTCCTATCAACGTCAAACTGATTGCTCGACTTTTAGAGATTCAGATTGAGGAGAGGATTATCGATCCACATGAACCCCAGACAGTTGCAGAGATCGCTGAATCTAATGAACAATTGTTTAATTTCCTCGCCAAAGAGCCATACACTCAATCAAACAATCATCTTAAGCCATCTTTTGCCGGCCTTGGAAAGATTGTATACGGCCACATCTTGCCAGAAAGGGGGCCTAGAGGCACTATGTCAAGGGCCCAACTCCTTGTGTTGTATTGCATAGAGACGAAAATAAAGGTCTCCCTACCACACATCATCATCCAACAAATGTTGAGGGTGATTCAAAACCCTTTAAAGAAGGAATTCCTCGGCTACGGAGTCTTGATTATGAGGATACTTCACGAGGCAAACGTTGACACTTTCGATGGAACGTCAAAGTTGATCACTGAACCAGTTACAACATCCTCTATCTTCAAAATATCTGCCACGAGGGGAGGGGTAACTGCCGGGGAAGTATTCGGCATGACATTAGGAAATGCTGAAAGTATGAGAGACAAACATGGACGTTGTCTTCGACGAAGTCGACACAAGATTCCTGTCAGGAAAGTACCAAATAACGAGACAAACCAGAATCCTATGGGGTTCCAATTAGGGGATCCCCGTACAATCGAAACAACTACCCCTCACTTATGAATCACCCGTACAACCAACACTTTCCCCCAATGCAAATGACCTACCCTCCATCTATGGGACAATCGAGCCATCAACCACCAATGGGCCAATCGACTAATCTTTATGAACGGTTAGATGAAATGACATCCAATATTGCTAAAATGAGAGAGACTCAACATAATATCTTAACGCGTATGCAAAACCCCGAAACAGAGCGAACAAACTCTCAACCATCCGTTCGTAGTCGTTCTGTACCTAACAGGCGATTTAGAAGGAGCGGTAGTAGGTAGGAAAATTGATTACTGGCAATGTAAGTTTTTTTTATTATATATGAATGAAATGTTTTGTTTAAGACTATCTTTGGTGGGCCAACTTATAACCATTTTTTCTTTTGTATCACTAACTTTGGAGTGCTATGGGACACAACAAAATTGGAGGATACTAAATAAAATGTGGAAGTAAGAAAACCCATGACCTTGTGTGAAAAGAAACATTTGGAGAAAGTTGTATTACTAATATTATCACTAAGTTTACACGGTATGGGACGAGTAAATTTGGACGATACTATTAGTGAACTTCTATTCAGCCAATGTTTTTCGAGACCGTGTTCATACAACTTAACTTGGTTGACACCCTTATTACTAAATTCTTGTGGTATGGGACACATGAACTTGGATAATAATCGAAAAGACTAAGCGTAAGCGTATGAATGCATACGATTGCGATAAAACGTTAGATCAGGATACTTACCGAGGCAAATCTTAGGCTTCTTATGACTCGTATGGTTTTTTAATAAAACATATATGTATGTTCACAAAGCCCACAACAAAATCATTTTAAATACTTACACATGTTTGTACTTATTATATAAACATTCTAACCTTGTATTTTTTACACCATGGCCAAACATACGAGTTATATAGGATTCTTTGATTCCTCAACAAAAACCTTACACTATACTTAGAAAAATAGGTGACTTTAATATTGCAGTACTCTCGAAATTGTTGCTGAGCATATTATAACATTATACTTGGCTCGAGTTCCTAAATCTTGGTTTTCTTTTCTCTTTGCCAGTGAGACAATGCAAACCAGAAAGAGAGGAAGGCCACGTACTGTTCGTCCAGCAGTGCAGGCACCTCCTGAGATTCAGGAACCGCCGCCTCAGACAACAGCACAAGCCACACCCACCACTGCCACTACATCTGGGCAGGCAATACCACTATCACCCGCACCCTTTGCCACACCTCCAAGCATTGAAACCTTATTCGCTGGATTTATTGAGGCGATGAAGGCCACTGTTCAAACTGCCGTTCGTGAGACCGCAGCCAGTCAGGTTGCCACGGTTCAAGCACCTGTAAAATTTGGGTCCGAAGCTCAAACCGATCAGATTACTAAATATAAGCGGCTACAACCTCTTACTTTCGATGGCACCATTGATCCTGATGAGGTGCAAAAGTGGCTAGATGAGTCAAAGAAGGCTCTTGATGCTATGGGAGTCGATGAGACTCGCAAAATTCAACTAGCGACTTACCAACTTGTTGGTGGAGCAAACAAATGGTGGCTTACAGTGAAAGAAGACCCACGGGTCAACATAGCAGATATGACTTGGCAACAGTTCGAGTCAATGTTTATAGATGAGTATTTTTCCAGCGCGGTGACGAAGCAGAAGCGACAGGACTTCGCTAAGCTGTACCAAGGCACCATGACCGTTAGAAAATATGCTGGAAAAAAGAATTATCCGTCTACTCTTTCTCCACCATCTCAACGGAGCGAGATAAGTCTGAGAAATTTTATAATGGCCTTCGCCATGACATTCGGCAAGCCTTATCGATCTTGGATTTCAAGATTTACAAAGAAGTTGTTGACAAGGCCATGAGCTTTGAACAAGAGAAGCTCTTACAGGAACAGCGAATGAATAAGGGCAAACGGCCTGCCACGTTTTCCCAACAAGGCTTGCAACAGGGCAACAAGAAAAAACCCTACTACAATCAAAACCCAGCCCTCCCAGCTCCGGTTTCGAAGAATGAGGCCACAACACCTGCCGCTGAACCTTCTAACCCTAACCACCAGGGTTTCTGAAATCATGGCCGTGGCGGTCGTTATGGACGAGGTGGTCATAGCAACGACAATGGCAGAGGTGGTGGTCGACACCACAATCACCAAGGCCAGCAGAATAATCAGAATGGCCAGCAAAACAATCAGCAGTACAGGCCGACTTGTTTCAACTGCGGCCAGAAGGGTCATGTCAAACATCTTTGTCCGCACCTTCAGCAACCTATTCCTGCTATTCCAGTCCAACAAGCACCACCTGCTGCTAATGCCCAACCTAGGCAGAACCAGGGTCAATGGAATCAGGGTCGAGCCTTTGCCATCGCTCAACAACCCCTCCCAGACAACAATGTAGTTGAAAGTACCTTTCCTTTGTTCAATACATTGGTGCATGTTTTGTTTGATTCAGGTGCTACGCATTCTTTTATATCGTCGTCATTGGTAAGACATTTAGGCCTGCATCCTGAACCCACAAACATCACACTCCATGTCACATCACCGTTCGGATCGGGTACTGACGTGAATTTGCAGTGTTCTCGATGTGAGCTTCGAATGTCAGAACAGATAATATATGCCGATCTTTTTGTGATGGATTTTGAAGACTTTGACATCATCCTCGGCATGGACTGGCTCGCACCACTGAATGCAAAGATCGACTGTATGAACAAGCAAGTTCAGTAAACTTTGCCTACAGGAGAGTTTGTCAAGATTCAGGGAACAAGGCAATGGATACACAAATCAACAACTGCACTTCTCAAGTCACAACTTCGAGCGTTGTCTCTTGGTGACGGCAATGAATCACCAGCTCTGTACCCTCCCGAAGTACGCAATGTTCCCGTCATATCTGAATTCCCAACAGTTTTTCTTAATGACCTTCCTGGTCTACCTCCAGTTAGGGAATTTGATTTTGAGATCAACCTCATACCTGGAACAGGGCCTATCTCAATTCCACCATACAGAATGTCAAATATCGAGCTAGTTGAATTAGACAAACAACTGCAGGACTTAGAGAGTAATGGCTTCATCAGAAAGAGTTCATCACCCTGGGGCGCTCTGGTTCTATTTGTTCGCAAAAAGGATGGTTCGTTACGACTTTGTATCGATTATCGGAAGTTGAATAACGTCACCATCAAGAACAGATATCCATTGCCCAGGATCGATGACTTGTTCGACCAACTTAGAGATGCCAGATACTTCTCTAAGATTGATTTACGGTCCGGTTATCATCAACTCCGGATCCGAGAGTCGGACATTGCCAATACAGCATTCAGAACTCGGTACGGTCACTACGAGTTCTTGGTCATGCCGTTCGGTCTAACAAATGCACCTGCTGCATTCATAGATTTGATGAATCGCATATTCAGGTTATACTTAGACCGGTTTGTGGTGGTTTTTGTGGATGACATCTTAATATATTCCTCCACCGAGGAAGACCATAAAAAACATTTGAAGATAGTCCTCCAGACCTTGAGAAGCCACCAACTGTATGCAAAGTTGAGTAAGTGCGAATTTTGGGCGCCGCGAGTTCAATTCCTCGGCCATGTGGTTTCCGGCAATGGCATTGAGGTCGATGCTTCTAAGGTTGAAGCAGTCTTAAACTGGAAGCAGCCTACCACTGTTACTCAGATTAGGAGTTTTCTTGGTTTGGCTGGCAATTACAGACGCTTCATCAAGGACTTCTCAAAGATTGCTGAACCTATGACCAAGCTCACTCGAAAAGACGTGCGATTTATCTGGAATCCTGCCTGCGAAGCATCATTTCAGGAATTGAAGAAACGCCTCACGACAGCACCTGTACTTATCACTCCAAGAAATGGAATTGGATTTTCATTATACACCGACGCCTCCATCCAAGGGTTAGGTGCCGTACTAATGCAAGAAGGCCAAGTTGTTGCCTATGCCTCGAGGCAACTGAAGATTCATGAGGGTATTTACCCAACACACGACTTGGAACTTGCAGCTGTTGTGTTTGCACTGAAATTATGGCGTCATTACCTATACGGTGAACGGTTCGAGGTCTTCTCAGATCATAAGAGTCTTAAGTACATATACACTCAGAGAGACCTAAACCTCCGCCAAAGAAGATGGTTGGAATTCTTGAAAGACTATGACTTTCAACTCCAGTACCATCCTGGCAAGGCCAATGTTGTGGCTGATGCCCTGAGTAGAAAATCTTATGTTGCTTGCACTCTTAACTATGAAATGGGGAAATTGGCTACAGAAATCGAGAACTTTAACCTCCAATTGAACGAAGATGGACCACGCCCACGACTCTCTCAATTATCAGCTACCTCTGACCTCGTTCACAAGATTTCAGCTACTCAAGCCAATGACCCTATGTTAATGGAGAAACGAGAACTTCTACTCAGCGGGCAAGACCTTCCTCATTGGTTAGTCTCTGATAACGGAGCCGTTTTCTATAAAAAAACGTATTTGTCTTCCGGACGATCCTGAGGTTCGGAAAGACGTGCTTACTGAGATGCACTATTCGAGATACGCTATGCATCCTGGGGGTGACAAGATGTACCAGGATGTCAAGCGACAATTCTGGTTTTCTGGAATGAAGAAGGTAATTGCAGACTTCGTTGCTCGATGTCTTGTTTGCCAGAAAGTTAAGGCAGAACGAAGACTTCCCTCTGGCCTTCTCCAGTCGTTACCTATTGGAGAATGGAAGTGGGAGAACATCGCAATGAATTTTGTTACAGCCTTACCTCAAAATAATAAAGGGCAAGATGCTATCTGGGTTATCATTGACAGACTTACCAAGTCTGCACACTTCTTGCCAATAAAGTTCACGGATAATCCCGCCAAACTTGCAGAACTATATGAAAGAGACATCGTACGCCTTCATGGCATACCACTCACGATCGTCTCTGATCGAGACCCTCGATTCACATCAAACTTTTGGAAAAGCTTCCAGACTAGAATGGGTTCAAAGATCACTATGAGCATAGCCTTCCACCCTCAGACTGATGGGCAGTCAGAACGGCTTATCCAATTCTTAGAAGACATGCTACGATGCTGCATTTTGGACTTTAATGACGGATGGGCAAAGTATTTGCATCTAGCTGAGTTTGCATACAACAACAGCTACCAAACTAGTATCGGCATGGCACCATACGAGGCTCTCTATGGTCGGCCTTGCAGATCTCCGATATGCTGGTTAGATATGACCGATCGACCGCAGTTGGGTCCTGAACTAGTTCAAGAGACTTCTGAGAAAATCACACTAGTAAAGGAACGACTTCGTGTTGCACAAAGTCGACAGAAGAGCTATGTTGACAAACGACTACAACCTCTAGAATTTGATAAGAGAGACTTTGTTTTTATACAAGTCCAGCCCACCCGAGGTGTCAAACGCTTTGGGATCAAAGGAAAGCTCTCCCCGCGGTATATCGGTCCATTTCCGATCATTGAACATATTGGCAAACTTGCTTATAATCTGTCCCTTCCATCGTCCATGCCTAAGGTTCACGACGTTTTTCATGTATCTATGCTTCGCAAGTATCGTCCTGATCCTTCGCATATCATCCCTTTAGTCGAGGTTCGGGTTGAGGAAGGAAATAAATATCAAGAGAAAGCAATACAGATTTTAGATAGAAAAACTCAAGACCTACGGCGACGTAGCATACTACTTGTGAAAGTGCTCTGGGATCACCACGGCATAGAAGAAGCTACATGGGAACTAGAATCCACAATTAAACAAAAATACCCTGAATTTTTTTCTAGTACCACCTGATGATGTGATACATTGTATTATTTTCACTTATAAATACCAGGATGAAACTTTGTTTACACCTATCTTGATCCATTGTTTCACTTCAATAACTACGCCGAAGTCTGAAAATAATATCAATGGATACAGGGATGCACACATGCAGTGGCCTCATTATCAACTTGTGGCTACTTTTCAAGCAGATAACCCTCATCACCACTTGACTTGATTTCGAGGGCGAAATCCCTTTAAGGGGGGTAGAGTGTAATAGCCTGTATTTCACAAAAAAAAAAAAATTACTATTTGGGAAACGCCCGAACGTTCAGGCGCATGACAGAACGTTCAGGCGCAGCTAGAACGTTCAGGCACAAAAAAAATCTCTATATAAGGAACCCTCCTCATTCTCATTTCTCACACCAAAATCACTCTCCTTATGATTTTCCTTCTCTTTCCACTCATTCTAAGTTTTTAGTTTTTGAGACTCTCTGATCGAGACTCTCGGTGCGGTGCGACGAAGTTCTGTCCGGAGGAAAGCGCCAGATCGAAAAGAAGAAGTTTTTATCTGAAGGTGGGGAACGAAACATAGGTTTGCGTGTTTCATAACTTTTATTAAAGTTTACATTCAATTATTATTATGTCTACTATTCATTTACACTGCATTATGTCATATACTGTTTATACTGCCGCACATATGCCTGTATATTTGGAATTCATGTATTGCACTGTTATAATGCCGAATTTGTAGTCAATCTGACTCAACTAGACTCGGTCTTGTCCTCAGTAACTTTAAATAGTGAACGGGAGGCAGCGGGCTGCTTTAGGTGATTGGTATTTAAGCAGACCTTGTGTCTCACCTCTCAACTGGGGACTGATCTAGTTGGTCTTATTGAAAGTTATCAGCTTATACAGTAATACTGAATGTCCTAATCTTGCACGTCGTGATACCGACCCTGATAAGGATCACCAGACGTTGCCAAAATCAGTCTAAATGTCAAAGAAAAGACCAGACCAGTAGACTAGACCAGTTCATGCATTGGCATCATACATATTACCACCTAGGGACGTATATGGTTTATGACTCATAGAATAGTTTTAAGCATTGCTCACTATTCATTATATTTCTCTGGAGAAGGACGTACATGAGAACCCGGCTACACCCGGGGAGGGACATCAGTACGTGAATCCAGAGCATCGTTCCTGTACATGAATTCAGGCGATGTACGCTCATCAAACCATTAATACGTGATGGTGTCATGCATACATACATTTGATTAATTATGATGCTCACATGTGTATTTTAAGATATTTGATATTGAAGTATGTTTTATTAATTGTTATACTCATGCACTATTTACCCACTGAGCGCGTTAAGCTCACTCCATTATTATCCAATCTTACACAGGAAATTAGGGTGGACTGGGTGCAGGTTATAGGACCCACATTTTTGTACCCTTTGTATGATCCATTGGGAATTTTGGGAGTATGTTCCCTTGACCATTTTATGTACAAAAGTATTCTGAATTAAATGAAATCAGATTTGTATTGTATATTGTATTTTCGCTGCGCACTCTGTTATTACCATTATAATTGTTCCAAATGTGCGCCCCGTCCGAGAGTGTACCGCCGATTTAGGCGCGTCCGGGCGGGGTGTGACAGAGATGGCCTCCAATGATGTTAGCATAGTTATGAGAGATGAAGAAATATTTCCTGTAAATTGATTTCCGGTGAGATCAAGCACTCTAAGAGAAGTCAAGTTACTGAGACATGTTGAAAGGATTCCATAGAAATTGTTGTCCTTCAGATGTAGTTCTTGAAGATTGGTCAAATAGCACAAGCCTGTAAAATTGAACATATTTTAAGAAACCTTCATTACAAGAATGTATGCATAATTGGAAGCTAAAGCTTGTAAGACCCATGATTTCTTTTTTTTTTCAAAATGTACATTTAAAGTATACATCTACCTTTATAGAAGCCCCATGTAGCTAAAAAGAAAGTGGTTTGAATTCAGTGATGCTTAATTACGTTTATCAAAATCTACCATTACTAATGCAAAATTAATAACAAGTGTGGTGTACGTACTTATTGGAAATGTTCCATTTAAATTATTGGAACCAAGATGCAGTTTCTTAAGGGACGTGAGTCTTCCAATAGATTGCAACAATATATTACTGTTCAATTCACTCCAGCTGAAGTCGAGTTCCTGTATATTTTTCAATCGAGAGAAAATGTCCTCGTGAGGACCTCCTCCTACAGCTGCAACTGCAATCATAGATGAGGAATATTTATTCAAGTACACTATAAAGTTGAAGGAAGAAAAGAAAAAAAAAACCCAAAGAATCATGCATAGTCGACATGACACCGGGTTTTGTGAAGCTTACCTGGGGAAAGAAATGACCCATTTAAATTATTCCCGCTAAGGGACAGAGACTTAAGGGACGTGAAAGCGCCTAAAGATGTTAGGATGCTGTTGGTGTACCAATTGTTACTAAAGTCAAGGATCTCCAGCTTATTCCATCTAGATAATCTCATAAAACCTGCAGTAAGTGAGATTTTAATTTTGGAAGATATTAAATTAGAAGTTATTAATTAATCAAATATCCCATGCATATGTATGTATGATAATTGACAGTATATATACCGCTAGATATATGAGTGTGTATATATGTTAATGCTTGGTTGTTGGCAAACATATAATGGTGATTTTATGTATATATATATATATATATAACATGCAACTACTTCACCATATACTAATTTCAGTAAAATACATCATGTTTAAGAACATGGAACAGTGCTATATATTAGAGACAAACTGCTGAACCAAATGTTAATTAAAAACTCAATTCCAAATTAGTCTCTTTAATATATAATAAAAACATGTACATAAAGCAAATATATATATGGGAAAATGATTACAAGGCCATTTGATTACCACGAATAACACATTGACGATATATCGAACTTCTTTCTTTTATAAGTAAAAAGATATTCAAGTGTATTTAATCAGAATCACTCATTATTTTAACTATAGTCTCTCCTACCATAAATGCATGTAAAATCCCCATTTTCCTTTTAACTAACTCCCTTCTTGTTAGGGTTGAATTAATTCTTTATATTTTTAATCTATATATATATTGGCTTTTCTTTTGGTAGAAAAAACAAGAAATTGGCTATATATATATATATATATATATATATATATATATATAAATATATGTATGTATGTATGTACATGTGTGTATATCTATGTATATATATGTATATATATATACCTGGGAGAAGTGATGATCCATTTAAATAATTGCCCCTGAGATTCAGTTCTGTGAGTGCACCCAAAGGGGGCATAATGATATTGTATAAGTAGTTTTCAATAAGAAGAAGAACAAGAAAAAAAAAAAGGAAAAAAAGAAAGATAGGTAAATAAAAAGAACAAGGTTAATTCAGCATTCATTTCTATAGTAATTTTATAATAATATACAACTTCTTAGATCAAATAGAGAGAAAAGGAAGCTACAGGTATGTATTGTAGTTCAAGTGCTTTTTTTTTCACTGCCAAGGAAAATGCTGAAATGGCACTCATGGTGTACATAGATAGAAACATTTTCATTAAAGAAAATATTTTTTTAACTACAAAAAATATAACTATATAAGTGCAACTACATCTTCATGATTATTGGACATGGGTGTTTTACATATCTTAAGATACATAGTAAATAATCGGATGACCACGAAGGTAGGTAGTTGCACTTATAGTTATAAATGTTTATAGTTAAAATAGCATTGTTCATTCGTTAACATGCCATTAGATTGTCTCCTACCAACACATAACTCAAGATAGATCGTCAATGTATTAAAGGTGATGTTTCTATAAATTTACATAATGAACGTTAATGTAATACCACTCAACTGTCAACCAAATTAATTAAGCAAGGTATTAATTAATTTATATGGTTGCTAACCGCTGTTCTCTCATCTCCATTTGAAATTAATATTTTGAAAATTTAGATTTGATATGCTTTGTCATCATAAAGCCTTTAGGCTAGATAGTAAATATACAAAAATTTAAAAATTGAATTTGCCCAAACTTTGGTCCCTTATAATTAGAATCGGTTCGGTGAAGTCCGGTTCAACAAAGAGAACTTTTGTAAAATTTGAAATTATACAGAAATATATATATAAAGCATTCTATTTTAAAGTGATAAAGATCTATATTTTTTTTAGATATATTAAAACAATTATACGCTTAAAACTCATTAAATATGAAATATAATGGTTTAAATTTAACTTTATAATGCTATTTTGTTGGTTTTATGTTTAACATAAATAAGAGATTTGTGAATCGATTACATGTAAATTACATGTTTATTTTTGTTTTTAATTAGAGTTTTCTAAATTTTATTTTGTTTCTTCCTTGAATGATTATTTATGCCTTATTCCTTATCTATCAAATTGTACTTCAATCTCAAATATTTTTGTTATTAATTTAAAGATATTCTTTTAACAAAAGTTGAAGTTACATTGATTTTTTAAACTTTGTATTAAAAAGTAAAAAATATTAAAGGATTTTTCTGAGTTACACAAATAATTTTAATAATTTAACAAACTTTGATGAAAATTTTTAAACAATTTGATTACATTTAATTTGTAATTCGGTGGTTGAAAATTTAGATTGAAATTTATACAATTATGTCAAAATTTCATTCCATGCTAATACGTAGCCATCTTCCACCTCTCTTCATAAAGCTTTTAAGCATTTGCAATCATAAAAGCTTTGTGATTCATATGGAATAGCTTCATTGTTTTAGCCTAGCTAATTAATGAATAGGAAGGAATAATTATTAACAGCTAAGTAGATCAGTAGGTGAAGCAAATGTTTACGTACCTATTGAAAGAAATTTCGGTCTATCATACATCATATCAATAAAACCAAGATAGAGTTTCCTAAGAGACGGGAGTACACTCAGAGATGTCAGGATGCTGATGTTGAAGCTATTCCAAGAGACATCAAGGACCTCCAGCTTTGTCAAGCTAGACAATCTCTCCAAACCTGTTATAAATAATATGAGCATGTAAAAAACAAAAGATCCATCTCTCTCTGCATAATTAATTCACCCATAAATTAAACGCATATATGTATGCATACAATATATTATATACAAGTACCTTCATTCTCGAGCCAACCTGTCCAAGAATTGTGAGATAAGTTGAGAAGTTGCAATTCCTTAAAGGGAACGAACATTGTGGCGTTTAGGGTCGAATTTACATCCTCCTTTAAGTAATCGAGGGAGAGGCGGATGACACGACCAGTGGTGAGATTATCAACCACCGCTGTATTTCTTTATAATTTCAATTCCTTTTCCTTTTATAAAAGCCAAGTGAATTAGGACGGAATCTATTAAATTTCTTTGTTTATTTTTTTCATTTACCAGCTATTAAATAACTTTTCAAGACTTCAATTTTCAATGTTATTGGAAAAGCAAAGAAATTAAAAGGGGTGTAATTCAAAACATAATTTAGGGAATGGGCATAAACAAAAGTAAAAAACTATAAAATATCTATTTATTTATTTATTACCTAAATATCTATTTGATTATTTATTACTTATTATATAATTATATTTAATACTAACCGAGAACCGGGTACACGGATTTTTAAGCTCTTGTCAGGATTCGGTTTGGTTTTAAAAACGGACACAAATTTTTTTTTTGTATCCTTTTTGAAATGGGTCGGATGAAAGTGGACAAACGGTCCAGGCCTATTTTGTCACCCCTAACGTTTATGATATATACCTCAATTATATATATTAATTAATTTGAAAAAATATCAACTCAGCCCTCTAATAATTAATTTTTATACTCTTCAACAATAATAAATTAGTAAAATTTTGTAATTAATTAGTATTTACTTTTATTCATAAAATAGAATATTTATGAGTATTTTTTAATGTGTTTTATGCAAAAAATAACAAGAACGAAGTCCATCTTTAGGGTCGGCCATGCAGGGCATTAAGATACATTTCGTCATAATTTTGACATATATTCACTCATTCTGGGCTAATTTGGGCCGAAGGGACTGTTCTCCACTCGTTATTCTCGTGTAGGGTACGGTTGGGGTATGATAGCCTCATCCCAAATAAGTTCGGACTGAGTGTAAATATGACAAAATTATCATGAAATACATTCAAACGCAATATGATATATAAAAAAAAATAAATAAAAATAAAAATAACAGAGTCGGTCGGACATGGCCAACTCTTACAAACGACCCTCCTGTAGAAGGATCGGCCTAGTAGGGCCGACCTCTTCATGACGTTGTATTGAAAAAAAAAATATTTTAGTAATTTCAGGTATTTAAGAAACTATATAAAATAGGTGGAGTAAGATGTAGATAATCTATTAATAGAGTCTCTATTATTATTATTATTATTTAATAATATAATTATATTTCTTTTTTCAAGTGTCCGTACGTGTGGGAAAATTAAGATACGGTGATAGATTATAATTTTCTTTTGTCATTATGCGCTTCATCTATTTATAATATATCTTAATTAGTTAATGATAATTATTTTACAGATAGTAATTTTTAATTAAAGTATTATATATTGATAATTTATATACTTGATCTCTTCTGATTTTTTTTTTTTTTTGTTACCGGTTTTCCGACCCTTTGGAGGTGTGTCCTTTTATCCTTCAGGTCGAAACTAATCCTCTCAGAATTTGAGCAAACTATAGAATATTTCTGACGGCCCTCCCCAAAATGAGTATAACTCCACAAGGAAGGGAAAAGTTTAGATTCAAACTCCAGCCTATCCAATGGGAGTGAGCCACCCATCCAACTCACCCGCGCTATTGTGGGTGATCTCTTCCGTTTTCATTATAACATGTAATAGTTTGGAATTTAAAACTTAATTCAATTAATTGGATTATTTAATTTTATTGAAGTTTAGTTGCGAAAAGAAATTGGTCATAAATACAAAGATCAAAAGTATAAGAAAAAATAATAATAATAATATAAGAAATGAAGAAAATAAGAAAATAAATAGAGCAAGAAGGTGTTAAAAAAATAAAAATCAAAAGATCATCAAGGTCCTCAAGGAGGAGAATTTTCTGGGTCAACTTCTTTTTTGCGTACCTAACGCACTCATAACTTGCAGGTGGCCGTCTCTCCTGACATTATATATTCATGACTTTAATGATCATCCACTTTGAAGACTTGCGCATCATTACTCAGTATTTTCTCATGAAACATTCATAAATTTTTTTTGTTGCATTTGGGTTCATGATCAAAAATCTTTTTAAGAAAAAATTTCGCCCATCCCTAAACATTTTATGAAAAAAAAAAAAAAAAAAACTGATCAAGAAAGCTATTACTTCTAATATATATCATTCAATGATTTATATGTAAAAATATACGCTATTTTTCTTTTTTCGAAGACACCAAACGAGCATAGCACAATGGGTCCCTTAAATTTTTTTTTCTATGCTAAATATTATTTTTTTTTAAAGTTAAAATGTTGTCATCATGGATGGCTTGTGAGGAGAAAAATATGGATGTAGTTGACAACTTGACCCTATTCAGTCTTTAGTGCGGCACCATTAAATTTTAGTGCGCCACCTAGTTGAGTTGGCCCCATAATTATACTCCTAATTATAACTAAGGCTGCTAAATTTCATCAATTTCAAATGGTATCCAAGGAAGCTAATCTTTTCTAGAACTTGTAGGGATTCTTTTTGGAAAAAAAAAAAAAAAAACCCAAATTGAGTTGATTAATTTACAACCGTTTTGGGATAGTGATGTCTCAATGAATTAAGGCAAGAAAGTCCTATTGAGAAAGAAAATCTTTTCAGCTTTAATTTTAATTAGCTTTGGGATCTCATCATCAATATATATGTATATATAGAGAGAGAGAAAAAAAAGGTGAGAAACAATCATCTTCATGGAAGAAACAAAACAGAGCAAAACGTTTTCACGTTCTTCATCACTATATATTTACTTGCATTTCATTTAATAAAAGATCTTCTCATCATATTCATACAAACTAATTAGTTGAAATCAAACAATAAACGTAGCAAAGATACTCCAAAAAATAAATAAAAACCCTTAAAATGGCGTTAAGGGTTACATAGAAAGGAAAATACATAAAAAAGGAGAAAAAAAAAACAAAGCAAAAATAGAATACCTCCACGCTGGCAAACTATTCCCCTCAACGCCGGAAAGTTATTCCCTTCAACGCCAACGAGTTGTTCTCCCTTGACGTCGGCAAGGTGTTCTCCTTGAGTTTCTCCTTGACACGGTGCCGTAAAATTGTGAAAAGTGAAAATAAGATGAAGTAAAAAGAGAATATAGAAAGGTTTAGGGCACAATATTTTTTGTCAGGAGGATGTTTTTTTTTTCACCCTTTTCGGTGACAGCAAGTTTCATCACAGTAATTTTGTTGATATATAAAGGTTTAGGGCAAGTAAAAGTAAAAGGTAAAAATTGGGTTAAATAAAAAAAAAAAAAAGAGAGGGAAAGGCGTGTAGATTTTTTTTTGCCCTTTTCAGCAACCATATGTTTTGTCTCGGTATTTTTTTGTCGCTTAAAGATGTATTTGGCAAGGAAACTTTGATCGTTGTTGCTACGGTGACAAATCATCATTTTTCGCGACCAAATTTTCACTTTAACAACAAAAATAAATTTGTCGCTAATTTCTTTGTCACTTGTTAACATCCGCAACCATACCATAACTTTTATCGTTGTATGTAATATTTGGTGACAAAAATAAGTTTGTCACTAAAACTTCCATCGCCAAATGTCCATTCTCTTGTAATTAGTTAAGAAACTGAGTATAAGTAGAGTTGAGGTCTAGATCTCGAGTTCGCTGAGCGTGTCCCTCATTTATCTGCTCCTATTAGGAGGGTGAGCCCAAACGCCTCTGCCATGTCTGAGTCCGAGAGTATTAGTCTTGTCTAAAGAAAATAAGGACACATCGCGGGTGCCAAAAAATTTGTAATAAAAAAACAAAAAGATGAAATATTGAAGAAAAAATATAACTAAAAAAAAAGGAAGTGTCTAAATCAGATTTGTGGGGGCAGAGGAAGTCGTATTTTCTTTCTTCTTTTTTTTTTGTTTTTTTGTTTTTTATTTCTAATTTTTAATTTCTTTTCTCTTCAAGCGGGAAAGAAGAGAAAGAGGAAGAAGAAAGAGAGTGCAAAAGTCAGAAAGAAGAAGGAACAAAAGATTTGAAGAAGAAATAGAAGAAGAAAGGGAGGGATGAGTGTGGAAATGAGAAAGACAATTAGAAAGAGCAAAATTAAGATGCATGCACGTGTAGAAAGAATAAAAAAGCAAAAGAAAATACTGAATGACTCCCTACCCAGCCACCCACCCCACGAGTCAATCTGCGTCTAAGAATGGGATTTATTATATCGTTGTATTTTTATGACCAACAACTAAACTTCAATAAAATTAAAATAATCTAATTAATTAATTGAATTGATCAGTTTTAAATTATGAACTATTACTTTTCACAATGAAGATTGAAAGAGAAGTTTTTGATGAATTATCAATAAATAACAACAAGCATCAAACATAAATCCTTTTACTCAGGTATTTGTCAATAATAAGTAGATAAAATATCAAGAGATAATATAAATTGAGGTTTGTAACTTTACTTGGCGATTTGATATTTTTAAGGGTCCCTTTCAGTGGTCTTCAATGCACAAAAAACACTTTGAAGGATATACACAAGGCTTATTTCTTTTTTCAAATATAGTAAAATAATAATTCGTCAAGTTTTATTTATTTTTATGTAAACATTACTATATTTCTTTTTTTCATGGGTGTGCACATGGGAAAATTAAGATACGATAACGAATTATAATTTTCTTTTTTCATTATGCGCTTCATCTATTTATAATAGATCTTAGTTAATTATTATTATTTGAGAGATAGTAATTTTTAATTAAAGTATTATATATTGATAATTTATACACTTCTCTTCCGTTTTTTCTTTTTTTTTATTACCTCTATTTTTACATATCAGATAATGTTAGTATATCACTCTTTCTAATTAGTACATTCAAAGGTCTACATTTGTATATATTCAAATCATTTTAGTCAGTTAACCAACTAAGTAGTAATAAGAGCGAGCCTTAGAGTGGGTTGAGAGACTCATTATGAGTTCGAACCCTACTCTGGACATATTCTGATTGAGAGAGAAAAACTCATTAAACGTCGATTGATGATCATTCATTCTCTTTAAAGTAGAGAGTCTTGGGCCTTGGTGCAGACATTTGATTCCTGTGTTAGTAGTTGAACTACTTCTGTCTTTGATTTTTTAATCTAAAATGATTTATATGTAAAAATACACACCATTTTTTTTTTCGAAGACAACAAACTAGCGTAGCACACCGGGTCCCTTGAATTATTTTTTTTCTATACTAAATAGGATTTTTTTTTAAAAGTTAAAATGTTGTGGCTTGTGAAGAGAGAAATGTGGATGTAGTTGACGACGACTTGACCCTTTTGAGTCTTTAGTGCGACACCTTTAGATTTTAGTGCGCCACCAATTGAGTTGGCCCCATAATTATACTCCTAATTATAACTAAGGCTGCTAAATTTCATCAAATTCAAATGGTATCCAAGGAAGCTAATGACAGGTTCCTGTAATGAAAGCTGAGGTTGAGTTCTAATGACAAAAGATGGTGTCATGAGAATTATTAAAAAGACAACAATAAAAATAAAAAAAAAATGTTGTTTTGCCATTTGTTTATGACATATTTCCAAATATTATTACTAAACAAGAAGTGCATGATCACATATCTTTCTTGTCACCAAATCTCTCTATTGAATATTTCTTAGAACTTGCAGAGATTCTTTTTGAAAAAAAAAAAAGAATTAAACTCAAATTGAGTTGATTAATTTACAGCCGTTTGGGATAGTGATGTCTCAATAAATTAAGGCAAGAAAGTCTTGTTTGCAAAGAAAATCTTTTCAGCTTCAATTTTAATTAGCTTTGGAATCTCATCGTCAATATATATATATATATATATATATATATATGTATATATAGAAAGAGAGAGAGAGAACGAGTGAGGGGAGAAACAATCATCTTCATGAAAAAAACAAAATAGAGCAAAATGTTTTTACGTTCTTCATCACTATATATTTACTTGCATTTCATTTAATAAAAAATCTTCTCATCATATTCATACAAACTAACTAGTTCAAATCAAACAATAAGCGTAGCAAAGGTGCTCCAAAAAACAAAAACAAAAAAACCCTTAAAATGGCGTTAAGGGTTATATAGAAAGACGAAAATACAGAAGAAAGGGCAAAAAAAAAAGCAAAAATAAAATACCTCCACCCTTACGGGCGTAGTCGGAAATTTTATTTATGGTAAACTAAAATATTTTCTTAGACAAACTTCGACGGTACAAGAAAAATTTATTGATTGTGATATGTAAATTACTAATATCTAAAGTATAGACATGTGTAGTTCACACATGTAGTTGTAATTTTTACAGTTAAATTATCATTTCTGTAAGGAAAATACTAATCTAACTGCAAAAATTTGTAGCTATATGTGCAACTACACATGTATATCTATTGGATTATTTATTACAGACTTTAAAATATGTAAATTGCTAATATCCAAAAGATAAACATGTATAGTTATTTTGAATCTAACTAAACATTATCACAAAAAATAGTCTAACTAAACTTTTTGAAAATCATTTGACAACCTTATTTTAACACTAAAAATTGATACTTGAGTGACAACTTCAGAGGAGTAGATTTTCAAGTACGTTTAGATGTAAATTTTTTAATTGATTCTGATTATAATTTGTTAGAAATTATTATTTAATATATTAATATTTAATTTGCTTTATATTAAAAAATATATAAGAAAACTTATTTATATATATATATATATATGCTAACTTGGGGCTTACCCGGGCTACAACCCAGGTAAGCCCCAAGGTGGCTCCGCCCCTGTCCACGCTGGTGAGCTATTCCCCTCAACGCCGACAAGCTATTCCCTTCGACGCTGGCTAGTTGTTCCCCCTTGACACCGGTGAGGTATTATTCTCCTTGACGCGATGCCGTAAAATGATGAAAATTGAAAATACGATGAAGTGAAAAGAGAAGATAGAAAGGTTGAGGGCACAATTTTTTTTGTCAGGAGGAAAAAAAAAATTCGCCCTTTTTGGCAACGACATGTTTCGTTGCAGTATTTTTGTCTATATATAAACGTTTAGGGCCAGTAAAAGTAAGAGGTAAAAATTTAAGTAAGAAAAAAAAAGCAGGGAAAGGCATGCAGATTTGTTTTTTGCCCTTTTCAGCTATCACATGTTTCGTCGTGGTATTTTTTGTTGCTTAAAGATGTATTCGGCAAGGAAACTTTGGTCGTTGTTAACGCAGTGAAAAAACATCATTTTTAGGAAGCAAATTTTCACTTTAACAACAAAAAAAAATCCGCCGCTAATTTTTTTGTCACTTGTTAACATCTGCAACTATACCATAACTTTTATCGTTGTATGTAATATTTGGCGATGAAAATAAGCGCATCGCTAAAACTTTTGTCGACAAATGTCCATTCTCTTGTAGTGATTTATCATTCTTTTAGAGCAACATATGCTTACTTTTGTTATGTTTTTAATAATCACAAAACAAAGTTTATAATTATTTTTAGAGTTTTAAAAAAATATGTAGTTTCAAAAGTTAGATAATTATATCTAACTTCAATATATCTCGCCATTAGTTCTGCCTAACATCTTTGTCACTTCAGCATGCATCTTTTATATATAAAACAACAACTTATGAACAAATCCCCGGTATATTTAATAATTTGTTAAAACAAAGTAGCAAAAATTATCTATCTAAAAAATCCCAAGATATTCAAATTCAATATTATATTTAATTAATCTTATTGTTTCTCTATCATCTTATACTAAAATGACATATTTTCAAAATTTGATCAATAAAAGTTGAGACTACAATATTTTTATAAATTAATTTTATATATGGTTAATAGGGTTCAATTTTAATTTGATTGTTAGTTGCATAGGTAGAAAAATAATAATAAATAAAAAGATGAGTGAGTATAATCTTAAATAATTTCATGAGTTAATTAACTTTAAGCATCGTCACAATGTTTATTATGCCCTCATTAATTTAAAACTTTTTTTTTTTCAAGGAACAAAAAAGGGGGCAAAACTAGAAAAAAAGAAGAAGCAAAAATAGCCTTGAGGAACCAGATTTCGCAGTTAATCGGTCTTTACAATGACAAAATAAGGTGTCGTCGCTAAGGAGAATGAAGATTCTGTCGCTCAATAGGAAATTAGCGACAAAGGGCTACGCGACGGAGCATCTCTGTTGCGAAGAGTGGTGCGAGCTCGCACAAATCATTTAAACCCATCCTCGTCATCAGAACGCTCAACTATCACCATCGAAGAGGAAAAACAATGCAGTTGATTCGCAGATTTGCGCGCCAAAAACCCACCCTAACTCCTGGATTGCATTACGAAGCTTTCCGACTTCCGATTCTTCGTCTCTGAGGAAGAACGTCGCGTCTCTTCTCGATTCCCTTTACCTCTAACCAGGTGTGCTACCTTTTATATAACCTAGCTCTTAAATTTGCCTTCATTTCTTACTTTCTATTCATCAAATTCAATGTTTAAGCTCGTTCTGATCTACTTTTTTTTAAATTAGTGAAATCGTATGATTAATTTGATCCTCCTTTTTCTTTCTTAATATGATTTTCTTATAGTTTTTTGGTCGATTGGAGATGGCTTCGTTGAATTGGCGACAACGCTTCTCTTCTTTATTTAAGACTTCGAATCATTTGAGCCCAAGGTAACGGATCCTAATATTTTGAAGTTTTTATGGATTTTCTTTCTTCTTCATCTTTTTTATAAGTTCTTTTTTTGGTTTTGTTGAATGTCGATTTATGATTTGGTGAAGCATCAATTGGATTCTGTAGATTCTTACATTTTTAGTTTGAGATTAATTCTAATGGCCGGAAAAGGTGATTCCACAGTTCCACTTTGAAATCTAGAATTGGGTATTAGAATTAGAATACCCAAAGATCAAATTAATGTACTCTTTATTCATAAAGTAATTATTAAAAACATCCACACTTTTATTGAAAAAAAAAAAAAAATACACAACATACTACTCATGCATCTTCTAGTTTTATTATTGCAAATTAAATAAGATGAAAATGAAAGTACCATAATGCTGACCATGCGTCTACATAAAAGGATGAACGAATACCTTGTAATATACGTCAATTAAGAAGTATTGACATGAATCAATAATCCTCCCTTCAATGAAATGAAACCATCTTCGTCGCCAATGCGGGTTGACGTAGAGAACAGCAAAGAAGCTCAGCAAACACATGACATATGAGACAATAAAACTTACAAAGAAAGTTTCGGTGTCGATGCCGTGTTTATCCCCCCGGTTTGTACGTGATGGTGTCATTGTTGGATTCTCTTCAGCTGATGACGAACAATTTTTTGCCAATATTAATGGTGGTGTACCGCAAAGAAGTGGATTTCCATCGTAGCAAGATTCGTTGAATGTTCCAAACTGTCCTCCAACCGGTGTTCTTCCTGATAAGTCATTGTATGCCACTGAGAATATCTCAAGAGAATTCAACTCATTCAAATTTGACGGGATTTCTCCAGTCAACTTGTTGTGCGAAAGGTCTAAGCTCTCCAATTGCTTCATATGTGACAAAGCACCGGGAATTTTTCCATTTAATTGGTTATGAGACAAGTTCAGTCCATGCAAATCACTTAGCTCTCCAATTTCATGGGGGATTTCCCCAGTTAATTTGTTGCATGACAAATCCATTGCAGACATGATATTAAGCATACTTCCCTTGTAAGAGCTGGATCTACTCTTGGTTGTTAACTCCACTTCTACCTGTTCCATCAATTCATCTCCATACATTGCATCATCTTTGTTTGTATCATATAGGGAAGTTTCTGAAAATTTAGCAATAAACTGTGTATCAAAAGCATGGCTAGGAATACTTCCAAATGCGATGTTTATTAAGCACGAGGGTATTGATCCCAACAACTTGTTACGGGAAAGGTCGAGTATCCCTATTTGGTTCAATTGGCATAACTGATGAGGAATTAAACCACTCAAATCGTTGCCTTTCAAACTGAGAATTTTCAAATTGACAATTCCACCAATCCAACTAGGAATACTTCCTGAGAAGTTGTTGTCTCCTAGCTTCAACGTCACCAATGATGTTTTACTAGATTGGAGAAGACTAATATCTTGAATCAATCCCGTAAATCTATTTCCTTGCAAATGTAGGTATTGAAGTTTGGGTAACTTCAAACAAGATGGCATAGATCCTGAAAGATCATGGTTTTGAGAGAGATCCAAATATAGAAGTTCAACCAATCCACAAAACTCATAGGGAATAACTCCGTCAAATGAATTCTCTCTCAAGACAAGTATTTCTAAATGTGTTAAGTTACCCATCCAAGCAGGAATCGTACCTGACAAATTATTCTTGCCAACATTGAGTACCTGTAAGTATGAACATTTGGAAACTCCAATTGGAATGCCGCCGATGAATGTATTGTTATCCAAATGTAGAAACTCCAAGTCATTCAAGTTAAAGTAACCTCTTGGAAATATTGGACCACGAAGATCATTATTTGATAGCTTCAAAATGCTCAATGAAATGCAGCCAATGCTCAAATTCTCTGGTAATTCTCCTGAAAAGTGGTTACTCGACAAATCTAAACCTTGTAGCTCTCTCATTGCATCAATAGAAGAAGGAATGTTCCCTCCCAAGTCATTTTTTGACAAATTTAGAAAGATTAGGTTTGGTAGAATCTCACCAATATTCTCTTGAAGAGTCCCTTGAATGCGATTGTTAGATATGTCTAACTTATTCAAACTCATATTAGAATGACTTGGCAGAAGAAAAGGACCTTCCAAAGAGTTGTTTCTTAATTTTAGAACTTTCAAGTTGGTATTGTTCTCCATCAACCAATTAGGGAAATTTCCTTGTAAGCCGGCATGGGAGAGATATAGTTCTTCCAAGTTATATTGACCATTGAGGAACTCGAGAATAACATCTGTCCTGTGCTTGCCGAAATTGCAATATGACAAGTCCAGAATCTTCAACTGAAACTTGTAAAGCCATTTGTGCTGTGGATATTCATGATGATCAGTTTCTACCTCTAAATCATTGGAGCCAGAGTAACTAAGAAGGTACACTTTCACAAGTTTGGAAAGGTTGGCAAGTGAGATGAGTGGGAATATTGTAGCCTCAAAATTATTGTCGGCAAGTGAGATGTGCTCCAATGATGTCATGAAAGTTATTGGAGATGAAGACGAAATATTTCCTGTAAATTGATTTCCGGAGAGATCAAGCACTCTAAGAGATGTCAAGTTGCCAAGACATGTTGGAAGGCTTCCGTGGAAATTGTTTTCATTTAGACGTAGTTCTTGAAGTTTCTTTAGATTGCACAAGCCTGTAATATTGAATATTTGATAAAATCTCCATTACATTCATATATGAAAGTGTAAATTTTATTATAATATACAAAAGTGAGATCTTGAAAGAAATTGGTTTGAATTATATATATATATATATATATATATATATATATATATATATATATATATATATATATATATATATATATATATACATATTTGTAGGTAAAACCGCAACCCATTAATAATGCATAGAAAAATGACATTAACATATATCAATTAATTAAAGTGCTAATAAAATAAAATATTAAAAAAGTTGTTAATGGACTTATGTTATACGTGTATAGCAAGTGTAGTGTGAAATACGTACCTTTTGGAAATGTTCCATTTAAACCATTGTAACCAAGATCCAGTTTCTCAAGAGACGTGAGTGTTCCTAGAGATTGCAACGACCTATTGCTGTATCCACTATGGAAAAGATCGAGTTCTTGCAACTTTTTCAATCCAGAAAAAATATACTCGTGAGGTCCTTCCTCTGCGGCTGCAGTTTTACTAATAAGGTTCGTTATCAAAGATTATTTTAATAGTAATAAATTGCTAATTATGAATTTTCTTATTAATTAATGAAAAACTTCTAAATAATACTGTAAGGTACATGCCAAATTTTGACTTTTAATCTAGCTTGTTTAATTTATCTAGCTTGTTTAAATAATAAGTTTGGCTTTACAATTAAGAAGACAAATTAGTAATCGAGCTTACCTTGGGGAGGAAATGAAGGATAATTCGAGTAAAGTGATAGAAACTTAAGGGACGTGAAAGTAGCCAGTGATGGTAGGATGTTGTCGGTCATGAGGTCATTGCCACTTAGGTCAAGGATCTCCAGCTTATTCCATCTAGATAATCTCAAAAATCCTGCAGTGACAGAGAATATATACATATTCTGAGGCGTTAATTTAACAAGTAATTAAATATCCCATGCATATATAAATGATAATTGATGAGTGCCATACCACTAGATACTCAATATCAGTATCAGCACGCATAGAATTGGTTGTCAAGAAAGAAACAGAGGAAATAATAAAGTGATGATTGAATGTTGAGAGCCCATCAGCCGGGAGGACATTTTCTGTTAAGATTATATGTATATACATATACATACATACATATATATATATATAATCATACATATCTCTGTTCCAATGTTAGAGATTAAGAGAGATCAATTACTGACAAAGTTTAATAACGTACAGAAATAATAAGAATTTGGTTATGTATATATGTGAAATGAAGGGTTCCATTAAATTGAGTGTAGCTAATATCCAACTTCTTAAGAGATGTGAGTGCACCCAAACAGAACAAAACCCTGTTGTCAAATCCATTGGAATTGAGAAATAGTATCTCAAGCTTATTGAATCGACATAAGATATCTGCACAATAACAATATCATATATGCATTCATGCTGTTAAACAGAAAACATTAATGGAAGTTGTCCAAGTATAAATATGTGTTAAATTGGTGTTGTTATCCTAATTAGGTCTAGAGCTCTCGTATCATCATAAGATCAATCAAATACATATTATCTTAATCTATGGTATGTATGTCTCTAATAGTTAAGATCTATCAATTAATGGGATCCACAAACCTAAACCATAAATTTGTATCATTTGACGATCAACTCACATCCACTGATTTAAAAACAATTATTATGTCTATAACAAAGTTAAGCAGAGAAGTAATTTTTTTTTGAATGAAGAAGACATTACATGACAGCAGTCATGTAACATTATCATCATCATCATCATCATTTTAATTAGTGGCCATTATTTGCAGAAACTAATGATAGTTGTGGTGAACGGTAAAGCAGGCAATTAAAAGATAGAACCCAACTATATATCTTTAAATTAAAAATATAAAAAATATAAAAAAAATGAATGATGAATGAATGAGAGAAACTTTAGATGAAAATGATATACTTGTCCCTTATATGTCATTTGAGCAAGTATTTTGAGTCTGCTTCTTATGATTTATATATGTCTTTCCAAGTTTTTATACCTTTCTCTTCTTCTTTTTTTCTTTTTTCATTTTATATTTAACTAGATTGTTATTTATTAAATTATAACATATCCTCAAAAGCCAAATTTTTTAATGATTAAATACTTATATATTTTTGGTTTTTTATTTTTTTATTATCTTAATTTATTTACACAAAAATATATATTTGTGCAAATTGCAAAGGGCTTGAGTATCCCTCAATTTTTTTGTGCTCGGATATTTTGTATTTAGTTTTTTTGTTAATTATTTATCACTTTAGTTTAGTAAATTACAAGGTAACGAATTTTAAAATGGACTGAAATCACTACTTATAAAAATTTTAAAAAAAATCATTATTAATAGGATATAATAATTTTTAACATATATGCTCAATCATGAATTAATAATTATAATATATAGATATTTTGTTTTATTATTTTATTTGATTTCACTATTTAAAAGTTTTTTTAAAATTTCTTTTCTAAAAGCAATTGCCTATAGCCCGGGATGAATACTTGTATTAATTAAAAAGTATATGATATTATCAAGTTATTCGTTGTATAATTTTCTTTTTTTTAAAAAAGAAATTTCAAGTATAAATGTGTTAAAATTTATAATTTAATAGAATCATGATGTTATCAAGTTATTTGCTAAATGGTTAGAATTAGCATTAATTTGTCGACAAATTTAACACCAAATTGATTCGCCCATGGTATTTTATTATGTTTTCAAATAGTTTGGAAAACACCCTATACGGCTATACTAACATATTTATTATGTTTGGATTCAACTGTGTTTTAATATTAAACACGTGACTCATGTTTAGATCCAATTCACTTTAAAATAAGGCTGTTCAATTGTATTTGTGCAATGGCATCGCAAATTTAAGGTAGTGATTATTGTACTTATTAAATTTATAATTATATGAAGACCTTAATAGATTGATTATAAATTAAGAAAATTATTATTTAAAAAAATGAAAATATTATAAAAAACAATAAATAAGAAGGTTTCAAGTAAAATAATGATCAAATTTACATAAAAACAAGTTATTTAAAATAATTTGATATAGTAGCAAGTAGATATATATATAGAATATTGAATTCATTAATTTACATAATAAAGTGTGGTTTACAGAAAAAAAATGTTATTCTTACCTAATAATCTTATTAATATATGTACTTATTAAATTAAAAATTATTTTGACATATGCCACTAACTCTCTTCCTCTTCCAGGTTTTCTTCTACATCTATATATCCCGTTTCCGATCTCGGCAATCTCCTAGATCACGTCTTACAAAATTATATACAAATTTATGCATAAGGCTTATTTTAAACATGGTACTTTCATTTTCACTTTTTCCATCTAATAATGTATTTCTTATTTATATATGTTTATGTTGATAAAGAGATATTTATTGTTGGATGGCCTGTCGGTACGAGCTGACCTGAATATTAGCAGAGTTAACCGGACACTGTAAGCAAATGAAGCTACGCGGAAAATCCTCCGAGCTGAGGTGGAGGGACGAGAATTGCGTACAAATTACGCGATACATATGACAGATCAGCTTGAATCACCTAATAGGAGCCTTCCGAGCCAAACTAGCGAGAGGATTCTTACGAAAATCCCGAAAACACAATGATGACGATAGCTCAGCCTTGCTCGGTGCAGTGCTGCTCAGGATTGTTAGCTGGGCTTTAAGAGAAGCTGATCATTTCAAACGAGATACAGAAGATAAGGGAGTCATTTCTAGCACGTCACATCCCGAAAAATTTGGAATAGCTATACGTATCAAATACGAATTTTGACATAAAGATGGAATGATACTCCTTTTCCAAGACGAACCAAGAAGATAAGGATCCTCATATCCAACCAACCCAAAATAGATGAGCTCATCTAATTCATCTCAACCAACGACGAGACGACATGTGACACCTGCCTACAGGGTGGCTAGCCACTCCGATCAGAGGACATTTTCTATAAATAAAACCTACAACCCTCCTCATAAGGTACGAACAACTTTCTACAAGAGTTAATGTTACAGTCTTAAATAAGCTCTAACTTACGCATCAGAAGGTCTTTGGCCGGCACTATAACGGTGTTTCTTACGATAGCCCTATTTCTCTCTTCTTCTCTCAGCCTTGCTCGGTGCAGTGCTGCTCAGGATTGTTAGCTGGGCTTTAAGAGAAGCTGATCATTCCAAACGAGATACAGAAGATAAGGGAGTCATTTCTAGCACGCCACATCCCGAAAAATTCGGAATAGCTATACGTATCAAGTACGAATTTTGACATAAAGATGGAATGATACTCCTTTTCCAAGACGAACCAAGAAGATAAGGATCATCATATCCAACCAACCCAAAATAGATGAGCTCATCTAATTCATCTCAACCAACGACGAGACGACATGTGACACCTGCCTACAGGGTGGCTAACCACTCCGATCAGAGGACATTTTCTATAAATAAAACCTACAACCCTCCTCATAAGGTACGAACAACTTTCTACAAGAGTTAATGTTATAGTCTTAAATAAGCTCTAACTTACGCATTAGAGGGTCTTTGGCCGGCACTACAACGGTGTTTCTTACGATAGCTCTATTTCTCTCTTCTTCTCTCAGCCTTGCTCGGTGCAGTGTTGCTCAGGATTGTTAGCTGGGCTTTAAGAGAAGCTGATCATTCCAAACGAGATACAGAAGATAAGAGAGTCATTTCTAACATGCCACATCCCGAAAAATCCGGAATAGCTATACGTATCAAATACGAATTTTGACATAAAGATGGAATGATACTTCTTTTTCAAGACGAACCAGGAAGATAAGGATCATCATATCCAACCAACCCAAAATAGATGAGCTCATCTAATTCATCTCGACCAACGACGAGACGACATGTGACACCTGCCTACAGGGCGACTAGCCACTCCGATCAGAGGACCTTTTCTATAGATAAAACCTACAACCCTCCTCATAAGGTACGAACAACTTTCTACAAGAGTTAATGTTATAGTCTTAAATAAGCTCTAACTTACGCATCAGAGGGTCTTTGGCCGGCACTACAACGGTGTTCCTTACGATAGATAGCCCTATTTCTCTCTTCTTCTCAAATCTAGTTGATAAACCCTCGTTGGAGCCGGAGAGTTCGTACTTCTAGATTATATTAACTCCTCCATGCATTCATCTATTTAGTATTGGTCAGATTTTGTACCAATATTTATGGATATCATTTTGATTATGTTTATAATCATTAAGTTTTTTTCGGTTAAAATCTATGTTTTTATTTCCTAAGTAAATACGAAGGATCATTTGCTTTTCTTTCAATAGTTATGAAGATATTAGCATCTTACAATTTAATAACACAAATTTTTTTAAAATAAATGAAAGTTTCACAAAATATTTTTTAATAAAACGCTTTCTGTTGTTCAAATTTATTTACTTTTATTCTTTTGAGTTAATTATGTAAAATGTCCATGCAATGCATGGGTTTACAAACTTGTTTTAAATAATAATTAATAAAGCTATTAAGTAATTAATTTTTGTTAGATATGTAACAGTTGCATAGAGAGGAAAGAAACTCATCAATGACGAAGTTTAGTAATGTACAGTAAATAAAAAATAAAAAAAATTGGCTGCAGATATTCATGTCTATATTTATATCATTACTATTATAATAAGAATACTTTAGATAGTTAAGGATGAGACATTTTTTTCTACCCAAAGTATTCTTAAAAAGTTTATTTTATTTTTATTTTAAAAAATAATAATTTTATTGTTAATAGGGATAAAATAATAATTTTATAATGAACTAATTTTAAGTTTTTTTCAACACCCTACATTTTAGGCTTTTTTTAAAAAAAAATTCTTTTTTAATTTACCCTTCTAACTTCTAATTTTACTCTTAATTGTCCTTATTAATATTTTTGAATAATTTTAGTTATTTGGATCACAATAAAAGACAAAACATATATAATTATTTTTTAAAAAAAAGTTATTTTATTTTAATTATTTTTTAATAAAAATTATGTGCAATGCACGTGCACAAACACTAATATTATTATAATTATAATAAGAATACTTGGGATAATTGATGGTAAAATCTTTTTCTTACTCAAAATATCCTTGAAAAGTCTATTTTATTTTTTTAAAAAAATTAATTTTATTATCAATAATTTTATAATTAACTAATTTATAATTTTTCTTTGTACCCTACATTTTAGGCTTTTAAGTTTTTTTTGTTTCCTAATTAACCCATTGAACTATTAAGTTTTACTTCTAATTACCCTCATCCGTATTTTTGAATAACTTTAGTCATTTTGATCATATTAAAAAATAAAACATACATAATATTTTTTTTAATAAAAAATTATTTTATTATAATTAATGTAAAATTAAAACTAAGTGCAACCCATGTGTACAAATATGTTATACCTGAGGGAAGTGATCCATTTAATCGATTGAAGCCAAGATATAGTTTCTTAAGGGATGCGAGTCCACCCAAAGATGACAGAATGGTATTGTCTAAGTTATTTTCTCTAATGTCTAGTACCTCAAGCTTTCTCAACCTGGACAAAATATCTGCAGTAATAAAAAGAAAAACAAGGTTAATTATGTCGTCATGTCTATTATAACATTAAACATAGCATAATAAGTTAACTATTTAACTTGCTCTCCTTTTTAAACATCTTCTTCTCTTTGAAATTACTTTAGTCAGTATATCTTCATTTTACAAATAATTACAATGACATGCAGTAATAATTATCTATACTATTATAATAAATCTACTTAAAACTTTTGACCGCACGACCATTTTTGCATTTATCTCATATTTGCCCTCATTTTTGTTCTTTTCTAAAAAATCTAAATATTAAATTGATGGGAGTATAATTATTAGCATTTTACCTCAACCCATAATTCTTACCCATTCCACAAATCTTGGCAACAGTTAATTAACTCATTCCCCAGATTGGGGAGGAAATAAAGCATCATTCCCTCTAGATAATGATAGAGACTTAAGGGACGTGAAAGTAGCCAGTGATGGTAGGATGTTGTTGGTCATGAGTTCATTGTCACTTAGGTCAAGGATCTCCAGGTTATTCCATCTAGATAATCTCAAAAATGCTGCAGTGACAAAGAATATATACATATTCTGAGGCGTTAATTTAACAAGTAATTAAATATCCCATGCATATATAAATGATAATTGATGAGTGCCACACCACTAGATACTCAATATCAGTGTCAGCACACATAGAATTGGTTGTCAAGAAAGAAACAGAGGAAATAATAAAGTGATGATTATATGTATATACATATACATATATATATATATATATAATCATACATGTACTACATGTACATATACATATCTCTATTGCAATATTAGAGATTAAGAGAGATCAATTACTGACAAAGTTTAATAACGTACAGAAATAATAAGAATTTGGTTATGTATATATGTGAAGGAAGGGTTCCGTTAAATTGATTGTAGCTAATATCCAACTTCTTAAGAGATGGGAGTGCACCCAAACAGGGCAAAACCCTGTTGTCAAATCCATTGGAATTGAGATATAGTATCTCAAGCTTATTGAATTGATATAAGATATCTGCACAATAACAATATCATATATGCATTCATGCTGTTAAACAGAAAACATTAATGGAAGTTGTCCAAGTATAAATATGTGTTAAATTGGTGTTGTTATCCTAATTAGGTCTAGAGCTCTCGTATCATCATAAGATCAATCAAATACATATTATTTTAATCTATGGTATGTATGTCTTTAATAGTTAAGATCTATCAATTAATGGGATCCACAAACCTAAACCATAAATTTGTATCATTTCACGACCAACTCACATCCACTGATTTAAAAATAATTATTATGTCTATAACAAAGTTAAGCAAAGAAGTAATTCTTTCTTGAATGAAGAAGACATTACATGACAGCAGTCATGTAACATTATCATCATCATCATCATCATCATCATTTTAATTAGTGGCCATTATTTGCAGAAACTAATGATAGTTGTGGTGAACGTTAAAGCAGGCAATTAAAAGATAGAACCCAACTATATATCTTTAAATTAAAAAAAATAAAAAAAATAAAAAAAATGAATGATGAATGAATGAGAGAAACTTTAGATGAAAATGATATACTTGTCCCTTATATGTCATTTGAGCAAGTATTTTGAGTCTGCTTCTTATGATTTATATATGTCTTTCCAAGTTTTTATACCTTTCTCTTCTTCTATTTTTCTTTTTTCATTTTTTATTTAACTAGATTATTATTTATTAAATTATAACATATCCTCAAATGCCAAATTTTTTAATGATTAAATACTTATATATTTTTGGTTTTTTATTTTTTTATTATCTTAATTTATTTACACAAAAATATATATTTGTGCAAATTGCAAAGGGCTTGAGTATCCCTCAGTTTTTTTGTGCTCGGATATTTTGTATTTAGTTTTTTTTCTTAATTATTTATCACTTTAGTTTAGTAAATTACAAGGTAACGAATTTTAAAATGGACTGAAATCACTAGTTATAAAATTTTTTAAAAAATCATTATTAGTAGGATATAATAATTTTTTAACATATATGCTCAATCATGAATTAATAATTATAATATATAGATATTTTGTTTTATTATTTTATTTGATTTCACTATTTAAAAGTTTTTTTAAA
Organism: Paratinospora sagittata; assembly: GCA_035771175.1. Lineage (NCBI taxonomy): Eukaryota > Viridiplantae > Streptophyta > Magnoliopsida > Ranunculales > Menispermaceae > Paratinospora > Paratinospora sagittata. The sequence goes on from CM069599.1 coordinate 31,120,461, forward strand.
ATTTCTTTTCTAAAAGCAATTGCCTATAACCCGGGATGAATACTTGTATTAATTAAAAAGTATATGATATTATCAAGTTATTCGTTGTATAATTTTCTTTTTTTTAAAAAAGAAATTTCAAGTATAAATGTGTTAAAATTTATAATTTAATAGAATCATGATGTTATCAAGTTATTTGCTAAATGGTTAGAATTAGCATTAATTTGTCGACAAATTTAACACCAAATTGATTCGCCCATGGTATTTTATTATGTTTTCAAATAGTTTGGAAAACACCCTATACGGCTATACTAACATATTTATTATGTTTGGATTCAACTGTGTTTTAATATTAAACACGTGACTCATGTTTAGATCCAATTCACTTTAAAATAAGGCTGTTCAATTGTATTTGTGCAATGGCATCGCAAATTTAAGGTAGTGATTATTGTACTTATTAAATTTATAATTATATGAAGACCTTAATAGATTGATTATAAATTAAGAAAATTATTATTTAAAAAAATGAAAATATTATAAAAAACAATAAATAAGAAGGTTTCAAGTAAAATAATGATCAAATTTACATAAAAACAAGTTATTTAAAATAATTTGATATAGTAGCAAGTAGATATATATATAGAATATTGAATTCATTAATTTACATAATAAAGTGTGGTTTACAGAAAAAAAATGTTATTCTTACCTAATAATCTTATTAATATATGTACTTATTAAATTAAAAATTATTTTGACATATGCCACTAACTCTCTTCCTCTTCCAGGTTTTCTTCTACATCTATATATCCCGTTTCCGATCTCGGCAATCTCCTAGATCACGTCTTACAAAATTATATACAAATTTATGCATAAGGCTTATTTTAAACATGGTACTTTCATTTTCACTTTTTCCATCTAATAATGTATTTCTTATTTATATATGTTTATGTTGATAAAGAGATATTTATTGTTGGATGGCCTGTCGGTACGAGCTGACCTGAATATTAGCAGAGTTAACCGGACACTGTAAGCAAATGAAGCTGCGCGGAAAATCCTCCGAGCTGAGGTGGAGGGACGAGAATTGCGTACAAATTACGCGATACATATGACAGATCAGCTTGAATCACCTAATAGGAGCCTTCCGAGCCAAACTAGCGAGAGGATTCTTACGAAAATCCCGAAAACACAATGATGACGATAGCTCAGCCTTGCTCGGTGCAGTGCTGCTCAGGATTGTTAGCTGGGCTTTAAGAGAAGCTGATCATTTCAAACGAGATACAGAAGATAAGGGAGTCATTTCTAGCACGTCACATCCCGAAAAATTTGGAATAGCTATACGTATCAAATACGAATTTTGACATAAAGATGGAATGATACTCCTTTTCCAAGACGAACCAAGAAGATAAGGATCCTCATATCCAACCAACCCAAAATAGATGAGCTCATCTAATTCATCTCAACCAACGACGAGACGACATGTGACACCTGCCTACAGGGTGGCTAGCCACTCCGATCAGAGGACATTTTCTATAAATAAAACCTACAACCCTCCTCATAAGGTACGAACAACTTTCTACAAGAGTTAATGTTACAGTCTTAAATAAGCTCTAACTTACGCATCAGAAGGTCTTTGGCCGGCACTATAACGGTGTTTCTTACGATAGCCCTATTTCTCTCTTCTTCTCTCAGCCTTGCTCGGTGCAGTGCTGCTCAGGATTGTTAGCTGGGCTTTAAGAGAAGCTGATCATTCCAAACGAGATACAGAAGATAAGGGAGTCATTTCTAACATGCCACATCCCGAAAAATCCGGAATAGCTATACGTATCAAATACGAATTTTGACATAAAGATGGAATGATACTTTTTTTCCAAGACGAACCAGGAAGATAAGGATCATCATATCCAACCAACCCAAAATAGATGAGCTCATCTAATTCATCTCAACCAACGACGAGACGACATGTGACACCTGCCTACAGGGCGACTAGCCACTCCGATCAGAGGACCTTTTCTATAGATAAAACCTACAATCCTCCTCATAAGGTACGAACAACTTTCTACAAGAGTTAATGTTATAGTCTTAAATAAGCTCTAACTTACGCATCAGAAAGTCTTTGGCCGGCACTACAACGGTGTTCCTTACGATAGATAGCCCTATTTCTCTCTTCTTCTCAAATCTAGTTGATAAACCCTCGTTGGAGCCGGAGAGTTCGTACTTCTAGATTATATTAACTCCTCCATGCATTCATCTATTTAGTATTGGTCAGATTTTGTACCAATATTTATGGATATCATTTTGATTATGTTTATAATCATTAAGTTTTTTTCGGTTAAAATCTATGTTTTTATTTCCTAAGTAAATACGAAGGATCATTTGCTTTTCTTTCAATAGTTATGAAGATATTAGCATCTTACAATTTAATAACACAAATTTTTTTAAAATAAATGAAAGTTTCACAAAATATTTTTTAATAAAACGCTTTCTGTTGTTCAAATTTATTTACTTTTATTCTTTTGAGTTAATTATGTAAAATGTCCATGCAATGCATGGGTTTACAAACTTGTTTTAAATAATAATTAATAAAGCTATTAAGTAATTAATTTTTGTTAGATATGTAACAGTTGCATAGAGAGGAAAGAAACTCATCAATGACGAAGTTTAGTAATGTACAGTAAATAAAAAATAAAAAAAATTGGCTGCAGATATTCATGTCTATATTTATATCATTACTATTATAATAAGAATACTTTAGATAGTTAAGGATGAGACATTTTTTTCTACCCAAAGTATTCTTAAAAAGTTTATTTTATTTTTATTTTAAAAAATAATAATTTTATTGTTAATAGGGATAAAATAATAATTTTATAATGAACTAATTTTAAGTTTTTTTCAACACCCTACATTTTAGGCTTTTTTTAAAAAAAATTTCTTTTTTCATTTACCCTTCTAACTTCTAATTTTAATCTTAATTGTCCTTATTAATATTTTTGAATAATTTTAGTTATTTGGATCACAATAAAAGACAAAACATATATAATTATTTTTTAAAAAAAGGTTATTTTATTTTAATTATTTTTTAATAAAAATTATGTGCAATGCACGTGCACAAACACTAATATTATTATAATTATAATAAGAATACTTGGGATAATTGATGGTAAAATCTTTTTCTTACTCAAAATATCCTTGAAAAGTCTATTTTATTTTTTTAAAAAAATTAATTTTATTATCAATAATTTTATAATTAACTAATTTATAATTTTTCTTTGTACCCTACATTTTAGGCTTTTAAGTTTTTTTTGTTTCCTAATTAACCCATTGAACTATTAAGTTTTACTTCTAATTACCCTCATCCGTATTTTTGAATAACTTTAGTCATTTTGATCATATTAAAAAATAAAACATACATAATATTTTTTTTAATAAAAAATTATTTTATTATAATTAATTTAAAATTAAAACTAAGTGCAACCCATGTGTACAAATATGTTATACCTGAGGGAAGTGATCCATTTAATCGATTGAAGCCAAGATATAGTTTCTTAAGGGATGCGAGTCCACCCAAAGATGACAGAATGGTATTGTCTAAGTTATTTTCTCTAATGTCTAGTACCTCAAGCTTTCTCAACCTGGACAAAATATCTGCAGTAATAAAAAGAAAAACAAGGTTAATTATGTCGTCATGTCTATTATAACATTAAACATAGCATAATAAGTTAACTATTTAACTTGCTCTCCTTTTTAAACATCTTCTTCTCTTTGAAATTACTTTAGTCAGTATATCTTCATTTTACAAATAATTACAATGACATGCAGTAATAATTATCTATACTATTATAATAAATCTACTTAAAACTTTTGACCGCACGACCATTTTTGCATTTATCTCATATTTGCCCTCATTTTTGTTCTTTTCTAAAAAATCTAAATATTAAATTGATGGGAGTATAATTATTAGCATTTTACCTCAACCCATAATTCTTACCCATTCCACAAATCTTGGCAACAGTTAATTAACTCATTCCCCAGATTGGGGAGGAAATAAAGCATCATTCCCTCTAGATAATGATAGAGACTTAAGGGACGTGAAAGTAGCCAGTGATGGTAGGATGTTGTTGGTCATGAGTTCATTGTCACTTAGGTCAAGGATCTCCAGGTTATTCCATCTAGATAATCTCAAAAATGCTGCAGTGACAAAGAATATATACATATTCTGAGGCGTTAATTTAACAAGTAATTAAATATCCCATGCATATATAAATGATAATTGATGAGTGCCACACCACTAGATACTCAATATCAGTGTCAGCACACATAGAATTGGTTGTCAAGAAAGAAACAGAGGAAATAATAAAGTGATGATTATATGTATATACATATACATATATATATATATATATAATCATACATGTACTACATGTACATATACATATCTCTATTGCAATATTAGAGATTAAGAGAGATCAATTACTGACAAAGTTTAATAACGTACAGAAATAATAAGAATTAAGTGAAAAGAGAGATCAATATAAAGAATCAAGTTGCATAACGACGAAAAGAGAGAAGGGAAAGAACTTGCCATTCAAACCCATGTAAGTGATTTTTCACCATTTTTTTTCGTGAAATTTCTGTTGGAATTAAGTGTGAGCTTCCTTTCGGTATAATTTTTGTTATAAGAGGTGTTTTATAGTATTTCCAAAAAAATTAGGGTTTTGACCCACTTTAAATGAAAACATGTAGAAATGATATATATGACTCTTATAGTTATGTAGACCTCGAATATGTGACTTGTTTGGGTTAATTTACAAAATTAGAATTTATATAGCTTTTGATGTTAAAGTTGACATTAGAGGTCTTTGAAACCCTGTATAAGTCTATTGAAATTGTGGTTTGAGATTGTAGAAAGATAGATAGATCGATTAATTCTGAACATTTTGATATAAGTTTCTAGATATTTACTAGTATGTGTAAAAACCGAAATTGGGTTTTGGTGAATAGTGAATATTGAGCAGTCAACAGTAAACAATGACTTATACGTAAATACTATTTTCACTGTTCTTCGTCAATGAACTATTTAGATTGACGGTAGAAACAATGTTAGAGAGTTCTCAATGAGACTCGTATTAGAATAAAAAATTAGATATGTGAATTGGAAATAAATATTGATTTGTGAAATGAATAGAAATATATGAAATTGATATATATTAAAAGAATAAGATTTGGATAGTAACGAGGGTAACATGACTTAAGTTTGAAAAGTCTTATATTATGAATATTTCTTTATTTTAGTTGTATTATATGAAAGTAATTTAAAATGATTTGCATGTTAGAATATATTTATTTGATTTAAAATCATGAAATGGTTTTGATACATAGGAGCATGTCAATGGGCGTACCAAAATAAGTCATTGATATGAGAAGCATTTCTATGGGTCTAAATCTCAGGGAACAGACTCACAAGATTGATGGTTTTAGTATATTGATCGATGCATTCTTGACAAGAGAAAAAAGACAGAAATGACGTAATTGATAAATGAGTAATTTGAGGTCGATGCACCCCTCATTGGTGTACATGAAGAGCAGACTCACTCAATTACTTAGAAGAAGGTAGATGGATATGCTTTTCAAGTGATATTGCATTTTTTTGAAAAGAAATTGCATTGAATCATTATATGTTGAGCACGTATTATATTATTTGATCACTGCAAATGTTTGTTTTAATTGTTTGAAATAAACATGTTCTTTATAGATGCATATATGTTGTTATAGTAAGAAATATTCACTAAGCTTATGGTTGCTCACTCTATCTTCTTCAATATTTCAGGTAATGATTCTAAAAGAAAAAGTAAGACTCCTGAGAAATTGTAGACTCCTATATATTATTGGTTGTATGTTTTCTTAGAAAAATTAGAAACTTTGTATTTTGATAAATATATTTATACTATTAACATCTTATTTATATTTTATTATCTGGATGAGTGATTTGGTTGAATGTGTAATTATGAGATTAAAATTATGTGACAGAGTATTATATACGTCTGTATATAGCATATGCGGTATTCTCTGCCAGTCATGGTGTCATCCGAAAAGGGGTCGCAATAGTAATTTTGTAATTAACTAATTTTTAATTTTTTCCTAAACCCTACATTTTAGTCTCTTTTTTTTTAAAAATTTTTTTTTTCTATTATACCCTTCTAACTTCTAATTTTACCACACTTGCCCTCATTAATATTTTTGAGTGATTTTAGTTATTTGGAACATATTTAAAGACAAAATGTATATAATTCTTTTTTATCAAAAATTTATATTGTTTTAATTATTATTTAGTAAAAATTACGTGCAACGCACATGAACAAACGCTAGTACTATTATAATTATAATAAGATTACTTAGGATAGTTGACCGTAATTAAAGTCTTTTTCCAAAATACTCTCGAAAAGTTTATTTTATTTAAAATAATAATAATAATTTCATTGTCCAATAGGGCTAAAATACTAATTTTATAATTAACTAATTTTTAATTTTTTTTTGTACCATACATTTTAAGTTTTTTAGTATTTTCTTGTTTTCTAATTTACCCTTTGAACTACTAATTAAGTTTTACTTCTAATTACCTTCATTTATATTTTTAAATAATTTTAGTCATTTTGATTATATTAAAAGACAAAACATACATAATTTTTTTAATAAAAAGTTATTTTATTATAATTAATCTACAATTAAAATTGTGCGACGCATGTGTGGAAATATTAGTGCGTGTGTGTATCACACCTGAGGAATATATATATTATACCTGAGGTAAGTGATGACCCATTTAATCGATTGTCGCCAAGATATAATTCCTTAAGGGATGTGAGTGCACCCAAACATGACAGAATGGTAATGTCTAAGTAATTGTCCTCAAGGTTTAGTACCTCAAGCTTTTTCAACCCAAATAAAATACTTACCCTACAATAAGAAGATGAAATAAAGTTAATTCTGCAGTTATGTCTATTATAAGTTTATAATAATACAGAGCCATCTCTCTGACCCTGGTATATGATAAGTTTATTCTGGTTTTTCGTGCCTATTAATCCATATGCTTTTACAGTTATAATCCTTTTAGGAATTCTTATGTGTGTCCTTTTACATACAGTTATAATCATTCTCGAACATATTCTTAGTCTTTAAACTATGTCTCTCTTAAGTCATCTTCCTTTGTGGTTGATTATAGTTTTAGTAATCCTTGCTATCTTATGTTGTGGTTTACTTCGCTTATGTTTTGCCTGTTATATATGTGAAGCAGTCGAAGTTGATGATTGAACGAGTACTTAGATTTTGAAAATTGATTTTGGTCTTTAATAGAAGTAGAGGAATCTATTTTTCACCAGTTTTCTCCTTTGGATATCACACAGACAGGGTCTTGACGGGCCAAAGAGTGTGCCGACGTAAGACAAAGAGGTCTGTAAGTATCCATGGAACCCTTTGGTGATAGTCCCCCTTCATCTTCTACGTCCGACCCTAATCCGATTTTAAAATCTTCCTCTTTTAATTTTTCAAGTCTTCCTGCCTCATGTATTAGACAAGCTTCAAAAATTGATGATTTAGTCGAAGTAACTCACTTACCTGAAGATAGTAAAGTCTCTGAAACTATCCCTCCTTTGTTAAATCCTTACTGGTTGTTTACAAAAAAATCTCAGTCGTTTTCCACGTCTGTCAAAAAATTAATTAGTCGTAAGAGTCCTCCTATTAAGGAATATATTCAGAGTACAGCTCTTACTCATTGTACCCTTGAGTCAACTATGCAAGAACAGTATGTAACCCTTGAGTTTGAACCATCCTTCATCCGTCATTGGTTAGCTAATGGATACACCCATCTTCATATGGGCGCCATCCGTCTTGTTCTCTCTTATCATGGTCGCGGTGATTTACCTATGACAGCTCGTATCGCTTTGCTTGATACGAACCTATTATCGTATGAACATGCTTGTATTGGAACAGTCATCACTTCTCTTAGTCATGGATCTATGATCTTTACAATTACCCCAGATTTCAATATTAGTCTGAAAGATCCCACCTTACCTGCACGGTTTAAGGTCCAGATCCAGTTTTCTGGAGTTCAACATCGAACCGATAGCATTATGGCTACTCTTCATCATCAAATGGCGTTTCGCCTTCAGGATCATGCCATCCATCTCAGAACTCAGAAACCAACAGGTACTATCATGGCTTTTGTTAATGATACTGACGTTCCAACAATTATTCAGATCCCTAAGCAAATTCCTCGGAAGATCCTCCACGAGTTGATACCTTTAACATGGTTCACCAATTATGAACACTTCCTACAACGATCAGAACCTGTTACAAGTATTTCTTGTCCGCTCTTGAAGAAACAAGCTGATGGTTCTGTCAAAATTACTTTTGAATCTTTGAAGCAGTCTACTGACAGTTTACCAGTCCATCACTCTATGATGATTCAGCCCGTTTCTCATTATGATCTTGCTGATAGTGGCAATCCGCCTCTTCATTCTTTTGCCCCTGATGGTCATCTTGTTTATCACTCTCATGTTGATGGCCACTTTATATGGGATTGTGCTCCAGAGATGTGTCATCCCGGATGCCCTTGTATTGACGACATTGAAGAAGAATTATGGTTGGACAGTCTAGGTCCACCATATGAGTATACCAAACCAAAGAAGTCCAAAAGGAAAAGCTCAGCAAACTCTCCTTGTCGTTCACAGCTCAAGCACTTGCCACGAGATCCTCCAGCTCCACCTGCTGCTCCAATGATATCTCCTTGTTTTCCTATTGGTCCATATGATCAGGATTTCCCTCCTCTCACCAGAGTGACAGATCCCACACACCATACTACGGCTAAACCATTTGTCCCTCTCAATGAGATCAAATCCGATGGTTCTCCTAAGCCGTTAACATCTGCTGAAGAAGTCTTAAATTGGCAAACCAAAAATGCTATTGTTCAGAATGGTTATCTTCAACAGATTGATCAGCACCTTACTCAGTTATCTACTACTACGGCCAGCCTGACTCAGCAAAATGATATCCAAGCTGCTATCAGTCAGAAATATTATACTGAACTTTCTATGAAGATCCAAGAATTGGATACTCTTCTTCGATATTATATTCAACATAATATTACTGGCCCTAGTTTTGATGCTGCTGAACATGAGATCAGACAACTGAAAGAACAACTATCCTATGTTATGAATGATCTCCAGAGGTTTTCACCTCCTATAGCTCCAGTGTTCCCTGAAGCATATCCAATGTCTTTAGTCAGATCATCTTTCCCCTCTCAACCTTCTCCACCATTGTATTCTTTCTTACCTCCTCCTGTACCAAAGACTGATCGACAAACAGTATTTCTGAATACACTAATCAAAGCTAGTAAGGTACCTGCTCCAAAAACTCCAGGCCAACCTTTCTCACAGTCTCCCACTGTTACTTTACCACCTCCTGTTCAAACAGCGGTCTCTACAGAACCTCCACCTAGAGGTCCTCGACCACTTTTTGGTGATAAAGGAAAGGCACCCATGCCATACTCTCCGTTTGTCCCATTCACCCCATCTTATACCTCCATTGTCCAAACACCTCCAGTGTCTGTCCCTGCCACTGTGCCTCCTCAGCCTCAGCCACCAACTCAACCTCCTCCTAGTCATCCTATCATACCTTATGATGATCTCACTTATGTTGCTCCTATTGATGATCTCGATCACTTTGAATCACTTTCTCTGGGAGCCTCTGACGAAGATTCTGAGAATTATACAGATGTTTCTTCAGATCCAGCTATGTCTGAATTATCTGAATCTTACTTAATGGATATCTCTGCTCTCAATCAGATTCATATGGCTGATGACCCTTCTTCATCCCAGACTCAACCTCAAGCATATGATGAAGAAGCTGATATGAGTGATATCCATAATCCTCCACCTGAACAGGCCAACAATCCTCAGCAATTTTTCAACCGTAATGGTACTGGTCCTTGGTTTTCTCTTGATGATGTTCCCTATGAACAATGGCGTTCCAAGCTTATTTCTTGGGCCGCATGGATGTCAAATCAAATGATTGCTGACCGTACATCTAATATCGTCATCTCTGATTTTATCTCCCGATGTACTGGATTTGTTCGTGATTGGTTCTCCTCCCTTGGTGAATATCGCATGATACAATTGACTCAGCTTTCACTTACCGATTTCTTTAATGTTCTTGTTAAAGAATTTATTGGTGATGCAGTCATTCTAGAGAAAAAATATAAACAAGAATATTTCACCATGAAATGCTGTTCTCTCCGGAAAAAGGATTTGTACAGACATTATACTCGTATGCTTCAACGGTATCATCTACTTGGTGGATATGACAAAACCGATTTGAAACATACCTTTATTGCTTCACTTCCACAGGAAACTCATCCTGAGTTAAATTGACTGCTCAAAGCTCTTGGTCGTCCTTTGGAACAATTATCACTTGCTGAGATCTTCCAGCAACTTCTCGAAGCAATTGAACGAAATTGTGAGTTACGCCGCCTTATTTCTGAGTCACAGACATCTACCTTCTATACATCAAACGTTTGTGATAAGAAATATCTTGAGATTGGTTGCAAATCCAATTGTCACTGCCCTCAGAAGAAGACAAAGCAATCATCCAAATTATGGAAATTCCATAAAAAGAATCCTCAGAAGCTTTCTAAATTCTCCAAACGTCGACGATGGAAGAATAAACGTCATCTTCGCTATTTTAGGCGTCGTACTACGCCTTCTACTACCACTCGGTGCTATATATGCAAGAAACCTGGCCATTTTGCGAAACAATGTCCTGACAAGACTAAGAAAGGCCAGCATCTTATTCAGCAAATTCAGCATTCTTATTCATTACAGGATAATCAAGATATTGAGTCTGTTTTCTCTGAACAAGATTCTCCGAATGATGACACGCTCTTTGTATATCATGAAGCTTCTTCTGATTATGAGGATCCTATTTCCTCCCCTGATGATGATGATGATGCTTATATTGGGATGATTAAGCCATACCATCCTCCAGCAATGGCTACTGCTCATGTTATGCCCTATGCTGAAATCTCCGTCTTACCTACTAGATTTGATACTCCCATCAAGGTAATTGGTTATTTCGACACTGGTGCTTTTAAAAGTATGATGAATCCTCGCATCCTCCCTGATGAATATTGGAAGCCTCATACTGAATCATTCAAAGCTGCCAATAATGAGATCTTTCAGACTCAACTGATTACTACTCGGAAGATTGGCCTTAAGTTCTTCCCTAATCTCATTATATGGACACATATCCTTGGTTGTACTCTTCCCGATAAAGATATTCTCTTTGGAATGGATCTATATGCACAATCAAAGCTCAGAATTCTCCCTCATGGAATCTCTTATCAGAATCAACTTCTCCCATATACAACTATTCCTAAGTTGTATGCTATTCAAGATATTCCATCTCTTCCAGATTATCAAAGTAAGCTCAAGTCATGCTTCAGTGAGTCTCACAAGACTTTTGTTCATGACCATCCTCTATGGAAGAATTCAAAATTCTATGTCCATCTCCCATTCAAGCTGAATGAAGACGTCAATCCAACAAAGGCTATTCACCCTGGAATGCCTCCTGATGATCTTGCCTTGGCAAGAAATGAATGTGATGATCTACTATCTCAAGGTTTGATTGAACCCACTACGTCTGATTGGGCCTGTCAAGCCTTTTATGTCAATAAACGAGCTGAATTAACGAGAGGCAAGAAACGAATTGTTATCAATTATAAACCACTGAATGTTTTTCTCAAAGATGACAAGTTCCCTCTTCCCAAGATATCCTCTCAGCTTACCTTACTTTCAGGATCCACCATTTATAGTAAATTTGATCTGAAAGCAGGATTTTGGCAATTAGGTGTTCATCCAGATGATCGGCCTAAAACGGCTTTCTGCATCCCTAATGCTCATTACCAATGGACTGTTATGCCCTTTGGTCTTAAGGTTGCACCTTCTTTATTCCAGAAAGCTATGACTCGCATTTATGCCTCCATATTGTCAACAGCTCTTATTTATATTGATGACATTCTACTCTTCTCAAAGACTGAAGCTGCTCATCACCGGCTTATCAATCAGTTCTTGGATATTACACAACAGCATGGTATCATGCTCTCTGAAAAGAAGAGTATTCTATGCACATCCGAAATTGACTTTCTTGGAATGAAGTTCTTTAATGGTGTCTATCAACCTGGTTCTCATATTGCTGTGGAATTACTTCAATTCCCTGACACTCATTTGACAGTTAAACAACTTCAGCAATTTCTTGGTATTATTAATTACCTTCGGATGTTTGTCCCTCACATCACTCGATATACATTCGTATTATCTTCGCTTCTGAAGAAAAATCCCCCGCCTTGGCAGGATACACATACTGGTGCGGTTCAAGTCCTTAAGAAGATTTGCCAGACTCCACCCCCACTGGTTATACCTAGTACAGGTTCCTTAATCTTGCAGACAGATGCGTCTGATTATTACTGGGGTGCTGTTCTTCTTGAATCCAAGAATTCTGTTAATTATGTTTGTGGATATCACAGTGGCAAATTCTCAGCTGCTGAACTCCATTACCATATCACCATCAAAGAAGTACTTGCTGTTAAATATGGTATTATGAAGTTTGCCTTTTTCTTAAGGCCTGCACAATTTGAGATTCAAATGGATAATTCCTCATTTCCCAAAATGTTGGAATTCCGGAACAAAATGGTTCCCTCTGCTCAACTTCTTCGCCTCCAGGAATGGTTTACTCAGTTCCAATTCACCGTCAAACATATTCCCGGAACTAAGAATGTTTTGGCTGACTTCCTCTCTAGACCTATTCAGAAACCTACTGTTCAACAGGTTTCTTTATTTCATAAGGGTCTTACTTTTCCCTTACTCCTTCAGCCCAATACTGTTCCCAGAATCCAGCCCATGCAACTTATCCATGCCCATGGCATCTTTCCTCTTATAGGTGCCATTTTTCCTCCAGATATGCCTAAGCCCATGACTGCTCATGAGGTCCTGACTTATGCTCGACAACATTTGTTTGAGTACGCCCATAATTACTTTTTGGACTTTCCAGCCCATCTGTATCAACAACCTCAGGCCCTTCATCAAACTAAGCCCTATCTATTCCTATTTCACCTTCGTTCTGATATATCTGAAAAGTTCTTTTGGTATTTATGGAGTATTTCCTGTTTGTACAAAATAGCCATCACCTTTATTCCATCTGAAATACAGCACCATTTACAGATATGTAATACATTTTCATTTTTGAATACCTGTATGGATCTTTTTGCTCCACGACAAACATGGATACGTCATATAACAGAGATCTGCCAGCTACGGCCACATCGCCTCCATGCTATATATATCGGCTACCGGCCCTTTTCTGATTCACCACAAGGCCTAATTGCAGAACACTATCTCCAGGAGTTCCAGACTTACTCTTGCCATCTTTCAGACACAATCCTTTCCGGAGTTCGAAGCTATCTCGAAGACATCAATGGTTCTTCTCCTCCAAGCTCCCATACTCATATCGGGCCACAGGAATTCATTCCCTCTGAACACCTGGATGATTTAATCCAGAGTCAAGCTCCGTGGCACATTGATGCTCCTCCTCCTCAATTCCGAGATCCTCCTGAAAGATCACCTAGTCCTTCTCCAGTCAGACGCCGTCTCCATGAATCTCCCCTGATTTCTGCAGCTCTATATGATAATCAAGCTCTCCAGGAAGAAGAATATCAGTATCAGCTTCTTCAAAATCCTCCTCCTTCTCCAACTTTCAGAGACCCTCCTAATCGACCTCGACGAAGTATACACGATCCCCCTTTGACTCGTGCTGAGCTTATTGAAGAACAAGATCTTGAAGACCTTGAAGAAAAGGAACTCATTGCCTCAGGAGTTCGTTCTCCACCACCTGTTGATCACCATGAAGACTGGCTCGACAACTTTGACACAGGTGACCCTGATGTAGATATGGAAACTCAGTGTGATATTTCTCCATAAATATGCATCGTTTTTCCAGATATCTTGCTGCCTTCCTTGCTGACGACCGTAATAGAATTAATACACATCAGACTCTCACTGCTTTCATGGACAACAACCCTCATAATCAATTTCCCCGTCTCCGACGAGAACTTGCACTTCTTCGACTTCGCCGATTCCGTGACTATAGACGAATCATCAGTCGTCTTAACCAAATTGATCTCTCTGAATCCTCGCCTTCTACAAGAAGTACAGTGCTCCGACGAATTCACAATGCTCACCGACAACTTCACCGACAGATGCAACCTCTCCTCCCTGACCTCATGGATGACATCACCCTCGCACGCCAATCTCCACTAACACAACAAGCACTCCAAGATTCCTCCTTATCTTCTGACTCAGCCAGCACCTCCAATGATGCGGTGGTCCCCACTTTTGTCTCCCACTCATCACCAGAAGACAAACCAACATAAGGCATCTCCTTTTTGTACAGTGTAAATATGAAGCATCTTTCCTATTTGTTTTTTTTTTAGTGCGTCTTTCCAGCTCCACACACGTGATCTTATCTTCTGCCAGCCTAAAGACTAACAGCTGTCCCGGATTCGAAGCCCTCTGAAGTCCGCGGATTTGAAGATATGTGAAGTTCGTGTCTTTTGTCTATAAATAAGAGTTGTAAGCTCATTTGTTGAGCATCGAGTCTTGTAGTTTCTTATTTCAAGCTTATATTCCACATCATTGAGTCTTCTAGTTTTCATATGTGTAGCAAAGATTGTTTTGTAAGATAATCCTTTGCTTGTAACGTTGTATACGTTGTGTGCATCATAGGTGTTTAAAGTCCTAGCAATAGGAGAAGGAAGACCCAACATAAAATATTATAATTCAAAGTGCAACTGTTTTCCTTTTCTTTTTGGCTAAAATGAATGAAATTAAGAAGATGATTTGATATAAATCTATTGTAATATAACCTTTGATCCAATTATTTTTTATTTTTTTTAAAAAAAAGATACATAAAGCTATTGTATTTTTTAAGTATTTAATGAGTTCTAAAGTCCAATCATGAGTCAAACTATACATGTAAATCAACTGCCAACCACTGCTCCCATCTCTTTATTTTAAATTAATATTTTAAAAAAATAATATTAGAAAGATTGAAAATAATTAAATACTTTCGTGGTTATTTGGATCAAGCTAACAATAGGATCATGATTTCTAGAATAATTAAATACTTCTGTGGTTTAAAAATTTATTTCATCTTAAATTATGCTTATAAAAATGTTGACGCAGCAGGTGAGTTACAAAAATGTGTTGTAGGAGTCAACAAGTGGTACCCAGACCTTCGCCAACATTTGTCTTTCGGCTATTCCTCATCTTTCCATTAATCCTTTTGTTTAAATTATATATATATATATTTTTTGAAAAGTCTAATTAAGTAATGAATGGCACTTGAAAATTGTAAAAAAAAAAAAGAGAAACAAATAAAACCAAGTCCTTATAACATTTTGGTTTTAATCAAATAATTTTAGTGTTAAAGAAATTGCGGGGTGTTGTATGGTAATATGCATTAATATAGACTATGTTATAAACCATGGTGTATGTATATAATAATAATTTTATGTTGAAAATCATTACTGATATGGGGCATATTCTTATGAATTTTATAGGTCTTTCCAAGTTTTTCTACCTTTCTCTTTTTTTTTTCTTTTTTCTTTTTATATTTAACTAGATTATTATTTATTAAATGACAATATATCCCCAAAAGCCAAATTTTTTAATGATTAAATACTTAAATATTTTTGGTTTTTTATTTTTAATTTTTTTTATTATCTTAATTTATTTACACATAAAAATATCTTTGTGCAAAGGGCTTGAGTATCCCTCAATTTGTTTTGTACTCAGTTATTTGGTATTTAATTTTTTGTTAATAATTTATCATTTTAGTTTAGAAAATTACAAGGTAAAGAATTCTAAAAGGGACTGAAATCACTGGTTTTAAAAATTTTAAAAATCATTATTAATAGGATATAATAATTTCTTAAACATATATACTCAATCATGAATTAATAACTATAATATATAGATATTTTGTTTTATTATTTTATTTGATTTTACCATTTAAAAGTTTTTTAAAATTGCTTTTCTAAAAGCAAATGCGCATAGCCTTGATGAATACTTGTATTAATTAAAAATTATTTGATAATATCAAGTTTTTTGTTGTATAATTTTTTATTTTTTATTTTTAAAAAAACTTTCAAGTATAATGTGTTAAAATTTATAATTTAATAAGATCGTGATGTTATCAAGTTATTTGTTAGATGGCTAAAATCGACATTAATTTGCCAAAAAAATTTAACACCAAATTGATTCGCCCATGGTATTTTAAATCAATTCAGATTGGTTAGAAATATTGTTTGGAGAGGAATATAATTAGAAGTTAACTATGTTATGTTATAAAAAAATTGATAGATTATGTTATTCACCCCCTCAATAATTTTTATAAGTTATAAATATTTTATATGTTTTTGCTTCACTCCTTAAGATCAAGTTATAAATATTTTATATTTTAAGTAATTTTGCAATTAACCAATTTTTAATTTTTTCCTACACCCTACATTTTAGTCTTTTTTTAAAAAAAAATTATTTTCTAATATACCCTTCTAACTTCTAATTTTACCCTACTTGCCCTCATTAATATTTTTGAGTGATTTTAGTTATTTGGAACATATTTAAAGACAAAACGTATATAATTCTTTTTTATGAAAAATTTATATTTTTTTAATAATTTTTTAGTAAAAACTACGTGCAAGGTATGTGCACAAATGTTAGTACTATTACAATTATAATAAGAATATTTGGGGTAGTTGACGGTAATTAAAGTCTTTTTCTTATCCAAAATACTCTTGAAAAATTTATTTTATTTTAAAAAATAATAATTTCATTGTCCAACAGGGCTAAAATACTAATTTTATAATTAACTATTTTTTTTTTGTACCTTACATTTTAAGTTTTTTAAGTTTTTTTGTTTTCTAATTTACCCTTTGAACTACTAATTAAGTTTTACTTCAACCTTTATTCATATTTTAAAATAATTTTAGTCATTTTGATTATATTAAAAGACAAAATATACATAATTTTTTTAATAAAAAGTTATTTTATTATAATTAATCTACAATTAAAATTGTGCGACGCACGTGTGTGAATATTAGTGCATGTGTGTATCACACCTGAAGAATATATATATATATATATATATATTATACCTGAGGTAAGTGATGATCCATTTAATCGATTGAAGCCAAGATATAATTCCTTAAGGGATGTGAGTGCACCCAAAGATGGCAGAATGATATTGTTTAAGAAATTGCTCTGAAGGTTTAGTACTTCAAGTTTTTTCAACCCAAATAAAATATTTGACCCTGTAATAAGAAGATGAAATAAGGTTAATTTTGCAGTTATGTCTATTATAAGTTTATAATAATACAACTCCTTACATCAAATAGAGAAATTAGAATCGGAGAAAGAAGACGCAACAGAAAATATTGTAGTTCGAGTGCAACTGTTTTCCTTTTCTTTTTGGCTAAAATGAATGAAATTAAGAAGATGATTTGATATAAATCTATTGTAATATAACCTTGATCAATTTTTTTTTTCAAAAAAGACAAAGTATTGTATTTTTTAACTATTTAATTAGTTCTAACGTCCAATCATGAGTCAAACTATACACGTACATCAGTTGCTAACCATCCCTTAAAAAAAAAAAAAATATTAATTGCTAACCGCTCATCCCTTCTCTCCATTTAAAATTGATATTTTTAAAAAGAGCAATACAGAGGAATTGAAAACATTACATTAAGATTTTGTTTGATGGGTGAGATAGGATAGAATTATTTTTATGATATTAGATTGGATAAAATAGGATGAGATTAAAAATAGAATAATATTGTATTTAGTGGTATGCTTTGGATTGAAATAAAAAAATAATTAAAATTTTTAATTAAATTAAAAAAAATAAAGTTAAAATTTCACAAATAAAAATAAAAATGAAAAATCTGATTTGCAAAATTTGGAGTGAAGATGGAGTTGCAGCCAATAAAAAAAAAAGATGAGATATAAAATAATTTTATCCTATAATAATGAAAAAAAAAGGATGAGTCGAGATAAAAATAACTTCATCTCACTTTACTTGAGATTGACACTAAAAATAATTTAATTTTGTTCAATCGCCCCCAAATCCCTATTAATAATTTCAACTTATGTGAATATGTGTCGCATCCGCGGATTTTATATAGATTTTATATGCACGCTTTGCCACCATAAAGCTTTTAGGCTACTGCCTAATACGTACCCATCCGGCCATCCCTACCTCTCTTCCTCATGCTTCAACGCTTTTAAGCTTTTGCCATCATAAAAGCTTGTTGATTCATGTGGAATTTCTACGTTGTTTTAGCCTGGCTAATTAATGCATTGAAATAATTATTAAGAGCTATAGATAGAGTACGTGATAATGGCACATGTACGTACGTACCTTGTGAAAGAAAATTTGGTCTATCAAGCATCATGAAGTTATCACCGAGATAGAGTTTCTTAAGAGATGGGAATGCATTGAAGGATGCCAGGATGCCATTGTTGAATCTATTCCAAGAGAGGTCAAGGACCTCCAGCTTTGTCAAGATAGACAATCTCTCAAAACCTGTTACATATAATAATATGAGTTTCTAAAATTAACGGTACTGATCAGTAAATAAAATTTTATTTTTAAACCCTGCTGACATATATACATGCTTGCTGTTTTCATAATAATATATATATATATATACACATATAATAAGTGGCTGCACATACGTATGTACGTACCTTCATTCTCAAGCCAACCAGTTATGTAATTGTAAGATAAGTTGAGATGTTGCAATTCTTTAAAGGGAAGGAACATTGTGGCATTCAGGTTCCAATTGAACATGTTTAAATCATCATGACGAGAATGAAAGTACATTGTGGCATTCAGGTTCCAATTGAACATGTTTAAATCATCATGACGAGAATGAAAGTGCATTAAGGAATGGAGGGAGAGTCGGATGACATGACCAGTGGCGAGACTACATTCCACTCTCTCCCAATCACAACATGATGATGACTCACTTTTGCTACCACCAACCCAAGAAGACAGAGCTGCAGAGACTTCATCAGTACTATTTGGATTTTTTAGTACAAAGGCCTTGAATTGCAAGAGAGCAGCCCTTTCTTCCTCCAAACACCCTTTGCTGTACTGAAACATCACCACCATCACCAACACCAAACTCAGATTATTCCTCATCATCAACCATCGCCACTCCATTTTTTTATTTAGTTTATGTGCGATACTATACTGCAATTCTCTCTTCATCTCTTTCCGTCTCTATATATAGAGGAAGAAATTTCATCCTAATTACATAATTTACTAAGATTTAGAGTCTTGATCCAGTATACCTCCAGATAATTACCATCATATTGATGTTTGATAGAACTGCTTATTATTTGTTTCTTATTCTTACTAATTAATTTGTGGAAAATGTGACACTTTTTTCTTTCGATCAATATGGCCGTGTTTGAGAGCGTACTGAAAATCGCGTTGAACCAGACACGTGATCAAACGCACTATAAATAGGCGTTTGTGAGATATTACAATTCATCCCTATCAACTTTTCAAAATACTAAGACTGACCTTATTTTATTTTAAAACATTTAAGTAGTGCTCTGTGACCTTATTTTATTTTATATATACATATATAAAGGTCATTCATAAATTTTTTAAATTAAAAATACAAAAAGTAAAAAGTTTTGCATACTTATCTTTCTATGAAATGCACATTTCATACTTTTGCATGACTTATGTCTTTTATTCATATGCTAAAAAAAAATTAATTTATGTTTCTAAATAAGGCTATATATTAAGTAAATTGCATCAAGAAAAGAGTACTATATATACATAGAATGCCAAGTCGCGTGCTATAGGTAAAAATAGATTAATTATAAAAGAAATAATAATTGTAACTATTTCATTGGGCCATTTAACTTGAAAATAAGAAAAAAAATTTAATTAGGTGGTTATCCTCCGTGGCGTATGAGGAGGGACAAGAATTTAGGCGACGACTTGACTCTATGGGTCGTCTGGCGTATGAAAAGGGATAAGGATTTATGCAACGACTTAACTCTATATGACTATTTTAACATGATACTATTATTATTAATTAGTGGTATTTTAATAAAAAAATTGGTCATAACTAACAAGACTTATCTTGATGAAAATATTTTGGATATGAGTCGCGTGACTTGAAAATTCAATACGCAACTGTTGGTCTCATAATTATAAATAAGTAAATAAATAAATAAATTGGATGAGATTAATATATTAAATGGTCCAAATCACGACAGTCATGCCATGAATACAATATCTAATTGACTAATTTATTTTACTTTTCCTTTTCCTATATATTAATTGGATTGACAAGGAAAGACTTGAGATCATGCAATGTCATATAATCTATGAGTCATCATCATTCATAACGTGTAATTGGGGGTATGATCAATTCAGTTGACCAATTGACACCAATGATCATGCAAATGGAAGACTCATTAGTAAACATCACTTTCTATATGCCTGTATATAGAATACACTTGACTCATAAGCAATAATTTATTTACAAATTGACGTTTTTAGCACCGATGTCTATGCACATGAGAGACTTTTGAATTGAAGTTGATAAATTTGTGTTTTTAAGTAGATTATATTTTTATTATGATTTAAATATATAGTAGAATACAATTCAAATAGTAAAACCTTAAAAACTTATTTTTATCACTTTTTTTATTAAAAAATATTTGTTTATTGAGTAAAATTTTATATTTCAAGTTTGAATAGCCAATATATATTCCTTTTTCTTTCAAGAAAAAAAGAAAAAAACATAATTAGAGGTGTAAGTACATTTTTATATTTATTAGAATATTTATAAATGTGTAAAATATACATATCTAACAAATATAATTATATAGTTGCACTTGCTACTTGTACATAGTTATATTTTATTATGTAATTAAATTAACATTTACATTTTTTTTTTGAATTGGCCCGTCACCCGTTCACTTGCCAATAATTTTAAGAAATTAAAAAAAAAAAACTTGTTTTTCTAAATAAGGCTATATATTAAGAAAAGAGCAATAATTGTAACTATTTCAATGGGCCCATTTAGCATGACTTGACATTGACTATTTTAACATATGGTAGTTATCTTCCACAGCGTATTTAGCAGGGAAGAATCTATAAGTCTATTTTAGTATGGTACTAGGCAACGACTTTGACTATTGATTAGCCGACTTGACTTTGACTAGTGGGGTTTTGATGAAACCGTTGGCACTCCCAACTAATTGTGTGGAAAAGAATACTGCTACTGCTACTGCTACTGCTACTGCTACTGCTTTCTAAGCAAGAGATGATCAGCTAATAAATGGCTCAGTTTCCTCGTTCAAAAAAATTTGTTTTTTTTTTTCTTCTGTGATTAGAGGAGAAGTGTTTTTTTTTTTTTTTTAAATGCAACTGGAGAAGTTAGTTAGAAAGTACTTTGTTAAAACACCAAAAATCATGTTTTATCCTCACAAATATTGGTTGACCAAGTACCCTAGTTTCTAGGTTTTGCTAAAATCTTGATTGCACCGTTGATGAATTACGTAACCACAGGCCATACTCGTACCTAAGAAATATGTATTTTCTTTCTTTCTTATAAGCATCTTTTTTTATTAGGAAATTGTTTAATTAGTTAATTAATTATTATTCATTATTTTTTATTTTGTATGGATAGCCTAGTAATTATTCTTTTGAATCATAAAATTATTTTCTTTATTATTTTTCTAATGGGCATCGACCTAAAATCAAAAAAAATATTTCTCCATTAGTTATTTTATTCATTATGGCTACTCGCATTAATATCTAATTCATAGGTTAGTAACCGTTATGAATGAGAAATAAATAAAAAATGAAAAAAAATTATGACTTTACCCATTAAAAAATTATAAAAAATAAAGAGAGGATGAAAAATAATAAATAAATAAAAAATGAGACTTTTTCTAAAAAATAAATAAAGGATAAAGATAAATACAGAAAATTTTTTATGTATCTAATAAATTTTATATTATACCTATATAAACATAACATAATGCAAAACAAAATAGTTAGAAGTAATGCTCACTATTCTTGATATTTTTCTGAAGAGGGACGTACAATGAGAACCTGAGTTTACCTGAGAAGGGACATCTGTACGTGAACTCAAGACAATACATAATTATTGAACCATTACGAGACGATATCATGCATACATACATGTTGTACTGATTATGATACAAAGATGCATATATTTGATGTTTAATTATGAAGTTTTTTTTATTAATTATCACATTCACGCACTATTTTATCCACTGGGCATTAGCTCATTCCTGTTGTTATCTATTTTTACAGGAGATTAGAGTAGCTTGGATGAAGGTTTTGTGGCCTACACGTTGTACTCTTTATTTATTCATAGAGAGATTTTGGGAGGATATTCCCTTCACTATTTTTTGTACAAATTACATTTTAAAATTTATAAAATCAAATTTGTACTGCTGATTTAGACGCTTCCGGGCAGGATGTGACATTAAATAATATCAGAGCGAAATGTTCACGACCTGCCCAAAGCCACAATTAGGAGGAATTGAAAATAAGTATATATATATATACGTATAGTTTATTTATATATATAGTTTTATATAGATATAGTCCTATATATATATATATCTAAACTATTGATAAAGAAATTCTGATGAAATGTTAGCATAAACATCAGGTGGAAAATAGAAAAAAAAATTATCCAACGAATAAAGCATAAAACTTAAAAATACCGGGATAATATTTTTGTGTACTTCACAAGTTTTATCACTATTTCAGCAAAGCAATGGCCACTATTGATGAAAGAACATATTGTAGTCAAGTTTTCACAAGACTTGCAGATCTTTATAACCGGAAGGTTGTTTTAATGAGAAGCATAGACAAGAGGGATTCTTGCCTCCGTCCAGTCCTGCACGATAAGTTTGCAAAGCTGAGGTGGTTGAACATAACTAATGTTGAGGGTTATGTTTCCCTCAAATTAGTGAGATTGTTTTATGAAAGCATGACTGTAGTGGGACAACAAGAGGAGAGAATCAACCCTAATTTAGAGACAATGGTCAAGGGAGTAAAATTTTTTGTCAGTGCCGAAATTATCTCTCGAATAATGGCAATACCGATCGGAGAAAAGATCATTGATCCACATGAACCCGAAGCCGTTATTGAAATTGTTGAATCTAGGGAACGACTATTCAACTCCCTCACCGCAAATCCTTACACTGAAAAGAAGTACGCCCATCTCCCAAATAACTTTTTAATACCAATACTTGTAGTTCTTGGGAAGATTATAGTAAAAAATATCATGCTTTGAGGTGGCGACAAGAGCAGCAATGTCAAGCTCAACTCCTTATTTTATACTGTTTATAGGAGGAAATCTCCGTCTCCTTACCCCACCTCATTATCCAATAAATAACTAGAATAATCCAAAACCCTACTAAGAAGGAATACCTTGGTTATGGTGCCTTAATTATGAAGATTCTAAAAGAGGCAGACATCAATACCTCTGACCGAACATCCCAATAACAAAAGAAGTACCACTGTAATTCTTTTCCAAAACTTTTGCCTCAAAAGGAGGGGTAACTGATGAGGAGATGTTTGGTAATACTTCGAGGATAATGGCAAGAGATCTAGTGATGACTCTAGGTGTCACGTCCTGGGTTGCACAGCGTGCCCCCTACCCAGACGCGGGCCCACCACCACGACCGCAGCAGTGTGGCGAACGCCTAGCCATAGTACCACATAATATTGTCTCCTGGCCACCCGGCGCACGGATCGCAACCACCCTTTGTCCTTACTATTCACTCATGAATAGTAAAGGGCCTCCCCCAGAATCGAACTCGAGACCTCCCTTAAGGAGTCTAATTTCGCATTCTGAGTAACCACTGAGCGGTTGGTTCAGTGGCCACTGCGGTTGCGACGGAGGACTCCTCGAGGGGGAGGTCCGGTGTTCGAACCGTGGGGAGGCCCTGCACTGTGCTATGCACTGTTGTGGACAAAGGGTGGTTGCGATCCGTGCGCCGGGTGGCCAGGAGACAATATTGTGTGGTACAGTGAGGGGTAATCATTCTGTATAAACATAAGGCCTTTTTGTCACACCCTGGGTTGCACAGCGTGCCCCCTACCCAGGTGCGGGCGCACCCCCTCGGGGCGAACGCCTAGCCATAGTACCACATAATATTGTCTCCTGGCCACCCGGCGCACGGATCGCAACCATTCAGTGGCTACTCAGAATGCAAAATTAGACTCCTTAAGGGAGGTCTCGAGTTCGATTCTGGGGGAGGCCCTGTACTATTCATGAGTGAATAGTGGCAGACAAAGGGTGGTTGCGATCCGTGCGCCGGGTGGCCAGGAGACAATATTATGTGGTACTATGGCTAGGCGTTCGCCCCGAGGGGGTGCGCTCGCACCTGGATAAGGGGCACGCTATGCAACCCAGGGTATGACACTAGGTGTAGCCGACAAAAAAGTCGACGCAAGATTTCAGTTAGAGAAAATCGAAACGATGAATCAAATCAGAGGACTGTAAGTGCGTTTGATTTTTACGGCGTTTTTTTAATAAAAATTAAAAGTGCTTTGGCGTTGTTGAGCAGAGTTGGGTTTTTGCTAGGAATTCATAATCTTGTTTGGATGCCACGAATTCTACAAGTACATTATCTTGACTGATTCTATTTAAATAATGCGAATGAATTTACCTCATATTCAACTGTCAAATTGCATATAAAATATTCATATAAACACCCCAAATGATAGGAAAATTAGATATTGGCCTTTTCAGATTTTTATGACGTTTTTATTGTTACTATTGGAGTTTATGCTCTTGCCCATGATCTCTTCCACAGTTCCACTTTGAAATCTAGAATTGGGTATTAGAATTAGAATACCCAAGACCAAATTAATGTACTCTTTATTCATAAAGTAATTATTAAAAACATTCACACTTTTATTAAAAAAAAAAAAATACACGCAACATACTACTCTTGCATCTTCTAGTTTTATTATTGCAAATTAAATAAGATGAAAATGAAAGTACTATAATGCTGACCATGCGTCTACATAAAAGGACGAATGAATACCTTAATACTTATATTTTTAAATAATTTTAGTAATTTTGATCATATTAAAAGATAAAACATACATAATTTTTTTTAATAAAAAGTTATTTTATTATAATTAATGTATAATTAAAATTGTGCGACGCACGTGTGTAAATATTAGTGTGTGTGTGTATCACACCTGAGGAATATATATATATATATATATATATATATATATATATATTATACCTGAGGTAAGTGATGATCCATTTAATTGATTGAAGCCAAGATATAATTCCTTAGGGGATGTGAGTACACCCAAAGATGACAGAATGATAGTGTTTAAGTAATTATCCTCAAGGTTTAGTACCTCAAGCTTTTTCAACCCAAATAAAATATTTGACCCTGCAATAAGAAGATGAAATAAGGTTAATTTTGCAGTTATGTCTATTATAAGTTTATAATAATACAGCTCCTTACATCAAATAGAGAAATTAGAATAGATTGTAGTTCGAGTGCAACAGTTTTCCATTTCCTTTTGGCTAAAATGAATAAAATTAAGAAGATGATTTGATATAAATCTATTGTAATATAACCTTTGATCGAATTTTATTTTATTTTATTTTTTTAAAAAAAGACATAAAGCTATTGTATTTTTTAAGTATTTAGTTAATTCTAAAGTCCATGAGTCAAACTATACATGTAAATCAACCGCTAACCCCCTGCTCCCTTCTCTTTATTTAAAATTAATATTTAAAAAGAATAATATTAAAAAGATTAAAAATATGACACTAATTATTACAAATAACTGTCCATGATCAACTTTAACAAGCAAAGGATTATCTTACAAAACAATCTTTGCTACACATATGAAAACAAGAAGACTCAAAGATGTGGAATATAAGCTTGAAATAAGAAACTACAAGACTCGATGCCCAACAAATGAGCTTACAATGTTATTTATAGACAACAAAATACGGACTTCAAATATCTTCAAATCCGCGGACTTCAGAAGATCTCAAATCCGGGGACAGCTGTTAGTCTTTAAGCTGGCTGAAGATAAGAGCTCGTGGACTGAGCTGGAAAGAAGCACTCACAAAAGCATATAAGAAAGATGCTTCATCTTTACACTGTACAAAAAAAGAGATGCCTTATGTTGGTTTGTCTTCTGGTGATGAGTGGGAGACAAAGGTGGGGACCACCGCATCATTGGAGGTGCTGGCTGAGTCAGAAGATAAGGAGGAATCTTGGAGTGCTTGTTGTGCTAGTGGAGATTGTCGTGCGAGGGTGATGTCATCCATGAGGTCAGGGAGAAGAGGTTGCATCTGTTGGTGAAGTTGTCGGTGAGCATTGTGGATTCGTCGGAGCACTGTACTTCTTGTAGCAGGAGAGGATTCAGAGAGATCAATGTTGTTAAGACGATTGATGATTCGTCTATAGTCACGAAATCGGCGTAATCTGAGAAGAGCAAGTTCTCGTCGGAGACGGGGATATTGATTGTGGGGATTATTTTCCATGAATGCCGTGAGTGAATGATGTCTGTTATTTCTGTTAATGTCGTCAGCAAGGAAGGCAGCAAGATATCTGGAAAACCGATGAATATTCATGGTGAAGTATCACACTGGGTTTCCATATCTATATCAGGGTGATCTGAGTCAAAATTGTCGAGCCAGTCTTCATGGTGATCAATCGGTGGAGGAGAACGAACACCTAAAGCAATAAGAGCATTGTCTTCTAACTCTTGTTCCTGCTGGCATTCAATAATTTCAGAATCAGTCAGAGGTGGATCGTTTATACTTCGTCGAGGTTGATTAGGAGGATCTCTGAAAGTTGGAGAAGGAGGAGGATCTTGGCGAAGCTGATACTGATATTCTTCGTCCTGGAGAGTTTGATTATCATACAGAGCTGCAGAAATCAGGGGAGCTTCATGGAGACGACGTCGGACAGGAGAAGGACTAGGTGATCTTTCAGGAGGATCTCGGAATTGAGGAGAAGGAGCATCAATGTGCCACGGAGCTTGACTCTGGATTAAATCATCCAGGTGTTCAGAGGGGATGAATTCTTGTGGCCCGATATGTGTATGAGAGCTTGGAGGAGAAGAACCATTGATGTCTTCGAGATAGCTTCGAACTCCGGAAAGGATTGTATCTGAAAGATGGCAAGAGTAAGTTTGGAACTCTTGGAGATAGTGTTCTGCAATTAATCCTTGAGGTGAATCAGAGAATGGTTGGTAGCCAATATATATAGCATGGAGGCGGTGTGGCCTTAGCTGGCATATTTCTGTTATATGACGTAGCCATGTCTGTCGTGGAGCAAAAAGATCCATACAGGTATTCAAAAATGAAAATGTATGACATATCTGTAAATGGTGCTGTATTTCAGATGGAATAAAGGTGATGGCTATTTTGTACAAACAGGAAATACTCCATAAATACCAAAAGAACTTTTCAGATAAATCAGAACGAAAGTGAAATAGGAATAGGTAGGGCTTAGTTTGATGAAGGGCCTGAGGCTGTTGATACAGATGGGCTGGAAAGTCCAAAAAGTAATTATGGGCGTATTCAAACAAGTGTTGTCGAGCATAAGTCAGGACCTCATGAGCAGTCATGGGCTTAGGCATATCTGGAGGGAAAATAGCACCTATAAGAGGAAAGATTCCATGGGCATGGATAAGTTGCATGGGCTAGATTCTGGGAACAGGATTGGGCTGAAGGAGTAAGGGAAAAGTAAGGCCCTTATGAAATAGAGAAACCTGTTGAGCAGTAGGTTTTTGGATGGGTCTAGAGAGAAAGTCAGCTAAAACATTCTTGGTTCCTGGAATATGTTTCACTGTAAATTGGAATTGAGTAAACCATTCCTGGAGACGAAGAAGTTGAGCAGAGGGAACCATTTTGTTCCTGAATTCCAACATTTTGGGAAATGAGGAATTATCCATTTGTATTTCGAATTGAGCAGGCCTTAAGAAAAAGGCAAACTTCATAATACCATATTTAACAGCAAGGACTTCTTTGATGGTGATATGGTAATGGAGTTCAGCATCTGAGAATTTGCCACTGTGATATCCACAAACAGAATTAACAGAATTCTTGGATTCAAGAAGGACGGCACCCCAGTAATAATCAGACGCATCTGTCTGCAATATTAAGGAACCTGTACTAGGTATAACCAGTGGGGGTGGAGTCTGGCAAATCTTCTTAAGGACTTTTGTCGCATCAGTATGTGTATCCTGCCAAGGCGGGGGATTTTTCTTCAGAAGCGAAGATAATACGGATGTATATCGAGTGATGTGAGGGACAAACATCCGAAGGTAATTAATAATACCAAGAAATTGCTGAAGTTGTTTAACTGTCAAATGAGTGTCAGGGAATTGAAGTAATTCCACAGCAATATGAGAACCAGGTTGATAGACACCATTAAAGAACTTCATTCCAAGAAAGTCAATTTCGGATGTGCAGAGAATACTCTTCTTTTCAGAGAGCATGATACCATGCTGTTGTGTAATATCCAAGAACTGATTGATAAGCCGGTGATGAGCAGCTTCAGTCATTGAGAAGAGTAGAATGTCATCTATATAAATAAGAGTTGTTGACAATATGGAGGCATAAATTCGAGTCATAGCTTTCTGGAATAAGGAAGGTGCAACCTTAAGCCCAAAGGGCATAACAGTCCATTGGTAATGAGCATTAGGGATGTAGAAAGCCGTTTTAGGCCGATCATCTGGATGAACACCTAATTGCCAAAATCCTGCTTTCAGATCAAATTTACTATAAATGGTGGATCCTGAAAGTAAGGTAAGCTGAGAAGATATCTTGGGAAGAGGGAATTTGTCATCCTTGAGAAAAACATTCAGTGGTTTATAATTGATAACAATTCTTTTCTTGCCTCTTGTTAATTCAGCTCGTTTATTGACGTAAAAGGCTTGACAGGCCCAATCAGACGTAGTGGGTTCAATCAAACCTTGGGATAGGAGATCATCACATTCATTTCTTGCTAAGGCAAGATCATCAGGAGGCATTCCAGGGTGAATAGCCTTTGTTGGATTGACGTCTTCATTCAGCTTGAATGGGAGATGGACATAGAATTTTGAATTCTTCCATAGAGGATGGTCATGAACAAAAGTCTTGTGAGACTCACTGAAACATGACTTGAGCTTAGCTTGATAATCTGGAGCTGGAGGAATATCTTGAATAGCATACAACTTAGGAATAGTTGTATATGGGAGAAGTTGATTCTGATAAGAGATTCCATGAGGGAGAATTCTGAGCTTGGATTGTGCATATAGATCCATTCCAAAGAGAATATCCTTATCGGGAAGAGTACAACCAAGGATATGTGTCCATATAATGAGATTAGGGAAGAACTTAAGGCCAATCTTCCGAGTAGTAATCAGTTGAGTCTGAAAGACCTCATTATTGGCAGCTTTGAATGATTCAGTATGAGGCTTCCAATATTTATCAGGGAGGATGCGAGGATTCATCATACTTTTAAAAGCACCAGTGTCGAAATAACCAATTACCTTGATAGGAGTATCAAATTTGGTAGGTAAGATGGAGATTTCAGCATAGGGCATAACATGAGCAGTAGCCATTGCTGGAGGATGGTATGGTTTAATCATCCCAATATAAGCATCATCATCATCAGGGGAGGAAATAGGATCCTCATAATCAGAAGAAGCTTCATGATATACAAAGAGCGTGTCATCATTCGGAGAATCTTGTTCAGAGAAAACAGACTCAATATCTTGATTATCCTGTAATGAATAAGAATGTTGAATCTGCTGAATAAGATGCTGGCCTTTCTTAGTCTTGTCAGGACATTGTTTCGCAAAATGGCCAGGTTTCTTGCATATATAGCACCGAGTGGTAGTAGAAGGGGTAGTGCGGCGCTTGAAATAGCGAAGATGACGTTTATTCTTCCATCGTCGACGTTTGGAGAATTTGGACAGCTTCTGAGGATTCTTTTTATGGAACGTCCATAATTTGGATGATTGCTTAGTTTTCTTTGGGGGACAATGACAATTGGATTTACATCCAATTTCAAGGTACTTCTTATCACAAACATTTGATGTATAGAAAGTAGATGTCTGTGACTCAGAAATAAGTCGGCGTAACTCACAATTTCTTTCAATTGCTTCGAGGAGTTGCTGAAAAATCTCAGCAAGTGATAATTGTTCCAAAGGACGACCAAGAGCTTTGAGCAGTCGATTTAACTCAGGATGAGTTTCCTGTGGAAGTGAAGTAATAAAGGTATGTTTCAAATCGGTTTTGTCATATCCACCAAGTAGATGATACCGTTGAAGCATACGAGTATAATGTCTGTATAGATCCTTTTTTCGGAGAGAACAGCATCGCATGGTGAAATATTCTTGTTTATATTTTTTCTCTAGAATGACTGCATCACCAATAAATTCTTTAACAAGGACATTAAAGAAATCGGTAAGAGAGAGCTGAGTTAATTGTATCATGCGATATTCACCAAGGGAGGAGAACCAATCACGAACAAATCCAGTACATCGTGAGATAAAATCAGAGATGACGATATTAGATGTATGGTCAGCAATCATTTGGTTTGACATCCATGCGGCCCAAGATATCAGCTTGGAACGCCATTGTTCATAGGGAACATCATCAAGAGAAAACCAAGGACCAGTACCATTACGGTTGAAGAATTGCTGAGGATTGTTGGCCTGTTCTGGTGGAGGATTATTGATATCACGCATATCAACTTCTTCATCATAAGCTTGAGGTTGAGTCTGGGATGAAGAAGGGTCATCAGCCATATGAATCTGATTGAGAGCAGATATATCCATTAAGTAAGATTCAGATAATTCAGACATAGCTGGATCGGTAGAAACATCTGTATAATTCTCAGAATCTTCGTCAGAGGCTCCCAGAGAAAGGGATTCAAAGTGATCAAGATCATCAATAGGAGCAACATAAGTGAGATCATCATAAGGTATGATAGGATGGCTAGGAGGAGGTTGAATTGGCGGCTGAGGAGGTACAGTAGCTGGGACAGACACTGGAGGTGTTTGGACTATAGAGGTATAGGATGGCGTGGATGGAACAAACGGGGAGTATGGCATAGGTGCCTTGCCTTTATCACCAAAGAGTGGTCGAGGACCTCTGGGTGGAGGTACTGTGGAAACCGACGGTGGAACAGGAGGCGGTAAAGTAACAGTGGGTGGTTGTGAGAAAGGTTGGGCTGGAGGTTGCGGAGCAGGTGCCTTACTTGCTTTGATCAGAGTATTCAGAAAGACTGTTTGTCGATCAGTTTTTGGTACAGGAGGAGGTAAGAAAGAATACAATGGTGGAGAAGGTTGAGAGGGGAAAGAGGATCTGACTAAAGACATTGGATATGCTTCAGGGAACACTGGAGCTAGAGGAGGTGAAAACCTCTGGAGATCATTCATAACATAGGACAGTTGTTCTTTCAGTTGTCTGATCTCATGTTCAGCAGCATCAAAACTAGGGCCAGTGATATTATGTTGGATATAATACCGAAGGAGAGTATCTAATTCCTGTATCTTCATGGAAAGTTCAGTATAATATTTCTGACTGATAGCAGCTTGAATATCATTTTGCTGAGTCAGGCTGGCCGTTGTTGTAGAAAGCTGAGTAAGATGCTGATCTATCTGTTGAAGATAACCATTCTGAACAATGGCATTTTTGGTTTGCCAATTTAAGACTTCTTCAGCAGATGTTAACGGCTTAGGAGAACCATCGGATTTGATCTCATTGAGAGGAACAAATGGTTTAGCCGTAGTACGATGTGTCGGATCTGTCACTCTGGTGAGAGGAGGGAAATCCTGATCATAAGGACCAATAGGAAAGCAAGGAGTTACCATTGGAGCCGCAGGTGGAGCAGGTGGATCTCGTGGCAAGTGCTTTGTGGAAGAAAGGCATGAAGAGAACACCGGAATTTTTCTTTTAGACTTCTTCGGTGTTGTATATTCATATGGAGGACCTAAGCTGTCCAACCATAGTTCTTCTTCTATGTCATCTATACAATTGCATCCTGGATGACACATTTCTGGAGCACAATCCCATATAAAGTGGCCATCAACATGAGAGTGATAAACAAGATGACCATCAGGGGCAAATGAATGGAGAGGTGGATTGCCACTATCAGAGAGATCATAATGAGAAACTGGCTGGATCATCATAGAGTGATGAACTGGTAAGCTGTCAGTAGATTGCTTCAAAGATTCAAAAGTAATTTTGACAGAACCATCAGCTTGTTTCTTCAAGAGCGGACAAGAGATACTTGTAACAGGTTCTGATCGTTGTAGGAAGTGTTCATAATTGGTGAACCATGTTAACGGAATCAACTCGTGGAGGATCTTCCGAGGAATTTGCTTAGGTATCTGAATAATTGTTGGAACGTCAGTATCATTAACAAAAGCCATGATAGTACCTGTTGGTTTCTGCGTTCTGAGATGGATGGCATGATCTTGAAGGCGAAACGCCATTTGATGATGAAGAGTAGCCATAATACTATCTGTGCGATGTTGAACTCCAGAAAATTGGATCTGGACCTTAAACCTTGTAGGTAAGGTAGGATCTTTTAAACAGACATTGAAATCCGGAGTAATTGTAAAGATCATTGATCCATGACTGAGAGAAGTGATGACGGTTCCAATACAAGCATGTTCATATGATAACAGGTTCGTATCAAGCAGAGCGATACGAGCTGTCATAGGTAAATCGCCACGGCCATGATAAGAGAGAACAAGGCGGATGGCGCCCATATGAAGATGGGTGTATCCATTAGTTAACCAATGGCGGATGAAGGATGGTTCAAACTCAAGGGTTACATACTGTTCTTGCATAGTCGACTCAAGGGTACAATGAGTAAGAGCTGTACTCTGTATATATTCCTTAATAGGAGGACTCTTACGACTAATTAATTTTTTGACAGACGTTGAAAACGACGGAGACTTTTTTGTAAACAACCAGTAAGGATTTAACAAAGGAGGGATAGTTTCAGAGACTTTACTATCTTCAGGTAAGTGAGTTACTTCGACTAAATCATCAATTTTTGAAGCTTGTCTAATACATGAGGCAGGAAGACTTGAAAAATTAAAAGAGGAAGATTTTAAAATCGGATTAGGGTCGGACGTAGAAGATGAAGGGGGACTATCACCAAAGGGTTCCATGGATACTTACAGACCACTTTGTCTTACGTCGGCACTCTCTCTTGGCCCGTCAAGACCCTGTCTGTGTATTATCCAACGGAGAAAACTGATGAAACATAGATTCCTCTGCTTCTATTAAAGACCAAAATCAATTATCAAAATCTAAGTACTCGTTTAATCATCAACTTCGACTGTATCACATATATAACAGGCAAAACATAAGCGAAGTATACCACAACATAAGATAGCAAGTATGACTAAAACTATAACCAACCACAAAGGAAGATGACTTAAAAGG
This sequence comes from Paratinospora sagittata, assembly GCA_035771175.1. Taxonomy (NCBI): domain Eukaryota; kingdom Viridiplantae; phylum Streptophyta; class Magnoliopsida; order Ranunculales; family Menispermaceae; genus Paratinospora; species Paratinospora sagittata. The sequence goes on from CM069599.1 coordinate 31,154,068, forward strand.
GACATAGTTCAGAGATGAAAAAGATGTTCGAGAATAAGTATAATAGGATGTAAACTGACACACATAAGAATTCCTAAAAGGATTATAACGGTAAAAGCATATGGATTAATAGGCACAAACAGCCAGAACAAACTTAACATAACACCAGGGTCAGAAGGATGGCTCTGATACCATTACGGACGTGCTAGGACTTTAAACACCTATAAGGCTGGTATCAGAGCCATCCTTCTGACCCTGGTGTTATGTTAAGTTTGTTCTGGCTGTTTGTGCCTATTAATCCATATGCTTTTACCGTTATAATCCTTTTAGGAATTCTTATGTGTGTCAGTTTACATACTATTATACTTATTCTCGAACATCTTTTTCATCTCTGAACTATGTCCCTTTTAAGTCATCTTCCTTTGTGGTTGGTTATAGTTTTAGTCATACTTGCTATCTTATGTTGTGGTATACTTCGCTTATGTTTTGCCCGTTATATATGTGATACAGTCGAAGTTGATGATTAAACGAGTACTTAGATTTTGATAATTGATTTTGGTCTTTAATAGAAGCAGAGGAATCTATGTTTCACCAGTTTTCTCCGTTGGATAATACACAGACAGGGTCTTGACGGGCCAAGAGAGAGTGCCGACGTAAGACAAAGTGGTCTGTAAGTATCCATGGAACCCTTTGGTGATAGTCCCCCTTCATCTTCTACGTCCGACCCTAATCCGATTTTAAAATCTTCCTCTTTTAATTTTTCAAGTCTTCCTGCCTCATGTATTAGACAAGCTTCAAAAATTGATGATTTAGTCGAAGTAACTCACTTACCTGAAGATAGTAAAGTCTCTGAAACTATCCCTCCTTTGTTAAATCCTTACTGGTTGTTTACAAAAAAGTCTCCGTCGTTTTCAACGTCTGTCAAAAAATTAATTAGTCGTAAGAGTCCTCCTATTAAGGAATATATACAGAGTACAGCTCTTACTCATTGTACCTTGAGTCGACTATGCAAGAACAGTATGTAACCCTTGAGTTTGAACCATCCTTCATCCGCCATTGGTTAACTAATGGATACACCCATCTTCATATGGGCGCCATCCGCCTTGTTCTCTCTTATCATGGCCGTGGCGATTTACCTATGACAGCTCGTATCGCTCTGCTTGATACGAACCTGTTATCATATGAACATGCTTGTATTGGAACCGTCATCACTTCTCTCAGTCATGGATCAATGATCTTTACAATTACTCCGGATTTCAATGTCTGTTTAAAAGATCCTACCTTACCTACAAGGTTTAAGGTCCAGATTCAATTTTCTGGAGTTCAACATCGCACAGATAGTATTATGGCTACTCTTCATCATCAAATGGCGTTTCGCCTTCAAGATCATGCCAACCATCTCAGAACGCAGAAACCAACAGGTACTATCATGGCTTTTGTTAATGATACTGACGTTCCAACAATTATTCAGATACCTAAGCAAATTCCTCGGAAGATCCTCCACGAGTTGATTCCGTTAACATGGTTCACCAATTATGAACACTTCCTACAACGATCAGAACCTGTTACAAGTATCTCTTGTCCGCTCTTGAAGAAACAAGCTGATGGTTCTGTCAAAATTACTTTTGAATCTTTGAAGCAATCTACTGACAGCTTACCAGTTCATCACTCTATGATGATCCAGCCAGTTTCTCATTATGATCTCTCTGATAGTGGCAATCCACCTCTCCATTCATTTGCCCCTGATGGTCATCTTGTTTATCACTCTCATGTTGATGGCCACTTTATATGGGATTGTGCTCCAAAAATGTGTCATCCAGGATGCAATTGTATAGATGACATAGAAGAAGAACTATGGTTGGACAGCTTAGGTCCTCCATATGAATATACAACACCGAAGAAGTCTAAAAGAAAAATTCCGGTGTTCTCTTCATGCCTTTCTTCCACAAAGCACTTGTCACGAGATCCACCTGCTCCACCTGCGGCTCCAATGGTAACTCCTTGCTTTCCTATTGGTCCTTATGATCAGGATTTCCCTCCTCTCACCAGAGTGACAGATCCGACACATCATACTACGGCTAAACCATTTGTTCCTCTCAATGAGATCAAATCCGATGGTTCTCCTAAGCCGTTAACATCTGCTGAAAAAGTCTTAAATTGGCAAACCAAAAATGCCATTGTTCAGAATGGTTATCTTCAACAGATAGATCAGCATCTTACTCAGCTTTCTACAACAACGGCCAGCCTGACTCAGCAAAATGATATTCAAGCTGCTATCAGTCAGAAATATTATACTGAACTTTCCATGAAGATACAGGAATTAGATACTCTCCTTCGGTATTATATCCAACATAATATCACTGGCCCTAGTTTTGATGCTGCTGAACATGAGATCAGACAACTGAAAGAACAACTGTCCTATGTTATGAATGATCTCCAGAGGTTTTCACCTCCTCTAGCTCCAGTGTTCCCTGAAGCATATCCAATGTCTTTAGTCAGATCCTCTTTCCCCTCTCAACCTTCTCCACCATTGTATTCTTTCTTACCTCCTCCTGTACCAAAAACTGATCGACAAACAGTCTTTCTGAATACTCTGATCAAAGCAAGTAAGGCACCTGCTCCGCAACCTCCAGCCCAACCTTTCTCACAACCACCCACTGTTACTTTACCGCCTCCTGTTCCACCGTCGGTTTCCACAGTACCTCCACCCAGAGGTCCTCGACCACTCTTTGGTGATAAAGGCAAGGCACCTATGCCATACTCCCCGTTTGTTCCATCCACGCCATCCTATACCTCTATAGTCCAAACACCTCCAGTGTCTGTCCCAGCTACTGTACCTCCTCAGCCGCCAATTCAACCTCCTCCTAGCCATCCTATCATACCTTATGATGATCTCACTTATGTTGCTCCTATTGATGATCTTGATCACTTTGAATCCCTTTCTCTGGGAGCCTCTGACGAAGATTCTGAGAATTATACAGATGTTTCTACCGATCCAGCTATGTCTGAATTATCTGAATCTTACTTAATGGATATATCTGCTCTCAATCAGATTCATATGGCTGATGACCCTTCTTCATCCCAGACTCAACCTCAAGCTTATGATGAAGAAGTTGATATGCGTGATATCAATAATCCTCCACCAGAACAGGCCAACAATCCTCAGCAATTCTTCAACCGTAATGGTACTGGTCCTTGGTTTTCTCTTGATGATGTTCCCTATGAACAATGGCGTTCCAAGCTGATATCTTGGGCCGCATGGATGTCAAACCAAATGATTGCTGACCATACATCTAATATCGTCATCTCTGATTTTATCTCACGATGTACTGGATTTGTTCGTGATTGGTTCTCCTCCCTTGGTGAATATCGCATGATACAATTAACTCAGCTCTCTCTTACCGATTTCTTTAATGTCCTTGTTAAAGAATTTATTGGTGATGCAGTCATTCTAGAGAAAAAATATAAACAAGAATATTTCACCATGCGATGCTGTTCTCTCCGAAAAAAGGATCTATACAGACATTATACTCGTATGCTTCAACGGTATCATCTACTTGGTGGATATGACAAAACCGATTTGAAACATACCTTTATTACTTCACTTCCACAGGAAACTCATCCTGAGTTAAATCGACTGCTCAAAGCTCTTGGTCGTCCTTTGGAACAATTATCACTTGCTGAGATTTTTCAGCAACTCCTCGAAGCAATTGAAAGAAATTGTGAGTTACGCCGACTTATTTCTGAGTCACAGACATCTACTTTCTATACATCAAATGTTTGTGATAAGAAGTACCTTGAAATTGGATGTAAATCCAATTGTCATTGTCCCCCAAAGAAAACTAAGCAATCATCCAAATTATGGACGTTCCATAAAAAGAATCCTCAGAAGCTGTCCAAATTCTCCAAACGTCGACGATGGAAGAATAAACGTCATCTTCGCTATTTCAAGCGCCGCACTACCCCTTCTACTACCACTCGGTGCTATATATGCAAGAAACCTGGCCATTTTGCGAAACAATGTCCTGACAAGACTAAGAAAGGCCAGCATCTTATTCAGCAGATTCAACATTCTTATTCATTACAGGATAATCAAGATATTGAGTCTGTTTTCTCTGAACAAGATTCTCCGAATGATGACACGCTCTTTGTATATCATGAAGCTTCTTCTGATTATGAGGATCCTATTTCCTCCCCTGATGATGATGATGCTTATATTGGGATGATTAAACCATACCATCCTCCAGCAATGGCTACTGCTCATGTTATGCCCTATGCTGAAATCTCCATCTTACCTACCAAATTTGATACTCCTATCAAGGTAATTGGTTATTTCGACACTGGTGCTTTTAAAAGTATGATGAATCCTCGCATCCTCCCTGATAAATATTGGAAGCCTCATACTGAATCATTCAAAGCTGCCAATAATGAGGTCTTTCAGACTCAACTGATTACTACTCGGAAGATTGGCCTTAAGTTCTTCCCTAATCTCATTATATGGACACATATCCTTGGTTGTACTCTTCCCGATAAGGATATTCTCTTTGGAATGGATCTATATGCACAATCCAAGCTCAGAATTCTCCCTCATGGAATCTCTTATCAGAATCAACTTCTCCCATATACAACTATTCCTAAGTTGTATGCTATTCAAGATATTCCTCCAGCTCCAGATTATCAAGCTAAGCTCAAGTCATGTTTCAGTGAGTCTCACAAGACTTTTGTTCATGACCATCCTCTATGGAAGAATTCAAAATTCTATGTCCATCTCCCATTCAAGCTGAATGAAGACGTCAATCCAACAAAGGCTATTCACCCTGGAATGCCTCCTGATGATCTTGCCTTAGCAAGAAATGAATGTGATGATCTCCTATCCCAAGGTTTGATTGAACCCACTACGTCTGATTGGGCCTGTCAAGCCTTTTACGTCAATAAACGAGCTGAATTAACAAGAGGCAAGAAAAGAATTGTTATCAATTATAAACCACTGAATGTTTTTCTCAAGGATGACAAATTCCCTCTTCCCAAGATATCTTCTCAGCTTACCTTACTTTCAGGATCCACCATTTATAGTAAATTTGATCTGAAAGCAGGATTTTGGCAATTAGGTGTTCATCCAGATGATCGGCCTAAAACGGCTTTCTACATCCCTAATGCTCATTACCAATGGACTGTTATGCCCTTTGGGCTTAAGGTTGCACCTTCCTTATTCCAGAAAGCTATGACTCGAATTTATGCCTCCATATTGTCAACAACTCTTATTTATATAGATGACATTCTACTCTTCTCAAAGACTGAAGCTGCTCATCACCGGCTTATCAATCAGTTCTTGGATATTACACAACAGCATGGTATCATGCTCTCTGAAAAGAAGAGTATTCTCTGCACATCCGAAATTGACTTTCTTGGAATGAAGTTCTTTAATGGTGTCTATCAACCTGGTTCTCATATTGCTGTGGAATTACTTCAATTCCCTGACACTCATTTGACAGTTAAACAACTTCAGCAATTTCTTGGTATTATTAATTACCTTCGGATGTTTGTCCCTCACATCACTCGATATACATCCGTATTATCTTCGCTTCTGAAGAAAAATCCCCCGCCTTGGCAGGATACACATACTGATGCGACAAAAGTCCTTAAGAAGATTTGCCAGACTCCACCCCCACTGGTTATACCTAGTACAGGTTCCTTAATATTGCAGACAGATGCGTCTGATTATTACTGGGGTGCCGTCCTTCTTGAATCCAAGAATTCTGTTAATTCTGTTTGTGGATATCACAGTGGCAAATTCTCAGATGCTGAACTCCATTACCATATCACCATCAAAGAAGTCCTTGCTGTTAAATATGGTATTATGAAGTTTGCCTTTTTCTTAAGGCCTGCTCAATTCGAAATACAAATGGATAATTCCTCATTTCCCAAAATGTTGGAATTCAGGAACAAAATGGTTCCCTCTGCTCAACTTCTTCGTCTCCAGGAATGGTTTACTCAATTCCAATTTACAGTGAAACATATTCCAGGAACCAAGAATGTTTTAGCTGACTTTCTCTCTAGACCCATCCAAAAACCTACTGCTCAACAGGTTTCTCTATTTCATAAGGGTCTTACTTTTCCCTTACTCCTTCAGCCCAATCCTGTTCCCAGAATCCAGCCCATGCAACTTATCCATGCCCATGGAATCTTTCCTCTTATAGGTGCTATTTTCCCTCCAGATATGCCTAAGCCCATGACTGCTCATGAGGTCCTGACTTATGCTCGACAACACTTGTTTGAATACGCCCATAATTACTTTTTGGACTTTCCAGCCCATCTGTATCAACAACCTCAGGCCCTTCATCAAACTAAGCCCTACCTATTCCTATTTCACCTTCGTTCTGATTTATCTGAAAAGTTCTTTTGGTATTTATGGAGTATTTCCTGTTTGTACAAAATAGCCATCACCTTTATTCCATCTGAAATACAGCACCATTTACAGATATGTCATACATTTTCATTTTTGAATACCTGTATGGATCTTTTTGCTCCACGACAGACATGGCTACGTCATATAACAGAAATATGCCAGCTAAGGCCACACCGCCTCCATGCTATATATATTGGCTACCAGCCATTCTCTGATTCACCTCAAGGATTAATTGCAGAACACTATCTCCAAGAGTTCCAAACTTACTCTTGCCATCTTTCAGATACAATCCTTTCCGGAGTTCGAAGCTATCTCGAAGACATCAATGGTTCTTCTCCTCCAAGCTCTCATACACATATCGGGCCACAAGAATTCATCCCCTCTGAACACCTGGATGATTTAATCCAGAGTCAAGCTCCGTGGCACATTGATGCTCCTCCTCCTCAATTCCGAGATCCTCCTGAAAGATCACCTAGTCCTTCTCCGGTCCGACGTCGTCTTCATGAAGCTCCCCTGATTTCTGCAGCTCTGTATGATAATCAAACTCTCCAGGACGAAGAATATCAGTATCAGCTTCGCCAAGATCCTCCTCCTTCTCCAACTTTCAGAGATCCTCCTAATCAACCTCGACGAAGTATAAACGATCCACCTCTGACTTATTCTGAAATTATTGAATGCCAGCAGGAACAAGAGTTAGAAGACAATGCTCTCATTGCTTTAGGTGTTCGTTCTCCTCCACCGATTGATCACCATGAAGACTGGCTTGACAATTTTGACTCAGATCACCCTGATATAGATATGGAAACCCAGTGTGATACTTCACCATGAATATTCATCGGTTTTCCAGATATCTTGCTGCCTTCCTTGCTGACGACATTAACAGAAATAACAGACATCATTCACTCACGACATTCATGGAAAATAATCCCCACAATCAATATCCCCGTCTCCGACGAGAACTTGCTCTTTTAATAAAATTATAAATATTTTGTAAATATTTGATAAATCATATTTATAGTAATTAAGAATTTCAATATCATTAGCATTTTTTTTTTAACAATATAGGTTTTATATGCACCTTCGCCACCATAAAGCTTTTAGGCTAGCTAGCTAGCTGCCTAATAGGTACCCATTCAGCCTACCTCTTTTCCTCATGCTTCAACGCTTTTTAAGCTATTTTAGGCTAGCTAGCTAGCTGCTAATACGTACCCATCCGATCATCCCTACCTCTCTTCCTCATGCTTCAACGCTTTTAAGCTTTTGCCATCATAAAATCTTGTTGATTCATGTGGAATTTCTACATTGTTTTAGCCTGGCTAATTAATGCATTGAAATAATTATTAAGAGCTCGGTAGAGTATGTGATAATACCACATGTGCGTACGTACCTTGTGAAAGAAAATTTGGTCTATCATCCATCATGAAGTTACGACCGACATAGAGTTTCTTAAGAGATTGGAATGCATTCAAGGATGCCAGGATGCCATTGTTGAATCTATTCCGAGAGAGGTGAAGGACCTCCAGCTTTGTCAAGATAGAGAGGTCTGGTTGAAGATGAAGAATCCATCAAGCAATTGGGATATTACTCACACTAATGCTGCATGCATTAAGGAGCTTTCTAAGTGGAGTAAAGAGAGGTTTGGCAATATCCCTCGATCGATCAAAAGTCTTAGAGAGCAGCTGGAACAACTATATAATGGCCCTCAAAATCAGCAAACCTATAACTTAATGAAGTCAATAGAAGCAAGGTTAGAGAATCTGTATATTAAGGAAGAACAATATTGGTAACAAAGGGGAAAAGAGAATTGGCTCGCAGGAGGTGATATGAACACCATATTCTTTCATTCTAAAGCCAATGAGAAAAGAAGGCGTAATATGATAAAAGGAATCCTGGACTCTCAAGGGAATTGAGTAACGAACCAAAAAAAAGGGGGCTGAAATAGTATAACATTATTTTTAGCAGCTTTTCACATCCCATGGTACCTCCAGTGAGGTTCACAAAATGTTTTGAAAAGCTTTCCCCGTAAGGTGACTGATGAGATGAACAGAGCACTTTTGCAGCCCTTTCACAACTCAGAGGTAATTTCTGCCTTTAACCAAATGAGTCCCATTAAAAGTCCTGACCTTGATGGTTTTCCCGCCCTATTTTATCAATAATATTGGCAAATTGTTGGTGATGATATAACCATAACTTGTTTCTCCTTTTTGAATGGTGAAACTGATCTGGGAGACCTAAATCGTACTTTAATTGTCTTAATCACGAAAGTTAGTAGCCCCTTAAGAGTGTCTGATTTCATACCAATCAGTTTATGTAATGTGGTGTATAAATTGATAGCCAAAGTCTTGGCTAATAGAATGAAACATTGTCTTCCAAGTTTAATTTTTGAGAATCAAAGTGCTTTTGTGAGAGGGAGGCTCATCTCAGATAATATTATCATAGCCCATGAACTACTTCATCATATGAAAAATAAAAAAAAAGGAAGGAGGGGTTCTATGGCTCTTAAATTGGATATGAGCAAGGCTTATGATAGGGTGGAGTGGAATTACCTCAAATTAGTTATGCTGAAGTTAGGGTTTAATGAAGATTGGGTGAATTTAATCCTCAAATGTCTCTTCAGTTAGATTCTCGATTCAAATTAAGGGAAGCATATTTGGTGATTTTTCTCTTCAAAAAGGCTTAAGGTAAGGTGATCCATTATCACCTTACCTTTTTTTTGTTTTGTGCTGAAGGTCTTTCTAAAATGTTGCAGGTAGCTGAAAATAAAAATTTACTTGAAGGGCTAAAAATAGCTAGAAGGGACCCAAAAATATCCCACTTGTTTTTTAGCAGATGACAGTCTTATTTTTAGTCAGGCTTCATAAAACGATGCTCGGGTTATGAAGGACATTCTTAAGTTGAATGAATATGCATCAGGTCAGCAAATCAACTTGGAGAAGTCCTCTATCTCTTTTACCGCAAATGTTCAGCAATCAGTAAAAGAGAAACAGAATCCGAATGTTTGACTATCTCAGGGTGAGAATGTGCTACAGAGTTGGCAGGAAAAATTATTTTCAGCAGGAGGGAAGGAAGTTCTTGTCAAGGCTGTGGCCCAAGCTCTTCCTACTTTCTCAATGAGCTGCTTCAGATTTCCAGCCAAGCATTGTAAGCAGTTGAGCTCCTTCATAGCAAAATTCTGGTGGGGTTTCCAAAAAGACTGTAAAAAGATCCATTGGAAGAAGTGGGAAGATTTATGCACTCCTAAAGCAAATGGTGGAATAGGCTTTAGGGACTTGCAGATTTTTAACAAGGTTTTATTAGCCAAGCAATGTTGGAGGCTTGTCAAGAATCCAAATTCCCTAGTGGCTAGACTTCTCAAAGCTAGATATTTTCCTAGATCTAGCCTTTGGGAAGCTAAGGCATCTACCGGTTCATCTCAGATTTGGCGAAGCATAATTTGGGGAAGAGAATTGTTGAAGCAAGGTATTAGATGGCGTGTTGGCAATGGAGACAAGATTCACTTCAAACATGATCCATGGCCTCTAAGACCACTTACCTTCAGACCTAACACCCCTATGCTAGAATCCATTGACTACAGAGTCAAGGACTTTATTTCTCAAGACAAGAATTGAAAAATTGAAGATCTAAGAGCAGTGGTTTGGGAAGAAGATCTACAAGCTATACTTCAAATCCCTAAGTGTCAGGGAGGTGGAAGATGAACTTATGTGGCATTATACAAACAATGGGAATACACTGTGAAAAGTGGATATTGGTTGGGAAGACAGTCTCTAAAGTGGGGGTTTCTTTCTCTTCTAACAGTCCAAACCATTGCTAGAAAATCTATGGTACCTTCATATCCCCGCTAAGGTCAGTTTTCTTTTGGAAAGCTTTGAAAAACATTTTGCCAACCTTTGTTAACTTATTTCTAAGGAAATCTTTAAGGTCCCCCGTTTGTAATTTATGTGAGAAGGAAGTTGAGACCACAGCGCATGCTTTAAGTAACTGTTCTCATGCAAAAAAAAATTGGGCCCAGACTTTATTATGTGATGACGTAGGTGAAATCTTACCCCTTTTGGCAAATGGGAATTTACATGAACTAGTCTTGAAAGTACATACATCACAATTAGAAGATATCATTGGGGTGTGTAGTTACAAGATTTATAATTGAAAAAAAAAAATACAAGATTTATTGTGTAGTTACACTTGTCAATTATATATATTTGTATTTTATTGTCACTTATAATTAACTTGTTTTTCTAAATAAGGCTATATACAATATTAAGAAACGAGTAATAGTTGTAACTATTTCAATGGGCCCATTATTTAGCAATTAAAATAAGAATGAGGTTTTAGGCAACGACTTTGATTCTATAGGTCTATTTTTGTATGGTACTACTATTGATTAGCCGACTTGACTTTGACTATTGGATTTTGATGATAAAGTCGGTCGTAATAACTTTACCCATTAAAAATTTATAAAAAATAAAAAGAGGATGAAAAATAATAAATAAATAAATAAAGAACGAGACTTCTCCTAAACAATAAATAAAGGACAAAGATAAATAGAGAAAGTTTTTTTTTATGTATCTAATAAATTTGTTATTATATCTATTTAATAACATAGCATAACATAATGCAAATATTGGCTAGCTCACTTAAAATTGAGAATTTGATTATCTTATCTTACAAATAAATGAGAGTTTTTCCTCACAAACTCGATTTTTAAATTTTTTTATCCATATCCATTTTAATGTGGGTAGACAAAAGAGGACAACAGACCCACAGCCGTAATGTCACACTTCGCCCGGAAGCGCCTAAACCTACGGAACACTCAAGGGCGGGCGTGAATGCATTATAACAGTCACAAAGATGTGCAGGTACACAATTGAGTACAAATCTGATTTTATTAATTTCAGAATGTATTTTTAAACAAAATATAATAGAGGGAACATCCTTCCAAAATTCCTCTATAAATAAACAAAGGGTACAAAATATGAGCCCAAAAACCTCTACCCAGTCCACCCTAAACTCCTGAAAAATGAATTAACAGCGGGATAAGCTATTTGTCCAATGGGTAAAATAGTTCGTGAATATGACAATTAATAAAAGAAACTTCATAATCAAATATCACATATGAACAACATAACATCATAATCAGTACAACATGTATGTATGCATGACACCGTCTCGTAATGGTTCTGTGATTGTACGTCGCCCTGAGTTCACATACAGATGTCCTTTCTCAGGTAAACCGAGTTCTCATTGTACGTCCCTTCCCAAGGATGTCGCCTTGAATTCACGTACAAATGTCCATCCTTCGGTAATTCCAGGTTCTCATTGTACATCATTCTCCATGGAAATACCAAGAATAATGAGCATTACTCCAAACTATTTTGTAGATCACGAACCACTTACGTCCCTAGGTGATTATGTATGACGACTATGAATGAGCAAGTCCGGTCTTTGCTAATATTAGACATGATTTGACAACGTCTGGTGATCACTTGTACAAGCTGATAGCTTTCAAATAAGACCAACTTTAGCAGTTATGCAGACAAGATCTAAGACTTCAATAAGTTGTCTACATATTAACTCATGTATTATATATATATATATATATATATATATATATATATATATATATATATATATTTACCTAAGCTCAAAATTAACTTGTATCAAAAAGTTGAAACCATCCATTCTTGCAAGCTAGCTAGTTTCATTATTACAAAATACAAGATGAAAGTAGAGTATATATATCATTCATGTTGCTCGTCTAGTCTACATAAAAGGATGAATGAATACCTTATAGTACATGTGGATGAAGAAGTATAGACATGAATCAATCCTTGCTTCTATCATATAAAACCATCTTCGTCGCCAGTATGAATTGATGTAAAGAACAATAAAAAAGCTCAACAAACACATGACATATGAGACGGCGCAACTTACAAAGAAGCTAACAGGGTTGATGCTATATCTATCCTCCCATTGATTTGATGATGAGCCGTCTGAAGGTGATGATCTCATTGTTGGATTTTCTTCAGCTGATGATGAGAAGCACTTTTTTGCCAATGGTGGTTCGCCGCAAAGAAGTAGATTTCCCTCATAGCTAGATTCATCGAATGTTTCGAACTGTCTTCCGCTTGGCATTCTTCCTGATAAGTTGTTGTAAGCTACAAGGAACACCGCAAGAGCATTCAACTCAGTTAACTTTGATGGGATTTCGCCAATTAATTGGTTGTGTGAAACATCTAAACTCTCCAATTGCTCCATATTCGACAAGGCACCGGGGATTTTTCCGCTTAATCGATTATGAGACAAGTTTAGTCCATGTAGTTGATTTAGCTCTCCAATTTCATGGGGGATTTCTCCTGTTAAGTTGTTGCATGACAAATCCATTAAAGACATGAGGTTAAGAATCTTTCCCTTGTAAGTGATGGATATACTCTTGGTTGTGAACTCCACTTCTTGTTGCTCCATGTATCCAAATCCCACAATATCTTCATAATTTATACTGTTTATTCCATAAGACGAATCAGAGGAAACAGTTCCCTGTGTAAACTGTAGATCAAAGGCCTCCGCATCATGAATGGCTCCTAGCTTCCCAAATGCAATGCTTCCAAAGCATGGGGGTATTGAACCGAAAAGATTATTACGTGAAAGGTCGAGTACCCCTATTTTATTCAATAGGCATAACTGATGAGGAACTGAACCATTCAAATTATTGCCTTTCAAAACGAGAACCTTCAAGTTGATAAGTGCATCAATCCAACTAGGTATACTTCCTGAGAAGAAGTTGTCTCCAAGATTCAACGTCATTAGTGATGGTGTACTATAGTGTAGAAAATCAATGTCTTGAAATGATCCTGTTAATCTGTTCCCTTGCAAGTGTACATATTTAAGTAATTGAAACTTAGAACAAGATGGTATTGATCCTGAAAGACGGTTTTGAGAAAGGTCCAATTGTTCAACTCCATCTAATTTACAAAACTCATGGGGAATGAATCCTTCAAATGAATTATCTCACAAGACAAGTATCGATAACCCTTTTAAGTTACCTATCCAAGTAGGAATACTACCTGATAACTTATTCTTGCCCACATTAAGTGCGAATAAGTATAAACATTTGGAAATTGCAATCGGTAGGCCGCCTGTAAATTAACATTTGGAAATTGCAATCGGTAGGCCGCCTGTAAATTGATTTTCATCCAAATATAAAGAATTCAACCGAGTTAAGTTGAAATATTCACCAATTGGAAAAATATGACCCTGTAGACAATTATTCGACAGCTTCAAAATTTCCAATGCATTGCAACCAACAGTCAGATTGTTTGGTATTTCTCCTGAAAAGTTGTTATGTGACATATCTAGCATATCTAATTGTCTTATTGCACCAATTGAAGAAGGAATGTTACCTCCAAAGTCATTTCTTGACATATTTAGGTATCTTAGGTTTGGTAGAATCTCGCCGATATTCTCTTGAACATCTCCTTGAATGCGATTGGTAGATATGTCCAACTCCATCAAACTCATACGAGAGTGACTTGGCAAAAGAAAGGGACCTGTCAAAGAGTTGTTTCGCAAATCTAAAATTTTCAACTTGGGATTGTTCCTCATCAACCAAGTTGGAAAATTCCCGTGTAAGCCAGCGTGGGAGAGATGTAGTACTTCTAACTCATATTGGTTACTGAGGAATTTGAGAGCAACATCTGTAATAGACTTGTTAAAATCACAATATTTCAAAGTAAGTGTCACACCCTGGGTTGCACAGCGTGCCCCCTACCCAGGTGTGGGCGCACCCCCTCGGGGCGAACGCCAACCATTATGGATCCATAATATTGTCCTATTCCGGTACAACCATTGGCTCAGTGGTTACTAGGAATGCGAAATCTAACTCCTTAAGGGAGGTCTTGAGTTCGATTCCTAGAGAGGCCCTGCACTATTCATAAATAGTAGCAGACAAATAATCGTTTCGATGTAGACCAGCTGCGGTTGGGTTGCTACATGGCGATAGGACATTATTATGGATCCATAATGGCTGGCGTTCGCCCTGAGGGGGTGCGCCAACACCTGGGTAAGGGGCACGCTGTGCAACCCAGGATGTGACAGTAAAAGTCTTCAACTTGAACTTGGGTGGAAACCACTCTAGAGATTCATGATGATCATTTGTTTCTACCTTTAATAAATGATTAGAATAGTAACTAGAAAGGTAGACTTCCACAAGTTTGGAATGGTTAGCAAGATGCATAAGAGGGAATGCAGGCCCAAAGTTATTGTAAGCAAGCGAGATGGCCTCCAATGATGTTAACATAGTTATGGGAGATGATGAAGAAATATTTCTTGTAAATTGATTTCCGGTGAGATCAAGCACTCTAAGGGAAGTCAAGTTACTGAGACATGTTAAAAGGATTCCATAGAAATTATTGTCATTCAGATGTAGTTTTTGAAGATTGGTCAAATAGCACAAGCCTGTAAAATTGAACATATTTTAAGAAACCTTCATTACAAGAAGATATGCATAACTGGAAGCTAAAGCTTGTTAAGACCCATGACTTCTTTTTTTTCAAAATATACATTATTTTTGTACATTTTAGACGTACCTTTATAGAAACCCCATGTAGCTAGAAAGAAAGTGGTTTGAATTCAGTGATGCTTAATTACGTTTATCAAAATCTACCATTACTAATGCAAAATTAATAACAAGTGTGGTGTACGTACTTATTGGAAATGTTTCATATAAATCATTGGAACCAAGATACAGTTTCTTAAGGGACATGAGTCTTCCTATAGATTGCAACAATATATTACTGTTCAATTCACTCCAGCTGAAGTGCTGAAGTCAAGTTCTTGTATGTTTTTCAATCGAGAAAAAATGTCATCGTGAGGACCACCTCCTAGAGCTGCAACTGCAATCATAGATGAGGAATATTTCTTCAAGTACAGTATAAAGTTGAAGGAAGAAAAGAAAAGAAAAAACCCAAAGAATAATGCATAGTCGACATGACACCGTGGTTTTGAGCCTCCCCATTTCACTAGATGCTTCTAATATTGCACATAATTTTTATTATGAAATTAATTAAAAGTATAAATTTTATATAAAAGGTATTAGGTATAGTTAAATACTAAATTACTGTTTTACCCCTATCAATTATAAAAGTAAATATGTTTAATAAAAATTTAAGATATGCTTTTAAAAGTATTTTCGAAATTAAGAAAAAAAGCTTGGGGGTGAAAAGTCAAAAATATTCTCATTATATATAATTAGGGGAATTAATAAAGTTGTGAAGCTTACCTGGGGAAAGAAATGACTCATTTAAATTATTCCCGCTAAGGGACAGAGACTTAAGGGACGTGAAAGCGCCTAAAGTGTTAGGATGCTGTTGGTGTACCCATTGTTACAAGTCAAAGGATCTCCAGCTTATTCCATCTAGATAATCTCATAAAACCTGAAGTAAGTGAGATTTTAATTTTGGAAGATATTAAATTAGAAGTTATTAATTAAATATCCCATGCATATGTATGTATGATAATTGACAGTATATATACCGCTAGATATATGAGTGTGTATATATATAAATGCTTGGTTGTTGGCAAACATATAATGTTTATTAGGAAAGAGACAGAGGAACTGATGAAGTTATTTGAATGATGAGAACCCATCAGCCGGGTGACACTTCTGGTGATTTTATGTATATATATATATACATAAAATCATGTTTAAGAACATGGAACAGTGCTATATATCAGAGACAAACTGCTGAACCAAATGTTAATTAAAAACTCAATTCCAAATTAGTCTCTTTAATATATAATAAAAACATGTACATAAAGAAAATATATAATTCCTTGCAAATATTATATGCATTAATATTCCAACTAATGAAGTTATTTGAATTAATTCTTTATATTTTTAATCTCCTTAATTGATAATTTGAATGCACATTTTACTTTATATATTTTTTTTCCTTTTTGGCTTTTCTTTTGGTAGAAAAAACAAGAAATTGGCTGTATATATATAAATATATTTATGTATGTGGGTATGTATGTGTCTGTATATATGCATGTATATATATATACACTTGGGAGAAGTGATGATCCATTTAAATAATTGCCCTGAGATTCAGTTCCTTAAGGGATGTGAGTGCACCCAAAGGGGGCATAATGATATTGTCTAAGTAATTTTCACTAAGGTCCAGTACCTCTAGCTTTTTCAACTCCGACAAAAGATCTAACCCTGCAATAAGAAGAAGAACAAGAAAAAAAAAAAAAAAAAAAAGGAAAAAAAGAAAGATATATAAAAAAAAAGAACAAGGTTAATTCTGCATTCATTTCTATAGTAATTTTATAACAATATACAACTCTTCAAATCAAATATAGAGAGAAGGAAGCTGCCGGTACGTATTGTAGTTCCAGTGCATTTTTTTTTCACTGCCAAGGAAAATGCTGAAATGGCCCTCCTGGTGTACATATATAGGAACATTTTCATTAAAGAAAATATTTTTCTAACCACAAAAAATATAACTATATAAGGGCAACTACATTTTCATAATTATTAGACATGAGTGTTTTACATATCTTAAGGTACATAATAAATAATCGAATGACCACGAAGGTAGGTAGTTGCACTTATAGTTATAAATGTTTATAGTCAAAATAACATTGTTCATTCATTAATTCGTTATTGGATTGTCTCCAGTCATGTACCAACACATAATTTAAGACAGATCGTCAATGTATTAAAGGTGATGTTTCTATAAATTTACATAATGGATGTTAATGTAATAACCAAAATTAATTGAACAAGGTATTAATTAATTTATACAGTTGCTAACCCCTGTTCTCCCATCTCCATTTGAAATTAATATTTTGAAAATCTAGATTTGATATGCTTTGCCGTCATAAAGCCTTTAGGCTAGATAGTGAATATACAATACCAAAAAATTGAATTTGCCTAAACTTTGGTCCCTTATAATTTAGAATCGGTTTGGTGAAGTTAGTTCGGCAAAGAAAATTTTTGTAAAATTTGAAATTATAGAGAAATATATATATAAAACATTCTATTTTAAAGTGATAAAGATCTATGTTTTTTTTTAGATATATTAAAACAATTATACACTTAAAACTCATTAAACGTGAAATATAATGGTTTAAATTTAACTTTATAATCTTTATATTACTTGACACATATTACATAAATAACAAGCTATTTTGTTGGTTTTATGTTTAACATAAATAAGAGATTTGTGAATCTATTACATAGTAAATTACATGTTTATTTTTGTTTTTAATTAGAGTTTTCTAAATTTTATTTTGTTTCTTGAATGATTATTTATGTCTTACTCCTTATCTATGAAATTGTACTTCAATCTCAAATATTTTTGATATTAATTTAAAGATATTCTTTTAACAAAAGTTGAAGTTACATTGATTTTTAAACTTTGTGTTAAAAAGTAAAAAATATTAAAGGATTTTTCTGAGTTGCACAAATAATTTTAATAATTTAACAAACTTTGATGAAAATTTTTAAACAATGATTACATTTAATTTGTAATTGGGTGGTTGAAAATTTAGATTGAAATTCATACAATTATGTCAAAATTTCACTCCATGCTAATACGTAGCCATCTTCCACCTCTCTTCATAAAGCTTTTAAGCATTTGCAATCATAAAAGCTTGGTGATTCATATGGAATAGCTTCATTGTTTTAGCCTAGCTAATTAATGAATAGGAAGGAATAATTATTAACAGCTAAGTAGATCAGAAGGTGAAGCAAATGTTTACGTACCTATTGAAAGAAATTTCGTTCTATCATACATCATATCAATAAAACCAACATAGAGTTTCTTAAGAGACGGGAGTACACTCAGAGATGTCAGGATGCTGGTGTTGAAGCTATTCCAAGAGACATCAAGGACCTCCAGCTTTGTCAAGCTAGACAATCTCTCCAAACCAGTTATAAATAATATGAGCATGTAAAAAATAAAAGATCCATCTCTCTCTGCATAATTAATTCACTCATAAATTAAACGGATATATGTATGTATACAATATATTATATACAAGTACCTTCATTCTCGAGCCAACCTGTCCAAGAATTGTGAGATAAGTTGAGAAGTTGCAATTCCTTAAAGGGAACAAACATTGTGGCGTTTAGGGTCGAATTTACATCCTCCTTTAAGTAATCGAGGGAGAGGCGGATGACACAACCAGTGGTACTGAGATTACATTGCACTCTAGCCCAATCACAACACTCGTTACCAACCCATGAAGAAAGAGGTGCAGACTCCATAGTATATGTCCTCATATAGAGGCCTTGAATTGCAATAGAGCTTCTCTCTCTTCCGCCAAACACCCCTTGCTGTGTTGAAACATCACCACCACCACCACCACCACCACCACCACCACTAAACTCATATTATTATTATTATTCATCATCAACCACCGCTGTATTTCTTTATGATTTCAATTCCTTTTCCTTTTATGAAAGCGAAGTGAATTAGGACGGAATCTATAGGTGAATAAGTGAGTAAAGCGGGCTTTATAGACATAGACATATATAGTAACCTCATCCTGACCATTAAATGATTAAGGAGTTTGATCCATTACACTTGCCACATCACAATTGACTTTGTCATGAACTGACTTCATCTGGTACTATTAATTAAGGAAAATGCCCCTAAAAAACATAACTATAATTAATGTAACTCCACATTCATATTCAGTGAATGTGTATGGTTTACATATCTCGAGGTATATAATAAATTATTTAATGTATTAGGTATGTAGATCGAAATAATATTCTTACATCGGATATGAGCAAGTTCATCACATGAAATATAAGTTAGGATCTCACTCTAATAAGTATTGAGGTATTTTAGAGTAAAATTTCATACTTGGGCCCAAAGATAGGTAAGTTGGGGATAATATCGGTACTAATTAAGATCCAAATCTGTCCAACATAATAAACATTAAAGAAATATAGTTATAATTTTTTATAGTTAGATTAACATTCTTTATTAATTAATAGTATTAAGTGTTTACATCATATTTGTGGAGGAACTGGGAGTTAGTGCTCTAGATTTTCTTTCTTGTTTTATTATTATTATTATTATTATTATTTTGTTTTTAATTTCTTTTCTCTTGAAGTGGGAAAGAAGAGGAAGAGGAGGAAGAGAGTGCAAAAGTGAGAAAGAAGAAGGAACATAAGATTTGAAGAAGAAAAAGAAGATGAAGAAAGGGATGAGCGTGGAAATGAGAGAGAAAATTTGAAAGAAGAAAATTAAGATGCATGCACGTGTAGAAAGAAGAAAAATGCAAAAGAAAAGGCACCCACTTCACCGGTCAATCTGCGTCTAAGAATGGGAATTATTTCAATTTCCCTTGCAATTGTTCAATCTCATTTCCTTTTCGCGTTAGATTCTTCGGATTCTCTTTTGATCTTATTATATAATTCTAAATTATTCTTTACGTGATATATTATAATACAAAAAGTATTTTTAGAGGTTTGTGATTCATATGTACTTGTGTTTATTAGGACAAAAATATGTACGGATACGGATACTATTTCATACTAACAAACATTTAATATGTGTGTACCGATTCAATTTAAAAAATAAAAAAATAAGTATTCATTTGAATCATGTGTACCTAACGACATAACATCAAATAACTTATATGAAGTTTTTAATAAATAACAACAAAAATAAATAATCTTTTACAACTATTCCAAGTATAGATAGATTTTTCAAGTGAATTTAATGGCTATTAAATGTCTTTGTTTATTTTTTTCATTTATGCTATTAAATAACTTTTCAAGACTTTCAATTTTTAATGTGATTGGGAAAGCAAAGAAATTAAAAGGGTGTACGTTTCAAAACATAACTTAAGGAATGGGCATCTTTAAAAGTAAAAACTAAAAAATATCTATTTATTTCTTTAGTACCTAAATATCTATTTGATTATTTATTATCTATTATATAATTATATTTAATACTAACCGAGAATCGGGTACATGGATTTTTAAGCTCTTGTCTGGATCCGGTCTGGTTTTAAAAACGAACACAAAATTTTTGTTCGTATTCTTTTTGAAATGGGTCTGACGAAAGTGGACAAACGGTCCGGCCTATTTTGCCACCCCTAGCATTTATGATATATACCTCAATTATCTATATATAATTAATTTGAAGAAATATCAACTCAGCCCTCTAATAATTAATTTGTATACTCTTCAACAATAATAAATTAGTAAAATTTTGTAAGTTATTAGTATATTTTAGTTTTTATATATATATATATTGATTTTTAATATTTTTTTCAGTGATCTTCGACACATTAAAAACACTTTGAAGTATATATAGAAGACTGATTTTTAAAAAAAAAATTAGTAAAATAATAATTCATCAAGTTTTATTTTTTATTTAAACATTATTATTAGAGGCTAGCTAAATAGACTCTATTCATGAACTATTTACATTCTAATCACTGACACAACCCTACCCTAACATACATACACTCTTCTCATCCCAGACAAAAACTAAAAAATTTTTAAACTACCATTCTCCCAATCTACCCCACCCTCCGTTCTTCTTCTTCTTCTCCTCCTCCATTTCTTCTTTTTCAAAACTCCTCCAAAACCTTATCTTCTAACTTTAAAGCCCACCATTTTCATCTTCTTATCTAAGTTGGAAAAATATTGGAGCTAAAAAAGCATCGTTTGGACTCTATTTAGAGCGACTCGCTACTTGTCGTCTTCGAAATTTTTTTGACATTTGATCATTTGAATCAGTAAAAAATGAATATTGTAATGATTTTTTTTATTTCTATTCACTTTTATTCATGAAATGAAATATTTATGAGTATTTTTTTAATGTGTTTTATGCAAAAAAATAGACAAGAACGAAGCTCGTCCTTAGGGTTGGCCACGTAGGGCCGACCGACCGTCTTTTGTAAGCGTCGGTCCTGTTCGGAGGGTCAGGCCGACCCTCTTATTTCCTCTTTTTTTTATTATCACATACCATATTGTATTAAGATGCATTTCGTCACAATTTTGACATGTGTTTCACCCATTCCGAGCTAATTTGGGTGAAGGGGACTGTTCCCCACTCGTTACTCTCGTATGGGATATAATAGCCCATGGCTCAAATAAGTTCAGACTGAGTGTAAACATGACAAAATTGCTATGAAATACATTCTGATGCAATATGGTATATAAAAATGAAAAAAAAAAAGAAATAACAGGGTCGGTCGGACATGGCCAACTCTTACAAAGAAGGAAAGGCCGACCATGGCCGACCCTTCTATACAAGGATCGGCCTCGTAGGGCCAACCTCTTCATGATATTTTTTTGAAAAAAAAAAGTCATTTTAGTAATTTCAGTTAAAGGAGGTTGAGTGAGGTGTGATAATCCATTGATAAAGTCTCAATTATTATTATTATTTAATGATATGATTATATTTCTTTTTCCAGGTGTCCGTACGTGTGGGAAAATTAAGATACGATGACAGATTATAATTTTCTTTTGTCATTATGCGCTTCATCTATTTATAATATATCTTAATTAGTTAATGATAATTATTTGACAGATAATAATTTTTAATTAAAGTATTATATATTGACAATTTATAAACGTGATCTCTTCCGTTTTCTTTTTGTGGTTACCGGTTTTCTGACCCCCTCGAGGAGGCGTGTACTCCTATCCTTCGGATCGAGACTAATGCTCTCGGAGTTCGAACAAATTATAGGATATTTCTGACAGCCCTCTCCAAAATAGATATAACTCCACAAGAAAAGAGAAAGTTTAAATTCAAACTCCGAACTACCCAATGGGGTGAGCCACCCACGCCACTTTGGGTGATCTCTTCCGTTGTCATCGTAACATGTAATAGTTTGAAATTTAAAACTTAATTCAATTAATTGGATTATTTCATTTTATTGAAGTTTAGTTGGGAAAAGAAATTGGTCATAAATATAAAGATCAAAAGTATAAGAAAAAAAAATAATAATATGAGAAATGAAGAAAAAACAGAAAAGAAATAGAGCAAGAAGGTGTTAAAAAAAATAAAAATCAAAGGATACTAGCGTCAAGGTCCTCAAGCAGGAGAATTTTCTGGGTCAACTTCTTTTTTGCATACCTAACGCACTTATAACTTGCAAGTGGGTGTCTCTCCTGACATTGTATATTCATTGTTATGTGAAAGCATTAAAGAAAAATAAGATAACAATATTTAACATAGTTCGGCAAATTGCCTACATCCACGGAAGACAACAATTGTATTCACATGGATGATTTTGAAGTGAGGAATGAGCTATATTTATAGCCATTTACAACAATGTGAAATGAGCCAATAAGTTCAATAAAAACTGCAGCATTCAAAAAAAATTGCAGTAGCTTTGTTCAAACAAAGCTGCTTCAAAAAAGGCAGCAGCAGCTCTGTTTGACAAAGCTGCTTTAGAACAACAATCTCTACCTTGGCGAGTATTCTTCAAAAAAAAATTGTTGCTGCCTCCATTAGTGCCCTTAGGCACTCCGAGCCCGTGAGATGTTGATCAAGTCCAAACAATGTTGGAACTTGATCCCTGTAACCACCTTTGTAAGCATATCTGCGGGGTTATCTGCAGTCTTGATCTTTTGTAGAAGAATACTCATTTCTTCTACTATTTCTTGAACAAAATGAAAACGAACATCAATATGCTTCGTTCGACTGTGATGAACTTGGTTCTTTGCCAAACAAATGACACTCTGGCTGTCGCAGAAAACTTCAACATTCTTCTGCACAATTTCCATGTCTTTAGTCAATCCATGAAGCCAGATTGCTTCCTTGAAAGCTTCTGTTACTGCCATGTACTTTGCCTCTGTAGTAGATAAAGCAACTGTTGACTGTAGTGTTGATCTCCAACTCACTGGTCCTCCTGTCATAGTGAAAACATAACCAGTAGTAGATCTGCGCTTGTCAAGATCTCCAGCATAGTCCGAATCCACATATCCGACTAGATGCTTACAACTTTTCGTATCTCTCTCAAACTTTAAACCAATATCCACAATACCGTGAATATACCGTAAAATTCACTTCACTGCTTGCCAGTGGCCTTACCGGGGTTGTGCATGTAACGACTTACCATACCTACAGCATGTGAAATGTCAGGTCTGGTACACACCATAGCATACATCAAGGCACCAACTGCATTTGCATATGGAATGTTCTCCATTTGCTTCTTCTGATCCTCAGAATTTGGTGACATTAATGTACTTAGCTTGAAATGTGGTGCCAATGGTGTGCTCACAGGTTTTGTATCATTGCCAATGCCAAAAGTTTGAAGAACTTTCTTCAAATACAGAGTCTGAGTCAAACAGATTGTGCCCTTGGCCCTATCTCGAGTTATCTCCATCCCGAGAATTTTTCTGGCCTCTCCAAGATCCTTCATTTAAAACTCTGAGCTCAATTGAGCCTTTAGCTTGTTGATCTCCACCTTGCTTTTAGATGCGATTAACATATCATCTACATATAAAAGCAAGTATATAAATGTACCATCTTCAAGTTTGCGATAGGAGACACAATGATCAAACTGACTCCGGGTATATTTTTTCCCTTAGATGAAGCTGTCAAATCGTTTGTACCACTGTCTCGGTGACTGCTTCAAGCCATACAATGACTTGTTCAATTTGCAAGCCCAATTCTCTCTTTCTGGTACTTTAAATCCATCTGGTTGAGACATATATATCTCCTCTTCCAAATTACCATGCAGAAAAATAGTTTTGACATCGAGTTGGGCTAACTCGAGATCAAACTGTGCAACCAAAGCCAATAATATTCGAATTGACGAATGCTTAACAACAGGTGAGAATACCTTATTGTAGTCAATTCCTTTCCTCTGAGCGTAGCCTTTTGCTACCAGTCAGGCTTTGTATCGGATATTATCTGTGCTGGGAGAGCCTTCCTTCTTAGCGAAAACTCATTTGCAGCCAATTGGTTTCTTTCCTTTCGGAAGTGGAACCAACTTCCAAGTCTGATTTTGATGGAGTGATTTCATCTCCTCATGCATTGCCATTTTCCACTTATCACTTTCCATACTCTGACTAACATCTTTGTAATTGTATGGAATATCATCCCCGGTGACTGGTAATGCATATACAACCATGTCAGTGTACCGAGCAGGTTTGCGGATTTCTCTTCTTGGTCGACTGGCGGTAATTGATTCTGGTTGTTGACTGATGGTTGGATATCTCTGCTGACTTGCCAGGAGTTACTGGAATATCTAACTCTACCTGCTGATGTAAATCTGGATCTCGATTTTCTTTATCAGAAACTGTATGTTTTGACATCACAGATTCATCAAAAGTTACATCTCGACTTAGTACAATTCTCTTTGACTCAGGGTTCCATAGTCGGAAAGCCTTAACTCCTTCACTAAAGCCCATGAAAATCACTTTCTTGGACCTAGGATCCAGTTTGAATTCCTTCACATTGAAATATGCTGTGCATCCAAAAATGCGCAGAGAATTATAATCTGAAACAGGTTGTCCAGACCATACCTCCTTGGGAGTTTTGCCATCTAGTGTTGTTGCAGGAAGTCTATTGATGATATAAGAGGCATATGACAAAGCTTCAGCTCAAAATGCCTTGCTCAGTCGAGAATGAGATAACACGCAGCGAACTTTATCTACCAAAGTACGATTCATGCGTTCAACAACACTGTTTTGTTGTGGTGTGCCTTGTACTGTGAAATGTTTGACTATCCCTTCATTCTCACAAATTTTCTGAAATGGGTCTGACTTGTATTCTCCTCCATTATCAGATCTGAGCCTCTTAATCTTCCTTCCCGTTTGGGTTTCTACCATTTTCTTCCATATAAGAAAGATATCTAGCACTTTATCTTTATGTTTCAGGGTATAAACCCAAACATAGCGTGAGAAATCATCAATGAAAGTAACAAACCCTCGTTTACCTCCTAATGAAGCATTTCAAGAGGGTCCCCAAACATCGGTGTAAACATAATCCAATGTTCCTTTTGTGCGGTGGATTGCAGTTCCAAACTTGACTCTCGTCTGCTTGCTTAAGATACAATGCTCGCAGAAGTCAAGTTTCTCGATTTTTGCACCTTTCAAAGAACCTTACTTTATCAAGGGCTGAAGAGCCTTCTCTCCAACATGTCTGAGCCACAAGTGCCAAAGTCGGGAAGTGTCCGATGAAACATCATTAGAATGGGGGCAAGCTGATACACTTCCGATTACTGTGTGTCCGTCAAGGAAATAAAGATTTCCTTTCTGAGTACCCTTCATGGCCAAGAGTGCTCCACGTACAACCTTCAAGACTCCACCTTCAATTGTTACCTTGTAACCGCTGGAATCAAGGACTCATAGTGAGATCAGATTTTTCTTCATATCTGGGACATATCTGACTTCCGTGAGCCGTCTTGTTGTACCGTCATGCATCTTTAGGCGTATAGTTCCAATACCCTTTGTTTGGCAGGTATTGTTGTTGCGCATGAGCACGACTCCTCCATCGAACTCATCCAATTTTGAGAACCAATTACGATTCGGACACATATGATAGGAACATCCGGAATCTAATATCCATCTATCAAACTAATTGTTTATAGATGAAACTGAGAATGCACTTGTCCTGTACTTGTCCTCCAGTTTCTTCCAGAGACTTGTTGCCATAGTGTGGCGACCCCGCACCCCGGACCACCAACCCCGCAGGGAATGGCATGCGGAATGCCGGGGCGGGACGCCCTGCGTAGGCATCTCCGACCACTCCTCAACTCCCGTGAGGTGGTTGAGACCCTACGAGCCTTATCTCAATAACGACATAATATCAAAAGGTACTAAACAAAACTACCCACCGTATTAATCATCAAAGACAAGAGATAATCCATAAAAATGAACCGTAAATAAAATTATAATCCCTACAGTTCATTAAAATTGACATACACATAAAGTCCAAAATTGTGGGTACAAATAAAAACCGTCATATGCCCACATGGTCTATCCAACAAGTCCCAACTCACCCATACTACAATGTGGTAAGTATTATAATTACATAATCCAAAATATAATACTTCATAATGTAAAACAGTTCAATCAAAATGCCTCTCAACTCACATCGAGGCTTTGGATTCTCTCGCAGGCAAGGCCCTCAAGATATAACTACTCCTTTGCCCTTATTTGGGACAGAAGGACCTGAAAGAGGAAAATGAGGGTGAGCCAATGGTGCCTAGTGAATAGAATTCAAATATGCTATCAATACTCATCAATAAATATCATGTATGCATGTCAATGTGTAGCATGATTAAAAGCTCATAACATATAGATATCAAACATTTATAATAAGTTCGATGCAAGTAAAAGCTTATCAATTTGGATCCACATTCCACATGCATTGGGTTACTAGTGCACGTCTATTTCACCGTATCGTTGATCCCAATCATGTTTATTTTGGGTTACTAGTGCACGTCTATTTCACCGTACCGTTGATCCCAATCATTTCCTTTCCTAAAACCATCCTATGACAAGGTTAAGTCCCCCTATTAGCCAGATAGATGGGCCCAACCAAAGTCATAAGGTTTTCTCAAATTAATGCATCATTTAAAACATTAGAACACATTCATGCTTTCAACATACAATATATATAAGTGATATGATGACATAAAAGATATAATCATAAATGAAGTCTACTCACAACCAAGCCTCGCGAGAGTACTTAACCACACACGATCGCCAAACCGAATCAACCCAATCAAGATCCTGAAACATTCATCAATATCCTACCATACATCAATTTCTATGCTCAATCACATAGACATTACACATCAACCCTAAATCAGCCCACATATAAACAATAGGCCTAAATCCCATCTAATCTCATCATTCAACTCAAATCACATTTCTTAGGCCTCTAATGCATAGTTTTCATACATAAACCATTCTATTAATCAAAAATACTGATTTTCAATTCCTTAGGCATAAACATGCCCAAATTGGGTCACTTGATCACAAGTAGGCCTAACTCATGATATGGTCACAACCACTAAATCAGTAGCATAATCAACCCTAATCATGCTTAATTTAACATAAGTTGCATCAATTCAATGATTCTAATCCAAAATAATCAAAAGCCCTAAAATATGAAAATTTTCATACTTAGGCCATATTGCCGATTTACACTAGGTCACCATGTTCAGCCATGTATATCACTAATTTTGCATTATGGGTTCATCAACAATGGCAACTAGGTCAACATAGTTGACATGCAAGCTATTTGGAAAGATCTAAGTTCATATTCTAAATTTAGGTCTAATACAAGAAACCCTACCAATTCTTCATTTACTATTCTGTTCAGAT
This sequence comes from Paratinospora sagittata, assembly GCA_035771175.1. Lineage (NCBI taxonomy): Eukaryota > Viridiplantae > Streptophyta > Magnoliopsida > Ranunculales > Menispermaceae > Paratinospora > Paratinospora sagittata. Next base: position 31,181,772 of record CM069599.1, read on the forward strand.
GTATCAATATACCAACAGAAATATGTAATCACAAAATCAACCATACAGATTGAATTATGTGAAGAAACAAACCTTCTGTCCAAATATCAGCCCAATCCAACAGTGGACCGAAAAGATATGCATCTTTGATGAACAAGTCTCAAATCAGACAATTTCTCCTTTCCTACAGCAAACACTCAAACTCAGATGACTATATCACACAAAATACTAAACTTATAAACATCTTCACCGTTCATAATATATACATATCTGTTATAAACTACACCCAAATTTTATGTCCATCCAACGGTAGATTAAGGATATCTAGAAGTTTGATCGAAATGGCGTGAGAAATCCAGACTTTCCAACCAGCTTTGTTTGAGAGGTTAGATCTCTTAGAAGAAACCTCGGATCAAGATCTTCACCGACCAGAATGAATAACCATAAGCTACGAACTTGCTGAAAAAGTTTTAGCTCAATCTGACTATATATTCCAAAGATCCACCTCTTTGATGAAAATGTCGCAGAGATCTTCCTCCTGCAACTCTCTCCTTCTTTCTCTTCTTCTTTCCTTTCTCTTCTTTTCTTTCTCTTCTTCTTTCCTTTCTCTCCACTCACCTCATTTTCTAGCACATTCTTGGATTCTCTCCTCCACTCACCTCATTTTCTAGCACATTCTTGGATTCTCTCATCCACTCACCTCATTTGCTAGCACATTCTTGGATTCTCTCCTCCACTCACCTCATTTGCTAGCACATTCTTGGATTCTAGAAGTTGGCATGGGACACTTGTCCATTTTCATGCACCAACCTTCACATGTGTTGGTCTCATACTACCCATACCAACCACATGTATTTTAACCAATCTCATGCTTCCATGTATTTTAAATGTTCAATCTATTTAATACACCAAATTTTCATTCTCATTTATCCTTTTATTCAATCAATCCTAACCCATATCAATTCATGATTTAATGGGCCCATGCATAAATAATAACATATGTATTATACTTTAATTTAACATGACCCATATACAATTTATGATACACATTTATATACATTATCAAGCATCAACTATACAAACATTAAACAACCATCAAACAAACACCAAACATATCAAGGCAACACATAGAGTTTGGGCAAAATGCAATTGGGTTATGGGCTACATGAAATAATTTTCGGGGCGTCACATCACCCCCACCTTAGAATGAACTTCGTACTCGAAGTTTTAAGGTTAAGAAATTACCTAAGCCCATGAACTCGACAAAGTGCTCCATCATGTAGTCCTCACGCTCCCAAGTAACCTGCTCCTCGCCATGGAACTGTCATCTCACCTTAACCATCGGAATCTCGCGGTTACATAACCTCTGGACCTTCCGGTCAAGTATCTAAATAGGTTCCTCATCATAAGTCCCATCCTGCCTCAGTTCAATGTTCCTCCAGTCCAAGACGTGATCAAAATCACTCTTGTACACTCTCAACATTGACACATGAAAAACATTGTGGACTGCTGCTAACTGAGGTGGCAAGGCTAATCGGTAAGCGACGGGGCCAATTCGTTCTAAAACCTCGAACAGCCCAATAAATCTCGGAGCGAGCTTGCCTTTTATCCCAAATCTAGTTTGGCCCTTCTGAGGTGAGACCTTCAATAAAACTTGGTCACCCAGCTCGAACTCTACGGTTTTCCGTTTGGCATCAGTATAACTCTTCTGCCTGTCTTGGGCTACTTTCATATTATGCTTGATCCTCTTAATCTTCTCTGTGTGTTCTTGTACAAACTCTGGTCCCATCACCACAACATCCCCTACCTCTGTCCAACAGATCGGAGATCTACAGGGTCGACCATACAATGCCTCAAAAGGAGCCATGCCAATACTGGACTGATAGTTATTGTTGTACGCGAACTCACACAGATGTATGTACTCCTCCCAGTTACCACTGGACTCAAGGACACAAGCTCGAAGCATATCCTCTAAAATCGATATCAACCTCTCAGACTGGCCATCTATCTGGGGGTGAAAAGCGATACTGAGATCTAGTCTAGTGCCGAGCTGCCTCTGCAACCCCTGCCAGAATAATGATGTAAACCTCGGATCCCTATCTGACACAATCGAAACTGGCACTCCATGTAATCTGACTATCTCTCGCATATAAAGTTTGCTCAGCTTGTCCATAGAATCCCTAGTGTTCACCGGTAGAAAGTGAGCGGACTTGGTCAAGCGATCAATAATAACCCAAACAGCATTATGTCTTCTCGGGGTGTTGGGTAATCCCACAACAAAGTCCATAGTGACGTGCTCCCATTTCCACTCAGGAATGGCAAGCGGTTGCATCTGCCCTCCAGGCCTCTGATGCTCAGCTTTGACTCTTTGACAGATCTCACACCTCTGAATGAACTGAGCTATTTCTCTCTTCATGTCGGGCCACCAATACATTCTTTTCATATCATGATACATCTTGGTTCCGCCAGGATGAATAGCATAATGAGATCTGTGAGCCTCTTGGAGAACACTCTATCTAAGTCGTGGATCTGCGGGAACCCATAAACGTCCCCTAAATCTCAAGGCACCATCAGATGACAAGTGTCAATTAGTAAAATCACTGCTCTCAGCCCAAGACTTGTATATCCTATAATCAACATCAAGTCTCTGTTGGTCAATTACCTCCTGGACTTGTGTAGGCTGAGCTCTCATTTGAGCACATATCACAATCTGATCTGAAGGGGTAGCACATATACTCATAACCGTAGCAGCCTCAAGTAGTCTCCACTCATGAGACATTTGGCGTGCTACCATAACAGTCTCTACCTGCTCCCTGCTCAACGCATCAGCCACTACATTGGCTTTACCTGGGTGGTATTCTAATGTAAAATCATAGTCTTTGAGGAGCTCTAACCACCTTCTCTGCCTCATGTTCAATTCCTTCTGAGAGAACAAGTACTTGAGGCTCTTATGGTCAGAATACAAAGTGAATCTCTCACCATAGAGATAATGCCTCCAAATCTTCAAAGCAAAAACCACTGCGGCCAGTTCTAAGTCATGAACAGGGTAGTTCTTTTCATGCACCTTCAACTGCCTCGATGCATAAGCAATGACCCTATCCTTCTGCATCAACACGCAACCCAAGTCGATACGAGAGGCATCAGTATAGATAACCAACTTCTGATCAGGCTATGGAAAAATCAATACTGGCGTAGATGTCAATCTTTTATAAGGCCTTTTTGTCACACCCTGGGTTGCACAGCGTGCCCCCTACCCAGGTACGGGGGCACCCGCTCGGGGCGAACGCCTAGCCATTATATATCCACAATATTGTCTTCATTGGGGTCCACAGAACACTGCACAGTCCAGGGGCCTCCCCCAAGTTCGAACTCGCAACCTCTTCCTCATAAGGTTAGATTTCGCAACTTGAGTACCCATTGAGCCATTCCTGGACTGTGCATTGTTCTGTGGATATATAATGGCTAGGCGTTCGCCCCGAGGGGGTGCGCCCGCACCTGGGTAGGGGGCACGCTGTGCAACCCAGGGTGTGACACATAGTCTCTTTCATGACAAAGTATTTCTGATTTTTTGCCAAATAGAGTCTGATTGTTCCACAAGCTTGACGATTTACGAAATTTCAATCATCATCGGAGATATCCTTGGGCTTGGTTTCCAAGGCGATATGTGATCCTTTCCGGAATAATAGATCTTGAACTTCGCATTGCCACATGCTAAAGTTGTTGGTGTCGTTGAATTTCTCCACCTCGAACTTTGCGTTGGACATCCAATTTCTTGGCCAAGGCCTGCTTGTGGTTGAGATTTCCTCCGTCATTAAGACCGAAGATATGTATGACGCCGAAAAGTGCTTTAAAAAATAATAAACGACTTCAATTAAGCTATATCAATAATTTAGGAGCTGAATCTGCAGAACCTGATTGCACGGTTGCGTCCGGAACGGTCGAAAATGGTGGAAACGAGTCAGACTTTGGTGAAATCAGACGAAAAATGAGTCGAATATGGTTGGTCAACCGAAAATGGATTCGGTCAACTGCGTGCCGAAAATGGGCTGAGCCGAGATAAACAGTATCAGATCTGGATAAACAATATCGGGCCAGATAAACAGTATCAGGCCTAATAAATAGTATCGGGCCGGGATGAACAGTATCGGGCCTGATAAAGGGTCGGGATGAACAATATCGGGCTGGGTCGGCTGAACCGTGTCAGGGTCGTGGGTCGGATCCGGGTCAGATCCGTCTTCTTCACCCGCCTTCTTCTTCCCTGCGCTGCAAAAAGAAAAATTGCAGAGAAATTTCTGCAAACTTTAATCGGCTCCTGAGAACTCGTTTCTTGTCCGTTTTTCTCGCTGTTTATTGCGTTGGATTCCTGGAAACGAGAGCTACCTCCACGGGTGATCAAAAAACAGTTCCGATCACTGTTATAGAATCTTGAAATTTTAATAAAATCTAGAAATATTCAACCGAGGGTCCGTTTTTTTTCAAAGCTTCACCTAATCTCTGATACCAATTTGTTATGTGAAAGCATGAAAGAAAATAAGACAACAATATTTAACGTGGTTCAGCAAATTGCCTACGTCCACCGAAGACAACAATTGTATTCACAAGGATGATTTTGAAGTGAGGAATTAGCTATATTTATAGTCATTTACAACAGTGTGAAATGACCTAATAAGTTCAACAAAAACTACAGCATTAATGACTTTAATGACCATCCACTTTGAAGACTTGCGCATCATTACTCGGTATTTTCTCGTGAAACATTCATATTTTTTTTTCGTTGCATTTGGGTTCATGATCCAAAATCTTAAAATACAATTCAAAAACTAAAAATTTGACAAAAAAGCTAACTTTTTAAGAAAAAATTTCGCCCCTCCTTAAACATTTATTGAAAAAAAAAAAAAAAAAAACTTATCAAGAAAAGCTATTAGTTCTAATATATATCATTCAATCTCTTAGGAGTAGAGAGCCCATTGGGTCTTTCGTTCAACATTTGATTGATTCCCGTATTAGTAGTTGAACTACCTCTATCCTTAAATTTTTAATCTAAAATGATTTATATGTAAAAATATACACTATTTTATTTTATTTTTCAAAGACACCAAACTAGCGTAGCACACCGGGTCCCTTGAATTATTATTTTTCTATGCTAAATAGGATTTTTTTTTTTAAAGTTAAAATGTTGTAGTCATGAACGGCTTGTGATGAGAGAAATGTGGATGTAGTTGACGACGACTTGACCCTATTGAGTCTTTAGTGCGACACCTTTAGATTTTAGTGCGCCACCAATTGAGTTGGCCCCATAATTATACTCCTAATTACAACTAAGGCTGCTAAATTTCATCAAATTCTTATGGTATCCAAGGAAGCTAATGGCGGGTTCCTGTAATGAAAGCTGAGGTTGAGTTCTAATGACAAAAGATGGTGTCATAAGAATTATTAAAAAACCAACAATAAAAATAAAAAAAATATGTCGTTTTGCCATTTGTTTATTAGAGATTTTCAGCATGGGGCCTTGGGCTATCTTCGTATGAACTTATTAAAAAGTATTATTACTAAACACGCAGCGCATGATAACATATCCTTCTCGTCACCAAATCTCTCCATTGAATATTTCCTAGAACTTGTAGGGATTCTTTTTGAAAAAAAAAAACCCAAATTGAGTTGATTAATTTACAACCGTTTTGGGATAGTGATGTCTCAATGAATTAAGGCAAGAAAGTCTTGTTTGGAAAGAAAATCTTTTCTGCTTTAATTTTAAGTAGCTTTGGGATCTCATCATCAATAAATATATATAGAGAGAGAGAGAAAGAAAAAGGGGAGAAACAATTATTTTCATAGGAGAAACAAAACAGAGCAAAACGTTTTCACGTTCTTCATCACTATATATTTACTTGCATTTCATTTAATAAAAAATCTTCTCATCATATTCATACAAACTAACTAGTTCAAATCAAACAATAAACACAGCAAAGATGCTTCAAAAAATAAAAACAAAAAAACCCTTAAAATGGCGTTAAGGGTTACATAGAAAGACAAAAATACAGAAAAAAGGGAAAAAAAAAAAAACAAAGCAAAAATAAAATACTTCCACGCTGGCGAGCTATTCCCCTTAACTCGGGCAAGCTATTTCTTTCTACGCTGACAAGTTGTTCCCCCTTGACGCCGGCGAGGTATTCTCCTTGATGCGGTGCCGTAAAATGGTGAAAAGTAAAAATATGATGAAGTGAAAAGAGAAGTAGGGCACAGTAATTTTTGTCAGGAGGATTTTTTTTTTACCTTTTTCAGCAACGAACATGTTTTGTTGCAATATTTTTGTCCATCTTTAAAGGTTTAGGGCCAGTAAAAGTAAGAAGTAAAAATTTAAGTAAGAAAAAAAGAGAGGGAAAGACGTGCATTTTTTTTTTTTTTGCCTTTTTCAGCGATCATATTTTTTGTTGAGGTATTTTTTGTCGCTTAAAGATGTATTCGGCAAGGAAACTTTGGTCGTTGTTAACACGGTGAAAAAACATCATTTTTTGGGACCAGATTTTCACTTTAACAAAAAAAAAAATTCGCAACTAATTTTTTTGTCACTTGTTAACATCTACAGTTATACCATAACTTTCGTCGTTGTATGTTGTATTTGGCGACGAAAATAAGCGCGTCGCTAAAACTTTCGTCGCCAAATGTCCATTCTCTTGTAGTGATTTATCATTCTTTTATCATCTCCATATCAACATAATAATGTACTTAGAGCAACATATGCTCAATTTTGTTATGTTTTTTAATAATAACAAAACAAAGTTTATAACGATTTTTAGATTTTTAAATAAATATGTAGTTTCAAAGTTAGATAGCTATATCTAACTTCAATCTATCTCGCCATTAGCTCTGCATAACATCTTTGTCACTTCAGCATGCATCTTTTATATATAAAACAACAACTTATGAACAAATCCCCAGTATATTTAATAACTTGTTAAAACAAAGTAGCAAAAAGTATCTATCTAAAAAATCTCAAAATATTCAAATTCAATATTATATTTAATTAATCTTATTGTTTCTCTATCATCTTATACTAAAATGAAATATTTTCAAAATTTGATCAATAGACGTTGACACTACAATATTTTTATAAACTAATTTGATATATGGTTAATATGATTCAATTTTAATTTCATTGTTAGTTGCATGGGTAGAAAAATAATAATAAATAAAAAAATGAGTGAGTATAATCTTAAGTAATTTCATGAGTTAATTAGCATTAAGCATAGTCAAATTGTTTATTATACCCTCATTAATTTAAAACGTTTTTTTTTTTCAAGGAACAAAAAAGGGGGCAAAACTAGAAAAAAAAAAGGCAAAAATAGCCATGAGGTGAAAGTTCCAAGAAGATTTATTATATAATATTGTATATCTAACATTCTAATAATAGAATTTCTTAATAAAAATAACAATACCAATAAAAATTTTAAAAACAAAAAGTGTATTAATGAGTTTTATCAAGGGTAGGAAGTAGACTTGTTTTTAACAAAATAGAGCAAAATATTTTCACGTTCTTCGTCACTATATATTTACTTGCATTTCATTTAATAAAAAATCTTCTCATCATATTCATACAAACAAACTAGTTCAAATCAAACAATAAAGTAGCAAAGATGTTCCAAAAAATAAAAACAAAAAAATCCTTAAAATGGCGTTAAGGGTTACATAGAAAGTGGAAAATACAGAGAAAAAAAAAAAAAAACAAAAACAAAATACCTCTAGGCTTAAGGACGCCAGAATTTAATTTAGGGTGGGCTAAAATTTTTTCTTAGACAAACCTCGATGGTACAAGAAAAATTTATTGATTGAGATATGTAAATTATTAATATTCAAAGTATAGACATGTGTAGTTCACACATGTAGTTGTAATTTTTACAGTTAAATTATTATTTCTTTTTTAATAAGGAAAATACTAATTTAACTACAAAAATTTATAACTATATGTACAATTATACGTGTATATCTATTAAGCTACATCGAATATTATTGAGAATAATATTGTATATGGGGAGAATACTACTTGCAACTGAAACACCATTATACTACAACAGAAGCTTATTTGGCAACAACAATTTTAGCGAGGAAGAAGATTTCGCAGTTAATCGGTTTTTACAATGACAAAACAATGTGTCGTCGCTGAGGAGAATGAAGATTCTGTCGCTCAATAGGAAATTAGCGACAAAGGGCTACGCGACGGAGCATCTCTGTTGCGAAGAGTGGTGCGAGATCGCACAAATCATTTAAACCCATCCTCGTCATCAGAACGCTCAACTTGTTAGGAAATTAACATATATTTATAGTAAACATGATTCATTTGGAATCTTTATAGTGAATGTATCTTAATGTGAACATATTTAATTGGTTCATGTATGTGAAGATTCATGTACCTAGGATAGTGTGATCCATGAACTTAGTGGTTCATGTATATGAAGATTCATGTATGCATTTATTGTATTTGCTTAGGTAGGGTCCTATAAATACCTCATGTATTTCTCATTTTCAAAAAAGCAAAGTGCACAAGTTCAAGTGCAAGCTCAAGTCTTTCTCCTTCTTCCAATATTTTTCTTGTTTAGAGTTTGTGTGCTCACTACGTTTCCAACAAAGTGGTATCAGAGATAGGATGAATTCTGTCCAGCAACAAGTTCCCAAGTTATCAAAGGATAACTATGGTTCATGGTGTATCCAAATAAAAGCCTTGTTTGGATCTCAAGATCTTTGGGAAACCATTAACGATGGTTTTGTGGAACCCACTGGCGAGGAAGAGGCTGCATGTACAGCAGATGAGAAGAAGGCTATTAGGGAGCAAAGGAAGAAGGATAAAAAAGCTTTGTTTATACTCTATCAAGGGTTGGACGAAGCTACCTTCGAAAAGGTTGCTGAAGCAACAACAAGCAAAGAAGCATGGGATATTCTTGTTTCCATCTTCAAAGGAGATGATCGAGTGAAGCGGGTTCGTCTTCAAGCATTGCGAGGCGAGTTTGAAGCTCTCCACATGAAGGATGGTGAATCAGTGTCCGATTATTTTTCACAGTTGCTAATAATCGTGAATGGCTTGAAGAGAAATGGTGAGACGCTAGATGACATCTGTGTCGTCGAAAAGGTACTCCGATCCCTTTCCTCTAAATTTGAGCATGTAGTTGTAGCTATCGAAGAGTCTAAGAACTTGGAGATACTTACAATTGAGGAATTATTGGGTTCACTACAAGTACATGAGCAAATGATGCAGAAGAAATCTAATCCAGCTGTATTGGAACAAGCATTAGAGTCAAAACTGACTCTAAATGATCAAAGAAAATCTACCTCCAACCGTAGTCGAGGCAGAGGCCGAGGGCGAGGTACAACTCAACAATCAAGCCAAAGTCAGCACAAGAATCAAAGCTTTAGAGGACGAGGAGGTAACCGAGGTAGAGGAAGATCCTATGGACATGGAGCCAATAGGAATGTCCAATGTTTTAACTGCAATAAATTTGGACACTATGCCTCCGATTGTTGGTTAAAAATTGATGAACAAGCCAATGTTGCAGAGACATCACATGATGTAGGTAATGATTCTATCCTACTTCTTGCACATGATGATTCACATAGTTCATATAAAAATTGGTATCTTGATTCTGGGGCAAGCAATCATATGTGTGGCGATAAAGAATTGTTTTAGAACTCACGGAAGAAGTCCACGGAAAGGTGAACTTGGGAGATTCCTCCCAACTATCAGTTGAAGGCAAAGGGAAAGTAAAAATTTATCAGAAGGATGGTAAGAATGATTATATCTCTGATGTGTATTATGTACCTAATATGAAAAGCAATATTCTTAGCATTGGGCAGCTTGTAGAAAAGGGATATAACATACAAATGAGAGACAACTCTCTCATTTTGAGAGATACAAGTGGAAGAATCATCGCACATGTTCCGATGACCCAAAATCGAATGTTCCCACTTCATCTGAGCACAAAGTCAGAGAAATGCTTCTATGGAGTCAAAGAAACTGAGTCATGGAAGTGGCATCATCGCCTTGGGCATCTCCACTTTAGCGGTCTAAAACTACTATCTTCATCAAGCATGGTGCATGGGTTACCAATGATCGAGCCGCCAAGTAACACTTGTGATGTTTGTATACTTGGCAAACAAGCACGGCTTCCTTTTCCCAGCGGCAAATCATGGAGAGCAACGACACCACTTCAACTGATCCACACTGACATATGTGGACCTATTGAACATGAGTCGCTAGGAGGTAATAGATACTTTATTACTTTCATTGACGACTTCAGCAAAAAATTATGGGTTTATTTTCTTAAAGAAAAGTCAGCTGCTTTTGTTGTATTCAAAAACTATAAAGCCCATGTAGAAAAAGAAAGTGGTCACAAAATTGTAACTCTCCGCTCTGATCGAGGTGGAGAATACACCTCAAAAGTATTTGATGAGTATTGTAGGGAAGAAGGCATAAAACATCAATATACTGCGGCTTACACCCCACAGCAAAATGGGATTGCTGAAAGAAAGAATCACACGATTCTTAACATGACAAGAACTATGCTCAAGGAGAAAGGATTGCCAAAGCAATTCTGGGCGGAAGCTGTGGCGTGCTCATCATATGTGCTGAACCGATGTCCTACCAAAAGTGTCAAGCACATGACACCTCAAGAGGCGTGGAGCAGCTACAAACCAACTGTTGCACACCTAAGAATCTTTGGGTGTGTTGCATATTCTCAAGTCCCCAAGCCCAACAGAAAGAAGCTGGATGATCGTGGTGAGAAATGCATTTTTCTCGGCTATAGTGAAGAATCGAAAACATACAAGCTCTATAATCCACTAACAAAGAAATTAGTGGTTAGTAGAGATGTTGTCTTTGATGAAGATAAAGCATGGAGCTGGAATGATGATGAGAAGGCCAAAGAGCAGCAAGTGTTTGAAGAACTTGAAGAACCCCCAACACAAGTTCCACCATCTCCTCAACATGACACATCTTCTCCGAGAAGAAACTCACCATCTTCAGCAGAAAGTAGTAGAAACAGATCTTCCATACATCAAAGTCCCATCAAAATGAGAAGTCTCGCGGAGATTTATAATCAAAGAGAAGAAGACGAAGAGACCAACCTCTTCTGTTTATATGCTGATCACGAGCCTCTGACCTTTCAAGAAGCTGTAGAAGAAGAATGTTGGCGATCGGCAATGGAGGAGGAGATTCATGCTATTCAGAAGAATGACACTTGGGAGATGACAACACTTCCAACAAATCAAAAGGCTATTGGCGTCAAGTGGGTGTACAAAATCAAACGTACTGCTGAGGGTGAAGTTTCTCGTTACAAAGCGAGACTAGTTGCTAAAGGCTACAAGCAGAAGTACGGTATCGACTACGAAGAGGTTTTTGCACCAGTTGCAAGACTTGACACGGTGAAATTATTGATTGCACTTGCCGCTCATCATAATTTGAAGATATATCAGCTTGATGTCAAATCAGCCTTTCTCAATGGCATTCTCGAAGAAGAAGTGTATATTCACCAGCCAGAAGGTTTTGAAATTGACGAAGAAGAAAACAAGGTATATCGCCTGAAAAAGGCATTATATGGTTTAAAGCAGGCGCCAAGAGCTTGGAATGCACGCATTGATAGCTATCTTCAACATAATGGTTTCACCAAATGTCCATATGAGCATGCAGTCTACATGAAGAAAAATCATCAAGGTGAATTTTTGATTATTTGCCTATATGTTGATGACCTGTTATACACAGGAACTAGCAGTGAAATGCTTATGGAATTCAAGCTGTCAATGTTTAAAGAGTTTGAGATGACAGACAACGGACTGATGTCCTATTTCCTTGGGATTGAAGTGAAGCAACAGCAAGATGGGATATTTATATCTCAAACAAAGTACATGAAAGATATTTTGGAGAAATTCAAGATGAGTAATTGCAACACTGTGAACACTCCAGTTGCTACTGGTATGAAACTATCAAGAGAAGGAAATGGAGGATTTGTGGACTCAACTTTTTTCAAGAGTCTGGTTGGAAGCCTGAGGTACTTGACAATCACAAGGCCCGATATTATGTATGGCGTTGGACTTGTGAGTCGTTACATGGAGACACCAAAGGAGTCACATTGGCTAGCTGCCAAGAGAATACTAAGGTATATCAAAGGCTCACTTAATCTTGGTCTATTTTATCATTATGGTGAAAATGCAAAATTAGTAGGCTATTCAGATAGTGATTGGGGAGAGGACCAAGATGAGAGAAAAAGCACCACTGGCTATGTCTTCTATCTTGGCACAACTGCATTCTCTTGGACCACCAGGAAACAAAAAATAGTGGCTCTATCTTCTTGTGAAGCAGAGTATATAGCAGCTTCATCTACTGTTTGTGAAGCAATATGGGTACGGAATATTTTGAAGGAGCTGGATCATCCACAGGATGAGCCAACTGTGATATTTGTAGACAACATGTCAGCTATCCAGCTTGCAAAGAATCCAGTCCATCATGGAAGGAGCAAGCACATTGATACTCGGTTTCATTTTCTTCGTGATCATGTGAAGTAGAAGACTGTAGAGCTCCAATATTGTCACACTACTGAACAAGTAGCAGATATATTCACTAAACCATTATCAGGTGAAATTTTCATGAAGCTAAGAGACATGCTAGGCATGAAGCAGTTTTGATTTGAGGGGGCGAATGTTGACATCCGTTCAAAATCCAAAACTGAAGAAAGATAATGGGTATCAGTTTTTGAAAGATAAAGGCATGTCAAAGATTAAGTTTGATTTTTGACGTGCGTGACTCATGTTTAAGGGGGGATGTTAGGAAATTAACATATATTTATAGTAAACATGATTCATTTGGAATCTTTATAGTGAATGTATCTTAATGTGAACATATTTAATTGGTTCATGTATGTGAAGATTCATGTACCTAGGATAGTGTGATCCATGAACTTAGTGGTTCATGTATATGAAGATTCATGTATGCATTTATTGTATTTGCTTAGGTAGGGTCCTATAAATACCTCATGTATTTCTCATTTTCAAAAAAGCAAAGTGCACAAGTTCAAGTGCAAGCTCAAGTCCTTCTCCTTCTTCCAATATTTTTCTTGTTTAGAGTTTGTGTGCTCACTACGTTTCCAACACAACTATCACCATCGAAGAAGAAAAACAATGCAGTTGATTCGCAGATTTGCGCACCAAAAACCCACCCTAACTCCTGGATTGCATTACGAAGCTTTTCGACTTCCGATTTTTCGTCTCTGAGGAAGAACGTGGCGTCTCTTCTCGATTCCCTTTACCTCTAACCAGGTGCGCTAGCTTTTATATAACCTAGCTCTTAAATTTTCCTTCATTTCTTACTTTCTATTCATCAAATTCAATGTTTAAGCTCGTTCTGATCTTCTTTTTATTGGATTTTATCGATAGGTCGCAATTTCTGAATTCGATCAATCTGTACATGTTAATACTTCATTTTTTTCAAGTCAAACATGTTCTTTTTGTTCGTATCTTTTGCACAATAATGTCTCCAAGTTGTTGGTTACATCAAGCTCGTTAATTAATTCTCTATTGGCCTATTTGATTGACCTCTTCAAATTAGATCAGAATGGGGGGCTAGCAGAATTGAAGGCTCTATTACAACGAAAGTCCTGATTTTGTTTACTAATCAACATTATTGTTTTAGAAGATTGTGTCAAACTTTTATGTGATAGCAACAATGGGAAGAGAATGAAACTAGTATTAATGTACTCTTTATTCATAAAGTAATTATTAAAAACATCCACACTTTTATTAAAAAAAAAAAATACACAACATACTACTCATGCATCTTCTAGTTTTATTATTGCAAATTAAATAAGATGAAAATGAAAGTACCATAATGCTGACCATGCATCTACATAAAAGGATGAACGAATACCTTGTAGTATACGTCAGATAAGAAGTATTGACATGAATCAATAATCCTCCCTTCGATGAAATGAATCCATCTTTGTCGCCAATGTGGGTTGACGTAGAGAACAGCAAAGAAGCTCAGCAAACACATGACATATGAGACAATAAAACTTACAAAGAAAGTTTCGGTGTCGATGCCATATTTATCCCCCCAGTTTGTAGGTGATGGTGTAATTGTTGGATTCTCTTCAGCTGATGACGAACAATATTTTGCCAATATTAATGGTGGTGCACCACAAAGAAGTGGATTTCCATCGTAGCAAGATTCGTTGAATGTTCCGAACTGTCCTCCAACCGGTGTTCTTCCTGATAAGTCGTTGTATGCCACTGAGAATATCTCAAGAGAATTCAACTGATTCAAATTTGACGGGATTTCTCCGCTCAACTTGTTGTGCGAAAGGTCTAAGCTCTCCAATTGCTTCATATGTGACAAAGCACCGGGAATTTTTCCATTTAATCGGTTATGAGACAAGTTCAGTCCACGCAAATCACTTAGCTCTCCAATTTCATGGGGGATTTCCCCTGTTAATTTGTTGCATGACAAATCCATTGCAGACATGATATTAAGCATACTTCCCTTGTAAGAGCTGGATCTACTCTTGGTTGTTAACTCCACTTCTACCGGTTCCATGAATTCATCTTCCACAATTTCATCTTCTAACAAATTATCAAAGAGGACTCGAAGATATCCATAAAGTATCTGTAAATCAAAAGCATGGCTAGGAATACTTCCAAATGTGATGTTTATTAAGCACGAGGGTATTGATCCCAACAACTTGTTACGGGAAAGGTCGAGTATCCCTATTTGGTTCAATTGGCATAACTGATAAGGAATTGAACCACTCAAATCGTTGCCTTTCAAACTGAGAATTTTCAACTTGACAATTCCACCAATCCAACTAGGAATACTTCCTGAGAAGTTGTTGTCTCCTAGCTTCAACGTCTCCAATGATGTTTTACTAGATTGGAGAAGATTAATATCTTGAATCAATCCCGTAAATCTATTTCCTTGCAAATGTAGGTATTGAAGTTGGGGTAACTTCAAACAAGATGGCATAGATCCTGAAAGATCATGGTTTTGAGAGAGATCCAAATATTTAAGTGCAACCAATCCACAAAACTCATGGGGAATAACTCCGTCAAATGAATTCTCTCTCAAGACAAGTATTTCTAAATATGTTAAGTTACCCATCCAAGCAGGAATCGTACCTGACAAATTATTCTTGCCAACATTGAGTACTCGTAAGTATGGACATTTCGAAACTCCAATTGGAATGCCGTCGATGAATTTATTGTTATCCAAATGTAGAGACTCCAAGTTATTCAAGTTAATGTAATCTCTTGGAAATATTGGACCATGAAGACTATTACTTGATAACTTCAAACTAATCAAAGAAATGCAACCAATGGCCAAACTCTCTGGTAATTCTCCTGAAAAGTTGTTACTGGACAAATCTAAAGTTTTTAGCTCTCTCATTGCACCAATTGAAGAAGGAATGTTCCCTCCAAAGTCATTTTTTGACAAATTTAGATATATTAAGGTCGGTTGAATCTCACCAATATTCTCTTGAAGAGTCCCTTGAATGCGATTGTTAGATATGTCTAACACAGTCAAACTCATATTAGAATGACTTGGCAGAAGAAAAGGACCTTCCAAAGAGTTGTTTCTTAATTTTAGAACTTTCAAGTTGGTATTGTTCTCCATCAACCAAGTAGGGAAATTTCCTTGTAAGCCGGCATGGGAGAGATACAGTTTTTCCAAGTTATATTGACCATAGAGGAACTCGAGAATAACATCTGTCATGTGCTTGCTGAAATTGCAATTTGACAAGGCCAGAATCTTCAACTGAAACTTGTATTGAAGCCATTTGTGCTGTGGATATTCATGATGATCAGTTTCTACCTCTAAATAATTGGAGCCAGAGTAACTATAAAGGTTGACTTCCACAAGTTTGGAATTGTTGGTAAGTGAGATGAGTGGGAAAATTGTTGCCTCAAAATTATTGTGGGCAAGTGAGATGCGCTCCAATGATGTCATGAAAGATATTGGAGATGAAGACGAAATATTTCCTGTAAATTGATTTCGGGAGAGATCAAGCACTCTAAGAGATGTCAAGTTACCAAGACATGTTGGAAGGCTTCCGTGGAAGTTGTTGCGATTTAGACGTAGTTCTTGAAGTTTCTTCAGATTGCACAAGCCTGTAATATTGAATATTTGAAAAAATCTCCATTACATTCATATATGAAAGTGTAAATTTTATTATAATATACAAAAGTGAGATCTTGAAAGAAATTGGTTTGAATTATTTATATATATACATATTTGTAGGTACCAAATATTAAAAATATTAAAGTGAAGTATGTACCTTTTGGAAATGTTCTATTTAAACCATTGGAACCAAGATCCAGTTTCTCAAGAGACGTGAGTGTTCCTAGAGATTGCAACTTTTTCAATCCAGAAAAAACATACTCGTGAGGTCCTTCTGCGGCTGCAGTTTTACCAATAAGGTTCGTTATCAAAGATTATTTTAATAGTAATAAATTGCTAATTATGGATTTTCTTATTAATTAATGAAAAACTTCTAAATAGTACTGTAAGGTACATGCCAAATTTTGGCTTATTTAAATAATAAGTTTGACTTTACAATTAAGCAGACAAATTAGTAATCGAGCTTACCTTGGAGAGGAAATAAAGGCTTATTCCCGCTAAGTGATAGAGACTTAAGGGACGTGAAAGTAGCCAGTGATGGTAGGATGTTGTCGGTCAGTCGATTGTAACTAAGGTCAAGGATCTCCAGCTTATTCCATCTAGATAATCTCAAAAATCCTGCAGCGACAAAGAATATATACATATTTTGAGGCGTTAATTTAATTAAATATCCCATGTATATATAAATGATAATTGATGAGTGCCACACCACTAGATACTCAATATCAGTGTCAGCACACATAAAATTGGTTGTCAAGAAAGAAACAGAGGAAATAATAAAGTGATGATTGAATGTTGAGAGCCCATCAGCCGGGAGGACATTTTCTGTTAAGATTATATGTATATACATATACATACATACATACATATATATATATCTATGTTGCAATGTTAGATTTTGGTCAAATTTTGTACCAATATTTATAGATATCATTCTGATTATGCTTTTAATCATGAAGTTTTTTCCGGTTAAAATCTATGTTTTTATTTCCTAAGTAAATACGAATGATCATTTGCTTTTCTTTTAATAGTTATGAAGATATTAGCATCTTACAATTTAATAACACAAATTTTTTTAAAAATAAATGAAAGTTTTACAAAATATTTTTTAATAAAATGCTTTCTGTTGTTCAAATTTATTTACTTTTATTCTTTTGAGTTAATTAATAATTAATAAAGCTATTAAGTAACTAATTTTTGTTAGATATGTAACGGTTGCATAGAGAGGAAAGAAACTCATCAATGACGAAGTTTAGTAACGTGCAATAAAATAAAATAAGAAAGAAAATTGGCTGCAGATATTCATATCTATATCTATACTATTATAATAAGAATACTTTGGATAGTTAAGGATGAAACATTTTTTTCTACCCAAAATATCCCTGAGAAGTTTATTTTATTTATATTTTAAAAAATAATAATTTTATTGTTAATAGGGCTAAAATAATAATTTTATAATTAACTAATTTTAAGTTTTTTTCTACACCTTACATTTTAGGCTTTTGTTTTAAAAAAAAAATTCTTTTCTAATGTACCCTTCTAACTTCTAATTTTACTCTTAATTGCCCTCATTAATATTTTTGAATGATTTTAGTTATTTGAATCATATTAAAAGACAAAACATATATAATTCTTTTTTAAGAAAAAATTATTTTGTTTTAATTATTTTTTAATAAAAATTATGTGCAATGCACGTACACAAACACTAATACTATTATAATTATAATAAAAATATTTGGGGCAATTGACGATAAAGTCTTTTTCTTACATTAAAATATCTTTGAAAAATTTGGTTTTTTTTTTTAAAAAAATAATAATTTCATTATCAATAATTTTATAATTAATTAATTTTTAATTTTTTTTATACCCAACATTTTAGGCTTTTAACTTCTTTTGTTTCCTAATTAACTCATTGAACTATTAAATTTTACTTCTAATTACCTTCATCCGTACTTTTGATTAATTTTAGTCATTTTGATCATATTAAAACTACAACTGATATAAGTATGTATATTTGACTTTATAAGGATCGGCGAACCGGTCCTTTGTTGGTTGCTTAATACTTTTCTCTGTTTCTCATCACGTTACCAAGAAACAATTCTAATTCCAATCCCACTCTAAACGAATTCGTAGAAGGTGGGCCCCGCCTAAATGGGACAAACCCACGTACCTCCACCGGCAACCACTTGACCAACGTGTTGTTGGTACACGTGACAGCAATTTTCTGATCTGCGTCCTCAGCTGACATTAGGCTCCAAAGCATTTATAAAATGTTTATCTCTTTCTTTACACGTGGCAATCTATGTTTTTATATCCTAAGTAAATACGAACGGTTATTTGCTTTTCTTTTAATAGTTATGAAGATATTAGCATCTTGCAATTTACTTTCGTGGTTATTTGGATCAAGCTAACAATAGGATCATGATTTCTAAAATAATTAAATACTTTCGTGGTTTAAAAGTTTATTTCATCTTAAATTATACTAATAAAAATGCCGACCTAGCAAGTGAGTTTACAAAAACGTACAACACAGCGTTAGGAGTCATCATGTGGCACCCAGAACTTCTCCCACATCTGTCTTTCGGCTATTCGTAATCTCTCTAATAATCCGTTTAAAGAGGTGCTACAATAACTCATAATAAAACTTTCAGTTAAGATTGTTGTTTTTATTCTTTTAAGTTACAACACTAACACTCTTTTAGTTTCTTTCTTTTGATTAGGACAAAAGTGTTCATCATGACTTAAAGTTTCATTTTGAATTATGTTGAGAGTTTTTTAAGCATTTCTCGTCTATGTATATTTCAACTTCACACCCCCTTTCCAAAAAAAAAAAAACTTCTGTTGACATATCCACAGTAGTGGCCAATTAGAAAAGTCTAATTAAGTAATGAATGGCACTTGAAAATTGTAAAAAAAAAAAAAAAAAAAGAGAAACAAATAAAAGCAAGTCCTTATAACATTTGGTTTTTATCAAATAATTTTAGTTTTAAAGAAATTGTAGGGTGTTATATGGTAATATGCATTAATATAGACTATGTTATAAACCACGGTGTATGTATATAATAATAATTTTATGTTGAAAATCATTAGTGATATGGGGCATATTCTTATGAATTTTATAGGTCTTTCCAAGTTTTTCTACCTTTTTTTTTTTTTTGCTTTTTTCTTTTTATATTTAACTAGATTATTATTTATTAAATGACAATATATCCCCAAAAGCCAAATTTTTTAATGATTAAATACTTAAATATTTTTGGTTTTTTATTTTTTATTTTTTATTTTTTTTATTATCTTAATTTATTTACACATAAAAATATCTTTGTGCAGAGGGCTTGAGTATCCCTCAATTTGTTTTGTACTCATTTTAGTTTAGAAAATTACAAGGTAAAGAATTCTAAAAGGGACTGAAATCACTGGCTATAAAAATTTTAAAAATCATTATTAATAGGATATAATAATTTCTTTAACATATATACTCAATCATGAATTAATAACTATAATATATAGATATTTTTGTTTTATTATTTTATTTGATTTTACCATTTAAAAGTTTTTTAAAATTGCTTTTCTAAAAGCAAATGCGCATAGCGCTTGATGAATACTTGTATTAAATAAAAATTATTTGATAATATCAAGTTTTTTGTTGTATAATTTTTATTTTTATTTTTTAAAAAAACTTTCAAGTATAATGTGTTAAAATATATAATTTACTAGGATCATGATGTTATCAAGTTATTTGTTAGACGGCTAGAATCAACATTAATTTGTCAAAAAATTTAACACCAAATTGATTCGCCCATGGTATTTTAAATCGATTCAGATTGGTTAGAAGTATTGTTTGGAGAGGAATATAATTAGAAGCGGTGGCGGATCCCTAGGAGGGGGGAGGGGCGACCGCCTCCTAACATTTACAAAAAACCCTTCATATAATTATGTTATGTTATAAAAAAATTGATAGATTATGTTATTCGCCCCCTCAATAATTTTTTACAAGTTATAAATATTTTATATGTTTTTGCTTCCTTAAGATCAAGTTATAAATATTTTATATTTTACAGTAATTTTGTAATTAACTAATTTTTAATTTTTTCTTACACCCTACAATTTAGTCTTTTTTTAAAAAAAAATTCTTTTCTAATATACCCTTCTAACTTCTAATTTTACCCTACTTGCCCTCATTAATATTTTTAAGTGATTTTAGTTATTTAGAACATATTTAAAGACAAAACGTATATAATTCTTTTTTATAAAAAATTTATATTGTTTTAATTATTTTTTAGTAAAACTACGTGCAACGCACATGCACAAATGTTAGTACTATTATAATTATAATAAGAATACTTGGGGTAGTTGACAGTAATTAAAGTCTTTTTCTTATCCAAAATACTGTTGAAAAATTTATTTTATTTAAAAAAAAAATAATTTCATTGTCCAACAGGGCTAAAATACTAATTTTATAATTAACTATTTTTTTTTTTGTACCTTACATTTTAAGATTTTTAAGTTTTTTTGTTTTCTAATTTACCCTTTGAACTACTAATTAAGTTTTACTTCTACCTTCATTTATATTTTTAAATAATTTTAGTCATTTTGATTATATTAAAAGACAAAACATACATAATTTTTTTAATAAAAAGTTATTTTATTATAATTAATCTACAATTAAAATTGTGCGACGCATGTGTGAAAATATTAGTGCGTGTGTGTATCACACCTGAGGAATATATATATATATATATATATATTATACCTGAGGTAAGTGATGACCCATTTAATCGATTGTCGCCAAGATATAATTCCTTAAGGGATGTGAGTGCACCCAAAGATGACAGAATGGTAGTATTTAAGTAATTGTACTTAAGGTTTAATACTTCAAGCTTTTTCAACCCAAATAAAATATTTGACCCTGCAATAAGAAGATGAAATAAGGTTAATTTTTTCCTTTTCTTTTTGGCTAAAATGAATGAAATTAAGAAGATGATTTGATATAAATCTATTGTAATATAACCTTGATCAATTTTTTTTTCAAAAAAGACAAAGTATTGTATTTTTTAAGTATTTAATTAGTTCTAAAGTCCAATCATGAGTCAAACTATATACGTACATCAGCTGCTAACCATCCCTTAAAAAAAAAAAAAAAAATTAATTGCTAACCGCTGCTCCCTTCTCTCCATTTAAAATTGATATTTTAAAAATAGCCATAGGGATTAAAAACATTATATTAAGATTTTGTTTGATGTGTGAGATAGGATATAATTATTTTTATGATATTAGATTAGATAAAATATGATGAAATTAAAATAGAGTAATATTGTATTTGATGGTATGCTTTAGATTAAAACAAAAAAATAATTTAAATTTTTAATTAAATTAAAAAAAAGTTAAAATTTCACAAATAAAAAAAAAAAAAAAATCTGATTTACAAAATTTGGAGTGAAGATGGAGTTCCAGCCAATAAAAAAAAAGTTGAGGTAGATAAAATAATTATTTTATCCTATAGTAATAAAATAAAATAATAAGGTGCGATAAAAATAACTGCATCTCACTTTACCTTCAAAGAGATTGACACTAAAAAGAATTCAATTTCGTTCGATCGCCCCCGAATCCCCTACTAATAATTTCAACTTATGTGAATATGTGTCGCATCCGCGGATTTTATATAGATTTTATATGCACGGTTTGCCACCATAAAGCTTTTAGGCTAGCTAGCTAGCTGCCTAATACGTACCCATCCGGCCACCCTACCTCTCTTCCTCATGCTTCAACGCTTTTAAGCTTTTGCCATCATAAAAGCTTGTTGATTCATGTGGAATTTCTACGTTGTTTTAGCCTGGCTAATTAATGCATTGAAATAATTATTAAGAGCTATAGATAGAGTACGTGATAATGGCACATGTACGTACGTACCTTGTGAAAGAAAATTTGGTCTATGACGCATCATGAAGTTATGACCGAGATAGAGTTTCTTAAGAGATGGGAATGCATTGAAGGATGCCAGGATGTCATTGTTGAATCTATTCCAAGAGAGGTCAAGGACCTCCAGCTTTGTCAAGATAGACAATCTCTCAAAACCTGTTACATATAATAATATGAGTTTCTAAAATTAACGGTACTGATCAGTAAATAAAATTTTATTCATATATACGTGCTTGCTGTTTTCATAATAATTTTCCCATAAATTAATTATTTAACCCACATGCATATATATATATATGCAATATATATATATACATATAATAAGTGGCTGCACATACGTATGTACGTACCTTCATTCTCAAGCCAACCAGTTATGTAATTGTAAGATAAGTTGAGATGTTGCAATTCCTTAAAGGGAAGGAACATTTTGGCATTCAGGTTCCAATTTAACATGTTTAAATAATCATAACGAGAATCTAAGTTCCTTAAGGAATGGAGGGAGAGCTGGATGACACGAGCAGTGGTGAGATTACATTCCACTCTCTCCCAATCACAACATGATGATGACTCACTTTCGCTACCACCAACCCAAGAAGACAGAGCTGCAGAGGCTTCATCAGTACTATTTGGATTTTTCAGTACAAATACCTTGAATTGCAAGAGAGCAGTCCTTTCTTCCTCCAAACACCCTTTGCTGTACTGAAACATCACCACCATCACCAACACCAAACTCAGATTATTCCTCATCATCAACCATCGCCACTCCATTTTTTTATTTAGTTTATGTGCGATACTATACTGCAATTCTCTCTTCATCTCTCCCCGTCTCTATATATATAGGAAGAAATTTCATCCTAATTACATAATTTACTAAGATTTAGAGTCTTGATCCAGTATACCTGCAGATAATTACAAGCCCCGGTACTACTACATCACCATCATATTAATGTTTGATGGAATTGCTTATTATTTGTTTCTCATTCTCACTAATTAATTTGTGTGGAAAATGTAACATTTTTTTCTTTCGATCAAAATGGTCGTGTTTGAGAGCGTACTGAAATTCGCATTTAACCAGACACGTGATCAAACGCACCGTAAATAGGTGTTTGTGAGATATTACAACTTCATCCCTATCAACTTTTTAAAATACCAAGACTGACCTTATTTTATTTTAAAACATATAAGTAGTGGTCTGTGACTCTATGCCCAGATTTTCTCTTACTGCAACTTTGTAAATGGTCATACACATATAAATATATACATATATAAAGGTCATTCATAGATTTTTTAAATTAGAAATACAACTTAAAAAGTAAAAAGTTTTAGGTTACATTTCAATCTCCATGAAATGCATATGTCATACTTTTGCATGATCTAAGTCTTTTATTCATATGCTAAAAAAAAATTAATTTATGTTTCTAAATAAGGCTATATATTAAGTAAATTGCATCAAGAAAAAAGTACTATATATACATAGAATGTCAAGCTGTCAAGTTGTCACCTGCGTGCCATAGGTAAAAATAGGTTAATTATAAAAGGAATAATAATTGTAACTATTTCATTGGGCCATTTAACTTGAAAATAGGGAAGAATTTTTAATTAGGGTGGGTATCCTCGGGCAAGAATTTAGGTAATGACTTGACTTTATGGGTCTAACGTATCAAGAGGGGCAATGATTTATGTAACGACTTAACTTTAGATGACTATTTTAGCATGATACTATTATTATTAATAAGTTTTGTCATAACTAACAAGACTTATATGAAAATATTTTGGACATGAGTCACTTGACTTGAAAATTTGATAGGCAACTGTTGGTCTCATAATTATAAATTAGTAATTAAATAACTTGGTTCTCCTCGTATTTATTTTTTAAATTGGATGAGATTAATATATTAAATGGTCCAAATCACGACAGTCATGCCATCAATAGAATATTTTTTAAATTGGATGAGATTAATATATTAAATGGTCCAAATCACGACAGTCATGCCATCAATAGAATATTTTTTAAATTGGATGAGAATCTATTAGTCATCATCATCCATAACGTGTAAGTGGGGTATGATCAATTCAGTTGACCAATTGACAACAATGACCCTGTAAATGGAAGACTTATTAGATATTAGACATAGATCACTGCCAATATGCCTGTATATAGAATACACTTGACTCATAAGCAATGATTTATTTACATCCGCCCGTGGACCAGATTTATGATGGAGAAAAAATATAAGATAAATAAATTATTTTTCTTATATTTTAATATAAATAATTTTAAGAAATTAAAATTATTTAAGAAATTGGCCCGTCACCCGTTCACTTGCCAATAATTTTAAGAAATTAAAATTAAAAAATTAACTTGTTTTTCTAAATAAGGCTATATATTAAGAAAAGAGCAATAATTGTAACTATTTCAATGGGCCCATTTAGCATGAAATATGGAAGAATCTTTTCCACGGTACGTATTTAACAAGCAAGAATCTATATGTCTATTTTAGGCTACGACTTTGACTATTGATTAGCCGACTTGACTTTGCCTAGTTGGGTTTTGATGAAAACGTTGGTCGTAATTAACAAGACTTGTAGACTGTCGTAATGGCGACGTTGAGAATGCGATAGGTAACATTACGTCTCAAAATCACAAATCAATAAATAAATAAATAATTTATTTTTTCCGATATTTAATTTTAAGAATAAATTTAGGAGAACATATAATAAGAGATATATACGAACTAGACCAAACCAAAGTGAGCACATGTCCCTGCTCATGTGACCAAAGGCACTTAAAACCTTGACACTCAACTAATTGTGTGAAAAAGAACACTGCTACTATTGTTTAAGCAAGGACTTGTTTGCATTTGTAATAAATGGCTCAGTTTTCTCATTCAAAAAAATTTATTATTTTTTTGAATTCTGTTATTAAAGGAGAAGTATTTTTTTTTTTCAAGTGCAACTGTTAATTAGAGAAGTTAGTTAGAAGGAGAAGTTAGTTAGAACTGTTAATTTTTTTCAAGAAATTATGTTTTCTCATCACAAACGTTGGTTGACCAAATACCTTAATTTTTAAGTTTTGTTAAAATCTTCATTACATCGTTGATGAATCACGTAACCATTAGTTATAAGCGTCTTTATTTATTATGAAATTGTTTAATTAGTTAATTAATTATTATTCATTATTTTTTATTTTGTATGGATAGCCTAGTAATTATTCTTTTGAATCATAAAATTATTTTTATTTTATTTTATTCATTATGGCTACTCAAATTAATATCTAATTCATAGGTTAGTAACCGTTATGAATGAAAAATAAATAAAAAATGAAAAAGAAATGACTTTACCCATTAAAAAATTATAAAAAATAAAAAGAGGATGAAAAATAATAAATAAATTGGGAACGAGACTTTTCCTAGAAAATAAATAAAAGATAAAGATAAATAGAGAGTTTTTTAAGTATCTAATAAATTTTATATTATATGTATATAATATTACAAAATAACATAGTTAGAAGTAATACTCACTATTCTTGATATTTTTTTAAAGAGAGACATACAATAAGAACCTGAATTTATCTGAGAAGGAATATCTATACGTGAATCCAAGGCAATAACCTTGGGGAAGGACGTACAATGAAAACTTGAGTTTACCTAAGAATGGACATCTGTACGTGAACTCAAAGTGATACAGAATTATGGAACCATTACAAGACGATGTCATGCATATATACATGTTATACTGATTATTATGCAAAGATGTATATATTTGATGTTTGATTATAAATTTTTTTTTATTAATTGTCACGGTCACGCACTATTTTATTTATTGGGCATGGGCTCGTTCCTGTTGTTATCTATTTCAATGGGCCATTTAGCATGAAATATGGAAGAATCTTTTCCACGGTAGTTATCTTCCACAGCGTATTTAACAAGGAAGAATCTATAGGTCTATTTTAGGCGACGACTTTGACTATTGACTAGCCGACCTGACTTTGACTAGTGGGGTTTTGATGAAAAAGTTGGTCGTAATTAAGAAGACTTGTAGACTGTCGTAATGGCGACATTGAGAATGCGATAGGTAACATTTGGTCTCAAAATGACAAATCAATAAATAAATAATTAATTATTTTTTCCTATATTTATTTTTAAGAATAAATTTAGGAGAACATATAATTAGAGATATATACGAACTAGACCAAACCTTGGCACTCCTAACTAATTGTGTAAAAAGAACACTGCTACTGCCATCTAAGCAAGGGATGATCAACTTGTTTGCATTTATAATAAATGGATCAGTTTTCTCATTCAAAAAAATTTGTTATTTTTTTTCTTCTGTGATTTGAGAAGTGTTTTTTTTTTTCAAGTGTAACTGTCAATTAAAGAAGTCGGTTAGAAGGTGTTTTGTTAAAATGCAAAAAATCATATTTTCTCGTCTTGGTTGACCAAACACTATACTTTCAACGTTTTACAAGTCTTTATTGCACCGTTGACGAATCACATGCCATACTCAGTATGTAAGAAATATGTACTTTATTTCTTTGTTATAAGCATCTTTTTTTATTATGAAATTGTTTAATTAGTTAATTAATTATTATTCATTATTTTTCATTTTGTATGGATAGCCTAGTAATTATTCTTTTCAATCATAAAATTATTTTGTTTATTATTTTTCTAATGGCTACTCAAATTAATATCTAATTCATAGGTTAGTAACCCTTGTGAATGAGAAATAAATAAAAAATGAAAAAAAAAGACTTTACCCATTAATTAATTATAAAAAATAAAGAGAGGATGAAAAATAATAAATAAATTGGGAACGAGACTTTTCATAGAAAATAAATAAAGGATAAAGATAAATAGAGAAAATTTTTTAAGTATCTAATAAATTTTATGTTATATGTATATATTAACATAACATAATAGAAAATAAAATAGTTATCAACAATACTCACCATTCTTGATATTTTTTTAAAGAAGGACGTACAATAAGAACCTGAGTATACTTGGGAAGGGACATCTATACGTGAATCCAAGGCGGGCAACCTTGGGGAGGGACGTACAATAAGAACCTCAGTTTACCTAAGGATGGACATGTGTACGTGAACTCAAGGTGATGCAAAATTATGGAACTATTACGAGACGATGTCATGCATACATACATGTTGTACTGCTTATGATGCAAAGATGTATATATTTGATGTTTAATTATGAAGTTTACTTTATTAATTGTCACATTCACGCATTATTTTATTCATTGGCCATTAGCTCATTCTCGTTGTTATCCATTTTTACAGGAAATTAGGGTGGCTTGGGTGGAGATTTTTGGGCTCACATGTTGTACCCCTTGTTAATTCATAGGAAGATTTTATGAGGATATTCCCTTCACTACTTTTTGTACAAATTACATTTTTAAATTTATAAAATCAGATTTGTACTAAATTGTATACCTGCGCACTTTGTGACTATTATAATGTATTTGCACCCCGTCCGCCAGTGTACTGTCGGTTTAGACGCATCCGGACGGGATGTGACATTAAATGATATCAAAGCAAGAGGTCCAATGGCCTGCCCAAAGCCACAATTAGGAGGAACAGAAAACAAGTATATATATATATATATATATATATATAATTCAGAAATTATGATGAAATGTTAGCATAAACATAAGTGGAAAATAGAAAAAAATTTGTCCAATGGACAAAACATAAAACTTAAAAATCTAGGGATAATATTTTTGTGTACTTCACAAGTTTTATCTCTATTTCTGCAAAGCAATGGCCACTATTGATGAAAGAACATCTAGTAGTTAAGTTTCCACATGACTTGCAGATCTTTACAATTGAACGGTTGTTTTAATGAGAAACATAGACAAGAGGGATCCTTGCCTCTGTCTAGTCCTCCACGATAAGCTTGCAAAGCGGGGGTGATTGAACATAACCAATGTTGAGGGTTATGTTTCCCTCAAATTAGTGAGATTGTTTTATGAAAACATGACAGTAGTGGGACATCAAGAGGAGAAAATCAACCCTAATTTAGAGACAATGGTCAAGGGAGTAAAAATTTATGTCAGTGCCGAAATTATCTCTCGAATAATGGCAATACCGATTGGAGAAAAGATCATTGTTCCATATGAACCCAAAACCGTCATTGAAATTGCGATAGAACGTTAGATTAGGATATTTACCGAGGATAATCTTAGAATTTTTATGACTCATGAATTTTCAAAAAAATGTATGTATGTTCACAAAAACCAAGAACCAAAATATTTAAAATACTTGCAAAGTTTTATACTTATTATATAAACACTCTAACCTTGTTTTACAACATGGCCAAACATACGAGGAACATAAAAAATTTTAATTCCTTACCAAAAACTTTACTCTATACCTAGAAAAATAGATGATTTTTGCGAAACTCTTACTTTTATGAATTGTTGAGAATATCATATCATAATTCTTGGCCACATATCTTGAGAAAATTCTTAAAAGAAGAGTCATATTTCTCCTTGCCAGTGAGAAAATACAAACAAGAAAGCGAGGAAGGCCACACACTGTTCGTCCAGCAGATGAGGCACCTCCTGAGACAGCAAATCAGGAACCGCAGCCTCAAAGAATGGATCAGGTCGCACAGGATACTACCACTACTTTTTGGCAGGTTGTGCCACCTCAACTCACACGCTTTGTCATGCCTTCGGGCATGTAACACTTTTTCGCCGAATTTATTGAAGCGATGAAAGTGACTGTTCAGACGACCGTTCTTTAGACTGCGGCCAACTAGGTGGTCACTGTTTAGGCCTCCGTACGATCTGGGTCAGAGAGCCAAACCGACCAGATCACGAAATACAAAAGGCTACAACCTCTTGCTTTTGCTGGCACCATTGATGCGAACGAAGAACAGAAATGGTTAAATGAGTCGAAGAAGGCCCTTGAAGCCATGAGAGTCAACGAGGCTCGTAAGATTCCACTAACTTCCTACCAACTTCGTTGGCGGAGCTAACACCTGGTGGATTACTGTAAGGGAAGACCTAAGGGGTCAATACAGCGGACGTGGCTTGGACAAAATTTGCTAGGTTGTACCAGGACAGCATGATAGCTCGCGAGTATGTTGTCAAGTTCAAAGAACTATCGGTCTTATCTCTCTCCACCATCTCTATGGAGCGAGATAAGGCTGAGAAGTTCTATAATGGCCTTCGTCCTGACATTCGACAGGCCCTATCGATCTTGGATCTCAAAAATTACAGGGAGCTGGTCAACATGGCCATGAACTTTGAACAGGAGAAGACTGAGCAGAAGCAAAGAAAGAATAAGGGAAAACGACCTGCAACGTTTTCCCAACAAGGCAACAAGAAGAAGCCCTACTTCAATCAAAACCCAGCCCTCTCAGCCCCTGTTCAAAAACATGAGGCCACGACACCTGTGACTGAAACATCTAACCCTGGCCATCAAGGTTATCATAATCATAACCGAGGAGGCCGAAATGGTAGGGGTGGCCGTTGAAATGACAATGGTAGGAGTGGTGATCAGCAGCACCACAATTGTAACACCCCGATTTTTAAAACTTAATTTTTTTGTAAAATATATAATATTTTAATTTTATATAACAATATCACTGAAAATCGAGATGTTATTCGTATCCGTCTATCTTAACCCATAATCATTATATGGATAGTAAAATTTGCAAAACTATGAGTTTATATTCTTATAACCAACTTACTGGTCAAGATAAACGAATACCTTTTTTTCTTCATACCAAAGGACAACATAATTCCACTATACAAATTTCTATAGTGAATTATGATGGTACTTGCCCTTGTCCATCCATTATGGACACAATATTTTAAATACATTCATTAAATAGAATTAATGAATTCAAGTCCATAGCACATATATTCGAAGTAAATCATGATCCCTTCAATAATCATAAAAAGATTTTATCAAAATTTCTAATGTCAATACAACCCTTACTAAATAAAAGTTCACGAAATTAAACAAGTAACTAACTCATTCACTAATTAAAGCATTGTCCAGATTCTCATCCTACCCCTATCACTGAACCACGTTACAACTTGCTACTTTATTTTCTAAGTACTTGCATGTGAAAAATAGGGGTAAGCTTCAAAGCCCAGTGGGTCATCTAGATAATTCACAACATTTTATTATGACACACACACAAGAACGTTACAAACAAATTTCACACATTAATCGTTGCAACATTAGATTGTTTGAGTCGAGAATTTTACCACGTTCTAAATCACGTACCTGTAATAAATCAAACACAGGGTGGCACTACCCAAAAATTAGAATTTCGTTGGCGATATTCATCATGAATAACTGCCCCATAATAAACATTGGCGATATTCCTTAGAATAACTGCCCCATAATAATCAATGGCGATATTCCTTAGAATAACTGCCTCATATGTGTGATTTTTATCTTAATTGTGTTCCTTAATGATGTCACACCATAAATACAACATAAGTATGCTATTAATTGTATTCACAAACCATATTTAAATTTCACTACACATAGTATCATATCACAATACCCAATATAATAGTCTTAACACATGAACCTTACTATACTAATATTCCAAGTCATACGTTTCATTATCATGCATTATAATTTATAAATGAGTCTCAAATATCACATGAATTGCATGCATCCAATTATCATCTAATCAAAACAAGAAGTCATGTTGACACACATATTATTATGGCTATCAATCACAACATAGTATAAATAAAATCATGTGCAATTGGCATGCATAAGCAATTTAATGATATTATAGACCTAATTAATTTAACATTCCTATCTATATATCAAAATAAAATATTATGAAGGCCTAAAATCATCCCAACCTGAATCGCTAAATTCCAAAAGTGTTGAGATTCCTTGACGTTGGGCGTTATCAACCTATCCACGCATAAATCACACGTTAATCACTTGTTTTGTATTATATTATATTAATATAATGTGCATACATGTCTATATTGTATGGTGATGGTCACATTATACATATAATATAACTTAGCTAATAAACTTCCACCTGATATACATATAATATGATGATCTAGATAGTAAAAACGTATAATATGATATACTATAATCTAATATATTATATGTGGTATTGTATGTATGATATGTATAAATATATTATATAACATATTGGTTGCTTAAAAGAAAAGAAAAAAAAGAAAAAAAAAAAAAATAACACTTGAGTTGCAGATTAAATGTCGGAAGGAAGAAAACAGGGGAGAGAGAGAAAAAAAAAAGGGAAAGAAAAGAGGATGAGGAAAAAAGGAGAAGAAGAAGAAGAAGAAGAAGATGAAGAGAGTGAGGGTGGCGAGATCAGGGAGTAGAGGGAGATGGCGGAGTTCAAAGCGACGTTACTAGCGGTTGTGGTGGCGCCGGTGGCTGTGGAAGTGGTGGCGGAACTGCCGAAGTGGAAGAAAGAAAGAGAAAAGAGAAAAAGAAAGGAAGAAGAGAAGTTGCTCACCGTGGTTACTGCTGCGGATTCTTGCTCGCGTGCTTCAGTCACCGGTTCGTGAGAGAAGAGAGACAGAGAAGAGAGCGGAAAAAGAAGAAAGAAGTGAGAGGGTTTCGAGAGAAAGAGGGAGGCAAGAGCGATTGAGTTTTGAGGTTTCAGATGAGTTGCGATTTGGGTTTTGAAAGAGAGGGTTGGGTTTTGTGTGATTGGTTTTGAGAGAGAGGGGCGAGATTGTAGCGGGATTTCAGCGAGCGATCAGAGATTTGCAACCGTAGAGGGCGAGGTTTCAATGAAAGAGGTGCGATTGGGTTTTGAAAGAGAGGCGATTTTGCAGGATCGCAGTGCGAGATTTCAGCGGAGAGGGTGAGGTTGCGGGTTGAAGAGCGAGATTGCAGCGAGATTGGCGCGATTGCAAGATAGCAATGCAATGCCGTCGGAGGCAGCGAAGAAGGTGAGAGATTTCAGGCGTTTATTTTTTATTTTATTTTATTTTTTTTCTTTAAGGGGGTTACAACAATCAGCATGGCCAGCAGAACCATCAACCGGCACCTCGGCAGCAAAGGCAGATTTGTTACAACTGCGGCCGACAAGGCCATGTAAGAAATACCTGTCCCCACCCTTAACAACCGCAACAACCTCTTCCCGCAATTCCAGTCCAACAAGCCTCACTTGCTGCTATCGCCCAACCCAGGTAGAACCAACAGAACCAGGGGCAACGGGAATAGGGCAAAGCGTTTGTGATGTGATTTCTTTTTTAATAAAATATATCACGTTATATACTTGCAAGCGCACAAGGTGAGTTGTAGCACTAGATAAGGTCAATCCACAAGGATTGGGCTAATCACTCCAGAATTTAAAAAAAAAAAAAATTAAAACGTTATATGCTATATAAGTCAAAGAAAAAACAATAATATGATTTTTAACATCCTAGACATGAAATCAATTAATAAATAAATAAATAAATAAAGGAATAAACTAGAACTGAATTTAAATTAACTTAAAAATAAATAAAGTAAAGATATAAAGAAAGAAAACATTAAATATCAAGTAATAAAAGAAAGAAATAGATAAAGAAACAAGATATACTAGAAACAGAAGAACTTCATTAAAAAAAATAAAGAAAAACTTACAGAACTCCAAATCCTTGGACAATGTCACCTTACCCAAGACTTGAATGAACAACTTAAAGTAAATTTAACCTAAAAAATAAAAATGAAAACGAGAGTAGAGATGAGATTCATTCTCTTGAAATTTAACCCTATTTATAGATGTGCCCACCTTTTGATTTTCAAAAACAAAAATACATATACCACCTATTATTCTTTAAAAAATATCCTCTAAAAATGATCATTTTCTAAATTACATAAAGATGTTTGCAATCAAGAAAATAAGAAGATTGCGCCCATATGTGTTCTTCTTTTTGACATGTGTGACATATTTTTCTAAAATAAATGGGTTGATATGAGCTCAATTAGATTTTCATTAAAGATTGTAACTATATCCAAACCAGGCTTCTCTCTCTTACTGGAACCAAGATAATCCAAGCCTAAACAAACATGGATCAGTTCTGATGAGTGAGTCTTAAAAAGGGGGGAGCCTTATGCCTACATCTCACCATCAGATACGTTGGAAGAAATTGGTGAGAGTTATGCATGGTTCTAGAAGTACAGTTGTTCCAACTTTCCAATCTTTTCGAAGTAAACGACCATCAGAAATGGTGGCATTAGAAGTTGAACCAAATTCCAAAAGACACAAATCTTTCCCTTCTTCCCAGATTGATGAAGCTTTGGTATCGGCAGGGTATGCTCAGCAACCCTACCGGTCACCATGAAAATCATAAGCTAGAATGTTCGGGGGCTTGGGAACCCTCGAACATTCCGTGATATAAGCGATTTAGTTCGCATTCAAGATCCCGAAGTACATATATTAATAGAATCAAGGATTGTTGCGGCCAAGATTGATCTTTTGAAATCTAAGTTGGGCTTTAATGGAGGCTTATGGAGCAACTATAAAGGAAAAATGGGTGGGTTGGTGTTCTTGTGGAAGGATTCAGTGCAAATTAACCTTCGGTCTCTCTCTGATGGGCATATTGATGTTCAAATTCAAGATGAAGATGGAGACTGTTGGCAATTAACTGGATTTTATGGTAAATCGAAAACTCACCTAAGATCGATTGTATGCAGAAGCAAGTTCAGTTAACCTTGCCCACAGGGGAGTTTGTCAAGATTCAGGGAACAAGGAAATGGATACACAACTCGACTGTTGCACTTCTCAAGGCCCAGCTTCGAGCTCTATCCCTTGGTGATGAAAATGAATCACCAGCATTGTACCCTCTCGAAGTACACAATGTCCCGGTAATATCTGAATTCCCAACAATTTTTCTAAATGACCTTCATGGTCTACCTCCGGTTAGGGAATTTGATTTTGAAATCAATCTCATACCTGGGACCGAGCCTATCTCAATTCCACCATACAGAATGTCAAATGTCGAGCTGATCGAATTGGACAAACAACCCAAGGAATTAGAGAGTAATGGCTTCATCAGAAAAAATTCATCACCCTGTGGCGCTCCAGTTCTGTTTATTCGCAAAAATGATGGTTTGTTACGACTTTGCATCGACTATAGCAAGCTAAATAACGTCACCATCAAGAACAGATACCCGTTGCCCAGGATCGATGACTTGTTCGACCAACTTAGATATGCCAAGTACGTCTCTAAAATTGATTTACGATCCGGTTATCACCAACTTCGGATCCGAGAGTCAAACATTACCAAGACGACATTCAGAACTCGGTACGATTACTTCGAGTTCTTGGTCATGTCGTTTGATCTAACAAATGCACCTGCTGCATTCATGGATTTGATAAACCGCATCTTTAAGTTATACTTAGACCGATTTGTGGTGATTTTTGTGGATGACATCTTGATATATTCCTCAACCGAGGAAGACCATAAGATACATCTGAAGATAGTCCTCCAGACCTTGAGAAGTCACCAGTTGTATGCAAAGTTGAGTAAGTGCGAATTTTGGGCGAAACGAGTTCAATTCTTAGGCCATGTGGTTTCAGCCAATGGCATTAAGGTAGATCCTTTTAAGGTTGAAGCGATTTTAAACTGGAAGCAGCCTACCACTGTTACTCAGATTAAGAATTTTTTTGGTTTGGTTGGCTATTACAAACGTTTCATCAAGGACTTCTCAAAGATTGTTGAACCAATGACAAAGCTCACTCGGAAAGACGTGCGATTTATCTGAAATTCTGCCTGTGAAACATCATTTCATGAATTGAAGAAACGCCTCATGACAACACCCGTACTAATCACTATAAGAAATATACTTAGATTTTCACTATACACCGACGTCTCTCTCCAAGGCTTAGGTGCCGTACTAATGCAAGAAGGTCAAGTTGTTGCGTATGCCTCGAGACAACTGTAGATTCATTAGGGTAATTACCCAACACATGATTTGAAACTTGCAACTGTCGTATTTGTACTGAAATTATGGCGTCACTACTTATACGGTGAACGGTTTGAGGTGTTCTCTGATCACAAGAGTCTTAAGTACATCTACACCCAAAGAGACCTAAACCTCCGCCAAAAATGATGGTTGAAATTCTTGAAAGATTATGACTTACAACTCCAGTACCATCCCGGTAAGGCCAATGTTGTGGCTAATGCCCTGAGTAGAAAATCTTATGTTGCTTGCACTCTTAACTTCGAAATGGGGAAGTTGGCTATAGAGATGGAGAATTTTAACTTCCAACTGATCGAGGAGGAACCAAGATCACGACTTTCTCAATTATCAGCCAACTCTGAGCTAGTTCGAAAGATTTCAGCAGCTCAAGCCAAGGACCATATGTTAATGGAGAAACGAAAACTTATACTAAGCGGACAAGACCTTCCTCACTAGTCGGTCTCTGAAGACGGAGCCGTTTTCTATAAAAAAAAAAAAGGTCTCTGTCTACTGAACGATCTTGAGGTTCGAAAAGAAGTGCTCACTGAGATGCATTGTTCAAGGTTCGCTATGCATCCAGGGGGTGACAAGATGTATAAGGATGTCAAGCGACAATTCTGATTTTCTGAAATAAAGAAGGCGATTGCAGACTTCGTTGCTCGATGTCTCGTTTACCAGCAAGTTAAGGGAGAACGAAGACTTCCCTCTGGACTTCACCAGCCGTTACCTATTGGAGAATGGAAGTAAAAGAACATCGCAATGGATTTTGTTACGGCCTTGCCTCGAATGGCAATATGCTAACTGGGTTATCATTGACAGACTTAGAAAGTCTGCGCACTTTTTGCCAATAAAGTTCACGGATAACCCCGCCAAGCTTGCTGAACTATATGAAAGAGAAATCGTACACCTCTATGGCATACCACTCACGATTGTCTCTGATCGAGACCCTCGATTCACATCAAAGTTTTGGCAAAGCTTACATAGTAGAATGGGATCTAAGAACACCATGAGCACAGCCTTTCACCCTCAAACTGATGGGCAGTTAGAACGTTTTATCCAAATCATAGAAGACATGCTACGATGTTGTATTTTGGACTTTAGTGACGGATGGGCAAAGTACTTACATTTAGCCGAGTTTGCATACAACAACAGCTACCAAACTAGTATCGGCATGGTACCGTACGAGGCTCTCTATGGTCGCCCTTGCAGATCTCCGATATGTTAGTTAGATATGGAAGATCGACCACAATTGGGCCCTGAACTAGTTTAAGAGACTTCTGAGAAAATCACACTAGTACATGAACGACTTCGTGTTGCACAAAGTCGACAGAAGAGCTATGCGAGGTAACCTCTAGAATTTGATAAGGAGACCTGATTTTTCTAAAAGTTCAGCCCACAAGAGGTGTCAAACGCTTTGGGATCAAAGGAAAACTCTCCCCACGGTGTATCGGCCCATTTCAGATCATTGAACGTATTGGCAAACTTGCTTATCGTCTGTCCCTTCTATCGTTCATGCCTAAGGTTCATTACGTTTTTCACGTATCTACGCTTTGAAAGTATCGTCTTGATCCTTCGCATGTCATCCCTCTAGTCGAGGTTCGGGTTGAAGAAGGATATAGGTATCAGGAGAGAGCGATACAAATTTTGGATAGAAAAATTCAAGAACTACGGCGAAGTAGCATACCACTTGTGAAAGTTCTATGAGATCACGACGGAGTAGAAGAATCAACGTGGGAACTAGAAACAACAATTAAACAGAAATACCCTGAATTATTTTCTTGTACTAATTGATGATGTGATAACTTGTACTATTTCACTTATCAATAAAATGATAACACTTTGTTTACTAATATATTAATACATCATTTCACTTCAATAACTATGCAGATGTCTGAAAATAATATCAATGGATATAGTAATGCACACACGGAGTGGCCTCCTTGGCAACCTGTGGCTACTCCTTAAGGATCAGAGTCAAGTCACAACTACTTTGCATCACCAACTCCATCACCACACATACTGTGATCCTTATCGTCAGGGCGTGCATGGCTTTTTTGTAACAACTTTGCCCAAAACAATCTTGTGCCCTCATCTTGGCAGGACCTTCTACCAAAATTGTCAGGCGGCTGGATTCGAGGTACAACACGAAAAAACATCGCTCAACCTACCTCCCCTCAAACGATGTAACCAGCGCCCTACACCACCATTTGTTAAGCAAATGTTCGAATCTTCTGAGGACGAATCCGACTCCATTTGCTCTTCATTATTTCATGATGTTGAGGATTCCACCGGCCACAGTGCTATTCAGGGACCATACAGGCCCTACCTTGAACTAGCAAACGATGACATCGGCAGTGAATCTCAAGCAGATAACCATCAAGACTACTTGAATTGATTTCGAGGGCGAAATCCTTTTCAGGCGTAACGACTAAACGTTTAGGCACCAAAAATCTTTATATAAACAACCCCCCTCCTCATTTCTCACACCAAATCACCTCTCCTTGTGATTTTTCCTCCTCTTTCTCACTCATTTGGAGTTTTAGTCTTTTGAGACTCTCTGTGCGGTGTAATGCAGTTCTGTCAGGAAAAAAACGCCAATTGTGAAAAAAGTTTCTTATCTGAATGTGGGGAACGAAACATAGATTTGCGTGTCTTATAACTTTTATTAAAATTTACATTCATTTATTATTATGTCTATCATTCGTTTACACTGCATTATATCATATAATGTTTATACTGTCATACTTATGCCTGCATATTTGAAATTCATGTATTACACCATTGGTGTGCCAAATTAGTGATCAATCTGGCTCAATCAGACTTAGTCTTGTCCTCAGTAACTTTAAATAGTGAATGGGAGGCAGCGTGCTGCTTTAGACGATTCGTATTTAAGTAGACCTCGTGTCTCACCTCTCAACTGGAGACTGATTTAGTTGGCCTTATTGAAAGCTATCAGCTTATACATGTAATATTGAATGTCCTAACCTTGCACGTAGTGATACCGACCCTAATAAGGATCACGAGATATTGTCAAACCCTGTCTAAATGTTAAGTAGAGACCGGACCAGTTCATACATTAGCATCATACATATCACAACCCAAGGACGTATGTGGTTTATGATTCATAGAATAGTTATGAGCAATGCTCGCTATTCATTATATTTCTGTGGAGAGGGACGTATAATGAGAACCTGGCTACGCCTGGGGAAGGACATTTGTACGTGAATGCAGAACATCGTTCATGATGAGGGACGTACAATGGGAACCTGGCTACGCTTGGGGAAGGACATCTATACGTGAACTTAGGCGTTGTACAATCATCAAATCAATACAAGACGGTGTCATTCATACATACATATTGATTGATTATGATGCTCTGATGTGTATTTAAGATATATAATTATGAAATTTACTTTATTAATTGTTATATTCACGAACTATTTTACCCATTGAGCGCGTAGCTCACCCCGTATTTATCCAATTTTTCATAGGAAGTTAGGTAGGACTGAGTGCAGGTTTTGGGTCAACATTTTGTACCTTTTGTATTATTCATTGGGGATGTTAGGGAGAATGTTCCCTTGACTATATTCATGTACAATCATATTCTGAAATAAATGAAACCAGACTTGTACTATATTGTATTTCTGTTGCGTACTCTACTGGCATTGTTATAATTCCAAATGCGCGTCCCGTCCATGAGTGTACCGCTTATTTAGGCGCGTCCGGGAGGAGTGTGACACAAAGTGCACAGGGACACAATTGAGTACAAATCTGATTTTATTAATTTTAAAATGTATTTTCGTGCAAAATATAATAGAAGAACATCTTCCCAAAATCCCCCTATGAATAAACAAGGGGTACAAAATGTAGACCCCAAAACCTTAACCTAGTCCACCCTAAACTCTTGAAAAATTGATTAACGGGGTGAGCTATTTGCCCAATGGGTACAATAGTTCGTGAATATGACAATTAATAAAGGAGACTTCATAATCAAATATCACATATGCACAACATAGCATCATAATCAGTACAACATGTATGTATGCATGACACCGCCTTGTAATGGTTCTGTGATTGTACGACGCCCTGAGTTCACATACAGATGTCCATTCGCAGGTAAACCCGGGTTCTCATTATACGTCTCTCCCCAAAGACGTCGCCCTTGATTCACGTACAAATGTCCATCCTTAGGTAATCTTGTGTTCTCATTGTACATCCCTCTCTAAGGAAATATCAAGAATAGTGAGCATTACTCCAAACTATTTTGTGGATCACGAACCACTTACGTTCCTAGGTGATTATGTATGATGACTATGCATGAACAGTCTTTGCTAATATTAGACAGGATTTGGCAACGTCTGGTGATCTTTATCAAGATCAGTATCATCATGTGCAAAGTTAAGAGCAGCACGCTGCCTCCTGTTCACTATTCAAAGTTACCGAGGACAAGACTAAGTCTGATTGAGTCAGATTGACCACTAGTTTTTTTTTGTCTAAACCGAGGTATTAAATGCAAGGACACAAAACCTCCAACATAAGTATGACCATGCCTATAAACACAAGTGGATCTAAGCCTACAAACCCAAACGAGACAGCTAACTCGAAATTTCACTAAACTCTTTCTTTATGGGCTTTGAATCCCCGTCAAGCCATCAAAAACCTATAAAGTTAGATATTTTTTTGTGACATTTCAAAAACCTGTAAAGCCTTTACCTGATAGTTTCTGTGATTGGAGCGAGAAGCGCTTTTTTCAAAGCAGCTAGTGCGAAGGTGCTTTGTTAAAATGCCGAAAATCATGTTTCCTCATTGCAAACATTAGTTGCCCAAATGCCCTAGTTACTACGGTTTGCTAAAATCTTCGTTGCATCGTTGGCCATACTCATATGTATAAAATATGTCATTTCTTTCTTCTTTCTTACTTATAAGCATCATTTTTAAGATTATGAAATTATTTAATTAGTTAATTAATTTTTATTTTTTTTTATTTTTTATGGATAGCCTAGTAATTATTCTTTTGAATCATAAAATTATTTTTTTTATTATTTTTCTAATATTATCCTATCATAAGTCATGTAACAATTCAATGATTCATAATATTATCCAATCCTTTCTTACTTTCTGGAATTCATTAATAATTTTGTTTATTTTCATGTGCAGGAATTCCAAGAAATAGAGAAAAGGAAGAGAAGGAGAATAGGGGGTGGGGGAAGAAGCAGCAGCAGCAGTCGAGACTTGCCGTTGCTTCCCCCCGCCCCCTCCCCCAATCATCCTGCCCTCCTCTCTCGTTGTTATAACAATAATAGCAGCAGCTTGCTGCTGTTGCAGTCCAGGAAAAGGAGAGAGAGAGAGAGAGAGAATAGCAACAGGGGAGGAAGAAGATGAAGAAAGATAGAGAGAAAAAAAACAGTAGGGGATGAAGAAGAAGAAAGAACAAGAGGATGTGAAGAAGAAGTTGCAAAAGTGTAAAACATGATCTTGAACTTGGTGTTTCAACTTTCAACCTTCCCACCCAAATATAACATTTCACCATTTTAAAAAATCCAATGGAATAAAAAGGAGGAAAATAAGAGCAGGATCCTTGGCAGGCAAATAAAATAATTTCATAAATCAACTCACTTCCTCATATATTTAATTAAGGGCTCACTAGCTATAGTACTAATTTTTTCTTGTAGTGAACCTTTAAATTAATTGAGAGAGCCAAATTAAGTGAGCATTTGGATTGCAAATCCAAAACAGGGGAAAGAGAAAGAAGATGACATAAGAAGAGGAATCCTAATTTCAAATCTCACTAAACCATTTTTTAGAGCATTTTAACTAGGATTCCAGCACACTATAGTACTATAGCATTTTCTTGTACTATAAAGATTTAATTTTAGAAAAAGAAAGGAAGAAGAACAGATAATCTAAATGCTGAAATACCCGGGGAGTAGTACACACGGAGCCGTTAAAAGTCACACAACCTTCAAAAATAAGCTCCTCGCTCCCTCGTCTCGATGCCACTGACATGAATGAACAATAATTGAAAAATCCAAAAAGAAAGAAAAAGAAGAAAAAAATTTTAAGTGAACAAGAGCTTGCGACACTTTCAGCCCCTTACTGATTTTCTCTCTTCTAACCTAAAATCCCAAGTTAGAGAAGAGTGTAAAATATTATGTATTGATAGTAGAGTACTAAAGAAGATAACTAAATTATCATTCGCCCAGTCAGAACCACTAGTCACAAATGACAAGTCTATCATGATAGATAAACAGAATATATTCAACACCAACTCAATAGAACCAAAAAGGAAAAAAAGAAAAGAAAAGAAGAAATAAGTAAATAATTA
Organism: Paratinospora sagittata; assembly: GCA_035771175.1. Lineage (NCBI taxonomy): Eukaryota > Viridiplantae > Streptophyta > Magnoliopsida > Ranunculales > Menispermaceae > Paratinospora > Paratinospora sagittata. Next base: position 31,223,073 of record CM069599.1, read on the forward strand.
ATTGTAGCTATTTTACCTGGCACCAATCTATATAAGCATCATCCACTGGAAGATAGAAAAGGAATTAAGTTAGATGTCTTTGAAACTGAAGAAATTGAGGGCATAGCTATACCCTTCCAAAAAGAAAATAAACTTATTCCAAAATCACAAGGGAAGAGTTAGATAAAGGCTTGTAAAAAAAGAATTACAAAAGAGAAAAACTAAGAGCATTAAAAAAAAAAAAAGAGGACAAGCGCCATCACATCTTTCCATCTAAAGAGCATTAATATTAAGAGGTGACGGAGAACAAGGCTTAGGAAGTGAGCATTGCACAAAATTTACAAGCATGCGAGTAGTATTAACCTAATTTCAAAGGAAGCGCACAAAAGAGTAGGTATTTTGACTGCCAAATCGAGCAACACACAAAATTCTCTATCATCATTCATTCATTTCTCACAGAAAACTCCAAAAGCACCTCATTATCAAAATTTTTGAATGCCAATATTGTTGCTTAGAGATTAAATTAATACATCTAAAAACTACACCAATTTCAAGTATAGCCATTCTCAAACTAGTAGTTTTTTCTTTCTGTTTCTGAATAAAAAACTGTTACTTAGAGTCTTAGAGATTATTAAACTATCACATCTAAACTCCACCCATTTTCAAGAATCATCATTTCTCAAACTAGCATCTTTGTTTCTAAATAAGAAAATTGTTTCTTAGAGATTAAGAACCCCATACATTTCCAAGTATACGCATTGCTCAAACTAGCACCTTTGTTTATGAACACTAAATTTGTTGCTTAGAGATTATTAAACTATTATTATGCTTAAAAACTAAATAAGCTTCTGCCAAGAAATCATATACAAGAGAACAGAACACTGAACCAAATATCGCGCCAACAAAGAGAACAATTTAATTCCCACTTCTATTAAAAGCTTCAAACAAACAGAGGAAGAATTAACCCAAAAAAAAAAAAAAGCCTTGGTGGTGTGAACTAAAAAACTACTTACAAGTGAAGAGGGCTGAGTTGGAGAAGACAAGAATCGGGTGAAGCGACGGAGGGAAGGGGTTTCTATTCGCCATAAGCACCTCATTATAAAAAATTCTGTACTCAACCATTTGTCTTGTATTAATCCACGAATCTAACCATTAAAATAATAACAATGAAGACAGAAAACCTCAAACTACTAACACTAAAACGAAATAGAGAACACCAAATCAGATCTGTCGGACTCGCGAGATCAGAGAGAACGAGATGTACTTACAGATCCATAGAGAACAACAATTGGTCGGACTTGCGAGAGAAGGAGATCGAGTCTCACTTACATAAAAATCACAGCTGAAATCAGCTAAAATCTTCAAGTTCTCATAAAAATCACGGCGGATGCACTCGTATATGCTCTTTTCCAAGTAATCTTAGGCAACTTAACCTCTCAATTTCTTCAACAATTCGGATTAGCCACGAAGCCTCAACTCGAGAAGCTCGAAAGCTCAAAGACGCCGCTAAGAAAATCAAGATCTTCAACACGAGTTCGCAACCGAAGCTCTTTCGCGCAGATCGCAGATTTTAGTCATACTGCCGACAATGCTAGTAATGCTTTCATTGAAAATATTTGAGAAACTCAAGCCTTAGTTTCACCCTTTTTTGAATTCATTGCTATATTCATTTCATGAGTTGTATGATTTTGATCACAAAGCCCCTTTTTCTGGAAAAAGATCTCCCACTTTCCTTAGATACTACCTATTCATGGCCTCTCAAGCAACAAAACTAACTAATCCATATTCATAGTCAAAATATAGGATTTTCAACTGAGATTATCATGCTTAATGTACTAATTAAAAGCTTTTTGTGGTTGAAGCCTAATTGACTAAAATAATTCATTTTGATATTCACTAGATAAATTACTCGCCAGCCCATGCCGCAAGTCGTGGGTACCTCACCTCCCATCTACATGAAGAAGATAGTAGAATATAATATAATTGTAGGTCATAGGCCATAGTTGAGAGTTTTAGCCTTTGTTGTTCGAGTTCATCCTAATCTTATATTGTAGTTATTATCGTATAGGTGGGCTTCTAATTGTTACGCTTTGGGCTAATTGTACTTGTACTTGACAAAAAAATTATATATTCACCTTATAAATTCTTTCAAATTAATGTTAGTAACATTTCAAAATGTTTTCTAATCATCAAAATTATATTATGACCCTCTTAAACATCACGATTTTATTAGTTGCTTATTCAATATTTAAACATGTTATTTTCAAATAAATTTAATAATATCTATGTAGTTTATCTATCCTAAGTTTGAGTCATTAATTTTATATGCTATTTATTGACAAAAGCAAGTAACTCGTCGTCACTACAGATTTTGAGTTTTTCACCTAATCTTCTTTAGCAACATACGTGAATGCCGTTGTACCAAGAACATGTCAAGATTATCTTGCAGACAAGATCTAAGACTTCAATAAGTTGTCTACATATTAACTCATGTATTATATATATATATTTACCTAAGCTCAAAATTAACTTGTATCAAAAAGTTGAAACCATCCATACGCATACTACTCATGTATCTTCTTGCAAGCTAGCTAGTTTCATTATTACAAAATACAAGATGAAAGTGGAGTATATATATATATATATATATCATGCATGTTGCTCTTCTAGTCTACATAAAAGGATGAATGAATACCTTATAGTACATGTGGATGAAGAAGTATAGACATGAATCAATCCTTGCTTCTATCATATAAAACCATCTACGTCTCCAGTATGGATTGATGTAAAGAACAATAAAAAAGCTCAGCAAACTCATGACATATGAGACGGCGCAACTTACAAAGAAGCTAACAGGGTTGATGCCATATCTATCCTCCCATTGATTTGATGATGAGTCGTCTGAAGGTGATGATCTCGTTGTTGGATTCTCTTCAGCTGATGATGAGAAGCACTTTTTTGCCAATGGTGGTCTGCCGTAAAGAAGTAGATTTCCCTGGTAGCTAGATTCATCGAATGTTCTGAACTGTCTTCTGCTTGGTATTCTTCCTGATAAGTTGTTGTAAGCTACAAGGAACACCGCAAGAGCATTCAACTCAGTTAACTTTGATGGGATTTCGCCAATTAATTGGTTGTGTGAAACATTGCTCCATATTTGACAAGGCACCGCGGATTTTTCCGCTTAATCGATTATGAGACAAGTTTAGTCCATGTAGTTGATTTAGCTCTCCAATTTCATGGGGGATTTCTCCTATTAAGTTGTTGCATGACAAATCCATTAAAGACATGAGGTTAAGAATCTTTCCCTTGTAAGTGATGGATATACTCTTGGTTGTGAACTCCACTTCTTGTTGCTCCACGTATCCAAATCCCACAATATCTTCATAATTTATACTGTTTATTCCATAAGACGAATCAGAGGAAACAGTTCCCTGTGTAAACTGTAGATCAAAGGCGTCCGCATCATGAATGGCTCCTAGCTTCCCAAATGCAATGCTTCCAAAGCATGGGGGTATTGAACCAAAAAGATTATTACGGGAAAGGTCGAGTACCCCTATTTTATACAATAGGCATAACTGATGAGGAACTGAACCATTCAAATTATTGCCTTTCAAAACAAGAACCTTCAAGTTGATAAGTGCATCAATCCAACTAGGTATACTTCCTGAGAAGAAGCTGTCTCCAACATTCAACGTCACTAGTGATGGTGTACTATAGTGTACAAAATCAATGTCTTGAAATGATCTTGTTAATCTGTTCCCTTGCAAGTGTACATATTTAAGTAATTGAAACTTAGAACAAGACGGTATTGATCCTGAAAGACGATTTTGAGAAAGGTCCAATTGTTCAACTCCATCTAATTTACAAAACTAATGGGGAATGAATCCTTCAAATGAATTATCTCGCAAAACAAGTATCGATAACCCTTTTAAGTTACCTATCCAAGCAGGAATAGTACCTGATAACTTATTATTGCCCACATTAAGTGCGAATAAGTATAAACATTTGGAAATTGCAATCGGTAGGCCGCCTGTAAATTGATTTTCATCCAAATATAAAGAATTCAACCGAGTTAAGTTGAAATATTCACCATTTGGAAAAATCTGACCCTGTAGACGATTATTCGACAGCTTCAAAATTCCCAATGGTCATATTGTTTGGTATTTCTCCTGAAAAGTTGTTATTTGACATATCTAGCTTATCTAATTGTCTTATTGCACCAATTGAAGAAGGAATGTTACCTCCAAAGTCATTTCTTGACATATTTAGATATCTTAGGTTTGGTAGAATCTCGCTGATATTCTCTTGAACATCTCCTTGAATGCGACTGGTAGATATATCCAACTCCATCAAACTCATACGAGAGTGGCTTGGCAGAAGAAAGGGACCTATCAAAGAATTGTTTCGCAAATCTAAAATTTTCAACTTGGGATTGTTCCTCATCAACCAAGTTGGAAAATTCCCGTGTAAGCCGGCGTGGGAGAGATGTAGTACTTCTAACTCATATTGGTTACTGAGGAATTTGAGAGCAACATCTGTAATGGACTTGTTAAAATTGCAATATTTCAAGGTAAGAGTTTTCAACTTGAACTTGGGTGGAAACCGCTGTAGAGATTCATGATGATCATTTGTTTCTACCTTTAATAAATGATTAGAATAGTAACTAGAAAGGTAGACTTCCACAAGTTTGGAATGGTTGGCAAGATGCATAAGAGGGAATGCAGGCCCAAAGTTATTGTAAGCAAGCGAGATTGTAATACCCTGTATTTCACAAAAAAAATAAAAAAAATAAAAAAAAAATTACTATTTGGGGAATGCCCGAACGTTCAGGCGCATGCCAGAACGTTCAAGCACAAAAAAAATCTCTATATAAGGAACCCTCCTCATTCTCATTTCTCACACCAAAATCACTCTCCTTATGATTTTCTTTCTCTTTCCACTTATTCTAAGTTTTTAGTTTTTGAGACTCTCTGATCGAGACTCTCGGTGCGGTGCGACGAAGTTCTGTCCGGAGGAAAGCGCCAGATCGGAAAGAAGAAGTTTTTATCTGAAGATGGGGAACGAAACATAGGTTTGCGTGTTTCATAACTTTTATTAAAGTTTACATTCAATTACTATTATGTCTACTATTTATTTACACTGCATTATGTCATATACTGTTTATAATGCCGCACATATGCCTGTATATTTGGAATTCATGTATTGCATTGTTATAATGCCGGATTTGTAGTCAATCTGACTCAACTAGACTCGGTCTTGTCCTCAGTAACTTTAAATAGTGAACGGGAGGCAGCGGGCTGCTTTAGGCGATTGGTATTTAAGCAGACCTTGTGTCTCACCTCTCAACTGGGGACTGATCTAGTTGGTCTTATTGAAAGCTATCAGCTTATACAGTAATACTGAATGTCCTAATCTTGCACGTCGTGATACAGACCCTGATAAGGATCACCAGACGTTGCCAAAATCAGTCTAAATGTCAAAGAAAAGACCAGACCAGTAGACTAGACCAGTTCATGCATTGGTATCATACATATTACCACCTAGGGACGTATATGGTTTATGACTCATAGAATAGTTAGAAGCATTGCTCACTATTCATTATATTTCTCTGGAGAAGGACGTACATGAGAACCCGGCTACACCCGGGGAGGGACATCAGTACGTGAATCCAGAGCATCGTTCCTGTACATGAATTCAGGCGATGTACGCTCATCAAACCATTAATACGTGATGGTGTCATGCATACATACATTTGATTAATTATGATGCTCACATGTGTATTTTAAGATATTTGATATTGAAGTATGCTTTATTAATTGTTATACTCATGCACTATTTACCCACTGAGCGCGTTAAGCTCACTCCATTATTATCCAATCTTACACAGGAAATTAGGGTGGACTGGGTGCAGGTTATGGGACCCACATTTTATACCCTTTGTATGATTCATTGGGAATTTTGGGAGTATGCTCCCTTGACCATTTTATGTACAAAAGTATTCTGAATTAAATGAAATCAGATTTGTACTGTATATTGTATTTCCGCTGCGCACTCTGTTATTACCATTATAATTGTTCCAAATGCGCGCCCCGTCCGATAGTGTACCGCCGGTTTAGGCGTGTCCGGGCGGGGTGTGACATTTAATAGTATCAGAGCGTACGGTCCACGGCCTGCCCAAGTCCACCAAATTAGGGGAAGAAAAATTTTATTAGATATATATATATCTCTAGAACTATATATACATATGTCAATTATATATATATCTCTAAAACTATATGATTTTTATATAGTTTGATTTAAATATACATATAGTTTGATTTAAATATATGTATCTATACACCTTAGTGTATATGAGGTACGTATAAAATAATAATAAAAAAATTCGAAAAAATTTAATTTTTCCAAAAATATTTATTCGAATATTCGAAAAAGAAAAAAAATTCGAAAAAATTTTATTTTTCGAAAAATATTTATTCGAATATTAAAAAAAAAATCATAAAAATTTCAAAAACAATTTATTTGATATATCTAAAACTATATATATATATGAATTCTATATATAATTAAGATTTGGATAAAAAACAACTATATATGATTTTTATATCGTTTAAATTCAAATATATATATATATATATAGTTGATTTATGGGAACGATAGTAATCATTAAATATGTCTATACATTCATATGTGCATACGACATATATACATCAACTCACTCATGAAAAAAAAAATTTCATGATGGCATAAACATCAAAAGAAAACTCGAAAATAATGTCTAGCAGACAAGGCATAAAACTTAAAAATGTTAGGAATATATTTTGTGTCTTTCACACAAATTATTTTCCTTTCAGCAAAAGAATGGCCTCAAGGGAAGGAACAACTTCCACTAGCAGGAAACCACTTCCCACTAGACTCAAAGAATTGTCCAAAAGAGAGGTTATGACTATGAGGAGCATCGACAATGGCGATCTCCGCCTCCGCCCAAATCCTTCACGACAAACTTGCAACATTGGATTGGTTAAATATAACCAAAATCGAGGGACAAGTCTCTTACAACTTGGTCAGATCCTTCTACGAAGCCATGAATTACGTAAGACTTCCAGAAGAGGGAATCAGCCCTGTATTGGAGACAACAGTTATGGGGATAAAATTTCCTATCAACGTCAAACTGATTGCTCGACTTTTAGAGATTCAGATTGAGGAGAGGATTATCGATCCACATGAACCCCAGACAGTTGCAGAGATCGCTGAATCTAATGAACAATTGTTTAATTTCCTCGCCAAAGAGCCATACACTCAATCAAACAATCATCTTAAGCCATCTTTTGCCGGCCTTGGAAAGATTGTATACGGCCACATCTTGCCAGAAAGGGGGCCTAGAGGTACTATGTCAAGGGCCCAACTCCTTGTGTTGTATTGCATAGAGACGAAAATAAAGGTCTCCCTACCACACATCATCATCCAACAAATGTTGAGGGTGATTCAAAACCCTTTAAAGAAGGAATTCCTCGGCTACGGAGTCTTGATTATGAGGATACTTCACGAGGCAAACGTTGACACTTTCGATGGAACGTCAAAGTTGATCACTGAACCAGTTACAACATCCTCTATCTTCAAAATATCTGCCACGAGGGGAGGGGTAACTGCCGGGGAAGTATTCGGCATGACATTAGGAAATGCCGAAAGAATGAGAGACAAACATGGACGTTGTCTTCGACGAAGTCGACACAAGATTCCTGTCAGGAAAGTACCAAATAACGAGACAAACCAGAATCCTATGGGGTTCCAATTAGGGGATCCCCGTACAATCGAAACAACTACCCCTCACTTATGAATCACCCGTACAACCAACACTTTCCCCCAATGCAAATGACCTACCCTCCATCTATGGGACAATCGAGCCATCAAGCACCAATGGGCCAATCGACTAATCTTTATGAACGGTTAGATGAAATGACATCCAATATTGCTAAAATGAGAGAGACTCAACATAATATCTTAACGCGTATGCAAAACCCCGAAACAGAGCGAACAAACTCTCAACCATCCGTTCGTAGTCGTTCTGTACCTAACAGGCGATTTAGAAGGAGCGGTAGTAGGCAGGAAAATTGATTACTGGCAATGTAAGTTTTTTTTATTATATATGAATGAAATGTTTTGTTTAAGACTATCTTTGGTGGGCTAACTTATAACCATTTTTTCTTTTGTATCACTAACTTTGGAGTGCTATGGGACACAACAAAATTGGAGGATACTAAATAAAATGTGGAAGTAAGAAAACCCATGACCTTGTGTGAAAAGAAACATTTGGAGAAAGTTGTATTACTAATATTATCACTAAGTTTACACGGTATGGGACGAGTAAATTTGGACGATACTATTAGTGAACTTCTATTCAGCCAATGTTTTTCGAGACCGTGTTCATACAACTTAACTTGGTTGACACCCTTATTACTAAATTCTTGTGGTATGGGACACATGAACTTGGATAATAATCGAAAAGACTAAGCGTAAGCGTATGAATGCATACGATTGCGATAAAACGTTAGATCAGGATACTTACCGAGGCAAATCTTAGGCTTCTTATGACTCGTATGGTTTTTCAATAAAACATATATGTATGTTCACAAAGCCCACAACAAAATCATTTTAAATACTTACACATGTTTGTACTTATTATATAAACATTCTAACCTTGTATTTTTTACACCATGGCCAAACATACGAGTTATATAGGATTCTTTGATTCCTCAACAAAAACCTTACACTATACTTAGAAAAATAGGTGACTTTAATATTGCAGTACTCTCGAAATTGTTGCTGAGCATATTATAACATTATACTTGGCTCGAGTTCCTAAATCTTGGTTTTCTTTTCTCTTTGCCAGTGAGACAATGCAAACCAGAAAGAGAGGAAGGCCACGTACTGTTCGTCCAGCAGTGCAGGCACCTCCTGTGATTCAGGAACCGCCGCCTCAGACAACAGCACAGGCCACACCCACCACTGCCACTACATCTGGGCAGGCAATACCACTACCACCCGCACCCTTTGCCACACCTCCAAGCATTGAAACCTTATTCGCTGGATTTATTGAGGCGATGAAGGCCACTGTTCAAACTGCCGTTCGTGAGACCGCAGCCAGTCAGGTTGCCACGGTTCAAGCACCTGTAAAATTTGGGTCCGAAGCTCAAACCGATCAGATTACTAAATATAAGCGGCTACAACCTCTTACTTTTGATGGCACCATTGATCCTGATGAGGTGCAAAAGTGGCTAGATGAGTCAAAGAAGGCTCTTGATGCTATGGGAGTCGATGAGACTCGCAAAATTCAACTAGCGACTTACCAACTTGTTGGTGGAGCAAACAAATGGTGGCTCACAGTGAAAGAAGACCCACGGGTCAACATAGCAGATATGACTTGGCAACAGTTCGAGTCAATGTTTATAGATGAGTATTTTTCCAGCGCGGTGACGAAGCAGAAGCGACAGGACTTCGCTAAGCTGTACCAAGGCACCATGACCGTTAGAAAATATGCTAGAAAAAAGAATTATCCGTCTACTCTTTCTCCACCATCTCAACGGAGCGTGATAAGTCTGAGAAATTTTATAATGGCCTTCGCCATGACATTCGGCAAGCCTTATCGATCTTGGATTTCAAGATTTACAAAGAAGTTGTTGACAAGGCCATGAGCTTTGAACAAGAGAAGCTCTTACAGGAACAGCGAATGAATAAGGGCAAACGGCCTGCCACGTTTTCCCAACAAGGCTTGCAACAGGGCAACAAGAAAAAACCCTACTACAATCAAAACCCAGCCCTCCCAGCTCCGGTTTCGAAGAATGAGGCCACAACACCTGCCGCTGAACCTTCTAACCCTAACCACCAGGGTTTCTGAAATCATGGCCGTGGCGGTCGTTATGGACGAGGTGGTCATAGCAACGACAATGGCAGAGGTGGTGGTCGACACCACAATCACCAAGGCCAGCAGAATAATCAGAATGGCCAGCAAAACAATCAGCAGTACAGGCCGACTTGTTTCAACTGCGGCCAGAAGGGTCATGTCAAACATCTTTGTCCGCACCTTCAGCAACCTATTCCTGCTATTCCAGTCCAACAAGCACCACCTGCTGCTAATGCCCAACCTAGGCAGAACCAGGGTCAATGGAATCAGGGCCGAGCCTTTGCCATCGCTCAACAACCTCTCCCAGACAACAATGTAGTTGAAGGTACCTTTCCTTTGTTCAATACATTGGTGCATGTTTTGTTTGATTCAGGTGCTACGCATTCTTTTATATCGTCGTCATTGGTAAGACATTTAGGCCTGCATCCTGAACCCACAAACATCACACTCCATGTCACATCACCGTTCGGATCGGGTACTGACGTGAATTTGCAGTGTTCTCGATGTGAGCTTCGAATGTCAGAATAGATAATATATGCCGATCTTTTTGTGATGGATTTTGAAGACTTTGACATCATCCTCGGCATGGACTGGCTCGCACCACTGAATGCAAAGATCGACTGTATGAACAAGCAAGTTCAGTTAACTTTGCCTACAGGAGAGTTTGTCAAGATTCAGGGAACAAAGCAATGGATACACAAATCAACAACTGCACTTCTCAAGTCACAACTTCGAGCGTTGTCTCTTGGTGACGGCAATGAATCACCAGCTCTGTACCCTCCCGAAGTACGCGATGTTCCCGTCATATCTGAATTCCCAACAGTTTTTCTTAATGACCTTCCTGGTCTACCTCCAGTTAGGGAATTCGATTTTGAGATCAACCTCATACCTGGAACAGGGCCTATCTCAATTCCACCATACAGAATGTCAAATATCGAGCTAGTTGAATTAGACAAACAACTGCAGGACTTAGAGAGTAATGGCTTCATCAGAAAGAGTTCATCACCCTGGGGCGCTCTGGTTCTATTTGTTCGCAAAAAGGATGGTTCGTTACGACTTTGTATCGATTATCGGAAGTTGAATAACGTCACCATCAAGAACAGATATCCATTGCCCAGGATCGATGACTTGTTCGACCAACTTAGAGATGCCAGATACTTCTCTAAGATTGATTTACGGTCCGGTTATCATCAACTCCGGATCCGAGAGTCGGACATTGCCAATACAGCATTCAGAACTCGGTACGGTCACTACGAGTTCTTGGTCATGCCGTTCGGTCTAACAAATGCACCTGCTGCATTCATGGATTTGATGAATCGCATATTCAGGTTATACTTAGACCGGTTTGTGGTGGTTTTTGTGGATGACATCTTAATATATTCCTCCACCGAGGAAGACCATAAAAAACATTTGAAGATAGTCCTCCAGACCTTGAGAAGCCACCAACTGTATGCAAAGTTGAGTAAGTGCGAATTTTGGGCGCCGCGAGTTCAATTCCTCGGCCATGTGGTTTCCGGCAATGGCATTGAGGTCGATCCTTCTAAGGTTGAAGCAGTCTTAAACTGGAAGCAGCCTACCACTGTTACTCAGATTAGGAGTTTTCTTGGTTTGGCAGGCAATTACAGACGCTTCATCAAGGACTTCTCAAAGATTGCTGAACCTATGACCAAGCTCACTCGAAAAGACGTGCGATTTATCTGGAATCCTGCCTGCGAAGCATCATTTCAGGAATTGAAGAAACGCCTCACGACAGCACCTGTACTTATCACTCCAAGAAATGGAATTGGATTTTCATTATACACCGACGCCTCCATCCAAGGGTTAGGTGCCGTACTAATGCAAGAAGGCCAAGTTGTTGCCTATGCCTCGAGGCAACTGAAGATTCATGAGGGTATTTACCCAACACACGACTTGGAACTTGCAGCTGTTGTGTTTGCACTGAAATTATGGCGTCATTACCTATACGGTGAACGGTTCGAGGTCTTCTCAGATCATAAGAGTCTTAAGTACATATACACTCACAGAGACCTAAACCTCCGCCAAAGAAGATGGTCGGAATTCTTGAAAGACTATGACTTTCAACTCCAGTACCATCCTGACAAGGCCAATGTTGTGGCTGATGCCCTGAGTAGAAAATCTTATGTTGCTTGCACTCTTAACTATGAAATGGGGAAATTGGCTACAGAAATCGAGAACTTTAACCTCCAATTGAACGAAGATGGACCACGCCCACGACTCTCTCAATTATCAGCTACCTCTGACCTCGTTCACAAGATTTCAGCTACTCAAGCCAATGACCCTATGTTAATGGAGAAACGAGAACTTCTACTCAGCGGGCAAGACCTTCCTCATTGGTCAGTCTCTGATAACGGAGCCGTTTTCTATAAAAAAACGTATTTGTCTTCCGGACGATCCTGAGGTTCGGAAATACGTGCTTACTGAGATGCACTATTCGAGATACGCTATGCATCCTGGGGGTGACAAGATGTACCAGGATGTCAAGCGACAATTCTGGTTTTCTGGAATGAAGAAGGTAATTGCAGACTTCGTTGCTCGATGTCTTGTTTGCCAGAAAGTTAAGGCAGAACGAAGACTTCCCTCTGGCCTTCTCCAGCCGTTACCTATTGGAGAATGGAAGTGGGAGAACATCGCAATGAATTTTGTTACAGCCTTACCTCGAAATAATAAAGGGCAAGATGCTATCTGGGTTATCATTGACAGACTTACCAAGTCTGCACACTTCTTGCCAATAAAGTTCACGGATAATCCCGCCAAACTTGCAGAACTATATGAAAGAGACATCGTACGCCTTCATGGCATACCACTCACGATCGTCTCTGATCGAGACCCTCGATTCACATCAAACTTTTGGAAAAGCTTCCAGACTAGAATGGGTTCAAAGATCACTATGAGCACAGCCTTCCACCCTCAGACTGATGGGCAGTCAGAACGGCTTATCCAATTCTTAGAAGACATGCTACGATGCTGCATTTTGGACTTTAATGACGGATGGGCAAAGTATTTGCATCTAGCTGAGTTTGCATACAACAACAGCTACCAAACTAGTATCGGCATGGCACCATACGAGGCTCTCTATGGTCGGCCTTGCAGATCTCCGATATGCTGGTTAGATATGGCTGATCGACCGCAGTTGGGTCCTGAACTAGTTCAAGAGACTTCTGAGAAAATCACACTAGTAAAGGAACGACTTCGTGTTGCACAAAGTCGACAGAAGAGCTATGTTGACAAACGACTACAACCTCTAGAATTTGATAAGAGAGACTTTGTTTTTATACAAGTCCAGCCCACCCGAGGTGTCAAACGCTTTGGGATCAAAGGAAAGCTCTCCCCGCGGTATATCGGTCCATTTCCGATCATTGAACATATTGGCAAACTTGCTTATAATCTGTCCCTTCCATCGTCCATGCCTAAGGTTCACGACGTTTTTCATGTATCTATGCTTCGCAAGTATCGTCCTGCTCCTTCGCATATCATCCCTTTAGTCGAGGTTCGGGTTGAGGAAGGAAATAAATATCAAGAGAAAGCAATACAGATTTTAGATAGAAAAACTCAAGACCTACGGCGACGTAGCATACCACTTGTGAAAGTGCTCTGGGATCACCACGGCATAGAGGAAGCTACATGGGAACTAGAATCCACAATTAAACAAAAATACCCTGAATTGTTTTCTAGTACCACCTGATGATGTGATACATTGTATTATTTTCACTTATAAATACCAGGATGAAACTTTGTTTACACCTATCTTGATCAATTGTTTCACTTCAATAACTACGCCGAAGTCTGAAAATAATATCAATGGATACAGGGATGCACACATGCAGTGGCCTCATTATCAACTTGTGGCCACTTTTCAAGCAGATAACCCTCATCACTACTTGACTTGATTTCGAGGGCGAAATCCCTTTAAGGGGGGTAGAGTGTAATACCCTGTATTTCACAAAAAAAAATAAAATTACTATTTGGGGAACGCCCGAACGTTCCGGCGCATGACAGAACGTTCAGGCGCAGCTAGAACGTTCAGGCACAAAAAAAATCTCTATATAAGGAACCCTCCTCATTCTCATTTCTCACACCAAAATCACTCTCCTTATGATTTTCCTTCTCTTTCCACTCATTCTAAGTTTTTAGTTTTTGAGACTCTCTGATCGAGACTCTCGGTGCGGTGCGACGAAGTTCTGTCCGGAGGAAAGCGCCAGATCGGAAAGAAGAAGTTTTTATCTGAAGGTGGGGAACGAAACATAGGTTTGCGTGTTTCATAACTTTTATTAAAGTTTACATTCAATTATTATTATGTCTACTATTCATTTACACTGCATTATGTCATATACTGTTTATACTGCCGCACATATGCCTGTATATTTGGAATTCATGTATTGCACTGTTATAATGCCGAATTTGTAGTCAATCTGACTCAACTAGACTCGGTCTTGTCCTCAGTAACTTTAAATAGTGAACGGGAGGCAGCGGGCTGCTTTAGGGGATTGGTATTTAAGCAGACCTTGTGTCTCACCTCTCAACTGGGGACTGATCTAGTTGGTCTTATTGAAAGTTATCAGCTTATACAGTAATACTGAATGTCCTAATCTTGCACGTCGTGATACCGACCCTGATAAGGATCACCAGACGTTGCCAAATTCAGTCTAAATGTCAAAGAAAAGACCAGACCAGTAGACTAGACCAGTTCATGCATTGGCATCATACATATTACCACCTAGGGACGTATATGGTTTATGACTCATAGAATAATTTTAAGCATTGCTCACTATTCATTATATTTCTCTGGAGAAGGACGTACATGAGAACCCGGCTACACCCGGGGAGGGACATCAGTACGTGAATCCAGAGCATCGTTCCTGTACATGAATTCAGGCGATGTACGCTCATCAAACCATTAATACGTGATGGTGTCATGCATACATACATTTGATTAATTATGATGCTCACATGTGTATTTTAAGATATTTGATATTGAAGTATGCTTTATTAATTGTTATACTCATGCACTATTTACCCACTGAGCGCGTTAAGCTCACTCCATTATTATCCAATCTTACACAGGAAATTAGGGTGGACTGGGTGCAGGTTATAGGACCCACATTTTGTACCCTTTGTATGATTCATTGGGAATTTTGGGAGTATGTTCCCTTGACCATTTTATGTACAAAAGTATTCTGAATTAAATGAAATCAGATTTGTATTGTATATTGTATTTTCGCTGCGCACTCTGTTATTACCATTATAATTGTTCCAAATGCGCGCCCCGTCCGAGAGTGTACCGCCGGTTTAGGCGCGTCCGGGCGGGGTGTGACAGAGATGGCCTCCAATGATGTTAGCATAGTTATGAGAGATGAAGAAATATTTCCTGTAAATTGATTTCCGGTGAGATCAAGCACTCTAAGAGAAGTCAAGTTACTGAGACATGTTGAAAGGATTCCATAGAAATTGTTGTCATTCAGATGTAGTTCTTGAAGATTGGTCAAATAGCACAAGCCTGTAAAATTGAACATATTTTAAGAAACCTTCATTACAAGAATGTATGCATAATTGGAAGCTAAAGCTTGTAAGACCCATGATTTCTTTTTTTTTCAAAATGTACATTTAAAGTATACATCTACCTTTATAGAAGCCTCATGTAGCTAAAAAGAAAGTGGTTTGAATTCAGTGATGCTTAATTACGTTTATCAAAATCTACCATTACTAATGCAAAATTAATAACAAGTGTGGTGTACGTACTTATTGGAAATGTTCCATTTAAATTATTGGAACCAAGATGCAGTTTCTTAAGGGACGTGAGTCTTCCAATAGATTGCAACAATATATTACTGTTCAATTCACTCCAGCTGAAGTCGAGTTCCTGTATATTTTTCAATCGAGAGAAAATGTCCTCGTGAGGACCTCCTCCTACAGCTGCAACTGCAATCATAGATGAGGAATATTTATTCAAGTACACTATAAAGTTGAAGGAATAAAAGAAAAAAAAAACCCAAAGAATCATGCATAGTCGACATGACACCGGGTTTTGTGAAGCTTACCTGGGGAAAGAAATGACCCATTTAAATTATTCCCGCTAAGGGACAGAGACTTAAGGGACGTGAAAGCGCCTAAAGATGTTAGGATGCTGTTGGTGTACCAATTGTTACTAAAGTCAAGGATCTCCAGCTTATTCCATCTAGATAATCTCATAAAACCTGCAGTAAGTGAGATTTTAATTTTGGAAGATATTAAATTAGAAGTTATTAATTAATCAAATATCCCATGCATATGTATGTATGATAATTGACAGTATATATACCGCTAGATATATGAGTGTGTATATATGTTAATGCTTGGTTGTTGGCAAACATATAATGGTGATTTTATGTATATATATATATATATATATAACATGCAACTACTTCACCATATACTAATTTCAGTAAAATACATCATGTTTAAGAACATGGAACAGTGCTATATATTAGAGACAAACTGCTGAACCAAATGTTAATTAAAAACTCAATTCCAAATTAGTCTCTTTAATATATAATAAAAACATGTACATAAAGCAAATATATATATGGGAAAATGATTACAAGGCCATTTGATTACCACGAATAACACATTGACGATATATCGAACTTCTTTCTTTTATAAGTAAAAAGATATTCAAGTGTATTTAATCAGAATCACTCATTATTTTAACTATAGTCTCTCCCACCATAAATGCATGTAAAATCCCCATTTTCCTTTTAACTAACTCCCTTCTTGTTAGGGTTGAATTAATTCTTTATATTTTTAATCTATATATATATTGGCTTTTCTTTTGGTAGAAAAAACAAGAAATTGGCTATATATATATATATGTATGTATGTATGTACATGTGTGTATATCTATGTATATATATGTATATATATATACCTGGGAAAAGTGATGATCCATTTAAATAATTGCCCCTGAGATTCAGTTCTGTGAGTGCACCCAAAGGGGGCATAATGATATTGTATAAGTAGTTTTCAATAAGAAGAAGAACAAGAAAAAAAAAAAGGAAAAAAAGAAAGATAGGTAAATAAAAAGAACAAGGTTAATTCAGCATTCATTTCTATAGTAATTTTATAATAATATACAACTTCTTAGATCAAATAGAAAGAAAAGGAAGCTACAGGTATGTATTGTAGTTCAAGTGCTTTTTTTTTCACTGCCAAGGAAAATGCTGAAATGGCACTCATGGTGTACATAGATAGAAACATTTTCATTAAAGAAAATATTTTTTTAACTACAAAAAATATAACTATATAAGTGCAACTACATCTTCATGATTATTGGACATGGGTGTTTTACATATCTTAAGATACATAGTAAATAATCGGATGACCACGAAGGTAGGTAGTTGCACTTATAGTTATAAATGTTTATAGTTAAAATAGCATTGTTCATTCGTTAACATGCCATTAGATTGTCTCCTACCAACACATAACTCAAGATAGATCGTCAATGTATTAAAGGTGATGTTTCTATAAATTTACATAATGAACGTTAATGTAATACCACTCAACTGTCAACCAAATTAATTAAGCAAGGTATTAATTAATTTATATGGTTGCTAACCGCTGTTCTCTCATCTCCATTTGAAATTAATATTTTGAAAATTTAGATTTGATATGCTTTGTCATCATAAAGCCTTTAGGCTAGATAGTAAATATACAAAAATTTAAAAATTGAATTTGCCCAAACTTTGGTCCCTTATAATTAGAATCGGTTCGGTGAAGTCCGGTTCAACAAAGAGAACTTTTGTAAAATTTGAAATTATACAGAAATATATATATAAAGCATTCTATTTTAAAGTGATAAAGATCTATATTTTTTTTAGATATATTAAAACAATTATACGCTTAAAACTCATTAAATATGAAATATAATGGTTTAAATTTAACTTTATAATGCTATTTTGTTGGTTTTATGTTTAACATAAATAAGAGATTTGTGAATCGATTACATGTAAATTACATGTTTATTTTTGTTTTTAATTAGAGTTTTCTAAATTTTATTTTGTTTCTTCCTTGAATGATTATTTATGCCTTATTCCTTATCTATCAAATTGTACTTCAATCTCAAATATTTTTGTTATTAATTTAAAGATATTCTTTTAACAAAAGTTGAAGTTACATTGATTTTTTAAACTTTGTATTAAAAAGTAAAAAATATTAAAGGATTTTTCTGAGTTACACAAATAATTTTAATAATTTAACAAACTTTGATGAAAATTTTTAAACAATTTGATTACATTTAATTTGTAATTCGGTGGTTGAAAATTTAGATTGAAATTTATACAATTATGTCAAAATTTCATTCCATGCTAATACGTAGCCATCTTCCACCTCTCTTCATAAAGCTTTTAAGCATTTGCAAATCATAAAAGCTTTGTGATTCATATGGAATAGCTTCATTGTTTTAGCCTAGCTAATTAATGAATAGGAAGGAATAATTATTAACAGCTAAGTAGATCAGTAGGTGAAGCAAATGTTTACGTACCTATTGAAAGAAATTTCGGTCTATCATACATCATATCAATAAAACCAAGATAGAGTTTCCTAAGAGACGGGAGTACACTCAGAGATGTCAGGATGCTGATGTTGAAGCTATTCCAAGAGACATCAAGGACCTCCAGCTTTGTCAAGCTAGACAATCTCTCCAAACCTGTTATAAATAATATGAGCATGTAAAAAACAAAAGATCCATCTCTCTCTGCATAATTAATTCACCCATAAATTAAACGCATATATGTATGCATACAATATATTATATACAAGTACCTTCATTCTCGAGCCAACCTGTCCAAGAATTGTGAGATAAGTTGAGAAGTTGCAATTCCTTAAAGGGAACGAACATTGTGGCGTTTAGGGTCGAATTTACATCCTCCTTTAAGTAATCGAGGGAGAGGCGGATGACACGACCAGTGGTGAGATTATCAACCACCGCTGTATTTCTTTATAATTTCAATTCCTTTTCCTTTTATAAAAGCCAAGTGAATTAGGACGGAATCTATTAAATTTCTTTGTTTATTTTTTTCATTTACCAGCTATTAAATAACTTTTCAAGACTTCAATTTTCAATGTTATTGGAAAAGCAAAGAAATTAAAAGGGGTGTAATTCAAAACATAATTTAGGGAATGGGCATAAACAAAAGTAAAAAACTATAAAATATCTATTTATTTATTTATTACCTAAATATCTATTTGATTATTTATTACTTATTATATAATTATATTTAATACTAACCGAGAACCGGGTACACGGATTTTTAAGCTCTTGTCAGGATTCGGTTTGGTTTTAAAAACGGACACAAATTTTTTTTTTGTATCCTTTTTGAAATGGGTCGGATGAAAGTGGACAAACGGTCCAGGCCTATTTTGTCACCCCTAACGTTTATGATATATACCTCAATTATATATATTAATTAATTTGAAAAAATATCAACTCAGCCCTCTAATAATTAATTTTTATACTCTTCAACAATAATAAATTAGTAAAATTTTGTAATTAATTAGTATTTACTTTTATTTATAAAATAGAATATTTATGAGTATTTTTTAATGTGTTTTATGCAAAAAATAACAAGAACGAAGTCCATCTTTAGGGTCGGCCATGCAGGGCATTAAGATACATTTCGTCATAATTTTGACATATATTCACTCATTCTGGGCTAATTTGGGCCGAAGGGACTGTTCCCCACTCGTTATTCTCGTGTAGGGTACGGTTGGGGTATGATAGCCTCATCCCAAATAAGTTTGGACTGAGTGTAAATATGACAAAATTATCATGAAATACATTCAAACGCAATATGATATATAAGAAAAAATAAATAAAAATAAAAATAACAGAGTCGGTCGGACATGGCCAACTCTTACAAACGACCCTCCTGTAGAAGGATCGGCCTAGTAGGGCCGACCTCTTCATGACGTTGTATTGAAAAAAAAAATATTTTAGTAATTTCAGGTATTTAAGAAACTATATAAAATAGGTGGAGTAAGGTGTAGATAATCTATTAATAGAGTCTCTATTATTATTATTATTATTTAATAATATAATTATATTTCTTTTTTCAAGTGTCCGTACGTGTGGGAAAATTAAGATACGGTGATAGATTATAATTTTCTTTTGTCATTATGCGCTTCATCTATTTATAATATATCTTAATTAGTTAATGATAATTATTTTACAGATAGTAATTTTTAATTAAAGTATTATATATTGATAATTTATATACTTGATCTCTTCTGATTTTTTTTTTTTTTGTTACCGGTTTTCCGACCCTTTGGAGGTGTGTCCTTTTATCCTTCAGGTCGAAACTAATCCTCTCAGAATTTGAGCAAACTATAGAATATTTCTGACGGCCCTCCCCAAAATGAGTATAACTCCACAAGGAAGGGAAAAGTTTAGATTCAAACTCCAGCCTATCCAATGGGAGTGAGCCACCCATCCAACTCACCCGCGCTATTGTGGGTGATCTCTTCCGTTTTCATTATAACATGTAATAGTTTGGAATTTAAAACTTAATTCAATTAATTGGATTATTTAATTTTATTGAAGTTTAGTTGCGAAAAGAAATTGGTCATAAATACAAAGATCAAAAGTATAAGAAAAAAAAATAATAATAATATAAGAAATGAAGAAAATAAGAAAATAAATAGAGCAAGAAGGTGTTAAAAAAATAAAAATCAAAAGATCATCAAGGTCCTCAAGGAGGAGAATTTTCTGGGTCAACTTCTTTTTTGCGTACCTAACGCACTCATAACTTGCAGGTGGCCGTCTCTCCTGACATTATATATTCATGACTTTAATGATCATCCACTTTGAAGACTTGCGCATCATTACTCAGTATTTTCTCATGAAACATTCATAAATTTTTTTTGTTGCATTTGGGTTCATGATCAAAAATCTTTTTAAGAAAAAATTTCGCCCATCCCTAAACATTTTATGAAAAAAAAAAAAAAAAAAACTGATCAAGAAAGCTATTACTTCTAATATATATCATTCAATGATTTATATGTAAAAATATACGCTATTTTTCTTTTTTCGAAGACACCAAACGAGCATAGCACAATGGGTCCCTTAAATTTTTTTTTCTATGCTAAATATTATTTTTTTTAAAAGTTAAAATGTTGTCATCATAGATGGCTTGTGAGGAGAAAAATATGGATGTAGTTGACAACTTGACCCTATTCAGTCTTTAGTGCGGCACCATTAAATTTTAGTGCGCCACCTAGTTGAGTTGGCCCCATAATTATACTCCTAATTATAACTAAGGCTGCTAAATTTCATCAATTTCAAATGGTATCCAAGGAAGCTAATCTTTTCTAGAACTTGTAGGGATTCTTTTTGGAAAAAAAAAAAAAAAAAACCCAAATTGAGTTGATTAATTTACAACCGTTTTGGGATAGTGATGTCTCAATGAATTAAGGCAAGAAAGTCCTATTGAGAAAGAAAATCTTTTCAGCTTTAATTTTAATTAGCTTTGGGATCTCATCATCAATATATATGTATATATAGAGAGAGAGAAAAAAAAGGTGAGAAACAATCATCTTCATGGAAGAAACAAAACAGAGCAAAACGTTTTCACGTTCTTCATCACTATATATTTACTTGCATTTCATTTAATAAAAGATCTTCTCATCATATTCATACAAACTAATTAGTTGAAATCAAACAATAAACGTAGCAAAGATACTCCAAAAAATAAATAAAAACCCTTAAAATGGCGTTAAGGGTTACATAGAAAGGAAAATACATAAAAAAGGAGAAAAAAAAAACAAGGCAAAAATAGAATACCTCCACGCTGGCAAACTATTCCCCTCAACGCCGGAAAGTTATTCCCTTCAACGCCAGCGAGTTGTTCTCCCTTGACGTCGGCAAGGTGTTCTCCTTGAGTTTCTCCTTGACACGGTGCCGTAAAATTGTGAAAAGTGAAAATAAGATGAAGTAAAAAGAGAATATAGAAAGGTTTAGGGCACAATATTTTTTGTCAGGAGGATGTTTTTTTTTTCACCCTTTTCGGTGACAGCAAGTTTCATCACAGTAATTTTGTTGATATATAAAGGTTTAGGGCAAGTAAAAGTAAAAGGTAAAAATTGGGTTAAATAAAAAAAAAAAAAAAGAGAGGGAAAGGCGTGTAGATTTTTTTTTGCCCTTTTCAGCAACCATATGTTTTGTCTCGGTATTTTTTTGTCGCTTAAAGATGTATTTGGCAAGGAAACTTTGATCGTTGTTGCTACGGTGACAAATCATCATTTTTCGCGACCAAATTTTCACTTTAACAACAAAAATAAATTTGTCGCTAATTTCTTTGTCACTTGTTAACATCCGCAACCATACCATAACTTTTATCGTTGTATGTAATATTTGGTGACAAAAATAAGTTTGTCACTAAAACTTCCATCGCCAAATGTCCATTCTCTTGTAATTAGTTAAGAAACTGAGTATAAGTAGAGTTGAGGTCTAGATCTCGAGTTCGCTGAGCGTGTCCCTCATTTATCTGCTCCTATTAGGAGGGTGAGCCCAAACGCCTCTGCCATGTCTGAGTCCGAGAGTATTAGTCTTGTCTAAAGAAAATAAGGACACATCGCGGGTGCCAAAAAATTTGTAATAAAAAAATAAAAAGATGAAATATTGAAGAAAAAATATAACTAAAAAAAAAGGAAGTGTCTAAATCAGATTTGTGGGGGCAGAGGAAGTCGTATTTTCTTTCTTCTTTTTTTTTTGTTTTTTTGTTTTTTATTTCTAATTTTTAATTTCTTTTCTCTTCAAGCGGGAAAGAAGAGAAAGAGGAAGAAGAAAGAGAGTGCAAAAGTCAGAAAGAAGAAGGAACAAAAGATTTGAAGAAGAAATAGAAGAAGAAAGGGAGGGATGAGTGTGGAAATGAGAAAGACAATTAGAAAGAGCAAAATTAAGATGCATGCACGTGTAGAAAGAATAAAAAAGCAAAAGAAAATACTGAATGACTCCCTACCCAGCCACCCACCCCACGAGTCAATCTGCGTCTAAGAATGGGATTTATTATATCGTTGTATTTTTATGACCAACAACTAAACTTCAATAAAATTAAAATAATCTAATTAATTAATTGAATTGATCAGTTTTAAATTATGAACTATTACTTTTCACAATGAAGATTGAAAGAGAAGTTTTTGATGAATTATCAATAAATAACAACAAGCATCAAACATAAATCCTTTTACTCAGGTATTTGTCAATAATAAGTAGATAAAATATCAAGAGATAATATAAATTGAGGTTTGTAACTTTACTTGGCGATTTGATATTTTTAAGGGTCCCTTTCAGTGGTCTTCAATGCACAAAAAACACTTTGAAGGATATACACAAGGCTTATTTCTTTTTTCAAATATAGTAAAATAATAATTCGTCAAGTTTTATTTATTTTTATGTAAACATTACTATATTTCTTTTTTTCATGGGTGTGCACATGGGAAAATTAAGATACGATAACGAATTATAATTTTCTTTTTTCATTATGCGCTTCATCTATTTATAATAGATCTTAGTTAATTATTATTATTTGAGAGATAGTAATTTTTAATTAAAGTATTATATATTGATAATTTATACACTTCTCTTCCGTTTTTTCTTTTTTTTTATTACCTCTATTTTTACATATCAGATAATGTTAGTATATCACTCTTTCTAATTAGTACATTCAAAGGTCTACATTTGTATATATTCAAATCATTTTAGTCAGTTAACCAACTAAGTAGTAATAAGAGCGAGCCTTAGAGTGGGTTGAGAGACTCATTATGAGTTCGAACCCTACTCTGGACATATTCTGATTGAGAGAGAAAAACTCATTAAACGTCGATTGATGATCATTCATTCTCTTTAAAGTAGAGAGTCTTGGGCCTTGGTGCAGACATTTGATTCCTGTGTTAGTAGTTGAACTACTTCTGTCTTTGATTTTTTAATCTAAAATGATTTATATGTAAAAATATACACCATTTTTTTTTTCGAAGACAACAAACTAGGGTAGCACACCGGGTCCCTTGAATTATTTTTTTTCTATACTAAATAGGATTTTTTTTTAAAAGTTAAAATGTTGTGGCTTGTGAAGAGAGAAATGTGGATGTAGTTGACGACGACTTGACCCTTTTGAGTCTTTAGTGCGACACCTTTAGATTTTAGTGCGCCACCAATTGAGTTGGCCCCATAATTATACTCCTAATTATAACTAAGGCTGCTAAATTTCATCAAATTCAAATGGTATCCAAGGAAGCTAATGACAGGTTCCTGTAATGAAAGCTGAGGTTGAGTTCTAATGACAAAAGATGGTGTCATGAGAATTATTAAAAAGACAACAATAAAAATAAAAAAAAAATGTTGTTTTGCCATTTGTTTATGACATATTTCCAAATATTATTACTAAACAAGAAGTGCATGATCACATATCTTTCTTGTCACCAAATCTCTCTATTGAATATTTCTTAGAACTTGCAGAGATTCTTTTTGAAAAAAAAAAAAGAATTAAACTCAAATTGAGTTGATTAATTTACAGCCGTTTGGGATAGTGATGTCTCAATAAATTAAGGCAAGAAAGTCTTGTTTGCAAAGAAAATCTTTTCAGCTTCAATTTTAATTAGCTTTGGAATCTCATCGTCAATATATATATATATAGAAAGAGAGAGAGAGAACGAGTGAGGGGAGAAACAATCATCTTCATGAAAAAAACAAAATAGAGCAAAATGTTTTTACGTTCTTCATCACTATATATTTACTTGCATTTCATTTAATAAAAAATCTTCTCATCATATTCATACAAACTAACTAGTTCAAATCAAACAATAAGCGTAGCAAAGGTGCTCCAAAAAACAAAAACAAAAAAACACTTAAAATGGCGTTAAGGGTTATATAGAAAGACGAAAATACAGAAGAAAGGGCAAAAAAAAAAAGCAAAAATAAAATACCTCCACCCTTACGGGCGTAGTCGGAAATTTTATTTATGGTAAACTAAAATATTTTCTTAGACAAACTTCGACGGTACAAGAAAAATTTATTGATTGTGATATGTAAATTACTAATATCTAAAGTATAGACATGTGTAGTTCACACATGTAGTTGTAATTTTTACAGTTAAATTATCATTTCTGTAAGGAAAATACTAATCTAACTGCAAAAATTTGTAGCTATATGTGCAACTACACATGTATATCTATTGGATTATTTATTACAGACTTTAAAATATGTAAATTGCTAATATCCAAAAGATAAACATGTATAGTTATTTTGAATCTAACTAAACATTATCACAAAAAATAGTCTAACTAAACTTTTTGAAAATCATTTGACAACCTTATTTTAACACTAAAAATTGATACTTGAGTGACAACTTCAGAGGAGTAGATTTTCAAGTACGTTTAGATGTAAATTTTTTAATTGATTCTGATTATAATTTGTTAGAAATTATTATTTAATATATTAATATTTAATTTGCTTTATATTAAAAAATATATAAGAAAACTTATTTATATATATATATATATATGCTAACTTGGGGCTTACCCGGGCTACAACCCAGGTAAGCCCCAAGGTGGCTCCGCCCCTGTCCACGTTGGTGAGCTATTCCCCTCAACGCCGACAAGCTATTCCCTTCGACGCTGGCTAGTTGTTCCCCCTTGACACCGGTGAGGTATTATTCTCCTTGACGCGATGCCGTAAAATGATGAAAATTGAAAATACGATGAAGTGAAAAGAGAAGATAGAAAGGTTGAGGGCACAATTTTTTTTGTCAGGAGGAAAAAAAAATTCGCCCTTTTTGGCAACGACATGTTTCGTTGCAGTATTTTTGTCTATATATAAACGTTTAGGGCCAGTAAAAGTAAGAGGTAAAAATTTAAGTAAGAAAAAAAAAGCAGGGAAAGGCATGCAGATTTGTTTTTTGCCCTTTTCAGCTATCACATGTTTCGTCGTGGTATTTTTTGTTGCTTAAAGATGTATTCGGCAAGGAAACTTTGGTCGTTGTTAACGCAGTGAAAAAACATCATTTTTAGGAAGCAAATTTTCACTTTAACAACAAAAAAAAATCCGCCGCTAATTTTTTTGTCACTTGTTAACATCTGCAACTATACCATAACTTTTATCGTTGTATGTAATATTTGGCGATGAAAATAAGCGCATCGCTAAAACTTTTGTCGACAAATGTCCATTCTCTTGTAGTGATTTATCATTCTTTTAGAGCAACATATGCTTACTTTTGTTATGTTTTTAATAATCACAAAACAAAGTTTATAATTATTTTTAGATTTTTAAAAAAATATGTAGTTTCAAAAGTTAGATAATTATATCTAACTTCAATATATCTCGCCATTAGTTCTGCCTAACATCTTTGTCACTTCAGCATGCATCTTTTATATATAAAACAACAACTTATGAACAAATCCCCGGTATATTTAATAATTTGTTAAAACAAAGTAGCAAAAATTATCTATCTAAAAAATCCCAAGATATTCAAATTCAATATTATATTTAATTAATCTTATTGTTTCTCTATCATCTTATACTAAAATGACATATTTTCAAAATTTGATCAATAAAAGTTGAGACTACAATATTTTTATAAATTAATTTTATATATGGTTAATAGGGTTCAATTTTAATTTGATTGTTAGTTGCATAGGTAGAAAAATAATAATAAATAAAAAGATGAGTGAGTATAATCTTAAATAATTTCATGAGTTAATTAACTTTAAGCATCGTCACAATGTTTATTATGCCCTCATTAATTTAAAACTTTTTTTTTTTCAAGGAACAAAAAAGGGGGCAAAACTAGAAAAAAAGAAGAAGCAAAAATAGCCTTGAGGAACCAGATTTCGCAGTTAATCGGTCTTTACAATGACAAAATAAGGTGTCGTCGCTAAGGAGAATGAAGATTCTGTCGCTCAATAGGAAATTAGCGACAAAGGGCTACGCGACGGAGCATCTCTGTTGCGAAGAGTGGTGCGAGCTCGCACAAATCATTTAAACCCATCCTCGTCATCAGAACGCTCAACTATCACCATCGAAGAGGAAAAACAATGCAGTTGATTCGCAGATTTGCGCGCCAAAAACCCACCCTAACTCCTGGATTGCATTACGAAGCTTTCCGACTTCCGATTCTTCGTCTCTGAGGAAGAACGTCGCGTCTCTTCTCGATTCCCTTTACCTCTAACCAGGTGTGCTACCTTTTATATAACCTAGCTCTTAAATTTGCCTTCATTTCTTACTTTCTATTCATCAAATTCAATGTTTAAGCTCGTTCTGATCTACTTTTTTTTAAATGAGTGAAATCGTATGATTAATTTGATCCTCCTTTTTCTTTCTTAATATGATTTTCTTATAGTTTTTTGGTCGATTGGAGATGGCTTCGTTGAATTGGCGACAACGCTTCTCTTCTTTATTTAAGACTTCGAATCATTTGAGCCCAAGGTAACGGATCCTAATATTTTGAAGTTTTTATGGATTTTCTTTCTTCTTCATCTTTTTTATAAGTTCTTTTTTTGGTTTTGTTGAATGTCGATTTATGATTTGGTGAAGCATCAATTGGATTCTGTAGATTCTTACATTTTTAGTTTGAGATTAATTCTAATGGCCGGAAAAGGTGATTCCACAGTTCCACTTTGAAATCTAGAATTGGGTATTAGAATTAGAATACCCAAAGATCAAATTAATGTACTCTTTATTCATAAAGTAATTATTAAAAACATCCACACTTTTATTGAAAAAAAAAAAAAAATACACAACATACTACTCATGCATCTTCTAGTTTTATTATTGCAAATTAAATAAGATGAAAATGAAAGTACCATAATGCTGACCATGCGTCTACATAAAAGGATGAACGAATACCTTGTAATATACGTCAATTAAGAAGTATTGACATGAATCAATAATCCTCCCTTCAATGAAATGAAACCATCTTCGTCGCCAATGCGGGTTGACGTAGAGAACAGCAAAGAAGCTCAGCAAACACATGACATATGAGACAATAAAACTTACAAAGAAAGTTTCGGTGTCGATGCCGTGTTTATCCCCCCGGTTTGTAGGTGATGGTGTCATTGTTGGATTCTCTTCAGCTGATGACGAACAATTTTTTGCCAATATTAATGGTGGTGTACCGCAAAGAAGTGGATTTCCATCGTAGCAAGATTCGTTGAATGTTCCAAACTGTCCTCCAACCGGTGTTCTTCCTGATAAGTCATTGTATGCCACTGAGAATATCTCAAGAGAATTCAACTCATTCAAATTTGACGGGATTTCTCCAGTCAACTTGTTGTGCGAAAGGTCTAAGCTCTCCAATTGCTTCATATGTGACAAAGCACCGGGAATTTTTCCATTTAATTGGTTATGAGACAAGTTCAGTCCATGCAAATCACTTAGCTCTCCAATTTCATGGGGGATTTCCCCAGTTAATTTGTTGCATGACAAATCCATTGCAGACATGATATTAAGCATACTTCCCTTGTAAGAGCTGGATCTACTCTTGGTTGTTAACTCCACTTCTACCTGTTCCATCAATTCATCTCCATACATTGCATCATCTTTGTTTGTATCATATAGGGAAGTTTCTGAAAATTTAGCAATAAACTGTGTATCAAAAG
Source organism: Paratinospora sagittata (assembly GCA_035771175.1). NCBI lineage: Eukaryota > Viridiplantae > Streptophyta > Magnoliopsida > Ranunculales > Menispermaceae > Paratinospora > Paratinospora sagittata. The sequence continues at coordinate 31,251,589 of CM069599.1, forward strand.
CATGGCTAGGAATACTTCCAAATGCGATGTTTATTAAGCACGAGGGTATTGATCCCAACAACTTGTTACGGGAAAGGTCGAGTATCCCTATTTGGTTCAATTGGCATAACTGATGAGGAATTAAACCACTCAAATCGTTGCCTTTCAAACTGAGAATTTTCAAATTGACAATTCCACCAATCCAACTAGGAATACTTCCTGAGAAGTTGTTGTCTCCTAGCTTCAACGTCACCAATGATGTTTTACTAGATTGGAGAAGACTAATATCTTGAATCAATCCCGTAAATCTATTTCCTTGCAAATGTAGGTATTGAAGTTTGGGTAACTTCAAACAAGATGGCATAGATCCTGAAAGATCATGGTTTTGAGAGAGATCCAAATATAGAAGTTCAACCAATCCACAAAACTCATAGGGAATAACTCCGTCAAATGAATTCTCTCTCAAGACAAGTATTTCTAAATGTGTTAAGTTACCCATCCAAGCAGGAATCGTACCTGACAAATTATTCTTGCCAACATTGAGTACCTGTAAGTATGAACATTTGGAAACTCCAATTGGAATGCCGCCGATGAATGTATTGTTATCCAAATGTAGAAACTCCAAGTCATTCAAGTTAAAGTAACCTCTTGGAAATATTGGACCACGAAGATCATTATTTGATAGCTTCAAAATGCTCAATGAAATGCAGCCAATGCTCAAATTCTCTGGTAATTCTCCTGAAAAGTGGTTACTCGACAAATCTAAACCTTGTAGCTCTCTCATTGCATCAATAGAAGAAGGAATGTTCCCTCCCAAGTCATTTTTTGACAAATTTAGAAAGATTAGGTTTGGTAGAATCTCACCAATATTCTCTTGAAGAGTCCCTTGAATGCGATTGTTAGATATGTCTAACTTATTCAAACTCATATTAGAATGACTTGGCAGAAGAAAAGGACCTTCCAAAGAGTTGTTTCTTAATTTTAGAACTTTCAAGTTGGTATTGTTCTCCATCAACCAATTAGGGAAATTTCCTTGTAAGCCGGCATGGGAGAGATATAGTTCTTCCAAGTTATATTGACCATTGAGGAACTCGAGAATAACATCTGTCCTGTGCTTGCCGAAATTGCAATATGACAAGTCCAGAATCTTCAACTGAAACTTGTAAAGCCATTTGTGCTGTGGATATTCATGATGATCAGTTTCTACCTCTAAATCATTGGAGCCAGAGTAACTAAGAAGGTACACTTTCACAAGTTTGGAAAGGTTGGCAAGTGAGATGAGTGGGAATATTGTAGCCTCAAAATTATTGTCGGCAAGTGAGATGTGCTCCAATGATGTCATGAAAGTTATTGGAGATGAAGACGAAATATTTCCTGTAAATTGATTTCCGGAGAGATCAAGCACTCTAAGAGATGTCAAGTTGCCAAGACATGTTGGAAGGCTTCCGTGGAAATTGTTTTCATTTAGACGTAGTTCTTGAAGTTTCTTTAGATTGCACAAGCCTGTAATATTGAATATTTGAAAAAATCTCCATTACATTCATATATGAAAGTGTAAATTTTATTATAATATACAAAAGTGAGATCTTGAAAGAAATTAACATATATCAATTAATTAAAGTGCTAATAAAATAAAATATTAAAAAAGTTGTTAATGGACTTATGTTATACGTGTATAGCAAGTGTAGTGTGAAGTATGTACCTTTTGGAAATGTTCCATTTAAACCATTGTAACCAAGATCCAGTTTCTCAAGAGACGTGAGTGTTCCTAGAGATTGCAACGACCTATTGCTGTATCCACTATGGGAAAGATCGAGTTCTTGCAACTTTTTCAATCCAGAAAAAATATACTCGTGAGGTCCTTCCTCTGCGGCTGCAGTTTTACTAATAAGGTTCGTTATCAAAGATTATTTTAATAGTAATAAATTGCTAATTATGAATTTTCTTATTAATTAATGAAAAACTTCTAAATAATACTGTAAGGTACATGCCAAATTTTGACTTTTAATCTAGCTTGTTTAATTTATCTAGCTTGTTTAAATAATAAGTTTGGCTTTACAATTAAGAAGACAAATTAGTAATCGAGCTTACCTTGGGGAGGAAATGAAGGATAATTCGAGTAAAGTGATAGAAACTTAAGGGACGTGAAAGTAGCCAGTGATGGTAGGATGTTGTCGGTCATGAGGTCATTGCCACTTAGGTCAAGGATCTCCAGCTTATTCCATCTAGATAATCTCAAAAATCCTGCAGTGACAGAGAATATATACATATTCTGAGGCGTTAATTTAACAAGTAATTAAATATCCCATGCATATATAAATGATAATTGATGAGTGCCATACCACTAGATACTCAATATCAGTATCAGCACGCATAGAATTGGTTGTCAAGAAAGAAACAGAGGAAATAATAAAGTGATGATTGAATGTTGAGAGCCCATCAGCCGGGAGGACATTTTCTGTTAAGATTATATGTATATACATATACATACATACATATATATATATATAATCATACATATCTCTGTTCCAATGTTAGAGATTAAGAGAGATCAATTACTGACAAAGTTTAATAACGTACAGAAATAATAAGAATTTGGTTATGTATATATGTGAAAGGAAGGGTTCCATTAAATTGATTGTAGCTAATATCCAACTTCTTAAGAGATGTGAGTGCACCCAAACAGAACAAAACCCTGTTGTCAAATCCATTGGAATTGAGAAATAGTATCTCAAGCTTATTGAATCGACATAAGATATCTGCACAATAACAATATCATATATGCATTCATGCTGTTAAACAGAAAACATTAATGGAAGTTGTCCAAGTATAAATATGTGTTAAATTGGTGTTGTTATCCTAATTAGGTCTAGAGCTCTCGTATCATCATAAGATCAATCAAATACATATTATCTTAATCTATGGTATGTATGTCTCTAATAGTTAAGATCTATCAATTAATGGGATCCACAAACCTAAACCATAAATTTTTATCATTTGACGATCAACTCACATCCACTGATTTAAAAACAATTATTATGTCTATAACAAAGTTAAGCAGAGAAGTAATTCTTTTTTGAATGAAGAAGACATTACACATTATCATCATCATCATCATCATCATCATTTTAATTAGTGGCCATTATTTGCAGAAACTAATGATAGTTGTGGTGAACGTTAAAGCAGGCAATTAAAAGATAGAACCCAACTATATATCTTTAAATTAAAAAAAATATAAAATATAAAAAAAATGAATGATGAATGAATGAGAGAAACTTTAGATGAAAATGATATACTTGTCCCTTATATGTCATTTGAGCAAGTATTTTGAGTCTGCTTCTTATGATTTATATATGTCTTTCCAAGTTTTTATACCTTTCTCTTCTTCTTTTTTTCTTTTTTCATTTTTTATTTAACTAGATTATTATTTATTAAATTATAACATATCCTCAAATGCCAAATTTTTTAATGATTAAATACTTATATATTTTTGGTTTTTTATTTTTTTATTATCTTAATTTATTTACACAAAAATATATATTTGTGCAAATTGCAAAGGGCTTGAGTATCCCTCAGTTTTTTTGTGCTCGGATATTTTGTATTTAGTTTTTTTTGTTAATTATTTATCACTTTAGTTTAGTAAATTACAAGGTAACGAATTTTAAAATGGACTGAAATCACTAGTTATAAAATTTTTTTAAAAATCATTATTAGTAGGATATAATAATTTTTTAACATATATGCTCAATCATGAATTAATAATTATAATATATAGATATTTTGTTTTATTATTTTATTTGATTTCACTATTTAAAAGTTTTTTTAAAATTTCTTTTCTAAAAGCAATTGCCTATAGCCCGGGATGAATACTTGTATTAATTAAAAAGTATATGATATTATCAAGTTATTCGTTGTATAATTTTCTTTTTTTTAAAAAAGAAATTTCAAGTATAAATGTGTTAAAATTTATAATTTAATAGAATCATGATGTTATCAAGTTATTTGCTAAATGGTTAGAATTAGCATTAATTTGTCGACAAATTTAACACCAAATTGATTCGCCCATGGTATTTTATTATGTTTTCAAATAGTTTGGAAAACACCCTATACGGCTATACTAACATATTTATTATGTTTGGATTCAACTGTGTTTTAATATTAAACACGTGACTCATGTTTAGATCCAATTCACTTTAAAATAAGGCTGTTCAATTGTATTTGTGCAATGGCATCGCAAATTTAAGGTAGTGATTATTGTACTTATTAAATTTATAATTATATGAAGACCTTAATAGATTGATTATAAATTAAGAAAATTATTATTTAAAAAAATGAAAATATTATAAAAAGCAATAAATAAGAAGGTTTCAAGTAAAATAATGATCAAATTTACATAAAAACAAGTTATTTAAAATAATTTGATATAGTAGCAAGTAGATATATATATAGAATATTGAATTCATTAATTTACATAATAAAGTGTGGTTTACAGAAAAAAAATGTTATTCTTACCTAATAATCTTATTAATATATGTACTTATTAAATTAAAAATTATTTTGACATATGCCACTAACTCTCTTCCTCTTCCAGGTTTTCTTCTACATCTATATATCCCGTTTCCGATCTCGGCAATCTCCTAGATCACGTCTTACAAAATTATATACAAATTTATGCATAAGGCTTATTTTAAACATGGTACTTTCATTTTCACTTTTTCCATCTAATAATGTATTTCTTATTTATATATGTTTATGTTGATGAAGAGATATTTATTGTTGGATGGTCTGTCGGTACGAGCTGACCTGAATATTAGCAGAGTTAACCGGACACTGTAAGCAAATGAAGCTGCGCGGAAAATCCTCCGAGCTGAGGTGGAGGGACGAGAATTGCGTACAAATTACGCGATACATATGACAGATCAGCTTGAATCACCTCATAGGAGCCTTCCGAGCCAAACTAGCGAGAGGATTCTTACGAAAATCCCGAAAACACAATGATGACGATAGCTCAGCCTTGCTCGGTGCAGTGCTGCTCAGGATTGTTAGCTGGGCTTTAAGAGAAGCTGATCATTTCAAACGAGATACAGAAGATAAGGGAGTCATTTCTAGCACGTCACATCCCGAAAAATTTGGAATAGCTATACGTATCAAATACGAATTTTGACATAAAGATGGAATGATACTCCTTTTCCAAGACGAACCAAGAAGATAAGGATCCTCATATCCAACCAACCCAAAATAGATGAGCTCATCTAATTCATCTCAACCAACGACGAGACGACATGTGACACCTGCCTACAGGGTGGCTAGCCACTCCGATCAGAGGACATTTTCTATAAATAAAACCTACAACCCTCCTCATAAGGTACGAACAACTTTCTACAAGAGTTAATGTTACAGTCTTAAATAAGCTCTAACTTACGCATCAGAAGGTCTTTGGCCGGCACTATAACGGTGTTTCTTACGACAGTCCTATTTCTCTCTTCTTCTCTCAGCCTTGCTCGGTGCAGTGCTGCTCAGGATTGTTAGCTGGGCTTTAAGAGAAGCTGATCATTCCAAACGAGATACAGAAGATAAGGGAGTCATTTCTAGCACGCCACATCCCGAAAAATTCGGAATAGCTATACGTATCAAGTACGAATTTTGACATAAAGATGGAATGATACTCCTTTTCCAAGACGAACCAAGAAGATAAGGATCATCATATCCAACCAACCCAAAATAGATGAGCTCATCTAATTCATCTCAACCAACGACGAGACGACATGTGACACCTGCCTACAGGGTGGCTAACCACTCCGATCAGAGGACATTTTCTATAAATAAAACCTACAACCCTCCTCATAAGGTACGAACAACTTTCTACAAGAGTTAATGTTATAGTCTTAAATAAGCTCTAACTTACGCATTAGAGGGTCTTTGGCCGGCACTACAACGGTGTTTCTTACGATAGCTCTATTTCTCTCTTCTTCTCTCAGCCTTGCTCGGTGCAGTGTTGCTCAGGATTGTTAGCTGGGCTTTAAGAGAAGCTGATCATTCCAAACGAGATACAGAAGATAAGAGAGTCATTTCTAACATGCCACATCCCGAAAAATCCGGAATAGCTATACGTATCAAATACGAATTTTGACATAAAGATGGAATGATACTTCTTTTTCAAGACGAACCAGGAAGATAAGGATCATCATATCCAACCAACCCAAAATAGATGAGCTCATCTAATTCATCTCGACCAACGACGAGACGACATGTGACACCTGCCTACAGGGCGACTAGCCACTCCGATCAGAGGACCTTTTCTATAGATAAAACCTACAACCCTCCTCATAAGGTACGAACAACTTTCTACAAGAGTTAATGTTATAGTCTTAAATAAGCTATAACTTACGCATCAGAGGGTCTTTGGCCGGCACTACAACGGTGTTCCTTACGATAGATAGCCCTATTTCTCTCTTCTTCTCAAATCTAGTTGATAAACCTTCGTTGGAGCCGGAGAGTTCGTACTTCTAGATTATATTAACTCCTCCATGCATTCATCTATTTAGTATTGGTCAGATTTTGTACCAATATTTATGGATATCATTTTGATTATGTTTATAATCATTAAGTTTTTTTCGGTTAAAATCTATGTTTTTATTTCCTAAGTAAATACGAAGGATCATTTGCTTTTCTTTCAATAGTTATGAAGATATTAGCATCTTACAATTTAATAACACAAATTTTTTTAAAATAAATGAAAGTTTCACAAAATATTTTTTAATAAAACGCTTTCTGTTGTTCAAATTTATTTACTTTTATTCTTTTGAGTTAATTATGTAAAATGTCCATGCAATGCATGGGTTTACAAACTTGTTTTAAATAATAATTAATAAAGCTATTAAGTAATTAATTTTTGTTAGATATGTAACAGTTGCATAGAGAGGAAAGAAACTCATCAATGACGAAGTTTAGTAATGTACAATAAAAAATAAAAATAAAAATTGGCTGCAGATATTCATGTCTATATTTATATCTATACTATTATAATAAGAATACTTTAGATAGTTAAGGATGATACATTTTTTTCTACCCAAAGTATTTCTAAAAAGTTTATTTAATTTTTATTTTTAAAAATAATAATTTTATTGTTAATAGGGATAAAATAATAATTTTATAATTAACTAATTTTAAGTTTTTTTTCAACACCCTACATTTTAGGCTTTTTTTTTAAGAAAAATTCTTTTTTAATTTACCCTTCTAACTTCTAATTTTACTCTTAATTGTCCTTATTAATATTTTTGAATAATTTTAGTTATTTGGATCACAATAAAAGACAAAACATATATAATTATTTTTTTAAAAAAAGTTATTTTATTTTAATTATTTTTTAATAAAAACTATGTGCAATGCACGTGCACAAACACTAATATTATTATAATTATAATAAGAATACTTGGGATAATTGATGGTAAAATCTTTTTCTTACTCAAAATATCCTTGAAAAGTCTATTTTATTTTTTTAAAAAAATTAATTTTATTATCAATAATTTTATAATTAACTAATTTATAATTTTTCTTTGTACCCTACATTTTAGGCTTTTAAGTTCTTTTGTTTCCTAATTAACCCATTGAACTATTAAGTTTTACTTCTAATTACCCTCATCCGTATTTTTGAATAACTTTAGTCATTTTGATCATATTAAAAAATAAAACATACATAATATTTTTTTTAATAAAAAATTATTTTATTATAATTAATTTAAAATTAAAACTAAGTGCAACCCATGTGTACAAATATGTTATACCTGAGGGAAGTGATCCATTTAATCGATTGAAGCCAAGATATAGTTTCTTAAGGGATGCGAGTCCACCCAAAGATGACAGAATGGTATTGTCTAAGTTATTTTCTCTAATGTCTAGTACCTCAAGCTTTCTCAACCTGGACAAAATATCTGCAGTAATAAAAAGAAAAACAAGGTTAATTATGTCGTCATGTCTATTATAACATTAAACATAGCATAATAAGTTAACTATTTAACTTGCTCTCCTTTTTAAACATCTTCTTCTCTTTGAAATTACTTTAGTCAGTATATCTTCATTTTACAAATAATTACAATGACATGCAGTAATAATTATCTATACTATTATAATAAATCTACTTAAAACTTTTGACCGCACGACCATTTTTGCATTTATCTCATATTTGCCCTCATTTTTGTTCTTTTCTAAAAAATCTAAATATTAAATTGATGGGAGTATAATTATTAGCATTTTACCTCAACCCATAATTCTTACCCATTCCACAAATCTTGGCAACAGTTAATTAACTCATTCCCCAGATTGGGGAGGAAATAAAGCATCATTCCCTCTAGATAATGATAGAGACTTTAGGGACGTGAAAGTAGCCAGTGATGGTAGGATGTTGTTGGTCATGAGTTCATTGTCACTTAGGTCAAGGATCTCCAGGTTATTCCATCTAGATAATCTCAAAAATGCTGCAGTGACAAGAATATATACATATTCTGAGGCGTTAATTTAACAAGTAATTAAATATCCCATGCATATATAAATGATAATTGATGAGTGCCACACCACTAGATACTCAATATCAGTGTCAGCACACATAGAATTGGTTGTCAAGAATGAAACAGAGGAAATAATAAAGTGATGATTATATGTATATACATATACATATATATATATATATAATCATACATGTACTACATGTACATATACATATCTCTATTGCAATATTAGAGATTAAGAGAGATCAATTACTGACAAAGTTTAATAACGTACAGAAATAATAAGAATTTGGTTATGTATATATGTGAAGGAAGGGTTCCGTTAAATTGATTGTAGCTAATATCCAACTTCTTAAGAGATGGGAGTGCACCCAAACAGGGCAAAACCCTGTTGTCAAATCCATTGGAATTGAGATATAGTATCTCAAGCTTATTGAATTGATATAAGATATCTGCACAATAACAATATCATATATGCATTCATGCTGTTAAACAGAAAACATTAATGGAAGTTGTCCAAGTATAAATATGTGTTAAATTGGTGTTGTTATCCTAATTAGGTCTAGAGCTCTCGTATCATCATAAGATCAATCAAATACATATTATTTTAATCTATGGTATGTATGTCTTTAATAGTTAAGATCTATCAATTAATGGGATCCACAAACCTAAACCATAAATTTGTATCATTTGACGACCAACTCACATCCACTGATTTAAAAATAATTATTATGTCTATAACAAAGTTAAGCAGAGAAGTAATTCTTTTTTGAATGAAGAAGACATTACATGACAGCAGTCATGTAACATTATCATCATCATCATCATCATCATCATTTTAATTAGTGGCCATTATTTGCAGAAACTAATGATAGTTGTGGTGAACGTTAAAGCAGGCAATTAAAAGATAGAACCCAACTATATATCTTTAAATTAAAAAAAATAAAAAATATAAAAAAAATGAATGATGAATGAATGAGAGAAACTTTAGATGAAAATGATATACTTGTCCCTTATATGTCATTTGAGCAAGTATTTTGAGTCTGCTTCTTATGATTTATATATGTCTTTCCAAGTTTTTATACCTTTCTCTTCTTTGTTTCTTTTCTAAAAGCAATTGCCAATAGCCCGGGATGAATTCTTGTATTAATTAAAAAGTATATGATATTATCAAGTTGTTCGTTGTATAATTTTTTTTTTAAAAAGAAATTTCAAGTATAAATGTGTTAAAATTTATAATTTAATAGGATCATGATGTGATCAAGTTATTTGCTAAATGGTTAGAATTAGCATTAATTTGTCGACAAATTTAACACCAAATTGATTCGCCCATGGTATTTTATTAGGTTTTCAAATAGTTTGGAAAACACCCTATACGGCTATACTAACATACTTATTATGTTTGGATTCAACTGTGTTTTAAAATTAGACACATGACTCGTGTTTAGATCCAATTCACTTTAAAATAAGGCTGTTCAATTTTATTTGTGCAATGACATCCCAAATTTTAAGGTAGTGATTATTGTACTTATTAAATTTATAATTATATGAAGACCTTAATAGATTGATTATAAATTAAGAAAATTATTATTTAAAAAAATGAGAATATTATAAAAAGCAATAAATAAGAACAAATTTACATAAAAACAAGTTATTTAAAATAATTTGATATAGTAGCAAGTAGATATATATAGAATATTGAATTCATTAATTTACATAATAAAGTGTGGTTTACAGAAAAAAATGTTATTCTTACCTAATAATCTTATTAATATATGTACTTATTAAATTAAAAATTATTTTGACATATGCCAACTCTCTTCCTCTTCCATGTTTTCTTCTATATATATCCCGTTTCCGATCTCGGCAATCTCCTAGATCACGTCTTGCAAAATTATATAAAAACTTATGCCTAAGGCTTATTTTAAACACGGTACTTTCATTCTCACTTTTTCCATCTAATAATGTATTTCTTATTTATATATGTTTATGTTGATAAAGAGATATTTATTGTTGGATGGCCTGTCGGTACGAGCTGACCTGAATATTAGCAGAGTTAACCTGACACTGTAAGCAAATGAAGCTGCGTGGAAAATCCTCCGAGCTGAGGTGGCGGGACGAGAATTGCATACAAATTACGCGATACATATGACAAATCAGCTTGAATCACCTAATAGGAGCCTTCCGAGCCAAGCTAGCGAGAGGATTCTTACAAAAATCCCAAAAACACAATGATGACGATATCTCAGCCTTGCTCGGTGCAGTGCTGCTCAGGATTAGGATTGTTAGCTCGGCTATAAGAGAAGCTGATCATTCCAAACAAGATACAGAAGATAAGAGAGTCATTTCTAACATGTCACATCCCGAAAAATCCGGAATAGCTATACGTATCAAATACGAATTTTGACATAAAGATGGAATGATACTCCTTTTCTAAGACAAACCAGGAAGATAAGGATCATCATATCCAACCAACCCAAAATAGATGAGCTCATCTAATTCATCTCGACCAACGACGAAACGACATGTGACACCTGCCTACAGGGCGGCTAGCCACTTCGATCAAAGGACCTTTTCTATAAATAAAACCTACAACCCTCCTCATAAGGTACGAACAACTTTCTACAAGAGTTAATGTTATAGTCTTAAATAAGCTATAACTTACGCATCAGAGGGTCTTTGGCCGGCACTACAATGGTGTTCCTTACGATAGCCCTATTTCTCTCTTCTTCTCAAACCTAGTTGATAAACCCTCATTAGAGCCGAAGAGTTCGTACTTCTAGATTATATTAACTCCTTCATGCATTCATCTATTTAGTATTGGTCAGATTTTGTACCAATATTTATGGATATCATTCTGATTATGTTTATAATCATTAAGTTTTTTTCGGTTAAAATCTATGTTTTTATTTCTTAAGTAAATACAAGGATCATTTGCTTTTCTTTCAATAGTTATGAAGATATTAGCATCTTACAATTTAATAACACAAATTTTTTTAAAATAAATGAAAGTTTCACAAAATATTTTTTTAATAAAACGCTTTCTGTTCAAATTTATTTACTTTTATTCTTTTGAGTTAATTATGTAAAATGTCCATGCAATGCTTGGGTTTACAAACTTGTTTTAAATAAAAATTAATAAAGCTATTAAGTAATTAATTTTTGTTAGATATGTAACAGTTGCATAGAGAGGAAAGAAACTCATCAATGACGAAGTTTAGTAATGTACAATAAAAAATAAAAAAAAAATTGGCTGCAGATATTCATGTCTATATTTATACCTATATTATTATAATAAGAATACTCTAGATAGTTAAGATGGATAAGGATGAGACATTTTTTTTTACCCAAAGTATTCCTAAAAAGTTTATTTTGTTTTTATTTTAAAAAATAATAATTTTATTGTTAATAGGAATAAAATAATAATTTTATAATTAACTAATTTTAAGTTTTTTTTCAACACCCTACATTTTAGGCTTTTTTTTTAAAAAAAAATTCTTTTTTAATTTACCCTTCTAACTTTTAATTTTACTCTTAATTGCCCTCATTAATATTTTTGAATGATTTTAGTTATTTGGATCACAATAAAAGACAACATATATAATTCTTTTTTAAAAAAAAGTTATTTTATTTTAATTATTTTTTAATAAAAACTATGTGCAATGCACGTGCACAAACACTAATATTATTATAATTATAATAAAAATAATTAGGGTAATTAATGGTAAAATCTTTTTCTTACTCAAAATATCCTTGAAAAGTCTATTTTATTTTTTTAAAAAAATTAATTTCATTATCAATAATTTTATAATTAACTTATTTCTAATTTTTTTGTACCCTACATTTTAAGCTTTTAACTTCTTTTGTTTCCTAATTAACCCTTTGAACTACTAAATTTTACTTCTAATTATTCTCATCCATATTTTTGAATAATTTTAGTCATTTTGATTATATTAAAAAATAAAACATACATAATATTTTTTTAATAAAAAGTTATTTTATTATAATTAATTTAAATTAAAATTATGTGCAAGGCACGTATACAAATATGTATCACAGCTGAGGGATATATATATTATACCTGAGGGAAGTAATGATCCATTTAATTGACTGGAGCCAAGATATAATTTCTTAAGGGATGTTAGTGCACCCAAAGATGGCAGAATAGTATTGTCTAAGTAATTGCTCTCAAGGTTTAGTACTTCAAGCTTTCTCAACCCCGACAAAATATCTGACCCTGCAAAAATAAGAAGAAAAATAAGGTTAATTATGCGTCATATCTGACCCTGCAAAAATAAGAAGAAAAATAAGGTTAATTATGCGTCATGTCTCCTTTTTAAACATCTTCTTCTCTTTGAAATTACTTTAGTCAGTATATCTTCATTTTACAAATAATTACAACAATGACGACAACCACAATAACCTGCAGTAATAATTATCTATACTATTATAATAAATCTACTTAAAACTTTTGACAGCACGACCATTTTTGCATTTATCTCATATTTGCCCTCATTTTTGTTCTTTTCTAAAAAATCTAAATATTAAATTGATGGGAGTATAATTATTAGCATTTTACCTCAACCCATAATTCTTACCCATTCCACAAATCTTGGCAACAGTTAATTAACTCATTCCCCAGATTTAGAAACTTTATTTCTTCTCTTCTAAATTTAAATGATTCAAAAAGTTTTTATTTCTCTTCGAATTTATATCTTCATCTTCATCCTTCTAGTGAAAAAAAAAACCTTCTACTATTTTCTTCTAATTTTAATACATAATATATATATATATATATATATATATGTCAATTTCGCTTACTTTTTTTAAAACATCAAATAATTTGAATTAATTATTTACATTTTGTATGTTAAGAAATATACAAATATTTGAATTCACTTACTAATACATTTAAATTGAAATATCCACCTACAACCACTTGACCAACGTGTCGTTGGCACACATGACATCAATTTTCAATTGTTTATTGGTCGCCTTTATTTTTTTTTGCGTCCTCAGCTGACATTAGGCTTCAAAGCATTTATACAATGTTTATCTCTTTCTTTACACGTGGCAATCTATGTTTTTATATCCTAAGTAAATACGAACGGTCATTTGCTTTTCTTTTAATAGTTATTAAGATATTAGCATCTTGCAATTTAATAACACAAATATTTTTAAAAATAAATGAAATATTTTTTCAATAAAAGGCTTTTTGTTGTTCAAATTTATTCTTTTGAGTTAATTTAATAAATCTATTAAGTAACTAATTTTTGTTAGATATGCAACGGTTTCATAGAGAGGAAAGAAACTTATCAATGACAAAGTTTAGTAATGTAAAAAATAAAAAAAAGGCTGCAAATATATATTTTTTACCCCAAGTATCTTTAAAAAATTTATCTTATTTTTATTTTAAAAAAATTAATTTTATTGTTAAGAGGGCTAAAATATTAATTTTATAATTAACTAATTTTCAGTTTTTTTCTACACCCTACATTTTAGGCTTTATTATTTTTTTTTCTAATTTATCTTTCTAACTTCTAATTTTACTCCTAATTGCCCTTATTAATATTTTTAAATAATTTTAGTTATTGTAATAATAATATTTTAGATAGTTGACGGTGAAACTTTTTTTTTATCCAAAGTACTTTTGAAAAGTTTGTCTTATTTTTATTTTTAAAAAATAATTTTATTGTTAAGAGGGCTAAAATATTAATTTTATAATTAACTAATTTTCAGTTTTTTCTTACATTTTATATTTTAGGCTTTTTTTTTTCTTTTCTAATTTATCTTTTTAATTTTTAATTTTACTCCTAATTGCCCTTATTAATATTTATAAATGATTTTAGTTATTTGGATCATATTAAAAGACAACGAAATATTTTGATATAATTATTTTTTAGAAAAAATCACGTACAGCACCCGTGCACAAACATTAGTAGTATACATTAAGTAGTTGACAGTAAAGCTTTTTTTCTATCCAAACTATCATTTAAAAGTTTATCTTATTTTTATTTAAAAAAATTGATTTTATTGTTAATAAGGCAAAAATAGTAATTGTAACACTCCGTATTTTAAATAAATATCTATGCTAACTTGTATAGATATTAAGTATATAATATATGTATAAATATGAGTTCATAACGTGTTTTTATATAAAAATTAATATATAACACGTGTATTTCCGATGTGAATTAAGTGTACGGTAGAAGAAGAAGAATGAATGGAATAAAAAAAGGAATTACTGTTCATTTACGGTATTGTTTATAGAACCGTCAACAATAATTGGGAGGGAATTAAAAAAAAAAAAGACATTGGGCCAACAAGTTGCATAACGACGAAAAGAGAGAAGGGAAAAGACGAAAGGAGGAACTTGCCATTCAAACCCAGGTAAGTGATTTTTCACCATTTTTTTTCGGGAAATTTCTGTTGGAATTAAGTGTGAGCTTCCTTTCGGTATAGTTTTTGTTATAAGAGGTGTTTTATAGTATTTCCAAAAAAATAGGGTTTTGACCCACTTTAAGTGAAAACATGTATAAATGATATATATGACTCTTATAGTTATGTAGACCTCGGATATGTGACTTGTTTGGGTTAATTTACAAAATTAGAATTTATATAGCTTTTGATGTTAAAGTTGACATTGGAGGTCTTTGAAACCCAGTATAAGTCTATTGAAATTGTGGTTTGAGACTGTAGAAAGATAGATAGATCGATTAATTCTGAACATTTTGATATAAGTTTCTAGATATTTACTAGTATGTGTAAAAACTGAAATTGGGTTTTGGTGAATAGTGAATATTGAGCAGTCAACAGTAAACAATGACTTATACGTAAATACTATTTTCACTGTTCTTCGTCAATGAACTATTTAGATTGACGGTAAAAACAATGTTAGAGAGTTCTCAATGAGACTCGTATTAGAATAAAAAATTAGATATGTGAATTAGAAATAAATATTGATTTGTGAAATGAATAGAAATATATGAAATTGATATATATTAAAAGAATAAGATTTGGATAGTAACGATGGTAACATGACTTAGGTTTGAAAAGTCTTATATTATGAATATTTCTTTACTTTAGTTGTATTATATGAAAGTAATTTAAAATGATTTGCATGTTAGGATATATTTATTTGATTTAAAATCATGAAATGATTTTGATGCACAGGAGCATGTCAATGGGCGTACCAAAATAAGTCATTGACATGAGAAGCATTTCTATGGGTCTAAATCTCAGGGAACAGACTCACAACATTGATGATTTTAGTATATTGATCGATGCATTCTTGACAAGAGAAAAAAGACAGAAATGACGTAATTGATAAATGAGTAATTTGAGGTCGATGCACCCCTCATTGGTGTACATGAGGAGCAGACTCACTTAATTACTTAGAAGAAGGTAGATGGATATGCTTTTCAAGTGATATTGCATTTTTTTGAAAAGAAATTGCATTGAATCATTATATGTTGAGCACGTATTATATTATTTGATCACTGCAAATGTTTGTTTTAATTGTTTGAAATAAACATGTTCTTTATAGATGCATATATGTTGTTATAGTAAGAAATATTCACTAAGCTTATGGTTGCTCACTCTATCTTCTTCAATATTTCAGGTAATGATTCTTAAAGAAAGAGTAAGACTCCTGAGAAATTGTAGACTCCTATATATTATTGGTTGTATGTTTTCTTAGAAAAATTAGAAACTTTGTATTTTGATAAATATATTTATACTATTAACATCTTATTTATATTTTATTATCTAGATGAGTGATTTGGTTGAATGTGTAATTATGAGATTAAAATTATGTGACAGAGTATTATGTACGTCTGTATATAGCATATGCGGTATTCTCTGCCAGTCATGGTGTCATCCAAAAAGGGGTCGCAATAGTAATTTTGTAATTAACTAATTTTTAATTTTTTCCTAAACCCTACATTTTAGTCTCTTTTTTTTTTAATTTTTCTTTTCTATTATACCCTTCTAACTTCTAATTTTACCACACTTGCCCCCATTAATATTTTTTAGTGATTTTAGTTATTTGGAACATATTTAAAGACAAAATGTATATAATTCTTTTTTATCAAAAATTTATATTGTTTTAATTATTATTTAGTAAAAATAACGTGGAACGCACATGAACAAACGCTGGTACTATTATAATTATAATAAGATTACTTAAGATAGTTGACGGTAATTAAAGTCTTTTTCCAAAATACTCTCGAAAAGTTTATTTTATTTAAAATAATAATAATAATTTCATTGTCCAATAGGGCTAAAATACTAATTTTATAATTAACTAATTTTTAATTTTTTTTTGTACCATACATTTTAAGTTTTTTAGTATTTTCTTGTTTTCTAATTTACCCTTTGAACTACTAATTAAGTTTTACTTCTAATTACCTTCATTTATATTTTTAAATAATTTTAGTCATTTTGATTATATTAAAAGACAAAACATACATAATTTTTTTAATAAAAAGTTATTTTATTATAATTAATCTACAATTAAAATTGTGCGACGCATGTGTGGAAATATTAGTGCGTGTGTGTATCACACCTGAGGAATATATATATATATATATATATATATATTATACCTGAGGTAAGTGATGACCCATTTAATCGATTGTCGCCAAGATATAATTCCTTAAGGGATGTGAGTGCACCCAAACATGACAGAATGGTAGTATTTAAGTAATTGTACTCAAGGTTTAGTACTTCAAGCTTTTTCAACCCAAATAAAATATTTGACCCTGCAATAAGAAGATGAAATAAGGTTAATTTTGCAGTTATGTCTATTATAAGTTTATAATAATACAACTCCTTACATCAAATAGAGAAATTAGAATAGGAGAAAGAAGACGCAACAGAAAATATTGTAGTTGGAGCGCAACTGTTTCCTTTTCTTTTTGGCTAAAATGAATGAAATTAAGAAGATGATTTGATATAAATCTATTGTAATATAACCTTGATCAATTTTTTTTTTCAAAAAAGACAAAGTATTGTATTTTTTAACTATTTAATTAGTTCTAATGTCCAATCATGAGTCAAACTATACACGTACATCAGTTGCTAACCATCCCTTAAAAATATATATATATTAATTGCTAACCGCTCATCCCTTCTCTCCATTTAAAATTGATATTTTTAAAAAGAGCAATATAGAGGAATTAAAAACATTATATTAAGATTTTGTTTGACGGGTGAGATAGGATAGAATTATTTTTATGATATTAGATTTGATAAAATAGGATGAGATTAAAAATAGAATAATATTGTATTTGGTGGTATGCTTTGGATTGAAATAAAAAAATAATTAAAATTTTTAATTAAATTAAGAAAAAAAGTTAAAATTTCACAAATAAAAATAAAAATGAAAAATCTGATTTGCAAAATTTGGAGTGAGGATGGAGTTGCAGCCAATAAAAAAAAAAGTTGAGATGGATAAAATAATTATTTTATCCTATAGTAATGAAATAAAATGATGAGATGAGATAAAAATAACTTCATCTCATTTTACCTTCAAACATGAAATTGACACTAAAAATAATTTAATTTTGTTCAATCGCCCCCAAATCCCTACTAAAACCCAAATCTGATAATTTAAGCTTTGCCACCATAAAGCTTTTAGGCTAGCTAGCTAGCTGCCTAATACGTACCCATCCGGCCATCCCTACCTCTCTTCCTCATGCTTCAACGCTTTTAAGCTTTTGCCATCATAAAAGCTTGTTGATTCATGTGGAATTTCTACATTGTTTTAGCCTGGCTAATTAATGCATTGAAATAATTATTAAGAGCTAGGTAGAGTATGTGATAATACCACATGTATGTACGTACCTTGTGAAAAAAAATTTGGTCTATCATCCTCCATCATGGAGTTACCACCGAGATAGAGTTTCTTAAGAGATGGGAATGCATTCAAGGACGATAGGATGCCATTGTTGAATCTATTCCGAGAGAGGTCAAGGACCTCCAGCTTTGTCAAGATAGACAATCTCTCAAAACCTGTTACATATAATAATATGAGTTTCTAAAATTAACGGTACTGATCAGTAAATAAAATTTTATTTTTAACCCTGCTGTCATATATACATATAATAAGTGGCTGCACATACGTATGTACGTACCTTCATTCTCAAGCCAACCAGTTATGCGATTGTAAGATAAGTTGAGATGTTGCAATTCCTTAAAGGGAAGGAACATTGTGGCATTCAGCTTCCAATTTAACATGTTTAAATAATCATAACGAGAATGAAAGTCCCTTAAGGAATGGAGGGAGAGCCGGATGACACGAGCAGTGGTGAGATTACATTCCACTCTCTCCCAATCACAACATGATGATGACTCACTTTCGCTACCACCAACCCAAGAAGACAGAGCTGCAGAGGCTTCATCAGTACTATTTGGATTTTTCAGTACAAAGGCCTTGAATTGCAAGAGAGCAGCCCTTTCTTCCTCCAAACACCCTTTGCTGTACTGAAACATCACCACCATCACCAACACCAAACTCAGATTATTCCTCATCATCAACCATCGCCACTCCATTTTTTTATTTAGTTTATGTGCGATACTATACTGCAATTCTCTCTTCATCTCTCCCCGTCTGTATATATAGAAAGAAATTTCATCCTAATTACATAATTTACTAAGATTTAGAGTCTTGGTCCGGTATACCTGCAGATAATTACAAGCCCCGGTACTACTACATCACCATCATATTAATGTTTGATGGAATTGCTTATTATTTGTTTCTCATTCTCACTAATTAATTTGTGTGGAAAATGTGACACTTTTTTCTTTCGATCAATATGGTCGTGTTTGAGAGCGTACTGAAATTCGCGTTTAACCAGACACGTGATCAAACGCACCGTAAATAGGTGTTTGTGAGATATTACAACTTTATCCCTATCAACTTTTCAAAATACCAAGACTGACCTTATTTTATTTTAAAACATATAAGTAGTGGTCTGTGACTCTATGCCCAGATTTTCTCTTACTGCAACTTTGTAAATGGTCATACATATATAAATATATACATATATAAAGGTCATTCATAGATTTTTTAAATTAGAAATACAACTTAAAAAGAAAAAAGTTTTAGGTTGCATTTCAATCTCCATGAGATGCATATGTCATACTTTTGCATGATCTAAGTCTTTTATTCATATGCTAAAAAAAAATTAATTTATGTTTCTAAATAAGGCTATATATTAAGTAAATTGCATCAAGAAAATAATACTATATATACATAGAATGTCAAGCTGTCAAGTTGTCACCTGCGTGCCATAGGTAAAAATAGGTTAATTATAAAAGGAATAATAATTGTAATTATTTCATTGGGCCATTTAACTTGAAAATAGGGAAGAATTTTTAATTAGGGTGGGTATCCTCGGGCAAGAATTTAGGTAATGACTTGAGTTTATGGGTCTAACGTATCAAGATCAAGAGGGGCAATGATTTATGTAACGACTTAACTTTAGATGACTATTTTAGCATTATACTATTATTATTAATAAGTCTTGTCATAACTAACAAGACTTATCTTGATGAAATTATTTTGGACATGAGTCACTTGACTTGAAAATTTGATAGGCAACTGTTGGTCTCATAATTATAAATTAGTAAATAAATAAATAAATAACTTAGTTCTCCTAATATTTATTTTTTAAATTGGATGAGATTAATATTTATTTATTTTACTTTTTCTTTCCCTATGTATTAATTGGATTCACAAGGAAAGACTTGAGATCATGCAATGTCATATAATCTATGAGTCATCATCATCCATAACGTGTAATTGGGGGTATGATCAATTCAGTTGATCAATTGACACCAATAACTAAATGGAAGACTTATTAGATATACACAACTGTCAATTTGCCTGTATATAGAATACACTTGACTCAAGCAATAATTTATTTACATGCGCCTGTGGACTAGATTTATGATAGAGAAAAAATATAAAATAAATGAATTAACAATCAAATGCTTGTACGAAGATTTGAACATACAATCAAAGCTCTAAAATTATATTAGAAACTATCCAATCTAAAAAATATAGCTAATATATAAATATATCAAGAGAATGTAAATGTTTTGCATTGTATTTCTCCTTCAATACTGATAATTCTTTTAGTTTATGTTTGGTTCATGATTTAAATTTTAGAAATACAACTCAAAAAGTAAAGAGATTTAGATTGCATTCCAATCTTCATAACCTTTTGACAAAAATAAAAATAAAAATAAAATAAAAATAAAAATAAAAATAAAATAAAACACTTATAGCATGCAATTAATTAATTAATTAATTATCTGTTTATAAAACTTGACTAACTTGTTTTAATTTTCTTTTCTTGCATTAATAAGGACGGACCCACGATCTTTTAATTTTGTGTCTCTTATCAAATCAGAGAATCCATGAATTCTAAGTGGGGGGCATGAATTTAGTAGACAAATTGACGTTCTTGGCACCAATGTCTATGCACATGGGAGACTTTTGAATTTGTGTTTTAAAGTAGATTGTGTTTTTATTATGATTTAAATATATAGTAGAATACAATTCAAAAAGTAAAACCTTAAAAACTATTTTTTATCACTTTTTTTTATTAAAAAATATTTGTTTATTGAGTAAAATTTTAATTTTCAAGTTTGAATAGCCAATATATATATTCCTTTTTCTTTCAAGAAAAAAGAAAAAAAGAGGAGAGGATAACCAACATACATATGAGAATCTAATTAGAAAAAAGTGCAATTAGAGGTGTAAGTAAATCTTTATATTTATTAGATTATTTGTAACACACATTAAGATGTATAAAATATACATATCCAACTAATTGTGTAGAAAAGAACACCGCTACTACCATCTAAGCAAGGGATGATCAACTTGTTAGCATTTGTAATAAACGGCTCAGTTTTCTTATTCAAAAAAATTGGTTTTTTTTTTTTCCACTGTGATTAGAGGATAAGTGTTTTTTTTATCAAATGCAACTGTCAATTAGAGAAGTTGGTTAGAAGGTGCGTTCTTAAAATACTAAAAATCATGTTTTTTTGTTACAAACGTTGGTTGACCAAACACCTTAGTTTCTGAGTTTTGCTAAAATCTTCATTACACCATTGATGAATCACGTAACCACAGGCCATACTCGTATGTAAGAAATATGTACTTTCTTTCTTTCTTGTAAGCATCTTTTTATTGTAAAATTGTTTAATTAGTTAATTAATTATTATTCATTATTTTTTATTTTGTATGGATAGCCTAGTAATTATTCTTTTGAATCATAAACTTATTTTGTTTATTATTTTTCTAAAGGGCATCGACCTAAAATCAAAAAAAATATTTCTCCATTAGTTATTTTATTTATTATGGCTACTTAAATTAATATCTAATTCATAGGTTAGTAACCGTTATGAATGAGAAATAAATAAAAAATGAAAAAAAAATTATGACTTTACCCATTAAAAAATTATATAATAAATAAATAAATAACGAGACTTTTCCTAGAAAATAAATAAAGGATAAAGATAAATAGAGAAAGTTTTTTATGTATCTAATAAATTTTATATTATATGTATATAATAACATAACATAATGCAAAATAAAATAGTTAGAAGCAATACTCACTATTCTTAATATTTTTTTGAAGAGGGACGTACAATGAGAAACTGAGTTTAACTGGGGAGGGACATCTATATGTGAATCTAAGGCGGCGACCTTGGGGAGGGACGTACAATGAGAACCTGAGTTTACCTAGGGATGTCCATCTGTACGTGAACTCAAGGCGATGCACAATCATAGAACCATTACGAGACGATGTCATGCATACATACATGTTGTACTAATTATGATACAAAGATGCGTATATTTGATATTTGATTATGAAGTTTTCTTTATTAATTATCACATTTACGCATTATTTTATCCACTAGGCATTTGCTCATTCCTGTTGTTATCCATTTTTATAGAAGATTATGGTGGCTTGGGTGGAGGTTTTTGCACCCACACGTTGTACCCATTGTTTATTCATAGGGGGATTTTGGGAGGATATTCCTTTCACTACTTTTTGTACAAATTTCATTTTGAAATTTATAAAATCATATTTGTACTAAATTGTGTACCTGCGCACTTTGTAACTATTCTAATGCATTCGCACCCCGTCCGCGAGTGTACTGCTGGTTTAGAAACGTCTGGGCGGGATGTGACATTAAATGATATCAGAGTAAAAGGTCCACGGCATGCCCAAAGCCACAATTAGGAGGAACAAAAAACAAGTGTTTTTATATATATATATATAGCTCTATAGTTCTATAGTTCTATATATATATATACATATAGTTTTAATATATATGTGATTTTAACCTATAGTTTTTATATATGATTATATATATATATATATATATATATATACATATGGTTTATTTATATATATAGTTTTATATAGATATAGTCCTATATATATATTTAAACTATTGATAATTCAGAAATTCTTGAAATGTTAGCATAAACATCAAGCGGAAAATAAAAAAACAATTGTCCAATGGACAAAGCATAAAACTTAAAAATCCTGAGATAATATTTTTGTGTACTTCACAAGTTTTATCTCTATTTCAACAAAGCAATGGCCACTATTGATGAAAGAACATCTAGTAGTCAAGTTTCCACAAGACTTGCAGATCTTTACAATCAGAAGGTTATTTTAATGAGAAGCATAGACAAAAGAGATCCTTGCTTCCATCCAGTCCTCCACGATAAGCTTGTAAAGCTGGGGTGGTTGAACATAACTAATGTTGAGGGTTATGTTTCCCTCAAATTAGTAAGATTGTTTTATGAAAACATGACTGTAGTGGGACACCAAGAGGAGAGAATCAACCCAAATTTAGAGACAATGGTTAAGGGAGTAAAAAATTTTGTCAGTGCCGAAATTATTTCTCGAATAATGGCAATACCGATTGGAGAAAAGATCATTGATCCACATGAACCCGAAGCCATCATTAAAATTGCCGAATCTAGGGAACGACTATTCAACTCCCTCACCGCGAATCCTTACACAGAAAAGAAGTACGCCCACCTCCCAAATAAACTTTTAATACCGAAACTTGCAGGTCTTGGGAAGATTATAGTAGAATATATTTTGCTTGAGGTGGTGACAAGAGCAACAATGTCAAGAGCTCAATTATACCGTTTACAGGAGGAAATCTCCATCTCCTTACCCCACCTCATTATCCAACAAATAACTAGAATAATCCAAAACCCTACTAAGAAAGAATACCTTGGTTATGGTGCCTTAATTATGAAGATTCTAAAAGAGGCAAACATCAATACCTCTAACAGAACATCCATAGCAATAACAAAAGAAGTAACATTGTCCTCCTGTTTCAAAACTTTTGAATCAAAATGAGGGGTAATCGATAAGGAGATGTTTGGTAATACTTCTGAGGATAATAGCCAGAGATCGATTGATGACTTTAGGTGTAGCCGACAAAGAAGTCGACGCAAGATTTCAATTAAAGAAAATCGAAATGATGAATCAAATCGGAGGACTAAAGGAAACCCAGACTAAGGCAATGATCAAACCACTCAGCATTGGTTCACTGAGGAAGAACTTTTTGGAAATATGGGAGGAGAAGTTGGCCAAATTTAGGCGGACAAGGGATTCCGGTAAATCCATCTTCCTGGAACCCTCCGGCCCAAGGGAATACAACGTGTCCGAAAATTTCGACTCAAGAAGTACCCTATCAACCAGCTTAACAAGTTCCTATGTACCAACAAAATCAATTTTAGACTGCACCAAATTTTGGAGGACAAACTGTCTCAATGAGTCAATTCTTTCAAAATCTCCCGACTCAAGCAAATTCGAATTTTCAAGAAGTTCCAGTAAGGGAGACTTCTCATCATGTGGTTAGACCCACTAGTCAAACCAACTGTCCTCCACTATGGGGCAACACACCCATAATGACAACTGGACAAATAGCTTACCCTCCCCGAGGGGACAACCACTTAATCAAGTTGACCCGATGCAGTTTTTCATGACTACTGTGATTGAAATGCGTGATAATCAAAATGTTATGATGAATCAGATACGATCCTTAGAAGAACGTCAGAACGCCTCTCAGCCCTCCTCTAGTGGTCACTCCGCAACTAGCAGGCGGACTAGATAGAATAGTAGGCAGGAAAATTAAGAAAATTACTGGCATTGTAAATTTTCTTTTTCTTTTATGAATGAAATGTTTTGTTTAAAGAATATGTTTGGTGGGCCAACTTGCAACCATTTTTTTCTTTTGTATCACTAACTTTGTAGCGATATGAGACACAACAAAATTAGAAGATACCAAATAAAATGTGGAAGTAAGAAAACCCACGACCTTACGTGAAAAGAAACATCTGGGGAAAATTGAATTACTAACATTATCACTAAGTTTATACGGTATGAGACGAGTAAACTTGGACGATACTATTAGTGAACTCCTCTCTAGCCAATGTTTCGTAGAAACCGTGTTCATTCAACTTAACTTGGTTGAATCCCTTATTACCAAATTCATGTGGTATGGGACACAAAAATTTGGATAATAACTGAAATGACTGAGAAAAAGAGTTTGAACGCATAAGATTGCGATAGAACATTAGATCAGGATATTTATCGAGGATAATCTTAAAATTTCTGACTCTTGAATTTTCAAAAAAATGTATGTATGTTCATAAAAACCAAGAACCAAAACATTTGAAATACTTGCAAAGTTTTATACTTATTATATAAACACTCTAACCTTATTTTACAACATGGCCAAACATACGAGGCACATAAAATTTTTTGATTCCTTACCAAAAACTTTACTCTATACCTAGAAAAATAGGTGGTTTTTGCATAACTCTTACTTTTATAAATTGTTGAGAATATCATATCATTATTCTTGGCCACATATCTTGAGAAAATTCTTAAAAGAAGAGTCATATTTCTCCTTGCCAGTGAGAAAACAAACAAGAAAGCGAGAAAGGCCACGCACTGTTTGGCCCGCAGAGGAGGCACCTCTTGAGACAAAAAATCAGGAACTGCCACCTCAAAGAACGGAACATGTCACGACACCCCTAACGTAGGCTGACGTCATGACCGGCACTGTGTGCTATACACTGTACATACCTATATACAATATATAATACACTGTCAGCCTTCACGTAGTCTCACAATCCTTCCCAAAATTTACAGAAATGTTTTCCTAATATACCATGAATCAAATCAAATCAAATCTATATATAGATAATCATTCCACTCACATTCATTTCATTCATTCCACAAATTAAATTCTCACCTGATAAATATCTATGATCATCTCATTCCATCATCCCAAGCATTATATAATATTACCACACAACCCATCTAGGTGATATTATATATATAGTATGTGATAATTATACGTATCAAAATAACAAACATATAACTTATTCCTCCAAGCATACATACACATACCAGACGAAGGCTCACGTGATTATCACTCACGGATTTTTCTTTTTCCCTTTGACTCAATACCTGAAATATTGGAGGAAAATGAGGTGAGCAAACAACAGCTCAGTGAATATAGTTCTTGACATGACAATTGTATGCATTTTAGGAAACATGGCATATCAAATCGTTTAACTTAAAACACTTCAAAAGCACATATGCACCATTCATCAAAATAATATACGTGCACACCATAGATAGTTTATGCTCATTCATAAAAATTTTACCATCTCCCTTCTTCAAGGCAAGAGAGCGGGTCTAACCCTTTTATGGTCGTACAAGGTAGCCACAGCCTCTCATTACCCAATTCACAGTCATTTCAAGGATCACAACCCTTGTTAGGACATGCCTACTGACAATGAGGACTCGCAAAACCTCATCCGGGTCTAATTCGTAACGAAATGACATCATTAAAAACTCCAATTGCTAAAATCAGTTTGCATGATCCATAAAACTCAATGCATTATATATAAATATAACATGCATACAATCAAATATTTTATATGTGTAAAATGTCATACAAGAACCAAAATCAAGAAAACTATACTCACAGTGGTTGCACGGGGTTTCTAAGCCAATATATCCGAGCAACAATAAACGTCCATCATAATTGCTTCCTCAAGATATTTATCCATGCACTTGAGCTCTCAATTTAAATACTGAAATGAACCATAGATTATCATGAGAATCACCATTTCAACTCACCAAAACACTATGACTACACTCAAATTTTCTAGCTGGGTTAGCAGCGAAGATGGAGTTATTTCACCATGAAAATACATATGAAAACATATGTCATATCCACAAATCATGTTCTTAACATCGAAACGTCCGAAATTCAGTTCTCTACGATTCTATGATCTCAAACCGGAGTTTCATTGGATTCTAATTCCATTTTATTCACGGGATATGATCATAGTACTATTCACATCACTGTTCACATCGTCACTATTCATTGGAAACATGTAAATTGTACTAAAATTGTCAAACGGTCTCCAAAACTCATGAACTTAGCATCGATGGACTCGCAACAGTCCATTCTACCATTCTATAGCCTTAAACTGGAGTTTCATTAGGAATGGTCTCCAATCTACACTCTAACTTTCAACAGCCATAAAAGTTCCAAATGAACACATAAATTCAATCTAACCACATATTCGGGGTCCCGACAGTCCAGGGAGTGTTTTCCAACCTTCTTAGTGAATTTTCATTCATGTTGGATCAAAACCCCAATTGTTGAAAACGCCGTAAAACGGCTCTCACAGCAAAAATTACTCCGCTAGAAAGGTTACATTTACCTTAGATATCAATTTTACGAAGAAATAGAGTGAAAATCACTTACCGCGGGTCTGAATTTGACGTGAATCTCGCGTTTTCGTTTTTTCTTCTTCTCATTCTTCTCGGTTCTTTCGTCTCTGCAACTTCTTTTGTTCGTTTATTTTTTTTTTTGTCTTCTTTCCATATGAGTACTGTTCACGGTACTGTTCGGTGAACAGTACCCGCAAATGAACAGTATTGTATTTTTATTTTATTTTTTCTTACTTCATTCCTCTTCTTCTTCTATACACTCAATCCACATGAGACATACACGTGTTGTAAATCGATTTCTATTTAACATCACATTACGAACTCACTTTTGACATTTTCAAGTTCATTTGACACATGTACACATGGCTTTAAAGGTACTTATACGTGTATTATACTCTTCAGTGTACATATCAAGTAACCAAATACATTGATTAAAAGCACGGAGTGTTACAGAACAGGCCGCACAGGATACTTCCACTACTTCTAGGCTGGCTGTGCCACCTCAACCCACACCTTTTGTCATACCTTCGGGCATAGAACACTTATTCGCCGGATTTATTGAGGCGGTGAAAGTGACTGTTCAGAAGACCGTTCTTAACACTGCGGCCAACCAAGTGGTCACCGTATAGGCCCCTATACGATCTAGGTCGGAGAGCCAAACCAACCAGATCACGAAGTACAAGAGGCTACAACCTCTTACTTTTGTTGGCACCATTGATGCGGACGAGGCGCAAAAATGGTTAAATGAGTCGAAAAAGGCCCTTGAAGCCATGGGAGTCGACGTGGCTTGTAAGATTTCACTAGCTTCCTACCAACTTGTTGGCGGAGCTAACATCTGGTGGATTACAGTAAGAGAAGACCCAAAGGGCAACACAACGGACATGGCTTGGACAGAATTTGAGTCATTGTTCATCGACGAGTACTTTTCAGGCACAGTGAAGAGGCAAAGGCGCTAAGAGTTTGCTAGGATGTACTAGGACAGCATGACAGTTCACAAGTATGTTGTCAAGTTCAAAGAACTATCGGTCTTCTCTCTCTCCACTATCTTTATGGAGCGAGATAAGGTCGAGAAGTTCTATAATGGCCCTCATCCTGACATCCGACAGGCCCTGTCGATCTTGGATCTCAAGATTTACAGGGAGTTGGTCAACATGGCCATGAAATTTGAACAAGAGAAGACTGAGTAGGAGCAAAGAAAGAATAAGGGAAAACGGTCTGCAACGTTTTCCCAACGTTTTTCGTACTTCAATCAAAACCCAGCCCTCCCAGCCCTCCCAGCCCCCCCAGCCCCTGTTCAGAAACATGAGGCCACGACACCTGCGGATGAAACGTCTAACCCTGGCCATCAAGGTTATCATAATCATAACCGAGGAGGCCGAAATGGTAGGGATGGCCGTCAAAATGGCAATGGCAAGGGCGGTGTTCAGCAGCACCACAATCAACATGGCCAGCAGAACCATCAACCCTCAACAGCAAAGGCAGACTTGTTACAATTGCGGCCAGCAAGGCCATGTAAGAAAAACCTGTCCCCACCCTCAACAACCACAACAACCTCTTCTCGCAATTCCAGTCCAACACACCCCACCTGCTGCTAACGCCCAACCCAAGCAGAACCAGGGGCAAAGGCAACAGGGCAGAGCATTTGTGATGTGATTTTTTTTAAATAAAATATATCACATTATATACTTGCAAGCGTATAAGGTGAGTTGTAGCACTAGACAAGGTCGATCCACAAGGATTGGGCTAATCACTCCATAATTTTTAGAAAATAAATTAAAACATTATATACTATATAAGTCAAAGAAAAAACAATCATATGATTGCTAACATCCTAGACATGAATGCAATTAATAAATAAAGGAATAAAGGAGTAAATTAGAACTGAATTTAAATTAACTTAAAAAATAATAATAAAGTAAAGATATAAAGAAAGAAAGCATTAAATAACAAATAATAAAAGAAAGAAATAGATAAAGAAACAAGATATACTAGAAACAGAAGAACTTCATTAAAAAATAAAGAAAAACTTGCGAAACTCCAAATCTTTGGGCAATGTCACCTTACCCAAGACTTGAATGAACAACTAAAACTAAATCTACCTAAAAAATAAAAATAAAAATGAGAGTAGAGATGGGATTCATTCTCTTGAAATTTAACTCTATTTATAGATGTGCCAACCTCTTGATTCTCAAAAACAAAAATACATCTACCACCTATTATTCTCTAAAAAATATCCTCTAAAAATGGTCATTTTCTAAATTACATAAAGATGTTTTCAATCAAGAAAATAAGAAGAAGATTGTGCCCATATGTATTCTTCTTTTTGACATGTGTGACATCTTTTTCTTCCTTAAATGGGTTGATATGAGCTCAATTAGATCTTCATCAAAGATTGCAATCATGTGGGCTCCTTTAAAAATCTTTTAGTTGATTACAATCCAATCAAACAGACTCGGATTGATCATTTAAGCCTTACTGGATCTAACGCTTCGGCTTCTCCACATCTGGTCCATGTAGATATGTGGTGTGGATCTTCCTAAAATATGCAATCTCATCATTTGATCCCTTAAATATCTAAAAAATACTTGAAGACCAAATGAGACACAACATACCCAAGAATATATAAAAGCTCAATGACCTTATTAAAAGAAAATTAAAAATAAAAATAAAAAATGTATTATTAAAGTAGCCTAAAAATGACATAAAAATATAAAATGTGATGTAAAGAGATTTTTATTTTTATTTTTATTTTATGTTATTTTCTAGTCTAAAAGTTCTAAAAATAGGGGTAAAAATATGCAAAATTGTGACTTCATCAGTTTGTCATCACTCAACAACCCTTCCCAGACAACAATGTAGTCGAAAGTATATTTTTCGTGTTTAATACAATGGTACGTGTCTTATTTGATTCGGGTGCTACGCATTCTTTTATATTTTCTTCATTGGTAAAGCACTTAGGGTTGCAATCTGAACCCTCCGACATCACAATCCGTGTCTCAACACCAAAAGGATTTGGTATTGACGCAAAATTGAAGTGTTCTCGATGTAAACTTCGAATGTCAAAACAGATAATTTATGCAGATCTCTTTGTGATGTACATTGAAGACTTCGACACCATCATCGACATGGACTGGCTCGCACCATTGAATGCAAATATCGATTGTTTGAAGAAGCAAGTTCAGTTAACCTTGCCCACTGGGGAGTTTGTTAAGATTCCGGGAATGGGAAATGGATACAAAGCTCAATTGTTGCACTCCTCAAGGCACAGTTATGAGCCCTATCCCTTGGTGACAACAATGAATCGTCATCACATCACCCTCTTGAGGTCCACGACATTCCGGTGACATCCAAATTCCCAACGATTTTTCTAAATGACCTTCATTGTCTACCTCCAGTACAGGAATTCGATTTTGAGATCAAACTCATACCAGGGACCAGATCTCTCTCAATTCCACCATACAGAATGTCTAATGACGAGCTGGTCGAGTTGGACAAGCAATTAAAGGAATTGAAAAGTAATGGCTTCATCAGAAAAAGTTCATCACCCTACGGTGCTCCAGTTTTGTTTGTTCGCAAAAAGGATGGTTCGTTACGACTTTGCATCGACTATCGCAAACGTCACCATCAAGAACAAATACCCATTACCCAGGATCGATAGCATGTTCGACTAACTTAGAGATGCCAAATACTTCTCTAAGATTGATTTACGATCTGACTATCATTAACTCCGGATCAGAGAGTCAGACATAGATAAAATGGCTTTCAGAACTCGGTACGGTTTTTACTAGTTTTTGGTCATGTCGTTCGATCTAACAAATGCACCTGTAGTGAACCGCATCTTCAAACTATATTTAGATCGATTCGTGGTGGTCTTTGTGGATGATATCTTGATATATTCTTCAACTGAGGAAGACCATAAGATACATTTGAGGATTGTCCTCCAAACCTTACAAAGCCATAAGTTGTATGCAAAGTTGAGTAAGTGCGAATTCTGGGCGAAGAGAGTTCAATTCCTTAACCATGTGGATTCAGGCAATGGCATTAAGGTAGATCCTTCTAAGGTTGAAGTGGTTTTAAACTGGAAGAAGCCCACCACAGTAACTTAAATTTGGAGTTTTCTCAGTTTGGCTGGCTATTACCGACACTTCATCAAGGATTTCTCAAAAATTGTTGAACCTATGACCAAGCTCATTCGGAAAGACGTACGATTCATTTGGAACACATCCTGTGAATCGTCATTTCAGGAGTTGAAAAAATGTCTCACGACAGCACCAGTACTAATCACTCCAAGAAATGGAGTTGGATTTTCACTCTACACCGATGCTTCCCTCCAAGGCTTAGGCGCAGTACTAATGGAAGAAGGCCAAGTTGTTGCATATGCTTCGAGGCAACTAAAGATTCATGAGGGTAATTACCCAACACATGACTTGAAACTTACAGTTGTTGTATTCGTACTAAAGTTATGGCGACACTACCTATACGGTGAACGGTTTGAGGTCTTCTCGGATCACAAAAGTCTTTAGTACATCTACACTCAGAGAGACCTAAACCTCCGCCAAAGACAATGGTTGGATTTTTTGAAAGATTATGACTTTCAACTCTAGTACCATCCTGGTAAAGACAACGTTGTGGCTGATGCCCTGAGTAGAAAATCTTATGTTGCGACTTGCACTCTCAACTTTGAGAATTTTAACTTACAACTGATCAAGGAGGGAGGAAGATCACGACTCTCTCAACTATCAGCCAACTCTGAGCTTATTCGAAAGATTTCAGCAGCTCAGGCCAACGACCTTGTGCTAATGGAGAAAAAAGAGCTTCTACTCAACGGGTGGGACCTTTTCATTGGTCGATCTCTGATGACGGGGCCATTTTCTATAAAAAAAAAATGTCTCTGCCTACCGAACGACCTTGAAGTTCGAAAAGAAGTGCTCACTGAAATGCATTGTTCGAGGTTCGCCATACATCGTGGGGGAGACAAGATGTACAAGGATGTCAAGCAACAGTTCTGATTTTCTGAAATGAAGAAGGCTGTTGCAGACTTCATTGCTCTATGTATCATTTGCCAACAAGTAAAAGCAGAACGCAAACTTTCTTTTGGACTTCTCCAACCTTTACCAATCGGAGAATGGAAGTAGGAAAACATTGCAATCGATTTTGTTATTGCCTTGCCTAGAAATAATAATGGGCAAGATGTCATCCGGGTTATCATCAACAGACTTACAAAGTCTGCACACTTTTTACCAATAAAGTTTACGGATAACCCCGCAAAGCTAGTCGAATTGTATGAAAGAGAGATCGTACGCCTTCATGGCATACCACTCACGATCGTATATGATTGAGAGCCCCGATTCATATCAAAATTTTGGCAAAGCTTTCAGAGTCGAATGGGCTCCAGAATCACCATGAGCACAACCTTTCACCCTCAGACTGACAGGCAGTCAGAGCGTCTTATCTAGATCTTGGAGGATATGTTACGTTGTTGAATTTTGAACTTTCACGACGGATGCACAAAACACTTACATTTGGCTGAGTTTGCATACAACAGCAGCTACCAAACCAGTATTGGCATGGCACCATACGAGGCTCTTTATGGCCGCCATTGCAGATCTCTGGTATGCTGGTTAAATATGGCAGATCGACCACAATTGGGCCTAAACTAGTTCAAGAGACTTCTGAAAAGATCACACTAATAAAGAAACGACTTTGCATAGCACAAAGTTGACAGAAGAGCTATGCCGACAAGCGAAGATAGCCTCTAGAATTGGACAAGCGGAAACAAATATCAGGAAAAAACGATATAGATTTTGGATAAAAAAATTCAAGCAACTACGACAACGCAGTATACCACTTGTAAAGGTGCTCTGGGATCACCACGGAGTAGAGAAAACAACATGAGAAGTAGAAGAAACAATTAAACAAAAATACCCCGAATTGTTTTCTAGTAATAATTGATGATGTGATACATTGTACTATTTCACGTATCGATAAAATGATGAAACTTCCTTTACAAATATCTTAAATACATTGTTTCATTTAAATGACCATGCAGATGTCTGAAAACAATACCGAATGGAGTAATGAACCACCCATGCAAGGGCCTCCTTGGCAACCAGTTTCAACTCCTTCGGGTTCTGAGTCAAACCACAACTACTTTGCTTCAGAAACTCCTTTGCCCCACAGACAACAATCCCTATTGCCAAAGCGTGCATGATTTTTCGTAATAATATTGCCCGAAACAATCTAGGACTATCATCTTAGCAGGATCTCCTACCAAAATTACCTGGAGGGCGCATTCGAGCAACTACACGTAAAATTATTCCGTCACTCAACCTACCTCCTCTGAAATGTTGCAACTTGCAGTGCCCTACACCACCATCAGTCAAGCAAATATCGGAACCTTCTACGAACAAATTCAACTCTGTTTGTTCTCCATTGTTCGATGATATTGATGATTCCACCAGCCAGAGTATGATTCAAGGACCTTACCACCAATACCCTGATCTCCTAAATGATGACCAAGGTAGTGAATCTCATGAAGACAGCAATCACGACTACACTGACTAAAATTTTGAGGGCGAAATTTTTTTAAGGGGGGTAGAATGTAATACCCTGGTATTTGCACACACACACACACAAAATTTGAAAGTTCAGGCAGGTTGCCCAGAGATTAGGCACCAAAATTTCTATAAAAGGGGGCTTCCCCCCTTATTTTCACACCAAACCAACTCTCATTCTCTTGTTGGAAATCCTCTCTCTTTCTCTCTCTCTCTCTCTCTCTCTCTCTCTCTCTCTCTCTCTCTCTCTCTCTCTTGCAGTGCAACGCGGTTCTGCCCGGGAGGAGGTGTTAGTTCTAGAAAGAAGTTTTATCTGAAGGTGGGGAACGAAACATAGGTTTGCGTGTCTTATGACTTTTATTAAAGTTTACATTCATTTATCATTATGTCTACTATTTATTTACACTGCATTATTGTGTATATTGTTCATACCTGTCATACTTATACCTGTACATTTGGAGTTCATGTATTACACTATTACTATGCCAAATTAGTGGTCAATCTGACTCAACCAAATATAGTCTTGTCCTCAGTAACTTTGAATAGTGAATGGGAAGCAGAATGCTGCTCTAGAATATTGGTATTTAAGTGGACCTCGTGTCCCACCTCTCAATTGGAGAGTGGTCTGGTTGGTTTTAATTGAAAGCTATCAGCTTGTACAAGTGATACAGAACATCTTAACCTTGCACGTGGTGATGTTGACCTGATAAAAATCACCAGACCCTGCCAAATCCTGTCTAATGTTAAAAAAAACCGAACTTGCTCATGCATTGGCATCATACACAAGCACCACCTAGGGACGTAAGTGGTTTATGATCCACAAAATAATTAGGAGCAATACTCATTATTCTTGATATTTCTTTGAAGAGGGATGCACAATGAGAACCTAGGTTTACCTGGGGAAGGACATCTGTACGTGAATCTAGGGTGACGACCTCGGGGAGGGACGTATAATGAGAACTTGAGTTTACACAGGGATGGGCATTTGTACGTGAACTCAAGGCGACACACAATCATGGAACCATTACGAGACGGTGTCATGCATACATACATGTTGTATTGATTATGATGCAAAGATATGTATATTTGATGTTTGATTATAAAGTTTTCTTTATTAATTGTTACATTCACGCACTGTTTTACCCACTGGGCATTAGCTCATTCCTGTTGTTATCCATTTTTACAGGAGATTAAGGTGGCTTAGGTGGAGGTTTTTGGGCCCACACTTTGTACCCCTTGTTTATTTATAGGGGGATTTTGGGAGGATATTTCCTTCACTACTTATTGTACAAAAATTACATTATGAAATTTATGAAATCAAATTTGTACTAAATTGTGTACATACGCACTTTGTGGCTATTATAATGCATTCGCACCCCTTCCAAGAGTGTTTCATCGGTTTAGGCGCGTCCGGGTGGGGTGTGATAGGCTAGCTCCAACGATTTGCATCCGAATTCTTTCACTCGAAATTGGGAATTTGATTATTTTCCGTTGCAAATAAGTGGGAGCGGCACTATAATAATTAGTTCGCAAGTTCTCCATTTGGACCCTTATGCCCCTCGCCATTATGCTCGCCTTCTTAGCTAGGCTAAGGGATCTCGGCTTTCTCTGACCCCAATGCCAACCTCTAACCTTGTGTTAGCACTCTTCAAAAAAAAAAAAAAGGTCAAATAATTTTTTTAAAGTTTATAATAATTAACAACAAAAGAAATAATCTTTTGCAACTATTAAAAGTAAATAAAAAAATCTATCTTACTCATTGTATTAGTAAGAAATCGAGTACCCAGTTTTTTAAGCTTCTATTTAAACCTAGTCTGGCTTTTAAAAATAGACACATTTTTATTTGTACCTGACTCAATTTTTAAAAGATTTTATCCATACCCATTTTAAAGTGGATCGGACAAAAGAGGACAATAGATTGAGGTTAATTAATTTTGTCACCCCTACCAACAAGAAACACAAGAGCCCTAAAGCCCACAAACAATAATAAAAATATGGCCCTCAGACGCAAGGACACAAAGTCCCCCAAAATAAGTGTGACTAAGCCTGTAGACACAGGTAGAACTAAACCCGCAAACCCACAAATCCAAACGAGACAAAGCTTTCACTCGAAATTTTACTACATAAGCAACACTAATTCGGGGAAAAAAAAAATTCCCCAAATTAGTGTTGCTTATGTAGGAATGAAAGGAAACTAGTCATCATAATTTCATTGATTGTGAATTCACAAGAGATCTATGGGGGTGATGGAATTCCATTTTGCAGTGGCAGTGGCTACATAATGCGTCCTCTTTGTGGACTTTCCTTGATGAAAATCACCTCCCTAGGTGATGGAGAGACTATTGGAGGGTGGTTGTTTTTGCCACTGTGTGGTTAGTTTGGAAAGAAAGGAATACGTGCATTCTTGAGAGCCAAGATAAGAATATAGGGGTTGTTTGAGAAAATTCTTTCTTTTTGACTTCTCTTTGGATTAGTGCCAAAGTAAGCTTGCTAAAAGCTTTTCTTTAGTAATGATAGCTAGAACAACAACACTATTTGCTATTTACAACAATGATAACAAAAATTGTAGTTGTACTTTTTCATTATTATTATTCAATAATCACTACAAGAAATAAAGGATCAGTTAGTTACAAAATCTTGTATTCCCTTATAGCTAAAAATTTGGAATGAAACATTCACTTATTTTTTCAATTATTTGTAATGAAATGTTCACTTATAGTGATATATGTTCACTTATAGCTAAAAACTTCTTGTCAATTACCCTATTTTTTGTAATGAATATTTACGTTGGATACCATACATTAATTAGAAAAATGCTATCACTAAAATACTCATGAGTCAAAGAAAACTGAGCAGCTAAATAATACTGGACACTCCCATAAGAGGCCAAGATCCAAAGCTAGATCTAACCTCAATATGACCACAACCACTCCACGAGACTTGAAACTTAACATCTAAAAGGAAAGAGATGTCTCTTACCACTCAATTTGTGTATCTACAATTCAAATAATATTTTTTAAAAAAATAATTAAAAGAAAAAAGGAAGAAAATGAAGGATATTATTTTAAAACCACAATGCATTAATAATATTACGTGGTGATGCTGACCTCATAAGAATCACCAGACCCTGCCAAATCTTGTCTAATGTTAGTAAAAACCGGACCTGCTCATGCATTGGCATCATACATAAGCACCACCTAGGGACGTAAGTGGTTTATGATCCACAAAATAGTTAGAAATAATGCTCGCTATTCTTGATATTTCCTTAAAAAGGGACGTACAATGAGAACCTGGGTTTACCTGGGGAGGGACATCTGTATGTAAATCCAAGGTGACGATTTTGGGGAGGGACGTACAATGAGAACTTGGGTTTACCTGGGGATGGACATCTATATGTGAACTCAAGGCGGCGCACAATCATTGAACCATTACGAGACAGTGTCATGCATACATTCATGTATTGATTATGATGCAAAGATGTGTATATTTGATGTTTGATTATGAAGTTTTCTTTATTAATTGTCACTTTCACGCACTATTTTACGCACTGGGCATTAGCTCATTCATGTTGTTATCCATTTCTACAAGAGATTAGGGTGGCTTGGGTAGAGGTTTTTGAGCTCACACTTTGTACCCCTTGTTTATTCATAGGGGGATTTTGGGAGGATATTCCCTTCACTACTTATTGTACAAAAATTACATTATGAAATTTATGAAATCAGATTTGTACTAAATTGTGTACCTGTGCACTTTGTGACTATTATAATGCATTTGCACCCCATCTGCAAGTGTTCTGCCAGTTTAGGCGCGACCGGGTGGGGTGTGACAGGCTAGCTCCAACGATTTGCTTCTGAATCCTTTCACTCAAAAATTGGGAATTTGATTATTTTTCCTTACAAATAAGTAAGAGTTTTCTTTTC
This sequence comes from Paratinospora sagittata, assembly GCA_035771175.1. Lineage (NCBI taxonomy): Eukaryota > Viridiplantae > Streptophyta > Magnoliopsida > Ranunculales > Menispermaceae > Paratinospora > Paratinospora sagittata. The sequence goes on from CM069599.1 coordinate 31,289,355, forward strand.
CCTAATAAAAGAGGAAGCGGGACTATGATAATTAGTTCGCATGGTCTCCATTTGGACCCTTATGTCCCTCACCATTATGCTAGTCTTCTTGGCTAGGCTAAGGGAACTCGACTTCCTCTGACCCCAATGCCAGCCTCTAACCTTTTGTCAGCAATCTTAAAAAAAAAAACGTCAAATAAATTTTTTAAAGTTTATAATAATTAACAACAAAAGAAAATAATCTTTTGCAACTATCTTACTCATTGTATTAAGTAAGAAATCGAGTACCCAGTTTTTTAAGCTTCTACTAGTCTGGTTTTTAAAAATAGACACATTTTTATTTGTACCTTACTCAATTTTTAAAAGATTTTATCCATACCCATTTTAAAGCGGATCGGACAAAAGAGGACAACAGATTCGGGTTAATTAATTTTGTCACCCCTATCAACAAAAAACACAAGAGCCCTATATCCCAAAACAATAATAAAGATATGGCCCACAGACGGAAGGACACAAAGCCGCCCGAAATAAGTTTGGCTAAGCCTATAGACACAAGTAGAACTAAACCCACAAATCCAAACGAGACAAAGCTTTCACTCAAAATTTTACTACATAAGCAACACTAATTCAGGGAAAACAAAAAATTCCCCGAATTAGTGTCTCTTGTGTAGGAATGGAAGGGAATCTAGTCATCATATTTTCATTGATTGTGAATTCACAAGAGATCTATGGGGGTGATGGAATTCCATTTTGTAGTGGCATTGGCTACATAATAAGTCCTTTTTGTGGACTTTCCTTGATGAAAATCACCTCCCTAGGTGATGGAGAGACTATTGAAGGGTGGTTGTTTTTGCTACTGTGTGGTCAGTTTGGAAAGAAAGGAATACGTGCATTTTTTAGAGCCTAGATAAGAATGTGGGGGTTGCTTGGAAAAATTCTTTCTTTTTGACTTCTCTTTGAATTAGTGCAAGTAAGCTTGCTAGAAGCTTTTCTTTAGTAAGTATAGAACAACAACACTATTTGCTATTTACAACAATGATAACAAAAATTATAGTTGTACTTTTTTTTATTATTATTATTCAATAATCACTACAAGAAATAAAGGATCAGTCAGTTACAAAATCTTGTATTCACTTATAGCTAAAACTTTGGAATGAAACATTCACTTATTTTTTCAATTATTTGTAATGAAATGTTCACTTATAGTGATATATTTTCACTTATAGCTAAAAACTTATTGTCAATTACCCTATTTTTTGTAATGAATATTTACGTTGGATACCATACATTAATTAGAAAAATGCTATCACTAAAATACTCATGAGTCAAAGAAAACTGAGCAGCTAAATAATACTGGACACTCCCATAAGAGGCCAAGATCCAAAGCTAGATCTAACCCTCCCATAAGAGGCCAAGATCCAAAGCTAGATCTAACCTCAATATGACCACAACTACTCCACGAGACTTGAAACTTAACATCTAAATGGAAAGAGATGTCTCTTGCCACTCAATTTGTGCATCAACAATTCAAATAATATTTTTTCTAAAAATAATTAAAAGAAAAAAAGAAGAAAATGAAGGATATTATTTTAAAACGACAATGCATTAATAATATTACTTGACTCAACTCAACTTATGTTGATATTAAAAAAAAAAAAAAACCTCAACTTAACTAAATTTTAAAACCCCCTTTTAAGTTTTTTCTTAACTACATAGGATCAGCTACATAAATTTGCTTTCTCTACTCTATTTTATCAAAAGGTAAGTTGGCAATTACAAAAAGTTAAATCTTTTTTTAATTATCTTTGTTCATGTTATTTTAGGTCTTCCTCTACTTTTATTGTTACATACCATATAATGTTAGTATATCACTCTTTCTAATTAGTACATTCAAAGATCTACATTTATATGTATTCAAACCACCTTAGTCGCTCTCATTTTATCTCTAATTGGTACTACTCCTACCATTTTTTAAATACACTCATTTTTAATTTTATCTTTTAAAGTTTGTTAACATATTTTTTAATTGTTCAAAATTCTAATTTATATAGTATGGCTAGCCTAATAGGGACTCTATAAAAATTTTCTTTTTAACTTGTATGAAATGAGCATATCATATAATGCTTAAGAAGCAAACCTCCGCTTAACCAAAAGTTATGACTCACCAGCCATTATTAAAGTACATTTCACTTGCATCCCATGATTCAATTTGTTGAAGTCGCACATGCAAGCCAACAAGGAACTAAAGAGTCAGGGCCACAGACAGTGGGATGAGGACAACAATCACAAGAAGACAAGGCCTACCGAAAAAGGTGAGCCTGAGCCCATAGACATAGGTGAGAATAAAGTTCATAAATAGATGTGAGACAAAATTCACATAAAATTTCATTAAGTTATCCCATAGACATAGGTGAGAATAAAGTTCATAAATAGATGTGAGACAAAATTCACATAAAATTTCATTAAGTTATTTCTTTATGAGATTTGCACACCATTGACAAAGGTTGCCATTAAGTTTCTTGGAAAGCATATTACATATATGTGGTACCCAAGCCAACCTAACTTTAGGTGGGCTCCCGAATTTGATTTAAGGACAAGTTTGGGCCATTGAAAACCCATCTCAACAAGACAAATGCTAAATGATGGTGGACAACTTCATTAATAGTGTAGAAACGAAGGCCCAAAGATTTACTAAGCCAATAAGACGAAAACCACTCCACAAGACATGATGAACCCTAACCTTTTAAAAGGCAAAAGATGTCTCTTGTCACTTAAGTTTGCTTTTGCTGTACCATAATTTTTTTTTTAAAACTAATTGAGAAAAAAAATGAACAAAAAGGAAGAATATTTTTTTAAACCTAAATGCAGTTATTCTACTTTCAACTTTGTCAAAATAACAACTAGACACAAGGCCTTTTATGCAATTGAATTTATAAATGAATAAAAAATGTGAATTAATAATAAGAGCCTAGATATTTTTGAACTTTTTATTTATTTATTTTTTTGTTCTATGGCTGTGTAAAATTTACAATTTTATATCTTCATTTTAATCAAAATCCAAATATTATCTTTATTATATATATATATATATATATATATATATATTGATGAAAGATCATGTTAAATAACATATAATAATAATACCCCGGTTGAAGTTAAAGAAAAGAAATTTATAAAACTAATATTATACCAGCTATGCTATTGGAGTCTTCAATGTATTTTAAATTTAATTGAATTGTGCACATTTTAACCTCCAAGAGAAATAAGGTTCAGCATCACACTATGGCATAGGCACTTAGCGTCTTTACGACACGTATCAACATAATAAGAAATAATGTATATATATATATATATATATATATATATATATATATATATATATATATACTTCACATGTTTTGATAGTCCTAAATAGTAAATTTCTATAATAATATGTGTTCATATCCATGTAAAGATTTACCAAACATAAATTTAGCATTAAAATATTTATTTTTACTATCATTGACTATTCGTTTTTTTTTTTTTTCAACCATGCAATTCTGTTATAAACAGCAAAATATAATTACCTTTTTCATTTACAAAAGCTAAAAGGTTCTAGATGAGAAGTGTCTATATCAAGAAAGTTTTTATTCCATTATTATTATCATATTAGTTTCTAGTTACAATAAAGTGACAGCTGAAAAGTGTATTAATTTTTAAGAAAGTCATTTTTTTTTGTTTTTTAAATAAAAAAACAATCATATTATATTGACTCAAGAGTCAGACACACATTAGAAAGGAAACTTTGGCACCTTTGGCAACCATGTGTTTTTTATTTGATTATAATTAATAGCATGGTCTTGATGATGTGTGCTATTTGCCATGTGCGCTGAGGCACAACTGTATACAATAAATTATGATAATCTCACAATTTAATTGCTACACCATGCAGGTCTTTTTTTTTATTATTATTATTGAGAAATACACCATTCAGGTCTTATCTTGACAAACCTACCCATCTGCTTGCATTGATCATTTATAACTTTATTTTTATTTAAAAACATGTTGTTGGGCATCTGCGTTCAATTGATGGACTTGCATGTGCTGTGTATTATGTAAATTAAATCACACATGTACTGGCACATGATATATACAAGATAGTCTGAGATGTTTTACTTTGACTTTAACTAGTCTGTTTTAATTATATGATTTGCATTTTTATGATCTCTTATTTCTTTTTCATTATATATAAATGCTGAAAGTTACAAGTAATTTATATGTTGATTTTGTAACAACTAATAAATAGAATATTGAGGATTGATTATGAGATATTTTTCAATTTATTATAAATATATGGAGAAAGATATATCATGCATTTCTCATGACAAAAGTTCTCAATATGGAGTTCATCACATTGTTAGGGATGCTCTTGGCAATTGCAATATCAGTGCTCTTTGCGAGGCATTTGAACTCTAACCTCAAAGGTACATTAACAAATTGGCCGATCATTGGAATGCTTCCTTCCCTACTCCTCAACCTTCATTGCTTCCTGTTATGCGAAAGCATGAAAGAAAATCAAGACAACCAAAGTTTAACGTGGTTCGGCAAAAATACCTACGTCCACGGGAGGCAACTATTGCATTCACAGGAATGGTTTTACAAGAAGAAACAGAGCATGTTTCGCCCACGTGATCCATGCAGCCAGCCCATGCATCCCATGCGGCTTGATGAATTTGACAATTCATTTCAGGTATTTGTTGACTATTCATGGCGGCTATGCATGAGGTGGACTAAACCAACAAATCTCCACCTCCACCTCATGTGGAACAAGACTCCTTCACACCTGCAATCTTTCTACAAATAGCAAGCTTCCTTCAAAAAAAAAAATTGTTGCTGCCTCCAGTAGTGCCTTTAGGCACTTGGAGCTCGTGAGATGTTGATCAAGTCCAAACAATGTTGGAACTTGATCCCTGTAACTACCTTTGTAAGCATATCTGCAGGGTTATCTGCAGTCTTGATCTTTTGCAGAAGAATACTCCCTTCTTCTACTATTTCTCGAATAAAATGAAAACGAACATCAATATGCTTCGTTCGACTGTGATGAACTTGGTTCTTTGCCAAACAAATGGCACTCTGGCTGTCGCAGAAAACTTCAACATTCTTCTGCACAATTCCCAAGTCTTTAGTTAATCCATGAAACCAGATTGCTTCCTTGAAAGCTTCCGTTACTGCCATGTACTCTGCCTCTGTAGTAGACAAAGCAACTGTTGACTGTAGTGTTGATCTCCAACTCACTGGTCCTCCTGCCATAGTGAAAACATAACCAGTAGTAGATCTGCGCTTGTCAAGATCTCCAGCATAGTCCGAATCCACATATCCGACTAGATGCTTACAACTTTTCGTATCTCTCTCGAACTTTAAACCAATATCTACAGTACCATGAATATACCGTAGAATCCACTTCACTGCTTGCCAGTGGCCTTTACCGGGGTTGTGCATGTAACGACTTACCATACTTACAGCATGTGAAATGTCAGGTCTGGTACACACCATAGCATACATCAAGGCACCAACTGCATTTGCATATGGAATATTCTCCATTTGCTTCTTCTGATCTTCGGAATTTGGTGACATTGATGAACTTAGCTTGAAATGTGGTGCCAATGGTGTGCTCACAGGTTTTGTGTCATTGCCGATGCCAAAAGTTTGAAGAACTTTCTTCAAGTACTGAGTCTGAGTCAAACAGATTTTGCCTTTGGCTCTGTCTCGAGTTATCTCCATCCCGAGAATTTTTCTGGCTTCTCCAAGATCCTTCATTTCAAACTCTGAGCTCAATTGAGCCTTCAACTTGTTGATCTCCACCTTGCTTTTAGATGCAATTAACATATCATCTACATATAAAAGCAAATAGATAAATGTACCATCTTGAAGTTTGCGATAGTAGACACAATGATCAAACTGACTCCGGGTATATTTTTGCCCTTGGATGAAGCTGTCAAATCGCTTGTACCACTGTCTCGGTGACTGCTTCAGGCCATACAATGACTTGCTCAACTTGCAAGCCCAATTCTCTCTTCCTGGTACTTTGAATCCTTCTGGTTGAGACATATATATCTCTTCTTCCAAATTACCATGCAGAAAAGCAGTTTTGACATCGAGTTGGGCTAACTCGAGATCAAATTGTGCAACCAAAGCCAATAATATTCGAATTGACGAATGTTTAACAACAGGTGAGAATACCTCATTGTAGTCAATTCCTTCCCTCTGAGCGTAGCCTTTTGCTACCAGTCTGGCTTTGTACCGGATATCGTCGGAGCTGGGAGAGCCTTCCTTCTTTGCGAAAACCCATTTGCAGCCAATTGGTTTCTTTCCTTTCGGAAGTGGAACCAACTTCCACGTCTGATTCTGATGGAGTGATGTCATCTCCTCATTCATTGCCATTTTCCACTTATCACTTTCCATACTTCGACTAACATCTTTGTAATGGTATGGAATATCATCTCCGGTGACTGGCAATGCATATGCAACCATGTCAGTGTACCGAGCAGGTTTGCGAATTTCTCTCCGTGGTCGACTGGTGGCAATTGATTCTGGTTCTTGACTGATGTCTGGTCCTGGAGCCTCCACCTCAACTGAGATTTCCTCCTCGTCTTCTTCAGGATGGCTGGATATCTCTGCTAACTTGCCAGGAGTTACTGGAATATCTAACTCCACCTGCTGAGGCAAATCTGGATCTCGATTTTTTTTATCAGAAACTGTATGCTTTAACATCACAGATTCATCAAAAGTTACATCTCGACTTTTTACAATCGTTTTTGTCTCAGGATTCCATAGTCGGAAAGCCTTAACTCCTTCACTAAAGCCCATGAAAATCGCTTTCTTGGACCTAGGATCCAGTTTGGATTCCTTCACATGGAAATATGCAGTGCATCCAAAAATGCGCAGAGAATTATAATCGGAAACAGGGTGTCCAGACTATACCTCCTTGGGAGTTTTGCCATCTAGTGTTGTTGCCGGAAGTCTATTGATGATATGAGAGGCATATGACAAAGCTTCAGCCCAAAATGCCTTGCTTAGTCCAGAATGAGATAACATGCAACGAACTTTATCTATCAAAGTACGATTCATGCGTTCAGCAACACCGTTTTGTTGTGGCGTGCCTGGGACTGTGAAATGTCTGACAATCCCTTCATTCTCACAAAATTTCTGAAATGGGTCTGACTTGTATTCTCCTCCATTATCAGATCTGAGCCTCTTAATCTTCCTTCCCGTTTGGGTTTCTACCATTTTCTTCCATATAAGAAAGATATCTTGCACTTCATCTTTATGCTTCATGGTATAAACCCAAACATAACGTGAAAAATCATCAATGAAAGTAACAAACCAACGTTTACCTCCCAATGAAGCATTTTGAGAGGGTCCCCAAACGTCGGTATGAACATAATCCAATGTTCCTTTGGTGCGGTGGATTGAAGTGCCAAACTTGACTCTCGTTTGCTTGCCTAAGATACAGTGCGCGCAGAAGTCAAGTTTCCCGATTTTTGCACCTTTCAGAGAACCTTGCTTTATCAAGGTTTGAAGAGCTTTCTCTCCAACATGTCCGAGCCGCATGTGCCAAAGTCGGGAAGTGTCTGATGAAACATCCTTAGAATTGGTGCAAGCTGAGACACTTCCGATTACTGTGTGTCCGTCAAGGAAATAGAGATTTCCTTTCTGAGTACCCTTCATGGCCAAGAATGCTCCACGTACAACTTTCAGAACTCCACCTTCAATGGTTACCTTGTAACCGCTGGAATCAAGGACGCCTAGTGAGATCAGATTTTTCTTCAGATCTGGGACATATCTGACGTCCGTGAGCCGTCTTGTTGTACCGTCATGCATCTTGAGACGTATAGTTCCAATACCCTTTGTTTGGCAGGTATTGTTGTTGCCCATGAGCACGACTCCGCCATCGAACTCATCCAGTTTTGAAAACCAACTTCGATTCGGACACATATGATAGGAACATCCAGAATCTAATATCCATCTATCAGACTGATTGTCTATAGATGAAACGGAGAATGCAGAATCTTCTTCAGCCTTCTGTGCCACATTTGCAGTTATCTTGTCCTTATTTGGACAATCTTTCTTCCAGTGCCCCTTTTGGTGACAATAGGCACATTCATCCTTGGCAAGACGTTGACGTGATGAATGTCCTTGTGACTTTGAGCGAGATCGGCCTCGCCCACTGGATCTATCAGATCTGTTGTTAGCCCTGCCTCTGGATACTGTCAAGGCTGCTGGTGATGCTTCCTTGTGATCGCGTTGGTCCTTCCTTCGATACTCGTTGTTCACCAAAGCATTTGAAACATCACTGAATTTAACCTCATCTTTACCATATAGCAAAGTTGTTGTTAAATGTTCATAACTTTCAGGCAAAGAGTTTAACAACAATAGTGCTTTATCCTCATCAAGAGGGTCAACATCAAGATTTAGTAGATCAGCAAGAATCTTATTGAATTGATCAAGATGCTCACTCATTGGAGTACCTTCCTTGTACTGAAAACGATAGAGCTTCTTCTTCAGGTAGAGGCGGTTCTCTACGCTTTTCGTCATGTACTTGTCCTCCAGTTTCTTCCAAAGACTTATTGCCATAGTCTCTTTCATGACAAAGTACTTCTGATCTTTGGCCAAACAGAGTCTGATTGTACCACAAGCTTGACGATTTACAAAATGCCAATCATCATCGGACATATCCTTGGGCTTGACTTCCAAGGCGATATGTGATCCTTCCCTGAAGAGTAGATCTTGAACTTCGCATTGCCACATGCCAAAGTTGTTGGTGCCGTTGAATTTCTCCACCTCGAACTTTGCATTGGATATCGAAGTTCTTTGCCAAGGCTTGCTAGTGGTTGGGATTTCTTCCGCCATTAAGACTGAAAATATGTATGACGCTGAAAAGTGTTGGAAAAATGATAAACAACTCCAACTAAGCTATATCACTAACTTAGGAGTTGAATCTGCAGAAACGGATTGCACGGCTGCGTCCGGAACGGTCGAAAATGGTGGAAACGAGTCTGACTTTGCTGAAATCAGACAAAAATTAGCCGGATAAACAGTATCAGGGAAACAATGCGGGCTGGAATGAATAGTGGCGGGCCGAAATAGTGCGGGCTGGAATGAATAGTAGCGGGCCGAATAGTGCGGGCTGGAGTGAATAGTGCGGGCCGAAACAGTGCGGACTGGAATGAATAGTAGCGGGCCGAATAGTGCGGGCTGGAGTGAATAGTGCGGGCCGAAACAGTGCGGGCTGGAATGAATAGTGGCGGGCCGAAACAGTGCGGGCTGATGAACAGTAAGTCGGATGAATAGTTAAGCCCGAATGAATAGTGGGTCGGGTAGGATCCGGGTCCGAATGAACAGTCGTCTTCTTCACCCGGCTTCTTCTTCCCTGCGCTCTGCAACAGAGATTTTTCCAGAAATTTTTTCTAGACTTTGAACGGCTCCCGGGGACTCGTTTCTTGTCCGTTTTTCTCGCCGTTTATTGCGTTAGATTCCTGGAAACGAGAGCTACCTCCACGGATGATCAGAAAACAATTCCGATCACTGATACAGAATCTCAAATTTTTCGATGAAATTTCGAAAAAATCGACCGAGTGTCCGTTTTCTTCCAAAGCTTCACCTAAGCTCTGATACCAATTTGTTATGCGAAAGCATGAAAGAAAATCAAGACAACCAAAGTTTAACGTGGTTCGGCAAAAATACCTACGTCCACGGGAGGCAACTATTGCATTCACAGGGATGGTTTTACAAGAAGAAACAGAGCATATTTATAGAGCATATTTCGCCCACGTGATCCATGCAGCCAGCCCATGCATCCCATGCGGCTTGATGAATTTGACAATTCATTTCAGGTATTTGTTGACTATTCATGGCGGCTATGCATGAGGTGGACTAAACCAACACTTCCATGATTGGAGTACTCGCATTCTAGCTCGAAATGGTGGCACTTTCGTGTTTAAAGGCCCCTGGTTTACCAACATGAACATGATTTGGACTTGTGATCCTGCCAATGTTCGTTACGTCTCCACATCTAACTTCTTAAATTTCCCGAAAGGACAAGAGTTTCGAGAGATGTTTGATATACTAGGAGCTGGCATATTCAACTCGGATTCAGAAGCTTGGCTCTCTCAAAGAAAATGCAGCCAAGCTCTAATCAGTCACTCTAGATTTCTTCTCTACTTAAAGACCCTTAGTTTGAATATGTTCGAGAAAGGGCTACTCCCTTTCTTTGATCACGTTGCGAAGAACGACTTGGTGGTGGATTTGCAAGATGTTTTCTTTCGCTTTGCATTTGATATGACTTGTTCATGGACCACTGGATCTCACCTTGGTTGCTTGGCCATTGAGTTGCCAGAGGTTCCAATTGTGGTTGCAATTGATAATGCTTTCAAGGCAATTTTTAAGCGACATTATAGGCCCAAAATCATTTGGAAGTTGCAAAGGAGGCTTGGAATTGGCATGGAACATAACATAAAGAATTCAAGGAAAGTTGTGGACGATTTCATTACAGAGTGCATCACTAGGAAACGAGAACAACTTAGTGAAACAGCTACGAAGAAGAAAGATGGCGTAGAAGAAGAAAAGGTTGGCATTGGTGGTACCAGTACTGCTGCAGCTGCTGATTTATTGAGTCTTCTCATGGAGGAAGATGGTGACAAATCTGATAAATATTTGAGGGACTTCATCTTCTCTTACCTTATTGCAGGGAACGACAGCATATCGATAGTTCTAACTTGGTTTTTCTGGCTTTTGTCACAGAACCAAAGTGTAGAAACTAAGATAATAGAAGTACTCAAGCTCAAATCACCTATATATAAGGGGACAAGGAAATTATTCAACATGGAAGATGTAAGTGAATTAGTTTATCTTCATGGAGCTTTTCATATATTCAATGGGAAGAATGGAAGGGATATGGGGAGAAGATTGCTTGGAATTCAAGCCTGAAAGATGGATTGCTAATAATTCACAAAAAAGTGAAATAAAGTATCACCCTTCTTACAAGTTCCCAGCATTCCATTCAGGACCTAGGACTTGCCTTGGTCTTAACATTGCATTTACTCTAATGAAAATGGTCGCAGCAACTTTACTATATAATTACCATATCCATGTGGAACAAGGCCATCCTGTGTATCCTAAACTTTCTTTAGGACTTTATAAGGAGCATGGCTTGATGGCTAAGATCAAAAGAAGAGAGCTTTGATTATTAATTATCATTCAAATATTTCAAAGTCGTATTGTTTAATGCTATGATCTATCTATAGCTAATATTAGGTTTATATATATGCACTATTGTGAGTTTTCCAATAATTTGTAGTGTGTGTATCCTCTCCTTCTCTTGGATGGAGCTTCATAAATTAATTTAATAAAGCTAATCATGATAATTCGTATAAAAGAAAAGAACAAAATCTCAAATTTTCTTTTGCATTTTCCTTTCATTTATCTTTTTTATTAGAAAATTATTTTCCATGTTAGTTTACAAAGGTTGTAAGCATCACCCTCTCCAACCTTTTTTCAATTCATTTATTTTTTTCTTCCATTACTTGTCATTATTTTAACTCAATTAATTGTATTTAACTAGGAATAATGTCCCCTATTTACAATGAATTTGTACTTTCTTTACTTTGACAAAATTTCGGCCATTCAAGATTACAACAATTCTCTATTTCTATAATACATCTCACCATTTGCATCATATATCATTTGGAAAACATGCAAACACAACTAAAGGCCCTCCTAAGAAACAAAGATACAATTACAAGATACAAAGGGCACATAAGACCTAGGCAACAAGGACCATAAGCCCACGACAAGACAATGGAGAACCAACAACACCCCATTTAGTAGTATCCAAGCTCACACCCGGCTATCACACGCCCACCCCAAGACCACATGGCAACCCTATTTATTATGTTAATAAGGGGACTTGGGGAAAGGGTGCCAACAGCTAGAGCAAGTGCACATTAGCTTACTTTGACAAAGTTTGAGTTTGATAACTAACAATAGAGAAAAATAAGAAAAGAAAGAGGAAGCAGTGAAGAGAATTAGAGGAAAATGAAAAGAAATGAGATAATAGAGAAGAATACAAAGTGATAACAACCTTTCTATAGAACTTGAAGATGACAAAACAAAGAATCCAAGTTTCCTTAATATAAGCAAGCACAATGATTTCAAGGCTTATTGTGAAATAATATACCAGGAACCCAATGCATGAGAACAATTGAACAATCTCATGTAACCTATCAAATGTAGGAAAGCTGTAACATGGTAGGAACCTACCTTCTTCACTTGGTTCTTTGCTATAGTTTTCAGCCATCTAAAGGAAGTCACTAATCACCACTTTGATTCCCACAGTACTTCAGTGACAAGCAAATAAAGCTACCATTCTTGCAAGTTTACATCAGCAGCTTCCTTTTCGTTTGATCAATATAACAGTTCCTTGAGTATTCACATTAAATGGGAATGCAATAGCGAACTTTTTGAATGCTGCACGTTATCAAAATACATCATATTAAGCAATTTTCATCCACAGAACTAAAGTTGCTCTTGAGGAGTAATAAATGTAAATTCTGCGCATAGTTAAGTTAACCTATCATGTGGAGCTTTTTCCATCAACAGCTTCCTTGAGTTTTCGCCCTAGTGCGAAAGCCAACGGAGGGGGCACAGCATTTCCAATCTGCCTATGCTTGCTTTGAACGTTGCCAGAAAAGTGATAACTATCTCGAAAACCCTTTTAGCCACATTTAAAAAAAAAAAAAAAAAAAAGACAAATACGTGTGAGGTATATAATGTGAGAGAAGCATTTTAAGGACCCGGGCAACAAACAATATTATCCACAAAAGCATATAGAATATAAACAAAAAAATGCATCAAATAACTTGATGAGGATCAGGAAAAGAAAATTCATTGCTCACTTGAGATCGAGCACACTCTCGAACTGTGAGAATTCTGTCCTGGTCAGGGTGAAAACACATCCCCACCTTTCCCATTGGCTGAGGATCTGTGATAGAAGTTGGAAAGTTTCCTTCCCAATCCAATCTCCCAAACAGACCCTTCCACTGATTGTGCCTCTTTGCTGTGTTGGGTAAGCACCATGGTATCAAATCCTCCACTTGTCCATTGGATAGTGTAACCTACATTTCAGAATAGTCATATTAGCATTTTGTTACTACTCTGATAAAACAGCAAATGATAATTGATGTACCAAAAAACGCAACAATTCGTTAGAATTGGCACCTTTTCATCTGGGAGGTCACGCCAATCTGCACCTGGTCTCTTTGGGATTCTCTGGCATCTTATAAGATTTAGCTCATTCATTTCTTTTGAAATGTGATCAGACAGTAGCATTGCATTCCCTCGGATTTGCCTTTGGAACCAAGAACTAGGTTCCTTTGAATACTATGATCAACAAAAAGCAGAAAACAGTAAGAGCTCAAAGCATACATACACACATAAACACTTAGACATATGTATGGACGGATGATTAAGAATCAGCAGATAAGCAGAATTCGCAAAAAAAAAAAAAAAAACTCACTGTCATTTCTATCTTAGATGCTCCATTTTCAACTGGTGGGAGATCCCCTATCGTATCCCTCACAGTAATTGCACGGAAAGGGGCTCCACCAGCAGTACTACAAACAGCAGCATACTGCACACCTCCAGGCAAAGCAATTTTCAGCTGGGGACTTGCAAAAACGTGCATTGGTTCAGGCCATTCAGGCAGAGTCTCATGTGGAGAGGCTGCCCATATAAATGCTCGTTTGCGAGACTGAGAAACACCAAATGCTCCAGCCTCAAGAACACCAAATCTCACCTGAATAAAAGAGGTCTAGTTTAAAAAAATGCATCAGCAGAAAAAGCATCTATAACAGTACATTTACAAAAAAATCTGTGAGTACCTGATAACCCATTTCAAGTAATGAAGCCAAAGCTAAACGAAATGTCTGTCCTTTATTGAAAGACACAAAGTTCCGAACATTCTCTAGGAGAAAGAACCTTGGACGGAAGTATTCCGCAAAAGATAAGAATGCCAAGATCATCTCACATTGCACTCTACTCCATGTGCTTTGATTAAACCTATTCATTCCAGAGAAACCCTGCAAAAAAAGGACTTCCATAAAACATTAACATTTTCATTTCTTAATTGTACTTGCTCTCAGAGACGGAGGGCAGGAAGAGGGGAAAATAGATGGAAGTGTAAGAAATGACAAATGATATGGAAAATAATATTAACACAGACCTGACATGGAGGCCCTCCGTTAATGAAATCCACTTGACCAGGCAGGGGCAAGTTGTTAACCTTCTCCTCACTAAGTTTTGCAGCAAGTTCAGCAGCCTCAGGAGTTGAAATACAGTCATCTGTATCTGCACATTTTTCCATTATAGCCCTGTGAAAAAACCCATTTGTTACTAAAATATAAAAAGAATGCGCGGAGGGTTAAAATAACATTTCATCATTATTCCAACCAAGAGATTAACTGAATGAAAAAGCAACAAAAACTTTAACATATTGCACATAAACACTAGGCATTAGCCATGGAAAGAAGATTATTTAGTGCCTGTGTCTGAACTGGTTTTCTGAATATGAGCCAAAGATGTACAAAAATAAAATCATATCAATTATCAAAAACCGATTGAGTCTTAAGCAAGTGTTCACCTCAATATCACATTGCAATTATCAACAAACATCAAAGAATCAGGATGATTATGGACAAAAGCCTCTCCAGCAGGCTCTTCATACTCAATTGCCCACTTGGTAAATGAAACCCCTGCAAGTATTTAAGCAGAAATCCATTAATTTTTATTTCTGTTTCACTGGTAATCCAAGCAAGTGTGTTCTGATGTTGAATCTTGAATGATGATAAAGAAGAGGACTTTACCAGATTTCTGCAATCCCTCAGACAAGCCACCACAACCTGCAAAAATGTCTAGAGTAGCTAATCTATTTTTCTGAGATGCATTATTCCCTTGTGTAACTTCACATTCACTTTCTCCTTCTTTACACTTTCCCTTTTTCTTCCTAGAAGCAGCATCCTTTAGCATTGCAAACTTCAGCTTGCTATTAGCAGGTAACTGTTGGAGAAATCGTCTTCAGTAATTATACAGAAAGATACATCTATAGCATATGAAAATTTAACGGAACTAGATGGCGCATTTGGGTGTTTGTGTAAAAAATGTATTACCTGATTTATTGTCCCTTTAGCAGGATCATACAGATGCTCACAGAAGAAGATATGTTCAAAAATACCAGGGCCATCAAGAGATGGAAGATCATGCTTTTTCCTAATTTCACATTTCCCTTCTACTTTGTCAACAGGAACACTATGTATTTCATCACTGTAATAAACCTGGGATAATAGCCATTCAAAATATGAATCAAGATATGCCTCATCAAGTAAACAAAGGTAAACCAGCAGAACAATATAACTTTCCTTTAAATTAAAGAACGAAATGCAATGCAGAAAATTGTAGACACACTGAAGGGTGCACTCACTTGCAGGATATTGGGAAGGAACAATGTATACAGCCTTATCTTCATATTGATGAGGTTGTTTCCAGATTGGAGCCCAATGATACCAACATTTTTGCTTAGTGAACTCTAATCAAGACATCTAATGTAATTGATGACACTACCTCATGGATTAACACACATAGGCCTCTGACTGTTTGTCCACATAGACGACAGGGCTAACCCCCAAAAAGCAGTGTCCATAACACATGACTAATTGCAATAAATGGCAATGCGTAGGCAATTCAGAAATAAATGAAGTTAAATTTTTAAATAGCTCTTACTTCTCTAATATCAGATGTGTATGCCTTCTCGGATGAAATATCCTCTGGTCTGAAAAACCTTCGAACTTTAACACAGGTAGATCCTGGGGTTGCTTTTTTGGACACTTTTGGGACTTCAATATCCAGCAAACAGCATACAGCATAAGCCTTTAACCCCACATTTCTTCCAGATTTGAATGTTTCCTGTTCCTCAACATTTGTTTCAAAGAGATGAGCACTTACATAAACAAAGTCACCAACAACGTATTTGATTCCCTTGTAGACAAAACTAGTCCTGGCAGAATTCACTTCAAATACTTCCTTCTCCATCTCAATTTTCTTTATTTTGCATGAGCGGCAAACTCCAGTTCCAAGACCCATAGAATCAGTGGGAAGACTGAAAAAGGCACCTTTTTCAGGCCAATACAAGCTTTTGCAGTAGTAACCCATTGGTAATCCTTTACTTTTTCTCTCTGCAGCTTGCGCCCTGTCAATCTTATCAGCATGAGCATTATCCTTCCTATGCTGATATCCCCAGGGCATCAACCTGATATCCACATTCACTGTTTGCTTAACACAACCCAGTTCAAACTCTATACATTTATTTGTCAAGAACACTTCTCTTTCATTAGCAGTATTTCCCAGAATTGTCCAAGGTCCGTTCTCCATGACTACTCCATGAACCATTTTTTTACCATCTAACGTTTCAAACATATACTCCACAAAATAGATAACTTGCATTTCCTCCTCATCATCAACCTCCACAATTACAGCACCTCCAACGGAAAGTTTTTCTCCATGAACTAAGGCACATTTGTAGAGAGACTCACCAGAAGAAGTTTTTCCCACTGGTTCCCCTTCCCATCTAGTTTCTTGATGATTGCCCTTTGATTTTACTGTTTGCGGTGTTGAATGCACTATTGAATCTTGGAGCAATACCTTCTCTTCAACCTCTGCCTCCTCATTCTCTTCTTGTTCATCAACATCTTCATCCTCTTTTACTTCAGTGTTATCTCTCCCTTCAGGATCTTCAGGTGAGTAATTTGAGTAATAGTCACCCCAAATCCTGTTAATCAACCTTGTTGTAGTTGCCTGCATTGTCTTCCTTTTCGATATGGCAGGTCCTAATGCTGCTCTGGGATTCAAGTTCACTTCACATCTGATTTTGCTCAACCCTTTCCTCACAACCAATTTCGTGTGGTGTCTCTCCTCCATTTTTCCTGAAAGACCAGTTATAAAAACACATTTCTTGATATTTTCATTAGGATAAACAGAAAATAGTCGCAGTATAATTTGCCCATGGACAACCACATATCTCTCGACCATTGCTGGATTAGATGAAATGTAAGCTGTGTGATCTTTCTCAAATTCTGCCACTCTCTTAATGACATCTGCAAAAGAGAGCCGACATACCCGTGCCTGCTCCTCCAACAATGCAATTATGCTTATTGCTAGCCTTGAAGTTTTCAGAACTGGTTCATACCATGGAGCATACTGCTTTGAAGGTCTCCCGAGTGTATACCTGAATAAAGAAGAGAAAAAAATTATTTATCAGAATTTCAACCAATTCATAGTAAAAAGAAGGTTTGATGCAATAGGCAACAGAAGGCAAGTCGATAAAATAGGAAATTCTGACATACCAGGACATATCTGTTCGGATGGAGGTGATTATCATAGATGATCCAAACTCAATCACCCACTCCTTTATTGCACTCAAATATATTGGTACTCCATCAATATCTTGATTTCCTGAAACACTTGACGAAGATTGAATTAGATCAACATCGGGACAGAAACCACCATCCTCTACTTCATTCATGATCCCAGAACCAAATATTGTTAAATCAGTTTCAGCATCAGAGTTCAACGGAAGGAGCTCCAAAGATATTAGTCTAGAATCAGAGTTGTACAGAGACCAGTCATGAAGCACATTTTTGGAAAAGTTCCTAGGGACAAACATGCTGTCATCACTGTCAACAACAAGATACTCATCAACCTCCTGAAGAGTGGTCTTATAATATGCAGGAAGAGGATAGTCATTTGCAATCTCTTTTTCATTGATCTTGATATAGTAATCTTTGGAGGCAGAGGTTGAGCGCTGATTCCTTTTCTGTCTCTGGTTCCTTTGCTGTTTCATTGACTTCCAGTACTCCTCTTCTTGCAATAACCTTGCCAACTTCACATCTTCGTCTTCCTCAACAGTGTCAGAGGGTTGACGAGACTGATCTAATTCTTCTCCCCCGTCCTTAAGCTTCAAACTACCAGAAGATGAGACATTTATAGGCATGCTGAACTCTCCATGCTTCCTACATTCATCTCTAAGAGCAACTAGAGCAGGTAGCTCAGAAAAAGCCTGATCGGTTGTTGTGGATGTCTCATCCAAACCAATTAGTTGGTTATAGACAAACTCGCCCTGTGAGATAAGAAAATCCCGAGCAGACATCCCACCAGGAAAGCCCCTACTTCCACTCATGGAACGAACAACGCCGGCAAGGAGTTCATCAAGACTCGGGTCAGGGCTCCCTCCGAATGACTTGGACAACTTTTTAAAGATCTCAATGCAAACACGAGCCTTATCAAAGAAATGATCGTAGAAGTTCCTGTAGCTTGCTGCAGGTTTCACACAATCATAATCAGCAACTTCTGTCGAGATCCATATTGTAGGGACTCCATCTTCATACCCAGATATTGCCCATGACTCTATCCGCCCAAACCCCTCACATTTGAAACCCTTTTCCTTTGCTTTTTCTAAATTTTCATCCCAAGGCAAGATAAAACCAGAAATAAACATGTCTTCAACTTCCAACATCTCCACGGGAAGAGGGTTTCCGTCAATATTATGGAAGATGAAGTCTGTCAGTCTTCTACATGACCTGGGATCATCGGGCCCAGGAGTTAAGCGCACGGCACTAATCTCTTCTTCGACCGAACGTTCTTTCTTATTTTCAATGATGGAAGACTTCTCCGAAAGATGGAATGATTTCTCCTTAAAACTTGAACAAGCAGCAGCTCTCTTAGGCATTTTGCGAGAACCAACAGATTCCACAATATTCTCAGGCTCACTTCGCTTCTTTTCTTTTTGGTCAATTGCTATTGACTCATCAACTTCCATTTCATTGTCGAGATTCTTATTCTTTGCAGAAGGAGGAGGCTTTGCTTTTCCTTTGTTCTTGGTCTTCATACCTAAAGAAAATTAGATAAAAGGAAATTGTGAAACCAAACATGTGATAGAAACAATCACTGGAGAGCTGCAAGAAAATCCAAGAAAAGATATAAACTACACAAACAACGTAAAATAGGACCAACGCAAAAGTGGAAGTACCTAACAAAAAGAGAGAAGGAGAGAAAGAAAAGAAGAAGAAAGAACGACGATGTCGATACAAGTGGCACTAACAAAAATGAATCTACAGCATCTTTCAAACCCCAAAACAATGCTATAGTTGAATCATTAGAATTTTCTTGTTGAGTTCGAAAGCTAGGTGATCTTTAAACACAGACTTTCCAATCGCTAATAAATATGAGTAGAGAGTATAACATTATCTCATTATGTCATTTAAATCTAACAATCTCACAAACAAAAAGAAACGAATATCAAAAAGAAAATTAACTCATTGGCTTATTAACCTAAAACAAGTCGGACAGTCTTCAAATTAGGGAAAGCCATATATAGCATAGATTACTACCTTCAACTAAAGATTGTCCTAGAAACGCATATATGTCATAGGCATTTCCTTGAAGAGAAAGAACTCTTCAACTAAAGATTGTCGTAGAAATGGATATATATGTGATAGAAGTTTTTCTTGAAAAGAAAAAACCACAAATGTAAACAAAAGTCATGCAATTTTGACCTGCAAAACCCACAAAATATGCCGAATAGCTATTAAAACCCTTGAAAAAAAAAACATGCAAAACCATCAAATAAAGCTTTCTACTGCAAATAAAATTATCCAAAAAAAATAAAATAGAAACTTTTTTTGGGTACTCCATCAACGTACTATTAGCTAAAACTAGGGTTTCAAAACCGATTCCTATTGCAGGAGCCCCAAAATCTAGAGACAAAGTCTTCATCAAAATAAGGCATTTGTATACCTGAAATCTTGCCACGATTAGGACCGTTGAGTTTCTCAGTTGCAGGAATTGAATCCATTGCAACTGCGGAACCCATTCTCACCAGATGATTTGGGGAAAAAAAAAAAAAAAGAACAGTATTAGCAGAAAGAGATCGAACTATCTACAGCAAAACCTCCCCCCAAAATCAAAACGAACCAGAGGCTTGTGAAAAGCTTGGAGATATATCATTTTACATGAACTCAACGGGCTTTTGTTCTGTTTTTTTGGAAAGAAAATATTGGCGGGAACATTTTGGGGGGAGTTGGAGGCTTGGCGCCACCACCGTTAAGGCTGGAATTTTAAAAATTTCAGGGTAATATGAATGGTGCAGAGTACACTGGGATTTGGGGAGTTTTTATGTTCCATTCCGAAGTTCTAAACTATGCCCTAAAAAAGCCAAAAAGATACGTGTCATAGAAATCTAGGGTTGCTAAAGAAAATTTGCATTTATATTTTAAAAATTGAACAATGCATACACACCGCACCATGTTATCGATGGATACGCCTATGCCTACCTCGCACGACCCTTTAAAAGGAAACATGTATTTATGTACGTAGCGGTATTGACGTCATTTTCTAATACTGGCACCTAATTTCATTAAATATTTTAAGAATGCATATGTATTGTGCAATATTTATAAATGTGCACATATTTTTAAAATATTCAAAAGAAACTAGATGTTAACGTTAAAAATAACATTTACACCTGACGTACATATAGCGTCACCCCTTTAAAAATAAGAGAAAATAATCACCTAATATAATGCGAACGATAGAATGCCTAAATAATGTAATATTTTTTTTCTATTTTGAAAGGAAAAGTGATTGGATCTAGTTAACCAATCAAATGAACGAGAATCAAAAGGTTGAAGGACTCTATGAAACCATAAATGATATAATTGAGGCTATTGAAATTATCATCAAAAGTATAGCTAGTAAGATTTTTTTTTAAATGATGTTGATTTTGTATACCTTCCATCATCATTGCTACGATTATAAATTATAATGTAGCTTTTGTTTCATACTTCTTATTATTTATATGAAATCATTTAAACTTTTTAAATCATAATTATTTTCATGAACTTGATATTTTAAAAGTTGGCAATTAAGAGTTTTAAATGTTTTCACTTTCATGTCATGACAAGCCAAATAGAAGTAACCATAATGCTATAGCTATTAAATAAAATCACATGTGAAATAATATACCCAACTTAGCAATAATATCCAACTATATGGATATTCCTATGCACATTAGTTTTGTTTTACTGGAAGGATTGTGGTTCACATTGATATCTCTTTCAAACTCTTTTAAAAATTTATATAATAGCGTTGTTTCCCATTAATAAATTCAATTGTAGTTCAATCTATATTGATTTAGTTTTTCTTGTTCATTATTTATTGAGGGATAATGTCAGAAAAATGTGAGAAAAGTCTTAATTTCTTCAATTTTGATATGAAAATATAAATGACGGTGTCATCAATGATAATATGAAATGAAAAATGTAAACAAACATTTATTTAATTAATATCATGAATAAAATAATAACTCAGAAAATTTAAATCAAGTAATACTAAAAGTAAGTCCATTTAGACATTTAAAATTTTTCACATCCTAATTTGATTCACAATGACACGCTGGCATTGCTAGTGCCAATTACTCATTGTTAACAACATAAACACTTGCATTTAACTTGTAAGATTAATTAACTTAACATGTCCAATTAGAAAACCAAGATCATCCCTATTTTTGTTTCATTTCTTTCTAATCCAACGTGCTCGAATGACGTAAATTGTATTTGATAATTCATAAATCGTAAGGTTGCATACAATAGAGTACTTAAAAGTAGTTCAACCTTTCCCTTGGGTTCACGTACATAAACAAGATCTTTGTGCAAAGAGTTGCCCTTTTATAGTTGTAATGCCCTCTTAACCAATTTTTATAGTTGCAATTATACTTTTAAAGGGGTAATGACCTCATAACCAACTGTTATAGTTGTAATGACCTCTTAACCTTAAATTAAGTATTATATTAAACTTGTTGTAAATAGATTAAATATCGAAATAGTAATTATATGTACTATACACATATATTAAGTAATATGATATTCAAGTGCTATATGTATCTAAATAGTATATGTATCTAAATAGTATATATTCAAGTGGTATATGTATTCAAATTATATAAATACGTATGTATACTATTTCACATGAATCATGTGGAAGCATAGTTACCTATCTATGTGAGAGCATAATTACTCATTATGTGAGTTGGTAATCTTTTGATGTAAATTTTTCCTATAGATATGAGAGAAATCATGAAGAGAAGTTGTAAGAAATGATGTAGAGAAAATGAGAAGAGAAAGAGGAATAGAAAAAAGATGAAGAGATGGGTTGTAGAAATATTGGAGAGATGACAAAAAATGGAGAATGAAATTTAGCATTTTTCTTTAAACATTCTTTGATTATTTTAATTCAATTTACAATATGTTATCAGCACGAAAGCTTTACTCAATCAAAGAGTTCAATCATAAAAGGTATATCGAAGAAAATTTCATAAATTTTTATCATGTTCATTTATTTAATGTATTTTCAATTACACTACAGTTTTTATTTTTATTTTGATTCCATAGCCTGAAGCTATGTAGAGAAATTCATATAACATGACGCTATATTGATATTTTATTTACATAACTTAAAGTTATGTAGAAGAATTTATAGCTTGAAGTTATATATTAAGAAATATTTTTTTAGCCGAAAGCTATATTTTTCATAACCAGAAGTTATGTTATAATTTCATTTATTTATTTATTTCTCTAACATCTAACGTAACATATAATTTATATGCTCTAACAACATTATAAATTTTCATATGAAATTACATTAGTTTTGTCCTCGGGACCCATATATTTGTAAATTTGTAAATTAGCCTGAAGCTAATATAATGCATTAACACTAACATTTTGTTTTATTATGATGCATGACTAACATTAACGTTGACACTAACATTTTATTTTATTGTGATGCATTATTATACTAACATTAACACTAACATTACAGTGACACTAACTTTTCCTTTTATTATGATGCATTATTATACTAACTTTTTCTTTTATTGTTGAATAATTATTTATGATTAATTGGTTATTTCAATTATTTAATTAGTTTTGAAGATTTGACATTTTGAACTATGGACAAGAAGATATAACCTGAAGTTTATGAACCTCTCATGACAAAAACTCATAACATTTTATTTAAAGGTTCATCACAATTAATTGCATCTGAAGTTACAATATTAAAATCATACGGACCCGAAGTTCATTATGACCAAATGACTAATTGCACTTAATGTTGTAATATTAAAGTTTCATAAGATAAATTATATATTTAAAAAAGACATATTTGAGAAGATAAATTATCTCACGTGTGCTCTTAAAGTAGCAATACAAAGATTGTTTAAATCTTCTCAAGAAAATTTGTGATGAACATTACTATGCTCATCCACTTAAATTTTATATCATTCCCCGAAATGAATGCTACTTTAATGATCATGAATATGACCTATGACAAAGACTATCATCATGGATGAGAAAACGAATATGACAAAGGCCATAATTAAAATTATTACAAGAACCATGATGACTACAATTTGGAACATGGTTACAATCATATATTTGAAATAAATTTATTCCGTTCCACCAGAAGTTGAGTAATTCTATCGTAGCACAAAATAATTTTTTTATTTATGTGTTTGCTTTAGGTGTGGAATGAAAATAATTTGTAATATATTTGTTGTATATCAAACATGTGATTAATCTATCATGCCTCAATAAAGAAAAAGAGGTTAATTAAATTAAAAATATATCCATGGCTTCAGAAGAGTAAATATTATGTTGTCAAATAAAACAAAATTCTCATATTTATAATGTCTTATAATATATCAGATCTAGAAGATCTTGGTTGATTTTAAGATATCTAAAATGATAGATATCAAATATTAAAAGAATATTTATATTGCCTCATTGATTATTTGGAAATATTTAGAAAAACTTATTACTTGAATTTTTGGCTTATTAAATTTTGAGGTCAATTGAAAGGATATTGTGATTAGGAACTTGAAGTTCTTTAACACAATATATTTATTATATTTTGGCATAACTTGTCAAGTCTCTAGGACCACAATGATATTTTAAATAATAACATCATTTGGACAAGTTTCATTTGTTTATATGCCTATTTTATGGCTAGTTGAAATATCATATAATTGCGCAAATTTTTGAAATACTTTTAAAAAAGTTTTAAAGTTAGATGATCTCAACATTAAGTATACTCATAACAGTATTGAAAATTCAATTATTGGAATGATTATCCAATGAAATTGACAGCTGCCGACAGATGACCGATAATTAAGGAAACTTTAATCATTCAATTAGAAATAGTGCATTAAGTTAATAACTTTATAAACAACTTTAACCCTCGTCATTTTGCATCTCAAAGCAAAAGAGAGAAGTTCGTGTAGACAATGACGCAAAATCGATCTAATACCCGAAGAACGGAAGGTGACCACCAATCACATCCAGAAGATGTGTTCGTGAGAAGAGTAATGGATCCAATGGTGATGGTGGATCCTCTAATAAATACTCTAATAGATAATATGTATAATCATGGAGTGAAGCGACGAAGCTTAGATGAAGAAGGAAGATCGCTTATGAAAATTCGTGAGATACACACGTGGCGTTAGACACAACAACAAACAAGCACATTAATAGTGCTTTGGGTCATGATCGGTAGTCTGATTATTAGGGTCATAGTACAACATGTATACAGACAATATTTTTCAGAGTATGTATTCGATAATTTTTGGCACAGACTTTGGGGGTTTGGGTTGCCCATATTAGTTGTATATAAGTATGACTAAGCGTGAGTCACAACTATGTAAATCCATATAAACATAAATAAATATATTATTGATAAATAACAAGGAATACATTGAGTTTTTAGTGATCTGACTTGCCCCCAGAACTTGAAGCTAGTTGGATCAAAAGTTGATTTCGCTCCTCACGGTCAAAAGAATCTCCTAGACCAATATCTTCTTGTTGTAAGGCAAAGTTCTCCTGCCGTAACTCCGCAGTCCCTAACTACAAACACTAGTCTTCTAATGAAGAACGACAATCTCTTGCTTTAATTTCTCGTTCTCATCAGTTAAAGACTTCATCAAATATTTCGTAAATGTTATTTTATTATCTCTATCATTAACTTGTTCAGCCAAGGTCTCTACCTCTTTTTTGAGACAGATAACTCTCTGTCTAAGTTGTCCCAAATTTTGTAACTCCAAGAAAAAGGTATGGTATATAAACGCTCCCTAGAAAAGAGGAAAATAAATTTTATTTCAAAAAATATATATAAAAAATAAATAAAATAATTACCTTGGAAAGTTGGGACAAAGCTTTTAGCGAATGTCCTCAGGAGACAGTAACAAATATTTTCCACCTTAGCTTTAGGAATATCGATAGTACGATCATCATAATTTAGCACAGTGACACCAGACAAAGATTTCATGTCATCTTCCTTATTAGAAGATTTGACTACGTCAGTCTGACTAGAAGATTCGACCGCAGAAAATGAAGAACTAACTTTAGGATCTCTACGAGGACGTTTTGCTTTAGGAGGTTGTTAAATCGATTTCTTTTTCTTAGCTTGCTCTAAAGGAGAACCCGGTACAATAATGGTTGCCGACAGGTCGGTGTTGGGATTAGAATAAGTTACCGTTTCGCCCCTGGCACCAGTTAACGAATCCATTTTATTACCGTAGCAATGAGCCCTTATTCTTTCATCGTTCAGTTTAACTAAATAAATTATAGAGAAACAAGTGCGGTTGCACATGTAATACGTCAAAATTGATGACATCGACCCGACAAAAATTATGCCAATACAACAATTGATGTATATTCTGTTTGAAAAATTTGTCACCAACAAATATAATATTGATGACACAACGACATGTCCAAGTTATTAAGAGTATAACAATTATGGCATGTTGTACAAAGTAAATAACAATGATTATTGTACAAAATGACGTACTATACAAATTAAATTATGTTAATCGTCAATATTTTTGCTTAATATAAAGCAATTTTCTCACCATTAGGGAGAAAAATAGCCAATTCTAGAAAAATGGTGCACAAAATTGCTAAAATGTAATACAAGCTAGTGTAAGGCAATCCTCCGATTATCAAGGGGAGAAAAGAAATATGTCAAAAGAATGACATGTAAAATTGCTTGACATACAACATAAGTTATAAGCTAATGTGAACTAAAAGTTCAAATGATAAGTTAAAGTGAATGATAAATTCACATGATCAATCATATGCAAAAGAATTTGCAAATTAGTTAACCGGTATATTCATCTTTAGTCCCTGAAAGACAATTTACAAATGACACACTTGAAATGTGATTGACCAGTCAAATCAAAGTACACAACTTCCTAAAAGATGAAGTTATAGGCAAATGATTGATAAATATATATACATTTCGAAACAAGAATGAATTGACAAATAAATACACCATAAAAAGTATAGAAGTATCTCTAAAGAGATATAGATTGAGAAATAAACACACCCTGAAGAGGTATGAGAATCTCTTGAAGATATATGAATTGAAGAATAAATTCTCAATCTATTTATATTTAAATCCATTCTTATTTGGAAACTATGGAATGAAAATAATATTGCATTTGATAATATTTTAAAATGTACGTTTGATATTATGGGATCCCAAAATATATAACAACATCGACATTGAAAAAGTAAATATGAGGAAGATCAAATATAGCTAAACTCGTTGAAAAATTGAGAGCTATATGAACCAAAAATTCTAATACCTAAAGAGGTAAATCATGTTAGATATACATGAGGAAATATATTAATCCATGGATAATCATATTATACATGAAAATCTCATAAGAATTTATGAGTTATACTTGAAGCTTTAAAATGATAATCCCTGAATGATCTAAAAGGCCTGAAGTACGCACTGCATTAATATTTATATTGATCACTATGCATATATATTTATAATTGCTATGAGTGAGCATTCTAACAATTGACATTAACACTTTATTCACTTTATATATTTATTTATAGTTGCATAGGTTAAGACTCCTAAAAAGTTTATCAAAATATATTTTAAAGGGGGAATTTGAGACAAAAGATCATGGAAAATCAAATTTTTATCTCGACCTACAGATCGAGAATTTTTTCCAAGTGGATTGTTGTCTAATTATCAAATGTATTAAGAGATGTTTGAAGAAAGTTCAAATGGACAAGATAGATCCATTAGATTCCTTAATATTGTGAGATCACTAAAAAAGTGAATAAAGATGATATTCGCCTTCATTAAAATAATAAAAAACTAGTTGGTCTTGAAGTGTCATGCCTGGATGCAATAGATGTTCTTATTTATAAAACCAGAAATTGTTTTCTCTGTTAACATATTTGCAGGATATAGCTCTACACTAGATTAAAATGGTGCTAAGCATGCATTATGTTATGTCTAAGAAAACAAACAATACAAGTTTATCTTATTCAAGAAAGATAAAGATAAAATTAGTTGAATATGCAAATGCTGAATATTTGTTAGACCCTCACCATGCTCGATCCCAAGCACAATCTCACTTATTGTGATATTGTCATATCACGGAGATCTGTAAAGCAGACAATAGTTGTTATATCTTCAAATCATCCAGAAAAGTATTGCAACTCCTGAAGCAAGTCAAAAAATGTGTATGGATCACATGAATGATCTTAAATCAAAAGCTATCTTACAATGTTATAATAAGATAATGCAACACATATTGCATAGTAATAAAAAGATTATATTGAAGCCAACAGAGCCAGATATATTTTATAAAAGGTCTTCTTCACATATGAGCTATAAAAGACTGACAAATGAGATCGAACAACTTATTTATCAAAATTTTGCCAATTACAAAGAAGATTATATACAATATTGAGATGCATCAACTCAAAGATATTCCAGACAGAGAAATAGAACTGAATTCCCCATGTCATCTTGAGGGAGAGAATTAAAAATGAGTTATTGCTTAGTTCACTGTACTTTTTTTTTCCTTTGCTATGGTTTTGTCCCATTGAGTTTTTCTGGTAAGGTTTTAACGAGGCAGTCTTAACAATGTAAGATTCCAATAAAACATTGCACTCTTTTTCCTTTACTAGACTTTTTTCTACTGGATTTTCTCTAGTAAGGTTTTAACGAGGCATATTCTACAATGATAGATATTCAAAGGGGGAGTATTGTAAATATGTTGAATATCCAAATAGTAATGACATATACTATACACATATCTCAAGTAGTATGATATCTAAGTTGTATAAATACAAATATATACTTATCTCGTATGAATCATGTGAGAGCATAATTATTCATCCATGCGAGAGCATAGTTACCTATCATGTGAGTTGATGATTTTTTTGATATAAATCTATTCCTATAAATATGTAAGAGATCATAAAGAGAAATTGTAAAAAATAGTGTAAAAAAAATGAAAAGAGAAAGATGAATGGAGAAAAGATAAAAATAAATAAATTGTAGAAATATTAAAGAAATGATAAAAATAGAAAATAAATTTTAACATTTTTCTTTAAATATTTTTTGATTATTTTAATTCAGTTTACAACAAAAACATCTTTTCTAATGGCTACTTCTTAAATAGTAAGCTCCTAAAAATTTGACTACATCTTGTTATTGTAGACATTTAATATTTTTGTCCACAGACATCTTTAGTTTCCTTATTTTATTGAGAAAATCGCATTTATGGGCTCATTTTACCACGCTATATATCTAATTGGCTAGATCACATAAAAAAAATTTATTAACTTTTCATATTGTAAAACTCTTGTCTGTAAAATAAGTTGAACCATTTATCGAAATGGGGGTACCCTACTTATTTTGTTCAATGTTGAATCGACAGCGACGTAAGTTGAATTAACTTATTTTTTTTTGACATGTCACTGATATGGAGCTCGAAGGGGATGTGATATTAATCTGAAAAATATTCTAATGGGATAATGATGATAAGTTTATTTTCTCTCATGCAATAAACGAATTTCAATTTATATATGTGCTTGTGGAAGCTTAGAATATGCTATAAACAACCAAATACAGATATGAATCTAAATGGGTACGGGGCGAAGTAGTGAGGCACCCGATTTTGGTTCAAATACTTTTGTCTCAGGGTGGTCTGGTTCTATTAAATGAATTATCTCCACATAAATATATAAAAATAGAAACGAATGGGGCTAGAAATGATCTATATCTCTTATATCAATGACACTAAATGGATGTTAGATGAATGGATTTAGGATACGAATAGAAGATGAGCTGCCAAGGAAGCTTTGGGTTCGGTGGATTAAGTACAAATCAAGTTTGTGTCATGAGTTCTTTTGTGAGAGCATAGATCAAATATGGGCAAATGAATCTCTTTTGAGTCGCTTGTATTTATTTTATGTATCAATGTCTTATTGATGTTGAAATAAAAATTGATTTTTCTTTTTTAAGAAATAAGAATAGATTTGTATTTATACATATATATGCTTTTTTCTTCTTTCAAAATGGATTATTTAGTTTCATTAATTTGAATTTAAAATTTAATTTTGAATTGAATACAAGATTAGAAATTCAAAGTCAATTGAAAATGATAAAATAAAGGTTTAATTCACTTAAAATACATAAAAATAATAGGAAGAAAATACAAAATGATAAAATAAGGTTTGATTCACTTAAAATATGTATAAATAAAAGAAGAAAATAGAGAATCATTAAAAAAAAACATGAATGTAAGAATCTATTAAAACATGATATAAAATTTATTAATGTAGTATTATAATAAAATGACATAAATGAAAAATATAGATATGTGAATATATGTAATATGAAACATCTAAAACTGAAAGATATGACAAACCTAGAGTCTCAATCATAATGAATAAATTAATTATCGTCATACATGATGGATTTTACAATGGGAAAATATTTTAAAATCACTAGTAACCTCCTTTTTTTCTATCATAATTTCTTGAGTATTATATGATAATTTTTTAATTTTCCATTTAATTATGTAAAAATAGATATGGATAGCCTTAAACAACCTCTTATCTCAAATACACAGGAGGAATAGGGATATAGATGGAATATAATTAAATAGAGCCACTTTGGGGTTCTCTCTATGTTTTTTAAGAGTAATGTCATATTGAAATCTAAAATGTACATCTATAGTGTACATAATCACTTTTATGCATTATTAGATTGTTTCGAATTATATGTTGATACATAATTTTACACAATCCAATGATCTATAAATTAAGGTGATGTACACTCTGAATGTACCCTTTAAACCTAACTTTAGCATTTTCCTCTTTTTAATGATCGAAGATATCACAATTGATTGAAGATATCACAAACTATTTGGTATGATTAGGGCTGAGCACTTCACCCGCATACCCAACCCGACCTTACCGACCCGACCAAAAAGTGTCGGGTCGGATCGGGTTTGCAACACTTTATCAGGTAGGTCAAATTTTAAGAGATAAGACCTGATTCAATCGGATCAGGTGTCGGGTTATGCATAAACCCAACCTTTATCACCCGACCCGACTCGTTTTGTTAAATTTTTTTTTATTTTATTTTAATGTTAAAGTAAATCATTATTTTAATGGGGCTCAAAAGAAATTGGATTTGCGATTAGGTGAGGAGAGGAAAAAGAAAATGAGTTTCTAGATCTAAGCAGGGTTTGCGATTGGGAGTGGAGAGGAGATCTGGTGTCGCGAAGCCCCTGATATAGACTGACGTCATGACCGACATAGTGTATTATATACTGTACATACATGTATACAATAGATAGTATACTGTGAGCCTTTACATAGTCTCACAATTCTTCTTAACTTAAGAAATTTTGGCGGCATTTTTCCATAAAATGGACATTTCACAAAATTTGATATACTACAAATCAAATCATATGTATATATATATATATATATATATATATATATATATATATATATATATATATATATATATATATATAATCATTTACAATGTCAACCATTCAGTCATCATATATAACCATTCCATCCATGTATACCATAATCCAAAATACCACCATTGCCATTCATTAATCAAACATTTCATTGTCTAAGTATATCTATCATCGCCAAATATCTTAACAATCCAAAATAACCATTGATATCTTATTTTCCCAAAATAATCCCTCTAGATGGTAATACATATATAATATGTGTGATAATTATATATATATATATATATATATCAAAATAAATAAAACATGTAACCACTTCCCCCAAAATATATGTACATCAACAATGCTATGTCCTAGTCACGTGCTGATCACTCTAAAATTTTTTCTTTTCCTTTTTCTTCTGTACTTGACATGGTGAAGGAAATGGGGTGAGCAAACAACAGCTCAATGAATTTAGCTCTTGACATGACAATCGCATGCATTTAGGGAAACATGATATATCAAATCGTTTAAATGAAAATATTTCAAAGCACATATGCAACATTCATCAAAATGATATACATGCACACAATATATAGTTTATGCTCATTCAATAAACCAGTGCATAGTTTCATCAAAAATTTACCATCTCCCTCCTTCAAGGCAAGAGAGCGGGTCTAACCCTTGTATGACGGTTACAAGGTAGCCACAACCTCTCATTACCCAATTCACAGTCATTTCAAGGATCGCAACTTTTGTTAGGACAGACCTACTAACAATGAGGTTTCGCAAAACCTCATCCAAGTAATTCCTAACAAAATGACATTATTATAAGCTCCAACTGCTAAAAATCAGTTTGCATGATCAGTAAAAACTCAATGCATTACATATAAATATAACATGCATACAATCAAACATTTTATATGTATACAATGTCATACAAGAACTAAATCAAGAAAACTATACTCACAGTGGTTACACGAAGTTTCTAAGCCAATATACCCTCTAAAATCCAGCAACAATAAGCATAAAGGTTACTTGCATTAGCAAATGTCCATCATAATTGCTTCCTCAAAAGCATTTATCCATGCACTTAATCTTTAAATTCAAACACTACAAGTAGGTAATTCAAGCCATAGATCATCATGAGAATCAACTAAACACCATTTAAACTCACCAAAACACCCTTACTAACACTCAAATTTCTCAGCTGGTTTAGCAGCTAAGATGGGGTTATTTCACCATGAAAATGCAACATTTAAGCTAGATTTTAACACCAAAGTACTCACATAAGCACATGGAAACATATGTCAATTTTATTAAAAATATAGAACATTTCTAAAATTATTCTGTTCACATCGACACGTGTAAAATCAGTCATTCTATCATTCTATTACCTTCAACATGTATTTTATTGAGGTTTTACATATTCGCAGAGGCATCCAAAGTCAATTTTACTTACAAAAATCATATATTTAGCTACTAAAAATATCAAAGCATGACCAAAAATCATGATCTTAACATCGAAACGTTCGAACTTCAGTTCTTTACGATTCTATGATCTCAAACCGGAGTTTCACTGGATTCCAATTCCATTTTATTCACTGGATATAATCACAGTACTATTTACAGTACTGTTCACGTTACTGTTCATTAGAAACATGTAAAGTTTTACTAAAATTGTCAAACGGTCTTCAAAAATCATGAAATTAACATCGATGGACTCATAACAGTTCATTCTACCATTCTATAGCCTTAAATTGCAGTTTCATCGGGTTTTAATATGATTTGAAATATCTCAAATATCAAATCTAACTTCCAACAGCCATAAAAATTTCAAATAAACACATAAATGAAATTTAATCACATATTCAGGGCTTCTATAGTCTAGGGGTGTTTTTCAACCTTTCGAACAAATTTTCATTCAAGTTTGGGCAATACCCCAATTTTAAAAACACCGTAAAACTGCTCTCATAACTAAAATTACTCCGCTAGAATCGTCATACACTAGTTAAAGATCAATTTCACGACGAAAAATAGCAAAAATAGCTTACCGGCACGTCAGATTTGGCCGCGAATCCATTGTTTCCCCTTCTTCCCTCTTTCCTTTCTCTTTCTCTTCTTTCTCTACTTTCTTTCTTTCGTTTTCCATCAACTTCTTTCCTTCTTTTAATTTCTTTATTATTTATTTATTTTCTAATACGAGTATTGTTTACGATACTGTTCCGTGAACTGTACCCACAAATGAACAGTAATTTATTTATTTTTTTTAAAATTCATTCATTCTTCTTCTATACACTCAATCCACATGAGAAATACACGTGTTATAAATTAATTTTTATTTAAAATCACATTCCGGACTCACTTTTGACATTTTCATATTTATTTGACACATGTACATATGGCTTTAAAGGTACTTATACATGTATTATACTTTTTAGTGTATGTATAAGTCAACTAAATATATTGATTAAAAGCACGGGGTGTTACATCCGGAGATTGCTAGTGCCAGATAGCTAATCTGGCGAAGATGAGGTGTGTGCCTCCTCCTTTCTTCTTCTTCTTCCTCCTCATTCTCCTTTCTTCTTTTGCAACCGCAAGCCCCCTTTCCTTTTTCCTTCTCCTATCTTTTTTTTATTTATTTTTGCTTATTAAGTTGAGCTAACGATATTGAAACATTTGTGCCCTAAAACATCGATCCAACAAACCTCTTCTCTCTACTTCTGGAGCAACAAAAGAAAAGGCAACGATGTTAATCCCCTGATTCTTTTTTTTTTAAAAAGTTGTATTTGGAGAGGACGGGTGACCCCGACCACCCAACTAACCCGACCTGCGTTAGGGTCGGTCGGGTTTACACCATATTCCAAGGATGGCCATGTGGATCAGGTAGAATTTGATGCCACCCGACTTATCCGGGTCAGGTGAATTTTGAGACTAAGCCCGGACTTGACCTGTGATCAACCCTAGATATGATGGTCAAGAACATTCCTCCACATTGGTGACTAGAGATCAAATCTTAGTTCAAGAAAAATAAATGTTATATATGAATGTGGTGTGGGCCTATGAATTATTTCTTATAAGCATACTCTTAGCTTGTAAGCTATATAGGTTTAAAAGCTTGTTTGTTGTTTAATGGTCCATTTGTTTCTTATGTTATTGGTAGATTTATGGTTATTGTGCTCCCTTTGGAAGTGCACCCAAAAGCCAAGGCTCTGGACCAAGCGAGTGAAAAAATGAAATCATATAAATACTACAAAAAGATTTAAAAAACGAAATTATATAAATTACATTTACTTCAAATCCAAACTCAAACCTTTGTCTATGTCCATAGTGTCCAATTACGACCTATGAGAAGTGGAACAACTAGAGTACTCGCATTTGAAGTTCTTACCGTGCTAACTCGATGATCTTGAGGCGATTCTTTATCTTCTTGTTGATTAGGAGGCGCATCGGTCAAATTGAATCGTTTGAATTCTCGGACGTGTAAGCAGTCAAGTGGAGTTAGTGAAATTTGCTAAATAGAAGCTAAAAGTGGAAAGTAAATAAATAAAAGATTTGAAGTTGAAAGATTTTTTTTTGGATACTCATTAAATGAAAGATTTGATAGATATGTTTACATTTATGATTAAAAATTATTGTTAGTGTAAGATTTAACCAACACCCGTAAGTTATGATGTGGAGAAAATGTGTTGAGCTAGAACCAATCTTAGCTGCCTTCTCACTTACTAGGTACCTCGAACCTATAAGGAAGATAAAAAGAAAATAGGCTGTCGTAAGAAGCATAAGGGTAGTATCGTAAGTCCATTATGAGTTGTCTGAGGGATTGATTTTGCATTAATTGAAGTAATTAATGACTTACCTCACTAATAGGATTCGACTAATGGTGTATTCATAACTTGGCGGCAACACGTGGCGCTCTGCATACGCTCAGTATCCTAGGTATTTTGTGGTGGGTCCCGTGAGATCTGTCATTGATAGTCGCTCTGAGCTCGTCAATCGTGCCCAATACTCAAAGCTCATGAGACACCTAGCTCATACTAATCTATTCTCTCCAAGTAGACATCTTGGCAAGGGCATAACTCGGTACCCCAAGCCGGGGTTATTCCCGAATCTTGTGGTTCACTGATGTCAGACAAGATGAGCCTACTTGTAGACCAGCTCGGTGTGCTAAAAATATGACACAATATCTACCCCTCAAGCTTCAAGTTTCGAAGAAGGTCGAAGTCTTAAGTCAGCTCATCCTCAGTATTTTTGTTAGCTCCTTGTCTCAAGCATTTGTTCGTGCCTCAAGTGTTGCATTGTCATTGATTTTTCTCGCAATTTGTAATGACGCAGATCGTACGACGAAGAGCTGCGACGGTTTAGTTACCTTGTTCAAAAAATGTTAGATTATATTCTCGAGATGTGTATCTGGTACCGTTAGCGACTGTTGCGAGCAAGGGTCCTATTATAAGTAGT
This sequence comes from Paratinospora sagittata, assembly GCA_035771175.1. Lineage (NCBI taxonomy): Eukaryota > Viridiplantae > Streptophyta > Magnoliopsida > Ranunculales > Menispermaceae > Paratinospora > Paratinospora sagittata. Next base: position 31,324,717 of record CM069599.1, read on the forward strand.
TCGACCCGCCATTTGTGTCGGTTTTAAGTCATGTGATCGTATTGTAACCTATATTGCTATCCCTATAGAGGAGTGTGACGTTGCATATGAGGACCTCTTTATCTCTGGAGAGGAAAAACAAAATTGAGGTCGACTTAGAAGAGGAGGTTCTCAACGAGCGGGAGGTCCTTAACGTCTCGCCCATCTAGATTGACCGGTCCCACTGCGTGTTTGGTACCTCCAATCTGAGCAACTCTGGTCGGCCATCAAAGGCAGAAGGCCCTGCAACTGGTAGGTCTGCTAACGTGGATTACTCCAGTGACACGTCCGATAAAAAATTACTGAAATAAGCTCGAATAGCTTTGATGCTTGCTCAACATTCCGAGGAGTGTTGTCTTGAAAGTCCCTCTATTTGATTATCGACCTAGTTGCCCAACAAATGGAGAAGTGGTTCAGCGCACCTACTTCTTCAAGTATGGGCTTAGGTTGCCAATTCATCGTCCAATCTGTCGCTTTTTTGCCAGGTTGGCAGGGTTGCTCTTGCTCAGCTCAGTTCCAATGCCTGGTGGGCCATCCTGAGTTGCATGGTGCTTTGGGGGAAACACGGTCAGACTACAACTTCGAGGGGATTAGGCGTAAGTATAGCCCGAAGTCCCATTCAAGGCTCGTTCCAAAGCATGAAGGTTGGGTCACTCTTCGCCGAGAACCCGTCCTTGAACAAAACCTGAAATAAGACACTTGGTTTATAACTTAGGGGAAGTGGGTGGAGGAGGCTGGTTGCCCAATTTCGATTCTCCGATTATAAGAGAAATTGATATACATAACTTACAAGAGATTATCAATCAAATGCTAATTCGTGCAAGGGGCCCTTCTACCCTTGTGAAGTTTTTATAGGGGCTAGCTAGGGCATATCTAATCTAATCTACATATGCTAGGATAACACCCTGCTATAAACGACACGTGCCCTATTTCATGGAATTTCCATCCTCGATCAAAAGCTAATTCATGCGAGACCACTTTTTCCAATTCCATCCTTCACTTTGCCCTAGCGTTTTGTAGTCATTAACATTATAATACACCGTTATTAAAAAAACATTATAATAATAAACCTGATAGATTCCAATACCCATATCCAATCCGACCAAAAATCTAAAGCACCAAACAACCTTTTCCATATATAAAACATATAAAACAAAGAAATCCAATTGATTAAACAATCTCGTCATTACAACCACTTCATACTAAAATAGAACACTGACAAACATTAATATATATATATATTCCAGACCTTTACACTCACCTCTTTGATGAAGCAATTTATCTCTCTATCATAAAAGCATTTTCACAAAGTGAATCAAATACAGATTAGAGGGTCCCATTACCTGGAACCTTAATTCGGGCAAGACGACCACAACTGTAAACAGAACAAAAAGCTTCCAAAGACATCAAAAACAAGATGAAAATTGCACCCAAAAGTGTTAGACACTGCCATGAAGCAAACACATAAATCTTCATAAATTCCTTCATTTTCACCTTCCATCTACCTCTGTAATACTTGTTCACATCTTCAATAACTTTGTCTAAAAATGGCACTTTTGTTAACTTAACAGAATGACTCATCCCATTCCAAAGATTTGCAACTTCTAAATCACTTTTTAAACGATTCAAAACAATCCCTCTTTCTCTAAGCAACTTTACATCCTCTTCAGTATCTATAATCCCGTTCATTAACTCGGTGTACCGCGTAAAAACCAATTGCTCTGTTCCAATTGACGTTTCATATGCTACCAAGTTTCTTAATATAACTTCAGCATTAACATCTAAACTAATGGTTGGTAAATGAAATTTGAATGTCTTCTTATCGAATTTAATCATTGTGATATCGCATTTCGTGGGCACGAATTGAACGCCTGATTTAGCTAGTTCGGTGACTGATGGAATCGTTATTTCTTCGATCAATGGAGGTTTGACGATCTTTTTGATTGATCCTGCAGAGCCCTCATTTTCTGATCCAGTTTTCTGTTTGTCATTAGCTTGACAGGATGAGAAGAAGTATTCTACTGGTAGTTTAAGAAGGGAAAAGCCTGGAAGCCTAGTTATAATTTTCCAAGGCAATTTGGCCACAAACTTAACTGCTTTAGACATCAAGACCTTCTTAATGAAACTTATAGGCCCTTTATTTAATTTTGACAGTAACTTCCAAACCTCTCCTAAGAACCATTTTACTAGATCACCAGACTTTTGGCATGTTCCTGCAGCTTTGTCCAACATGGCTTCCCTTGCATTAATCCCAGCTTCTACGACGATTTCGGGCGATGTTTCCATTTTCGGTACGATCATATGGTATAGAAAATCTAACAAATGTGCACACTCCTCAATTTTGCTACTTGCGAAATCCTCCACAATTCCAAATGGAGAGACCTCTTCACAAAGACCCATTACCATGGAATATAGTAACTCGTTGGAGAATTCCTCCGGTGGGTATTGGAGTCCGATCACTTTCCTCAAGATAAATAGAGGAATTTGGTTCTCGAGCATGAAGATATCGCGAAGTACGGCGTTATGGGCAGACTTAGTTCCTGCGTAGTCGAAAAGATGAGACATCCTAGATGAAGATCCTGTTAAAAACTTGTTATTAACAGTACCTTCTTTGATGGTAAAGACATGAAGGAATTCTAGCAAGAACGAGGCGTCTATAGCCATCATCCACGCTAGTGTTTCACCGTTAAAGTCGAGGTACTTGTGATAGCAAGCTCTGATACAGAACTCCATGTTCAGGAACTGGTCGACTAGATTTTGGAACTTGATGGATTGGAGTTGCTTTTGGGTCCTCTTTGCTGCAGCTATCTTGTATCTTTCCATGTCATAGAACTCAGGGCGCCAACAGTGATATGGGCCTAGTGGAAGTTGCTGAGGAATATAGGCCTCGGGCTTGCTTGATAAGAGTGTCTTAGGAACGCTGAAGATGCAGACGGCAAAGATGTCTTCGTCTTCTCCTTCTTCTTCGAGAGTTTGCCGGATTTGGATGACCCATCGGAGCTCATCGAAGTTTAAACTCGGAGTCGAGGCGACGAGATTGGCCGGAAGGAAAGGCATGATGATCGGTTAAGAAGGTTTAGTAAGAAGAAAACGTTTTATGTAGGTGTGATGGGGGAGATAGGATTGTTGAGAGTTATTATGGGCTTTAATAAGAGAAGAATGAGAGTGAAGTTTTAAGATGAAATGAATGTTTTAATTTAATAGTCAAAGAACGTTTTACATATTTCAAATTTAATTAATATATGCCAACGGTATTTCTTACTTTTGCATTTGGTTTTGTTGCTTCTGTGCTAGTGACGTTGAAAATGTAATATGCATGTTTACATTAATGTGAAGAAAAGCAAGGCGCTGTTGATGGATGACACATTTGATGTGCAATTTGTATTTTCTATGAACCTTCTCGTCTATTTCTCTCTTTTTATTTTTTTTACAAGCCTTTGCGTCAAAGTTAAAGTTGAAATTTGGATTCACACGGACCTTCTTTATCCTCAGTGAAGTTGTTTTTTATTGGTATTTTTTTATTTTTGCTTGGTTAGAGAAGTACTTAAATTAAGGTTGTACTTCTTTTTATTTTTATTTTTATTTATTTTGAAGATATAATGTTAGTAGTTAGTTATATAACTAACATCATTTCTAGATTGTATTCTCAGTGAGGTATCAGGTCTATTTTTGACCCATTAATCTTCCTTATCCGTTAGAATGAGTCACTGACAAAAGTTGAATTTAAAATTTTTAAGCTTTAAAATCACTTCTTTACCAATTATACCACCTCTATCTTGACAATTAAGGTTGTATTTTTAGGTTGTAGAAAACCAAATTTTGGCTGACATAGAATTTTCAGAACTATTCGGAAAAAACAAACAAAATCCAAAAGTAGCAAAATTAACTTACTTCATGTAGAATAATATCGTGGATAATGGATACCCTACAATTTTTTTTAATTCAAAAGTAATAATAAGCGTGTATAGACTAAAATAATAGACATCCCCAAGTATAAATAATGGCAATTAATAGAGTGTATGCTCACAGAAAATGTATAAATGTGAATCTCTTCTCTAGTGAGAGGGAGATTATTGGAAAAAACTTAAGGCAATTAAGTGGAGATATATATGTATGTATGTATGTATATATGTATATATATATACAGAGTATATTAAGATTTGTTACTCTGTGACTAGGTGGTCACAGATTTGAGTTGTGGAAATAACCTCTTAAATATAGGATAAGGTTGGGCATAATAAATTTATGCACAATAAACTCTTCTATGAAAGTACCTCTCGTAGTTAGGAGTTGCTTGCATTATATTATTATTATTATTTTAGTATTAAAATATATTACACATAACATATATAATGTTTAATTAACACATGCAGCGAAAGACAAAAAAAATAAAAAATAAAATAAATAACACGTGATTTTATGACAGATGTTAAAAATAATTTTTTTATCAGAATATTAAAAATAAATAAATTGAGTTTGTGATATAAACACACACACGCATATATATATATATATATATATATATATATATTGTTTTGCTAAATATACCTGGACTTTCAAATTCCACTTTCGTATTTAGCACAAAATCAGACAACTAGGACATATATAACAAAAATTCTGTGTTCCCTTTTAACTGTTATTAACTATTTGAACCGTACGTACGTACTAAAAATAGCAAAAAGTTAAAATATTAGTTGACCATAAATATATATATATATATATTGATATACATAAGTTGGCCTTCACAGCTAAACTTTAAATAGTTTCTGACATAATACTAATAATGTATTTTTTTTCTTATTATGTATCTAATCCTTCAGCCTCTGTCCACATGTCAACTGTAGCTTTTAGGTTAGTTTTGCCATTATAATTGGCTAATGTAGTCGATGTAATGACGGGAAGACTACACTAAAACACTAGTCAAATGTCAGCCTTTTGGTTCTATTAAAAAAGATTACTATTTTGTGGTAATTATATGCTTAATTAATACAAGTCAATTAACATTCAAGAACAATTAAATGGCTACATCTAATAGGAGATAAAGATAAGTTATTGTACATTTATTATTAAAGTTACCAAGTTGCAAAACGATCCTGATATTCAAGTTCAGTATAGAAAATCACTTAAAAAAGCTAATGAAATATTAGACAAGTTATTACTAATTAAAGAAGAATTTGTAGATTATGATGATCTGAGTGAACTATATATATATATGTTGTTCATCCATTTTTTGTATTAAAATATGAAAAAAATACCTTCCATTGAACATTAATCTTACACTATATATATATATATATATACATGGTGATTAATTTTCTTTAAAAAAACTGTTTTGGGGACTAAATTGGGGCATTAATTGCTGTTTCCCATTCATGAATCATTATTTGCGCATATTTTTCTTTTATTTTCTTTTTTCTAACGAGAATCTTAACTTTTATTAATGAAAAGAAAAACGTATTAAAGGGGGGCTTAATATGATGATTATTAATGTTGTAATTCATTGTCTTTGTGAAGAAACCAACAGTAATTAAAATGATTTATTGGTTGAATAATGTTGTTCAAGAATGGAACAATCAAATTAAACATTGACACATGATGCCCTCTTCATCATCGTACCTTTTGATGTGGAAGAAACCTTTTCTAAAAGCAAATTACGACAGAATGAATGTTTCTTCTTTTTATCCAACGGGGTGTAACGCATATGGTTGGAGTTTTATATTAAAAGTAATTGAGGGGTGTAAGTCTCATGTTCGAAACTTATACCTACCTTAGTCGCGCCCACTTAAGAAGAGCATCTCAATATTTTTACAGTACTCGAAAATAGATTAGTCTTGCACAAAAGACGGAGACATCACGTAAAAAACTAAAAAAAATACTTCTTCTTCTTCTTCTTCTATATAATATTACATATGCAATTTACTATAGTCTAAGAGTCAATTTTAGCAGCTCCAAAAAAAAAGAGTCAATTTGTTCTATTGATCAGTGAAGGGTGTGGTTTTATTATTTGTTGTAAGACAATTATCATGATCATGTTGACATGTTCCATTACCAAATTATCTCAAGAAGGTGAAGAGTACTGATCAGAGGTACATGCCCATCGATCAATAGCGCCTTCTCCCATTCTGAATATACAACGTGCAACAACCCATGATATATATATATATATTGATACATATCTCAGCAAACTCATTTACTTGAGTTCAAATTCTTAACCATAGGTTGTAGAGCAAGAAAAAAAAATTAAATGAGTAAAGCTAGTAGCTAGAGACATTAATTAATTAATAGTAATTAGTAAGAAATTACAATCAGTGGCCTCATGTGTGCTATTAATATTTTAATCTTGGAGTGCAAACATGCAATGAGCTTTTAATTTAGACCTACTAACCTTTTTTTATATTTTTCCTTTCCTTGTTTGGTATGCAGCTATATAAGCTTATTAAATAAATGCAAAAACAACCTTACGGCCAAGATGTTAGGTATTTGTGGACTAAAACAATAGTTCCACATTAATTATAAACAAGTTTAATATCACATGAAATATTATAAGTTAATATTTCATTCTCATTATATAGCATTGAGAAATCCCATAACTAGGCAAGAAGTGTTAAAATGGGGACAATATCTTTATTAATAAAATGTTATAGGCCACCCAACAAGTGGCATAATTTGGTACTTAGCTTCTCTTTGTTAGATGTTTATGGATTGAAAGGAGAGTTCCACGTGGAAAATATATAATAGAGTTCATTACACCATATATATATATATATATATATATATATATATATATATATATATATATATGATGGATCTCTCTTACATTATTACTGAAGCCTTGAGGAGTAAAAATTACACTTCAATTCAAAAGTAAGGGTTAAAGTAGTCAAGTGGGGGCGATATTAGTACTAGTTAAGTTAGAGCCACAAAACATGTTAATAAGACATTAGTTCAATGATTCGAGTGACTGACTTATTACAAGGGGTTGGAAATTTAAGACAGGATTCTGAAGGGGTGGATATCTATTTTTTTAAAATTATCTCATTAGTGCAGAGTTACCACGTAGACTGACTGTGGGCCAGTTTTGAGGAGGGCCATCAGGTCGAATCTTGTTGATATGAGTATTAGTTTGGTTGTACGTTACTTAAATTTTCCACAAATAGGATGCATATCACGTTATATTTATTTTTTCTCAAAAAAAATAAATAAAAAAATACCACAAAACATAGTTACCTTTTACCTTGAAAGGGATTGCCGTCACCATGATGTGGACTTCTTTGTGCCTTAAATGTGGATGGCCCAACCACCATTTCCGTTAGCTTGAGCTTTTGGACGTGTATATGCTTGCTACACATGTCAAAGTGGACCTAGGCAATGGTGGCATTTTGCTATACAATTTCCTGATCACCATTCTACACCAAGCCACCTTGCGACAACCCTCGTACAACATGCCACAAAATGTTGATTATATGGTGGTAATCTTCACTAAAAAATAACTTTCAAAATAATGAACTAGATTAGTCTCTAGTTTAAGTGGTGGAGTCACAATAGTCTCGCTTAAATACTATTCTTTTAGAACAGTAAGTTGTCTTCAGTTCACTATTTAAAGGTAGTAGGGGTAAGATTTTGTCTAGTTAAACTAGATCAATTACTATTTCAGTAGAGCAAATGACATAGATTGAGGCTAGAGTGTGACTTTATGTCTTTAAGACAATTATCTCACTTTGTATGACACTTGTTGTCATGACGCCTCTGACGTAGGCTGACGTCATGACCGATACAATGTATTATACACTGTACATATCCATATACAATATACAATACACTGTCAGCCTCAACAGACATTCACAATAACTCCCACAATTTACAAAATTTTGACAGCATGTCCCCATAAAATGACATTTCCCAAAACCTGATATATCACAAATCAAATCATCTCTATATATATATATACTCATTCCATCCATGTATACCATAATCCAACATACCATCATTGTCATTCGTTAATCCAACATTCCATTATCCAAGTATATATATATATATATATATATATATATATATATATATATATATATATCATTGTCAAATATAGTACCAATCCAAAATAACTATTGATATCTTATTCGCCCAAAATAACCCCTCTAGATGGTAATACATATATAAGATGTGTGATAATTATATATATATATATATATATATATATATAAACATGTAACTACTTCTTCTAAAACATACGTACATCAGCAATGCTACGTGTCACGACGCCCCTGACGTAGGCTGACGTCATGATCGGCACAGCATACTATACACTGTACAAACCCATATACAGTATATGATACACTGTCAGCCTTCACGTACTCTCACAAACCTTCCCAAAATGTACAATAATTTTTTTCTATTTTTTTTCTATTACCACAAATCAAATCCCATAACCATTCCATTCATTCACACATCAAATTATCATTTCCTCATCCAATATAAATATATGCCCACACATCCCATCTAGATGATAATACATATATCTATAATGTGTGATAATTATACATATCAAATAACAAAAGCTCTTTCCTCCAAGCAGACATACACATACCAGACTCACTCACGGAGTTTTCCTTTTTCCTTTGAATTAATACCTGAAATGTTGGAGGAAATGGGGTGAGCAATCAACAGCTCAGTGAATATAGTTCTTGAGATAACAAGTATATACATTTATAGAAATATGACATTTAAAATCATTTCAAACACTTATTCAACACATGCATCATTCAATGAATATATTGTACATGTCAATATCATAAATTTCATGATTTTCAATAACATAATGCACAATCTCCCTCCTCCGCAAGGCAAGAGAGCGGGTCTATCCCTTGTATGGTCGTACAAGGTAGACACAACTTCTCATGACCCAATTCAATAACACCATGCACAATCTCCCTCCTCCGCAAGGCACGAGAGCGGGTCTAACCCTTGTATGGCCGTTACAAGGTAGCCACAACATCTCATTACCCAATTAACAGTCATTTCAAGGATCGCAACCCTTGTTAGGATAAACCTAACGAAATGACAATGAGGAATCGCAAAGCCTCATCATTACAAACTCCAATGCTAAAATCAATTTGCATGATCCATAAAACTCAATGCATTATATATAAATATAACATGCATACAATCAAACATTTTATATGCGTATAATGTCATACAAGAACCAAATCAAGAAAACTATACTCACAGTGGTTACACGGGTTTTCTAAGCCAACCTTTAAACTCAAGCAATAATATTGCTTCCTTAAGAGCGTTTATCCAGGCCCTTAAGCTCTCAATGTAAACGCTGAAATGATCATAGATTATCATGAGAATCATCATTTATCATATCGGTAGCTACGAAAAATATCAAATTATCCACAAATCACGATCTTAGTATCGAAACGTCCGGAATTCTGTTATCTACGAATCTATGATTTCCAATCACTGCTCACTATTCATTTCACTATTCACTATTCACTATTACTATTTACCATTTATTTTTACTATTCATCCGAAAGATGTAAATTGTATTAAAATTGTCCAACGGCTCCAAAAATCATAAAATTGAATCTAACCACATATTCAGGTTTATAGCAGTCCAGGGAGCATTTTCTACCATTTTAGCGGAGTTTCATTCACGTTGGGTCAAAACCCCAATTCTTGAAAATGCCGTAAAACGGCTCCCACGACAAAAATTACTTCGCTAGAAATGTTACATCTAGCTTAGATAGTAATTTTACTACGAAAAATTACAAAAATAGCTTACCACTGGTTCGGATCTCCCCCTTTTTCTCCTTCTTTCTTCCTTCCTTCCGTTCCTTTCTTTCTGTTCTTGTTCTTCTCCTTCTCTGCAACTCCTTTCTCAATTTCATTCTTGTTTTTTTATTTATTTATTTATTTTGTTTTTTTTTTATTCTAGTTGCATCCCACGTTGGATGCAACTAGAATATTTTATTTTTTTTATTTTTTATTATGTTTATTTTTTTATTATTATTTCTTTTTTTATTTAGATTTATATTTTAAAATGATTCCATGCACCTGGACTCCCTTTATTAACTAACTCCTCCATCAAATTTCATTAAATTCATTCTATCATAATCAAATCCACATTTTTATTAACCAACCCCATAAATTAATCAAGTTACTTCAACTCCATCTCATAATTTTATTATTTACTAACCATACACGCGTATATTTAGTGCATACGTATAAAATATGTATATTATACATCTCGATATACGTGTACGTCAACGTATGTATTTACTTAAATTTACGGGGTGTTACACTACGTCCTAGTCATGTGTTGATTACGCTCAATGTTTTCCTTTTCCTTTTGTTTCTGTACCTGAAATGGTGAGGAAAATGGGGTGAGCAAACAACAACTCAGTGAATATAGTTCTTGACATGACAATCGCATGCATTTTAGGAAACATGACATATCAAATCGATTTAAAACATTTCAAAAGCACATATGCACCATTCATCAAAATAATATACGTGCACACAATATATAGTTTATGTTCATTCATAAATATTTTACCATCTCCCTCTCATTACCCAATTCACAGCCATTTCAAGGATCGCAACCCTTGTTAGGACAGACCTAACAATATATAGTTTATGTTCATTCATAAATATTTTACCATCTCCCTCTCATTACCCAATTCACAGCCATTTCAAAGATCGCAACCCTTGTTAGGACAGACCTACTGACAATGAGGACTTGCAAAACCTCATCCGATTCTAATTCCTAACGAAATGACATTATTATAAGCTCCAATTTCTAAAATCACTTTGCATGATCACTAAAACTCAATGCATTACATAAACATGGATACAATCAACCAGTTTTCTATTATCAATCTGATAAAAAAAAAAAAGACACGGAATGTGTTAATCTCTAGTTAGTCGATAAGGAATGCCCCAATATTTTATCAATGTGACTCCACCAGATTTTAGAGAATAAATTACAGTAAATACAAGACCATATCCAAAGATTAGTAAGACATTGATAACAAGTATGATCAATATTTTGTTATTGTGTATATTCTGATGTATTGTTGGATCTACCTGATCTTGTACCTCTGGTGATATGGTAGACAGATTGTATTATCTTCTGTTATAATAGTAGATCATTGATTGTGAGTATGCCTACAGGAGAAAGAATCTACCATGATATGGTTAGCAAAGATTATGTGTAATACATATGAGGATCATCAAGTAATTATGGACTTTAGAATATGAAGTTTTTGGAATTAGATGTTTTGTTGGGTATGATTGGCTAGTCACCTCTCATGCCAGGTGGAGCGTCTCTCCGAAAAGAAGTAATATGCTGAATAAGTGGAAAATTCTCATTTTGAATCTAGAGAAATATATACCCTCAAAATCTTCTATCTCAGATAAGATGGTTATTGACGAGGGAATGAAGAATATGACTAGTACAAAGACATTTAGAGTAGGCATGCAGTTGATTAAAATTCCTATGGTGAGCTGGTATATTGGAGTATTATCTGATGAATTATTAAAACTGCTACCTGGACAGGAGATTAATAGCATATAAAACTGCTGCCAAGCAACTGAGAAATTGTGCTAAGATGAAAAGAAGGTATAGTGAAATATGGTTAAGTATGAATGACTGTTAATTGAGCAGGGTAACAATAAATAATGAATATACTTTACCATGGATAGATGGTCGAATTCGATTAACTAAATGAAGCCAATTTTTTTTTTAAGATCATTTTGAGATCTAGGCACCATCAGTTAAGAATTCGAGAAAAGGATGTAATGCAAACTATGTTAAGACAAGATATGGATATTAAGAAATGTTGGTAACCTTGATTAATGTGTCAATCACGTTTATAGGATTGATGCAGTGGATATACGAACCATATCTTGATTATTACATAGTCTTCGATGATGATATATGCAATTGCCCCAAGAAATGAGAGGAGCATGAATAACACCTCGGAATTAGCTTGTAGTCACTGAGAGAGCACCGATTGAGTGCCAAGCTTGGTGAATATGAGTTTTGAATATAAGTAAGATGATAATTTTTGGATCACCTGACTAGTTTAAATAGTATCTTCAAAGATGCTGGGAATGTCAAAGTGATCATAGAACTGTTAAAATTGAGTTAAATGATGGAAATCAAAAGTTCTATGGTATTAGTTGTATGTTATAGAAAGTGCGTGGAAAGATCCTTGAAGCTATCTGTTCCACTCACGAAACTAAGCCAGATGAATGCTATAGAATGTGTGGACCGTTGTGCATGAGAAAGCTCACACAATATTAAATGTTATTACTATTTCCAGAACCTGAAAGTAATTGTGATGGATGAATATCACATCCAGATCTGGGTTGTGCATTGATACAAAAGGATAGGTTAATTACTTGTGTCTCCAGATATTTGGTAGTGCACGAGAATAACTATCCTGAGAGTGAATAGAAATTTGTTGGTAGTTATTTTGAAAAATGAGAGCATTGCCTCTATAATAAAAGGTCACATTATCTTTAGATTTTACGAGTCTAAAGTAATTATTTAAACGGAAAGAAACTGAATATGATGTAATAAATGTGGCAAGAATTCCCGAAGGATTTGATTTTACATTGAATTATTATCTTGGGAAAGGCCAATATGTTGCTGAGGCATTGAGCAGGAAACAGGCTGAAACTGGAGTAGTAACTATCAGTGAGGCCATAAATGGAGATTGTTTGTGAGTGAGAGTTACAGTTATGAGTGTACTCTCTATTACTCTATGTGTTGATATTTGTTGTGGCGACCCCGCGCCCCGTACCACCAACCCCGCAGGGAATGGCGTGCGGAATGCCGGGGCGGGACGCCCGGCGTAGGCATCTCCGACCACTCCTCAACTCCCGTGAGGTGGTTGAGACCCTACGAGCCTTATCTCAAACAACGACATAATATCAAAATGTATTAAACAAAACTACCCACCGTATTAATCATCAAAGACAAGAGATAATCCATAAAAATGAACCATAAATAAAATCATAATCCCTACAGTCCATTAAAACTAACATACACATAAAGTCCAAAATTGTGGGTACAAATAAAAACCGTCATATGCCCACATGGTTTATCTAAAAAGTCCCAACTCACCCATACTACAATGTAGTAAGTGTTATAATTACATAATCTAAAATATAATACTTCATAATTTAAAACATAGTTCAATCAAAATGCCTCACAACTCACATCGAGGCTTTGGATTCTCTCGCAGGCAAGACCCTCAAGATATAACTACTCCTTTGCCCTTATTCGGGACAGAAGGACCTGAAAGAGGAAAATGAGGGTGAGCCAACGGTGCCCAGTGAATAGAATTCAAATATGTTATCAATACTCATCAATAAATATCATGTATGCATGTCAATTGTGTAGCATGATTAAAGGCTCATAACATATAGATATCAAGCATTTATAATAAGTTCAATGCAAGTAAAAGTTTATCAATTTGGATCCACATTCCACATGCATTGGGTTACTAGTGCACGTCTATTTCACCGTACCGTTGATCCCAATCATGTTTATTTGGGTTACTAGTACACGTCTATTTCACCGTGCCGTTGACCCCAACCATTTCCTTCTTAAAACCCTCCTATGACAAGGTCAAGTCCCCTATTAGCCAGATAGATGGGCCCAACCAAAGTCATAAGGTTTTCTCAAATCAATGCATCATTCAAAACATTAGAACACATTCATGCTTTCAACATACAATATATATAAGTGATATGATGACATAAATGATATAATCATAAGTGAAGTCTACTCACAACCAAGCCTCGCGAGTGTACTTAACCACACACGATCACCAAATCGAATCAACCCAATCAAGATCCTGAAACATTCATCAATATCCTACCATACATCAATTTCTATGCTCAATCACATAGACATTACACATCAACCCTAAATCAACCCACAAATAAACAATAGGCCTAAATCCCATCTAATCCCATCATTCAACTCAAATCACATGACTTAGGCCTCTAATGCATAGTTCTCATTCATAAACCATTCTATAAATCAAAAATACTGATTTTCAATTCCTTTAGGCATAAATATGCCCAAATTAGGTCACTTGATCACAAGTAGGCCTAACCCATGGTATGGTCACAACCACCAAATCAGTAGCATAATCAACCCTAATCATGCTTAATTAAACATAAGTTGCATCAATTCAATGATTCTAGGCCAAAAGCATCAAAAGCCCTAAAATATGAAATTTTCCATACTTAGGCCATATTGTCGATTTACACTAGGTCACCATGTTCAACCATGTATATCACTGATTTTGCATCATGGGTTCATCAACAATGGCAACTAGGTCAACATAGTTGACATGCAAGCTATTTGGAAAGGTCTAAGTTCATATTCTAAATGTAGGTCTAATACAGACAACCCTACCAATTCTTCACATGTATTATTCTGTTCAGATGTATCAATCTACCAACAGAAATAAGTAATCACAAAATCAACCGTACAGATTGAAGTATGTGAAGAAACAGACTTTCTGTCCAAATATCAGCCCAATCCAACGGTGGATCAAAAAGATATATATCTTTGATGATCAAGTATCTAATCAGACAGTTTCTCCTTTCCTGCTGCAAATACCCAAACTCAGATGGCTATATCACACAAAATACTAAACGTATAAACATCTCAACCGTTCAGAATACAGATATATCTGTTATAAGCTACATACCCAAATTTGATATCCATCCAACGGTAGATTGAGGAGATCTACAAGTTTGACCGAAACGGCACGAGAAACCTAGAAATTCCGACCAGCTTTGTTTGAGAGGTTAGATCTCTTAGACGAAACTTCTGATCAAGATCTCCACCGACCAGAATGAAGAACCATAAGCTACGAACGTGCTGATAAAATCTGATCTCAATCCGACCGTATATTCCAAAGATCCACTTCTTTGATAGAAACGTTGCAGGGATCTTCCTCCTGCAACTCTCTCCTTCCTTCTCTTCTTCTTTCTTTTCTCTTCTTTTCTTTCTCTTCTTCTTTCCTTTCTCTCCACTCACCTCTTTCTAGCACTTCCTTGATTCCCTCCTCCACTCACCTCACTTTCTAGCACATTCTTGGATTCTCTCCTCCACTCACTTCATTTTCTAGCACATTCTTGGATTCTCTTCTCCACTCACCTCATTTTCTAGCACATTCTTGGATTCTAGAAGTGGGCATGGGACACTTGTCTACTTTCATGCACCAACCTTCACATGTGTTGGTCTCATACTATCCATACCAACCACATGTATTTTAAATGTCCAATCCATTTAATACACCAAATTTTTAATTTCATTTATCTTTTTATTCAATCAATCCTAACCCATATCAATTCATGGTTTAATGAGCCCATGCATAAATCATAACATATGCATTATACTTTAATTTAACATGACTCATATACAATTTATTATACATATATTTATATACATTATCAAGCATCAACTATACAAACATTAAACAATCATCAAACAAACACCAAACATATCAAGACAACACATAGAGTTTGGGCAAAAATGCAATTGGGTTATGGGCTAGATGAAATATTTTTCGGGGCGTCACATTTGTGCTCGGATGCATGTTCAGCTACTTGATACTCATATTCAGAGAATAAGAGTTATGATGAGACGAGTATGATATCAGTATGAAAGATTATGAAATTGATAATATGGATTGTGTTAAATGAAGATAAGATTCAAATGGTATCTTATGGGTTATGGGTAGATATGATACCATCTGGATGACCATTGATGGACGGATAAGTCTATATATTCTTCCAATGAACATCAGAATTCTATTGATAGACTGAGCAGATTGTATATGTGTGAGATAGAGAGATTTTACGGGAGTACTCAAATATTTTTCATGTCGCATTAAGATCCGAAGATTGTATCGAGATCTGATATACGATGCAGACTCGATTTGGTACTCATCTCCTTTTCAGTGTGATATTTTACTCTCAGATTAGTTGACAGACTGAGAGAATGACTTTGATGCTTGCGAGCATGCTCGGGTCTGGTATACTTGAATTTTGGTGGAAGTTGGAAGGAGTATGATACGTGTGTGTAAACTTATGTGTATAAACAACTATTATAATACCATAATGATGTCACTCTAAAGGTTTGATAATAAGCCTTATAGATCTCCAACTTGTTGATTTGAAAGTATGAGGTTATTGTTATTGGTGCCACAGGATATTATTAAATACACAAGGTTGGTATATCGGCCTTGAAATTTATGGTGGCCGACTCAGTTTTGTTAAGGGTCTTACCACAGAAAGGCCAAATGAGATTTGAGATAAAAGGAAAGCTCGCACCACGATTTGTTGGACCAGTAGATATCCTTGATAGGATAGGTCCATTGGCTTACCGATTTGCTCTAATGTCACAGTTGATAGGTGTCCATAATATTTTCTATATATTGATGTTGAGGAAATATCATTCGGATTCCATATATATTATGGATATAACTCAACTCTAAGTTGGGGAGGATACCACGTATCAAGAAAAGCAAACATGGGAGCTGAATTATAAAATGCGGGAGCTATTTTCTGGGATTGAGTATCACTTGAGGAAGTCCTTGATTTAAATTTCGAGGATGAAATTCTTTAAGTTGGGGAGATTGTAACACCCCGTGCTTTTAATCAATGTATTTAGTTAATTTATATGTACACTGAAGAGTATAATACACGTATAAGTACCTTTATAGCCATGTGTACATGTGTCAAATGAACTTGAAAAGTGAGTTCGGAATGTGATTTTAAATAGAAATCGATTTACAAAACGTGTATGTCTCATGTGGATTGAGTGTATAGAAGAAGATAAGGAATGGAGTAAGAAAAAATAAAATAAAAATATATTACTGTTCATTTGCAGGTACTGTTCACCAAACAGTACCGTGAACAGTACTCATATGGAAAGAAGATAAAAAAAAAAGAAAAAGAAGTTCAAGAAGAAGAGAGAGAAGAGGACAGAGAGAACGGACGAAAAGAGAGAAAAGAGGAAACGCGGGATTCGTGCGAAATCAGGACCTGCGGTAAGTGATTTTCACTCTATTTTTTCACGAAATTAATATCTAAGCTAGATGTAACGATTCTAGCGGAGTAATTTTTGCTGTGGGAGCCGTTTTACGGCATTTTCAAAAATTGGGGTTTTGACCCAACGTGAATGAAAATCCGCTAAGAAGGTTGGAAAACACTCCCTGGACTATGTGTACAATGCCATACAAGAACCAAATCAAGAAAACTATACTCACAGTGGTTACACGGGGTTTCTAAGCCAATATATCCGAGCAACAATAAACGTCTATTATAATTGCTTCCTCAAGAGTATTTATCCATGCACTTGAGCTCTTAATTTAAACACTGAAATGAACCATAGATTATCATGAGAATCACCATTTCAACTCACCAAAACACTATGACTACACTCAAATTTTCTAGCTGGTTCAGAAGCTAAGATGGGGTTATTTCACCGTGAAAATACATATGAAAACATATGTCATATCCACAAATCATGTTCTTAACATCGAAACGTCTAGAATTCAGTTCTCTACGATTTTATGATCTCAAATCGGAGTTTCATTGGATTCTAATTCCATTTTATTCACTGGATATGATCATAGTACTATTTACATCATTGTTCACGTCATCACTATTCATTCGAAAGATGTAATTTTTTACTAAAATTGTCAAATGATCCCAAAAATCATGAAATTAGCATCGATGCACTCACAACAGTGCCTTATACCATTCTATAGCATTAAACTAGCGTTTCATCGGGTTTATAATTTTAGTAAAAAATTACATCTGTCGAATGAATAGTAACGACGTGAACAATGATGTAAATAGTACTATGATCATATCCAGTGAATAAAATGGAATTAGAATCCAATGAAACTCCGATTTGAGATCATAAAATCGTAGAGAACTGAATTCTAGACGTTTCGATGTTAAGAACATGATTTGTGGATATGACATATGTTTTCATATGTATTTTCATGGTGAAATAACCCCATCTTAGCTGCTGAACCAGCTAGAAAATTTGAGTGTAGTCATAGTGTTTTGGTGAGTTGAAATGGTGATTCTCATGATAATCTATGGTTCATTTCAGTGTTTAAATTAAGAGCTCAAGTGCATGGATAAATACTCTTGAGGAAGCAATTATAATGGACGTTTATTGTTGCTCGGATATATTGGCTTAGAAACCCCGTGTAACCACTGTGAGTATAGTTTTCTTGATTTGGTTCTTGTATGGCATTGTATACATAGTCCAGGGAGTGTTTTCCAACCTTCTTAGCGGATTTTCATTCACGTTGGGTCAAAACCCCAATTTTTGAAAATGCCGTAAAACGGCTCCCACAGCAAAAATTACTCCGCTAGAATCGTTACATCTAGCTTAGATATTAATTTCGCGAAGAAATAGAGTGAAAATTACTTACCGCAGGTTCTGATTTCGCGCGAATCCCGCGTTTCCCCTTCCGTTCTCTTTTCTCTCTTTTCGTCCGTTCTCTCTGTCCTCTTCTTCTTGAACTTCTTTTTCTTTTTTTTTTATCTTCTTTCCATATGAGTATTGTTCACGGTACTGTTCGGTGAACAGTACCTGCAAATGAACAGTAATGTATTTTTATTTTATTTTTTCTTACTTCATTCCTCCTCCTTTTCTATACACTCAATCCACATGAGACATACACGTGTTGTAAATCGATTTCTATTTAAAATCACATTCCGAACTCATTTTTCAAGTTCATTTGACACATGTACACATGGCTTTAAAGGTACTTATACGTGTATTATACTCTTCAGTGTACATATAAATTAACCAAATACATTGATTAAAAGCACGGGGTGTTACACTTGTCTCCCAAGATACAATAATCTCCTTCTTGTGACAACAACACTTCAACTCACAAGAATAACTGAACCAAAATTGGTTGTACTCACTCACAAAAGAATGTTAAAAGAAGAGAAGAGAGAAAAGAAAAAAATTCAAAGATTTTAGAATTTTCTGGGATGAAGTTATGAGTTCTGGAAGACTCTATTTATAGGCAAATCGTGGTTGTACATGGTACCTATTTTTGTACCGTTGGATCGAGTCTAATGGCCTCTAGACCCGATTTGATTGAAACGCCCGATCGTACACCATTGAATCATATCCGATCGATTTAGGTGCAATTTAATGGCTCCGCGCATCGCAATCGATCCCTCACCGTTGGATCTTCATACATCGCAATCGTCCGATCTGCCTCGATATTTCAAAAATAAAAAGCTCCCCAACTCCTCGCGACGATGAGTACGTGCGAAGTGCAATGTGCGCCTAATGCACCCTAAGTCGCCCAATCGCCCTCGCACATGCGCGAGACCCTTTAGCCTTCATTGTGTGTATGTGTTAGCTAAAATTCAAGTGTAGTACTCTATCTACACTTGTAAGTAAATAATTAAAATACTATATTTCTCATATGAGACTAAAAGATTGTTTTCAAATTTCATCACTTTACAAATATCAAGTAGGCTACTTTAGACTAAATTTTTCATTCATATATAAATGGGCATAGCTAAATACTTATATATTCTTGATCTTCACATATCAAAGATCAATAATCAACTTGGTCTTACTCAAAATCACTTATGAGTTTCATTTTAATATTTAGCTAAAAATGATAAAGAACTCTGTTTAATTATCTATTTTCCTACACAAGCTAGACCATCTATTTTAGAAGAAAGCTTATGGCCTCATTTGTTTGTGATTCAAATAAAATATTTTGTATCTAAAATCTCAAAAACATGAAAAATGCCTTTGGGCGAGTGATTTGAAAATAAATTTTCAACTTTTTGTTAAAAAAATAGGTGTTCAATTTATGACTTAAAACAAATGTATTTGGGTATGGCCCAAATATTGTATGTATTATTTTTATTATTTTGTTTTGAATCCATATAATAGTCTTTGAGTGAAAAAGAGTGTTCTCACATGTTTTCTTCATCTTTATTTTGGGAGATGGGAGAAAACCAAGAAAGAATAAAAAATAAAAAAAAAAGCAAGAGAAGGAAATCCTATAAAAAGAAGAAGAGGTAAGATTAAGATTTACAAAGTAGAATTAATCTCTTGAATTAATGTGTTCCTATGGTAGTGTTGTGGGTAGATTGATTTTTTCGTTGTTTGATTCTTGTTTCTTTGTGTTTCTTAGTTTATTTCTTTACATTTGATATATTTGTGTTAGTGTTACGTCACTATCTTTATCAAATAAGATCTTGAAAGGATGTTGCACAAGAAGTATTTAAAGAAACTTCTAAGCGAACATTCTTGGACAATCACCCATTTCTTTGCAATAAGTTATTTTTAAAAAATAATAAAAAGTTGTCTTCTAAATTATCTGTTTTCAAATAGTATTCTTGTTTTTAATCACATGGATCAATTGATATCAACTAAGAAAAGATAGCGACAATGGACCACAAACGCCTGTGAGGATTGTTTTTAAAGAAATGATAAAAAGTCTGTTTTCTAAATTATCTGTTTTCAGATCGTATTCTTATTTTTAATCACATGGATCAGTTGATATCAAACTAAGAAAAAGTAGTGACAATGGACCACAAAAGCCTGTGAGGATTGTTTTTAAAAAAATGATAAAAAGTCGTTTTCTAAATTATTTGTTTTCAGGTCGTATTCTTGTGTTTAATAACATGGATCAATTGATATCAAACTAAGAACAAGTAGTGACAAGGGACTACAAAAGCCAGCTGTG
Organism: Paratinospora sagittata; assembly: GCA_035771175.1. Taxonomy (NCBI): domain Eukaryota; kingdom Viridiplantae; phylum Streptophyta; class Magnoliopsida; order Ranunculales; family Menispermaceae; genus Paratinospora; species Paratinospora sagittata. The sequence continues at coordinate 31,345,524 of CM069599.1, forward strand.
AGGCCTCGATTTTAATGAAGTTTGGATCTGGGTTTGTCTTTGCGTGGATGAAGACTTCTTTTTGGTTGTATTTTAGGGAGTGACGTCACCACATACGTGTGTGAATTTTATAGTGACTTCTTGGGTTATCTTGATGAATATTGAAGAAGATAAAAGTTGGTTGCGTTTGCAGCGATTCATCATTATCCAAATTAATTTTTCTTTGGGGTTCATTCATGCAACTTCAACATCTGCCTCTGTTTTGTCTCTCTCTCTCTATATAACACAAAATGAAACAGATAACACCTTGCCTTAATGGTTTGGTTTCTCCAATAAATCCTAATTAGTCTCTGCAAATTAAACAGTCTTCAATTTTCTTGAGAAAACCTTAGACTAGAAATCTTCATACCTACCAATTAATTTTTAACTTCAGATTATTAATTAAATGATCTCAATATTAATGGGTTTTGACAAAGAAATCTTTGTATGTACCAATAAATTTCCCCTTCAAGTCATGTATTTAACCAAACTGCTGTTCTCAGCAAACTCACACCATAGTGATTAAAATTCTTTTAAGACAAGCTAGAGTGATTAATTAGTAATAGTTTGAAGTAAAAAAAAAGAAAAGAAAAGGATTTGTGGAGTGATTTCATTCACATCATGAAATAAGAATCTCTCTCTTTCTTCTCTTGTGAATGCAACTTGCAAGCATATCGCTAAATTACGTAAATTCTTTGTCTATTTTTTATTTTTTATTTTTTTACAAGTAGTTTTAATTGTGCTATCAAAATTTTAGACAAAAAGAGTCATTCTTTTATTTATGATCTATTCATAACATTTACAACAGGGTCTACAATATTGAAAATGAGAAGTACTATCTATGGAATGTTATTCTAATTCTATGACTATATAACTAATTGTAGAGCTCTAGATCAGAGAGTCTTGGAGTAGGAACTGCAATTACAGGATTTGCTTTCATCAGAACTAATCCAAACTTTTCTGTAAGATCGTCGTCTGGTTTTGACCCCTCAGCAAATTGCCAGTTGAATGAATGCAAGAGGGTACACAATATAGATAGAGTCATCCTTTCAGCCAAGAGGACTCCTGGACATGTCCTCCTTCCTGACCCAAATGAAAGATAGCGAAAATCATTACCTTTATAGTCCCACTTCTCAACATTATTTAGGAACCTCTCTTGTTTAAATTCTGTAGGATTGTCCCAAACTGAAGGGTCTCTATGGATTGCCCATACATTCACCAAGACCCTTGTTCCCTTGGGGACTAAATAGCCACCTAGCCACCGACCACGCACGTTTTCGTTGGGTTTCTAGGCATTAACAGTGGCCCGATTGAATGCAAACGTAGGACCTCCTTCACAACTGCGTTCATAAACTCTAGTTGTGACAAATGAGCCTCTTCTAATCTGTTGTTGATTCCCACTACTTGGTCCAGCTCCTCTTGGGATCTTTTCATGATCTCCGGTCGCCAAATCATCTTTGCCATTGCCCACTCGACTAAGCTTGACGTTGTCGCCGTCCCAGCCTCTACCATGTCCTGTAAACAATAGTGAGTAATGGATGAAGTTGAACTTAAGTAGAAAACACTAGATACAAAAACAAAATTTCAAGAAAAAATAAAAACTTTTAAGATACTGTAAATATGCTATAACACAATATATCAACATGTTTGCAAGCTGCCCTTTTGAGCATTAATGCTCTTACCTGCCTTCTTAATCACAAAGTGGAGCTGGAGCTCTAGGCAGCTTTGTGACAATAGCTGTAAGTGTTCCTAGACAATCCTAATAAGCAAAGCTCTAATACCATATTAGATTAGAAAATGCTTTAGTAAAAGCTTCTGAAACACATTTTAAAACACCAACGATTATATACTATTGATCTTCCTCAAAATGATCGAGAAAAATTAATAGTGAACAATCGTTAGTGTTTCGAAAAGTGTTGCTCTAGCTTTACTCTATTGGTAAATGACCAAATAACCTGAAAAATATAGCTGTCAACTAGTTATACCTAATCGGCCAACAAGTATCAGAGATAGAAATCAAGTATGATATTTCACGGGCACCACTATGCGGCGTGTCATGTTTCACCTAATTGAACACAAATGGAAATCTTACAAAAAACATGGCCTTGACCAGAGTTTCTGTGATGGGCCTGTTTGGGTCTCCTGTTTCCTTGATCTGAAGAAGCAACTGGAGAAAATCATTGCATAATTCGTTATGCTTCTGTCCTTCCCCTTCCTCTCTATTCAACTTCTGCTGGTGTATATCTATGGCATTCTCCAAAGATATCATCTATCCATGACACAAGCTTCTTTGTTTTATTGGGGACCACGCCCATGTGGGCAGTCCACTTTCATGCGCCGAATGAAAGTGGACGGCGCATGCGCCGAATGCTTTTTTTATTTTAAATATAAATATATTAAAATAATATATTTATAATTACGTTTTTACCCCTGATTATACCTATAAATAGAGTTCAACTTCAGTTTTCAAAATTCATTCCTTAGAGTCAGAGAGTTATATTGTGAGAGATCTATTTAAGAGATCTAATCTGTAAGATTCACCTAAGGGTGTAATTTGTATTCTCTGATAATACAAGTTTGCTGTCTCCTGTGAACGTAGGCAATTTGCCGAACCACGTTAAAATTGTTGTCTTGTTTTTCCTTTCATACTTTACTACGATTCCGCACAACAAATTGGTATCAGAGCCAATGTGAAGTTTTGGAAGAAAAACGGACACTGTCGAATTTTTCGAGACTGCGTCGAAATTTTGAGTTTTTGTAAAAGTAATCGGAACTGTTTTCTGATCACTCGTGGAGGTAGCTTTTGTTTCCAGGAGTCCAACGCAACAAACGACGAGAAAAACAGACAAGAAACGAGTCCCCAGAAGCTGATCAAAGTTTGATCCCTGTACCGCATTTGGCAGCACTGTTCATCACCGACACTGTTCATCTGATCCGAATCCGACCCAGAGCTATCTGGATCCGACCCACAGTTTTCACTGTTCATACCGGCCCACAATCTGTGCACTGTTCACACTGGTCCACAGCCGTGCACTGTTCACACCGGCCCACAGTCGTGCACTTTTCACCCGCCCCACGGCCCGCCACTATTCATATCGGCCCAGTTTGATCAGGCCCATCATTCCAACCCGTCACTGTTCATAAAGGTCCAGCCCAAAAATAGTACCCACTGTTCATCTGGACCCATCTCAGCCCAGCCCGCTTCGGACTGTTCATCGGCCCAACCCCTGTTTCAGCCCGTCACTGTTCACCAGCCCAGCCTCCTGTTTCAACCCGCCACTGTTCCCCAGGCCCAGTCCGAGTTCAGCTCGACACTATTCATCAATTCCTGTTGACCAACCATATCCGGCTTATTTTTCGTCTGATTTCAGCAAAGTCAGTGTGGCGACCCCGCGCCCCGGACCACCAACCCCGCAGGGAATGGTGTGCGGAATGCCGGGGCGGGACGCCCGGCGTAGGCATCTCCAACCACTCCTCAACTCCCGTGAGGTAGTTGAGACCCTACAAGCCTTATCCCAAACAACGACATGATATCAAAATGTACTAAACAAAACTACCCACCGTATTAATCATCCAAGACAAGAGATAATCCATAAAAATGAACCATAAATAAAATCATAATCCCTACAGTCCATTAAAATTGACATAGACATAAAATCTAAAATTGTGGGTACAAATAAAAACCGTCATATGCCCACATAGTCTATCTAACAAGTCCCAACTCACCCATACTACAATGTGGTAAGTGTTATAATTACATAATTCAAAATATAGTACTTCATAATTTAAACACAATTCAATCAAAATGCCTCTCAACTCACATCGTGGCCTTGGATTCTCTCGCAGGCAAGGCCCTCAAGATATGACTACTCCTTTGCCCTTATTCGGGACAGAAGGACCTGAAAGAGGAAAATGAGGGTGAGCCAACGATGCCCAGTGAATAGAATTCAAATATGCTATCAATACTCATCAATAAAAACCATGTATGCATGTCAATGTGTAGCATGATTAAAAGCTCATAACATATAGATATCAAGCATTTATAATAAGTTCGATACAAGTAAAAGCTTATCAATTTGGATCCACATTCCACATGCCTTGGGTTACTAGTACACGTCTATTTCACCGTGCCGTTGATCCCAATCATGTTTATTTGGGTTACTAGTACACGTCTATTTCACCGTGCCGTTGATCCCAATCATTTTTATTTGGGTTACTAGTACACGTCTATTTCACCGTGCCGTTGATCCCAATCATTTCCTTTCCTAAAACCCTCTTATGACAAGGTTAAGTCCCCCTATTAGCCAGATAGATGGGTCCAACCAAAGTCATAAGGTTTTCTCAAATCAATGCATCATTCAAAACATTAGAACACATTCATGCTTTCAAGATACAATATATATAAGTGATATGATGACATAAAAGATATAATCATAAATGAAGTCTACTCACAACCAAGCCTCGCGAGAGTATTTAACCACACACGACTTCCAAACCGAATCAACCCAATCAAGATCCTGAAACATTCATCAATATCCTACCATACATCAATTTCTATGCTCAATCACATAGACATTACACATCAACCCTAAATCATCCCACATATAGACAATAGGCCTAAATCTCATCTAATCCTATCATTCAACTCAAATCACATGACTTAGGCCTCTAATGCATAGTTCTCATTCATAAACCATTCTATGAATCAAAAATACTGATTTTCAATTCCTTTAGGCATAAATATGCCCAAATTGGGTCACTTGATCACAAGTAGGCCTAACCCATGGTATGGTCACAACCACCAAATCAGTAGCATAATCAACCCTAATCATGCTTAATTAAACATAAGTTGCATCAATTCAATGATTCTAGGCCAAAAGCATCAAAAGCCCTAAAATATGAAATTTTCCATACTTAGGCCATATTGTCGATTTACACTAGGTCACCATGTTCAGCCATGTATATCACTGAGTTTGCATCATGGGTTCATCAACAATAGCAACTAGGTCAACATAGTTGACATGCAAGCTATTTGGAAAGGTCTAAGTTCATATTCTAAATTTAGATCTAATACAAGCAACCCTACCAATTCTTCACATGTATTATTCTGTTCAGATATATCAATCTACCAACATAAAAACGTAATCACAAAATCAACCGTACAGATTGAAGTATGTGAAGAAACAAACCTTCTGTCCAAATATCAGCCCAATCCAACGGTGGACCGAAAAGATATGTATCTTTGATGAACAAGTATCTAATCAGACAGTTTCTCCTTTCCTGCTGCAAATACCCGAAATCAAATGGGTATATTACACAAAATACTAATCTTATAAACATCTCAACCGTTCAGAATACAGATATTTCTGTTATACACTACATACCCAAATTTGATATCCATCTAACGGTAGATTGAGGAGATCTACAAGTTTGACCGAAACGGCACGAGAAACCCAGAAATTCCGACCAGCTTCGTTTGAGAGGTTATATATCTTAGAAAACACCTCTAATTACGATCTTCACCGTTCATAATGTAGACATAGCAGTTTTAAACCACATACCAAAATTTGGTAGCCATCTAACAGTAGATTTAGGAGATCTATAAGTTTGACCGAAACGGTGCGAGAAATCCAGACTTTCCGACCAGGTTTGTTTGAGAGGTTAGATCTCTTAGACGAAACCTCTGATCAAGATCTCCACCGACCAGAATGAAGAACCATAAGCTACGAACGTGCTGATAAAATCTGATCTCAATCCGACCGTATATTCCAAAGATCCACTTCTTTGATAGAAACGTTGCAGGGATCTTCCTCCTGCAACTCTCTCCTTCCTTCTCTTCTTCTTTCTTTTCTCTTCTTTTCTTTCTCTTCTTCTTTCCTTTCTCTCCACTCACCTCTTTCTAGCACTTCCTTGATTCCCTCCTCCACTCACCTCATTTTCTAGCACATTCTTGGATTCTCTCATCCACTCACCTCATTTGCTAGCACATTCTTGGATTCTCTCCTCCACTCACCTCATTTGCTAGCACATTCTTGGATTCTAGAAGTGGGCATGGGACACTTGTCCATTTTCATGCACCAACCTTCACATGTGTTGGTCTCATACTACCCATACCAACCACATGTATTTTAACCAATCTCATGCTTCCATGTATTTTAAATGTTCAATCCATTTAATACACCAAATTTTCATTCTCATTTATCCTTTTATTCAATCAATCCTAACCCATATCAATTCATGGTTTAATGGGTCCATGCATAAATAATAACATATGCATTATACTTTAATTTAACATGACCCATATACAATTTATGATACACATATTTATATACATTATCAAGTAACAACTATACAAACATTAAACAACCATCAAACAAACACCAAACATATCAAGACAACACATAGAGTTTGGGCAAAAATGCAATTGGGTTATGGGCTAGATGAAATAATTTTCGGGGCGTCACAGTCAGACTCGTTTCCACCATTTTCGACCGTTCCGGATGCAACCGTGCAATCAGTTTCTACAGATTCAGCTGCTAAGTTATTGATATAACTTAGTTGGAGTTGTTTATCATTTTTCAAGCACCTTTCGGCGTCATAAATTTCTTCGGTCTAAATGACGGAGGAAATCACAAGCACAAGCAGGCCTTGGCAAAGAAGTTCGATGTCCAACGCAAAGTTCGAGGTGAAAAAATTCAACGGCACCAACAACTTTGGCATGTGGCAATGCGAAGTTCAAGATCTCTTATTCCGGGAAGGATCACATATCGCCTTGAAAACCAAGCTCAAGGATATGTCCGATGATGATTGGTATTTCGTCAATCGTCAAGCTTGTGGAACAATCAGACTCTATTTGGCCAAAGATCAGAAGTACTTTGTCATGAAAGAGACTATGGCAATAAGTCTCTGGAAGAAACTGGAGGACAAGTATATGACGAAAAGCGTAGAGAACCGCCTCTACCTGAAGAAGAAGTTCTATCGTTTTCAGTACAAGGAAGGTACTCCCATGAGTGAGCATCTTGATAAATTTAACAAGATTCTTGCTGATCTACTAAATCTTGATGTTGACCCTCTTGATGAGGATAAGGCACTATTGTTGTTAAACTCTTTGCCTGAAAGTTATGAACATTTAACAACAACTTTGCTATATGGTAAAGATGAGGTTAAATTCAGTGATGTTTCAAATGCTTTGGTGAACAACGAGTATCGAAGGACGGACCAGCGCGATCACAAGGAAGCATCACCAGCAGCCTTGACGGTATCCAGAGGCAGGGCTAACAACAGATCTGATAAATCCAGTGGGCGAGGCCGATCTCGCTCAAAGTCAAAAGGACCTTCATCACGTCAACGTCTTGCAAAGGATGAATGTGCCTATTGTTACCAAAAGGGGCACTGAAAGAAAGATTGTCCAAATAAGGGCAAGACAGATGCAAATGTAGCACAAAAAGATGAAGAAGATTCTGCGTTCTCAGTTTCATCTATAGACATTCAGTCTGATAGATGGATATTTGATTCTGGATGCTCCTATCATATGTGTCCGAATCGCCGTTGGTTCTCAAAATTGGATGAGTTTGATGGAGGAGTCGTGGTCATGGGCAACAACAATACCTGCCACACAAAAGGTATTGGAACTATATGCCTTAAGATGCATGACGGTACAACAAGACGGCTCACGGACGCCAGATATGTTCCAGATCTGAAGAAAAATCTGATATCCTTAGGAGTCCTTGATTCCAGCGGTTACAAGGTAACCATTGAAGGTGGAGTCCTAATGGTTGTACGTGGAGCACTCTTGGCCATGAAGGGTACTCAGAAAGGAAATCTCTACTTCCTTGACGGACACACAGTAATTGGAAGTGTATCAGCTTGCACCAGTTCTAATGATGTATCATCGGACACTTCCAGACTTTGGCACATGCGGCTCGGACATATTGGAGAGAAGGCTCTTCAAACCTTGATAAAGCAAGGTTCTCTGAAAGGTGCAAAAACAGGGAAACTTGACTTCTGCGAGCACTGTATCTTAGGCAAGCAGACGAGAGTCAAGTTTGGCACTGCAATCCACCGCACAAACGGATCATTGGATTATGTTCATACCGACGTTTGGGGACCCTCTCAAAATGCTTTATTGGGAGGTAAACGTTGGTTTGTTACTTTCATTGATGATTTCTCTCGCTATGTTTGGGTTTATACCATGAAGCATAAAGATGAAGTGCTAGACATCTTTCTTAAATGTAAGAAAATGGTAGAAACCCAAACGGGAAGGAAGATTAAGAGGCTCAGATCTGATAATGGAGGAGAATACAAGTCAGACCCATTTCAGAAATTTTGTGAGAATGAAGAGATTGTCAGACATTTCACAGTCCCAGGCACGCCACAACAAAACGGTGTTGCTGAACGCATGAATCGTACTTTGGTAGATAAAGTCCGATGCATGTTATCCCATTCTGGACTGAGCAAGGCATTTTGGGCTGAAGCTTTGTCATATGCCTCTCATATCATCAATAGACTTCCTGCAACAGCACTAGATGGCAAAACTCCCAAGGAGGTATGGTCTGGACACCCCGTTTCAGATTATGATTCTCTGCGCATTTTTGGATGCACTGCATATTTCCATGTGAAGGAATCTAAACTGGATCCTAGGTCCAAGAAAGCGATTTTCATGGGCTTTAGTGAATGAGTTAAGGCTTTCCGATTATGGAACCCTGAGACAAAGACGATTGTAAAAAGTCGAGATGTAACTTTTGATGAATCTGTGATGTTAAAGCATACAGTTTCTGATAAAGAAAATTGAGATCCAGATTTGCCTCAACAGGTGGAGTTAGATATTCCAGTAACTCCTGACAAGCCAGCAGAGATATCCAACCATCCTGAAGAAGACGAGGAGGAAATCTCAGTTGAGGTGGAGGCTCCAGGACCAGACATCAGTCAACAAACAGAATCAATTGCCACCAGTCGACCAAGAAGAGAAATCCTCAAACCTGCTCGGTACACTGACATGGTTGCATATGCATTTCCAGTCACTAGAGATGATATTCCATACAATTACAAAGATGCTATTCAGAGTATGGAAAGTGATAAGTGGAAAATGGCAATGAATGAGGAGATGACATCACTCCATCAGAATCAGACTTGGAAGTTGGTTCCACTTCCGAAAGGAAAGAAACCAATTGGCTGCAAATGAGTTTTCGCTAAGAAGGAAGGCTCTCCCAGCACAGATGGTATCCGATACAAAGCCAGACTGGTAGCAAAAGGCTACGCTCAGAGGGAAGGAATTGACTACAATGAGGTATTTTCACCAGTTGTTAAGCATTCGTCAATTCGAATATTATTGGCTTTGGTTGCACAGTTTGATCTCGAGTTAGCCCAACTCGATGTCAAAATTGCTTTTCTGCATGGTAATTTGGAAGATGAGATATATGTGTCTCAACCATATGGATTCAAAGTACCAGGAAGAGAGAATTGGGCTTACAAGTTGAGCAAGTCACTGTATGGCCTGAAGCAGTCACCGAGACAGTGGTACAAGCGATTTGATAGCTTCATCCAAGGGCAGAAATATACCCGGAGTCAGTTTGATCATTGTGTCTACTGTCGCAAACTTCAAGATGGTACATTTATCTACTTACTTTTATATGTCGATGATATGTTAATCGCATCTAAAAGCAAGGTAGAGATTAACAAACTGAAGGCTCAATTGAGCTCAGAGTTTGAAATGAAGGATCTTGGAGAGGCAAGAAAAATTCTCGGGATGGAGATAACTCGAGACAGGGCCAAAGGCAAAATTTGTTTGACTCAGACTCAGTATTTGAAGAAAATTCTTCAAACCTTTGGCATTGGCAATGACACAAAACCTGTGAGCACACCATTGGCACCACATTTCAAGCTAAGTTCATCAATGTCACCAAATTCTGAGGATCAGAAGAAGCAAATGGAGAACATTCCATATGCAAATGCAGTTGGTGCCTTGATGTATGCTATGATGTGTACCAGACCTGACATTTCACATGCTGTAAGTATGGTAAGTCGTTACATGCACAACCCCGGTAAAGGCCACTGGCAAGCAGTAAAGTGGATTCTACGGTATATTCATGGTACTGTGAATATTGGTTTAAAGTTCGAGAGAGATATGAAAAGTTGTAAGCATCTAGTCGTATATGTGGATTCAGACTATGCTGGAGATATTGACAAGCGCAGATCTACTACTGGTTATGTTTTCACTATGGCAGGAGGACCAGTGAGTTAGAGATCAACACTAACAGTTGCTTTGTCTACTACAGAGGCAGAGTACATGGCAGTAACAGAAGCTTTCAAGGAAGCAATCTGGCTTCATGGATTGACTATAGACTTGGGATTTGTGCAGAAGAATGTTGAAGTTTTCTGCGACAGCCAGAGTGCCATTTGTTTGGCAAAGAACCAAGTTCATCACAGTCGAACGAAGCATATTGATGTTCGTTTTCATTTTGTTCGAGAAATAGTAGAAGAAGGGAGTATTCTTCTGCAAAAGATCAAGACTGTAGATAACCCTGCAGATATGCTTACAAAGGTAGTTACTGGGATCAAGTTCCAACAATGTTTGGACTTGATCAACATCTCACAAGCTCGGAGTGCCTAAGGGCACTAATGGAGGCAGCAACAGTCTTTTGAAGGAAGCTTGCTATCTGTAGAGAGATTGCAGGTGTAGAGGAGCCTCGTTCAACATGTGGTGGAGGTGGAGATTATTGGGGACCACGCCCATGTGGGCAGTCTACTTTCATGAACGGCGCATGCGCCGAATGAAAGTGGACGGCGCATGCCCCTCTTTCTGCGCATGCGCCGAATGCTTTTTTTTATTTTAAATATAAATATATTAAAATAATATATTTATAATTACATTTTTACCCCTGATTACACCTATAAATAGAGCTCAACTTCAGTTTTCAAAATTCATTCCTTAGAGTCAGAGAGTTCTATTATGAGAGATCTATTTAAGAGATCTAATCTGTAAGATTCACCTAAGGGTGTAATTTGTATTCTCTGATAATACAAGTTTGCTGTCTCCCGTGGACGTAGACAATTTGCCGAACCACGTTAAAATTGTTGTCTTGTTTTTCCTTTCATACTTTACCACGATTCCGCACAACATGTTTCACATTCAAGTCCATGTAAATCAAACTCGGCCAGAACAGGATAGAAATCAGAAATATTGGGTATTGCCAAAACTTCTGATAATCTTTGTGTAACCTCCCGAAATTTAGCACCAATAGTGCTTCTTTCTTCACTATTGAGTGTACTACCCCACAGCATGCTCATGATCACATTAAGAGCAGCGTAGAATGTTTGGTTAGAAATTTTGATTGGAGTACTAGAATTTGCATAGATTTCTTTAACCGTTCTTCGGATCTCTCTTCTACGGAGGGTTTGCGAAGCATTAAGACTACTTGTACTTAGCAACTCCTTAATGCAGATCATATGCATCATGCGCCAGTGGGGGCCATAAGGTGACCATGCAATACTTGTACCACCATAGGAGGAGGCAAAGGAAGTGACTATAACGTTGTGATTGGCAAAGACAATATCATGGTCCTTTAGAACTTCCTTTGCTAGAGCTGGTGATGAAATAACAACACAGAGCTTCTGACCCAACCAAACCTTCAGAAGTGGACCATAGGTTCTTGTTAATTTAGCAAAGTATACATGCAAGTCCTTTTCGAGAAATGGGAGGCTCCCTAATAATGGCAAGCCGCGAGGACCTGGAGGCAATGGCGACATTTTGTTATGCGACTTCTTGATTACCATTGCGTACCAAGCCACCATGAACAGAACTGCTGCTATGACGAACCCTTCACCCAACAATTCACGATAACTATTTCTTCCATCAAGGACAGAAACCTCAAGCATTGTTTTGATCATATTCGTGGATCAATTGTTACCAACTATTTCACAGTAATCCAGTTTATGAGAGAGAGTTGTTATAATGGGCCATAGAAGTCTGTGGGGCCTTTATAAGTAGAGAGCTTTTGATTTGGTTTTGGCTTGGTGGATGAAAACCCCTTGCTTGGTTGCATTCGTGGAGTGACTTCATCCTATACTTATGTGAATTTGGAGCGACTTCACCCCGTACTTATGTGAATTTGTAGTGACTTTCGGATTGGTCTTGGTGGACGAAGAAGACCTTCTAGGATTATATAGATGGATGAAGTACACTTGCTTGGTTGCACTTGCAGTAATGACTTCATCAAAAGATAAGTTTCTTTGAGTTCATCAATGCTTAGCTTCAAGATCAGGCTCAGTTTTGTCTCTATACGTCAGTGATACAAATAGTGCTTCGCAATTGTTTCTTCAATGAATCCAAATTTGTCTCTACAAACTGATGACATGAGTAGAGGCTGCTCCATTACTAGCTAGGAAAACATCCAAATCAGGATTTAGTGGCACGAGAAGAACTGAGAAGTGAGCACTTGATTTCCTATTCCGTAATTTTTAAAGTTGAGATAATTAAATGCTCTCTTTTAACGGGCATTATTGATTCAATCCATCTTGATTACTTGTCCACTTATAAGCTTAATCTTATTTAATCAATCGATTTAATTGGTGGGCTTATAAGGTTAAGCTTCCAAGGACAACAGCAGCAAGTAGATTCAATACCATAGAGTTGAGAAAATGGTTTGTTGAGTAGAATAATATCCTTTCTACAGAAGCAAAAAAGAGTTATTCTCTTTATTTATTCACATATCTTCAAAACATGTCACAATAGCTTCTACAGGAATGCAGATCACAACCATCTATATGTACAGTACAAGATTCAAATTTTTGCAGCTTCATCTCAATTAACTATAGAGCGCAGGATCAGATAGTCTTAATGTAGGAACTACAATAACAGGGTTTGCTTTCTTCAGAACTAATCCAAATCTTCTGAAAGATCATCAGGATTCGACCCCTCGGCGAATTGCCAGTTGAATGAATGCAAGAGTGTACATAATATATATAGTGTCATCCTTTCAGCCATGAGAACTCCTGCACATATCCTTCTTCCTGACCCAAATGGAAGATATCTAAAATCATTACCCTTAAAGTCCCATTTTTCCATATTATTTTGGAACCTTTCTGGTTTAAACTCTGTTGGATTGTCCCAAGCTGAAGGGTCTCTATGAATTGCCCATGCATTCACCAACACTCTTGCTCCCTTTGGTACTAAATAGCTATCAACCGTGCACGATTGACTCGGCATTCTAGGCAATAACAGCGGTACTATTGGGTGAATCCGATGAACCTCCTTCACCACTGCATTCATAAGTTCTAGTTGTGGCAAATGACCTCTTCTAGTGTGTTGTTAATTCCCACCACTTGGTCTAGCTACTCTTTGGCTCTTTTCATTATCTCTGGCCGCCGCATCATTTCTACCATTGCCCACTCAACTAAGCTCGATGTTGTCTCCGTCCCAGCAAGCACCATGTCCTGTAAACAACAATACCATATTAGATAAATATTAAATGTTGAGTATGTATAGACCAAAATTATAGTCCCATATTAGATACGAGCAAGTTCATCATATGAAATATAAGTTAGTATCTCACAATTGTTAGTTTCAAGGCTTTTAAAGCAAAACCTCACGCTTGGGCCCAGAGGTATCTAAGTTCGGCACAATATATATATTTACTAGTTGAGATCTAAGTCCGCCTAACATTAAAGTTAAAATTGGCCTCAAAGATAGAAAACTCACCAAGAACAAGACCTTGACTAGAGTTGTAGAGACGGACTATTTGGGTCTCCTTCTTCCATAAGCTGAAGAAGCAACTGTAGAAAATCCTTTCATTCATTCTTTTCCTTTCCCTCTCCTTTCTCTTTATCCATCTTCATGTGTATATCAATGGCATTATCAAATACATTATCCATCCATGACACAAGCTTCTTCGTTTCTCATTCTAGTCCTTGTATATCAAACAAGCCTAAAACCGGAAAGAAATCTGAAATATTCAGTTGAGCTAAAATCTCTGTTATTTTTCCTCCAACCACTTGGAATTTACCACCAAGTGTGCTTCTTTCTTCACTGTTAAGTGTACTACCCCACAACATGCTCATCATAATATTAAGAGCAGTGCAAAATGCTTGGTCAGCTATGTTAATTGGAGTACCCAAGTTTGTATAAATTTCTTTAACCATTCTTTGGACCTCTCTTCTATGGAGGGCTTGCGAAGCATTAAGACTATTAGTACTTAACAACTCCTTCATGCAGATCATACGGATCATGCGCCAATATGGGCCGTAAGGTGACCAAGCAATATCTATGCCGCCATGAGACGAGGCAAAGGTCGTGACTGTAACATCATGGTTGGTGAAAGTGGTGTCATGGTCTTTTAGAATCTCCTTTGCAAGTGCTGGTGATGAAACCACAACATATAGCTTCTGACCCATTTAAACCTTCAGAATTGGACCATAGGTTCTCGATAATTTGGCGAAGTATACATGCAAGTCCTTTTCGAGAAATGGGAGGCTCCCTAGCAATGGCAAGCCGTGAGGACCTGGAGGCAACGGTGGCAGTCTTCTATATAATAACTTCTTGATCATAATCGCGTACCAAGCCACCATGAACACAACCGCTGCAAGGAACAGCCCTTCTCCCGACAATTCACCATTACTGGAAAGCTTAAGTGTTTTGATCAGATTCATGGTAGAATATTGCATGGATATTTTTGTGTAGGAGAAGAAGTTGTAATGGAACAGAGGAGTCTATATAGGAAGAAGTATGTTGGTTTTGGGTCTTTGTCTTGGTGTGGTGAAGACTTAATGCAATTGTTTGGTTGTATTTGTGGAGTGAGTTCACCACATACATACGTATGTGAAATTGAAAATCAGGCTCAGCTTTGTCTGTGTGGCAAAGTGACAAGAATGCATAAAACTCGGTGGAATTGTGTCTTTTTCATAAATCCAAATTAAATAGTGTCTGCAAATTACATTTGTTCCCAAAAAGTTTCTTGTCCTCAAACTTTATTATTTTATAATTTATTTTATAAACCTTGAAAGCCTGAATTTTATTAAAACAAAATAGAGCTAATAATTTTTAAATTAAAAATAAAAAACTTAAATCAATAGATCCTTTTTCTATTATTTTAATTTTTATTCTTTGTTTTGCAACTAAACATAGTACAAGTTTCAATGTTCCTACAACATCTCAATTTTTTTTTCCTAAAATACTCTTGTATGATTTGTCTAACTATCATCAAGTTAATTTTATTTTCACCTAACCCTATTTTTATTAAATTTATCCCATCATAAACCCCTATACTATTCATCATCTTCATCCCACAAACCTTAAACCCTTCATTTTCATCTCATAAACCCTAAGCTATTCTTCCATTCTAATGTTCATATTGCTATCTTCATACCCTTCTTCCCCTAAACACTCTTTATAAGATTTTACAGTCATTTTTGAGGTATTTTTAGTAGTTTCCTCAAGTGTGTAAAAACCTCCAAGCAATCAAAACATTCGATCTTCATACCATTTGAAAGCACAATGACAGATGATTTAAGTTGGGACGAAGTTTAGCAATCTTTAATGAGTTTTATGCGACTTTTTTTTTGTGTATTCAGTGTTTTAAATGAAAAAAATCATCATCGATTCGGGTCTGCTTGCCCGAACCTATGACAGCAGGTTTGGTCGGGTCCGACCGAACCTATGCATTAGGTTCAGTCGAAATATTTTCTAATTTTCTCGAGGGGACAACCCCTCTAGTAAGTTATGGTGGTGGTCTAACTTGTTTGTTGGTATTTTTTGTGGTTTTCGATGCAATTTGTATGTTGACGCACTGTTAACCCTTGTATTGTTGCCTATCAGTGGCAAATGGTACACCGACGCTCAAATGAGGTGGAAGGTACGTCGAAATGGGCTCATGTTGATTCAAGGGTCATTAATGTATAATTACCACACGAATATCCTTAAAAACATGCATCTGTTCGGTGGAATAGGACTGCACCTGTGTATAAGGTTCAATATTGTCCAACCAAACCTACGCATTAGGTCCAACTGAACCTAATGCATAGGTTTGGTTGGGTCCGATTGAACCTAATGCCTGCTATCATAGGTTCGGAAACGCAGGTTCGAACCGATGACGATTTTTTTTTATTTAAAACCCAGAATACATACAAAGAAACATAAAAAAAATCGCAAAAAATTTATCAAAGATTGCTAAGCTCGATTTGAAGGACTTCGAGTTAGGGTTCGGTTTTGGATGAGAAATATGGGAACGACGACGTAGATGAAGAAGAAACGTTCGTGGATCAAGTATCAAAGAAGAAGAAGAAGAACTGAGGGAGTAGATCGGGGTAATGAGGTTTATGGTTCGTTGGAGAAGAGGAAACGAAGAGGGAAAGGGAGGTTTTTTTTTTTTTTTTAAATGAGGTTAGTTTGGAAAGTTTTGGGATTTTTTTTTGGGTAAAAAAAGTGGATAACAATTGGGTGGGGTAGCCAAAGTAAATGTGGTATGGAGAGTAATATTTGCAGTATGTTTAGTTGCTCCCTTAATTTTTCAACCGAAAGATAATAACCATTTTACAACTAAAAAAAATGAATTTGACAAATATTTAACCTTATATTTTATGGGAGCAACTAAACATACCACAAGTTTTAATGCTCCTACCACACCTCAAAAAAATATTTTTTTTGCTTAAAACACCCTTGTATGATTTGTCTAAACTACCCTCAAATTAATTTTATTTTCACTTAACCCTATCTTTACTAAATTTACCCCATCATAAATCCCTACGCTATTCATCATCTTCATCCCACAAACCTTAAAACCTTTCATTTTCATCCCGTAGACCCTAAAACCATTCTTCTATTCAAATGTTTCTACAACTATCTTCATACCCTTCTTCTCCTAAACACTCTTTATAAGATTTTACTACTATTTTTGAGGTGTTTTTTAGTAGTTTTCTCAAATGTGTAGAAACCTCCAAGCAATTAAAACATTCGATCTTCACACCATTTGAAAGCATAATGGCACATGATTCGAGTTGGAATGAAGTTTAGCCATCTTTGATGAGTTTTTTGCAATTTTTTTGTGTTTATGTGTTTTTTTTTTGTGTGTATTCTGGGTTTTAAATGAAAAAAAATCGTCATTGGTTCGGTCGGGTCCGACCGAATCTATGACAACAAGTTTGGTTGGGCCCGACCGAACCTATGTATTGGGTTCAGTCGGATTCGACCAAACCTTATATTTTCGGGTTTTTTTCGAGGGGATGACCCCTCTAGTAAGTTATGATGGTAGTCTAACTTGTTTGTTGGTGTTTTTTGTAGTTTTCGATGTAACTTGTATGACAAAACACCGTTAACCCTTGTATTATTGCCTATCGGTGGCAAACGGTACATCGACGCTCAAATGAGGTGAAAGGTATGTCGAAATGGGCTCATGTCGTTTCAAGGGCCATGAATATATAATTACCACACGAATATTTTTAAAAACAACAAAAAACATGAGGTTCGGTGGGACAAGACTAAACCTGTGTATAAGGTTCAGTACTGTCCAACCGAACTTACGCATTAGGTTCGGTTGTGTCTTATGGAGCCTTATATTTTCAATTTTTTTCAAAGATATTCGTGTGATAATTATACATTTATGGCCCTTGAAGCGACATGAGCCCATTTCGATGTACCTTCCACTTCATCTGAGCGTCAGTGTACTGTTTGCCACCGATAGGCATCACTATAGGGGTTAACGGTGAGTTGGCACACAAGTTGCATCAAAACCATAAAAAACACCAACAAACAAGTTAGACCATCACCATAACTTACTAGAGAGGTCATCCCTTAAAAAAAAACTTGAAAATATAAGGTTCAGGCACGCAGGCCTGAATCGATAACGATTTTTTTCATTTAAAACCCAAAATACACACAAAAAAACACACAAAAAAATGGCCAAAAAAGCTTAATTTGAAGGTGCTTCGAGTTAGAGTTCGTTTGACGATTTTTTGGATGAAATGGTTCGTATTGAAAAAGAAGAAGAAGATGTTTGTATCGAAGAAAAAAAAGAGGAAGAACAAGAATAAGAATGACGACATGGCGCAGGGTTTGAAGAATAGCAATGGCGGAATCGAGCTTGAAGAAACGACAATTGCGGAAATAAAATAGAGTTTGACCGTTTTTTTTTTATTTGAATTGGTAATTTTTTTTCTTTTTGAAATTGAGAGTTATTTCAGGGAGTGTTGGACATTTTTTTGGATAAAAAAAGTGGATTACTATTTAGTGTGGTAAAAAGAGTAAATATTATGTGAGGAGTAATTATTGTGATATATTTAGTTGCTCCTTAGTTTATTTTCACCTTCTATATGAATTTTATTCAAATAAATATAATAACTATTTTTAAATTAAAAATAAAAAATAGTTAATTCAACATTGTTTAAATGAATAAAAACCCAAACCAAACCAACAATCCCTTATCTAATATTTTAGAATAAAATTGTATACTTTATTTTTGTTATCTCCCATTTAAAATCTCAAATTAATATAGTATTGTTATTATTTATTTTATTTTTATGAAATGGGAGAGATGTCTCGAACTCTCGGTAGCCTAGCCGCCACCGTTTCCCTCAGTTCTCCAAAGTTTCAAATTTGAGGCCTCTTCCTGGATTTGAGCGAGCTCATCATCGATACTTTCCCTCCTACATTTCCGTTTTCCTTTTCGTGTCTGAGTGTCAACGAAGTGAAATATAACAACAGAAGAGAAGCGAACTCGCACCCCTTCTTCTTCTCCATCTTCCTGTAACACAATAAACCATGACCTTCGATCTTCAAACTTCAAAGAAGCAGGCGGATTCTAGGGTTTTCCTCGAAGTAAGAAACGTAGCAGAAGAAGAAGAAGCTCAATCTCTGCTTCGTATCTTAAGGTCGGTGCAGCTCTCTCTATCCTCAAAGTAAGTCTTTTTTGTGAATCAATCAATCAATCACCATGCGCTTTTCTTCTTCAATCTATGCAACGCAAAACTCCACTAAAATTGGTAGAAAAATCGGATTTTTACATCAAGTTTCCAACTTTTCCGCGTTATGTAGTCTCCGAACCTCCGAAGAAAGTTTTACCAGCCAAGAAAATAGCATTCAAAATCCATGTGTAAACCCCAATTCGTATTACGCCGCATTGCAGCAGAAAATGCAGGATTTCGCAATCTGTGGTTTGCTCGGAGAGGCTTTGAACACGCTAAATCTCATGAGAAATGTATCTGGAAAGCCGACTGTGTATGATTATAATGCTTTAATGTACTATTATTTGAAGTCGAAACGCGTTTCGATAGAAGATTTGGTTTCTGTATACGTTGGGATGAAAGGGTTGGGTCCGTCACCAAATGCCTCGACTTACAATACTCTTTTGAATGGATTGGTTTCATTGGGGGCTTTGAAAGATGCGTTTTGTTTGGTAGAAGAGATGTATAGTCGTGGTTTTATTCCTTCGTTTGCGTTTTTATCGGAGTTGTTGAAAAGGTCTTTGAATTGTGGGAGTTTGGTGGATTCTTTGTACATATTGAAGTTGATGTTGAAATTGGATTATATTCCTAGGGAATCCGCGTCAATTACTTTGATCTCTAAACTTTGTAAAGCCAAAAATGTTCATGGTGCATTTTTTGTGTTATCCACACTTTCTGATAGGGGATTCTTTCCTAATGTATATAGCTATAATCCGATTCTTTGGGCATTGTGCAAGTCTGATCAGAGTTATATTGCTTTGGCCCTTTTATGTTCTCTTAAGAAGAAGGGAGTTATTTGTAATCAGTGTTCATATACGGCTTTAGTTCATGGGTTAAGCAAGGAAAGGTTGTGGGAAGAAGCTTTTCACGTTTTGCATGAGATGCAGATTGATGGATGCAAGCCTAATGTCATCACTTATACTACTATTATTAAATTTCTTTGTGACGATGGGAAGATTGACGACTCCTTGGATGTCTTAGGTATAATGGAAAGAGAAGGATGTGATGCAGATCTGATCACTTATAATGTACTTCTTCGCACTCTTTGTCACCAATGCAGAATTGTAGAAGCTTTTGAGCTTATTCGAGTTATTGATCAGAAGGGGTTCTTTCCTGATCCGTTCACTTATACTGCTTTGGCTGGAGGCTTATTAAAAGCAGGTAAAATCAATATTGCAAGTGGTCTCTTGCTTGGTATTATTTTCAGTGGCTCCAATGCGGATGTTCCAACATATAATGTCTACTTCCATTGTTTGTGTTGCAAAAATAAATCAATAGAAGCATATGAACTAGTGGTGAGAATGATGGAAAATGGTTTCAAACCGGATAATGTGACATATAACACAATCTTGAAAGGTTTCTGCAGGGAGAAAAATACAGACAAAGCATTAGAACTCTTTGATCGCTTTGAATGGGCTGGAGGAGGTCCTGACTTGGTTTCCTTCAATACAATCCTGTCCACAGCATGTGAGCTTGGAGATTCGTCAATGATCAGAAGGGTCTTGTATCGAATGGAATTCGAAGGTGTCAAGCTCAATGTGGTTGGTTCAACTTGTTTGATCCAGTATTTCTGTGCAGTTGGGAAGTTATCTGAATGTTTTAAGCTCTTGGAATCAATGAATTGCTATGGACCCTATCCAAACATAATTAGCTTCAACGTGCTTCTGGACGGCCTCTCAAAGAAAGGGTTACTTGGAACTGCATATCAGATTTTTCAAGATCTCACAAGCACAAGATTGTCCCCTGATACGACTACTTTCAATATTCTCATACATGCTTCCATAAAAGAGAAAAATAGTTTCTTGCTGGAGCTACTGTTAACAGATATGTGCCGCAGGGGATTGAAGATGGATCTTGTAACATATGGGTCCTTCATTTATGGCCTTTGCAAAGAGGGAAAGATATCTGCTGCCCTCCATTTACATGATGAAATGTTGGACAGTGGACTTGCCCCAGGTACAGTTATATATAATATCATTTTGGAGGCCCTGCTTAGGAGAGGAAAGTTGAGAGAAGTATTCCTACTACTTGAAGCCATGATTGTAAATGGGTGCGAACTTGATGTTTTTTCTTTTCATATTTTAAATCAAGCAAAATCAAAAGGCAGGTTGAAAAGATTTCCTTTGGCTAGACAGGCTCTTGAGTTTGTGATGAGCAATTATTTGGCAAGGGAGATTCCACTTGGGGATATAATAATTTGAAAAGTGAACATTGATGGCACTTTATAGGCTGTGGATTGAACTCATGGTTGGTCTAAGATATTTGACACTTTAAACAGGTATATCACCTGCATCTTGGATATCATGTTATTTGTTCCCAATATTGGTTATTGAATACAACTATGTTGCTTTGACGAACCTATTGTTTCTTTTCATACAGTGTACCAAGCAAAGTTAAGAGGCAAGTTGAAAAGATTCCCTATGGCAGGGAAGGCTCTTGAGTTTGTGAGGAAAAACTATTTGCAAGGGAGACTCAACCGGAAGGTATAATGTGTTCAAATATTAAGGAAACTTTTTACGGTAGATCTTAGGTCGTGATGACCTGCTGCATGGAACTCATGATTGGTCCAAGATGTTTGAACCAACAAACAGGTACAATTAATGCATATTGAATTTGCTGTTATTAGTATCTAATTTTGGGTTATTTATATGAATAATTTAATATATTGTTTTGTTGATTTTAGTATTGTTTCAAGTATTTTTTTTTTCTCTTCTAAAACTTGATAAGCTTATAATCCATAGGATTGTTTCTTTGCTTTCTAATTCATGTTATGATAGAAAAGCAAATTTGACATTATAAAGCTCCTTTTGTATCTATTGGTATGAACCACATTTGAGTCTACCACTAATCATGTTGAACATGGATGTCTTTGTTCCACAAAGGTGTGCGTGCAAAGAGTCATGCATAAACTTCATATCTTATTCATTATTCTAAATATTGGTCATGGTGCATGCCTCGAGGGACACTTCAAGGCCGAGGTGCATTGAAACCACCTTGAGGCTTGTCTCACAATCTTGAGATGTGGTGAGGCATAAGGCTTATCTTTTGCCAGAAACTATGGCAGCCCGATTCTTGAAACTTTGTTTTCTTTTTCTTTTTCCTTTTCCTTTTTAATTATCCCTATTACTATACTATTTGGACAAAAATATCAAGCCCTTTTGGTGCTTAAGGTGTTGTTTTCTCTCATTTGGTAGAACTCAAGATCTAGGTTTTGAACCTTACTTTTTCTCGTTGAAGGAACATTGCAATTACTTTCTCGTTACTGTTCATTTTCAATCCTTGTTCATTTTTACAAATTTTATTTTATTTTTATTTTTGAGGAACATCATCAAATACAAAAATTAACAATAGAGGTAGAGGTAGACCTAAAATAATATGGACAAAGATAATTAAGAAAGGTTTAATTTCTTGTAATTTTGAATGCTAACTTAGCCTTTGATTGAGTGGAGTGGAGGAAGTAGATTCTTGTAGCCAACCCCATGTAGTTGAGAAAAGTCTTAGTTGAGTTGAGTTAGATCATCAAATACAAAAAAGTCAAAACTATATTTTATACGCACATTTCTTTTTATGCTTTTCTTATTTTTCTTTTATTTTGAGGTTTGAGGTTTTGAAATTCTTTAGTTGATTTTGTTATCTTTGATCTTGAAAAGTTGCTTAGGAATGTGTTATTTTATTGTACGTTTATTACTTGACAATGCTTCTATAAATATTTAAGCTTTTATGATTTGATGGAGCTTTAGATATAAGATTTGACTTTCCGAATTTGAAGTTTGAACTAATGGCTTCAAAACTTTCTATTTTACAATTTTACCCATTAAGTTTCTACTTTTGTATTGTTTAGTAGGTAATGATGAAATATTTGGCACCATGACTTATAGTATGTGCTCCAGAGGGATTAGGGGGGATGTAAGTCCTCGATACCCATTGACCTCAAAAAAAAAAAAGACTTATAGTATGTGTTTGTTCAAGGTTTTGGTACTGTTTAGGACAACTGATAAATTGACATATTAGGTTTGTGAATGTCATTGGAAAACATGGTAGCCTACATAAAAAAACAATTCCTAGTAATAGTTCTAAAGATTTTCATGTGTTATTGATATTCACATTTTCTTTGTATTTTTTAGATTTTTTTGGCATTTTTAAGGAAAAAATGAGGTTTATGCCTCATTCAGCATCTTTTTATTTCCGCATTTCATATCTTGCTTTTAATTTCTTGATGAAGTATATTGTATTTGCTTCATAAAATAGCTAAAAGGTAAAACACCTTTCAAAATCTTAGAGGGGATTTATTACCTTTTAAGTTTAATAAAAGATGTCTCCTTAGTTGCATGAACTACTGGTTTCCGAAGCCCCTATGTCTAATACCTTACCTTGATGGGGTTCACAAGACTTATTTGTAAAATAAAAAATAAAAAAAGAGCAACCTGGTGCATGAAAGCCCCTGCATTATTTGTAAAATGCATGGGGAAATTACACCAATTATTTGACATTACACTTCTAAGGTATAAGTTTCCATTAGGTCAAATTCCTTAATCTAGTCGCGTGTGTTTTATTGGAAGATCACACTTGCTTTAATCAAAGCCATGTGAGATAAGGACGTTTTGAAATGGGTTGTGATTTAAATGTCTTATTGGTTATTTTCTTAACTAAACACATACTAAATAGTGGTTAGCTATAGTAGCTTGGAAAGTGTTTGATGAAATGCTTGAATGAGTTGTAGAAATTGCCTAGAGCTGAATAACTGGAAAATGAAGGGCTTACTATGAGTGAGTTGGTATTTGTAAAACTCTTAATATTTACACCCTTCTTTAATTTGGCATTTGAACCTTGTACAATCATCAACCTTAAGGTGGATCTTGTGTGTGCCAATATGGAGTTGGTGCAGTTGGTAAAGAGGTGGCTTGGGAACCCAAAGGTTCCAGGTTCAACTCTTGCCACTGCCTCACCCTAGGGGGTGAGGGGGTTTAATGGGTTAGGAACATACTTGATACCTCCCCGAGAATGCAGTCTAGTAATGGAGTCGGTTATACAACTAACTACTAACATTGTATTTTCTTTAAAAAAAAAAAAAGAAAAGGTGGATCTTGCATGTGAGTGAATCAAGAGCGCCTTTGGAAGTCCTAGCATGAAAGATTACAATTGGGAGCTTGAATAGTGAAATCGCCAAGTTTGTGGGTGGAAAATTGGATAGCTGACCCTTTTATTTTCATAATGGGTTTTATATTGATGGTTTTAATTACTTTTGACTATGGAAATCTTGATTATATTTTGATTGCTTATTGACAATTATATTTCCTTTGAACATGTTATTTGAGTGCTTACTTTTGAAAGAAGACAGATTTAACATGGTTGCTTACTTGAGAATCATTCTCGTGTTGATTTAAAATAAAGAATTCAAGCATGGCATACATGCTTTCGAATTCATGTTGCATGAATTATGGGTAAATTGAGCGATGTGCTTCAAAAATCCATGGCTCATGCATATGTATTTGTAAATATTCATTAGAAATGAAGTGGTTGACTATTTATGGCATGTTTTCAAAATGCGTTGGTGCAAGCATAGGAGATGGATGGCATTGACCATGCCATGAGCCAAGGTTATTGTTATTTTTGTGCTTGAAAACTGTTTTATCACATTGTATATATGATGATATGCTCATGGAAATTGCCATTGGTTAATGATGAATTTATACTAAATTTAACTCAAGTGAACTCGAGTTGAGTATAAATCCATCATTAACCAATGATAATCTCCATGAGCATATCCTTAATGATAAATTTATATTGATCTTAAATTGTTGAATTTCACGGGATGGGAGTTTGTGGTTCAAAATCCCATTAGGCATTGGTATTGGGAAGAACTTAAAACATTAACATCCAAAGCAAATAGCCACGTAACTGTACCATGAAAGAAGTTGTCCCAGACTTGAATCTAGTGACCACAAGTGGAACCGTCTTCTGATCTGGAACTTTGTTGGAATGGAATATTTCCTCAACTACAAATAGCCAATCTGTTAGTTCATCAAATTGGAGATCACCATGAAAATTCTTTTGATTACCAAACGAGTTCTCAAGTTCTTTTCCGATCTACGCATCAACCTCTTCAACTTTTGGAGCCAAGGATAATTGTTGATCTACGAACAACATTCCCTGGTCACCAACAACGATCTATTCCTCAGATTCATCACAATATTCATCAAATATGGATGGATTATCAAAAGGATTTTCTTGATTATGACATTCATTTCTATTAGTTGGTGTGAAACAAACCTCATAGCGAGGTTGTGATGTTGGCAAGTGCCGACGATGGCAGTGATTCCTACGATCTAGATTAATCACATGAGATCGATTGGATTCGGATCCCTGCTCCGAATCGTGAAGTGAAACTGTTGGATTGTCTTGAGAATCCGCAACTTTCTCCCTGTTTTGGACAACGTCCAACTCTTGAAGTTGTAGCTACGACAACGTCAAACGTATAACAACTTTCAACAGTTGATTCACGATTTTGACATTATTGGTGATCAATTCTTCAAGTCAATTGACCCGAGGATTGACTGCGAGTCTTCCTCTCTTCTTCGATGCCATTGTCGAAAAAACAAGATCAACCTGACTTTGATACCAATTTTGATGTAGATTCGTCGCGGAAGCAAGAACGAAAATACTAAAAAATAAACCAAAATAAATTCTATTGAATAGAATTCTCAAAAAAGAAAATTAATTGATCTTCCTCCCCTAAGTTTCGTAATTGGAGCTTCTTATATAGATAACTCCCCTAAAACAACTTCTAAACTATCTAAAACACCTAAAAATAAGTTTCCTTACCTATTTATAACATAATAACTTCCTAATTCTATTAGAACTCTATTTAGACACTTCTAAAACACTTTTTAATATACTTAAATAAAAAAAAAATGAATTTTAAAAAACTATCTAGAACTACCACTAAAAATTAAATATATCAAAATAAACACTTCTCTAAAAATAGCTAAAATAAAAAACATAAAAAATATGCAAAAATACATTATACATCATAAACAATGACTTAAGAGAGAGAAACTCAATGCCTTGATTGCTGAAGAAGACAAAGTGCCAGTTAAAACTTAAAGACACCACTTTGATGGTTAATCCACTTCCAGTTTTGAATTCCATTGGCAAGACAGTTGATTAGATATTGAGCTAATGTTCATTTATGTAAAAGTTAATGGACAGATGGTGAGGGCAATGGTTTGGTGTTATTCATAACTTCCTTTCTGATTCAATTGTAACATGGCTAGGCCTATGAGTTGAGAAGGGGAATAGAAAAATTCAGGTGGTGAACTCTAAAGCTGAATATATTGTTACGGGTGAGTAACACTTTAGTTTCTGGAGTCGTTAACGAGGACTCATGGATTATCTGGTGGCATGGGGACACCTTAAAAACCAAAGTAACTAGTGGCGCTCGAAGATACTAGGGGTGATTCTAGTTAACCCTTGGTTGTATAGGGTTTGCACTTAGGTAAAACCTTTTGAGTAGCACATGAACTACAAGATTAGCTTTTATACAAAGGGACTTGTTCATGGGAGTTAGTGTTGGATCCAAAGTACTACTGCAGACCTTAACATGTTCAGTTATACATGCGAGGAGCTAACAGGGACATCCAAAAATTGGCTACTTCTTGTTTGGAAAAATCAGGACATATGAAGAGGCTAAGCCCTATTTTGTAGGGTGAATGACATTCTTGGCCGGGCTAGGAAACTTGTATCTACTCATGTCTAAGGGGTGTACCAGTAGTGAATCTTATGCTATTAATAAAGTATTTAGAGTTTCTTCTCAAAAAAGAAATTAAGGGGCGTACCAGTAGTGTCCACAAAGTAGTTTCCGAATTAGTCTCTGGTTACGTGGCCATATATGGAGTCACATATTTCATGCATTGAACATATGGTATATTATCAATGCATTATTTATATTTCTAAATTCTAAGTTATAAGTTATGCCTTTAATCATGGTTTTCTTACTTATTTGGCTATTATAATGGTGTTTACACGTTTCAGGGTACACAGCGAATTAGCTACGACTAATTATCCTCAAATCGATGGGCAGACAAAGCGCCTTGGGAGCATATGACAACCAATCTGAGCTTCCCATGCATTCCAAAAGAGTTTGAAGGTGGCAGGGGTTCTTGCCAAACTCAACCTACAACCTGAAAAGCAAGGCACTGAACCTTAGGTGTGAATGCAATTCACCAAAATCACTAGTGCTATCACGCATCTTATGCCCACCACCTTCCAATGATGTGGGAAAAAGTAGAATAGACAGTTTAAAGAAAACATTGCTTTTGATTTATATCTTTCTATTATTTTCCTTTTTGAATTTGATATGTAGGCCAGCTAGACAAGCTTACCTGAGAACCAAGTGGAACTTATCAATAAGTCGGCTATACCAAACAAAGCGGGTGAATGTGTTACTGATGAGTACCTAAAAGACACTTAGTAAGTGGTAACCCGTCTTCTGGGTCCAGAAGGGTCGGGGCTGCAGTTTGTATTCACGGGGCATGTCGTAAATGAAGCTTATACTCTTTATGCATTCACTGGGCATGTAGGACAGTAGGAGCTCATACTCTTATGATTTTCAAGTTATTGCTGGGACGGTGCGGAGGGCACTAGTGATCCCTAGGTGGACATCTTTTAGCCAAATTGTGGGTAGAATTCTTTTGGTATATTTTATGATAGATCATTTTGGTGCATGTGTATATGAACGGGTAAATGAAGCATTTTGAACCATTTTGTATAAAGTTGAATATTTGCAATTAAGAACACCAACTTACTTTGTATTATCATGGTCATAGGTAGGTGAAATGGTTTGGGATAGAAACTCACATCTATCCATTTTTATGTTGCATGCGGTGTATAAATATATATATATATATATTTTTTTTTTGCTAGTTGATTTTTTGTGACATGTACCTAAAAGTTGTAGAAAAACAAAATTTATTGTCAAATATAAGTAGAATTTGCCAGATTTTTAACCATACACTTCTCCCATGTAGCTTGGCATATTGGACTTCCATGACTTAAAAGGCTCACATTATAATTTTCTGAAATAGTGGGGATTCGAGTACAAGTTGTTATAGATGATATCAATGCTTATATCTTAGATCTATTGTGGGAGGAAGATGGCATGAGCTTGGCTTTTGATTGGTTTGGGATACACAAAGCAAACCTGTCTCATTAGTGCAAGTATTGTGGCAATTAAAAGACTTTATAAAGAAAATGGAAAAGAAGATGAAGAACAGAAAGAGAGAGATTTCAGAGAAAGGTTTTCTCTGTTTTAATATTAAAAGTCTCACGTCATTACAATTACAAGAGCCCTTAATTTATAGAGCTGAAGCAAAAACAAAAAATGTACATGTGTTCATCCATTGGGTGATCTGGATCTGAAACAAACTTTACAGCTGGAGAAAGAGTATTGGATGAAATGGTTCTGCAACGGTTTGTAGCAACAATTACCTAACCCAGAGTGCTAGAACAACTACTGTGGTTACTTCTCTTATTAGCCCCCCTAGAGCTCATCGGAGTGGGGACTACGGTGAGCTTGCTACGAAGCATATTGAAACGAGTAGATGGTAGAGCCTTGGTTAGAGTGTCAGCCACTTGATCTTCGGAAGGACTGTAATGAATCTTTAAGGAGCCCTTCACAACTCTCTCTCGAACAAAATGGTAATCTATCTCTGCATGCTTAGTTTGAGCATGCATAACAGGGTTATTTTCACCTTCTAGATGAATAGCGCTCATATTATCACATAATAAGATCGGGGGAGAAGATGATAATATATGTAGCTCACGAAGCAAGGACTCAACCCAAGAGATTTTTGTAGCGGCATTTGCAAGACCACGATATTTAGACTCGGCGCTGAAGCACGAAACAACTCGTTGTTTTGCCGAGGACCAAGAGACTAGATAAGTGCCAATGAAGGTGCAGTACCCACTCATTTTGTGTCGATCATCTAGACAACTTGCCCAATCGGCGTCAGTGTAACAAATGAGATTAAGATCAGGTGGCTTAGTGAGAAAGAGGCCATAAGAAGTTGTCGACTGTAGATAGCGTAGGATACGCTTCACGGCTTG
This sequence comes from Paratinospora sagittata, assembly GCA_035771175.1. Classification (NCBI taxonomy): domain Eukaryota; kingdom Viridiplantae; phylum Streptophyta; class Magnoliopsida; order Ranunculales; family Menispermaceae; genus Paratinospora; species Paratinospora sagittata. The sequence goes on from CM069599.1 coordinate 31,374,573, forward strand.
CCAATGAGCCGAGGTGGGAGCATGCATGAATTGGCATACACGATTGACGGCATAGCTGATGTTTGATCTTGTGATCGTGCAGTATTGCAGGGCCCCTACAATGCTCCGGTATGAAGTAGGATCAGTAAGAGGAGTGCCCTCATAACGAGACAAAGTAACACCAGAGACCATTGGAGTAGATAGAGGTTTACAATCACTCATCTGTCCATGGCGTAGAAGATCCATGATATATTTGGATTGATTGAGGTGCAACATATTTGGCGAAGATGTAACAACCATGCCAAGGAAGTAATTAAGTGAACCAAGATCCTTTAAGGCAAACTGAGAATTGAGGGATGAGATAAGAAAGGTAATCTGCTGCACATTAGAACCGGTCACTATTATATCATCCACATAGACTAATAGAATCATCATGGTGGAATTGCGACAGAAAATAAACATAGATGAGTCTGCACGGGAGGCTGCAAAACCAAATTGAAGTATAAAAAAACTGAGTTTTGTAAACCATGCCCATGGCGACTTCTTTAATCCATAGATGGCCTTGTTGAGCTTGCACACTAGAGGAGGCTTCGAGGACACAATAAACCCACGTGGTTGACTCGTATATACTTCCTCATGAAGATCACCATTGAGGAAGGCGTTGTGATCATCAAGTTGCTTGATAGGCCACCCATAATATAAAACAAGAGTTAGTACAATCCGAATGGTTGGTGGTTTAACAACAGGGTTGAAGGTTTCAAAATAATTGAAACCATATTGTTAATAGAAGCCCTTGGCAACGAGGCGCGCTTTATGACGCTATAAAAAACCATCTTAATTAAATTTTAGCTTGTATACCCACTTGCATCCAACCAAAGACTTGTCGGGAGGTAATGACATCAGTTGCCAAATGTTGTTACAACTCAATGCATCAAATTCAGCAGCCATAGCTGTTGTCCAAGCTTGAGAACGAAGTGCCTGCTTAGCTTTGGTTGGTTCAACAAAATCAGAGCATTCCTCTGCTAGGAAGGCCTTCGGCATGAAGATCCCATCATTCGCTCTTGTCACCATTGGATGTGTGTTCAATGAAGTAGGCACGTGTGATAGTGGTGATGAAGTAGTAGCCTCAGCAGGGGATGATGCCATGGGAGAGGGTGACAGATCAGTAAATGAAGTGAGGCAGGGTGATACGGGTACAGAGGTAGGTGGTGGCTGATGCATATTAGGGGTGGTTAAGACAGGCAGTGGACTGACACATTTGGATAAGGATGAAGAAGTTGGTGTGAATGGGAACAAATTCTCATTGAACACGACATGGCGTGAAATATAAAGTCTACTTGACTTAGTGTGATAACAAAGATAGCCCTTGTGTGAAGTGTTGTACCCTAGGAAAACTAGGAGGTTTATGATACAACAAGTTGAACGGGGAGAAATTGGACAGCACTAGTGTTGGTAACTTATTAATGAGATAAACGCTTGTGGAGAATGCATAGGACCAAAAACCAAGAGGGAGGTTGCTATGGGCCAATAGTATAAGACCCATTTCTACTGTGTTTGTTTTTTCTTTCAACTCTCCCACTTTCTTGTGGGGTGTATGGACAAAAGATCCAATGTAAGATGCCACACGAGGAAAGAACATGAGATAAAATTGATATTCTCCACCCCAGCCACTTTGTAAGGATTTGATGGTAGTATTAAATTGATTCTCAACCATGGATTTAAATTGTAAAAAATATTTAAGAGCCTCATCTTTAGTCCGAAGTAAATAGAGCCATGTAAAATGCGAGAAATCATTTATGAATAACATGAAGTACCGAGCACCCATTACAGTGATAATCGAGGAAGGTCTCCAAAGATTGGAATGAACCAAATCAAATGGTTTTATTGTCCAAGAAGAAGAAGAAACAAACGGTAGCTTAGAACTTTTGGCCAAGCGACAGGAATTACACACAGGCATATTCGAAACTAAAAAGAAAGGCAAATTACAAGTACTATAAATAACATTGCAAACACTAAGAAAGGGGTGACCCAATCGATTATGCCAAAGAGAAGAATGCTGAAACAGAGAAGAAGTAAGAGCCGCAACAGATACTTGAGAAGACATGATGGAAGAAGATGACACTGAACTGGAAAACGACAGGAATTTGTACAACCCATGATCAAGTGGTCCCTAAAGAAGAGTGTGCCTCGTGGGTGGATCCTTCACAAGAAAATAGGTCGGGTGAAATTCGACAACAACATTATTGTCAGCACAAAGTTTTGCAACACTAACCAACAATTTAGTAATGGCAGGGGCATGTAACACATTGTTGAAGATAAGAGGATGGTGAGAGGTATTAAGGGAAACATAACCAATATTAGAGATAAGGAGAGACATACCATTCCCAACCATCACCTGATCTGAACCAGTAAATTGCATCAGCTGTCGGAGAGCATTGAAGTCAGGTGTGAGATGATGAGTGGCACCCGAATCCATGAACCATGCTTGATTTGTGACTGAAGTAGCTGTAGCTTGAGCAGAACTAAGCAATGCAGTAAGGGTGGGAGCTCTTGGCTATTGAGGACGGAAAGAAGGTCGAAGTTGCTGAGCTTGATAAGCAGGATCCATTTTATGAAAACACACCACAGCAATATGCCCCTTCTTGCCGCAGATTTGACACTGTGGCTTGTTCTTGGGAGGTCGCTAAGTTCCATTATACATTAGCCCCTGAGGACGGCCAAGAATACCAGGAGAGAAAGATCTCGGAGGGAGAGAGGATGGTCGCATATTGTACTGAGAAGAGAAACTTGGCTGCTGCTGAAACAGCTGATTGGGAGAGAAAGATTGATTGTCTTTCTTGCTGTTATTAGTATAGGAAACATTCGCATGAGGGATATTAATCCGATCAACAAAGTTTTGGCGTTGAAGCCGTAAATCATAGCTCAACAAAAGGCTGTGAGCCTCTAAATTAGGAAACACAGAACAAGAGTTAAGAAAAGTAACGAGAGGATTGTATTCCGGCCCAAGTCCTTGATAGAAATAGATAAGTTGATCACGATCTGATACTGGTTCTCTAATGGAGATAAGTTGATCAATAATTGTTTTAAGTTTGAGTAAATACTCATCTGCAGTAAGGTCATCTTTCTTGATGGATTGGATCTCCAGTCGGAGCTCTAGGAGACGAGATTGCAAAGCAACTTCATACGTCCTGGCCAGCGTGCTCTAAATATCAGAAGCAGTATTATACGCTACAATTTGACTCAACATGGACTCGGTAAGGGATGCATAGATCCAGCTCATGATCAACCTGTTGAAACGCTACTAGGTATTGCGAAGGGGATTGGGAAGTTGTTGCAGCAGATCAAGGAATTTGGGTGGGCAAGGTTTTGAACCATCTATATAATCTTCTAGACCATTGGCAATGATAACATTCAGCAACTGGTTTTTCCACAGTAAGTAATTGCTTCTGTCGAGTTTGATGGTTAAAGGTTGGCTGAGACTAGGTAACTTGGCAATAGTAGCAGTAGCAGCATTGGGGATAGCGGAGGTTGAACCAGAAGATTGATTGGAAGCTTCCATTTGGATTGAAAAGAGCTCAGATCGCTGGCTCTAATACCATAAAAGACTTTATAAAGAACATGGAGAAGAAGATGAAGAACAGAAAAAGAGAGATTTTAGAGAAAGGTTTTCTCTGTTTTAATATTATAAGTCTCGCATCATTACAATTACAGGAGCTCTTAATTTATAGAGCTGAAGCAAAAACAGAAAATGTACACGTGGTGTTCATCCATTCGGTGATCTGGATCTAAAACAAACTGTAAAGCTGGAGAAAGAATATTGGATGAAATGGATCTGCAACGGTCTGAAGCAACAGTTAACTAACTCGGGGTGTTAGAACAACTACTGTGGTTACTTCTCTTATCAGCAATAACATGGTGTTGAATACACAACTTGGGAATTAAGAGAAAAATAAAGAAGCAGGTATCCTCAACTGTTCAAACTTATTCAAATAATTAACTTATTGCTAATCATTTTAATTGGAGTGTAATAAATCATGAGAGCAGCTAAATGGACCCTAGTTATAAACTATCTACACCCTACTCATTGGAAGAACCCCACCCTAACCTACATACCCTCTTCTCACCCCAGCCAAAAAGCCCATAATCCTTAATCTACCCTTCTCTCAACGTACCTCACCAACCCCAAAATTCCTCCAAGACCCTTCTTTTTTCATCTTCTTCTCCACCATTTCTTCTTATCCAAAACTCTTCCAAAACCCTAGCCCCCAACTTCAAAACCCACCATTTCCATCTTCTGATCTTAGTTGGAAGAATATTGGAGCTAGGTGAGCATCGTTTGGATCCTATTTGGAGCGAATTGCCACTTGTTGTCTTTGAAGATTTTGCAACCTTCGATCCTTCAAATCGGTAAGAAATGCATGTTTTAAAGGTTTTTTTTTTGGTTTCTATGCCCCGTTATTCATGAAATTGAGTATTTTTGTGTGTATTTAAATGTGTTTTGTGGGAAAATAAATAAGAACGAAGCTCATCAATGGTGCCGACCCTAATGTGTACAGGTCGACTCTCAGTGGTCGACCCTAATGTTAATTTTTTTTGTATTTATTTTTTTTAAAAAAAAATACTAATTAACCATTGGTTTGTGTACAGATATGTCGAGGACGCGCAATACCACTTCTATTGGGCAAAGTGGGTCGCGCACTCGACCTACTGCATCTGAGAGAAGAAGACGCCGGCATACGAAAATCAATTTAGTAGCCATTGTCGATGTTGCAATAGAAGTACAACAAGAAAATGAAGAAGTAGATGAGACAACCACGCAACACACTAGCTAGGACAGCCAGTGCACTGAAGAAGATGCTAGTGCCCATGTCTCAATTCTGGGAAGCCCTACCGATCCTTCTGTTCTTACTAGTTTCAAGAATCATATTACTGCAAAAATATGGGTTGGCGACGTAAGTATTCATCCCTAGTGTATAGTAAATTTGTTGTTGACGATTATTTCTTGTTAATATTGACCATTCATATTTGTTTTGGTTTTCTTTTTTGTTTACAACATCGACCCCTACTTAGGTGTATAAATCATGGAGCACAAGTGGGTGAGTGGGATCTGAATTGCCACCCCGAGCAATAAAGACTTCAAGAAATTCTAGAAGGATCTGGGTTGAGTCCCTTGATTGGTTGCTGGTACATGCACGCCAACAAGACACTAATTTTTGTGTTCGTAGAGAGATAACAACCAGAGACGAACACATTTCACCTTTTCTTTGGTGAAATGACAATTACCCTTGACGATGTTGCGATACTTCTCAACATTCCTGTCACAGGCAAAGCCGTCTCAACCATAGCAATGGACAACAACGATGCAGCCGAATTACTAGTGTAAGGGCTGGGAGTTTCATTCGGTGATGCAAAAAATGAGCTCAAGAAGGGAAAGGGCAATCCGTGGTTAAGCACTGACTGAAAGCCCTATTTGGTATCCTCAAACAAGGAGGCGTCCCCTACCCCCCAGTGGAGTGCACGACGAGGGATTTTTTATTATTCCTGCTAGGTTTCACATTGTTCTGCGACAAGACATCAACAAGGATCCCCGTCGCTTATCTTCAATTTCTCATGCACGTGAACATGATTCATACATACTCATGGGGTGCTGCATGTCTTGGTTATTTGTATCGTCAGCTTGGATGTGCAAATAGGGCCTCGATTTGTCATATTGGTATCTCACCTTGCTTGAAGTATAATCATTTTATACTTATTGTTTGTTCTATATCAATTGATATCAAGATGTTTTGATAATGATTTTAATACAAAATTTGTATATAGGGTTGGTTGTATGACCATTTTCCTTTAATTCGTCCTCGTGTCAACCCTTCATATAAAAATAATCTGCCACGGACGCAACTGTAGGCCCCTAAAAAAGAGATGGGATTAGCTGAGGATCACGTGATAACACTGCGTAAGACACTCGACATGTTACGCCCTCTAGAGGTCAGTGAAAAAGTTTAGGAATTCAATGCAGTTTTTTTTCTTCATATATTATGACTTTGAGTAATATTGCGTTGTTGGTGTAATTATTTATATTGAATTTGTTCAGGTTTATTGGGACCTGTACTTTGATTTGAGAGAGACTCGACCAATATTGGAGTTTGATTTTTTTATGGTTGTATAAAATGCATGGACACTGTGGAACCCCACCATCCTAATAGGGTTCTTCGCCTGTTAGGCCATGTACAGACAATTCTTCCATGGCCCCTTTGTCCATTACGAGCAATTCGGGGATCATCAGCGGGTCAATAGTGAGTAAAGTATTACTATGATCAGATATGGGAGAGATGAGATACTGGTGTACTTTCTGCTCGAGCACGTGGTGAGCGTCTAAGCAATACATGGGATGCGGTCCGAGCTACCTCGAGTGGTTTACATCTATATCTCACCCGATCATTGAGAACCCAGTACGTCAGGATCCTGCCAATCCTCAACAAAGATATATGTTTGATGACGATGCCACCCAGGTAATAAAATTTGCATTTCTTTCTTTCTTTTTTATATCGAATTGGATTTATCTGTTATTCACATGTAATTGTTGATTTGCATTGGGATATATACAACAACGAGGCAAACAAGCCATGGACATCGCATTACAATGGATCTCCACACTTGAATCAGACGTAACAGTTTGTAGTGCGAAAATCGTCATGGAGTCAATTGTTGGTGTTCTATCCGGGCTAAACATCTGTGATGAAGCTAGGCCTTCCTCTACAATGGAAGAAGAGCAGGGGCCATCAATCCCAAGGAGCAATGAAGCGGGTCAGTCAGGGGTTCGAGCATATTCAGGCAAGTGAAAAAAACAATAGCTTCATTAGTGTCTGTTTATTGGGTTTTTTTTTTTTAGGGTGTGAGTACATGTAATAAATTTCTTTGTTGATACTATTTCGAAGAAACTTGACGATCATGTATCTTGATACGTTTTTGAAAATTTTGTGAATGAAATTTCCTATATGTTGATACTATTGTGTATGTATTGGTTGTTATATTTCACCTCGGAACGTTGTCTTTATAGGTCTATGAACATGTCTATCAACATTTGGACCTCGTTTGGGCGGTGGAGTGTCGGACCCCACCCGTATCCCATATGATGCAAACGAGTAAGAAACGGTATCCTACTGCCCAAACTAACCAGGCAGGGTTGTGAACATGTCAAAAATGTCATGGAATGCAACCCAATGCAGTGTGGAATGTTGAAATGCAAAAAACCCGAGAAATAGGAGGGCCATGTCTGGCCGACCAATATCTCTCTGTTCGATTTTGGATGACCATTGTATAACTCCACTGTATCAGAAAAACACCAATTCATTTCACTTCCTCATAAAAGCTTCAAAGTCCTCACTCTTTGCAAACTTGCCCTTTGAGTTGGCCAACCCGTTCTTGTTTATGTGCCATGTACATAAAAGACTTATTGTTTCAGGGAACACACATAAAACAACATTCATCAAGACCAAGTCTCTGTCTGTCACAATTATCTAGGGAAAAAACCACCCATCCAACAACTCACTCAATTTTTGTAGTGCCGACATGTAATTGTCTTTGTTTTCAGATGCATATACACAAATGCCACTATAAATTTCATATCCGTCGATGTGAGACCAACAATCTTTAGTAATGAAAATTTGTACTTGTTCGTCTTATATGTACAGTCCATTAGAAGCACATATGGGAAACACCTTAGAAGATCCATTGAAACGGGTTGAGCCTAAAATATATCTTGAACAACATCGATACATGTGCCACTTGATGTATTTCTATTCTTCTAACTTGTGTTACAGTTGTTGCAACTGAGATTCGCCTCCATATTCCAACAATTTATGCTTCTATTTGACATTGTATATTGTCTTCAGCGTCGATGCATTACAGGCAGTTCTTTCCTTTAAAGTCATCAATATGTCTTTTGGTCGGGCATTACTCTTTGACATTTATACCATTACTTCTACTTCATCATTCTTCAACCTTCCGGCGTATGAGTGTCCTTCAAAGAACTTCGCAGCAGGGTGTTATAAGTGTCACATGCAACTTTTAACGTCCACTCACCATCCTGAGGGTTCTTGCCATTTAAGATGAAAGGGCATCCGCACTTTTTCGTGCCAGTTTGACTTCTCTTCCCCTTCTTAGCAGAAGTAGATTGTTGAGCAGTGGATTTACTCTTCCCATATCTCTCACAAGAAAAATTGACCTGGGCTCACCTACCATTACCCCCAATATCTGAGTTTTGGATTATGATCATTAATTTATTCCTTCTGCCAAGCTCTTGGACCCAGGAAACAAGTTCTTCTCGTGTACTGAAGTCCCTGTCGGGGGTGAATTGTTCCGTGTAATCAATGACCACTGCAAGTTCTTCACCCTAAAATTATGAAAAATTTTATAATTAGACAATTAATAGCCAAAAATTGTCATTAACGACATCAAATACATCCAAATGCATAAGATAACAATTGCATGCACAAAAATTTGGATAAGTGTAATAAATGAAAGGGTCGGCCTCACAGGGCCAATGTAATCCCCTGAAATAACTGTCTTAAGCAGAAGGTATCAAGCTCCTCATTGATAATTTGGCTTTAATAGTTTAAAAAGGATGTTAGGGAAAATCATATTCAAGTTTAGTAGTAACTGATTTACCAATTCAAAATGTAGGACTATCTGCCATGTGTCTATGTGCTAGGACTAAGAGAAAAACTGATCCACACAAAAGCACAAAATCAACTCAGAAAAAAAGCCAGAAGTAAGCATACCTGCTATATCCAGAAGTTTCAATGTAATCCCCTGAAATAACGGACTGGATGTAGCCAAGAACCTCAGCCAAATCGACACCTTTAAAAGGTTAACCACGTTGATGAAATCAGAAAAAAAGAGTCCTAATTACTCTCAAATTGGATTTGCAAGGATTCCGAGTCCAACACCACAAGAAATCTCCTCTCTCTTTCAAAACCCAATCACGCCTCTTTCGCTGAAAATCTCGCCTCATACCCAATCACGCCTCTTTCGCTGAAATCTCGCCTCTACAACTACAATATCGCTGCAATCCCGCCCTCTACAGCTACAACTTCGCTGAAATCTCGTTCTGCAACTCAATCGCTGAGACCTAATCGTCTCGAAACAAATCGCACAAAACCAAAACCGAACCCTCTCTTTCAAAACCCAAATCGCGCCTCGCCTGAACCTCAAAACTCAATCGCACAAACCCTCTCTCTTTCTCGAAACCCTCCCGCTTCTCTCTTCTTTCTCTGCTCTCTTCTCTGTCTCTCTTCTCTCACGAACCAGTGACTGAAGCAAGCGAAGGACGACAAGAATCCCACAGTGAGCAACCTCTCTTCTCCGCCATCTTCCTCCACTTTCTCAACTCTTTGCTCAAAAAACCCCAAATTGTGCAATTTCTTTCCAAAACCCAGACAACCCCTTCGATTACTCCTGCAATTTATTTAACCCAAACCATCTTCAAACCCCTGTTTTTCTTAATCTTCAACCCTGCGATTCCTTCGTTCTCCTTACTCTATCTCTGCAACCACCGCCGTTAACGCCTCTCTTCTTCTTCTTCTTCTTCTTCTTCCCTTTTTCTTTCCATTTTCTTTTTCTCCCCTCCCTGTTTCTTCGCCATTCAATCTGCAAGTGTAAGAGTTATTTATTTTTATTTTTATTTATTTTTATTTTTATTTTTATTTCTTCTTTCTTTTCTTTTAAGCAACCCAATCTAGATTATCATATTATATGTATAATATTAGCTAAGTTATATTATGGTATAAAATTAACTAGCTATCATCATATTATATGATGATATGGTATAATATTAGCTAAGTTAATATTAGCTAAGTTATCATCATATTACATTATATGTATAATATTAGCTAAGTTATCATCATACTATATGTATCATCATATTATATATATATATATCAAGTGAAAGTTTATTAGCTAAGTTATATTATATGTATAATGTGACCACCACCATACAACATAGACATGTATGCACATTATATTAATATAATATAATACAAAACAAATGATTAATGTGTGATTTATGCGTGAATAGGTTGATAACGCCCAACGTCGAGGAATCTCAACAATTTTGGAATTTAGCAATTCAGGTGGGGATGATTCTAGACCTCATGATATTTTATTTTGATATATAGATAGGAATGTTAAATTAATTAGGTCTATAATATCATTATATCGCTAATGCATGCCTATTGTACGTGATGTTATTTATACCATGCTGTGATTAATAGTCATGATGATATGTGTCAACATGACTTATGGTTTTGATTAGATGATAATTAGATACATGAAATTTATATGATATTTGAGACTCATTTATAAATTATAATGTCGGATAATGAAACATATGACTTGGAATATTGATATAGTAAGGTTCATGTGTTAATACTATTATATTTGGCATTGTGACATGATAGTATGTGCTGTGGAATTTGAATATGGTTTGTGAATACAATTAATAGCATGATTATGTTGTATTTATGGTGTGACATCACTAAAGAACACTATTAAGATAAAAATCACACATATGGGGCAGTTATTCTTAGGAATATCGCCAATGTTTATTATGGGGCAGTTATTCATAATGAATATCGCCAATGGAGTTCTAATTTTTGGGTAGTGCCACCCTGTGTTTGATTTCCTAAAGGTACGTGATTTAGAACGTGATAAAATTCTCGACTCAAACAATCTAATGTTGCAACGATTAATGTGTGAAACTTGTTTGTAACGTTCTTATGTGTGTATCATAGTAAAATGTTGTGAATTGTTTAGATGATCCACTGGGCCTTCAAGCTTACCCCTATTTTTCACATGCAGGTACTTAGAAAATAAAGTAGCAAGTTGTGACGTGGTTCAGTGATAGGGGTAGGATGGAAATTTGGACAATATTTTAATTAGAGAATGAGTTAATTACTTGTTTAATTTCGTGAACTTTTATTTAGTAAGGGTTGTATTGACATTAGAGATTTTGATAAAACCTTTTTATGATCATTGAAGGGATCATGATTTACTTTAAATATATGTGCCTTGGACTTGAATTCTATTTGACGAAGGTATTAAGATATTGTGTCCATGATGGATGGACAAGGGCAAGTACCCTCATAATTCACTATAGAAATTGGTATAGTGGAATTATGTGGTCCTTGGCATGAAGATAATATAAATTGGTATTCGTTTATCTTAACAAGTAAGTTGGTTAAATATATATATATATATATATATATATATATATATATATATATATATATTTAAATTTATAGTGTTTCAAATTTTATTACGTATACAATGATTATGGGTTAAGATAGACGGATACGTGTAGCATCTCGATTTTCGGTGATATTTTATATAAAATTTAAATATTCATTGTTTTACAAAAAAAAAATTAGTCTTGAAAATCGGGGTGTTACAGCCAACCTTCAACTCGATTTTTAAAAACAAAACTTGCAATTTTCATTCGCATACAACCAACTTACCTCTCCTTGATGTACGTCGTCACAAGAACAATCTCTTTTGGCCATATTGATTGAAATGTGTGTTGATGGTGTTCTTTTTTGAATGATTTAACCCAGAAAATGAAACAATCATTTATTCAACAAATCATCCAAAAAAACCTTTGAACATTGAAAAAAAAAACCTAATAAGGGGTGAAATAGTATACTTACAACGATTATGGCGTGTAAGGCACTCGAGATCGTCGAGAGAAATGCAATGGCGTTGCTTGGGTGTTCTTGGGCGTTTGAGAGAAGAAGATGGGGTGTGGTGAGAATAGAGTGTTAAGTTTTTTTTTTTTTTTTATAAAAGTTAATTTAGTAATTTTAAGTGAGGGTATTTTAGGAATTTCAAAAAAAAGGTGGAATGGGGTATAAATAGACTATAACTGGGTCCATTTAACTGGTCTCTAAATCATTCATGCATATTGTGAGTGTAAAGGGGGAAAAAAATCTCACCTCAAGGTTCCACCTTATTACTAGGAAACCTGATAAAAAACATGCCACTTCACATATTAGTAAAATCGACACTCAAAGTCCTATACAAGAAAATGGATAAATTGATATTTATCTGCAATGGCATATTTGTCAGGCCAGAAAGTCACCTCACTCCTGCTATTATCATGTACAGTCTATAAATTGGGCCTCCTTAAGGGAAAATGAAAAATATTATATACAGTAATCCAATGGAACAATGTACAGATTTAGAATACAATATAAATGTAACAGAACATTGCTTTCAAGGCTTCTGTGCAGAAAACATGATGAATGATTGCTGTACTTTGCTATCATAGTTGGTAAGTCCACAGGTTTTGCACAAATCTTCTATCTCCTCCTTGGTTAGATTATTGTAAGTGCTATTTGTCAGCTGTGCTGTCTGTCACAAGTGATAAGTGAAAAATTTGAAAACAGGCAATGAATAATCCTATCCATATTGCACTAAATGCATGATATGAAGAGCAGAGGAATAATGGTTGTAAAAACTCCAATGCAGATCAATGAATTTTTTGATTCATGCTCATCTTTGAGGAAGAAACGATTGAATCCTCAACTAAAATTCTAACGCTTATGAATCCCATAATGAAATCCATAAATAATAGTAGAAACTGATCTTGTTGTATATGATCTAATATGCAGATTATATGATTCTTCATTTGAATCCTAATTCAATTTGCCAAAACTCCCAAAAAATGCAGTTCTTATTCAAGACTAACAATTATCAAAAGAACCAACACATGACTCCAAGCTATGAAATTTCAATTTTTTTTTTCTTTTTCTTTTGTATGATGACAACAACTGGCACAAATACTTTCTCACAGATAGCAAAGCATGTCTATCTAAAACTAAATTCAATTATTTTTTTTAAAAAATGCTAGCAAAGTGAGAGAAAACAAAAATAATAATAAAAAAAGGAGGAGAAAGAATATAAAGAACGCAATATTACCTGTCTGAAAGATCTTATTATCCGAGAGGAAATTGAATTGCCAAATGCATTAGCAAGAAAGGTTGTTCCTACAAAGATGCCACCACTTCTCAAAATACGGCTGATTTCAGCTACCTGTACAACACGTATAAGCAATTAACGGTAACAATTGCAAAGTACCAGGGCAGGTTTACATTAAACTGAATGGATTAGACGTTTAGTTTAGAACTAAAGCAATTTTCTAAGGAAGTGAGTAGCCAGCACATAAATAAGATTGTGGAGGGTCACATCACAAAAACCACTACAAACACCAAAATGAGGAGGGAAAGAAAATCAAAGCAAATAGGCAACTCATCTTCCTTGTTGAAGCAAGTTACGAGTAATACCTGCCCTGGAATATTTCAAAAGCTTTGTTTTCACTTATATTTACATTATCCAAATAAGATGCAATGAAATGAGGATCAGAGTTGTTAAGGGCTTAACAAGAGGTATTGTAGCTCCTCCGGAAAGCCGACGTCAATTCTTCTACTTGGTGGTTAACATAAGATACAATGAAATGAGAATCAGAGTTGTTAATTTAAACTGACAAACAAAAGTAGGACTTCAGTTCTTCTACTTGGTAGTTAACATAGGGCATTGACCTACTTAAGATTCATTCCACCCACCTATGTATATCACAAATATTACGTTACTTTAAGAACTTTTATGCATATCACATAAGTTTCTTGTACTTTTGGAGAGCACTTATGTCTAGCTTTAATTGTAATAACACTCTGTGATGGTTCAACTTAACCAAATAGGTCAAAAACTAACCTTCACCCTGGCTATAAAAACTGTTAATTATAGCTTGATATGCTTTGTTGAGCAGCCACCTATCATCTATAGATTTTGGGTGAAGTTGTTTCTAACATGATACCGGAGTGTTTAGTTTTGTAAGAGATTTTTTTTGGATTTAAGTCTCATCTGCATTTGCATGTTCCTCATTTGCGATATTAGCATTTGTCCCTTCTGTCTCTTCACGTGCAAGATGGGAAAGTGTTAATAATAGCTTGATATGCATTTGTGGGCCTCCACCTTTAGCTATAGCTTTTGGAATATAAAGATAAACAAAAATATCGAATAAGAGACAATTACAATGATTGGAATTGGTCAGGTTTGATTTTAAGTAAAGTTAGAACTCCGTGTATGAGACTGAAAATGGAATCAAATCGCATAATTGGTCTTCTTTTTTCTTTTTCTTTTTTCTATTTACATAAACAACAAAATCAACAGAGAAAAAAAGGAATAATCTCACAAAAAGTAAAATATAGAGACTAGTATACCATGTATACTTGTCAATCGCAGAAAGTATGAATTCTTAATCAATTAGTCAGGGAAGGAAACAAAATGTACTGCATTGGAGGGAGATGGCCAGCAATGCAAGGCAGCACCAGCATGAACAACATCGACTGAACCTGAAGGGAAAGGTAGTCGAGAAACATCAGCTCTTACAAGAGCCAAATTTCTGCAAATTCCAACATAAATCTTAATTAGTAAAACTGCATATTTGATAGATTGCTGGACTTAACAACTTATGAAGACTCATAAATGGCATATCTTCCAGAAAAAAGAGCTACCGCAATTGAAGTCCTTGGGGAAGAAGAACTTACGTATTTGAAATAGCATCATCTTTTACAATGAAATCATAACATTGGCGAAGCATATTCTCAGAAAAATCCAATGCAATGACTCCAGAATACTTCCCAGATTTGGCAAATTTTCTTGAAAATAAACCACTTCCACAGCTGACATCTACAAGAACTCCACCTTCTGCAGGTCTGAAGTAGTCCTGTGCCATTTTGAACTGCATTACACCAAAGTAGTAGTGTGAGAAAGATATACAAAGTAGATGATCAAATACCCATGGGATAATCCTTTACATCATGTATTCCATTTCATAAAACAGGAACATCAAAATTTATCAAATCATATCCTATGAAGTGGAAGACAATTGCCTCCATCAATTCTATCTTTGATACTGCTCAAAAAAATATTAATTTGGGCTGATCCACCCAGTTGGTATTTCCTCATATCGCAGGGAAAGGCAAACAAAGAAAAGTGCTTCATAAACAAATCTATAAAAAGAATTTGCCTCATTTAGTTCCTTCATGCTTGCTGACTAGTTATATTGGCTTTATAGTGGTAGCATCTGTTGGAATTAACTTGCATATATTGTTGGGCCTCTACCAATCAGCAATAAGCCTACAACTTTGGTAGTACACCTTTTCTGTTTCGTGGTTATCCAACAACATCAACTATAACCACAGTTACATGTCCAAAAAATATTGAAATAACTGTAAAGGAATAACACTGATGGATAATTCATAAACATTAAATTTATTTGGAACTTTATGAAAAGACAAAAGGGCAGAAGGTAACCTCTTCATCAGGACCAGGAAAGCCACTTCGATTAAAATTTTGGCGCCAACCTCGCTCATACAGAAATGAAACAAGTGGGCTCCTGAGATACTCAAAGAATGAAACCAACAAATATATGAACATTGCTTCACATGAATGAAATGAGAAGACAACATGAATTCTAGAGAGAGATCAAAGGTAATCATAAGGCATTTGTCTACCAATAAATCATCATAAGCTTTTATAGACTATCAAGCTATAAATAGTTGCATTAGATCTGAATTTGCATGTTAGACATGCCATAACTAGAACAACATAATGCTGCATTGAGGCTCAATTAAAGTTCATTGTGCACATCTTGTGGTCATTGTCAATGAAACAAACTGTAGTCCCAAAATAAAGCAAGTTTTCTCTCATATTACGCAGATAAAAGTAACACACCTGATATTTATACCCCAATTGGTGTAAGGATATTTTGATTATTTTGTACTAAGTATTTTGGTCAGTTGATATAGTAGGGTGGACTTTGAGGATTTAAATGTGTATATTTTGATGAAAATGACAGATAATATCACATTGATGAATTTTGGGACATCAAGAATAATTTATGATTAATGCAAATCAGTAAACAGAGTAAAAACTAAATTTTGATTCGAAAATTATTTTGAGAAGTGAACATCGTCAATGAGGTCGATGGTTAGAGAAATGATCATAGATTATCACCACATGAAAATCTAATATAAAACGAAAAATCTCAAAAACCTGTTGATTGGTCTCAAATCTCAAAAATCAAGAAAAGATCACTTTGATAAACAAATTTCACTGAAGTGAAAGTGGATTTCAGAAACAATTAATCCCAGAATATTGGCATGTCAAAATTGGAGAACAAATGAGAAACCTCATAAAGTGTGATGGTCCAGAAAACTCAGTTTCTTATCAAAATGAACTTCAGAAAACCATAATTAGATTTGGCATGAGTGAACTCAATTTGCCCATCCATTAATGGTGCTACACATATAGGGAGGAAGGTAACATTGAAAGAAAGTTTAATGGGCATCACATAAGCGGAAACAGTTGTCAGTGTTAACAGGTGGAAAAGAAGGATTGTCATAAAAAAAATAAAAAATAAAAAATAAAAAAAACTGTGAAAAATCTAAATAGAGAAGCCAATTCAAATCACATGGGATCTATGAGTTGCATAGAGCCAACTTCAAATTGGATAAGCCTACGACCTTAGAAGAAACTAATTACATGAACCATGCTGAAGAAAGGTATATTGTAACAAAGAAGAGGAAACTGAGTGAGCTGAAAACTAATACAGCTGGCAAAAAACAGGGTTGACCACAGACATGGAAAATAGAATTTGAATGTAGGACCCGCCACAGCTCAGACTCTTCTATCCAAGTTCAACTGGCTAGACAAAAATTTCCAATTGTTGAGTACTACGCTATACATATGTTGGTGTTCATCAATTACATATTCCCAAATGATTTTGGTGCTTCATTTTATAAGAGAAACAATTACTGTATCTCTTCCTACAATAGTGAACTACTTCTCTAATTACAGAATGGCCAAAATGAACTAGACTCACAGCCCATGCTGCTCTAGCATGTGCTTATGACATTTTTTAGGCTAATCATATTGCACATGGAAATAAAAACACTTAAACTAAATGGAATTGAAGTTAGAATGCTAAGTAAAATTTAAACATGAAGGAAATAAATTTGAGATGATCAAATCATGTACAAGCTAATTTATATGGAAGAACGATTTCTCATACCTAAATAACTCAGTTCTGGTTGGTTTGGTCTCCGTGTATTCCTTTGTTCCAGAAGTAACAGTTAGATCAAGGAAGAAATCTTTGCTGGAATATGACTTATTACACTTTTGACATTTGAAGCCAGATCTGTATATAGCTGGCCTGCAGTTTGAATTAGCTTCTATATTAAAGGCAAAGATGGTCAAGCAGGACAATGTAAAATCGTTGGAATCAGTCTATTTATCCATACGTCAACTTACAAGTTTAAACCTGGAGGGCCCTTCCTTATCAGTGGTTCATAACAAACTGGGCATGCAAACAGGCCAAATTCCGTAGGACTACGATTTTGACTGCTTGTCTCCTGAAATGAAAACTTGCATCCATTGTTAGTGTGTAAGCAAACTTCTAAAAGCTTAAAAAACACAATAATAAGAAAACAGAACTAATCCAAGTAAGAAAAGAAAAAGACATGATTACAAAAAAAATATCATCTTTCTTAAACTTTTATTTTGATAAATATAGTGAAGATAAGCTGCAGAAAAGCAAAGCAGATGTTTCACACTCTAGATAAATAATTGGGCCACTACCAATAGAATTTCTGGTGTGTAAAGATAGGGATTAGGGAGGTTTGCACACAGTTTGAGAGATCAGTTAGGTGTTCTAAGAGGCCCAAATAAACAGGACAAAGATAAGCTGCATGAACTTAAAGCAAAGATAATGTTTCACATCCTAGATAAATGAGAGTGTTGGAATTGTAATAATCTAGATTATATTATATTAGAGTTGGAGTCTGATTAGGATTTGAGAATTGTGTCCAATTAGAAATTTGAGTTAGCGTTTGAGTAGGCTTACTTATTATATTAGGAGTAAGTTGTTGGGTGTCTATAAATACACCATATAGTAAGTTGTAAGTAAGAAGTTTATGAGAAATAAAGAATTAAAAGATTCAGATCCAACAGTGGTATCAGAGCGGGTTCACAAAGTATTGGGCAGCCATTATTGAGGCTTAAGGACTGCTTTTGTTAAGTTGTGCAGTGTGCATGTTGAAGGGTTACCACTGCAATTGAAAACAACAAGTGTTGTTAGAGATATGCGAATTTGTGTTGCCGGGTATTGCCGCACGTTGCTGACGCATTAAGGATATTGTTGCTGCATTGGACAAGTGTGGTGCGTAGCAAACCGAAGTGTAAAACAAAAAAAGAAGAAGGCGTTGAAAACGTTGTAGAGACGTTTTTTGAATAAACGAAAGAGAGTTGAAGGTTGGTTGGTGAAAGTTGTTTATTAAAACAACTACTGGAGCATTAGATCACTTTATTACAAGGTGATAAGTATTTTGGCTGGTGAGAATTTCTTGTTAATTCTAAATTCACTAGTTGGTGTGTGTTGCGTCACAGGCTCCAGATTTGATTTGGTTTTTTCTCATAATGGCTTAAATCAACCATCCCTACCCACTTTTGATGGAAAAAGTATGATAGATGGAATAAGCAAATGAAGACATTATTTGCTTATCAAGAATTACTGGATATAGTCGAACAAGGGTTCGTCGATTCAGGTGATAATGTACCGGCTGATCAGCATGATACGGTACGTGAAATCGAAAGAAGGATAAAAAAACATTATATTTTATTCTTCAAACTCTCGATGATGTGGCATTCGAGAAGGTGCAGAGGGAGACTACAGCTAAAGAAGCGTGGGAAATATTAGACAAGTCCTACAAAGGTACCGACAAAGCCAGAAAAGTACGTCTACAGACTTTGAGACATCAATTTGAGTTGCTTCAGATGGAGGATGCAGAGTCTATTGACTTATATTAACCGAGTGCAAGTCTTGGTTAATCAAATGAAAAGTTATGATGAGAAGATCGAAGAAGTCACCGTAGTTGAAAAGATACTTCGATCTCTCACCATGAACTTTGAGCATATCATAGTTGCAATTAAAGAATCTAAGGACCTATCCTTGTTGACAGTTGATGAGTTGACTGGGTTCTTAGAGGCTCATGAGCAGCGGTTGAATGAAAAGAGTGTGGAGAAGCCTACAGAAAAGGCCTTGA
Organism: Paratinospora sagittata; assembly: GCA_035771175.1. Taxonomy (NCBI): domain Eukaryota; kingdom Viridiplantae; phylum Streptophyta; class Magnoliopsida; order Ranunculales; family Menispermaceae; genus Paratinospora; species Paratinospora sagittata. The sequence goes on from CM069599.1 coordinate 31,393,709, forward strand.
GGTTCCTCTAGTACAGATAAAGTTCCTAGAGATTCCAGATTTGATAGTTATCAAAATAGAGGGAGATCAAGCTACCAAGGTCGTGGTCGAGGTACTGGAAGTGGTTGAGGTGCTAGACGTTGGTCGCGGTGGTCGTGGACGAGGCCGTGATAAATCGAGCATTCAATGTTAATTTGGTCATTATGCAGCTGATTGTTGGCATCGACAACCAACAAATTCTGAAGAACAAGCATCATTCGCCCAAGAACATGATGATAATAGTACTCTGACACTTTTGATGGTATCTTCAGTTCAAGAGACTCTTGATGGCCATATTTGGGTTCTTGACACTGGATGCACCAATCATATGTGTGGCAAGAAACACTTGTTTGTTGATCTCGATGAGTCTGTGCGTTCAAAAGTAAAATTTGCAGATGATCGTACAATTCCAGTTATGGGTAAGGGTCGCATACTTATTCGATTGAAGAATGGTGATCATCAGTATATTTCTGATGTATTTTATGTACCTAGTATGAAGTCTAATATGTTGAGTTTGGGTTAGTTGTTGGAGAAAGGTTATCACATTCAGATGAAGGACAATCTACTCACCATACTTGATACAAGAGGTACACTCATTCTGAAAGCCCTCTTGGTAAGAATCGCATGTAGATTGAGATTAAAAATGATGTCTACCCTTGTTTCAATGCAATTATTTCTAATGAGTCGTGGCTGTGGCATATGAGGTTTGGGCATTTAAATTTTCGAAGTTTGAAATTACTTGCTCAAAAGAATTTGGTGAATGGATTGCCAGTTATAGATCATCCTGAACAATTTTGTGAGGGTTGTATTTTTGGAAAGCAAGACAAACAACCTTTTACAAGTTCCACATCTTGGTGCTCCAGACAATTTCTAGAATTGGTTCATTCTGATATTTGTGGGCCCATGCAGACTACATCTAATGGTGAAAATTTATATTTTCTATCCTTCATTGATGATTACAGCAAAAAGATATGAGTATATTTTTTGAAAAACAAATCTGAGGCTTTTGAATGTTTTCAAATATTTAAATCTCAAGTTGAAAAGGAGAGTCGCTGCTACATCAAAGTATTGTCGACTGATGGTGGTGGTGAGTATAATTCCAAGGCATTTAATGAGTTTTGCACCACACATGGGATTGAGCATGAGATTACACCACCATACATACCTCAGCATAATGGAATTGCAGAAAAGAAGAACATAACAATTATGGAAATGGCTCGTAGTATGTTGAAAGCCAAAGGTTTGCCTCACACCTTTTGGGCTGAAGCTGTGTCATGTTCTGTGTTCTTGTTGAATAGATCTCCTACTAAAGTTGCTCCACATTGGACTCCCTGAAGAAGCTTGGAGTGGTTTGAAACCCGATGTAAAGTATTTGAAAGTATTTGGCTCACTGGCTTATGTGAATATTTCTGATGCAATTGAGAAGAAGTTGAATGATAAAGGAGAGAAAACCATTCTTATTGGTTATAGCAGTGAGAGACTTGGTGCCTATAAGTTATATAATCCTTCTACACATAAAGTTATTGTTAGTAGCAATGTTATTTTTTATGAGCAGGATGCATGGAATTGGGACAACAATCAGTCTGATTCTCATTCTCCCATCCCAGTTTCTTTTGATAATGAGGTGTTTCCTTCCTCCAGTGTACCAATTGGTACCAATATAGGTACAACGGGTCTCAGTAGCAGACCTCAGAGAGTTGTAAATCCTCCCCCCCCTGCCAGATTCAGAGATTTTGAAGTGCTTCCAAATCATGTTGTTGCTGATGATGGAAATTTAGTACACAATGTATTGTTTGCAATTTTGCATCCTATTCTTTTTTAGAAGACTATTTGACAAAAATATTGGGTTGGTGCAATGAATGCAAGAATACATTCCAAGTATTGGAGTATGTTTAGCTCAAAGCTCAAGTTCAAGCTACACCTGTCACTCGCAGGAGTCTGTTACCATTGTATAGTCAACAGTTGGTTGTTGTAATTGAACAGTTGTAACTAAGTTAGTTTGTTGTTTGATTTAACGGTGTAGATTAGAAGAGCTCAGGTTAGTTACAATCGTAGGATTAAGATTAATTCTTGATATGTATATAAAGTAGCAGCTAGCTAATGAGAATCATTCTTTTTTGAGCTTTTCTTCCTAATCTGTTTTTCTTCTTTGTTACAGAGAAGCTTAACATCTTCTCTGCAGTTCTTCTTCATTCTTCCTTTAATTGTTTTTCTATGATTCAGATCTCAGTCCTAATCTGAATCTTTCACCAAGGATGCTAAAGCAATTGCTATGAAGTGGGTCCCGAAGACCAAGAAAGAGCCTAATGGTTAGGCGTGCAGAATATGAATTATGGGGGGATTTTAGTTTAATTCAGATAATCTAGATTATGAGGGCCATTACTCATTGAATTTCTGATATGAGGATAGGGAGGTTCGCACACATCGCGGGGGATTAGTACGGTGCTCTTAGAGGCCTACATACCCGCGAATCAATAAATTAGTAAAATAAACAAACGAAAACATTGAAAAAGCTACCAAGGTATTCAAACCACCAAAGCCCATCACATCCCTTCACAACATAAACAATGTTGTACAACAGGCTAAAATTACTTAAGAGCACAACACAATTAATTGAAGAGACAGAGAGAGAGAGAGAAAGAGGAAGATAGAAGAAATTACAGGTTCTAGAACGACCGCCGAACTCGCCCGGATTCCGGAGGGGAGTCGCCAAAGCGTGAGGGCCGGCCGGCGACGACGACGGCAATAGCTCAATTTGAGAGAAGAGGAAGAGGAAGAGGCGTGTTTTGGGCTGGCTATATAGTAGAAAGGGCAAACCGATGCAGAAGCCATTGATCAGATTCTTCTTCTTCTTCTTCTTCTTCTTCTTCTTCAGTTCTTCTGTGCTTCCGTCTTCAACGATCTCTTGAAAGATATTTATTTTTTTATTTTTTGGGCAGTAATGAAAGCTCCTCAACAGTTAAAGCATACGTGGAAGGTTTAAAATCGACCGTTGAAGCACACCATTTGCTCCACATAACTCGTTGCAGTTCCATGTAATATTATTATACTTTAGTTTTGAATTTCTTTTTCTTAACCATTTATGAATTTAAAAGTACTAACAAAGTTAAAGGAGGATTTTAAAAATCTTTCTGATATGAAAAAGATATAATATAAAAAAACTTAAGTAAAAATATTTTAATTAGTTTATATGAATTTAAAATCACTACTTAATTTAGTTAAAGTAAGTTTTCAACAACTTTCAAATTTAGATTGAACATAAAAAAAGATGTATAATATAAAAAAAAATTGAGTGAAGATTTCTTATTAATAGAGATGAATATGAATCTAAATTACTTAATTAAGATTTTAAAAACTTTATCAAAATAAATATGAAGCCAATATAATTTTAAAACAGTGAATAAAGATTTTTTTTATATATATATAAAATATAAAATTTCTTAATTTGATTAAAACATGATTTTTAAAAACACTATTGGAATATAACTAAGATGTATAATGTAGAAAAATCAGTTAAATATTTTTTTATTAAAATATATAAATTTGAATTACTTAAATTAATCAAAACTAAACTTTTAAAAACTTCCTAATATATGTAAAAATTTGTTAGTTTATATGAATCTTGTATATATTTATATATTTCATTTTATAAGTAAGAATGATTTAGTTCTAAAATCATTTAATTTAATAAAATAAGATTGCAAATATTTCTTAATGTAAAAAATTAATATATGTATATGTATAATAGGCTTTATAATAGAGATTTTCTTAGGCCCTTTATTGATAATAGTCTTGTGCACTGAGCTCGCCAACATATCCTAATATATACATTGGACATCCTAGTTAAAAAATATAGAAAAGAAAATATCATTTTCACTAACAAGTATTTTCTTTACAAATATTTTCAAATATTTTCATTGTTAGACTTGTTCTGAAATCAGAAGCTCCTGCCCATCTTTTCTTCTTTTTTTTCTTTCTTCTTTTGTGTTCCTGTCTTCTACTACAACTGTACATATTGATCCTTCTGGATTTAAACTGCCAGAAGAACAGCATCACCATCTTCATCTTGATTCTAAATGTTATAGAAGCCTTCAATCCAAGACAGTTTTCCACTATCGACATCTTTCATGGGCGCCCACCATTGCTAACTAATGTCAGTTAACTGCTTCAAAAAGTAAGAATCTGCCAATAATTATAAGCCAAAAGTAGTCAATTAGTAGAGATGCAGATGAAGAGAATAGAAAATTAGGTAAAAGTGTTTGGTTTTTACCATGCATCAAAGAACTTCCTTGTGGAAGAAATGAAGTTTAAACTACAGATGAGACACTTCAGTTCATAAATTTGATGGGAAAACAGCTAAAGCAGTGGATTTACAAACAGGGCAGAGATTTTTATATCTTAGCCACTGTGTGATACAATTAACATGGAATTCATGACCACATTCCAATGATCCCAACTCATCTTCCTCTGCGTATTCCTCCTGCCATCCGATGAAACGTTGTTAGGAGAGGTCAGCTGTTTTTAATTATTTGGGACGAAGATTAAACCGCCTAAACAAAGAAAATGAGCGATGATACCTGGCAAATACTGCAAGATTCCTTCAAAGCATTTTCTTGTGAGAATAAGAAGTATTTTCTATGCTTGAGAAACTTGCCAACCTCTTCTTCAGACAGCCCTGTGCTGACATTACCTATGTGATCTTCCAAATCCAGTAATTCCTAGGGAAGATCAAGAGATAAAAAATAAGAAATGAGAAGAAAAAAAAAAAAGAATTTTTGGGAGAAAATGGAATGCAAGATATCACCTCATAAGACATGTTGTCAACGTCTAGTCTCATGTTGTAATGACGATCAGGCAAATCTGTTGTATTGAACACGGGTGATTGGCTAAGAATTAGAATATCCTGTCCATGTTCATCAGTGACTATTTCATAAGCTTTATGAGGGCAGATAATACAACTGAGAAGCTGAATACTAATGAGCACAAGACTAAGCACTTGCTATGCACAAAGGAGAAAGGAAATTATAAAATTATCACCAAAAGTTATCCATATGAGTGCTTCAATTGATCATCAACTACGTTTCATGATAAAATGCAAAAGATATGAACCTCATGTTTGGTTCAAGAGAGGAAGAAAAGATGTTTTGGTGCTATTTGTAGCATAAACTCCTTTAAAAAAAAAAAATTAAAAACAAAAAGAGGAAAATCTTTCTCTGAAATCTTCTGTTTGTTAAAAAGTCTCGGTGTCCTAATGCAATGTTCATGAATACTCAACTCAACTCAATTCAATGCAACTAAGCCCTTTCTCATCTACATGGGATCAGCTACATGATGCTTCTTCCACTCCACTCTATCGAAGGTTAAGTCGGCATTCAAATTAAGCAACGTTCATGATACACTAATGCAAAATTTCAAAAAATTATCCAACACAAGTTAGTGTAAAAGTCTAAACTATGGAAATTATAGTCTAATGAGATGAACATTAAACTTTTGATTACTATATATGGCTCAAATGCTTGAAATAATAGTGGAGAATTGTGTACCAAAGAAATTTAAATGGCGAGCTTTGGTTACTGGACTGACCTGTCTTCTGCTACGAGTGGCTAATCTCAATGATAATGAGCCATCCAAAATGCCAAAGCCCAGCATTTGCACAAGTAGGACCATCTGAAGATACTGCTGTCTCAGATCAACCTCATTCTCTAATCCTATCTCTAAGGAAGTTGAAGAAGCATGACCAATTAGTAGAGCATGGCTATTTTCACTCCTAAATGTATCTCCAAGATTGGACAAGGAGGGCCTGAAATCAGGACCTGAAATCGCATTTGGCAAATGTCGAGGTATCCAAGAATGAAGTAAATGATGATATAACAGCCTATTGAAAGACGATCTTGATTGAATTCCAGAACTTGAAATACTGCGTCCGATATGATCAATTACATTTGATTGCACAAGATGAGAGGTTTGCAGGCAGCCTCTAGATATGCTCCTACTAATAGCCTCCAATAACGGGAACGGATGCCTTCTGGAAAAAACCGTAGAAGTAGATAAAGAAGCATGCCTTGAAGTATTTACAATGCTTTTTGATCTATTGGGCGGAACTACTAGTTCAGGTTCAGATGAGTCAAGTGCATACAAAGAAGAGCACGTCTGCAGAAAAAAATATATAGCACCAAAAGAAGACATTAAACAAGGAAGAAAATATTCTAAAATTTGGTCTTCAATATCTATAATTCAGGATTTGTTCTTGAATGAACTCTATAGCTTATATATTTGGACATATTTTCAAGGAAAGAAATAATATATAACCGGAAATAAGACTTACAGAACTAAAATTGCACATTCCGTGAATCCTCTTGGAACCAAGAACATCGCGTAAAGTAACTTCATCATTACACTGGCTGAAAAGTGGATTTCCAGATTGCCAGTTATGGGCTATTCCTCCATAGCCCTTTTGTTCATTAGATTCGCTACTGCCACATGGTGAATGCCTTGTCCTGCTGGTATTTTCTTCTCCTTCTCTATTTCTGCATGAGTAAGTTTTTGAGTTCAAGTTTCATTTTTTTTATGTAATGTGGATTACAAACAGATTCAAACATCTGTATTTTTCTTTTCAGTTTTTTTCTCTTCTTGATCTAATATCACAGTACCTTGATAATACATGTAGAAAAAAGAACCAAGCAAATTTTCAGAAGATTCTCAACTTGTGCTATGCATAGGACAAAGCTAAACTTTTATGATTCAGCTTGGTATGAGGAAAAATAGGGAACTTTGCTATAAAATGAAACTTTTAATATAAGATAATTATAATTCATACGTATTCACTTGGGGGTGGACGGAGGGCAAAATCGAAATGGCCCACGTACTACCCAATATTGTTCAATATAGACTCGCTATGCTCTTCTTCTTCTTTTTTTAGAGGAAACAAGATACGATATATAATAAATTGCCAAAACCATTAAACTATTAGAATACAAGTAGTACTCACGACATCAAAGGAAAATTTCACAAAATGACATGTCAAGACTACATCCATCTTGGCCAATCCCTCCCCCAAGTTGCAATAGAATAACCTCCAACAAACTTTTAAGTAACCACCCATGAACATGCCAATCACATAACTTGATCCCAAGGAGTCAAAGACAACTGACATCCGAAGCTGCATCGTGAAATACTCTTCTATTGCGCTCCAACCATGTACACAGCGGAAGCAATAAGGCAGGCAGCTCGTGGGCCTCATGTGTGGTTTCATAGATTCAGTTCTTTCCTTCTTCGGTTTGGGTTTTCTGCCAGTAAAGCCAGCACCTCTATGTTAACTTTTCATGGCGCTCATGGTACTCTGGTCCCACTTTTGTATGTGGATGACATTGTCCTCATTGGCAATTTAGGCTCTGTGGACCGAGGAGAAACAGGGGCTCCACGGGAAGAGGATTGTACCATGAGAGAAGCACAAGAGTAAGAAGAGCAAGTCCAACTCCCTATCCCGCTCTATCAAAAACTACTAGACGTAAAAGCTATAGTTGATAAATAAAGGCTCACTCCTTATCCCGCTCTATCAAAAACTGCTTGACGTAAACGCTATAGTTGATAAATAAAGGCTCAGTTATGTGCGGACATAGACATTAACACTCCTTGTCATGTGCATAATGACGGGCGGACATTTATAATAGGGAGGAAAGACAAGATTAATAAATGAGTAAAAACAAGCAAATGCTTGCATGGAGGTTAGAACACAGGACCTCTAGAATAATAAAGCTATAATACTATTTTAGAAACCACTTTACCCTAAAAGCTATAACTGATAGGTAAAGGCCCATTATGTATATCAAGCGAACATAGACATTAACACTCTCCCTATCTAATGCCACTATTGAAAGCTTCACAGGAGAGGAATGGATCATGGGCTTGAATGCAACCCCGTGATAAAGAAACCCCCCTCAAAGAACTCATGAAAAGATCACTCCAAAAACCCAAGCCAAATCCTAGAGAATATTTGAACTCAAATACCATGGAAACAACATTCTTAACTTATCATCACATATGTAAGACCTTCCACTTCCCATCTAAGTTGTCAAGTTAAAAATCCAATTTAATAATAAAGGGTAAACAACAAAATCAGCATCTGGGTCTTCTTAATGGAATTGATAAAAGAAAACAAGTTAATTCATTAGAAGAAAAAGAAAAAAGGATGAATTAATCTGACTTACATGGATTGCATTGGTGGGTCTTGTGGAAAATGTGGTTGATGAGAAGGAGAAGGTTGAGGCATTGTTCAACCACAAGGATGACGGGAAAGGGCCAAGTGATTTTCTGAATAGAATAAATAGAAAGGGGAAATGAGGGTATTGTGAGTTGTGGTTTAGCGGGTATGGTGGCGCGGTAGTTGCAACTGAAATTAACGAACGAAGTGCGTAGTTAACCGCTATTAGCAAATCGCATGAGCATTTTGGTTCGAACATATGAGCTGAAATGGTGGGCATTTATGTAATCAATAATCTTATGTTCATTGAATTTCCTTGCAATCTTCTCGATTTTTTTTCTTTTTTCTTTTGCCAGAGAAATTTTTTCTAAAAAGATAATTTCTTAAGAATTTTTATTTTCTTTTTCTTTTTTCACAAATTCTTGAATTTGAGCCATATAGTAGACTTTGGCATGGCACGCCTTTGCCCGGAGCAATGCTCTTATATTGTGGTCACATGTCAAATGCTCCGAAGGTGCCACTTAGTGGGACCAAGGTGTCACTAAGTGAGATGTATTGATAATAGTTTAATATGCATTATTAAGTTTTTATCTGATTGTTATAACTTTTGAGTTAAGTTGTTTTTAATAGTATGGTGTCTATAGTGGTACCCCTTCCAGATAGGTTAGTCTTTGTGTTGGGTAAAAATTGGCCCGAACTGCTTGAATTACCCAAAACAAAATAAAATAAGAGTATTTTTTTACATGCATGTATATATACATACATATATATATATATTGTGCCAAGAGAAAGGAAGAGAAGAAGTTTTATTATTGAATTTGGGTATGAATGTTCCCTAGACAATGTTAGCAATTATCGAATACATATATAATTTCTTATTTTCTAAAGAAAATCTTTCTTAAGAAAATAAAAATTTTCTTAGGAGTACAAATAAAAACTTTGGTTACAACAAAAGGTAAAGTGGAAAGAATATTAATATATCAACTAGCCAAAATGTTTGTGTTAGGGTTTCTATTAACAGAACATATCTATAATATATACTTAATAACGCTCTTCAAAGCAGGTTCCTTAGTGCACCACATCAGCCTCTCTGAGCAATGACTCTTCTACTACTCCCCCCTTCTTCATTTATTTTTGTCCCTTTTTTTTCAACCCCTCTTTCTTTACAACCCAACCCCCCTTTATTTATTGCAGCCCATTTTTTTCAACCCCTCTTTCTCTACAACCCAACCCCCCATCATTTATTGCAGTCCATTTTTTTCAACCCCTCTCTGCAACACCCCCCCCCCCTCCCACTTTTTTTCTTTCTACTCCTCTTCTCTGCAACAGTCCATTTTTTTCAACCCCTCTCTGCAACACCCCCCCCCCTCCCACTTTTTTTCTTTCTACTCCTCTTCTCTGCAACCCACCAACCCCCCATTCTCTCTCTTTCTTTGCTCTTCTTTCTTTGCATTGGTAGTTTTAGTGGCTTGAGTTGTTTCTAGAACCAGTTAAGTTCAGGCAGATCTTCTCCACGAGTACTGAAATTTTGCATCTCCTAAACTTCAGGTTTTCTGCAAAGGATGATGTGTATGTTGTGAGGGATCGGCATGCGGGAGTTCGTTGTAGTTGCAAGATGCGACGAAATTGTGGACGACACTTTGTGAGCAACTTTTAGAACAACTGATTTTTACCATAATTGTTTCATTCTTCTTTCTTATTTATTTTTTTATTGGCATTTAAAATTTTAAAATTTTAAAAATTTTCGCTTTCTTCTTAGTTATTTATTACTGTCATTTTTAATTTTTAATTTTTCCATGTTCATCATCTTGATCAAGTTGGTCAATCATTTTTTTTTCCTTTTTTGTCTGTTTGTGATTCAGAACAACCTATTTTCGCCAAAAATCATTGGAGGAGTCGTCGAAGTTTGTCATGGTTGTCAACATGTTCATTACTCCTCAATTATTTTGGTTTAGGTATTTGTTTCTTTCTCCCTCTTCAATTATTTTGGTTTAGATAAATATTTTTTTCTCTTTTTCAGTGCCTTTTCTCTGTACCCTCTCTCTCTACTCCTATTTCTCTGCACCCCCCCTTCTTTCTCTACTCTTCTTTTCATTTTGTTGTTTGTAGGGTGTTTTTAGTTTTCGGTCACAGATGAAGCTATTTAATTAAGAACTCAAGTTCCTTCAGCTACAAAAGATTGCTACCCTTTCTAATGGATCTTGCAAAGGACGATTCGAGTAAGTTGTTTCTTTTATGATTGTAGTTAAATGAGCAATTTAGCAACTTTTTTCTACAGTTTTTTTGGAAATTTTTGATGATCCACTATGCTAAGAAGCTTACTGTGAAATTATTTTAGATGTTTTGGAAATTCATCTAAAGTCGAAAAAATCGCGGAAGAGAAGCATTGTCACGACCCACTATACGTGACGTCATGACCGGCACGGGAACCTCCGGCCTTGGGTCAGATGTAGAAACTGGTTCCGACGTTGATCCCTCTCGGCCCGTGGATAGAACTCTACAAAGAACAACTCCTTGAATCTAGTCCAAGTCCGGACCTCGCCCTCGAGACGCTCCACCCGTTCCCACCATTTGTTAGCCTTGCCAATCAGCTTAAACCTGGCAAGCTTGACCTTATCATGCTCAAGCGCCCTCATATCACTGAATATGGTCTCCATCCGAGTCAACCATCCCTCAGCAAGCTCTAAATCAAGACCTCCCGGAAACTCAGCAGGATCCCGAAACTTGAAAGCTTTCATAACCCTCTCATAGCGGTCCTTCTCTGCCCGCTCAGCCTCAGTCTCCCCAGCTACGACATGCTGGACCCTAGCTGGTCCTGCCTGCTCTGCCTGATCCCCTACTACTGCTGCCACACTACTGTGCTCTACAGCGGCTGCACCATCATCCTGCAGTGGTGGCCTAACACCCTGTGTACGGCCTAGCAACTCGAGAATCTGGGCCTGCTGCTGCTGAGTGGCCTCTAAGACTGCCTCTATACGCCTAAGGCGTTCCTCTGGGTCCATGGCTAATCCTTTTTTTTTTTCTTCTCTTGTAAATATCTGAAATTCACAATCAAGAAGAGCTCAATCAGGATCACAATCCAGGAAAAGTTACCCCTAAGATAACTACCCATAATCATACTCATAAAGGCAATCATAATATCATATAAGTTTTTTTTTTATTCTTTTAAGGATTTTAAACCTAAAACACTCTCTCTGATACCATAGTTGTCACGACCCACTATACGTGACGTCATGACCGGCACGGGAACCTCCGAGTATACCCTCCGTCGGTACACCCGACGTCCCGTCAGCCTAAAATGCATATACGAATCCCCAAAAAAGAAATGAAAGTACATCATTAACAACCAACTATCATGATCATAATGAAATAAAATATTACTTCTCCAAAGTTTTATAAACATAAAATTCCAGAGTCTTCAAAATAATACAAAACCCAACACATCCCAACTATGTGTTAAATATACGATTACTAGGTGTTATCTTGTACATAATTATCAAAATACCAAACTAAATGTACAACACCTACATGAAACAAAAACAAGGGACGCTCCGCAGTCAAGCCTTCCCTTTTCCTTTTCTATCAGATCCTGAAAGAAGATGGTGAGGTGTGAGCTACAGCCAGCTCAGTGAATGTTATTTACAAGTGGCATATACGTGCATTTATAAAACATGGTAAGATCATAAAACAGTTAAAATATCATGATGACGAAATATATTACATACATGCTAACATAATGCATCAAGTCATACATAAGACGATGCATAACATTTTGTAGTCATGCTCATGCAATCCTAACACCTCCTGAGTATGGGGGTTTCAAGGCCTGGTGCGCGACACACAGCGCCCGAACACACGCACAATACTCGTATTCTAATAGGGTTTATGGGGTCGTGCAGCACGTAGGATTATTTTAAACAAACCTACCCATACACAAGGCATAAAACCCTCTGCCAGGTACACAACTGGGATCGCCGCTAGACTTACGAGAATTCCCAAAAAGAGGAAATTCCAACTAGGGGCCTCAACCCAAATTGTCATCCCAATGAATTATGCTCAAATGAATTTCATGGAATATTAAAACATGCATACCATCATACATAAGTATTTAAAACATTTCTATACTACAATGCCACATATAAATAATCCAAAAGTAAAAGAACACTCACACTTGATTGGCTAAGTCTAGCCAATCCAATTGTCAAAACTCTCCAATTGACTAAACGGGTTCAAGATCAATCACAAGACCTGAAAATAACATGGTTCACACAACTGAAAATCAGTCATAAAGTGTGTCAAAACCCCATGTTCAAACCCAATCTAAAGTCAATTAGATTCTAAATTGATTACCCCATTGAGCCAATTTCCATATTGCCCAACTTGATCATTTAGACTCAATTAAACTAAGATTGACCTAAATTGAATGTAATAGGGTGATCCCATGATCCAACCACTAATATACATGAAATTCAATTATAATTAGGGTCAATTAGACTATACATCAAGTCAATTTCATCAATTGACTAAGTCTTGATCAAAATCCCCAATTAGGCCAATATAAAACATAAGGTCAAAATGAACTAAGTCATATCAATTTAACATAGGTACTAACATTTTAAACCCATGATTCTACTTAATTTGGGTCCAATTAAACAATCCCCAAGTCAATTTCACAAATTGACTTGCTTTGGGTGAAAACTCCCAATTTGGGCAAAATCCCCAAATTACATGCAAAATTACCAAATACTTAGCCTAGATCAAAATTAGTCAATCTTAGGGTATTCATTATGTGAACCCACTGAATTCAATCATCAAACAACTCAAATCATGTCCAATTAGACCTACATTGCATAATTTTCCAAATTTTATATCAATAACATCAAAAGCCCCAAATCTGGAAATTTTCATACATATGCCAATTTTACACTAAGCCACCATGTTCAACCAAGAATTTTACTGATCTTGCAACATGGAATCATCCACAATGGCCACTAGATTAACATAGTTGACATTCAATCATTTTGAAAAAGTCTAAGGCCATGAACTAAGTATAGGTCATTTGAACTAAACCTTCCAATTTCTTGCTAGAAATTGGGGCTTTCACCATTAGTGTACTCCTTACACTCTCTAACCACACATATGTGATATGCAAGACTCAACTCCAACTTTGGTCTTCCACCCATCCAAGGTTCATCACAATGCATGCATCAAAATGAAACCCTCATGCTCAAATTAAAACTATCATGCAACTAATAGAGAGATTCAAGGAAGAAATGGAGGAAAAATACTAACCTTAAGGTGTTCTTGAGCAAGAAACCACCAAACCCTAACTTTCCTCTCCTCTTCTCCTCTCCAGCACCTCTCTCTCTTTTCTGGCTGAGAAATGAGCAAATGAGCCAAAAATCCCGTTTTGGTTGCTTAAATAGATAAGCTTAGGCCCACAACTAAAAGTTGCCAAAATTATCAAAAACCCAGATTTCCTGTTACAATACTTTCACTTAGATAGTCTATTGCTTACAAAATACGCAATCGTTTAACATCTTAACCGTTCAAACGTTGAATGAGTAAGTTATCAACATTCTGGTAAAATATAGGCTCAATCCAACGGTGGGATTGTGAGATCTAGCTGTTTGATCAAAACGGCGTAAGAAAATCCCAGAATCCGTGAAACAGTGTTTTGGGCGTTATAACTCAAATTAGGTAACTCCAATTAAGATCTTGACCGTTCATAATGAAGATCTATCATATAAGAATGATCTGACAAAATTTCAGCCCAATCCGACAACGGATCTAGGAGATCAAACCATTTATGTAAGTTGTGACAGAAATAGAAAGCTCCACTGGATCCAAAACACCGTTTTTGAAATGTTTTGACGTCGAACGGGTCTCCGATGGTTCCGAAATTTCATGCGTACCCTTTATGACCTAAAATCATGCAAAGACACTCGAACTTACATACTTCAAGCATCAAATACATATACACATACGTATTGTATACGTATACGGGTACACTACTGGTCAAAATGACGTCACCTAAAGGCACGGGTGCTACAACTCTCCCCAACTTAGGAATATTTTTGTCCTCAAAAATAAAAGCAAGAGAACTAACCTCAGTCGGTAAAGAGGTCGGAGAATTTCTCCCTCATCTGGTCCTCGCGCTCCCAGGTTTGCTCTTCATTATCGTGGAATTGTCATCTGACGCGCACAAGCGGGATTTCCTTATTTCTCAATTTCTGAACCCTACGAGCCATAATCTGAATAGGCAACTCCTCATAAGTCGTATCCTCCCCAACTTGCAGATGACTCACATCAAGCACATGAGCTGGGTCGGGATAAGACTCCTTCAATGGATCTTCATTAAACTTCCTCAGCATCGAAACGTGGAATACATCATGAACAGCCTCGAGCTGAGAAGGTAGAGCCAACCTGTACGCTACTGGTCCAATCCTCTCAACAATTCGGAATGGCCCAATAAACCTAGGGGCAAGTTTCCCACTGACACCGAACCTCATCTGTCCTTTGAGTGGCGAGACCTTAAGCAAAACTAGATCTCTCACAGCAAACTCTAACGGCCGATGCCGGTTATCATAATAACTTTTTTGCCTGTCCTGAGCTGACTTCAGCCTCTGCCGAATCAGCTTGACTTTCTCAATCTGCTCAACAACTGCATCAGGGCCCCATAGCTGCGTATCACCCACCTCGTACCAACAAGCTGGAGATCTACAGGGTCTTCCATACAAAGCCTCATATGGTGCCATACCGATGCTAGCCTGATAACTGTTGTTGTAAGCAAATTCACACAAGGGCAAATGCTCACCCCAACCACCACCAAACTCTAAAATGCAAGACCTGAGCATATCCTCCAGCATCTGAATCACTCTCTCGGACTGACCGTCCGTCTGAGGATGAAATGTTGTACTGAGTCGGAGGCGGGTCCCAAATCGAGTCTGCAAGGCCTGCCAAAACCTCGATGTAAATCGTGGATCTCGATCCGACACGATAGACAAGGGCACTCCATGCAATCTCACGATCTCTCTCACATATAATCTGCTCAGTCTATCCACAGAGTCCCTGGCGCTCATAGGAAGGAAGTGCGCACTCTTGGTCAATCTATCGACCACAACCCAAATGGCATCAAATCTGCCCTGAGACCTCGGCAATCCCATGATGAAATCCATTGTGATGTGTTCCCATTTCCACTCGGGTATAGGCAATGGTTGCATCTGACCTCCAGGCTTCCGGTGTTCAGCCTTAACCTGCTGACACACCTCACATCTCTGCACATACTCAGCAATACTCTTCTTCATCCCGTGCCACCATACAGATCTCTTCATGTCATGGTACATCTTGGTAGCCCCTGGATGAACAGTATACTGAGATCTGTGAGCCTCTCGAAGTATCTCAGCACGCAACTCAGCATCATATGGGATCCATAGCCTCCCTTTATACCGCAAGACATCATCTGGACCAATCTGCCAATCGGCCTGGTCAACACTGTCTGCGTATCCACGGTACATGTCATAATCTGGACAATGTTCCTATAAATATCTAACCCTCGGAATATGGGCATCCGCGAGCTGCACGTGCATCTGAGCACATATCTCAGTAAGTGGTGCGTTTGAGAGTATACTCATCATAGTCACTCTCTCAAGTAAATGCCACTGCTGGGCCATCTGAAAAGCAACCACCTGAGTCCCTGCTCGCCTACGGTTCAAAGCATCAGCCACAACATTGGCTTTGCCAGGATGATACTGCAAAGAGAAATCATAATCCTTTAGTAACTCGAACCATCTCCTTGCCGCATATTCAGCTCCTTCTGATCAAAGAGGTACTTCAAACTCTTGTGATCGGAAAACAAAGTGAACCTCTCACCATAAAGGTAATGCCTCCATAGCTTCAGTGCAAATACAATAGCGGCCAGCTCCAAATCATGCACAGGGTAGTTCTGCTCATGCACCTTAAGCTGTCTAGATGCATATGCAACCACTCGACCCTCCTGCATCAGTACACATCCCAGACCTAAGAGTGATGCATCAGTATAAATTACCAACTCTTTCCCAGGCTCTGGATGAATCAACACTGGAGCTGTAGTTAACCTCTTTTTCAACTCACTGAAAGCTCTCTCACAGGCATCCGACCACGTGAAGGCCACGTTCTTCTGAGTCAGCTTAGTCATCGGCGCGGATATCTTGGAAAAGTCCTTCACGAACTTCCTGTAATAGCCAGCCAAACCCAGAAAGCTACGAATCTCGGTCACTGTGGTAGGTCTTGGCCAATCAATGATTGCCTCAACCTTAGTAGAATCAACAGAAATACCCTCTGCACTAACCACATGACCCAAGAATTTCACCTCAGTCATCCAGAAATCACACTTGCTCAGCTTGGCATACAGCCTATGCTCCAACAATGTCTGCAAAGTAACTCTGAGATGACGTTCATGATCCTCTCTTGTCTTAGAATAGACTAGGATATCATCGATGAAGACTATAATGAACTGGTCAAGGTACGGCCTGAACACTCTCTGCATCAGATCCATGAACATTGCTGGTGCATTAGTCAACCCGAAAGGCATCACCAAAAACTCGTAATGTCCATACCTCGTCCGAAAGGCAGTTTTCGACACATCTTCATCTCTTATCCTCAACTGATGGTACCCAGACCTCAAGTCAATCTTTGAAAAGAACTTGGCTCCAATTAATTGATCAAACAAGTCATCAATACGAGGAAGTGGATATTTGTTCTTGACAGTCACCTTATTCAGCTGACGGTAGTCTATACACAAACGAAGACTCTCGTCCTTTTTCTTGACGAACAACACAGGTGCTCCCCAACGTGACATGCTAGGGGAAATAAATCCCTTGTCCATCAGCTCATCAAGTTGGGCTCTGAGTTCATTCAGCTCTTTCGGTGCCATACGATACGATGGAATGGAAATGGGTTTAGTGCCGGGCATCAGCTGAATTATAAAGTCCACCTCTCGCCTAGGCGGCAAGCCAGGTAACTCATCAGGAAAAACCTCTGGGTACTCGCAGACTACAGGAATGTCTGCTAGCTGAATACTCTGATCCACATCATCCACTGGCGTCAAACCCGCCATCGTGGCAACCTCATCATCAGTGGCTAATCTACCCTGGATAGGTGGTCTCGATGCAGTCCTGCCTCGAAAGACGAAGACTAGCTCTCCGGGTATCAGAAAGATAACCCTCTTGCCGAAGCAATCAATGTGAGCGTGATATGCCGCTAGCCAATCCATACCCAAAATGGCATCAAACTCTAGGAACTCTAAGACTCTAAGGTCAACAGACATCTCATGGTCCTCGAATTTCACAATGCATCCCACACATACCATATTAGGGTAAATTCTCTCACCGGCCGCCGTACTCAAAATCAACGGCTTACTAGTCCTAACAGTAGACAATCTCAATCTATCTACTACACCACCAGAAATAAATGACAGAGTAGAACCAGCATCAATCAAGACATACATCAAAGAATTGCAAATGCTGATTGTACCTTCTATTAGTTGCTTGCTAGCCTCGGGATCTGCCTGCGTAACAGCTCTGGCCTGCTCTCTGGTAGGTGCAGCTGTAGATCTAAATTGACCAAAAGGCATCCTCTGTGGACATTGGTTCCTCTTATGCCCTGGAGCCCCGCAACCATAACACACAATCGGCCACGGTGTTCTAGGTGCAGAAGATACAACCTGCGACCCGGTTCCGGCTGTCTGCTGTCCACCAGATCTGACAAAACTCTGTTGCTGCTGCTGGGATCGATTAGAAATCTGAACACTGTGGCCCGCAGCTGGTGGTACCACTGATACTGGAGCGGAGGCTACAGATGCCTCATATCCACTGCCGCTGAATCTTGGCCTCTTATTACGTCGGCCTCTCCTGCCACTGAAATACTGTGCCTCTGACCCTGCCTGTTGAGTCTGAACTGTAGGAGCTACGGGTGCCTGGATTGCTGCAGGTAACCTCATCCGAGAATTTGCCTCTGCGACCTCAAAATCTGCGGCCTGCCCCATAGCCTGCGCATAGGTCTGCACGCCAGCCAGTGCCAAACCCTCACAGATACGGCTTTTGAAACCATCCCGTATCCTCTGCATCCTCAGCTCATCGGTAGAAACCATCTCTGGAGCGAAGAGTGCCAACCTGTTGAACTCTTGCTCGTACTCTCTCACGGACATGTTGCCTTGGGTCAGATGTAGAAACTGGTTCCGACGTTGATCCCTCTCGGCCCGTGGATAGAACTCTACAAAGAACAACTCCTTGAATCTAGTCCAAGTCCGGACCTCGCCCTCGAGACGCTCCACCCGTTCCCACCATTTGTTAGCCTTGCCAATCAGCTTAAACCTGGCAAGCTTGACCTTATCATGCTCAAGCGCCCTCATATCACTGAATATGGTCTCCATCCGAGTCAACCATCCCTCAGCAAGCTCTAAATCAAGACCTCCCGGAAACTCAGCAGGATCCCGAAACTTGAAAGCTTTCATAACCCTCTCATAGCGGTCCTTCTCTGCCCGCTCAGCCTCAGTCTCCCCAGCTACGACATGCTGGACCCTAGCTGGTCCTGCCTGCTCTGCCTGATCCCCTACTACTGCTGCCACACTACTGTGCTCTACAGCGGCTGCACCATCATCCTGCAGTGGTGGCCTAACACCCTGTGTACGGCCTAGCAACTCGAGAATCTGGGCCTGCTGCTGCTGAGTGGCCTCTAAGACTGCCTCTATACGCCTAAGGCGTTCCTCTGGGTCCATGGCTAATCCTTTTTTTTTTTCTTCTCTTGTAAATATCTGAAATTCACAATCAAGAAGAGCTCAATCAGGATCACAATCCAGGAAAAGTTACCCCTAAGATAACTACCCATAATCATACTCATAAAGGCAATCATAATATCATATAAGTTTTTTTTTTTATTCTTTTAAGGATTTTAAACCTAAAACACTCTCTCTGATACCATAGTTGTCACGACCCACTATACGTGACGTCATGACCGGCACGGGAACCTCCGAGTATACCCTCCGTCGGTACACCCGACGTCCCGTCAGCCTAAAATGCATATACGAATCCCCAAAAAAGAAATGAAAGTACATCATTAACAACCAACTATCATGATCATAATGAAATAAAATATTACTTCTCCAAAGTTTTACAAACATAAAATTCCAGAGTCTTCAAAATAATACAAAACCCAACACATCCCAACTATGTGTTAAATATACGATTACTAGGTGTTATCTTGTACATAATTATCAAAATACCAAACTAAATGTACAACACCTACATGAAACAAAAACAAGGGACGCTCCGCAGTCAAGCCTTCCCTTTTCCTTTTCTATCAGATCCTGAAAGAAGATGGTGAGGTGTGAGCTACAGCCAGCTCAGTGAATGTTATTTACAAGTGGCATATACGTGCATTTATAAAACATGGTAAGATCATAAAACAGTTAAAATATCATGATGACGAAATATATTACATACATGCTAACATAATGCATCAAGTCATACATAAGACGATGCATAACATTTTGTAGTCATGCTCATGCAATCCTAACACCTCCTGAGTATGGGGGTTTCAAGGCCTGGTGCGCGACACACAGCGCCCGAACACACGCACAATACTCGTATTCTAATAGGGTTTATGGGGTCGTGCAGCACGTAGGATTATTTTAAACAAACCTACCCATACACAAGGCATAAAACCCTCTGCCAGGTACACAACTGGGATCGCCGCTAGACTTACGAGAATTCCCAAAAAGAGGAAATTCCAACTAGGGGCCTCAACCCAAATTGTCATCCCAATGAATTATGCTCAAATGAATTTCATGGAATATTAAAACATGCATACCATCATACATAAGTATTTAAAACATTTCTATACTACAATGCCACATATAAATAATCCAAAAGTAAAAGAACACTCACACTTGATTGGCTAAGTCTAGCCAATCCAATTGTCAAAACTCTCCAATTGACTAAACGGGTTCAAGATCAATCACAAGACCTGAAAATAACATGGTTCACACAACTGAAAATCAGTCATAAAGTGTGTCAAAACCCCATGTTCAAACCCAATCTAAAGTCAATTAGATTCTAAATTGATTACCCCATTGAGCCAATTTCCATATTGCCCAACTTGATCATTTAGACTCAATTAAACTAAGATTGACCTAAATTGAATGTAATAGGGTGATCCCATGATCCAACCACTAATATACATGAAATTCAATTATAATTAGGGTCAATTAGACTATACATCAAGTCAATTTCATCAATTGACTAAGTCTTGATCAAAATCCCCAATTAGGCCAATATAAAACATAAGGTCAAAATGAACTAAGTCATATCAATTTAACATAGGTACTAACATTTTAAACCCATGATTCTACTTAATTTGGGTCCAATTAAACAATCCCCAAGTCAATTTCACAAATTGACTTGCTTTGGGTGAAAACTCCCAATTTGGGCAAAATCCCCAAATTACATGCAAAATTACCAAATACTTAGCCTAGATCAAAATTAGTCAATCTTAGGGTATTCATTATGTGAACCCACTGAATTCAATCATCAAACAACTCAAATCATGTCCAATTAGACCTACATTGCATAATTTTCCAAATTTTATATCAATAACATCAAAAGCCCCAAATCTGGAAATTTTCATACATATGCCAATTTTACACTAAGCCACCATGTTCAACCAAGAATTTTACTGATCTTGCAACATGGAATCATCCACAATGGCCACTAGATTAACATAGTTGACATTCAATCATTTTGAAAAAGTCTAAGGCCATGAACTAAGTATAGGTCATTTGAACTAAACCTTCCAATTTCTTGCTAGAAATTGGGGCTTTCACCATTAGTGTACTCCTTACACTCTCTAACCACACATATGTGATATGCAAGACTCAACTCCAACTTTGGTCTTCCACCCATCCAAGGTTCATCACAATGCATGCATCAAAATGAAACCCTCATGCTCAAATTAAAACTATCATGCAACTAATAGAGAGATTCAAGGAAGAAATGGAGGAAAAATACTAACCTTAAGGTGTTCTTGAGCAAGAAACCACCAAACCCTAACTTTCCTCTCCTCTTCTCCTCTCCAGCACCTCTCTCTCTTTTCTGGCTGAGAAATGAGCAAATGAGCCAAAAATCCCGTTTTGGTTGCTTAAATAGATAAGCTTAGGCCCACAACTAAAAGTTGCCAAAATTATCAAAAACCCAGATTTCCTGTTACAATACTTTCACTTAGATAGTCTATTGCTTACAAAATACGCAATCGTTTAACATCTTAACCGTTCAAACGTTGAATGAGTAAGTTATCAACATTCTGGTAAAATATAGGCTCAATCCAACGGTGGGATTGTGAGATCTAGCTGTTTGATCAAAACGGCGTAAGAAAATCCCAGAATCCGTGAAACAGTGTTTTGGGCGTTATAACTCAAATTAGGTAACTCCAATTAAGATCTTGACCGTTCATAATGAAGATCTATCATATAAGAATGATCTGACAAAATTTCAGCCCAATCCGACAACGGATCTAGGAGATCAAACCATTTATGTAAGTTGTGACAGAAATAGAAAGCTCCACTGGATCCAAAACACCGTTTTTGAAATGTTTTGACGTCGAACGGGTCTCCGATGGTTCCGAAATTTCATGCGTACCCTTTATGACCTAAAATCATGCAAAGACACTCGAACTTACATACTTCAAGCATCAAATACATATACACATACGTATACAAATACGTATACGGGTACACTACTGGTCAAAATGACGTCACCTAAAGGCACGGGTGCTACAAGCATGTTCCCTATTTATCAAACTTCCAAGATATTCAGATGAATCAAACAAACAAGGAGCCTTCAAAGGACGAGCGTCAATTGAGATCTTCGAGATCAGCTCTGTTGTCATCAATCGAAGGACTGAAATAAGAACTAAAGATCGAACGGGTTGTGTTTGAGTTGTAGAGAAGAACAAGAAAAATAAATAAATAACTATGGGCGCTTGTAGCATTGAACCCAAACATTACTAATTTATTTTCTTAAGATTCTTTTTCCTTTCTTCTTTTTTCCTTCTCTTTTATGGAGGGAAAATTATTTCCTTTATGTTATGATAATGAATTGCATGAATTTGTATGACTTACTTTAGAGATGACTGGAAGTTGTTGATCTTAGTTCAAATAATCTTACTGGGGAATTAAATGAATTAATCTTCAAATGGTCTAACCTTAGATTTCTATTCATCATCGGCAACAACTTTAAAGGAGTTTTACCTAATTGGTTGTTCTCATTTGATCACCTGCAATTTATTGATCTTTCTGGCAATAATTTCTCTGGGTTCATACCTAATGTGAATTTCAAACCAGCGGTTCAACATTGCAGATAAAACATCGATGGGTCGTCATCTTCTAGACAGAATCTAGATATAAAGGTATCTGTAACGTCCTTACCTTAGGATGACGTCACTTTGACCCGTAGTGTACCTGTATACGTATACGCAAACATATATGTATGTGTATATGTATTTTGATGCTCGACGCATGTAGGTTCTTTGCATGATTTTAGGTCTTAGAAAGTGCGCATGAAGTTTCGGAACCATCGGAGACCCGTTCGACGTTGAAACATGTCGAAAACAGTGTTTTGGATATAGTGGAACTCGCTCTATAGAGGAAGAAATTTCTGTCACCGATTACATCACGGTCTTGATCTCCTAGATCTGCGGTCTGATTGAGCTGAAATTTTTCAGCTTATTCTTTTCTGATAGATCTTCATTATGACCGGTGAAGATCTTGATCGGAGTTATCTACTGTGAGTTATATAAGACTCCAAATACTATTTCACGGATTTGCGAATCTACTTATGCAGTTTTGATCAAACTATTGGATCTCACAATCTCATCGTTGGATTGTGCTGAACTTTTACCAGAATGTTGGTAATTGACTCATACAACTTTTGAATGGTTAAGATGATAATTTGATGAGTAGTTTGCAAGAAATTGACTATCTAAGTGAAAGTATTACAACAGAAAAACTGATTTTTAACAGTTTTTGGCAGCTTTTAGTTGTGGGCCCAAACACTTTTATATAAGCTATTAACACGATTTTTTTCAGCTTATTTGCACATTTTGCACTTGAGAAAGATGAGAGAAGTGTTGGAGGAGAGAAATGAGAGAAAAAATTACTCAAGAACACCTAGGGTTTGCATTTCTTCCTTAAATCTCTCTATTAGTTGCATGATAGCTTCATTTTAAGCATGAGGGTTTCATTTTGATGCATGCATTGTGATGAACCTTGGATAGGTGGAAAACCAAAGTTGGAGTTGAGTCTTGCATGTCACATATGTGTGATTAGAGAGTGTTAGGAGTACACTAATGGTGAAACCCCCAATTTCTACAAGAAATTGGAGGGGTTTAGTTTAAATGACCTATACTTAGTTCATGACCTTAGACTTTTTCAAAATCGTTGCATGTCAACTATGTTGACCTAGCAGCCATTGTGGATGATTCCATGTTGTAAGATCAGTAAAATTCATGGCTGGACATGGTGGCCTAGTGTAAAATTGGCAATATGGCCTATGTATGAAAATTTTCAGATTTAGGGCTTTTGATGCTTTTGATATAAAATCGGGAAAATTATGCAATGTAGGTCTAATTGGGCATAATTAGGGTTGTTTGATGATTGAATTCAGTGGGTTCTCATGCTGCACACCCTATGGTAAACTAATTTTGACCTAGGCCAAGTAATTAGGCAATTTCCATGTGCCTTGGCAATTTTGCATGTGATTTGAGGATTTTTGCCCAAATTGGGGCTTTTCACCCAAATCAAGACAATTGATAAAATTGACTTGGGGATTGTTTAATTGGACCCAAATTGAGTAGAATCATGGGTTTAGAATGTTTGAACCTATGTTAAATTGGTATGACTTAGTTCATTTTGACTTTATGTTTTGTATTGGCCTGATTGGGGATTTTGACCAAGACTTAGTCAATTGATGAAATTGATTTGATGTATAGTCTAATTGACCCTAATTATAATTGAATGTTATGTATATTAGTGGTTGGATCATGGGATCAACCCACTACATTGAATTTGGGTCAATCTTGGTTTATTTGAGTTAAATGATCAAATTTGGGCAATATGGAATTTGGCTCAAGGGGATAACCAATTTAGAATCTAATTGACTTTTGATTGGGTTTAAACATGGGCTTTTGACACACCTTATGACTGATTTTCAGTTTGTGTGAACCATGTTACTTTTCAGGGTCTTGTAATTAATCTAGAACTCGTTTAGTCAATTGTAGAGTTTTGGTGATTGGATTGGAATTGGATTGGCTAGACTTAGCCAATCAAGAGTGAGTGTTCTTTTTACTTTTGGATTAAATATATTTGAACATAATTCATTGGGATGACAATTCGGGTTGAGGCTCCTAGTTGGAATTCCCTTCTTCGAAATTCTTGTAAGTCTAGCGGCAATCCCAGTTGTATATCCTGTAGATGGTTTTATGGTTTGTGTATAGGTAGGTTAGTTTAGGCTAATCCTACGTGCTGCATGACCCCAGAAATCTTATTAAAATACGAGTATTGTGTGTGTGTTCGGGCGCTGTATGTCGCACACCAGGCCTTGAAACCCCCGTACTCATGAGGTGTTAAGATTGCATGTGTATGATTACAAATGATATGCATTGTCTTATTTAGGACATGATACATTTATGTTAGCATGTATGTAATATATTTCATCATTATGATCTTGCCGTGTTTTTATAAATGCACGTATATGCCACTTGTAAGTGACATTTACTGAGTTTGTTGTAGCTCATACCTTACCATTTTCTTTCAGGATCTGATAGGAAGGGTAAAGGGAAGGCTTGACTGCGTAGCGTCCCTTAATTTTGATTGATGTAGGTGTTGTACATTTATTTTTGTATTTGATATTATGTACATGACAACACCTAGTATTTGTATATTTAACACATAGATGGGATGTGTTGGGTTGTATTATTTTGTGAACTTATAGAATTTTATTTTTGGTAAATTTGGAGATGTAATATGTTTATTAAATCCTTGATCATGTTTAAATGGATGTTAATTAGGTTTGTGTTTTATTAGGATTTATAATTTATATTAGGCTGACGGAACACCGAGTGTACCGATGGAGGGTATACTCGGGGTTCCGTGTCGGTCATGACGTCACGTATTGTGGGTTGTGACAGTATCTGTAAATCTTCTTGAAAACCAAGAACTAGGTCTAGATTACACTATATTAACATGTGCAGGGAATGATTTATCATACAAATATCTTCATGGTGAGAACATCAAATACAACATCCAACTCTACTAGATCAAACCTCCAGGGAAAAAATTAATATATTTTTTATCTTACAAGAAAAAAGTGAAATATAATGAAAAGAAACTGTTAAAAAATTAATACAATTCATCTTACTTCTATATATATAAATGCGACTGAATTCGTACGTAAATTGTTGCAAAGCATGGTAACACTAGAAACAATAATGTTTATAAATAAAAGTGATTTTAGAGAGTATTATTCATGTTGTATTTAATAAATTTTGACTTTTTTGTTCTTTTCATTTAATGTTATTTTAGACTTTTTGTTTTTTTATTTTTATTTTCTTTAGTTCCTACAATTTTTTCCAATATCTCACAACTATTCATTTTTTTTGTCATTTTGTCTTGACAATTCAATACATTTTCCCCTATACTATGAATTTTATTTCAATTAATATAGTAGTACTATAGAAAAAGAAAAGAAAAGATGTTAACACATGATTTTGGAGTGAACCATTTGAAGAGGGGCTCCATGAATAGTTTGCCTTCTTCTAAGCTTATCCCAACCACTAGGCTTTACTAATCTTTAAAGCTAAGATGTATATATGATGAGACACTTTAATCTGGCTTTCAAGCCAATGCCGGCACCTTAAGGCCATTTAATATTATGATGAACTTGAAAAAAGATGTGTTAAATACATATTTATATCTGTGTAATAATGCTAACTGACATATGATTGTAATTTCTTTCCTACCCCTTTCTCTATAACTATCATTTACTATTAAATTAAATTGCGTGCTTTAAATTATAAGATTTTGATGGCTGTCGTTTTTGTGCTAAATTATAAATATATTCTTTTATATTATTATCAAAATTTTCCATGTGCATACATATATATTTTCGTTTGTGCTTGGTATAATTTAGTAAAAGTAAAAAATAATCCTGCATCTCAACTTTATTATTATCATATAGGACAATTGCTCTTAAAAGTTTTATTCTTATCAATTTAAATGATCGTTCAACATTAAAATTTGTCCATGCAACAATTTGGCTAAGCTTATTCAAAAGACGTAGTTAACACTCTAGGATTAAGCATCAACGGAACTTCGAGGTACTATTAAAGTTGTTGTCAGAACTTTGCAAGTAATTATAAGTTTTTAAGAAGAGGTTCACTGTCCTAACACATATTATTAGTAATATGCTATAAATCACTTTTATGGACATTGACCTATAAACGTGCGTCAATTGGGGGCTTTGAAAGATCAGCAAATTATTGTGGAAGGACTTTCTAATTTCATATTTTATTTTTTCTTCCTTTTCCTCCTTATCAACTTAAGTATACAAACTTCTTATCTAATAAAGATTGTCAATTAATTGCTCCTCAATAAGATTAACATATTAAAACTTCCACTTAATTGAAATTATATTTTTTAACAAATTGTGTCAAGAGGCTAAAATTATCACTAATCGAAATGAAATGATAGTCATGTACCAATTAAATTAAGCATTGACAAACATATCAAAAAATACTTTCAAAACCAACTGATACATAATATACACGTGGAATTCATATAATACGGCAGTTTTTAAGATTACAAAATTAGATAAACACTAAGAACAAACACATATACCTCTCTCATATACGTGGACTATACATTTACCTAGCTGCTAGATATACTTATAAGTAAATGGAAAAAACCCCGCCCATAGGGCGGGGCTGCAAACGTGTATATATAATATGATTGAGTCTCTTAAGAGTATCAATAATTATTGAATAGACTGCAAATATTATTGTCAAACAAGAAGTTTTACTTCTACATCCTTACTCATGACAACCATGACTATAAGATATATTACTAATATGATCATGCATTACCCTAATAATATCAAATCAAATCATACTTTTTTATCATGAGGTTTAATGAAAAAACAACAGATGCATATGGCTTTTATCTCCAAATTAAAGAGATCAATATTTCCAAAGGTCATTATAGTGCAATATCAACTGTAAACTCAAAACTCATCCTTCAGACGAAAACCTACAAGGGTAATAATATAGTTATATTAAGCTAAAAGTATAATTAAACAGTAACATAAGCAATGAAAGCAGTTTGAAAAAAAAAAAGAAAAAACCTAGTGGGTTAGCAGCTTGCCAAAGGCCCACATGCTAATGGGCTGCAAGTTAGGCTTGAAGGTATTTTAAAATGTCATCCTACACCAGTCCAGCCCGATTTTCAACCTTTTTGGGCTGATTCGGCCCACACACTTGAACACTGTAATCCAAGAACTGTTTGTCACCCCATGTGAGGAATCCATTGAACACCATAAAGCACTTTTCAATATTTTTAACATTTTAGTAATAAAATATAAAGATTGCGCTCGCTTCATGATTCAAATACAGTTTTCTGTAACTGAAAATTTAAAAACCTAAAAACTGGATTGGTTCAAAAGATTTCGAAAACAATTTTCTACCCTTTAGTTAAGAAAACAGGTTGTTTTTAGAAAATAATAAAAAGTTGTTTTTCAAGTTTTATCTTTTTAGATTTTATTTTATTTTTCTATTGGTGTTCTATTATTCATATCCTAAAATACATTAGAACTTTAAAAAAAATGTATATATTTAAACACCTTGTATATTACTATATAATTTAATGTACTTTTTTATTATCTATTTAGGTAATATATATATATATATATATATATAATTAGTTTATCATGAATGTCTTCAATAAAAAGTATTGCTTTAGCTTTTTAGTTCTTGCATCAAATATTTGTGTAAATGCATTTTATCTCAATCAACTATTCAAAAAATAATTAATGATAATTATATTGAAGATATCAACATTTGATGAAACAAAAATACTGTGTCCAAGGAACTCATTTCAAAATAAAATGATGATAGTTTAATTAAGCTATGTCATGGGAGGGATATTATGAAAGTGCTCAAGCAAGTAAATATATATAGTTGTTTGTTTTGCACCACTTTGAAGCCTTAGTGATTATTTGTCCTCTTTAGGATTATTATATATCCATTTAAGAGCTAATAATCAAATATTATAATTTTATATAATATAATTTTTCTTTTTAAAAAAACATTGAATGTGATCAAAATTGATAATCCATGATAAATGACATAGGACATAGGACATAAATGTCAACGTCTATAAGAAACTAGTGGTTAGTATATGTCCATCAACATAATATAATCTTAATTACAATAAATTAATATGTTATTATTATTATGTTCACACACACACACACACACATATATATATATATATATACATGCATTTTTTCTACAATCTCATAGTTTAATTATTGCCTTATGTCGGCATTGAGAATTTGACATATAACTAATTAATATTGAAGTTCTTTCCACAAATAATGTGTATTGCGCTTTGAGGCCATTTAAAGTCGTGTTTAAATATGATTTAAGTGATTGCATTAAAGTAATGACAAATTATATATATATATAAGAATATAAGATTAGCATATAAAATCTTATCCTTGAGAAACTCATTATAGCATGAAATAATTTGCTGTTATATTAAAATAGATGCCATAGTCAGGGTTTGGAAACACTACATATAAACGATGATCAAGCATGAATCAGTTCATATTCATGGCAATAGATTAATGTGTGAGTATCTATATGGCATATACAAAAGTTACATAAAGTTAGCTTGATAAGACCTTCATGCATAAGTTATGTCTTAGTCGGTATTACATGTTCTTGCAAGAAAAAAAAAGAAAGAAAAAAATTGAAAAGTTTTTCTTTTTTTTCTTCTACTTATATAGTCATGTGTTAGGGTCTGCAATTCAAATCTATTTAAAAATATAGATAATATAATGTAGTATTTTTTTTCTTGATTATCGATTTTTCAACACTCGAAAGGTGTCCTCTTTTCCTTTGGGCAACACAAATCCTCTCAAACTTTAGCATGATAAAGGCATTTAGGCTTGCCCTCTCAATAAGGGTGGATAAATGGGACATGTTCAAGCTTGAACTCGAGATCTAGACCTCAAACCTTACTTATAATCAGTTTTTAAACCAACTGAGCTACCGCCTGTTAGTAAGATAATGTAGTTCTTAAACCTTACTTTATTATTTTTTGTGATAATATTTCTACAAATAAAAATAGGCATGGGTTCAGGCCAGAGAAATTAAACTAATCAAAACCAAAATGTAATTGTAGTCCAAGCACTCATATTTATGTGTACCGTAGATTTGTTTTCTTAAAAAATTAGGAATGAATTTTTAGGGCGACATTAGAAACTAAAACAAAAAACTAATGTCATGCGTGTTATCACCAAAAATACATTGCACTAATAAATTAAATGAATATTAACATTTTTTTTTGTTATATATATATATATATGTCAAATAATTAATACTTAGAGACATGATTTATTGGTACTGTATGCCTAAGACGATGAGGTCATTTGTTTTGAAGAGACTGATTGTACAGTAGTTCTAGTAATTAATTCAACAATTCTATCAGTATCTCTTGTCATCAAAAGAATATCATTAATTTTATTGTGAAACCAAGAATGCATGCATGCGCTGCAATATACTTACCTAATCACTACTTTCCCTTTCTGCTTTAAGAATATTAAGAGAAAGATATTAAGAGTTAGTAGGAGGACGAATTCTCATGTTATAGTCTCAAGATAGACTTTTGTCTTACGTAACCCACGACCTTGTTTACATATTATTGAGTGCAATGGATGATATTATATTATTTTAGTGGTGTTTATTTTAAGTGAAATAGTCTCTACGGTGCGTACAAAACAAGCCCGAGAAATATCACCTGAATTACCAAAAAATCGAAAGTTGTTTAGATATATATATATGTTATCTACAACCTTTTAATGCTACTAAGTATCTTTCATTTGGTTATTGAAATATAATTAAGTCCATTTATAAATGATAATAGTGTATTAAAAACTTAATTTCACACCCAACTCTTACATGTGATATGTCATATTTAAGGTAACCAGTGGCAATGTATAAATGGTACGACTTGCACATATATATACATTCCACCCACTAGTTTCATTATTATGATCTACATACCAACTGCATCAACTACTATTAATATCATCATTAATTATTATAAGCTCTATGATTAATTGATATCAATATATAAATTTTAATTTAAAAATTCGACACTTTAACAAATTAAGGGGGGTCGATCGAAGCGAAAGGGCTTCTTCGATATCCTTCCATGCATGCATATGCATGAACTAACATAATAAAATAATGTGGGACATTAAACGCAAAATGTTAGCATCATGGTAGTCAAATTGAACCACAAATATGGCCAAGTTGATGGCGACTAGACAGCCTGAATCGATGGGCTTGTGTGGAATATCAAAGAACCATATTCTGTTCATATGAGAGTGGTACTGCTGGTATCCAAGAGCGAGATGAGAAAGCACCATTACTTCAGCTGAATCAAAAAGCTAATCCTAACTAAAAAAAAAAAAACTTTATGTAAGGATACTTCAGTCTCTTAGGACTGTTTGGTCAGTGATTTAGATATAATTTATATATATATATATCCATAAATTTGAAAACACAAAAAACATGTTTGATTTTAGTCAGTGGCGGATCCCTGAGGAGAGGGCGGGAGGGAGGGGGGATGGACCGCCCCTCAATATTTTAGAAAAATTATTTATAACTATGTTATGTTATATATATGTTTTCACTTTACCCCTTAAGATCAAAGGTCTAGATCCGTCACTAATTTTAGTCGATTTCAAAACTAATTTTCTAAGATTTTTACTTAATAAAAAGCCTATTTCTAGAAAAAGAGAAAAAATGGTTTTCTAAATTTTTCATTTTTGGATTAACTCTTTGTTTTCAAATCACAAATCAAAGGCAGCCTTAAAGCATCGGACGAGAACTACTCTATCTTAACATGTAAAATCTCTATAAAATATGATATGGTTGGAGTGAGAATCCATTGGTGTCTCGATATGTATACACAAAAGCCCTATGAGTTTGTAAACTTGTGTCTCTCACTTTGAGAAGGATGATTTTAGTTACCAGCCAACTCATACAAAGAAAAATGATAAATGTAGACAATAATTTCAGTATCCATTAATTTTTGTGAACAATCTTATAGTATATATCGGATACCCTTAAACGTGATGTGTGATTCAATGGTATAGTAATGTACTTAATAGGTTGTGTGCCAAAAATGAGTGCAAAAAATGTATATGAACATATATCGTCCTTCCTCATACAAGCACATATATATACATAATCAAAAGCATTCACTATGAGCCCACTTGCTTGAATGAGCTATAGTATTAAATAGCTGATATTGAGGGTCATAGAAATGACGAATTAATGGTGAAGAAATTAAAATTGTTGTCTGAAAGAAGCAAGGTAGGGTCAAATATTGAGGTCGAATCAAGTCAAACATCGATGGACCCGACGGGCTAGTAAATCAACGGCAAATATGCCGGACATGACACACCATGAAAGGGCAGGCATGTCAAGGATGGGGTGGTACAAGAGGGGCTCACACCATGTGAGATCATATCAGTAACATGTGAAGGAGCTTGAGACACTGAGGTATGGGAGCTGAAATTAAACCAAAGGGAGCAACAAGGAGAGGGAGATCAGCTGATCATATGCTCATAAGGCGCCCCCGCGCACCAACCTTGTTATTAGATATATGGGATTAGATTTTTTGGTAGACTTACATGTTGCCAAAAATATTTCAAAAGGGATTTGCATCACTCCCTCCTGATGATCTTGTTTGCTTGAAGTATCATGAAGAGATGGGTACCTGCTTCCCCACTTGCATTTTCCTAAGGTTTTTAAAGAGTTGTATATAAGACCTATTTCCAACCACATTATAGAAGAGTTAATTTGTTTCTTTGCCCCAACAAAATTCTTGTAATTATAATATTTATGATCATATAACCTACTAAATGGACAGTTTCAGTCAGTAACTCCCCTAATCAATATTATATATCATGATCGTATAATCATGATCATTGTGCTCATGTTATTTTACAATTTCTTCTTCTTCTAACGTAACTAATTATTAATAGTTAATAAAGTAGTCAAGTCTCAAAATCAATACACATATTCAATAACCTTGATTATATATATACTTCTAAACTACCTTAATTAATTATCTCTTGTTTTATTTTATCTCTAGCTAATCAGAGCTGCTCAATTTATGTATATCTATTTATTAAATTCATTTTTAATTTTATCCTATATTTATTTAACACATTCATGTTTTTGTTACACTAAATTATATACTAGCATATCATATTCTTAATGTTCAACATTTTATTTTCAGAAGAAAAAAACACATTTTATTTCATACAAAAGTTCGTTAGCCTAATATTAATTGTCTTATGAAACTTTTTTGTAACTCATCCACTTAAGCTAGTATTTTTTTAATCTTATGATTGATATCATCTTTTATTTCTCCCTCCTAAATAATAATTAATCCTAAATACCTAAGTTTTTTTAATTTCATTGTTCTCTTAATAAACTTTTAATCTTTCTATTTCAACATATATCCATTTATATTTTTAATTACCAACCATAGATAATATTTTTTAAGTATTTTATCAAGGAAGTTTTAAATTCAAGAAAAATATATATAAATATTTCTTTTTCCTTTTACCCTTATTGACATCCTCATCAAAAAAATGACACCCATGATCTTGCCAGCATAAATATAAATTAATCGTTTAAACACCCTAATATTTCAACTCTTTATCCATTTTCAGTCAATTAAAACTATAATTTTTTAGTATATGATTTATATCTGTTTAATTTTGATGGTTTTCATAACCATGAATATCCCTTTGTTTTTATATTTTGGTATAAGAATACCTTTTCTCCTCTAATCAAATATTAAATGTCTACATGATTTCATTAAATAATAATCATAACAAAATAATACAAAATCATAAATATGGTAGGCCTGAATAATAATTGAAATCATGGTGGACCTAACTTGTCTACTTCATATCATATTTGATTTTTTTTTTTGTTGTATTAGTTTATAACCTAACCTACAGTCTATATAAAAGGCATCTTCTACGGTCAAATTGTTGTCGAGTTTATTATTATTTATTAAGTTCTTGTTTTAGCATTTTTCTATAATCATATAGCAAATTAATTATTATAAAAAATAAATAAAATTGGAAGAAGAAAAGTTAAAGATGTAGGAGTTTGATAGTAATTTGATCAATGCAAAAGAAGATTATATAGATTAGGAAATTAGCTAGCTAATACAACAAAGAACAAACGTGATATTAAATAGACTAGTTAGGCCCACTGTGATTTCAATCAAATCGATGTTTTGTTTTATTTTGAATAAACTTATACCAGAAAAAGATAAACCAACTAATGTATAATTTTCCCAAAAAGGTAGACAAACTTCAAGCTTTAATTGTTAATATGCACATAATATTTATATTATATATAATGATAAATAATCATTATTACATCGTAATTGAAAGTTTTCAAGTGCATAGACATAATGAGATTGTTTCTTTGACTTAATACAATTGTTTTAAGGCATTTGTACCTATATTTACCAACTC
This sequence comes from Paratinospora sagittata, assembly GCA_035771175.1. Classification (NCBI taxonomy): domain Eukaryota; kingdom Viridiplantae; phylum Streptophyta; class Magnoliopsida; order Ranunculales; family Menispermaceae; genus Paratinospora; species Paratinospora sagittata. Next base: position 31,427,810 of record CM069599.1, read on the forward strand.
ATTTTCATGATTTGCAATTCAGTTGGTGTTATTTTGTATTGATTAAGAATATAAGACAATGCGCCTTTATTTAGGCATATAGTATGACAAAGTTTGGTATTAATGTCACACTGATACGCATGTGTGTGTGTGTTAAATTTAATTACCTATTCAAAGGAATGTGATACATCTAAGATACTATAATATCATATACCAATCTATAACTCATGCAATGCAATTAGTTAATCTACTCAATGTACAATGGCAATATATACTTGGAGAAGCTGTAGCAACATGCAGTTTCAAAACAGTTTTTATAATTAATGCCCATACAAATCTTACTTTATATTCTTTGACCTTTTAGGGCCATTTTGCTCTAATAACTTGAAAGTTGAATTAAGCATTAATAATGTACTAAATAATCATTTGATTATTATCTCTAAGTACTCTCTTTTTACACTTACTACTATTTTTAGGCTCATGTTCTATATTCCTTATTTTCATTTTCGCTAATAATTCCTTACCATATCTCTCTAATAAAAAGATCTACATCTTTCCTTAAGAATATTTACCATTACTTGATTTTATTAAAAGTATAAAATACATGCATGCCTATCATATGTAACAAACACTAGTTTTATATAGCATTAATAACACAATTATAGACTTATAAATATGAATGTATTTTTCCAAAGATTGTTGATAAATAGAATACAATTTTGATAGTTATAAGTTCATGCCATAAGCTTTTGCTTGCTCTACATTTAATAGTGATAATTATATATAAATCGTTTTGCACAAAAAAAAAAGTACACACACGCGAGCGTGTTATTAACTAATTAATATTTTTAGTATAATATCTATTAAAGTTAACTAAGCTTTTTCCTAGCTATATCCGTTTAGTTATTCAGTGTTAAAAGACATTTAAATTACAAGTAGTTATATTTTTCTTGATTATTTTTGTCCATATTATTTTCTCTATCTGGATTGTTAAGATATCACTTTTTTTGTCTAGAGCATCTAATGGTTTTTATTAAAAGTGTTCAAACTACCTTAATCAATTTTCTTTTTTACCTACATCTCCAATTCAGGTTACTCCTACTAATATTTCTCGGATATATTCATTAATTTCTATTTATCTTTTAATATTTTACCACACATTCATCTTAATTTTTATTTTATTTTTTTGAATCCTACATTCATCTTAATTAACATACACATTTTTGTTACTCTTTGTTATTTTGTCCACATGTTGTTTCTTTATAACATTCTATTAAGTATAGTTAGCGTAATAACAACTTTATAAGATTTTTCTTTCGACTTCATTGGAATTTGAGGATCATATAATATTCCAAAAGTATTTCTCCACTTAATCCATGTAGCATAATTAGCCTAATAACAATTTTATAAGATTTTTCTTTCAACTTAATTCAATGGAATGAGCCATCATGTAATACACCAGAAGTATTTCTCTATATATTTAACCCATGTCATACTTTAACTCTATGATTTATATCTTCACTTATTCCACGTTAACTTAATGAATACTAATATAACATTTATACAACAAATTTAGAACAATATTTCATGACAACAATACTTTGGTGCATGAATATCTAATTAAAAGATTTAAATGACATATAGGATATAAAAGCGTAATATTATAATTTGGCATAGATCGATATAGATTTTATTAGCTAATTAATTAATGCAACAAACAAATTAATGCCATATGGAATAGACTAATTGGTAGGTCCACCATGATTTTAGTTAGACACATGTCTTGTTTTATTTTAAATAAATGTGTATATATATATATAGTACAAAAGGATAAACAACATTATGTATTATTTCCACCAAAAGGTAGACAACTTCAAGCTTTTGTTACTAAAATACTCATGATACTACAACCACATATTTATAATGCTAAAGATCAACTTTTATTTCAATTACACAATTTTTAATATTGCATAATATTTTTTTTAAAACGACAGAAAGAAACTAGTTTTGTTTAGATTTTAGAGTAACTAAAGTGCAATAAATATGATAGTTTAATTAGTTTGGCAATGATTAAATGGTTCCCTGTATAACATTTTTATATACAATCATGTTCCTTCGCAAGTGAAGTTCTTTTTTTTTAAAATGAAAACTAATAAAGAATTAATCTCTCCTATGCATAAAATAAATTAACAAGTATGTAATTGATAAGAATAATTGCCATTAATTATGGTTAGAATATTTTATTAATTAATAAATTTTTAAATGGACCTATCAATTCAACAGGACAACTATACTTTTCTTTTAAATAATATTGACTTTTACATCATACATGTATTCTCGTACTCCATTGCAATCAAATCTTCTAATGTGGAAAAAAGGTACATAAAATAGAAAAAAATAAAATAAAATATTATAGTACACACCTTTATATATTAATTAGTCACCTAGGAATTAAATTCAAGGTAAGACCATTTAGGTTATAAGGTCATAAAGTAGGCTCTATATCTATATCTATGCGTACAATTAATCTTGCCAATAATATATTTTCAGTTTTAGCAAGCAAAAGCTAGCTAGCAAGAAGACAACTGCTCCTAAAACAAAGATGCTTAAAACTAGGTGTTCTCAGTATATAGACAACAAAAAAACCCATTGTCTTGTAAATGGGAAGTGGTGCCAAAGCCAAAGCCAACAGCCTCTCAGGCCACTTGAACTCTTATTTTCATGTATAATTAATTAAAAGCATTAATATATATACTTCCATGGCAAATGAGGATGGTATTAGAATCATCTACTAGCTACCTGATATATATATATATATATATATATATCATGATCAGCCTAATATATTTATTTTAGATGCCTGGTAGAGTACTAAAATATTTTAGGGCGGGAGCTTATTAATTCTCTCCCAAGAGGCCACCCTGCAAGTGCTATACAGCAGCCACTGTGACCAAGATATGCTCCTAGCACCATATATCCCCATTTAGCAGTAGTACTACCACCTTACCCAATAATAATATTATTATAAGTTGATGTTAAGGAAACCCAAATCTTAGTTACCTAAAAGTGAAGCATTGGGACTTGGGGGTCAATATTAACGTCGAAGTTTTGAACTAGCATTTTTTTGGGATCTTCTTTTCACACACACTACTACTATTTGGAAGTTTGAGTCAAGAAAACATGTACTGTGACCAAAGAAAATCTAATATTATTAGCACTTGATCTCTATCTCTAGTGATCTTCACTAGCAACCTAGATATCCATGAAAACAAAAACAAAAAAACAAAATCTATGAAGGGGGTCTCATGTTATTAATGGGATAAGGGGCAAGGGATTTTCTAGATATAATATGATTAAGTAATCATATATATGAATTAATCATGTATAGCTACCCAATTTATATTAATTTTAGAAAGTGATTTAAATATATATCAGATTCAAACTAATTAGTCATTCATGTAGCTTACTTCATGTATTTATAAAAAGGTTTAGTTAAACCAATCGATTTTGGTAAGGTGATAGGAAGATGAATCTCTGCCTTCGAGACCTTAGAAGTAGATTTTTTTCTTTACCAAACTGAAACGAAACCCTTGTGTTGTGGATACGTGTGGAACACTCACACGCTATTGAGTGGATGTTACCATATCTCTTTACTGATGCTTATTTCTAGTCGAATACTCTCTGTATATGGTGTGCACAAGTTGGACTAGGAGACACAGATTATAAAAAAAAAAAAAAGGCCTACTTAGTTAAATTAATTAAGTTGAGTTGAGTCTGGTATAATAATAATAATAATAATAATAATAATAATAATAATAATAAGATATATATGAATCTATCTAAAAAAGGACAAGTAGCCAGTGCACAAGCTCCCACTTATGCATAGGATCCCGGGGAAGGGTAAAAAATGATTTAATTTCTCTTGTATATTGGAAGTGCAAGACTAATATAATTATAGGGAACAAGAGTTAATAACATGCACATACAATCATAGTGACCATATAATTAATTCATGTCTAAGCTAGTTCACAAATTATAATTAATTAAATGTAAAATACTTGGTTCATATTAGTCTTTAGAGTTTCCAAAAAAAAAAATATTAGTCTTTATCAGAATGAGGCTCAAGCAAACCAAGGCCCATATGTGAAACATTAATTGGACAAATAACAAACAAATTAATAGACTAATGTGATCACTAATTGGGTAAGAAACAATCTGATCAACTTGCTCTAAAGATCCCAAGCTAATTTATTACTGATTGTTCTAATTAGCTTTGTTTTTATTAGTACTATGGCCCCCATTGCCTCTAAATGAAAAGATTAATTAAGTAATGGGCATTCAATTACAAATAAAACAAATAATAAGATAATTATAAAGGAAAAGAAACTCAAAAAATAATAGTGAAATATAATTAGATGATCTTTAGACAAAAGAGGATGATTGTGTTAGAATTAAACTTACAATCAAACAAAAAAAAAAATGGTTAGATTAGCTATTACATAAATCTACTTAATCATATAATTAATTAAAAGATCAGATGATGAACATATTGAAATAAGCAAATTTATGTAGCCACACGAAAAGGCCAAAAAAAAAAAAGTTTTTAGTTAACGGTATCTAAATGTGCCCATTAAAAACACTTTCTGTACGCACTTGTTATGTATTATTCAAAGAGAGTTTTTAGTTGGTATATTAAAAATTACTTTTAGTTAAATTGAGCTAAATATGATTAATGATTATGATATCATCGAGTGTTTAGCTCAGTAGAAGTCGTTTGAGTTTTAGGGTCATCTCTATAGAAAAATTTCAACGTTCGATTCTTGGAAGCTCATTTGTTTGGAGAGGTATACCATTCGGCTCTTGCCTCGAACGAAGACTAGTTCAGTATGCGAAGGCTCCGGCATTCCTGTTGGGAATTTAAAAAAAAATAGGGGTCAAGACAAGACGTTACACAGGAAGGAGGATGCTATTTAAGTGTAGCAAAAAGATCCCCGGGCGCACGATACTCGAAGAAACAGCAGATCGAACGGCTTAGAAAGCAAGTTTGCAATTGAGAAATCGGCCTTTAATAACGTAGTTAGAGAAGTGCCACTTTCAAGGCCCGACACCGCGAGCACTCGCTGTTTTCCTGCTCGACAAAGCGCAGACAGCCCGCGTGAGGTGACGGTGCCAACGTGGCTGTTTCTTTGCCACGTCATTCTTTTGTAGTTCGAGATATCGACTTCCACGTGGACTGCCAAAGACAAACGTTAACATCGTAACGTCAAGGTAAGGGCAGAAGATGAGAGACCACACGGTTATTGTTGGGACTGGTAATTTTCAAAGTCGACTGTCGCCGTCGGTTTTAACGCCGTTTGTCTCTTCTTGTGAGGGGCGTGCCACCAAACACACCCCTCGACGTCTCTTGATGACGTGGCATCTTCTTTTCTTTTTTTTCTTTTCTGTTGTTATTATTATTATTAAATACTGCAACAACTGCTGTGTACTCCCGGTAGATGAACTGGATAATTGAACTAATGACGTCAGGCAGAGAAAAAAACTGATTGATGATTCTAGGCTATTAGATCCAAATTTTTTGTGTTTTCTTTTTCTTTCTTTTTTTTTTTTTAAGTATGAGCTTCATCTAAATAAATGAATGATAGAAAGTGAGAATTATTTGTAAGGAAAATTCTATAGTCAAAAAGCTAATGCCAACTACCAGGTATAGCAATTAGACAAAAAGAGCCTACAAATTTTGTTACGGACTATATAAACAGCCACCCACGTTGAAAATATGATATTTTTGTTTACATTGGATTATGTATAGTAGGGTATGAACGGTTTGATTTGGATCGGTTTAATGTTCAAATCTAAATTAAATCAAATATAATCGGTTTTGGTTCAGTTTTATTTAATTGGTTTATTCAGAATTATCAAATCAAATCGAACTGAACCAAACATAATCAATTTGGGTTGACCGATTTGAAGCTTTACATGAGCATATATTAAATAAATTAAAATAATCAATTATATATGTATGTATATAAGGTAATTTTAACTTTTTTAATGCATATTTAAAAAACTTGAAAACTACCTTTACTATATAAAGATGATTATATAATTTTTTAATGAGAATATTTATATCATAACAGAATCATAGACATTAAAAATAAATATTAATAGTTTTAATTTTAGAATCGGTTCGGTTCGATTTAGATCTGTTTACAAAGTCTCAAAATACAATCCGAACCAAACATATTTGTTTATACTTTTTCAAACCTAAACCAAACAGAACTTATTAAAAAATCAAATTAAACACATCGGTTTGGTTCGATTTTGCGATTTAAATCAATCCATTGACACCCCTAATGTGTAGCACTAGTAGTCTGAATCTCAATTAGTATCAGTAATCACTTCTACGTCTATTATTGGATCTCGATCTCGTTTAGCAAACTACTTAACCACTTCTAGCTCCATTATTGAGTTCGAATATAAGGTTTAGCTTTGGTACTAATAAGAGATGAGATCCACTTACATCTCATAGAATATATAAACTTTTTTTTTTTTTGGTGACGTGAGGCTATTATTATTTTGATCCATACACATCCATACGCCCAACATTGCATGGTTGCATGTGATCTGACAAGTTCACACCGCCACAAATAAAATGGTAAAATTACAATAGTACCTTTAGATAGAACATTGAAATTTGACTAATTTTGATGAAAATTATGCTTGGGGGTCATGATCAAGAGAGGAAGATGAAATAAATATTTGATTGGAGTAGGATTAACGGACAAGATGGAGGGAAAGTAGGGATGTAGTTGTGGGGCCAGGTGCATAGAATAGGGGTGAAGATGTGCGCGGCAACTTATAATTTCGCAATAAGGGCGCCACGAAGTCCAAAATGTAAAACCAAAAAACCAGTTCCCTTCAAGGGGGACATACTTCTCTCGATGGGTGGGGCTGTTGTTTTCTCAGAGGCCGGGGTAATCCCGTAAATTGACAAAACCATTTTTCAAAGAGAAATTTGAAAAAATTATATAAATATTTTTTTAAAAAATAAGTGTTACGATTTGGTGCATCGGTGTTGGATAGCTATCTTACGTATAGCACGAGTGTGGGCCACAAGTTGATGGATAAAGAAATAATAATAAAAAGGTGTGCCACGTTGCAGATGAATAGGGATATGGTCTGAGAAGATAGCCTGCAGCCTAAAGTGCAAGATCTAGATTTCCAAAAAATAAGAAGATATTTCTTGTCAAAAAAATAAAATAAAAAAAAAAGGAAATTAAATAGGGTTGTGAGTGCTTATGTATTTAAAGAGCAGTCGGGCTTGTTATCCAGCATTCAAAAGCCACAAGCAAACAAAGAGCAATATTGTGAATTCAAAGAATCAGTTTTGTTTTTCATATCTCTTCATCATCTTCTCTTTTAAATCAAAAATTAAGAGCTTCTCTCCTAATGATGATGAAGTCTGTGATGTTAGTCTCTCTTGCCTTCTTGGCCCTTCTTGCTCAAGCTCATGGTATGCAGTACTATTATTTCATCAGCTTGGTCTGAATAATATGAATTTGATGAACTATTATCAATATTGATTTTCTTTGTCATGCATCTATATAGCTATTCGTTTGGAACAAGGGTTTATGTCATTGAGCAACCAAAAACACAAGGTAGGTAGTGTTGATTTTGGTATACAAACAAGATGAATTAATTTATTCTCTTGTAAGTTTTTATTTTTATTTTTTTTTCGTTCTTTTTATGATTGATACTAATGGTGAAAATCTATGATTTTGAGTGCAGGAAGACGAGAATAAGCTGATTATTAGTGAAGTTGAAGCAGGTGGTGCTGGTGCTAATAGTGCTGGTGTTAAAGAGGTGGTTCAGTGCAGAGAAAAAGGACATTGTTCATCATCAGGTACCATGATGAAGAGAAGATTGAGTTCTGGGGCAGGAAAGTAAGCCCACTACAGATTTCCCTGGTTTCATGAAGATTACTTAGGACCTAGGTCTCATAGACCTCGCCACCAGTGATTTCTCTAAACTGCTAGAATTAATTCCTCCTGGCGCCTAATCTTCTAGCGAGCAACTTCTTATAATATAACCCTTAGTTTTGACACCATGCTATAGCTTAGGCTGATTTTAGCCTGATATGAGAACTGGGTTTCAAAAGATATATACAGTACAAAACCCATCAACATGTATTCAATTAAAACAATTTTGTCTCCAAATTTCTTCATTCATTCCCTTTTAATTTATTAACAGATACAATATTTTCAACCCCAGCAAAATTATTAATGGGTGTTATATATAGATTCATCAGTGGTTTTTCTGCCAACAGAAAATAAATAAATAAAAGCCCACAAAAAAAAATGAGGCAACACTTAAACAAATTCACTGGAATATCATGCTTTAATTTCTAATAAGCTCAATTCAAGCAATCTCTCAGGTTGTTCCACTTTATTGGTGCAGGAAGGAATAGAAAGCTTATGGTCATGACAGTCCCCTCTACTACTACTGCAACTGCAACTGTTGAAAAGGTTGGTGCAGCTCATTAAAATAAATAAAATACAATACACACTTTCTAGCATATTAGAATTTAAACCAAGATCCTTTAAATCTTAATTCTTTCTTCTTTGCTTCATTAATATATTTTACAGACTCAGAAGAATGGAGAACACATTGTCGACTCCAAGGGCTACTACTCCAAGGAGCAACCTAAACTGAAAAAAGAAAACTTCTCCGTTGAAACTTCACCGGTTTCCGAGCACCGGGATGCTGGGGCCGACCAATATCCAGACATCTTGGACATAGCAGGGATGGATTATTCTTCAGCAAAGAGGAAACCCCCAATTCACAACTAAAGTGTGTTGGCAATATTAACTGAACAATAAAACAGCTTGGCAAGCTTAAAGAGCATATAGATCATGAGCTGGACAGCATTGCAGAAATGATGCAGTTTTTTAGGGTTATATATATAGAGAGTCCATTTTGTACATGTATACATATATAGTATATTCTATTATTCTTATATTATATTAATTAATTACTTTGTTGTTATAAGATTGAGTACAAGATAATATTGGTCCCTGCAGGACTTCAGTAGCTAGCTAGGATCTTTTGTAGCCTATATATATGTTATCTGAAAGCAGCCAAAAAATAACAAAAGTTGATAATATATTAATTGCATCTATATATATATGTGTGTGTGCGCGCGCGCGTTGAGTGTCCAGAAAACTTGCAAAAATTTGATATATATATATAGATATGTGTGTGTGTGTATATGTATAATGAATTAAGGGAGTGCAGATTCTAGATGCTCCACACCAAGAATGAAAGCATAATTTAGAGAGAGAATTCACTGAATTAAAGTTATTTGTTTCCTTTGATATAAACTAAAGTTTTTTTTTTCTTTCCTTTTGATACTACATATATGCAACATAGCATATATGTAGTATATATATGTATATATCCATAATGTGGTAGTATTTCAAGTGATCTATATATCCAAATTAATTACCCTCTTTGTTTCAAGTACTATACTTGCTGGCTACAAATTAAGTAGACACTCCTTAAAACTGTAATTGATTAATTAATTAATCTTGCTTAGAAAATATATATAAACCATGATGGATGATGATGAACTTAATCAGTTTTAAGTGGCCCTTTGTCGCCATATATATATATACATATACAAATCCATAAGAATCAAGAGTTAGATTGAATGAAATCATATATCTATTTGTGTGATAAACTTATTATTTTAAGGGATGGTCCTTTGTTATAAATGATACATAGAATCCATAAGATTTGTCTATATATAGCTAGATACAATATTATAGATATGTGAAGAAGATTCCATGAATTAGAAATTGATTTTTATATACATTAGTACTGGATTAGGATTTCTCATGTAGTAGGAGCGCAATGAAAATTCAAAATTTCTAGAATGATCTGCAATAAATACAAATATATACATAATTAGCTTATGAATGATTACTTACTGATCTTCTATTATTTTTTATGGTTTCTCTTTCTATATATGCGTGCAGTACTGGTGTAGTAAATTGTCATATTAGTTTAAGTATTTTTTTAATAGAATAAATTATGGATTAATTCAACACTTAATGTTTACATTAATATTATCACCGATATTAATTAATTTAGTGCATTCCATACACTAATATATATATATATATATAGATATCACTCCCTTATGATCAAACGACCCATTAATATATGAATATATATATATATATATATATATATATAGGTTGATAAAAGGGGACCTGAGAGGTCGATCGCCTTGGAGAAGAAGGCAAAAAATAAATATAGGGAAAAAAAAAAAAGTTAAAGAGATGAGAGAAGCTAGGAAGGGTTGAATGCAGTAGGCAAGTTGCATTATGTGACCAATTAACCCTTATGAATTTTTGTAGGCCGGCAAGGGTACTAGGGATTTTGGAGTGGGGCTTTGATGTCCATCCCAATTGATTGCCTGGGTTGAGTGGTCACTTTTGGGTGTGGGCTCACATGTTCTCTGTTGGGTCACACGTGCCTTGGTCTGCTTCATCAGTTATGATTGGCATTGGATGCAAAATGAAATTAATAAAACTACTTAGGTTTTGTTATATATGTATATATTGTTATTAATATTTGATTGATCAGTTGAACTTTTATATATGGTACTTTTGTACTACTGAAATAATAATTCCAATCTCATCCAGTAAAGTCCCCCCTTATACATATATAGCTAGCTAGCTAGCAGAGAGAAGCATATATATATATATACACACATTAAGAAAAGTTAATATGAAATTTTTTAACATCCATGGACTCATATAAAGCGAAACGGAGAAAGTTTCTGACCTTATGTAATTGAGATAAAGAGCTAATTATAAACTAAGTATTGTATATGTAATTTTCACTCTAATTACATTGTAATACATAGTTTAGCCAATGCACATACATAATATTGTTCATGAGGACCAGAGTAGTACTAATAGTACAGTGATGAGCATGAAAGAAATAAGACACAAATTAATCACCATTGATTTGTTGTAAGAACAAGCTTTTGAATCCATATATTTAAAAAAAAAAAAAAGTAAGACAAAAATTAATGAATGCACGACCCAAATCTTATTCATACATATATGGTCCCAATACGTAGATTCAAAGATATATACTAATTAAACACAATACATGCAGATACCTGAACTAAATTTAAAGGTCGTTTAATTCCTTGATTAAAAGACAATATCTAAGTGCGCACGAAGAGTTGGTATTAACATCATTAGACTATCTCAAATCATGGGTTGATATATGATTTTGAAAAGCCTAATAGTGCATTAATGAAAATATTTCTTTGAATATGTATGCTAGCTATAAAAGTTATTTTATTTAGCATTTCCCATATGAGATTTATTATTGAATTTCACCGGCCAATCACCGCTACTTCCTAATCCAAGCTAAAGAAGCCTTAATTCTGAGAAGTTGTATAGTAGAAGCTAGTGGGGACCCAAGTTCCTAGAGCCCATGACACCAACATTTATCATCTTCCTCATTGCATGTCTGTTCATGAAAAATGTTACCATCACCATGAACACTATAACTTAATTTCATCACTATTAGTGTTTGTTTTAACAGGAAATTTTCTGTTCATTTGGAGCTAGCTAGCTAGTTATCTAGCAATATTGCTCGACAAGAAGAAACTGTTGCTTCGTTGGCCATGTCTTGAGACGTAATGGGCAGGTCATCACTCGGACAGCCTTAAGGGCTGCTGGCTTAAGCCCACATTATATATCCCTGCAAGCTTGCCTCCTACAATCCTTTGTTCTCACTGCATCATACAAAATAATTTAAAGAATACTGGCCCATAAGCCGAGTTTGGAACCCCAACATTAATTTAAATAATTACTGTTGCAAATATGACACCCATCTTCTTATATGTTGTATTCTTGTTTTTTGTTACATAATTATTTATAAATGATTGAATTCTGAAGGCTTTGTTTCATCTTGCAAGTATTCAAAAATTTAAAAACAAGAAAAATAAATATATATATATATAGTTGGTTAAATATGAAAATAATTCTTAAATCTTTAGTTACTTAGAAATAACCTGTTTTTTTAAAAAAAAATTGATTAAAAAAAAATTACTATTCTTATTTTTCAAATTAACAAATGATAGGTCTTTCATTGATAAAATCATACTACAGCCTGAAAAATGGAGAAAATAAAAAAATAAAAAAATAATAAAAGACCCAATAAGGGAACACAGGCTCTTGTGGGTCCATTAATTGCAGTGGGTTCTGTTGTGCCAAGTTGGTTCTGAGAAAGTTAAACCCAATATTCACATGTGAGGGCCCTGGATTTGGAACCATTAATATTTCTGACATGGGCTCGAGCTGGTTAGTCTTGCTTCTTCCAAGCCCAAGTAATATCAGTTCTTTTGCTTTGTCTCTATGCATTGTATTGTGCATACCTCTGCCGGTTTACATGCAAGTGGGAACATGGAAGCTATAATGCCTAATGGGTTTGGAACATGTTTAGGAAAAAGGACAATAAAATAACAGGAATCTATTGTTCACTCTGTTTTCTAATTGGAAAGTAGAATGAATGGCACTTGCAGCTATTAATGTTGATGAAAAGTTGCAAATCAACTTGAGTTATGGAAAAATTAAAATTATAGTGATAGTGTTGAGCTCAATATTTTTATTTTATTTTATTTTGGTTTTTCACGTGGTGTCTCCACCCTTCGAACGAGACTAATCTGCATTCGAGCACTATAAAAGCATTGGAAGGCTCTCCGAAGTAAGTGCTACTAAAGTGGACACGAGTTTCAATCCTGAAACCTCCGCCCTGCAATCAACTTTAGTACCTCCAACTATCTGTCCTACACCACATTGGGTGTTGAGCTCAATATTTAATCGACTAGAGGCTTCAATCAAAGTGGTACATGGTACCTTTTTACTTTGGCCCAAAAATCATGAGTTGATGAAAATGTTAAAAACCCTAAGGTAAGATTTAATCTCAATTGTATAGCTTCCAAGATATTTGTGTAATTGCTATTTTTTATTAATATCAGTATTGTCCTTAACGAAGTAGTATTGTCCTTAACGAAGTTTTACTTTAAAACGCTTCGGTACTAATGAGAGTATTAATTTCTCAACTTATATTCTATATGATAAATTTGTCCATATATAATATATGGCTCGTTAATTAATTTATTTTACACACGTGCATACACAACACTGTATGCCTACAGCCCATGTTGCAATTCTTTGATTTTATCATTTTAGGTTTATTGTGTTTTTTTTTAGGTCAGTGGGTATCATGATTTTTGTCCTACTAATCCCTTCAGAGTAGGACTATAAACGCCCTTGGATAGAGGCATGTCTCTTGAGTTCGGTTTCGAACTTGCAACCTCAAGGTTGTAGGCGCTTGCCCCAACCACTGGAGCCAACCTCATTGGTTTATTGTGTTTATTTTTGAGATTATTAGAAGGCAAAGGTTTGATTCTAAATTATTGTCTATATTACTAGCCCATCAACAAAAAAAAAAAATACAAAAATAAAAAATAAACTGCCCAATTGAGGACTAATGGACTTACAACAATTTCTTTTCTTTTCTTTTTTTGCTTGAATGGTAGCATTGATTAAGGAGGGAAATTCTAAACTTATCTCTTTTTGGGGTATGTAGCCAATCAAATGGAGCTAGAATTGCTTAACTACATGAGACCTTTATATAGTGATATTCTATACAAGAATAACCTCTATATAGTCGTAAAATATATTTTTGGTCCCAACTTGGGCCAGTTATAAATAAGAATAAACTTTACATTATAGTAAGTTATAATTTTTTTAGGTCCCGTTTTAATGAACTTGCTTTCATATAATAATAATTATTTGTATATTGCAAATATATATATATATATAGATAGATATATATATGCTATGCTACGTTTAAAGTTTAGGATGAAATAAAATATTTATTTAAAATTGGTTGAGGATTGCGTAAGTTGTGTTAGACAATGTATTTATAGAATTTATATGGAGAGAAAAACATTAAAGAGAATACAAAGTTTTAAACTTTTAAGATGACTTTTGTATATTCCCAACACTACATAGATACATATACTAATTTTTTTAAACTATGTCTCTCTCTTTTATCAATGTCTATACTTTAGATTTGACATACTTCATTAATTAATTATTAACATAGTGTTGTACTTTACCTTTATACCACTTGCATTAAGGATGACTTAGTCAAAATAATATTTTTTGTAACTACACCTCAGTTAAGTTATAGCCTCCTCATAATAATAAAATTAGTTTGGTCCAACATTATGACTAAAGAAAGATTTTACTGTATATACATTTATATGTGTGTGTATAGACTATCAAGCTTCTTTAGAATTTGAGTTTGTGATAGTCTTTGGAATCTTGAATCTAGTTATTTAATGTTATCTTTTTTTCTTTTTTAAGTGAAGCTATGTGGCATAAAAAAAATGGGTGCATGTATTTTAAGACATGTATATGCTTTCATGTGATATTCATTTCAAATATAAATAGTCTATTAAAGGAGAAAGCAAATTATGTAATATTAACTATTCTTATCCTTTTGAAAAAAATGTATATCATTGTCACACCCTTGGAATCAATCCAACATTATTCATGTATATTTTGAGCATGTGGGTGACAACAGTTTCATGAGTAGCGTAATTTTTTGCCAAAAAAAACAAATTAAAAGAAAATGTTTAGGCATGCATTGTTAACATTTTTTTTGAATATATATAATATGATTTTTTGAATATATTTGCCTAAATTTATGAATAATATTACTAGATAACAAATGTCACATGCCCCTTAATAAGGAGTGTTTCCTATAATTTTTTTTTTTTATATATGTAATAGACCAAACACATCTTATTTTCATGAACTAGCTTAATTTTGAATAATAGAGAAATAGTTGTACTCATTATTGTTGGCCAACCATTATTTAAAAAAAAAAAACTACTTCTACAAAAAAAAAAAAAAATAAAATTGTTTGCTTATTTTGTATTTGTATCAGGTACAATAATTTTATCAGTGAGTACGAGGTTGAAGTTGTCAGAATAATATAGTGGTGTTTTCTTAAACTTGTTTCTATTTGAAATAAATTTTTATTTTTGTGCTAATTTTGTAGTTTAATTGTATTATTTTCATAACTTTTATTGCATTGATTTTGTAATTTTATTATATTAATTTTGTAACTTTTATTGTATTTGTGATATTTATAACAAATATTTATTTATTAATATATAAAAGGACCTCATTTTATGTTTCTCGCCCTACGCCCCAAATCGTCAGGACCGGCCTTGAACGCAGTGCCACCGTGACTCGAACCCACGATCGTCAATGCTTGACACTAAATGCCCCTCCCCAGCAAACCAAGTAACCAACCACGTTGGAACCCTGTTGGCTATTTTCTACGCATATTAAAGGAAAAAATTATTACCAAACCCTCTTGTCCCAAACAAAATTGAAAACTTGTTCAATAATGGTGTATATCTTCAAAGTGTCCTCAATAGTCTATTCTTCAAATATATAGTGAGCTTAAGGTTTTTATAATATACTCCAAAAAAAAAAAATGATTATTATGATATATCTCACCTTTTATTATATATTTTGATACAAAAACTTATTTAATTTTTTTCCTGATCTTTTATCGCGAAATTAATTAATCCAATGGGTACATTTATAGTAGGCACTTCAATTCAAGCTTTTGAGTATTCGTACATATGTATATAAATTACAAAAAATATTTACATGAGATATGGTCATTTAAAACTTAATCAAATATTGGAAGATGCATATTTTTAATACATTGCTAGGCTTAATACGTACAAAACGCAACACATATACGATGAGTTTATATATTGTAATAACCTTATAAGAAGTTTTTAGATTTTGGTTTAGGAAGGATGTCTAAAACATTGACTCCCGCCTGCGTAAGTATAGTTAATTGACATAAATTTAAAACTGCCATGATCCTGAAAACATATAAAACTAGATGAGTAGTATTGCAAACATCATATAAACATGACAAGCAAGGATAAAAAGGACACACTGATCTTAGCAAAATTAATATCCATTAATTATATCAATAATTGATGTCAATTACAAGCATTATTGCAACAAGGAGTGTTGTTCATGTACATTTTCAGCACCTTTGAATCATATATCAATATTTGATACGAGGGCATCCAATATACACTAATAAGTGGTGTGCTAAAGTAAAGTTATAAGTTAAAATCTTTTTATTTTTATTTTTTATAAGATATCCCCATACCTTTTAGATGTGAGACTAGTCATCGTTCAAGGTAAAGATAGAATAATCAGATCCTATAACTTTTACACAAGAATCAGCGGCGTAGCCAAAAATTTTATTTAAGATGGACTAAATTTTTTTTTTGGAAAACAAAATATACACCTAAACTATAGGTTAGTGAAACAAAGGCTCCGTCTATAGTCACGTGGAGCTTGAGAAATCGTAGAATCACATACCATAAAATGAGATAAAGTATTAATTAAGTGGAAGTATGAAGTTTTAAGTTTGACAAATCAATGAAGAGTGATTCATAAATGACAATGTATATATTTATATCAATCATATTTTTGTAATATATCATAATTTTTATTTTTTTTTAGAATTTTTTACCTAGGCTTCAACTCAGAATAGCGGAATAGCGGCTTTGCCCTTACACAAATGGCATTAAGACTCAATCCAAATTCATTGAGCCAACCAATCACTGGTTTATTATATGTTGAAATCATATACACTTAGTCATTTTATTTTTATATATATTTTTTATTTTACTAGGAATGTTATAATTGGAAAAATCTAGGAGGGCAGGCAGAACCATCCCATAGTTCCATCCAAATGTCCAAGATATCTAAACCGCCACTCCAGAATCGCATTTATTATTTTTATTTTTTTCTTTACTATCCTGCCATTTCTCGACATGGTGATCTCTCGTTCAGAGCCTTTGACGTCCAAAGGCGCATAAACCGGGCCGTCAATAAAGGAGGGGTAGCCAGTGGCACTACCAGCACTGCTCTTGTCACTGGCACTCGCTCCCCTTCTCGTCTCTTCTCCTCGTGCTCGCTTTGCAGCGACCGCAGAGCAAGAGAGAGAAGCGATTCCTCATAAGAGGAAGCGATTTCAACGTACGTTGAAACATATATGAGTATGTAACTACAAAACAAAAACAAGAAAGCCAATTCTATTCTCTCTTCGCTGGTTTTTCCCGTTCGATTTCCCTGATCAACGCTTTCGATCTCAGGTAGCTCTCCAATCATGCCTGTGTTTTTCTTTATTTAGTCTGTACTCAAATTGATCGGTTGTTTTTCTTGCTTTGTTGTCTAACATTCGAATTTCTAGAGTAAGGATTGTTCTTGTGATGATTAGGTTGTTGTGAGGATTTTTTTTCTTTTCTTTTTTGTTTGAATGATCGTTTAGTGTGGTTTAGATTCAGAGTTTGGACTATTAGGTTTCCCTTGGATGTTTATGGTTCGTAAGAACCCTAATCTTGTTGAGCTATTCGATGTGGACTACTTCTGCGCTTGATTGTTTTGAATTGGTTTGGTTGTTTGAGAAATGATTTGTATTCAGGTTGGATTTTGGATTCTTTTGTTGCATTTGAATTCCCTGAGTTGTATCGTTTTGAGGATCGGCTGCTGACTGAAATTTGAGTCTGGAAATTGAAACTCTTCTACTGTTCTGATGTGGAGAGTTCATTTTTGCTGTGCTTGTTTTCTTTTGAAAAATCTTTAGATGTGTAGTTCATTTTCTTTGCTATTGTATCACATTGATTTATCCCTTTATTTTCTTGCTTTTCTTTTTCTTTTCTTTTCTTTGTTTTTCTCTTGAACAATGATTTCACAAGAATGTTGGTGATATCTGTCTACTAATACAACTTAATTTTAATTAACTAATCATAATGACAGTTGTATGTTTTCTTTTATTTTATGAATTTTTTATCTGTATATAAATACCGATTTTAACAGAATTAAAGAATTAAGAAACTAAAACGTCATGGTTGCATGCCTAAATTGCCCTGTTCAGACTTCAAATGCCTTTCACTAGAGTCTAAACCCTACATTTTTTGAGATCATTGCCACATGGTTTACACAGGGCCTTATTGCATGCAATGAGTCACTGTGAGTGATTGTTACGGCTTACGTGAAGTTGAGCACCATTGAACCCTGTCAAATCATTCTTCGAGTGTATAAGCTTTATTTGGTGCCTCAGCAGCTGCAATACTCTATGGAAGTGGCTTGGACTATTATTATATGATATTTAAACTTGTTGAGTAACAAGATGCTCCTTATTTCACCTTACAATCTTAGGCGTTGTTATGCTAGAACTTAAACAGCTTTTTTTTTTTAATGGCGGGAAGTTGATCACATATTCTCTTTGGATTGGACCATGCAACATTTAAGTAGAAGTTAATGCAAATTGCAATTAGAATAATTTGTTAAAAGTTTTTAAATTGTTAAGGTTAGTATTTGTATTACTGTTAGTAAACTTAAAAATATATTATCAATGGCAAGGTAGTCAGGATAGAAATCCTAATTAGGATCGTTGAGGGGTTCTTGAGGATTGGTTCGTCAGTCGTAAGATTCTACAAATTGATTAAATTACATTTCAAATATGCATGAGATGTCAAGTAAAAGTAAACTAACACTTGTAATACATAAATTTATCCAAAATATTGGGAATGTAGCACAAGATGTAGATCCCTAGTCTACGAAATATTGATGAGGAGATCAACTTTCAAATACTTGCATTTCCTATACCATTTATTAAGTTAATTTCACTTAAGTGTGAAATTGGTTTATCAAATTGCATGTATGTAAGTGTCCAACCATATGCCACAAAAATTGTCAAAGTATAAAGTGTGACAATATAATTCAAATTTCAACGTCTACAATTAATATATTATATATATGACAAAATTTCAAAACTTGGTGTCATTGTTGAAGGCCAATGAATGGAAGTAGAAGAAGAAAAGAAGCAAAAAAGAAAAAAAATTGAGAAAAAGGTGATTCGACCAAGATCTTAATTCTAGTGATCCTATGATCCAGATTGCGATCTCGGCTAACTCACTTATTATTATTTTTTTTAAAAAAACTAAAAGGTAGTATATATTTATATAAGTAAAATAAGGAAGAAAACAAAGAAACTATACATCCAGTACAACATATCAGCACAACCAAAAACTCTAAACTGATATAAAATTGCCCCACCCTCTAATCCAATCGTCTAATGCGTAACTCACTTATTAGGATTTCAGGATCTTACAGTTCTTCATCTTGACTACCATGATCAGTATGGGGCCTTTCTAGGGCAACGTCCCCAAGGACAATTCTTTTACCCTTTGAGAAGAAAAGCTTTAATTTCTTTTTAATGAAAGAGAGTTAATCCTTAAAAACTAAATGAATTTGTTATAATTGTTTAAAATTCATAAACATAGATTTATTTGAGACAAAATTAAATAATGTAAAAAAGTATGGCTTAAGCCTCATTGCATCTCAAGGTTAAAACCTTGAAGTGTATGCCTCAACATGACCTTGAGGCCTAAGCCTCAAGGTTTAGGGTGTAGGGTTTAGAGTTTAGGGTTTTGTGGTACCTTGAATTTTGAAACCATCATTAAAATTGGTTTTATTACTTTTGTCTATCTACTCTTTTGTTGGGTAGATAGAAGTAGTAGTTACATAATTAGCCACTTACAGGAACCAAACTCTATTTTGGCTGTCTGAGGAAGCCACCCATCTTTGCAATCAGTTTTTTTGTTCACTTTGTTACAAGCTACCCTGGCCATTACTTAAGTTGCCTTTGCTTGAATGTCTTGTTTTAGTTATTTGCTTCAAAATTGTTGGTTTGGTACCTTAAATTGTGTCATCAGGAACAATGTAGGAAACTTTGTTTGGATTGCCGTGCTTATATTTTAAGTTTGATTGCTTTAAGTTTTTCTTTTTTTTTAATGTTTACTTGTTTTTCTTGGATATGCCTCTCAAATCAAGTATCTCTATCTTTTCACCAGTTGTTTATTCATAGTTAAGATTAGCAAACACTTAACAGTACTATCTTTATCATTCTATAAAAAATTATTATTATCAAACTTTTTATTAAGTTTTATTTGTAAACCTGTTCAGTTGTTGGGTGCAGTCCCAAGGACAATGGGGAGTAATAGTTCTGATGATGTTATAATTCCTCGGGCTGATGAGGCTGAGTGTTCTGAGACCACTGTTGAAATAAAGATCAAGACTTTAGATTCTCAAACATACACTTTACGAGTGAATAAGCGTGTAAGTGTCACTTATCTTTCATTTTTTTACTTATTAAATTCTGGTTTGCTGTTCCTATTTGGTTAAATACTGCTTTGTTGCATGTATAAACCAAGTTTTATGCCGCAAACAATGTACATCGCATTCCTCACACCAATTCCCTGTACTGCCCTACATTGCACGAGTTCTTCTGAAGCTCTGAAGTACAAACATGCATTACTATTACATACATCGCATTCCTCATACTGATTCCGTGTACTTCCATATATTGCACAAGTCCTTTTGAATCTTTGAAGTACAAATATCTGGTTCAAAACTTCATATTGCAGTGTAAACTTATCTTTTAGTCTTCTTTTTTATTCTCCCCCCCCTCTTTTTTCTTCTACTTTTCTTAGTTTTTTTTAATCCAAAATAAAAAGTTTTCTCATCATGTTAATTAGTTTTTCCCCCCTCAATTTTGAAAATTCCTTTGCAACAAATATGCTAGTCAAAGTAGTTGAAGGCTCAAGGTGCACTTACGACGATGAGAGATCCTAGTGCTTGAGGTGCAAGGTGCAAGGTGTACGCCTAAGTAAGTGAGGTGCAAAATTCATAAAATACTCAATTATAAAATTAATCGATAGTATTACCCTATTTTTTGGGCAAAAGATTTTAAAAAAGACAAAAATCATCATAAAAAAGTTTTAAACTTTCTCATCATATGTTCAAATGTTTATAATAGCGCTTTATTTCTATTTCTAGTTGGCATTAATATTATGTTTATTTCTTTTGATATTTAAAATTGAATTAAAGTCAGTAACATTAAAAGCAAAGAAGAACAGGTAACGGCAATGAGGCCTTTATAACAATAGCAAGATGTTATAAAAGCGTAACACAAGTTTCCTTTAATGTTTTATGTTTTCATTTATTTATTATGTATATTTATTCAAAATAAATATTAAAAAGAAGTATCTTATACAATATCTATATATTGATTAAATAGTTTTTCTTTTAAACAAGGGAGAGCAGGAAAGTGAGGCGCATGCCTGAGGCATACTAAGGCATATGCCTAAGTTGGTGCACATGCTTGTCAAATATTGAACTGCAACATGTGCACTATGCTTCAAGGTGCGGCTGAGTTTGCCTTGACTACATTTAAGGTTTTAAAATTCGTAAAGCTTAAGCAAGACGACTTTCCTTTGTGAGGTGAGGCGTAAACCTCACATTTTTATAAAAAGGAGTACATTCAATTTTTTACATTAATTGTAAAAAATCAAATATCATTAATAGCTAGAGAAACATGATTTATAAACAATCTTCATCTATTTTTATGTATGTAATGATTTACCAAAATTGTCATCTAATCAACCTATTTTTGATAACAATGTCAAGCATTCAATAAACAATTTTGATATATCAATTGCTTCAGTTATAATAAACATTATTGAAAACTTAATGAGCACATTTTATAAAGCAAGATTTTAAATGTTATGTTTCTAAATATAAAGAAAAGAAATTAGTAGAAACTTAACAAATAAAATTCAACAATAGTAGATATTATCACTTCTTAATTTTCACATTTTCTATTAACTTTTTTTTATTCTCTAAGTTTTTTCTTTTTAATATATTTGATGATGTTCCTTGCAATAAACTTATAGAAATATTGGCATTAGAAGTTCACTTGGTAATGTATATGTAGTACACGACAAATTTAGGCTTTGAGTTTTAGCACTTGGATCTCTCCTAATAATTTACGTTAGAAGTTTAAGAAAGAAAAAAGAAATACTGTATTTATGTTAATGTCATTTGAAGTGTTTTTGAAAAAAATTGGAAAATGTATATAGAAAAAATAGCCTTGGGTAATGGGCTAGGAGTTTTAGAACTTGGATATCTCTTAAATAATTCAGATTGGAACTTTAAAAAAAAAAAGCCAGTGGGTTTATTCCAATATTAGTTTAAGTTTTGGGAAAAAGTAAGAAAATGTGAATCAATAAAAGGGGTTAGGTTGATCCTTATGATCACATATAGTGAAGCTTAAGCCTCATAGAGCCTTGAGGCATAAGTCTTGAGGCGCAAGCCTCATGTAGGCGAGGCATGAACCTCAAGAGGATACCATTGAGGCTTAAGCCTTGGCCTCAAGGTCTAAGCTTCAATGGATTTCTAAAAACTATGACTGTGTTGATGCTAGTATGCCACTTTGGATACAAGTGGAGAAGACTTCTACAATAATGTTATGAGTGAGGTTTGCCAAGTTTAGTACATAAGTACATTTTTAAAGATTTCAACTCATGAAAGTTTTGATAGTTAAGCATCTATCTTGTTAAGTTCTAAAATCTAAATGTTAATTTGGTGGGAGATTTCTATGATCTTGAGCACTATGGTTACCATCCATTTTTGTGGTGTTTGTTTTAGTAGGTGCCACTGGATTGGCATAGTTGTATTTCGCAGCGAGAAAAATGACAAAAATATTCCCTATTACTGAAGATAATATGTAAAAGAGAGACAGTAAAAAAGAATAACTACTTCCTAGCATGGTTGTCAGAATCCCGATTCAAATCAATGAGACTTGCGATTTACAATTTGATACAAGGGAAATCAATTTGAATCCTTAACATGAATCCCAATGCCATGAATCTTGTAGAACACCCTAAAACAATAGTAGAATCTTATGATTTACAATTTAAATCTTACGAAGTTATGATTCGCGATTAAAGTCTTACAATTTAAGTGATTCATAACATTCAAAAGTGAATATATATATAATAGATTTAATTTTAAATATCATGTTTCACTTTCAATTTATGCAATTAAAACGTGTTAGCCAATTTAAGATATATGTAATTGCTCATAGGACTTTAAGGCATGGTTTTTAACTATTTAACCTTGATAAAAAAAATAAAATTAAGGTGAACTAAACTTTGCAAGGATCATTTCTTCAACAAAAAATCAGGTAGAGAAATTAGTTCTTCTAAAGATCGTATCCTAGAGAAAGGTAGTATAACCATATAGGAACTGAACTATTATAAAGTATTAATTTTAAATAGAAAATTAATATAATCAAGTTATATATTTTAAAATTGGCAAGTTTTTATAAGAATAAACTCCTTAGGGAAGGGATCATTGTTAACAAAATAATAATTTATTTGGAATCTCTAATTAGGACTAAAATGACTAGTTAACAAAGCTTTATATTAAATCTCATTTGTTTATAGAAATTTGGTTATATATGTGTTTTTATACGTGGTTTATACAATGAAAATGAATCTTATGGTTCATCGACTGGAATCCTAATTCAAGTCACCTAATTATCAAATCAAAAGATTCGATTTTGATTCACGATTCTGACTACTATGCTTCCTAGCATTTAAGCTTCTTCTTGAGCGTTCTTTCTCTTAGCATTGATTTCAAATATTTGTTTAGTATCCTTATGATGTATTCGACAAAAGAAAGAAAGCTAAATTGTTGAAAATTTTATTGATTCTGAAAAAAACTGTCTTCCAATCCCCAACGCCAACCTTTAAATAGAAAAAACAGAAAGCTACTCCTAATTCTACTAACTCTAAGCAAGACTTATCCTAATTCTACTAGTATTCCTTTTAACAACACAAAACATAATCCTATTAAACATAACCACATTATCCTAACAAGACTTAAAAATAGAAGCAAATAAAACTAATTACAAGTCAACGACAAAAATAGAAATAAATAAAAATAACTAAAACGTGC
This sequence comes from Paratinospora sagittata, assembly GCA_035771175.1. Classification (NCBI taxonomy): domain Eukaryota; kingdom Viridiplantae; phylum Streptophyta; class Magnoliopsida; order Ranunculales; family Menispermaceae; genus Paratinospora; species Paratinospora sagittata. The sequence goes on from CM069599.1 coordinate 31,451,800, forward strand.
TACTCAGATCCCCCTCTCGTGAATGAAAATCGTCTTCGAGTTTAAGTTGATAAAACAAACTCATTTGACGCTTAAAATTGATAAAGATCTGCCACGTTAAAGGTATTGGAAATGTGTAAATCATTTGGAAGTTCCACCTTATAAGCATTTGGATTAATCTTCTGAAGTATGCGACAAGGGCCGATCTTTTTCATCTTTAACTTGTTATAAGTTCCTGTTGGAAACCTCCCTTTCCTCAAATGCACCATCACAAGATCCCCTACATTGAACTCTTTCTTCCTCCTTCTTTGATCCGCTGCCTCCTTATACTTCGAGTTAGCCTTTTGCAAGCTGTCAGTCACTTTCTTTTGTAATTTAGCAACCCTTTCTGCCATATGTTCAACCTCTAAATTCAAACCAACCGAGTTAGGTGGAGCTGCCAAATCAACAGTTAATCTTGGCACACTCGTATAAACCACCTCAAATGGAGATTTTTGTGTTGAATAATTCCTCATGTGGTTAAAAGCAAACTCCTTTGGGCTCATCTGGTAGTGAGGCAAATTAGGAAGTGTGGATCCCGATATAAGATCAATTGCATGTTGGATATTGCGTAGTGGAGGTAATCCCTTAGGTGTTTCTTGCAAATCTTCAAATTCGGCTAACAAACCTTGCAAATCTTCAAATTCGGCCACCTTGTCCATCTGTCCTACGCTCCCCTTTAATCACTAACGCCCACATAGATTGAGGATTCTGAGGAAATTCCTTTGTTGCCATCATAGAAAACTATTGAGAAGTCTTCCCTTCTTTAGGATTCTTCTTCGGTTCTTTTGGATTAGGAAGGAGAACAATCTTTTTCCCAAGCCAAGTGAACTCATGTATTCTCTCACCCCTTGTGAATGGCTTGTACATCAAATTGCCATGGTCTCCCCAACAGTACATGGCAAGCATTCTTGTTAATCACATCGCACACCACTTGGTCTTTATAAAACTGCCCCTATGGACAAAGGTAAGTTGCAAATTTCATCTATGGCTACTTCACTCGCTTTTTTAATCCAACCAACCTTGTAAGGGTTAGGGTGTGGATCAAGTTTTAGATTTAAGGTTTTCACCAAAGTTCTTGATACTATGTTCTCACTACTTCCACTATTAATAATAACATCACAAACTTTATTATTGATAGTACATCTGGTACAGAAAATGGTGTGCCTTTGGGATGGGATTTTGCTCTTTGGGGCTAGCACTAATCGTTGTACTACACATGAGACCCGTTCTCCATCATCACCCTCTTCATATGCAACTTCCTCTTCAATTGTTTCTTCCTCACTGTCATCATTCCCTTGTTCTTCCTCAAACTCATCCATAAGCCCTACCTGCCTTCTTTGTGGACATTCATTGGAAAGATGTCCAAATTGTTGACACCTAAAGCACTTTCCCAGATTCAGTTTAGCATAAGGGTTAAAATTCTTCTTCCTACCTTGCTGTCCAGAAATTTTAGAACCTGTACCCTCCTTGTTTGATTCCTTATTCTGCTGATTTTGGGGTTTTGATGATGCTTTTGTGGGGTATTAGTATCTTGTGGCTGTTTACTACTCTGCCCTTCAAAGATAGGTCGTTTTTGTTCGGTGTATCTGTTGTTGGACTTATTAAGCTGTCTCTCCACCTTGATTGCCAAAGTAATAGCATTGGTAACAAAAGAAATTGGTTGCAATTCTACCCTTTCTTGTATATTAGTGTGCAACCCTCCTACATACCTTGCTATTAAGTAGTCATCTGTTTCCTCCAAGTTGTTTCTTGCATTCAAACTATAAAACCTAGTCGTATATTCCTCCACAGTTCTGCCACCTTGCTTGCAATCTTGATATTTATTAAACAGCAACCTCTCATATTCATTAGGCAAAAATCTCTCTTTCAATAATTTTTTCATCTTTGACCAAGATTTAATGCGCCCCTTCCCTTTCTTTCTCCGCTTGGTCTGAATTTGATCCCACCAAGCTGAACCTCCCCCTTTTAACCTGTAGGTGCTAGCTTCACCTTCTTATCCCTCTCTATTTCCATATAATCAAAGAAATTTTCTACGCCCTTCAACCAATCTAAAAAATCTTCTATACTCGATCTCCCATCAAAAGTAGGAATTTCAACCTTCATCTTGTAATCTGGCTTCTTGCGCTGGTGTCTCCTATGCCTTTTAGGGGATGAATCATCTGAAATTTCAAATTCCGTAGTGCTGGAATCAGAATCAGAACTGTTGGATTCTGATTGCCCTCGCCTAGGTCTACGTTGGTCATTTCTCCTTGCCATTGGCCTATGCCGACCCTGCTCAACTCTATTTACATCCACAACTCGTCGTTCATGCTGTCCAGGGGCATGCTCCAGGTTAATTTCAGCAAATTGCTGAGTGAGCTGTCTTAAAACTCTCTCTGCACATCCTCCACAGAGTGTTGGATTCCAGCTATTGAACCCTCCACAACTGTGACCCTACCAGGAAGTCCATCCAAGGCATTCAAACGCTGTTTAACCTCTTCAACGGCCTCCCTCCATCCTACGCTATGGTGATCCACGCCTCCACTAGGGTTAGTTCCTAAGCTCACCATTCCCACAAGCCCTAGAAACTAAATCACTTTGATACCAAATGATGTATTCGGCAAACGAAAGAAAGCTAAATTGCTGAAAATTTTATTGATTATGAAAAAAGCCGTCTTCCAATCCCCAACGCCAACCTTTAAATAGAAAAAACAGAAAGCTACTCCTAATTCTACTAGGACTTTAAGCAAGACTTATCCTAATTATACTAGGATTCCTTTTAACAGCACAAAACAAAATCCTATTCAAACATAACCACGTTAGCCTAACAAGACTCAAAAATAGAAACAAATAAAACTAATTACAACTCAACGAAAAAAACAGAAATAAATAAAAATAATAAACACGTGCTACCTCACCTTACAAGTATTATTGTTTGCAAAATGAAAATGGATTTTCTTGGACAAGAGTCTTCTTTAGAGGCTTGGTTCATATTGGCATGTTGCAACTCTCTAACTCTCTCTCTCTCTCTCTCTCACTTCATGAACAAACGGGGAGTTCGAGATTAAGGGCATATATTCATAATTTGTGTCTACCATTATTATTTAGGGATGCATCCGTAGATAAAGGCCAAGAGGTATCAATTTTGATGCAAAATTCCAAAAAGAGTGATTAAGGGAAGGAGGCGGTAACATGTAGTTTTGTCATCAGAACTTGCTTCTTGAAAAGTGAGAGTGATGAAGATAGAAGTCTAACGATTAGATACATTATTAGGAAGTTGAAAACCACTTTTATTGTTCATTAGTGGGGCGTAAACTAGTCGTGCCAGGTCAAATTGAGTTGGGTATGGATAAAATCTGAACCAAGTTGACCAAATCATGCTGATATAGCAACCTATTTAACCCAATTAGTCATTGTGTCTGACCATCAATTGATCTTGGGTTAAGTTAGGTGGCAGTTGGCTTCAATTGATAGTCTATGTAGACTTGCTTCTCTTCCTTTTCTCATTAGCTTTACCATTGCACTGCCAAGTCACTTTCTAAGAACTACATATTGTCCTTGGTTTATTAATGAGGTACTGTAATCTCTTATCTCATGTCTTACCTCTTGTCTTTGCACCCTTTGGCACTCTCTATTGTTGTCCGCACAAGCTGATATAGGTCCCTTTTCATAATTTCTTGCATTGTTTATTGTTTTAGTGTCAAAATCGCAGTACTAATTATTATTGATGCTTAATTATGAGTATATTGCCAATGGTAACTATGTTGCCTGAAACATTAGTTGTTGAGATATGTGTTCATCTTTTTACCAATGCCTTCAAATGTTGAATGTAGTACACAATTTTCTTCTCTGAAGTTTCTGAATATTCCTGCAGGTGCCAGTGCCTCAATTGAAGGAGCAGATTGAGATTGTTACTGGGGTACTATCAGAGCAACAGCGGCTGATATGTCGTGGAAAAGTTTTAAAGGACGATCAACTGCTTTCAGCTTATCGTATCCTCTCTTTTTTTGTTTAAATTTGTTGCCATTTGGGATTGTTAAACTTATGATGCCAAGACATTCTTGCTGCTGCTAAAATCGAAATGAAGTTTCTGGGTTGTGGTTCTTATGAAGCTTCAAAGTTTTACCACTATCATAATTCCGCAACTGACATCAATTACATAATTTTACATTGCAGCTTAACAAATATGAATTTGATAAAGGTACACACTAACCAATGATCCTACAATTATTAATCAAGAACTGCCACTAATGACCTAGGATGATTAGTGTCCTTGATTTCTGTTATACATGCAGCAAAACTATAAGTATAAATCAAAAGGTACCATGAAGAAGTTACACTTAACTTGATAAAAATCCCTCTCTGTTGTGTCGCTTAGTAGTGGGCTGTGCTCAGTGGTCTTATGATAAAAATAGTCATTTTACTTCCTCTTTCTGTCTTTTCTTTTGGAAATTTTTTAAACTCTAGTCTCTTCTCAAGGTTCTTATGGTGGGACACCTGCCTCATGGCTTCTTAAGAATTCATGAAGTGCTAGAACCACTTAAAAAGATCTAATTTTTTTTGTGTGATATATTTCTCTCAAAAACACCTACCATTGACATAAAACTCATATATGGGCACTCTTTTGGACTTTTGTTCACTTTGTAAATCTTTAGGAGAGTTGGCCAATGATTTGTTGTTCCATTATTCTTTCACTTATAGTATTTAGATGTTTTCCGTTCGAAATCTGGACTTTAATTGTGTTGTTAATAAACTCTATCATGGCTTTTCTCATTGGTTTAAAGTTCAAAAATCTCTCTTAAGAGGTTTTTGAATTTGGAGGGTTCTCCAAATGGTGAGTCTTTTGGTTATGTGGGATTGAATAAAAATGGGAGACTTCAAGGGGGACAAAAATGATCTACATCGTATGGTTATTTACTTTATTTTGTCATTTTTGTTAATTTTTTTTTTCTGGAATGACTTGGTCATTCTTATTGAAAAATCGTTCTAAATTGCCCAAAGCCTTTTCTTTTTTTTGTAATGAAATTCTTACTCAAATTTGGCAAGCACATTAAAATTTTGAGATTTGACAATGCTCTTGAATATAATCAATCATGTATGCGATCCTTCTGTATTGTGCACGACATCATTCATCAAACTATTTGTCACCGTACTTCTCAACAAAATGGCGGTGTTGAATTCAATCATATATATTTATTGGATGTCGCATGCACATTAATGTTTGCCATTCCTGTTCCTAAGAATTATTGGTCAGATGTTGTCCTTACAAGTTACAATTTATTTTGAAAGGCCTCAATACTAATATGATGAAAAACATTTGTTGGATGTCACATGCACATTAATGTTTGTCATGTATGGTCCTAAGACTTATTTGGTAGATGGTGTCGTTACAGCTTATTCTAAAAGGCCTCGGTACTAATATAATGAAATCTTTTGTATCCAATGTGGGACTATTCTTTCGGTCCACACACATCCATTAATCTCCATGTTTGACAGAAATCCAAGGGACCATTCATTATCATGAACAAGTTGGGCTTCAACGAGCTTACTCCACCTCAATGCACACAACATGAGCAATTTGAATACAATAAGACCACACTAGCTCCACCTAGTTGAACCATTGATTTTGATACCATGTTAGAAACCACTAACTAAAAGCTATAGGCTCAAAAATATGAATTCACCCTAAACTTCGGTCCTTTAAAATTCAAAAGAAATTCAGAGAAGTCCAATTTGACATGGAGAATTTGGGTAAAAATTCAAGATTGTAGAGAAGTATAAATATATATTTAAATATCTATGTTTCTTTTAAATGTATATAGGGGGTATGAATTAATTACACATGGTTAAAAGTTAAATGTTTATTTTTTGTTTTAAAGTAGAGTTTTGTAAAGCTTATTTTGCTTCTTCCTTTAGTGATTCTTTAGTAAAAGTCTTTGTTTCTTCTCAAAAAAAAGAAAAAGAAAAAAAGAAAAAAAATTATTATTTCATTGTGAATGATACAATATTTTACTATTTTCCCTAGTAAATAATTTTTCTTTATTCTCCAAGTAAATGGTTAGTAGCAAAAAGGGGGAGATTGTAAAGTTGATAATATTTCTAATCATATAGACTACATCATCATCATTGATCATGATGATTACAGGCAATTGATTTGCGCAGGCATGAGATTTTCGGTGTTCGCATGGTAGAAAGGTAGTTAGACCAAACAACCGAGGGTATTTAGACTAGCCCCATGTATGAGAGAGAAGAGAGGAGGGGGGGATATCTAGAGTGGTCAATTTGTTTGTAGTTGGAGGGTGGTCTACTACAATTGATTAGAGCCAGCTTCTTGCCTGGTGTGGTAAAATGAGTGGTAGGCCATTTAAGGGGGAGGATTGTGATAGTTCAACATTGAAAAGATAACTGTTGGGTTTGTTGGTAAACTGGCTTTTACAGCCTCTCCTTGTTCTTTCTTAGATATGATATATTATGTGTGAGATCTTATATGATATATTAAGTGTGAGATCTTCATTGTTGGTTGTCTTATTTTTATTTCCCTCATCACTTTGTGCGTGTCCTATAGATTATGCATATGTTCTCCACCCGGTCTCTCCTCCTAAGTGGCTTAGGTATGGTGCAATATAGAAGGTTCCCTACTTCCCCATTTGATGGCATAAAAGTAAATGGACCATTCTTCATTTCTCACTACGGTCATAGTTTTTGTGTAGTTTTAAAGAATCATCCTCCAAATCTGGGATTCTAGATCCATTGACTACAAGCATGGTTACTGTGAAGTTCTAACGGAAGAGTGGATCATAGCTGACCAGGAAGTTTTCAGGGTGCATTAATTTGTTACCTAAGATGCTTATATTCTAATTCTGTTGGTTGTCTTGCCCTTTTATGACAGTTACTTTCCCTATATGTTTGTAGTCTAATCAGTTAGTTATCATTTAGTATACTAATCAGAATTTAATTAATTTGGTGATTATGAGTCTTCCCTTAATTTCAATTTAGATGTGGAAGATGGTCACACTTTACATTTGGTTGTTAGACAGCCAATTCCCCCTCCATCAGCATCTACAACAGGTTCCGTTGGTTCAGATGGCTTGCCAATTCCTCAAGGTTTGCTATGCTTTAAGAAAAAGCTCACTAGCTTGTTTTCCTAAAATTACTATTTGAAGTTACTCATAGAACATTGGAAATAAAATTATGTGGAGCGATTATCGATTGATTTTTCATGATATAATGACTGCTCTTTATGTTTATTTTCCTTACCATGTGCATAGTTCCATCCCATTGTTTATATAATTCCATAATTGTTTTATTTTTATTTATTTTTATCTGAAACTAATAAAATTACTTCATTTTACTCTTTTTAACACTTCATTAAGGTAATTGCTCCAGTTTGGAAAACTCAAATTATTAGTAGAAATAAGTTTGCAACCCCACATGATACGTGCACATTTTGTATAAATATAATTTTAAAAAATAAAATTAAACAAATTGTAAAAAAAAAAATCTTATTTTAAAAAACTTGGTGTTATTAAATTGTAGATGTTTACTCATTAATATGATTTGAACTAAAATCCTAACGTGAGAAAATAAAAATAACAAAGGCTATGAATTTAAAAAGGTTTATGAAATATAAATTGAATTCAATCAAGCCATTTGTGTATCTTAGTTTAAAAAAAAAAATACAAATAAGAAAATAACCAAACAAACAAATAAAAAATCTATAATTGATCCAACAAAAGAAAGTTTTAATTTCTGTACATAACCCAATTGCAGAATGAAAGGGGGGGAAACTGTTGCCAATTCCATGAGAGAGGGGAAGGAACTTGGTAGGGAAAAAACAATCTAGAGTTGATATATATATATGTGTGTGTGTGTGGGTATGTGTATAATTTATATATATATATAGAGAGAGAAAGAGGAGAACCTACATGATGCTTAATGTTACAAACCACTAGTAGCTCGTGGATAAATTACAGTAGAAGCACTCCCTTGTGACTAAATCAGAGGAGAATCACTTTACCGACTATTAGATTGACCTTCTTACTGTAGTAGATGAACTTTGAGCAAAAGTGAATGCTCGTGTCATGCCTCATGCCACAATGAAGAGTTTTGGAGAGAGGTTTTAGCAAGAGAAGGAAGACATAGAGCATGTGAAACAATAGAATATAAATTATATAATTTAAGAAATAAAATCAAATAATGGAAGATGACATATTCTTCTTCTTTTTGGTCTTTTTATTTTTTACTTATGGTTTGACAACTTCACGGTTGGTTTGGTTAAAGTGACTACAATTAGTTAACTAAAGTAAGATTTAAAAAGAAAAAAAGTGAGGTTGCATAAGAGAAGATGCTAGAGTGAGTCGTATGAGCCTAATTAGGACCAAAAGGGAGTGAAAAGATGGACCATACTTGGAGCATATGTGGTGGAGTACCTTTGAACAAGGATTTGTTGAGCCATTGCAAGCTGCTCAAGATGGGAATGCAAGGTGGGCTTGATGGCAACTTCGCTTTCTTAGATCTAATTATTAACACCATGTTTGATATGATTAATTACCCATTTTGCAACAAAGTAGGGGAATAGAGAAACGAAATAAATGAATGAGGAGACCTCCATGGTACCTATTCCTACACATGATCTCTTATGCTGGTTTTTGAGGGCAGGTAGAGAGACGGAGGAGAGGAAGAGATGAAGATGGAGAGAGACCAGTAACTGAAAATAGGCGAAGACTTGATACATTACCATTTTCGTTTCTTGTCAAAAAAATAAAAAAGGCGAAGATAGGAACGAGAGCGCTAAGAGAGACTGAGAGAGAGGGAGAGTGTCTACAGATTTTTTCATGAGAGCAAAGGGATTCATGAGAGAGTTAAGAGACACGTGACAGAGAAAAAAGTTAAGAGGCAAAATGATAATGCCCATCAGGGTGTTATTAATATATAGTAGTAGATTACGTGATGCGATCAAGTTGCAATTTATGCTTCATTATTTCCATTTTCTTTTTTTTGTTATATTAATATTATGAATCTCCTATAACAGGCTATTGATCCTTCCTAACTTTTGATTCAGAGGCAATCCAAAACATCATTGTCAACATTGGATGAGATTAATAGGACAAAAATCTTGGATTGTAATATTCATAGGTTGTTCTTTGGTGGATAAGAATTTTCCACAAAAAATAAAGAGAAAGAAAGACAGGAAGCTTGAAAGAATAATGTTTACTGAATTGCTTGATAAACAATCAATGTAGTTTTAAGTTTGGTATGCATGCTAGCAAATGAAAAGAAACTATTTTTTAGCCAACGATCTTATCGTGCATTCTAGGACACTATCCTAAACTCGTATGTTTACTAAGATCTTTTTGTTAAGAAGGATGATTAAAGTCATCATATTATTTTAAATTAGGTTTTAAGTAGCGTAGTCAAGGCGTGTCCCTTAGTATGCTTCAGGTGCGCCTTGAGGTGGGGCGCATATGTTGTGTCTCAATACTTGACAGGTAGGGCGCACTAGGGCATGCGCCTAGTTTTTCTGCTCCCCATTTAGGAAAAAAAAGAAAAAAAACTATTTAATCATGAAATAAAAAAAGTATTATATACTTGTTTTTGTTTTCTTTGCAAATATACATAATACACAATGTAGAACATAAAACATTAAAGGAAATTTGTGTTCCACTTTTATAACAACAATAAGAAGTTGTTACAAAGGCGTCACAATTGCTAGTTGTTCTTCTTTGCTTTTATGTTTCTTGCTTCAATTTTTTTTCTTGATAAGAAACATGACTGCATATATATATATTGAGAGAGAGAGAGAGAAAAAAAGAAGAAGGATAGTTCACAAAAATTAGCACCAGAGGTGCTAGATGAAAATTAATGTGATCCCATCCAACCAAGAAGAAGCAAAAAACAAGGACGAGTCCCACATACTGTCAACTATGAAATAGAAACACTAGTGCTATGAACATTATGATGTATGATGGGAAAAACTTAAAACTTATATTAATTTTTTAGCTTTTTAAAATTATTTTACCAAAAATTAATATATAATTTAGATTTTTAAGAATTTTACGCCTCACTTTACTTAGGCGCACCTTGCTTCTTAAGCGTTTGGGCCCCTCATCGCCTTAAGTGTGTCTTGCACCTTTAACTACCTTGGTTTTAAGTCCATGATATGTTACACAAGGTAATTAAAGGCTAAAGGTGCAAGGCGCACGCCTGAGTAAAGTGAGGTGCAAATTTCTTAAAAAACTTAATTATATATTATTTTTTGGTAAAAGAATTCAAAAAAGATAAAAATAATTAAAAGTTTTAAAATTTTCTAATCAAACATCATAATGTTCATAATAGCACTAATGTTTCTATTTCATAGTTGTTCTTAATATTATGTTTATTTCTTTTGATATTTAAAATTTAATTGAAGAAGGAAACACAAAAGCGAGGAAGAATAAGTAACAATTATAACCTTTTTGTAACAACATCTTATTGTTATGTTTTATATTGTTTATCATGTATATTTATTCAAAGAAGAGAGAAAAAAGTATACAATACAATACTTATTTCATGATTAAATATATATACATATATTTAAATGAGGAGCAAGAAAGTGAGGCGCACCTAAGGAGCACTAAGACGCAAGCCTAAGTTAAAGCGCCCTGCCTGTCAGGTATTGAGACGCAATAAGTGCACCTCACCTCAAGGTGCACCTGAGGCGCACTAAGGCATACGTCTTGATAACACTGGTGTTACATATTGCTTGTGCTACACGATGTGCAAGTATGCAAAATAAGCAACTATTCAACTATTTATTTTGTATTCTAGCGGCAATGCCAAGTGCTCAAGCTATAATTTTGTTATATTAATTGTTTGGTTACTTTAAAGTATAAACATTATTAAAAATCATAAATGAGAGAATAGGATGAGTCAATATTTCCAAATGTTGGGTTCTAACTATTAAAACAATAATCAACTATATAATTGGCGTATAGAATAAAAAAAAATGTCCTAATGGAATTTCTTGTAAATTTTTAACTTTAAAAGTTCAAGGTATAAATAGAATAATTTTTCAAATGTCTTTTAAGTAGTGAAAATAATATTTTTATGATTATTAAGTTAAATTAGCATTTAGCACTTAGGAGCCTTCCTGGAATTGGATAGTGTAGGGCAGCACCCTTGATGCAGAAATGTTTTTCTCTTTAAGAGAAAAATCTTTAATTTCTCCTAAAAGAGAGAGAAGCAATATTTAAAAATCAAAAGAATTGATTATAATTGTTCCAAAAGTATGATATGGTTACTTTGAAGACTTAATAAACAAAGCCAATAAATTGAATTTACTATGAAAATGTGAGGCTTACACCTCACAGTCATTGCATCCTTGGGGCACCTTGAGGCACCTTGAGGCCTGCACCCCAAATGTCTTTTAAAATAATGAAGTCATACAAATTTTTAACTCTTGTGAACCTGCTTGTTTGCAGTTTTTTAATTGCATGAATGAGCATGCTGTTATTGCCATTTTTATGAGATGGAGCCTACTGGGCCCTCGAGCTGTGTGCCCAAATGCCTTAAAACAATGAACTCTTAATATTTTTTAACCCTCACCAACCTTCTTGTTTGCAATTTCTTGAATTGCATGAACAAGCATCCTTTCCTTGTCATTATTTTATATGATTCAGCCTATTTGCACAAATCTAATTGTTCCCCGTCGTTTTTTTTTTGTCTGTTTTCAAAGTTTCGGCAAGAGAGAAGCAACATGAGTATTATTACATATAAATATTATTCATTTCTCAAATTATTAAAGTGAACAAAGAAAAAAAAAAGAATCAAAACTCATAAGAGGAGGGTAGTCTTGGCAATGAATTATGGGATTTGAGCAACAGATTCAGTTATTTGGGGTCTTTTTTTTGTGGGGAGGGGGTAATGAACTGGGATCTATTAATATTTTAGATTTCTAATTGAAAAAATCAGAATATAGGAAAGAGTTTCAGGTACAGTGAGAACACAATCAAGTAATCATGATCAATGCTAATCTTGGATTAGCTTTTTGTTTAAATGTTTAGGCCCATTTTGAAGTGTGTGGATTGAGGGAGAAGTAATTTGGTAACCAAGGTAATTCAGGTTCTTCATCATATAGATTTTGTCGAGAAAAAATGGTCTTTGTTGCTAAATAAGGGAACTATGAGCAACCAATGAGCCGTGTACTTGTTTATCGCATACTAACTGACAAGACTTGAGATTCACATGCATGTCATTAGTTATGAAATTGGCTTATTCTTTTAAACTTGGGTGAGATTTGGATTTTTACTGGAACTCCTGTATTAACTTTGAAAAGAAAATTGAAACTTTGAAAGTAGCTGATGGTAAAATTGATTAATAGTGCATATGAAATACGTTAAGAATTAGTTATTTAGCTTGAGGGTAATATTGTAATTTTAAAAAAGTCATACAAGCATTTAATCTCAAGTGATGTTTCATGGTTGGAAGATTTAGGCAATTTTCTTATTTATTTTTATACATGTATGTATTTAGAAACAAAGGAAAAAAAAGACGAGTAGTCCATCTCAGTGAATGGTCTCACTTGAAGCGTCAGCTCATCTTTTGACATAATTGACTAAATGGTGTACTTCGCAATCACTATGCACTCTTTTGAAGGTTTGCATTGATGCATGTAGAATTATTTGGACTATTCAAAGTAGGAATTTCCACTCAAGACTCAAGAGTTGTCCAACTATAGCATAATAGTAGTGGTGTGCTGTGGACAACCATGCTTGCTTCACTGTCATAAAATGTATATGGTTCCTGACATTTGTGCAAAAATTATTTGAACTTCTGTAAGGTGACGAATTGTTACAAAAATTCTCTGCGATGCATTAATTATTCTTGATTCCTTCTGAATTTTAAGTGACTGAAACTCAGGGTGGTATCTAGTTTGTCTCCATGCCTCTCTCAGGGGTTCTATATTAAATGTTTCTAAATGGGTTTTGGTGTCTCCATTCACTGTACAGTTCATTTAAACTGATAGGCAAGCCTGTTATTGTTATTATATTGCTGTAGGGCATATTTCTCTTTTTTTGACTTTTGGAATATTTATTTCTTCCTCTTTTCAAAAATTTCTGACTTACATGTAAAACATAATACATCTATGCCGATATGTCTAGTTCTCAAAGATGTGTTTACTATGACATGTCCGTCACCCATTATTACACTAATGATAGATTGAAAAAGAAAGCAGCTTAGTGTCATGGAAGACCATTTTAAGAGTGAACCTGTGAATTCTAATTGCTGGACGCTAAATTCACAGCAGCTGATCCTGCTTCAACTACTGGACAAAATCGAGGAAATCCAGTTGCTCATAGTGTGGTTCTTGGAACCTTCAATGTAGCTGATCAAGGGGAGGGAGGTATGCCAGATCTCAATCGGGTGAGTTACAGGAGAAATGGAACTGAGCAGTTATTGTTTATATTAGTACTGAATTCACCAGTTCTAATTATGTTTGCTTGATTACTTTTTTCTGTGTGAGCAGATTCTTTCGGCTGTTTTCAGTTCTATTGGGATCCCCAATATTGGAAACAGCAGTGAAGGGGTGGATCTTAGGGTATGTTTCACTGCAAAAGGCTACAGTGTAGTTATCACACTTTTTTTTCAAGAATTTTCTTTTACAGTATCTCTTCCTCAAGGTGGTCATGTATATATTTGCACACACAATCATATTCAAAGCAATTTGAAACACATCAAACTGTGGGTTGGGTTGACACCTCAGAGGACCCATAATAAGCAAGCTATGAGGTTGTTAGTTCAAGCCCATCCATACCTATGCTCCAAAAAAAAAAAAAAATGCGTGAGATGTTCACACCATGCCTCATCTCAAGTATTTGTCTAACTTCTTGAAATTTTGCTCCTCCTCCGAAGAGGCCAAACAAATGGCATTACCTGCTACCACAAGAAACAACTTTACGGTCATCACCAGGCCTAATTTAGAGATGTGCATCTGCAGTGTTTCAAAGGAAATTGAGATGTCACTTATATTCATATTTGATATATTGATGGCAGGAAGCTGGCCTAAATAGACTTGAAACAATTGGACTTAGTAGCATGTTAGACTCAACTCGACAACAACCTGACGCTCGCACCATGAGGGTTCAATATGATCCACTTCATGGTGCTATTCAACTTCCAACAGCAGTTTCTTCGGGACCTCTACAGCCACCGGTAAGACTAGATTGGTTTTATTATTTCTTCTTCTGTTTTTAGTATCTTTCAAAAGTGCATGTACTAATTGTTTTTTATCAAAGAGATGACACTTATAATCTTTTGATTAGGTTATTCCTGATTCTTTAACAACTTTATCCCAGTATTTAATATATCTGAGACGTGAATTTATTGCCAATGGTAAGTGAGAAATTTCATTAAACATACTCTTTATCTTTTCCACTAGAATTGGTTTTCTCAAGTTTTTGGCATATTAAGATGGTTGAAACAATTACAAATGGCAGGTGGGGGCCATGCTGTAGATGCTGGCATGCATGGCCATGAAGAACAAAATTACAATGCCACATTAGGCTCAGTCAGTGCACAAGGAGGGCTGCCAACACCTGCAACGTTGGCAGAAGTCATGCTGTCCACAAGACAATTGCTCATTGAACAAGCTGGGGAATGCCTATCTGTATGTTTTGAGTGCCATGTTTCATGCTTCCGTTAGAGTTGCATAATTTCATTATCTATAAGTTTGAAATAGCAAGATTTTCCCTGCCTAGTTTTTTTTTATTTTTTTTTATTTTTCAGGTAGTATTGTATACTTCCAAATATGAGTTAATGGATTATTTGTGATCTTTCTAATTTGAGAATTAGTGTTTTTGGAAGGCCATAAGGCATTCTGATTCTTTGCTCTTAGGCTTTAGACTTTGGTTGGGCAATTGGGCTGAACAACAGATTTTTGGGTTTCAATGGAATTAAAGGATTGTGCCATTGTGGTGAGAGAATTTAGAGCTTCAAGGGCTTTAAAGTAGGAATTAGGGGCAAGGTCATGGGACAATGATCTTTACTGTCAGCGTTGATAGGTTTGTTATGATTGAAATTATGGATTATACTTTATTTGAAGAGCCGATCATGTGCAGAAAATTGTGGAGTATAATTGAAGATAATTAAGTAGCATTGCCTCTCAATTGAAATTAAGGGTAAAAAAAAAACTAGGTTGTAATTGCATGAATCAGAGGGCTTGCAACTTCTCATGCATAAACACTACATAAGGCACACATATACTTAAATTGAGTCATCTTGGAGGTTTAGAGTAGCCTTATAAATTATGTTTTCTGGCAACTGTACTCTATGCATTCACGTTTCAAATTCTAATAGACTAAAAATTTTGATGAATGAACTTCTAGTTCAGGTTTTAATGGAAGCCATGTTTCATCTAGCCTCTTAAAATCTTTAGCTGCATCTCCTTTGATAATTTTTCTATCTCATGTTATCGTCCATTTGCAGCAACTTGCAAGACAACTGGAGGATCAGGCAAATGTGACAACTCCACCTTTGCGCAATGGTATTCAAACTAGTGCAATGAGATCTGGAGCTCTATTGCAAAATTTAGGTGCTTTGCTACTGGAGCTAGGTCGCACAACAATGACATTGCGTATGGGCCAGTCACCAGTAGGTTCTTTCTGTTTTTAGTATATTTTTGTCCATAACTGTCCTTGTTTATCCTTATTTGACTCATGGATCATATTTTGCACATTTTGGTTTCACAGTCAGATGCCGTGGTTAATGCTGGACCTGCAGTTTTTATATCCACATCTGGCCCCAATCCTATCATGGTTCAGGTAATAATCTAAATATCTCTTCAGATGTTCTGTTTGGCTCTTAACTTCATTTCTGATGTCATTTTACTTCGTGTTACAGCCTCTTCCTTTTCAACCGGGGATGGGCTTTAGTGCAAACCATACAGGAAGTTTAAGTGCTGGCTCTGGCCTTGTGGGTGGAAGTCTTGGTTCTGGGTTTATTCCAAGGAACATTGACATAAGGATACGGACAGGTGCCTTATTTACTTTGCCATTGCTTTAATGCATCTAATTTGTTTATTGCATTTTTCATTTAGTTGTTGATCGCACTCCTATGTGGCTAGGGCATTCAATGAGCACTGCAAATGTTAACCAAGGTGAACAAAGTGGTACACAGCAAACTTCTGGGCAAACAGGCTCAGAGAGAGGTCCTAGCAATGCAAATTTTGTTCACAGAGTAGCAGCTGGAGTCTCTGGGGGACAACCATTTGCTAGGGAAGCTGAAGTTAGGATGCTTCCTGTCAGAACTGTTGTTGCTGCAGTACCTGCTGCAGTTAGCCGCTCAACTTCTGATTCATCGAATAATTCAATGGGATTATTCTATCCTCTTCTTGCAAGAGTTCAGCAAGTAACACCTGGGCAGACGAACAATGCAAGAGGCTCTCAATCATCTGGTGTACGCAACAACAACATTCCAGAGACTGATCACCGTGCAATCCCTGATTCTGCGATGCAGCAACAGAATTTAGAATCAAACTCCGAGGCTCCTGTTAGAGTTGGTGGCTCAGAGACCGCAAATTTGTTTCCCATACTTGCTGCATCTGCAATTTCTTTGGCGAGTCCATCAAATACAGCTTCCCAACACCACCAGGAAGGTATAGTACCTTTTTTCTTTTTTCTCAGTTAGCAAGGTATAATACTGGGTGGTGGTGTTCTGTTTGCAGCTTAGTCATTTCTTCCTCCTTTGGTCAATGCATCTATGCCCTTTCACATGCTTATTTCTGTAAGCTCCATGAATGTGTATTTTTGCTGATTTCTGGCTTATATTGCAGAAGAATTTGGTTATGTTTGTCATTTTTGTTATCTCATTTTCCCTTGGTTTTCTTTCCAACATTTTGTCTAAGAAATGTTCATTAGTTGTCAAAGACTTAGGTCACATTTTTCAGTTCTTCTGTTCACCAAGTACAGATTCTAAATAAGTGATTACGGAAAAGTTATTTATAAAGATTCTGCAGAAACTTATGATGTGAGCTTTTATTGGTCAAGTACCACTGGTACTCAAAAGTCTAGTTTGTATATACATGTTTGAATAATAAAAATTGTTGTTTCTGATATATATATAATAAAATAAAATAAAATAAAATAAAATAAAAAGATTCTGCAGAAACTTGTCTTGCAGTAGTTTTGGTGAAATTGTTGTAGAAGTGTTTCTCAGACAAAAAAAATGACAGTTTCTCTCTTTTGAAACGATTTACTCCTATTTCAGAATCTTAGATTGCAATTGGGTTCAAAGAGATCCATTTGTGTGGTTTTAGGTTCAAACTTTAGCTTTTTGCCACCATCATTTTTAGCACAAAACTGGCCCCTTTTTTGTGTTTTGATGCAGCACATATAGTAACTTTTACCAATTTTTTATTGATTCAACTCTGCTATGCCGGTGGCAAACCTTGTCACTTGTTCAATTGATGAAAAACCTAGACTTTTTGTTTTCTGGCAGGTCTGCCAACTCCAAATTCAAGTAGGCAGGAACCTCCAGGTTCTAATAATCACTATACATCTGGTTGGGAGACTCAAAATGGTGAAGAATCTGTAGTGAGGATTCTTGGCACATCCGAGCAGCTTCCTAGTGCCATTTTCCCAAGTGAACAGATCCATGTTAGTGACATTGACTTCCAAGTACTGCCTACTACCGAATCTACCCTTCCACAGAGAGGGACTGCAAGGGATACTGAAAGACGGGAGGAAGCACCAAGACTGGGTACTGATGATGGAATCTTCCTCTCCAGATTAATTCACCAGATCATGCCCTATATATCTCATACCTCTGCAACAGAGCCAAACACTTCGTCACAAGAAAGGGTGGACGTTTCTGAGCATAGAGTCGCTCAAGATACCTCAAGACAAGTAAGAATGTTTTTGTTGTTGGCTTTGACTTTAAGGCCCATCTTTTCCTTGAAACTGAAATTGTCTCAAATAACTCTTAAATTTATCATGTGAAGGATTGCACAGACCAATATCTAATCTTTAACTTCAAATATAAAATATTAATGCAGACTCAGGAGAACTCAGTTGGTGTTGGAACATCGCACTCACGCAGTGACCCTCCACCATCCCCACGGAGCTCCAAGCGCCAAAAGGTTTGCACGAATTGATCTACTATTTTCATTGTTGACTTATATATAGAAATATGTTTAATTTAAAGGTAGAAAAAGAGAAGGAAGGGGGTGGGAAATACCATCCATATGAAGGTTGTAAATTAGATTTATTGCATAATATGAATAAGGAACTTGAGAGGCAGAGTTTTCTTCCTTATTGGTCCATAGAACAGCCATGACTAATATATAGTTACATCTTACTAGGTGCAGAGCGAGTAACTTGGTGGGTTCATTCACAGCAGTTAGAGATGATGACTGCGGCAATGGCATTGATGGTGCGCGAAGCATCCATGTTTCAAGCGGTGCAGCTATTATCCTACTGAGGCATAAGTATGCCTGAGCATCTGATTTTTTGTCATTGTAACATTACTGTTTGCAGCGGGTAGGTTGAGTGGAAATTCACACATATATACAGATTTACATTTTTCTTTAATTTATTCAATATTACTCTTATGGTGTAAGGCTTTTACAGTTTAATTACATCTGTGGTTTTCACTGGATGTTTCAACATTTCTCAGGTTTGAGTCACCTTTTGTTGAGGCCCTTGCCATCTTTCTCAGTTTTTCTTACAACTAAACTCTTATGGTTTATGCGCTGCATACATTGATAACATACACACATTCAATTATGGCTAATGCAATTCTAACAAAGTATAACTACATGTAGTTGCTTTTTTTTTAAGTTAGAATAACATTTCCATCATGTACACTAGAGAAACAGTGACTTTTTATCAAAACGAAAATGTTAATCTAACTACAAAATAATATAATTAGCACATTCATTAGATTATTTATTACATACTTTTTGAGATGTATAATAACATCATTAATTATTTATGGAGAAGGACTTTGACATATGGAGAATAGGAAAAATAAAATAAAAATAAAGAAAAGTTTTAAGTCCAGCTGCATGCATGAGGTCATAATCATTGTTGTTCTAACAAATTTTAACATTACCTTCCTCCTTTACCTAGATTTAGGGTCGACTCTGGCAGTGTTCTTCCTACATACATACATCATGTGGTTAAAAGTCGAAACAGAATGAATCTTATAACATATATCAGTACATGCATGACCTCTTCATAGGAATTTATTTTGCAGGAAAGAAGAACCCATCCATATGTGCAAATTTCAGCACTATAAATGGAGAAAAAGTCTTATAACTTTTAACTTATGAAAAATTAATTACTACAAAAGTGATTTTTAAAAAATTATTTTTGATTGGTGAATTAAAAAAAAAGTGATTTTAAAAATTATAAAATTGTTTGTTTAAACTTTGAACAAGTACTTTTCTCATTAATTGATAAATTTGAGGGTATAATCGTCACTTTTTTTTTTTGAAGTCACGTAAGCTAAGCTGAAGTAAAGAAACTGATAAAAAATGATTGAAAAACTGTAGAGATACGGTGGTAAACAGGGCCTTTGTTTACAATGGTAACTTAAAAATAAAAAACAGCAGTATCTATTTAATATCTTTTTTTTTTCTTTACTTCTTTTAAATCCTAAAATATTGCTATCATAACTCAAGGGGGGCTAATACGGGCCCAGACGAGAGGTCGGGCCCACACGATAAGCCTGTTTGTGTGATTAGGCCCAAAAGTAGGGAACTAACTGGTCAGCCCAAATTTAGCCCTAGCGATGGCTCCTTCATAATTATTCATATATTCGGTCACACGTTTAGGGTTTTTCAGCTTAACTCGTATCACTCCTTCCTTCTCCTTACCCGCCCCCTTCAGTCCCCCCCCCCCCCCCCCTGTTGTCCAGAGCAGCACTCGATCATGGCGGAGCAGGTTCACCAACGCTTTTCACAATACTTTCCTGATGAATTAATATTGTTCTGTTCTATGCGTTCTATACGTTGCGTTCTTCTTCTTCTTCTTCTTGTTCTGATCTTTGTTGTGTTTTTGTTTCTGTTTCAGACGGAGAAGGCGTTTCTGAAGCAGCCCAAGGTTTTCTTAAGGTCAGAACACTCTCGTTTTTAACCTCTCTCTCTTTTTTATTTTACGTCTTTCATGTTTTTGTTTCTTGGATCGGGGGTGATGGGGTTGTGTTGGTGATTATTACAGTTCGAAGAAGAGCGGTAAGGGGAAGAGGCCTGGGAAGGGCGGAAACCGCTTCTGGAAGAGTGTTGGCTTGGGATTCAAGACCCCTAGAGAGGCTATTGATGGTTTGCTCCTCCTGATTCAACATCATTTTTTTTTACTGATTTCGTTATTTGTTGATTTATATGTTTTTTGATGATTTGGTGGATGGTGGTGTATCTTTGTTATTTAGTTTTTTTTTTTTTAGCATCAGCGGTTATTGTGGGATTGTGCTAATGTGGTTTATATTAGAATGTGATTCTTGTTCAGTAGGGAAAAAACTTTGAAGTAGTAAGGTTTGGAAAACTAAGATTGAAATTCAAAACTGAACAAAACATCATGCAATAATAATGACTTAACAGTGTTTGGAAAGTGAGGAAAAGATGAAGTGCTGATGAAAGTGGGAGAAAAAACTATTGTTTCTTTTGGTATTCTAAGGATCTGGAAATTGGGCTGAATATATTACAGCCAATGCGAAATCTTGATCAAACAATTTGTAAGCCGGTGGCTTTCCCACAATTATTACCATAAAATTCAGTCATTCACTTAGATTTTCCATTTTTTAGCTCATGATCATCTATTGTTAAGGGTTTAAAGGTTGCCTAGTGGAGGTGTGGTGGTTTGTTTTCATGAACCATGGCATCAGTCTTGACTTGTGAGGAGCTCTAATCCATACCCCTTGAAGAAATAAAATGCCAGAAAGAAATGCAGATGTGCAAACATATTCAAGGAGTTGTGTGAAAAATCTCTTAATCATCTGTTGGTTGTTGCATAAGATCACATATATCTGAAGTAGTGTTTTCAAAGCCATCCTAGGAAATGACTAGTCTATCAACTGGGGCTTTTGTAACTTATGAGAATTGAAATTCTTGTAAATTTTGTTAGATATTCTATTGCAAGAATTATGGTAGCAAAACTATGTTCAGTTGATGAGAGAAACGAGGATCTTAATACAAGAGTTGAAAAACTTGGGGAAAGAAGTTGTGTTATGTTCTTGCTGTACTTGTATTTGAAGTAATATAGAGGTTATTTGATACAGATTACACCATAATATGCACCCATAATGTTGTAAGTTGTGAAATCTTAGGCAGATACTTGAGTTATGTGAGTGCTATATGTCAAGAGGTATTAATCAAAGCCATTTTATGTGCAAGATGATAAGATGTAAGCCTTTCATTTTTAAAGAATAATGCATAAAGAGCTAAAAGAAATATAGAAATTACAAAATGGTCAGTATTAAGAGAACAAATATTTTACTATATTCTTTTCTCTTGTTCCCTTGCTAAGATATACATCATAGTATAGATCATAAAATAGTTAAGGAAGGCTCCTTTACCACCGCCTTACTGGTGTTGTGTCAGTAGTGTTGAGGTGGTGCTTTAACAGTAGCACAACCACTACCGTCACAAGAAATTGTAAAAGCAATGTAGTTACTATTGTTTATCTGCTGCTATCTGTGCTTCCTTGCTTTAATATTTCTTGCTTCGATTCAAATTTCAACATCAAAGCAAATATAAATAATATTAGTGCCATTATGAAAAATGAAACACTAGTGCTACTGTGCATATTATTCATAATATTATAATACAAAAAAGTTGGGTGCTCGTGATGGTCTCATTGTTGCCCTTCTTACAGCACGCGTTCAAACTTTGTTATTATTTTGTGATTTCATTGATATAATTTTAGGAGGTTTAGAGGCTCCATTTGTTGGCCACAACTTCTTGAGAACTGAAGTGTTGTAACTTTGGTTTGTTTGTTAAATGGTAATGTTTTTTCTTTTGTCATGGAAACCTGGATGGGGTATTTTCTTATTGAGGATTTACCTCCAAAAAAAAAAAAAGAAGTGAAGTATCTTATTGAGGAACTTTTCTTTTTCCGATTGTGACTGCCTAGTAGGCTTAAAATGGATTGTTCATCTGGTTTAGTAGAAATCAATTTTATTTGTTATGATTTATTAATTATCCAAAAAAAGGAAGGCTTGCCCCCCTTCTCCCCTCTCATGGTGGAGGGAGGTTGGTGTAGCATATTCACTAGCTGATGGTGTATAATTGCCTTTATTCATTTAAGGTTTTGTGTCTAATTGTAGTTATGATGAGATGTCCTCTCTAACATTGCAGAATTATTTTTGCAGGGACATACATTGATAAGAAATGTCCATTCACTGGGACTGTCTCCGTCAGGGGCCGTATCCTTGCTGGGACTTGCCACAGTGCCAAGATGATGCGTACCATAATTGTTAGACGAAACTACCTTCACTTTGTGAAGAAATACCAAAGGTAAGACCTAATTTGCATTCTTATTTCCACCTATGTACTTCCTTCTATTGAACTGACAACAATTGAACTTTATTTTGAATGTATTCAGGTATGAGAAGAGACATTCTAACATACCAGCACACATATCCCCATGCTTCCGGGTGAAGGAAGGAGACTACGTTATCATTGGCCAGTGCAGGTTGAACCTTTATGACAAACTTGATTTTTTAGTGATTATAGTTTAGATGCCCTTTTTTGGCTGTTGAATCTGATGCATTGTTTTGGTTTCTTTACATGACAGGCCATTGTCAAAAACAGTAAGGTTCAATGTGTTGAAAGTAATTCCAGCTGGATCATCTGGAGGAGGGAAGAAGGCTTTCACAGCCATCTAAGGCCCAAATCCAATTTTTCCCTTGAGGATCTGAGTTGTATGGGAGCTTTAGAGCAAATTAGGTCTTCATTTTACCATTTTGAATCGCATTCAGATTTCTTTTCATGGACAAGCTAGTTAATGTTTGTTTTGTTTTAAAGCACAGAGGAGTTGTTGAAATCCTTCTCAAGGTTGAGTACTGTATTATTAGTGTTTCGAGACATCATTTTATGTGATTATAATTGCTGGTAAATCAGTATGGCATATTGTCGGACAGTTGTGTATGACTTGCAGATTATGTTTGCTATGACAGTAGTTTAAATTCAAATTTGCAGTCATGCTTAGGGGTCAAAACTAAACCGAATCACTTATATTATGCACAAATTCTAGACGAACGGTTGAAAAAGTTTCAGTTATACTCATATAATTTATTTATTTATTTCTCATAGTAAATATATTATTTAACAATTTAAATAATTTCTTCTTTTTATATATTTCTATACCCTTCAACCCCTCTTTCCCAGCCTCAAGGGATTAAAATACCCACAAGGACCAATTTTCTAATCATTCATCCAAAAGCCACCATCACCTAATGAAAGGAAAAGCTGATCAAATGAATAGGGAGGGGATGGTAGAGCGGACAAATTGTCTCCACTGTCAATGGTGAAGAAGGAAAAGGAGAAACCATAGATGATCAAAGTATTGAAAGATCATAGGATGGAAGATCGAATGAATGACCGACAGAGTCCAGATGGGGAAGAACATAGGAAGTCTCTAAAAGAAGAGAGCTAAATGCACATATATGGAAGACACACACAAGGATCAGAATAAGGAAATATATTTGGATGGAAGGAAATAGAAACTAACAGGTTCAGCATACAGATTAAAGTCAATAAAGAAAGTTTCAGTTTTAACTCCCATTGTGTTAGTCATGTAAACCTTTAGGTTAAATAATGCATGGGGTGGAAAGATCAAACTGATGAGGGACAGAATGAAGATGATGACCATCAAGTCGATTATAAAATACATTTTAAGGCTTGCTAATCAGAGATTGTTCATACACACCAATATAAAACTCTTTCTGACACTCATGTATGGTAAAGTTTTTGGAGAGGATAGGAAGAAGATGTGCGAAACATGCAAACTCCAATTCATCCCACACCTCCTTCCTACCAAAGAAACATCAGGTAAGGACTTATTAAGAGAGAGAGATATCTTAATTAAGGTTACATTAGTTTATAAAACCAAAGGATAAGGATGTTGAAAAGGATTATGCTTTTGGCCAAACCTACTTTACTTTTTGTGGGCTAATGCTAGACTTGCTAAGTTACAAGCTCCACATAGGAGGCAAGGATTGTAAAAGATGGCAAAACTTGGGCACATCCCTAAGGTCAACTAACATCAGCAGCCCCATCTAAGAAACCATGTCAAAAATACCTCTCTACTCATTAACTATTAGGTGATAATTCTATTAAAAAAGAAAAGAAAAGAAAAGAATGCAAGACTTCTCAAATTTTTGGAGCGTCCATTCATATCCTATCATTTATCACCAAAAAGGGAACAATACAAAATTGAAAAAAAAAAAGAACACCACTAATTAATGATCCTTCCATCTACAATATTTGTCCCTACATTTGCCCCTCCCATTCACCCACTTTGACAGGCACCGACTTGGCTACCCCGTGGATGGGTTGGGCCTCTGAATTCACAGCTTTCATTTGGCTCGAATCCTTCTCTAGTTTCAAGCCAAGACGTTGTGCTTCTGGTCTCGCCACGAAGTTGTGTGTGGCCCCCGTGTCCACCATAGCACGGGTGGCTTTCCCATTTCTCTTTAGATCAACATACATCAGGCCCTTCGTCGGGGCCTTATTTCCCTCCTTCACTTGCTTTTTCACCGCATTCAGTAAGCGTAGAGCCCCTATCTTGGTAGGATCCTCATCTTCTTCCTGTGTCGGCTCCGACTGGGTCACTTGCAACCCATTTAATTCTTGCTTTTGAGGACAGCCACCCTTCCAGCGCACCATCATTCAAGCCATGTGATAAAACATCGAATACGTCTTGGAAAGCATATTTTTTGTCTTGGACTATGTTTTGATTTTGATGAATTGTTGGTAGTAGCTAAAGTACAAAAGGAGCAGATAGTTGCAACATACAGGCAAGCATAAAGAAAAAAATATAACAATGAAAAATTTGAACCCAAATCAGATTGAATAAATATCTACAGGGACTTACCTCCAGGATAATTAGCATCCAATTATTACAAATAAGAAAAGCAGGATATCATCTATTCATTATTTGGAGAAAACCCATTCAATTCTCCATAGGATGAAACAGCAACCTTTAGATGTGCACTTGAATCTTTCGTCTGCATCAAGCATAGCAACCAAAAACTTAAGAGTCTTATCTAAGTCAAATCCAAATTGATCTTATAGAAACTTGAGCAGACATTGAATAATCAATTTACTAAACCCAAAGCTGAAAAACTTGAACATTAAAAAAAAAAAAACATCAAACCCTCTATAGACCCATTCTTACGTCACTGCAAGATTGACAAACAAGTCACATACATTAATTATGGTTAAATATGGACAAAAAGATTCTTGAAAGGATTTCATTTACTAAGGTCAAACTGACTATCGTTTTACCAGGTCCTATTCAAAGCAACAATGAACTTTTCTGCTCATCAAAGGATAGAAAGAAAGAGAAAGAACAAAGAGGAAAACAAAAAATGGTAGTGGTAGTGATGAATTTTTCCTAATCATTTGGGACCATGGATCATAGAAATTATTTTGGGCTCGTACATTCGCTCGCCCCAGAACATTAATGAAAATAATCAATCCAGAAATTTCAGGCCGAATCAAACCCTTAATTTAAAAAAAAAAAAAAAAAAAAAAAAAGTAAGGTCCTACAACTACTACATTAACTCCAAATAGTTAACAACATAAATAGAACAGCAATACAAATATCAAACAAGCCTTAACATAAATCTAGTTACCTTACCTTCTAAACATTCCTTCATTAAGGGCTTAGAGTGGCTCAAACTCTCTGCGGAGAAACTATATAAAGTTTCAAGGGTATATCTGAACAGTACATCCAATTATAAGCCCTGGGCACCTTGAGATTTTTTGCTTTTCTCATCTTAATCAGATCTTCCTCCAAAATATGGTGTGGTCCTCTGCCCAACTGAATGTAACTGCAGTTTTCACTTTCCAGAAGAAAACCAAAGGATAGGAATCCAAGTCCTTACAATGGTAAACTCGAGCAAAACCAAGCTCATCAAACACCAGCTTCACACCAGCTCTTTCCTTAGTTTAGCTGAGAGTCCTCTTGCAAACATCTCTTCATCATATTTACGAGCCATATCAAGCATACCTTTCTGCACCAATGCATCAATCAGAGCATTATACACAAATTCACTTGGACTGCACCCATGTTCCTCCATCTTCCTCCAAACAATAAAAACAGGTCGAAGAAATCCCCACCTCCCAAATTTCCTTATCAGCATCACATAAGTATCCATCCTTGGTCTAACACCACTCTCAACCATCTTATCAAACAATTTAAGAATCTCTTTAGGCTTATTAAGACACCCAAAAAAACAATGATAAGTAATCACATCAGGTGGACAACCCTTTTCCCACATCTGATTAAGCACACCATATGCTTGCCTTATTCTTCCCGCATCACAAAACAGCTTCACAAGCGTGTTATAAGTCACAATATTTGGTTTGCACCCCCACTCAATCATCTCACGATAGAGCCGAACAGATTTATCCACACCTTCTGACAAACCAATAGCATGAATAACCGTATTATACGCCACAACATCCAATTCAATCCTCTTCTTCTTCATTTCTTTGTATAACTTAACTGCTTTCCATGGCTTCTTACACTTGCACATTATATCCATATATATCGAATAACTATGTAAATCACGAACCACATTCTTCCTATCCATCTCTTCCCAAAACTCCCTACATTTACTCCACCATCCCATCTTACACCATCCACGCAGAATCATATTATACAATTTCGAGTTTCCGGAAAAAGGTTCATCCTTTGACATACACAACAATTCCTCCGCTTCAATCACATGCTTATGCTCGCAAAGCGCATCGATCAGATTCGAGAACGACGTCTCGTCTTTCAAATCGAATTCTTCCATTCGATTATTATAAGTATCTATAGCTTCTTTAACCATATGAGCCGCCGCATACCGTTTAAACATTATACGGAACGTAATCTGATCAGGTGAACACATTTTATCTCTACGCATTTTATCAATCAAATCCCAAGTGAGATCGAACTCGAAGAACTTACCTAAGATATCGATGATTCGATTGCAAGTGTTGGTATTGTGTTTGAAATGGCATTCGTTATCAATCCAGTTGAAGAAATCGTACGCGCGTTTCCAATCGTTTCCGTAGCTTGAGATCGTTTCTTCCACTGTTCTGTGATCGAAATCAGGCGAATTGTAGGTTTCGGAGGGTTCAGTGATTGAAGTTTTGGAAACCCTAGTGGTGTCTGAGTTATGTTTTAGGGTCTTTTCGGATGAGTATCGATTGATTCGATAGCATCTGCGAGAATTATTGTGAGAGAAGAGAGAGATGGAAAATTGACGTAAAAGTTTGAACTTCCGATCCGCCATTGAAGAGAAGAAAACGCTCGCAAAGCAAGAACCTGAACACGGTGCTTATGAGTTAGTTCCCTGTTCCCTCTTTTCTTTTTTTTTAATTAAGATAATAGAATTAAACTTGTCAAAAAATCTTATAAAAATATATATTTACAATTAAATATTCCCAATCATATATATTATTGGTTTATATAAAGATTACTAGATTTTTTCAACAATTAATTACTTTTTACTGTTCCTTTTCTTACTCTTTTATTGAGGCATGCACATGGAAGACGTGGAGAAAAAACCCAATAATCTGATAAGAACTCAAATAGTTCTTTTTCTATATATATATATATATATTTAAAACAAAGAAAATGATATTCTTTTACTTCTTATAAATTTTTAATATTATATTAATTTTGTATTGGTGTTAGCCCCCCCACCCTTTTTTTTTTTTTTTTGGTGAGTTAAAAATGGGATACAAAAGGATTGACTTCGTACCTAAATAAGTCACATGTGCAATGTCTAACTCACTGAAGGTTACTGATGTAACTCGAACTGTAGTCTTCGTCAGAACATTGTGGTCATCGAATCATTTGAGCCCACCTTTGGGAGCTTTGTTCGGCCTTATTCGGCTGAAAAAACACTATTGCATTCTCTAAGTTTTTTTCACTAATTTTAATTTCTTTCTCCCATTATTTATCTATCATTTAACACTTTTTAAGCTTTATTTCACAATTAATTTTACTTATCTAACATAAACAAAATGAATTATTTGATCTTTTTATCTTTAAAGAAGAATAGTTTTGTGGCGACCCCGCGCCCCGGACCACCAACCCCGCAGGGAATGGCATGCGGAATGCCGGGGCGGGACGTCCGGCGTAGGCATCTCCAACCACTCCTCAACTCCCGTAAGGTAGTTGAGACCCTACGAGTCTTATCTCAAACAACGACATAATATCAAAAGGTACTAAATAAAACTACCCACCGTATTAATCATCAAAGACAAAAGATAATCCATAAAAATAAACCATAAATAAAATCATAATTCCTACAGTCCATTAAAATTGACATACACATAAAGTCTAGAATTGTGGGTACAAATAAAAATCGTCATATGCCCATATGATCTATCCAACAAGTCCCAACTCACCCATACTACAATGTGGTAAGTATTATAATTACATAATCCAAAATATAATACTTCATAATTTAAAGCACATTTCAATCAAAATGTCTCTCAACTCACATCGAGGCTTTGGATTCTCTCGCAGGCAAGGCCCTCAAGATATGACTACTCCTTTGCCCTTATTCGAGACAGAAGGACCTGAAAGAGGAAAATGAGGGTGAGCCAACGGTGCCCAGTGAATAAAATTCAAATATGCTATCAATACTCATCAATAAATATCATGTATGCATGTCAATGTGTAGCATGATTAAAAGCTCATAACATATAGATATCAAACATTTATAATAAGTTCGATGCAAGCAAAAGCTTATCAATTTGGATCCACATTTCACATGTATTGGGTTACTAGTGCACGTCTATTTCACCGTACTGTTGATCCCAATCATGTTTATTTTGGGTTACTAGTGCACGTCTATTTCACCGTACCGTTGACCCCAATCTCTTCCTTTTCTAAAACCCTCCTATGACAAGGTTAAGTCCCCCTATTAGCCAGATAGATGGGCCTAACCAAAGTCATAAGGTTTTCTCAAATCAATGCATCATTCAAAACATTAGAACACATTCATGCTTTCAACATACAATATATAAGTGATATGATGACATAAAAGATATAATCATAAGTGAAGTCTACTCACAACCAAGCCTCGCGAGAGTATTTAACCACACACGACCACCAAACCGAATCAACCCAATCAAGATCCTGAAACATACATCAATATCCTACCATACATCAATTTCTATGCTCAATCACATAGACATTACACATCAACCCTAAATCAGCCCACATATAGACAATAGGCCTAAATCTCATCTAATCCCATCATTCAACTCAAATCACATGACTTGGGCCTTTAATGCATAGTTCTCATACAAAAACCATTCTATTAATCAAAAATACTGATTTTCAATTCCTTTAGGCATAAACATGCCCAAATTGGGTCACTTGATCACAAGTAGGCCTAACTCATGATATGGTCACAACCACCAAATCAGTAGCATAATCAACCCTAATCATGCTTAATTTAACATAAGTTGCATCAATTCAATGATTCTAGGCCAAAAGCATCAAAAGCCCTAAAATATGAAATTTTCCATACTTAGGCCATATTGTCGATTTACACTAGGTCACCATGTTCAGCCATGTATATCACTGATTTTGTATCATGGGTTCATCAACAATGGCAACTAGGTCAACATATTTGACATGCAAGCTATTTGGAAAGGTCTAAGTTCATATTCTAAATGTAGGTCTAATACAAACAACCCTACCAATTCATCACATGTATTATTCTGTTCAGATGTATCAATCTACCAACAGAAAAATGTAATCGCAAAATCAACCGTACAGATTGAAGTATATGAAGAAACAAACCTTCTGTCCAAATATCAGCCCAATCCAACGGTGGACCGAAAAGATAAGTATCTTTGATGAACAAGTCTCTAATCAGACAATTTCTCCTTTCCTGCAGCAAATACTCAAACTCAGATGACTATATCTCACAAAATACTAAACTCATAAACATCTCCACCGTTCAGAATAAAGAAATATCAGTTATAAACTACATACCTAAGATTTATATCCATCCAACGGTAGATTGAGGAGATCTACAAGTTTGAGCGAAACGGCACCAGAAATCCAGACTTTCTGACCAGCTTTGTTTCAGAGGTTATATCTCTCAGAAAAAACCTGTAATCAAGATCTTCACCGTTCCGAATGTAGATATATCAGGTGTACACTACATATCCAAATTTTATATCCATCCAACGGTAGATGGAGGAGATCTAGAAGTTTGAGCGAAATGGCGCGAGAAATATAGACTTTCCGACCATAATGAATAATATAAGCTACGAACTTGCTGACAAATTTTGAGCTCAATCTGACCATATATTCCAAAGATCCACGTCTTTGATGAAAATGTCGCAGGGATCTTCCTCTTGCAACTCTCTCCTTCTTTCTCTTCTTCTTTCCTTTCTCTTTTTTTCTTTCTCTTCTTCTTTCCTTTCTCTCCACTCACCTCTTTCTAGCACTTTCTTGATTCCCTCCTCCACTCACCTCACTTTCTAGCACATTCTTGGATTCTCTCCTCCACTCACCTCATTTTCTAGCACATTCTTGGATTCTAGAAGTGGGCATGGGACACTTGTCCACTTTCATGCACCAACCTTCACATGTGTTGGTCTCATACTACCCATACCAACCACATGTATTTTAACCAATCTCATGCTTCCATGTATTTTAAATGTTCAATCCATTTAATACACCAAATTTTCATTCTCATTCATCCTTTTATTCAATCAATCCTAACCCATATCAATTCATGGTTTAATGGGCCCATGCATAAATAATAACATATGCATTATACTTAATTTACCATGACCCATATACAATTTATGATACACATATTTATATACATTATCAAGCATCAACTATACAAACATTAAACAACCATCAAACAAACACCAAACATATCAAAGCAACACATAGAGTTTGGGCAAAATGCAATTGGGTTATGGGCTAGATGAAAACTTTCGGGGCGTCACAAGTTTTCACTTTTCAAATCAAAAATTTGTGATTAGAATGACAATTTGGACAATGAATAGTGTACAAAGAACTTGCATT